>CM057458.1:1118872500-1120122500 GCA_016271365.2 Neoceratodus forsteri
GATGTGGGAACTGAACCCACAGCCCTCTGATCTCCCGGCCTCAGAGGCGAGTGTGCTACCTACTGAGCCACTGACACTGATACGTGCACATTGCAAAAAACATTTAATCCTCTACAGCATGTTACAGTACATAATTCCTGGCATTTTTTAAATAAAAAGCGAGCACTCATTGAGCTGCAAAGGACATTGCAAAGCTGGTGCCGAATTCCCCCACATGTGCAGTACCGGCACATTCCCACGCATGCACGAGATCTTTTCCCATACAGCTGCTGTGCATGCGCAGGATATCGGCAACAGCTTTAAAAAGTACTTTATGGCTCAACGAGTGCTCTTTTTTTATTTAAAGATGCCAGGAATTGGAACCTGTCAGCATTTCAACTGAAATTCATTAGACAGGTTACAGTGCATTTTAAATTAGGAACTGCGGCAGGTCGGGAGAGGAAATGGAAGCGAAGATAGTGGGAGTGAGCAAGCATGCTGTTAAAGTGGCACCAACATTGGGAGGAACCAGAAACATAGACTTTGACGGCAGATAAGGACTGCTTGGCCCACCTAGTCTGCCCATAGTCAGTGTTTTTTAACTGTTTGTATTATTTTAGGAGAAAGTGGCACCAGTTTCGGTGCGCTGAAAATGCGCTCTAGCTCCTCTTGCTCTGCCATGCTGAAATCTGTTTTACTTGCAGTGGGTACAGAAAAGACGGCTGCCCATAAAAATGCCAACATTCCATGGCATATGAATCTTGGCCTTTTTACTGCCTGCCCTTTTCTGTACCCATGCATGGAACAGATTTCATGCATGGTGAGCTGCTTCTCTGATTGGTTGATTTACCTTGCCCATTTTATAAATTGTTTTCCTGATCCACAGATGTCCTGACTGTGGTATCCCCATCCCTATCAAAGTGCTTTGATGTTGAGGTAACTCTAACATCCCATGTCTAAGTGTATTTTGCTATCTTACCACTCCCAACTTGCAGTCAAATCACTGTGGCTATTATAGGTGCAGTCCTTACTCTCTTTAGTCTGAGTCTCATGGCTTTCTCTCCAACAGACTGGTGGCAGAGCTTCTTGGCTTCCCATTGGGACCTCATGCTTGTCTCTTCCAGCCATGATCTACGCTGAATCCTTACTTATATATACCGCCAATATGGTGGCGCTGTATGCTGGAAAACAGAAAGGTGTCAGTTACATCTTGGCTGACCATCCAGAACAGTCCCTAAAAAAGATGCCCAGGCTTCCTCTTGAGCTCCTATTAAGGTTGGCAGTACTACTCCTGTGGTTATCTGCAGGAGACATTGAACCAAACCTGGGCCCTACTCTGCAGAATACCAGAATTACTCCCCCTACAAACCCCACATGGGTCTGTAGCAAAGGACTAAACATATCTCATACTAGTATCGATAGCGTGCACCCTAAGATTTCTGAACTAGAGGCCTGAGTAAGCCTATACTCCCAGATATGCTTGCAGTCTCTGAAACATGGCTCAGGCCTAGTGTACTGACCAACGCAATTGATATCCCTTGACTTTAATGTATTTAGAAAAGACAGGATGGGAAAGAAAAAAAGGATGGGGTGTGCTCCTATGTATAAGGAACTCCCTTTGCGCCACTGAGGTTCCTTTATTATCCCTGGATACCACAGCATGTGAATGCATTCTTGTCAGACTCCTCCTTGGCAACACTAGACCTCTGTATGTTGCCTGTAACTACAGTCCATTCTCTGTAACTTGGCCTCTACTTTGCCAGCTTCTGGGATGTCTAGGTGAACTATCCCATAGTGAGCACATACGTTTGGGGGACTTTTAAGCTGACTTGTCAAAGGGCTGTGTACTTTTAAAAGCACACTCAATGATGCACACCTCAACCAAATTATTGAGGGACCCACAAGGCTAAACACCAAATCCGATAATGACTCCTTAATTGATTGTGTTCTAGTAAGCAGGTCAGAAAGAAGTCATGCAGCTGGAATTCTTAGTGACTTTCTGCGCGATCATGCACCAGTCTTCAACACCTGAAGAAATACATTCCTGAAAGCCTCCCCCAGGGTCACTACATCTAGGGATTACTCAAGATTAAATAGTAATTCTTTTCTGTACGACCTCTCCAAAGTGAATTGGGAGGACATAGGTTCCAAGCAGGAGGTCAACCTCACCCTTACATTGTTAATCAATAATTTCATAGCCGTAGTCAATAAGCATGCCCCGTTTGTTCAAAAGAGGTGCAAAGGCCTCTGCTCTAAGTATCTCACCCCCTTCCACTGTGCAGTTTAGGGGTTTGGGTACATTTGAAACCTCAGTCCTGCAGCAAAACTGGCTGGTATATAGGCAGCTGTGCAAGTCATGGAAGACCACTCTAAAAAAGGCTAAGGCTAGCTACATGAAAGATCTGCAGACTGACAACTTGCAAAACCCCAAAGATTTTTGACCCTAAGTTAACTGCCTCCTAAAAGGGCAAACAGCTGCCCCTAACCAGGAGATACAATACCACAATGAATCTGTAAGTGATTCCCAAATTATAGTTGACTCATTTAACAGATTTTTCACAGATCTGGATGCCATCAAAGATTCTTCTGCCTGTCCACCCCTTCCCATCCCCCACACCTTAACAACCAACCTAACTACCACTTCAGGTTGGTCACCAGAAAGGAAATTCTAGAGCAGTTGCTAAAAATCAAGCCCGACAAATCTGCTAGCCATGACGGACTGGAACGCAGGCTTCTAAACCTTGCTGCCTCAGTGCTTGCTGCTCCACTGACCAAGTTGTACAACATGTCTCTGCTTCATGGGGACGTTCCCCAAAAATGGAAATTTTTATTTATTTATTTATTAAATTCTCGGATTACAAATACCTTTGAGCAGAAACTGCTCATTTACAAAGGTTCCACGTCAAAGGATGCGGGTCAACATACATACAGAGGTAGTAAAAGAATGCACAATAAACAACCAAAACAACTAAAAGAAAAAATAAAGATACTCAGTTATAACATACTTTGAGATAATATTCATATAACGAGCAGCTTGAGTAGGCAGCTGGCTGCGGTAACAATAAGAGATAGAGGCACCATAGGCTGTTAGTAGTGCAGGCGATTTAATCGGGAGAGGCCAGGCTAGCTAGCCATTGTCCATGGAAAATGTCTTGTACCAGTGGAGATGTGAAGCAGGAAAGGAGTCACAAGGAAGGCCCAGTGCCAGAGGGAATGAGACTGGGAAAGGGCGGGCTGTGAGACATAAGTGAGCTGGGAGGTGTTTAGAGAGATCTCTGTTCAGAGAAGCAGTCACATTGAGTGGCAGAGGTGAGGTAAAGTTTGAGATTCCTTTTGAAGGGTCCAAGTGTAGTAGAGGAAAGTGCTTCTTTATTGAGGGAATTGAACCATTGAGCGGCTCTATAGATAAAGGACCGCTGACCCATGGAGGTACGACATCTGGGAACCTGAAAGGTTAGAGATTGGGCACCACGTAGTTTGTTGAGTGCCACTGTAGGTAGTAATGAGTGAGCTAACACCACGTGGCATGAGACCAAGGAGAATCTTTTGCAAGTAAGCAGGTCTGGTATTGTATTCTCTGCTGCGTGGGGTAGCCAGCTGGCCTGTGCATAGAGGTCACAGGTGTGAGTTTGTCGGGCTGCACCCAATAGTAGTCTACAGGCTTTGTTGAGAGTAACTGAGATCCTATGGAGGGCACTTGTTGAGGCAGAGCCATAGATGGCAAGGCCGTAGTCAATGATAGAGGTGACAGAGCTGTAGATGGCTAGTTTAAGGGCATCCCGAGGCATACAGTGCTTGTGTTTGTGTAGTAGTCCAATCCGTGATATTGGCGGTCTTGGCAACAGTGTCAATATGCCGAGTGTAGGAGAGGGTACTATCCAGGTAATACCAAGGTACTTGAACTCCTTGACATGTTCGAGTGGGTTCCCAGCGTGGTTCTTGATGGTGAGGGACAGAGAGTTGTACCTGCTCTGTCGGTTACAGAAGGACATGGTTTTAGTCTTGCTGTGGTTCAGGACAAGTTTATGAGACTTGAACCAGTCTTCGATGCGCTTGAAGTCGAGCTGCAGCTGGGATTCAAGGACTGTAATGTCATGGTGGCTGGAAAACAGGACTGCATCATCTGCGTATAGTAATATTTTTTGGTGGCAGGCACTAGGGAGATTGTTGATGAAGAGGGAGAAGAGTAGAGGGCCCAGAATAGACCCCTGGGGGACTCCGGAGCGGACTGGTTTCTCATCCGAAGAGATCCCTGCAATCCTTACATGTTGCATCCGATTATCAAGGTAGCTGGTGAACCATGGAAGGGCATCGCTGGAGATCCCAATGGAGGACAGTTGCTTGAACAGTAGGGTGGTTAACTGTGTCAATGCCTTGGTAAGGTCTATAAATACTGCCCTCCACAATTCCCTTTGTCAAGCGTGGCATGGATGAAGGTTGTAAATTCCAGTAGTGCAGTGGTGCTGTGCCGCTTTTCTGAAGCCATGCTGCTCTGGGCACTGTACATTGTACTTATCTAGGAATTCAACTAGTTGGTCCGACACTATTCGCTTCCAGTGCTTTGGATAGTGGGGGAGGAGGGATAGGTCTGTAATTGGTGTGCAGTGTCCTATCTCCGCTTTTGTGAACCGTGTGACAGTGGCTTTCTTCCAGAGAGAGGGAAATGGCCCAATCTAAGCGAGAGATTAAAGATCTTTGTAAGTGGTTCTAAGATTTCATCGAGGACTTGTGCCAGCAGTTTCAGGTCAAGGGAGTCACCACTGTACCCTTTGTTTGCCAATGGCCTTTGAATGTATTTTCTAGCTACTATGTGGGACCTCCTTAAAAAAACCTTGGGGTTGTAATGCTCTAGTTGGGGGTAACTTGGGAGGAGCTGGAGGGGAGGTCGTCGAAAAATTTGGTGGAAGGACACTGTCCAGGTTTGTAAATGCATTATTAAAAGTGCTGGTGATGGTACCTAGGTCGAGTGTAGGAGTGCCATGAAGGTTGAGCATAGTGGGTGGTGCTTTAGGATCCTTGCCAGTGAGTTCTTTCATGTTGTTCCAGAATTTGTTTCCCTGGCCCCAAGAGTTGGTTAGAGCCTCTTTGTAATAGCTGCGTTTAGCATTCCGTATTTTTTGAGTGCAATCGTTTCTGGCTGCTTTGTACAATTGTATGTTTACTTGCGTCGGAGTTGCATGAGCACAATGCCAGAGGTGGTCTCTGTGCTTGAGCAGAGTTAAAAGGTCAGTAGTAACCCAGGGGTTGGTCTGTCCTTTGACCTTCATCTTTTCACTGGTGCATAGATGTCACAGGCTTCGTTGAAACGCTTGATAAATAGGTCCAGAGCTTTGTTGGTGTCATTGAGGGAGTCAAGCACTGCCCAGTTCAGCCTGGTTAGATGGGATTTTAACAGCTGGAGGTGCCCTTGTTTGATAACCCTGGCATAGATAAGCTTGGAAGGGGGCTTGTGGTATTTGTTTGACCAGGAGCAGATGACAGGCGAGTGGTCACTTATTGTATCCGGGAGTACAGAAACATTGGAGATGCGTTCAGGGCGGTTAGATAGAATCCAGTCTAGAAGCGTAAGGGAGCCTGTCCTATAGTTACACCTAGTGGGGGCATTGACCAGTTGAGTGAGGTGATGCGCCGCGGCTGCATCCTTATAGGTAGCGGCCTCAGCGGAGAGCCAGTTAATGTTAAAATCACCCATGATTATGGTTTCAGAATTATGTTGCTGGACCCTTAGATATTCCATGATGCTATGGAAGCCAGCAGCCTGGTCTCTTGGGGGTAGGTAAACTGAGATGACAGTGAGTTCCTTGTTATGTGCACCAAGGAGGATTTTGATTGTGAGGACCTGAGAGGAGTTGCTCAGGCTAGGGATGGGATGATGTGACCCATAAGGGTATCCTTAAGATAGATGGCGAGCCCCACCCCGCTTAGCAATCCTGTCTTGCCTGAAAATGCAGTAGCCAGGATAGAGACTGAGGTATCAGGGATTTTAGGGTTTAGCCATGTTTCCACAACTGAGAGGACATCAGGGTTGTGCTGTAGAATCCATGTTTGAGGGAATCAAGTTTGTTGAGGATGCTGCAGGCGTTGATGGATGCCATGGTGAGTGTCCCTGTCCTTCTGCTTGGTGCCACTGCTGGCTGCCCAGGTGGTCCTGGGTTGGGGTGAACATTTCCTGAGAGCAGGAGCAGCATAAGGAGAATTTGTAGGAGAAAGGATTTCAGCATCTTGTAGATACCTGGTGGTTAAGTCATAAGCCAAAAGAAATTATCAACAGCTGAGGTCCAGAGTCACAGAATGTGTTAGAATTCCTGAAGGTGATGAACTGTGCCACAAATTAGCACATGTTAGCCGTATCCACATGTAACCCTCCATCGGTTCCTCATTTAATTAGTAGGCACACCTCCCATACATTTTCTGTCTAGGGGAAAAGAAAGGGTTGGGGGTACAAAGCAGTTGCAATGAAGAAAACACAAAGTGTGTGTGTACTAGACATAAACAGACCTATACCAAAACCCAGGTCCTGAGGAGAGAACGTTTGCTAAGGGCTATGCTAGGTTTGCTGCTTCTGGACAGGGGTACCAAGTAAATCCACATAGGAAGCAGTAACTAGATTGTCCATACCAGGTTGGGATTCTGTAGTGTGGCTTTATTCCGAAACAAAGTTGGAACACAAAAGCTAAGCTGCACCCCCAAGGGTTTATACTTCATGACACAAGGCAATGCAGGACACATCTGTAGAAACAGAGACGTGAACCTTTCACATAGTTTAGGATTAAACATCTGAAAATTGTGGAACTAGCCACTGTAAACACACACACACAATTTTCCTGGAAAAGGCACTAGGCCACTACTTAGAACAGTTCCCATATGGCACAGGATTAGACATCTGGAAAATTGTGGAAGTAGCCACTGTGAAAACACACAAACTCTTCTGGAAAAGGCACTAGGCCAATACTTAGAACAGTTCCCATATGGCATAGGATGTGGCACCCTGGCTGTGACAGAGCACTCAGAAACATAGACTTTGACGGCAGATCAGGACCGCTTAGCCCACCTAGTCTGTTCATTTCCCTACCTAGTGGATAAGCTGCAGGTCCTAGTTAGCCAACAGCCTATTTCTTCCTACGCCCCACAAGAATTGCCTTATGTCTGTCCCATGCATTCTTGAATTCCCCTACTGTTTCTGACCCCACAACCTCCTCAGGAAGGCCATTCCATGCATCCACTACCCTGTCAGTGAAAAAATACTTCCCCACATTACCCCTGATCCACCCCTCCCCATTTTCAGATTGTGTCCCCTTGATCTTGCACATCTCTTTTTCTGAAAGATGCTACCCTCTTGGACTTTGTTGATTCCCTTGAGGTACTTAAAAGTTTCTATCATGTCCCCCCCCCCTTTCCTCATGGGTATTCATATTAAGCTCCTTTAGTCTCTCCTTGTATGGCTTCTGTTGCAGACCCTGCACCATTTTAGTTGCCCTCCTCTAAATTGTCTCCATCCTGTGTATGTCCTTGCGGAGATGAGGTCTCCAGAACTGGATGCAGTACTCCAGATGGGGTCTCACCAACTGTCTGTACAGAGGGATAACAACTTCCTGTTTTCTACTGGTGATGCCTTTCCCCATACATCCCAATATCCCTCCAGCCATCGCTACTGCCTTCTCACATTGCTTGCTAACCTTTAGGTGATCTGATATGATTATCCCCAGGTCCCTTTCCATTTTTGTTATTGTTAATACCTCCCCAACATTGTGTACTCTTCCCCTGGGTTTTTGTTTCCCAGGTGCATTACTTTGCACTTCTTTGCATTGAATCCAAGCTGCCATACTTCTGACCATTCCTCCAAGTCCATTCTCATCCTTTCCAACCCCCCCTTGTGTATCAACTCTGTTGTAGATCTTTGTGTCATCTACAAAGAGGCATACTTTTCCTTCCAGTCCCTCTGCAATGTCACTTATGAAGACATTAAAAAGGACTGGACCCAATACTGAACCCTGCAGTACCCCACTAGTAACCCCTCTTTCTTCAGAGTGGACTCCATTTACAATTACCTTCTGTGTCCTGTTGTTCAACCAATGTTTTACCCAGGCTACCACTCTGGGACCCACTCCCAGGCTGACTAATTTGTTTATTAATCTTTTGTGTTGGACTGTGTCAGATGCCTTGCTAAAGTTTAGTTAAGCCATGTCCACAGCCCATCCCTGGTCTACTACTTTGGTCACCCAGTCAAAGAAATTGATTAAATTCATCTGACATGACCTTCCCGCTGTGAATCCATGCTGCCTTGGGTCCTGTGCCCCACTGGCCTCTAGGTACTCAACAGTTCTTTCCTTCAGAAGTGATTCCATAATTTTCCCTACCACTGAGGTCAAACTGACAGGTCTGTAGTTTCCTGCCTCTGTCTTGCTCCCACTTTTGTGAAGGGGAATCGCATCTGCCCTCCTCCAGTCCTCAGGTACCACACCATCCTCCCCTGATTTGTTAAAAAGGCTAGTCAGTGGTTTCACTAGTTCTGAATACCGTCAGGCCCCATTGCTTTGTCCACCTTCAGTTTTAGGAGTTCCTTCAGAACCCTTTCTTCTATGAAAGGACTGGGACCGACCCCCCTATCCAGAGTGCTTCTATTGATTGGATTAGGTACCTCCCCCTCCTCTTCTGTTGTGAATACTGAGCAGAAGTATTCGTTCAGTATCCCTGCTTTTTCACTGTCCCTCTCTGCCCACCCACCGTCCCCTTTATTCAGCATCACTATCCCTCCCTTTGTCTTTCTACACTCCCTAATGTGTCCGTAAAAGGTTTTGTCCTCCTTCTTAACCGAGCTACCTATTTTTTTCCTCGGTTTGGGCCTTTGCTGTTCTGACTGCCTTCCTCGTGTCCTTCTGCTTTAACTGGTACAGTTCTCTGTCGTGCTTCTTCTGTGTTTCCTTATACTTCCTAAATGCTATCTTTTTCTCCCTAACCTTCCCCGTCCCCCTTTTGGGAACCATAGTGTTTTTTTCTTTCATTTTGATTTGTTTATTTGCTTCACACAAAGGCTTATTGCCTCAGTGATGGCAGTTTTGATGTTTCCCCATTGTTGCTCCACCCCTCCTTCTTACCTGTTTGCTAGTGCTTTTCTAAGGCACGCTCCCATTTTGACAAAGTCTGCCCTCCTGAAGTCCAGTACCCTCACTTTTGTATGACTTGACTCTGCAACTGAGTTTATCGTGAACCACACTGTTTGGTGGTCACTTGTTTCCAGATGGCTACCCACTTCTGGATCTGAGATCCTCTCTCCATCTCCAATTGAGAGTACCAGGTCTAAGATTTCTCCCTCTCGAGTGGGTTCTAACACTAGCTGACTGAGGCATGCCCCCTGTTGGGTATCGAGAATGGCTCTGCTCTTGGATGTGGCTACAGCAAAGGTGCTCCAGTTAACATCTGGCACATTCAGGGCCCCATCAGCAATATCTCACCTTTCTCTGCCATCCTAAGGATGCCTTCTATCATTTCCTTGTCCATTTCTTCCCCCTGAAATAGAGGGTCTGTATACAACCCCTGTGCGGATTGTGGTGCCATTTTCAGTCTCCAGGATGACTCACAGTGCCTCCGCTCCTCCCTGTTTACCCTTTTGTTCCATTGCTTTGATCCCCTCCCTTACATAGAGAACTACTCCTCCTCCTCTTCTACCCTCCCTGTCTCTCCTGTAGATTGTGTTCCCTGGTATGTTGGCATCCCAGTCATGGTTCTCTGTGCATTATGTTTCTGTGACTGCCACAATATCCAGGCATCCCTCTTCCATCAAGGCCACAGTTCAGGGAGCTTGTTACCTAGACTGCGGGCATTAGTACTCATTACCCTCCATTTTTTGATATCCTTACCCCCTTGTGCCCCATCCCTGTGCTTACTGCCTTTGCCTTTTTCTCCATTTACACCTGCCCTTCTCCCTATCGACGTCTTTGTCTTGGTGTTTACCTCACTAGCTACCCTGATTTTTTTGGGGGGGGGGCTAAGATTTCCCTGCTCCTTGTCAGTGCCCCCCCCTTGGGTAGTTTAAATGCTTGACAATGAAGCATTTAAACTTATCACTTAAGATCCTGGTTCCCCTCCTGGACAGATGCAGACTATCGCACCAGTATAGGCCTGCATCCATCCAGGTGGATTCCCAGTCCCCAGTGAAGCCAAAACCCTGAGCTTTGCACCAGTTTTTCAACCATTGATTGAATCATATGGTGCGGAGCATCCTAACCTCACCCATGCCATAGACTGGTAGCACCTCAGAGAAGATTACCATGCATGCTACTTGTCTAAGGCCCCTCCCCAACTCTACAAACTCCTCCTCTACTGTTCTGATCCCTTTCCCAGCCAGGTAATTTGTCCCTAAGTGGACAATGACATCCAGCTCCCTCCCTGTTCAGCTACTCCTGTGATCCCAAGGTTTCGCTCCCTGTTCCTCCAAGTCATGGCGCCACGCAGGCACCTTACCTCCTTCCCTCTCCTCTCCCTTCCCCAGGTCTACCCTCCTAACAGTGGAGTCCCCCACCAGGAGTTGTTTCCTTCTCTTGTGGGGTCCCATGCCACTCTACTGTGGGTCTCCTTTGTGGAGGTTCTCAGCATCCTCCTTGGTCTCCACTGTGGGTGCCTCTATAGAAGAGGCACACTCTGCCAGAATGGCATATGAATTGTGGAGAGGTACAACTGGAGGGATGCACCTCTGTTCCACCACCCTCACCCTCCCTTAGCTCACTGTGGTCAAACTGCTCCTCTTTCTTGGAACCTCTGAGGCAGCGGTGGTGGCCCTGGTGGTCCCTAGGTGGGAGCGGAGGTCCCCCGAATCCTGGCCAACTCAGCCTGGAAATGAGCAACCTCCTCCCTCAGCCCAGAGAGGTGCCTGCAGATGGGACAATACCGCATTCTCCAGAACGTTTCCCGGAAGACTGCTGTTCTACAGCCACTGCACTGCACCACTCCCATCATGTCTTATTTATGGCCCCTTAACTGTTGTTTTGTATACTTACTCTTTCCTCTCTCTATTATTTTTTTTTATATATATAATTTTTTTTCTCCCTACTTTCCTACTACCTCCGTCCCCTTAAAGCTCCTGATCTTCCTGTTTTGGGACAGGAAGTTCCTATATTCCTCAATAGCCATCTTCTTTCTTGCTCAGAGTCAGACCTCCAGCAGCTAGGGGGGATGGAGAGCTACTCTTTTCCTTCTAGGATGGTAAGTCTTTTGTGCCTTTGTGATCACTCCCTTCCTGCTCCCAAACAGGAAGTTCTTGTTGTCAGTCAAATCCTGTGCCTATAAAAGTAGAACTGGCTAGGCGTGGGGGGTGGAGGGGAGGGGAGGGAAGGAGGGCAATGAGGGCTAGAAATTAATTTTAAAAAGTGGTATTCCACATGGAATACCATTTCTGAAGACTTGGTATTCTGTCTTGAAAACTGGTATGCAACCCCCTTTTTTTGTATACTGCTACTAAAATGATTATTCAATAGAAGTCTCCCAGGTTGGTTGCCTATAGGAGTCAGTTGCAGCAGGAACATTCTGTTTTCTTGTGGAGAAAAGGTTTGATGCCTTTGACAGGGAACAGGGCAGGATCGGCAGTTTAACATCAGTAACACAGGGTAAAAAGAGGGGCTCCTAGGAAGCTGG
Source organism: Neoceratodus forsteri (assembly GCA_016271365.2). NCBI lineage: Eukaryota > Metazoa > Chordata > Ceratodontiformes > Ceratodontidae > Neoceratodus > Neoceratodus forsteri. The sequence goes on from CM057458.1 coordinate 1,118,884,108, forward strand.
ATTGGGCAAGGATCTTGGCACATGCAGATGGCACAAAAAAGTCTTAAACAATCACATATAAACCCCTTTTTTTTAGGTACTAATATTACACCTGATAAAAAATATAGCAGGATGTCATCCGCTCATAATCTGAGAGGATGATGTCATGGTGTATAATTTTATGGGGTATAATATTTGCATCTTCAAAAGCTTTGTTTTATATGTAACTATTTGTTAGACATTCTTTGTGCTGTCTGCATGTGCCAAGATCATGCCTTGCCCAGCCAGCTTCATAGGAGCCCCTCTTTTGTACCCTAGTGTATTACTGGTGCTAAACTGCCAGATCCTGCCCTGTTCCACGTCACAGGCATCAAACATGAAAATGTACCTTGCTCAAGGCTGAGTGCCCAAATTTGTCCCACATGCCTGACCCAGATTCAAGAAGGCTCTTACCCCATTATGTGGCTGACTCAGTTTTCAGCTAGTGAGCCCAGCCCACTGACAAACGTTTCTACACCCCAGCCTTGATTTTAACAAAGTCTGAGTTAGGAGCCAGGGGGACAAGGGGGTCTTGGATAATTAACTTCATTTCTCCACTACCCCATGTGGCATGGGGCTTGTTTTTAATCCCACACTCCCGTGTGTACCTGAGTCTGCATCAGCTGCTCTGATCCTCCTCATGCACTCTGGAAACAGCCATCATTTGCACAGAAGCAACAATTTTTTGCTACCACTCTGTTCGCTTAAACTCTCTGCAACGTTCTCCTTCAAGCAAAAAATTAAAAACTAAATTGCGCCCGAACAGTCTTGACTGCTTGGCATCTTCAGTAAAGGGAACTCCCCAAGTGGCTGGTCCAATCACAGAACTTCCCGCTGATATGTGTAGCCAAGAACATTGCTGGTTGTAGGAAGTGCAGAAGAGTTGTGCATGCTGGGGGCTGTAGTCCTGCTGTCATTCGGTAAGCTCCCTGCAAATCTTAGGAAAATGCCAATTTTCATCAACGGAACCGCAGAATAGCACTTGGGGCACTTGAATTACTTTACAAAAATCAGTTTACCCAACGGGTTACCAGCAGGCTGATTTTGGTATTCCGTGCATTATTTTTGGTGTGCATGGAACACTAAATGAATGGGAATTTCGAGCCCTGGCAATATAGTCCCAGTAGAGTAGAATAGTTCTAACAGCACTGCCTTCCTCTTGCCGTTCTCTGCCACAAGCTATGTAGGGCAGTTTTTAAATCCAAAACACCTGGCTTCCTTCTGCCTAAACCACTCCCCCCTAATTCACAGTTTTCTTCTACTCCTAGCTAACTGCACAAATAACAATTCAGTTTCTTTCTACACTTAACTAACTGCACAGATAAAAATTCACTTCACCTAACTCAGACAAACACACTAACTCTTTTTTGTTTGTTTTTACCCTAATTTGAAGGTCCCAGTAGTAGAGTTCTAATTCTTTAATCCCAGTAGAGTAGTATAGTTCTAACAGCACCTCCTTCCTCTTGCTGTTCTCTGGGCTCAAAGCTCTAAACTAGCAAAAACCCACATACAGGGGGTAAACTTCTTCAGGCATTGACCACATGCACTGACAGAAAACAGGCATCCTTACTGAACCTGAAGTGCTGAACTGGTCACTCCAGATTGGGAGGGGGGGGGGTGTCTCCTACTTTTTGCTTCCACATCCATACCCAGCCAGTCTTTCATAGTTACACCTCACAAATACTGAAACTACAGAAATTGATGCTATCTTGAAATGTTTAGTACATTTGACATCACGAACACCAGTTAAAGTCCTGAACAAAGGGCAAGTCGTTATATAGGATATCCACTGTTGTTAGCAAACTTTAAAACACAAATCTTCTTGATAAAATCTCACAGAAATAGGTGAAAGGGTACCTTTATCAGAGTGTCACCCTTCAGAAAACAAGGCAGGTACATATCCTGGGTAACTCAGACAGAATCTACTCACAGATTGTACACCAAGGCAGCATCACAAAAAGTTTAAGGTTGGATCAGGGGATTGCCCCTCAAATCCTCTGCAGTCCCCTCATCCCACATGCGATAAGGGCACAGGAACCCCTGGAGAAGGTTTCCACCACTTCACAAGTCAGGAAAGGATACCCTCCACTAGGATGAGAAAACTGGCACTGCTCACTCCCTGAGCTGCTCACTCTCTGAGCTGCTAGACTGAACTTCCCACAGAATTCTAAAAACTCCCCACTCTCACACAAGCTGTGTGGCTTATGTTGCTGCGAGAGTTCCAAGTGACATCACCTCTCTGCTCTCAGCTGAAACCAAGTAAACAGAGAGGGAGCAGGTGAAAATCCATTTAACTAGTTATTCACCAGCTGTCTTCCCCACCTAGCACTGACCCTGATGGGATTCTTGTAACCCCAAGGAGGCAGTGTGTCTAGTGAGCTCTTGGACGGCTTCAGGCTCAGACAAAAAAGAAGCATGCCATTGCTGCTCTGAAGGATACTGTTACCCAGCTATAGGCTTTTCAAAATCCAAAGGGACTATAATGTGCTAATTAATAGGGTGGATGTGCATACCTTTTAGTGTCACACTGACTTTACTTTGTTTGCCCTGTATGGTCTCACCTGAAGACAGACTGGGGGACTCCTGATCATTAGGACTGGCAGCTACGCATGGAAAGATCTGCACATTTCAGGCATGTCTGTGTTGTGCTGGGGAAGGGGGATTGGTTAGGAGTTCTTTTTCTTTGGGGGGAGGGCACATCGGTGGATGGGGAGCCCAGTTTCATGTGACCTTGCTGTGACTCAGGATGTGGTGCCACTAGAGTTAGCCTCCAGGCTGTCATAGCCTGACCACGTGTGAGCCATTAAATATCTCCCTGGCCTGTGGGTGGTCAGGATTTTGGACTGAATGTAGACCTGAACATGGTAAAGATGGAGAGATAAATGAAGGCGGTACATGGCACAGCTGTTCTTTGACCAACTTGAACTTTGATTTGTTCTATTTATGTTCAGTAATGGTTGTTTATATAGATGGGGGTATATGGCTATAATGCCACTCTGGTTGCTGTTGCCTATCCCCCCATGACTACACGTAATATGTTAAAAGGCTCAGGCTGGGAGTAACTATGACTGGCGTGTAGCTTTTTGCTGACGCACATTCTCTTTCTCCCCTTTTAAATTACCCTTCTCTACCTTCTCAGGAGTTGAGTCCTTGGAGGCCAAAGACCATTTCGGTTTTGCTTCCCTCTAACTCTGTCAGCAGATTCCACCTATCTCTGGTAGGCAAGGGCCTTCCTAAGTTGCAGTCCCTAACCATGAAAGTACATGGGCTCCTTGCCCTACTGTATATAGTTGCACATTTTTTGTGCTTGTGTTCACTGCCTTAGAATCCCAGATTCATTATTTGGTATGTGGTTCTTGTTGTATGCGTCGGCATATGTTATGTGTTGTTTACATAATGATGTTTTGCAAATTAGGAGACTGGTTTATCTTTCTGGGTGGTTGCCAGGTGCCCCTACCAAGCTATGTCATTCTTCCTCCCTTGGCTGTCACTTTTTTCAGCTAATACTAATTAGCGCTTGACCCTCCATCTGATTACATGGTGTCAATTAGTTTAAAGATGTACTCTGTGAATGTAAATAGGCTGACAAACCCTATAACGAATGATAGGGTAATGGCAGAAATTAAAAGGGAGCGACTGGGGTTTGTATGTTTACTGGAAATGCACCTTTCAGATGAAGAACACTTAAAGCTGGTTAAATTTGGGTATGACCAGATGTATTTCGGGGTTGCAACTTGGGTTTCCTGGGCAATATCTTTTCAGGAAACCACGGTTACCAAAGATAAAGACAGCTGCTGTGTTATCTTAACCGGGGAGGTAGAGGGACACCAGGTCACCATTGCTTCAGGTTACTTGCCCCGGGGATCAGATTCAGCTTTTGTTAAGCAGAAGATGCAACTGGTCTTTGAGAAACATCAGGGTTTTCTGTGTGTTACAGGGGATTTTAACTTCTATATGGATAGCCATAAAGACATTTTTGGCCTGAATAGGGTCCCCATGCCTCCAGTGCAGAAGATGTTTTTGAAGCTAGTGAGTTCCCTGGAGTGGGTGGATCTGTGGAGGAAACTTAACCCTAACACATTAAATTATACCCACTACTTCCACCTGCACAATTACAGGCATATTGATTACACCTTTATACAGGCAGAGGACCTTTCGAAAACCAGTGCTTGCACTATAGGCCCAATCACTTACCCTGACCTTGTCCCAGTGGTGACAACCATGGAACCTGGACTCTTTAAGAAAAGTACGGGATAGAGGCTTGACAGACTTTAACTGAAAGATCCCGAATTCCGCACATATGTACAGACACATCTGAAAGAAGTGATTGCTCTCAACACGGCCCAGAAACTACCCTCGCTATGCTTTGGGATACAATCAAGGCAGTCTTGAGAGGATTACTTATAAGTTATGAATCTGATAAGCAAAAAGAATGACACGCACATAGGAATGATCTGTTGTCATCCCTCTCATTTCTCCAGATGCAGCACAAACAGGGTACTCTGGCTGATCCCACCTAGCTCACTATGGTGAAAAACAACTTGATGACCAACATATCAGCAAACAGAGCGGGCAGTCTGCTATCTTTGCCAAAAATATTATGAGGGTGGCCTTTGGGCAGCCCACCTCCTAGCACACTGAACCCTCAAGTGTAGGCGTAGAGCCTCAATTTTGAGAATCCGGGATTTTGCCACGGGGCATCTGATCTGAGACATTGGTGCTTTTTCTGACACCTTTGTTTCATATTACTCAAGGCTGTATGCCCAGGAGGGTAGCCACACCCAAAGATATACAGGCGTTCCTGAAGACCCTGATCCTCCCTACACTTACTCCTCCCACACTGGCAGTGTTGCAGAAGCCCATTTTGATGGTGGAGCTCCAGGAAGCTTTCCAACATCTTAAGCTGGACAAGTGCCTGGGACTGGACAGGTATCCTGGCCTGCAGAGTTCTTGAAGGTTTTTTTCCAGAACTCTCCACTGTCTTTCTGGGGCTTGCAAATTCCTTACTGAATGCAAAAGCCCCCCCCCCCCAACCGTGGGATTATGCTGTCATCTCAGTAATCCCCAAACCCAGAAAATCCCTTGATCTCTATGAATTATATAGGCCTATATCAGTCCTTAATATAGACTATAAACTTTTTATGTCAATTTTGGCCCATAGACTGGATGTTATTCTTCCTTCCACACTTTGTATGGACCAGACAAGAGTTATATGGACATGACAGACCATGCATAGCATTAGGCGAATGCTATTTGTCCTTCACCATGCTTCCTGCACTGCAACCCCTCTCCTCACACTAAGTCTTGACTCAGAGCTTCTTGGACCTTTCTCCATGCAGCTCTCCTGAAGTTCAGTGTTCCCTTCCCATTTGTGGATTTATTATTCTCCATCTTTTCCAGATCACAGGCTTAGGTGTGGATGACTGTCCATCTTTCAGAAATGTTTTCCCTTGGAAAGAACCACCTGCCAAGGATGTCCTTTCCCCCTTCTGTTCACCATGTACAGTATATTGACCTGCTTGCACAGGCAGTGTGACAAGACTCTTGGATTGGCAGGTGCCGGGCAGGAGATGGAGGTGAACACCACATATCTCTTTATGCGGACATCTTCCTATATTTGTCAGATCCAGAAGTTGGTTTACCATCTGTGTTGAGTCTGCTGATGTCATTTGGTCAGCTATCTGTGTATACGTAGAACAGCATCAAAACTAAGTTATACTATATAAATGAATTTTACCCCTTCAGAGCCACTGAGACACTGTTATTCTTTTACATGGGACATGAAATACTTGGTGTTCAGCTGACTAGCATACCCTCCAGCTTATTCAAGGCCAACTTCCATTCACTACAAAACAAGGCTGAACAGGAGCTGGACTGATGGAATGTGTTGCAGCTTTCTCTAGAGAGGTGAGTAGCCTCTCTGAAGATGGTTGTACTTCCCAAATTCTTATGTCTTTTTCAATCCCTGTCCATACCAATCCCCATGAGCACTTGGTCTACATGGAACCGGATGTTTTCCAGAAGCACCCTAGAATTAAATTGTCCACATTGTGTCTCCTAAAAGAGAAAGGAGGTTTTGAGCTTTCGCATTTGTGAATGTACTTTGAGGGGGCACAACTGCAGACCAGACTGTACTGGCTCCGTAACTCCCCATCTCCACAATGGATTCATCTGGAAAGAACTGCTTTCTAAAATGGACTGGCACTCCAGAGGAAAGCTCCTTCTCCCTAGCACAAACAACTTGCGAACGTCCGAGATTTCTCCATTTGTGGCTACAGTTGTTAGCAAGTGGCATCAGATTCTCCAAAATCTGAAGATAGTGAAGGAGATAATTTGGCTGCTTCCTCTACACCTACTCTCAGATTTTCATGTGGCAAGAATAAATCTGCAGTATAAGAGGTGGTGAACCTTTTGATACTCCTGCAAGAAGGGAATGTTCTCACTTTTCAGGAATGCCATAACTTACTGGCTAACCCTCAGACTGCTAAATTCAAGTATTTTCAAGTAAGAGCCTATGTCTCACACCATCTGCGAAACACACCACCCCCACTGGGGAACCCCCTGTCCACCCAGATAACAGAGACACTTACCAGCAGCATGGGGCATCATCTGGTTTCCTGCCTCCATTCCCGTCTCCAGCAATCTGGGCTATTGGAGTACCCCAAGGCTTTAAATAATTGGAACAATGAACTCAACTCGCCCATTACTCCTGAGCAATGCTAACAGATTTGCTAATAAGGCTACAAGCTTCATGATGTGGCCTGAGTACAATTGGAAATGCCTCATATGCTATTTCCTCACTCTGATACAAGTCTGTAGGGGAACTGCGCTAAACGGTATCCTGGGAGTTCGGCTAGCCACAAGTGGGCGCCTACTAAAACGGCAACCCACTTGTGCAGGTAGGACAGGGCGAGGGTGTGAGGAAGGTGACAGGATGGGGGTTGGTCGCGCATGTAGTGACAGGACGTCACTATATGTACATGCGCATGGGGAGGAGCAAGTGTGTTGGATGGATGGAAGGGAGGGAGGGTTGGCCTGGCGTGGGGCTGCCGAGCTGGCCCCTTAGCATGGTGGGTGGATGGCAGCCTAAAGCTGCGAGGGTTACTGGTTTGGGTCTGGGCATGCCTACATTTTTGTGCACCCAGCCTGAAATTAAATTTTGTCCAGGATTTGCACCCCCCTGACATGCACCTCAGTTAAGAATCATTTAGTGGGGGTTGGGGGGGGCACAGCCCCCCCATTTACATTTAAAATGTAAGTCCCTTGGTGCCATTTTCATGTAAGCGCTTGGGGTGTACATCACCGAAACTGAATTTTGCCGATGTACCCTTGCCATAATGATGGTCGCCTTTCGGCAGTCGCCATTATGACATAGAACCGTGCTAAACATGACATGCTGGCGGGAGTGTGGAGAGGCTAGATCTACTCACTACCACATAACGTGGTCATGTCCAGTCTTACAGCCCTTCCTACAGGAGTCAGGGGACACTATGAAGGAGATTTTTGCCCCACAAATTATACTTAGTGAACAGCTTTATTTATGTATTTATTTTTTGCTTATGGCCTGCATAAAGAAAGGGATACAGCTGAAAGATATCTGCTTTTGATCTTACTAGTGGTAGCGAAGAAATGCATCACTAAAAAAATCGCTCAGTAAACACCCACCTAAGTTGGAAGACTAGACACAGGTGGTGAAAGATATATGGGGGATAGAACAATTAACATTCTCCCTGCCTCAGCCGATGAATAAGGGGTAGATAGATGTGCGAGATGGGTTGCATATATGTTGGCCAAGGATCTACTATTTGTACTATGAATTAATTTCAGAGTTGAGAACAAGGTGACTAGTATACTATTACCTGTGACTCCATCTAATGGTTGGGGTAGGGCACACTTGGGAACCTACTGTATTGCATGCTTGTATAATGTGTAACCAACAGTTTATTGTATGCTCGCATATTACTGTTACAGTATTGATTGTGCTGACAAGTGTTTGTGTATTGCTAAAAAAACTTGAATAAATATCAAAAACCAAAAAAGATCACTGATGGAGTTCCACAAGGATCTATCCTGAGACCCTTACTCGTTTCCCTTTTTATTAATGAATTGCCCTCTAACTGTTGTAAAGCCATATCATTACTGTACAGCATAGAATCTGACACAATAGCAATAGATACCGGACTAAGTGAAGACTTTGCACTGTTGGAAAAGTGGTTTATGACTAATCAATTTGTTGCCTTGCCTGAAAGAAAGAAGCGTTGAGTACCTAGAGGTCAGTGGGGGACAGGACCCAAAGCAGCATGAATTCACAGCGGGAAAGTCATGTCAGACGAATCTAATAAATTTCTTTGACTGGGTGACTAAAGTAGTAGACCAGGGAGGGGCTGTGGATTTGGCCTTCCTAGACTTTAGTAAAGCATTTGACACAGTTGTACACAAAAGATTAATAAACAAGTTAGCCAGCCTGGGAGTTGATCCCAGGGTGGTTGCCCTGGGTAACAAAATTGGCTGAACAACAGGACGCAGAGGGTAATAGTAAATGGAGTCCACTCTGAAGAAAGGGGGGTTACTAGCGGGTTCCTCAGGGTTCAGTACTGGGACCAGTCCTCTTTAATGTCTTTATAGGTGACATTGCGAAGGGGCTGGAAGGAAAAGTATGCCTCTTTGCAGATGACACAGAGATCTGCAACAGGGTTGATACACAAGGGGGGAGAGGTGAGAAGGGACTTGGCAAGGTTGGAGGAATGGTCAAAAGTATGGCAGCTTAGATTCAGTGCAAAGAAGTGCAAAGTAATGCACCTGGGAAACAAAAACCCAGGGGAAGAGTACACAGTGGGGTACTAACAACAACAAAATGGAATGGAACATGGGGTAATCATATCAGGCGACTTAAAGGTAGGCAAGCAATGTGAAAAGGCAGTAAGGACGGCTGAGGGATACTGGGATGCATAGGGAGAGACATCACCAGTAGAAAACAGGAAGTTGTTATCCATCTGTACAGACAGTTGGCGAGACCCCATCTGGAGTGCTGCGTGCAGTTCTGGAGACCCCATCTCTGCAAGGACATAGACAGGATGGAGGCAGTCCAGAGGAGGTAACTAAAATGATGCAGGGTCTGCACCAGAAGCCATATGAATAGAGACTAAAGCTTTTTTGAGAATATCCTCTTGCTAGGATGTATGATTTTAAGTCAATACACTGTTCTTCAGTTTTGTCCATTGTGGAACATTTACGCTTATTTCTTAAGAACTGTTCCAGAGAGACACTGTGTATAAGGCTAATAGAGTGGGCACTTTCCGCAAGCAACAGTTTCCAGTAGTGGCCTTTCTGAAAGAGTTGGTGTGGTCACTCTGGCCTACATTAAATTCCTCTACATAAAATTTTAAATCTAAGAAATTAGTTGCATAGACTGTTGTTCTGCGTGTGAATTGTAGGCTAAAGTTATTATTCAACCACTTAACAAACTCCAAAGCTGTCTGTTCTGTTCTGGACCATACCCCCAAAAAGTTGTTGATATAGAGATGCCATCTGACTATCCCAACCCCTCTAGGCGTGGATTACGTTATGTATTAAAGATGGGGGGGGCCTTCAAAACCCTGCATTCTGCATGTGGCAGTTTGGATTCTCAGAAATTGGCACATTTTGACACTGTTGTCAGCTACAGTACGTTCAAACCCGATTTTCAGCAGCCGGTACAAAATATGTACTTTACAGTGTTACAGTAGCATTACTGAAGTAATAGCCTCACCATTATAAGGCAGCATAAGGGCACCATTGTCAGCCCCCCATCCTGCAGTCTGTACAGTACACATTTACTTCCCACAGTTACCCCACTCCTCCAGTTACCTTGTATCCACTTACCTTAATCGCACTCAGTAGCATGACTCGGGAAATGGGATCCCCATGTTAAACTGAGACCTCCTCCACATTACATGATTTACGACCCTATTGCCAGTAAGCTCCACATCCCCAACTTCTGATTTGCCTGTTATATCCAATGCACATACACTGACCAGATCCCACGTACTGTACAGTACTGCCAGGTACTCTGGTACCACCCCGGTACAGTACTGTAACATGCACAGTGCAACCCATGACAGTGGACATGGGTACCAGTGGCACTGAGTAATCCCATGTTGGAACCACAATCTACTGCCATACCCATTGAGAACCCCAGATGACAGTCCCCCGGACCCATGTAAGTGCTAGACCATCTATTAGGTGGACTAACACTTACGTCCTAACAGCTGCCACTTTTGGATGTGACTGTTAGTTGTGTCTAGAATGTGCCATAAAACACACTCAGCGGTTGCAAATAGACCACAATTTTGAAAACAGTATGGGGGTCCTAAGGACGCATTCAGGATGCTGCAGGCATAGGTGAATCGCACAGTTGCATCTGTGGCTAGCCCTTTGAAAATGACACCCAAGGTGCAAGGCATAAAATAAGTGGGTTTACGTCGCAATTTGCAACCCAAGAATTAGGAAACACGAGTCAATTTCCCGCTTGATTAGCAATGGTTGCTAATCATAGAAGCTGACCGACCCCTGTATTTTGTTTTATTTTCCCTGGTGTCTAGTGGTGCTCCCCCACCCTCCAGTTGCCAGCCCTTTGTTTCCCTGGTGACAGACTAGTGCCCCCTCCCTCTACTGATAGTCATCCCCGTAATGCTTTTTACTCTGGTGTCTGGTGGTTCCCCCATACGACCGCTGTCCCTGTTATGCTGATGTTCCCTGGTGTCTAGTGGCACCCACCCAATCCGATCACTGTCCCCATTATTGTGAGATTCCCTGGTGTCTAGTGGCACCCCCCCACCATCCGTTCGCTGTCTCCGTTTTTGTCCCTCAATGTTTTTTTTTTTTTATTTAAACCTGCAAAAAAAGATCCATCGTCGATCACACCCGCACCCCACTTGACCTCCCACTGTGCATCCACCTCCCCACACCCACCCTTGACACCTGTACAGACCATCACTTGCCTAAACAGGTCCAAGGTTCGAGATCCATGCTCCCAATCGAAGACACATCTTGCTGCTGGAACCGGTGTAGTATGAGAACTGAGGTGAATATGTTCCTATGTATTTCAATGAGGGTTTCAACTTTGGTGCATAACTCAGTCATTTTTTAGATATCGACCCCAAATTTTTAACATAGCCTTTTGGGAAGCCCACCCCATGAACAGTATAACTGTCGATAAGCAACTCCTGCCCGAAAGGTGATTTTGCAATCACTTGGCAAATTCACCTTTCAGGCAGGATTTGTGTAATGATAGTTATAGTGTTCATGAGGTGGGGTCATAAGAAGGCTATGTTGAAAATTTGGGGTCAAAATATGGATAAATGGCAACGTTATGACTATTCATTGCATTTTCGCTACACACCCTCGTAACTTTGGAATTTTTTAATATTTTGACCCCAGATTTTCAACATATCCTTCTTATTACCCTACATTATGTATGTCACAGCTGTCATTTTTCAAATCCTGGCCAAAATGTGTTTTCCCCACCTGTGGCACGGAATAGTGTTGCAGTTGCACACAATTACGCTTTGACGGGGATTGGAAAACTTTCTGCACCGGGTACATGAAATGGGTAATAAGAAAGGCTATGCAGACAGTTTGGTCAAAATGGCAACTTCAGTCTCAGAATTACGTATTCAAAGTCTAGTTTATCAGTATGTTCAATAATAAGTAATAATTACATGGTTTAAAGTAAAAGTACCCATTTTAGAAAATTGCTAATCAGAATTGGCTGATTGCTAATCATTTTTCATTTTGATTAGCAAAGGCTGCTAATCAACTCTCTGTCACTAATTTATGCCTTGAGGTGTTCTTGTCATGAGACCAGGAACAGATTTGCATAGAATGGTGCCCTGAACCTGGTGGCACAGCACGCTATCAAACATGAAATAATTATGATTAAGGAGGTACTCCACTGACTAGAGGACAAAGTCAGGAGAAAGTCAGAGGATGCAACTGGAATCTCACCATGCTGTTTGCATAGAAAATGTTGAGCTGCTTCTATTCCCAAAGTAAGTATAGAAACTGCTTAATTGGGGCGGCTTTGTGGCAGCCCTATCGTCCTGATTAGGCACCATCCCATATATCAGAAGTGTATGTTCTGCATACTCTGCTGTTCATTTATGCAACTGACTTACCGGCTACAGTATTTTTAATTTACACAGCTTTCCTCGCCTCTTGCAAGTCTTTCATTTGGGAGCAGTTGCTGTGCTGTGCAAGTGTTCGGTGTTCTAGCCCAAAATATAGAGAGTGGGCATGATTTTTATTTTTATTTCTGACTCCCTCTGACTTAAAACAGTTAGCGGCGCTAACAAAGACAGTCTTTGTGGCAAAGCAGTGCACTTTTATTTTAAAAGCAGATGGTGGTATTGAGGCGAGCATGGGGGAGAGACACAAGCTACAGAGGGAAAGGCAAGAGACAGAGTGGCTCATTGGGAAGACAGTCCTTATGGCAGAGCACAGAACTTTTCCTTTTTTCACTTTAAAAGCAGCTAACATCTGTAATGAGGTGAACGTAAGGGAGAGAAACAAGATAAGAGACACTGGGCCAGATATTCAGAAATGCGCCAAAGGCCAGTGCAAGTCTGGCGCAATGCAAAACTGATGCACCATGGCGCAATGAGTGCCATATTCAGAGGTTTCACATGCCGAACTGCGCCAGCGCAACCTGGCTGAATATGGCAGAGATGTGCCATGGCGCAAACAGAGGTGCGCCATGGCGCAAACAGACTTGCATCATGGCGCAAACAGACCTGTGCCATGGCGCAGAAAGAGATGCCCCATTCAACTGTGGGAGCAGAGCAGCAGAGCAACAGAGGGGGCATGGCACAGGAACAGACCCAGGGACAGTGCCAGGCCACAGGTGGCCACCACCAGCAGGGCACACACAGGCACCCAGACACCAAACCCTGGAACACGACAGTGGCACAGATAGCAGGCAACAGGTGGCACCAATGGCCAGTGGAGGACCACCAATGGAGCCCCCCCCACAGGCCGCAAGCCATGCCTCCACCCTCCCAGACCCCAGCAAGCCACACCCAGGACCATGCAGCCAAGCACACACATGCCACACACCCCTGACAGCCACCCCATGGGCATCCCAAGGCACAGCCACCGACCAAGGGGCAGGACACCACCACAGTGGGACACACCACAGCACACAGCAGTGAACCACAGATGCACGACACGCGCGCCAACACACACACACACCACACAGACATACACCATGCCACTGCAGCATGGCTCCTCACGCCAGCTGCAAAGCAGGCACCGACACAGGCAGATATGTCAAAAAATATATATTCAACAAGAAAACTATTTACATGAACAAGAGGGTGGGAAATGTAGGAAAGCGAGGGAATGAGACAGGGAACAGGGACTGTACAATGGGAAGGGGGACAGATGGGGAGGAACAGCAGGGGATACAGGGGAATGCTGGGTCATAAACTAACGGCAGCCATGCCCTACCGCTCCTTGGCGGCCTCTCTGCCTCTGGTCTGCCAGCAACAGTCAGCGCACCTACATGACCACCTTCATGGTGGTGGACATAATCAGTATTATTTAGTGGCGCAGCCTGCAGTATAACAGAATCCGCTTCCTCCGCTGGACACCTATGACAAGGGACAGGACAGGTGATCAGTGCAATGTCCCAAGGTACCATGTCCGCCCACTGTGCGCAATGGGCAGTGGGAACACACACCCCTGGAGAGTCTCCCCTGGCCACCCACAGGGGGGTGGCCAATGCCTGCCAGCAACTCAGCACGCCATGACAGAGCACAGAGGTGGTCACCACCGCCCAGTGGCCACCTGACTGTGCAATGACAGTCACATGACTGTGCAATGACAGTCACATGGTACAGTGTACCAGCAGCACCACAGCAACACCAGTGACAGCCGGGTGCACACCCACCCCACCAACAGCTGGCACACATGTGCAATGGCCACCCCACAATGGCATGCACCACGCACAATGTGACACACACAGATGCCATGGCATACAGCATAGGTGGCCATGCCCGCACCCACTCCCCCACTGACACCCCTGTAAAGTGCGGAGGAACAAAACAGTGACTACCTGCCCTCTGCAGCCCCGCTGGTGCCGGTCCTGCTCCCGTACCACCTCTGTGGCCCACTGCGGCCTGCTGCGCTGCTCCCGCTGCTCCTGCTGCCCTTGCTTAGTGGCGATCCTCAGGTCCTGGGAACAGAACAAAGACAGGTACACATCAGGAATCATCCACAGCAAGTGCCCACCACCCACACCCCTGTGTACAGGGTGTGCCCCTGCCCGACACGTCCTGCACAGTTGTATCACTACGCAAGCTTCGGCTGTCAATGCCACTCCGCAATGCACATGATGACAGTGTACCCCTCTGCAGGGCACGCCAAGCAGCCTAACCAACACCACAGTACAGCACTAGGGCATACATGCAGAGTGAGTTGACTTACCTTGCTGTGGCACGGCCCCTTGCTGGATGCGTGCCCGCACAAGATCCCCATACCTGTGGTGGCATTGCTACCCAGTCCTAGCCACCCCAGTGCATTGCTGCAGTCTGGCAGCAATCCCCTGCCAGACATCAGCCCTTGGCTGCTGCAGGGGCACCTGGCCAAATAGCTGTGGGGCATGTGGCTGCATGCATGCCACCAGATTCACAAGCTCCACCTGTGACCAGTTCCTTGCCTGCCAAACTCCACGCTGTGCCATAGTGCCAACTGCAATGTGGAGAAGCAATGTAGTGGCCGGAGGTGCATGTGTGCACAACATGCACCAGATGCACGCTTCGAGGATACATGCGCTGTGTCCGCCCATCGTGCAATGCCGGAGATGTGCGACATGGGCGTGGCCAGACTGGCACGTGGCAGGGGAGTGACGGGGGTCAGGGGGTCACACCAGGGGTTAGGGATCGGCCGTCTCACAGTGCGCCAGTGCGCAATAGCAGGCATAGGCGCACCATGTGCCATGGTCTCTATTATGCAGTGGGCACACAGTCGCAATGAAGGTGGGAACACACGAGCCCGGTACATGCGCACTGTGGTCCTGCGCATTGCGCATGCCTGGCCATTGCGATGTGACTTGCTCTGGAGCAGTCTCATTGCGCACGGAGCAAATTCGTGATATTCAGCCACCACATGCTAATGAGCTCATCAGCCAATACGTGGCACACTGGGGAAATTAGCATGTCATTACCATTGCGCCAGTGCTCATTTGCATGCGTTGCGCTAGAAAAGCGCCATGGACCGGTATTACAACCATCTGAGGTAAGTTGCGCATGCTGCTGGGGCACACTGAGCCCAGTCAGCACAGCAGGGGGGACGGATTAGGGTGCTGCTGACACTGACACACTGTGCTGTCCATGTCCACAGGTAGCAACATGTCGGAACGTGAGGAGGGTGAGGAGTGTGGGCCTGCTTGCAAACGCAGGCCTAACTTCACAAAGGCAGAGGCCCTGTTTGAGGCCTACCTCAACAGGGAGCCACTGTTGAGTGGTGCCACAGGCACACCACAGGCCAGGGCTGGAGCCTGGGAGGAGGTGGCGGCATGCGTCAACCAGCAGGGCAGCCACCAGCGGTCAGTGCAGGAGTGCCGCAAGAAGGTGGGCACCGATAAGCGGCGCATCAAAGAGAAGGTGGTGGCCATCTGTGCAGCCTGGAAAGCCACCAGAGGGGGGGCCTGCTGATGTGCCACAGCTCACGACGCAGGAGGAGTTGGTGGCAGCCACCATGCACCACAGCACTGTAGAGGGTGTGCCATGTGGTGGATTCCAGATGGGTGGCAGCCCATCACTGCATAATACGTATGTTGGGGATGCATGGCATGCAGTGGTTGTGTTGAGGGGGTAGGGGGCCTCGCATCACTGACACATCTGTTTTCTCTTTCAGCACCAGCACACCTGCATGCAGAGGATGGGGAGCCAGCAGGAGCCGTGGAGGCAGGCCCAGCCCCGGAGGACCAGCGTTCCACCTCCACAGGCATCTCGGGGCCTGATCAGCTGCAGCACACCACCACTGTCCAGCTGGATGTCCTGGGCATGGGGTTGGACGAGGCCCTGGATGTGTTTCTACAGGATGCTGGTTTCGGCATCCTAAGCATGGCGACACAGATTGGGGCAGGGTCCGACACCGATGATGACCTGACCATAATCCTGGACAGCATGGGTGGTGTTGTGGGGGAGATGCCCATACCAGATAGCATCACAGGCCACGCGCCCAGCAGCTTGACAGCAGTGGGACAGCTGCCTAGCACCACTGCAGGTTCTGCTGTGTGCACTGCCACAGCAGTGCCATGTGGTGGTGGTTGTGTGGCCACGCAGGCACTGGGCAGCGGCAGCAGGCAGCTGGGGCCACAGGGCAGCCATACTTGGGGTCCGCTACTGGGGTGCCTGATAGGGACTCACCCCATGGGGACCCCTCTGTGCAGCATCCACCTGAGCGGGGGTCTGTGCAGCATGGTTGTTCACCGCAGGAGGGGCGACGCCCTGCCCAGGTTCTCCTGGGCGCCAACCCATTGGCAGAGCACACCATTTGCTGTGGGCCTCCATGGAGCAACAGGTGCTGCTTGCCACTGGGGTGCATGCGTTGCATGCGGAGGTGCGCCAGGTGGCCGAGCAGTGTGAGGGGGCACTGCACAGCTCCTGGTGGCTATACAGCGCTTACGGGAGGACAGGACTGCATCCCAGGATCGCATAGCCAATGTGATCACAGATGGCCTTGCACTGCTGGCTGCCACAGGGCATGGTGGGCCACCACGGACACCACAAAGTGCACTGTCCACCCCACGATCCCGGCGTCGGGCGGCACCCTCCCAGTCGACGCCGGGCACTACTGTTGGCATCCCAGGCATGCCTGGGGTGAGCCTGTTTGGGCGCCTACACACTCTTGCGTGGACCCAGTCACAGTCCCGCAGTACAACCCCTGGGGGGCTGTTGCAAACACCCCCTGTGACCAATGAGAAGTCTGTGCCTGCTGATCAGCCCGCAGCGCCTCCCGTGGCGCGGTGGCCATGGTTCCTTGTGGCCCGGCCCTGATGCGTGCTACCTGACCACAATCTGCAGCCACTGCCCCTGTGTGCGCATGTGTGTGGTTGTGCATACCACTGGTGTGGCGCCTGTGTAGCCGACCGCACGCTGCCTGTATGCGTGCCTGCCTGGCAGCTGGCCCATGTGGCATGGGCGTGATGAGGGCAGTTCTACACCAGTTGTGCCTGTGCACCAGTGCACTGCTTCTGATCACCACCACTAGCCAGCGCCTGGGCATGTGGGGTGCATGTGTGTGTTGCTGTTTGCTGCTGTGTGCAGTTGTGTGTGGATGTGTGCCACTGACTCCCCTACCCCTGCACCACGCCTCTGTGTGTGCATGCCCATGCCTGTGTGCTGTACCTGTGTGTGTGGCCAGTGTGTGGGTTTGGTGCCACCTACCTGTGTGCACCATAGTGCTCCTCTGCGATGGTGTCCTGATGCTGCCGTGCCATCCTCTGCAGCCGGGGATCCCTCTACCCGGGAGGGCTGTCCACCACCCTCCGGCCCATTGCCCTTGTCGTCCCCACTACTGTCGCCCTCATCAGCCTTGACAGCTATCCCATGGTCAATAGCCATATTGTGCAGTATGCAGCAGGCCAGGAATAGGCCACAGGCTTTCGAGGGGCTGTACTATAGGGCACTGCCAGACCTGTCTAGGCAATGGAACCATGCCTTCAGCATCCCAAATACACGCTCATTGATGTTTCACGTGCTGGCGTGTGCCTCACTGTAGCGTTCCTCTGCTGGGGATGACTAGCACCTATAGGGGATGAGCAGCCAGGGCCTCAGTGGATAGGTGCTGTCTCCTGTGTGGATAATGACATGGTTAGCCCTGTGTCCTCCTTTGCTGTGCCCCTTGCCTGTCCCTGGTGCCCTTGCCAGCACAGCCACCCTGCCCTCCTCCATCCCATGTCCTGCTCTGCCCGGCACCCCTTGCCCGTCCCATACTCACCCACTAGGTGGCCCGTGGGGATGTCCCCACGCTTGATCCTGTGACACAGTGCAGAGCTGTGCCAGATGAACGCATCATGTGCACTTTCAGGGTGTGTGGCACAGACATTGGTGATGCGCCCCTTGGTATCGCACACCACCTGGTAGTTCACACTTGGGAACCCCTTCCTGTTCATATAGGCCACACCCTCAGGGCCAGGTAGCATGCGGATGCCCATGTGGGTGCAGTCAATGGCCCCAAGCATGCCAGGCATGCATGCTATCCTGTGGAAGTCCTGCATGGTTGCTGTACGCTCCGCTGTGTCCTGGGGAAATAGATGTATTCCGAAGCATGTGGCAACAGAGTGTTGAGGAACTGTGTGAGGAGGTGTGACGTGGCCGACTGGGTTATGCCTGTGGTGTCCCCTGTTGGTCTCTGGAAGGTGCCCGTGGTGAGCAGGCACATGACAGCTGTCACCTTTGTCTCAACAGACATTGTGCGGCTCCGTCTTGTGGGTGCTTACATCTCCTCACTGCACAGCTCACAGAGCTGCCTCAGAATGGCTCTGTTCAGGCGGTACTGTCTCACAATCTCCGTATCTGTGTAGTTCTCGAAGGTGGTGCGGGCATGGTACCACCTGTTCTGGGCGTACCACCAACGGGCCCTTCCACGGCCACGTTGCTGTTCCTCCTGCCCCCTCACACCCCTATTATGGCCTGCATTAGGAAGGGCGCACTATCCATGGCCCCTGATGTCCTGTCTCCCTCTGGGCGGTTGGCTGCTGTGGGCTGTATGCCACCCTGGTGCTCTGTGTGGCACTGTGCCTGTCTGTCCCTCTCGCTCTCTCAGCCCATGGCTCACTCTCCACTGCCACCTCTGTCCCTCTACCCCTGTGGCTGCTTGTGACAGTCACTCTGTCCCTCACTGGCTCTGTCTTCTTTGCTGTGTCTGTTTCTCTGTCTGTCCAACATCTCTTGCCACTCTCTCTCTCTCTGTCTCTCTCTCTCTCCCTCCCTCCCTCTCGCCTGGCACAAGTGCTGTCTGTGAGCTTGCACCCTGTATTTATAGGCTTAAGTCTGCTTGGTGCATCCAGGTTTTGCTCCACACTTTCGCCATGGTTCCACGGTTGAATATCATACTGTGCTGAATATTCATGGGCACGCCCCCTGCTCTTGCGCATGCATTTATTATAGTTACGCATTGGCGCTATGAGATTTGTGCTACGCAATGGCTCCTGCTGAATATCGCTCCTTGGCTCAAGTCTGCACTTGTGCTGGTGCAACTTAGTTGCACAATGCGCAACTGCTTTGAATAGCCCGGCCACTGTGTCTCAATGAAAACAATGTCTTTGTGGGGACTTTAATTCAAGGTATGTAATGTGACTCAGTGAAAATAACGTCTTCGGAGAGATTTTAGTTCAAGGTATGTAATATTATAACTTTAACTGGCAAACTTGGAAAACACCAGTCAGGAATTTCAAACAATAGGAAGTGGCAGATGTAAGTGTGTGAAAGAGCAGTTAAAACCTACTCAGTTAACACCTACTCAGCAGGCTCTTTTTGGCATTCATTGTGGAGGTTTGACTCAAAACAGTCCAAAAGGCTGGGGGCTGCGATGCAGTGCAGGGTAGTCACTCACGTAAAGTGGGGTTTGCCATCCCCCCCCCCCACACACAACTACACTTTCAAAGAAAAGCAACAAGCATTCACCGAATAAAAGGCACTGTAAATTCTATTGCTGTTGTACTGTGGTCAGTTTTATTCAGACTGCATTTTGGTGGAACCAACTTGTACATTTTACTTTTTCATACAGTGAGTTGACAAAAAATAACAAAATGTGCAATCACAGACATCCTGTTCAAATCACCATACTACTCTTTTACCTGAGTTAGCCCTAGGGCTTCGACTCTACCAGAGTCTTCCTCAGGGACGTGACTAAAGAAGATGTTAAATTATCCCTCACCAAAAGACATTGATTGTTAGGACCTATGATTTCCAAACATTGTCAGAATTGCTGTTGTGTTTTTTTTCTGAAATTTCTTTAAATTGCATCACATATACTGGCCCGGTGGCGCTGAGGGTTGAGGCGCTGGACGCCACGCCAGCGACCCAGGTTTGGGAACAGACTGGTCATTGGGGACAGCTGGGGAGGTAAGGATTAGCGTCCAGGAGGACTGCTTGCCTTCCTCAGGGGTGGGGGGTTTGTGCTGTGTGCATCAGCACACAAGAGGAGTTGACCTGTGCCAGGATGCTTGCCTGCCTCTGCAGAAGTGGAGACAGCTGCTCGCCATTGCATGGCGAGGCGCAGGGAAGAACAGAGAAAAAAATACCCGGGAACTGGCAGGACCCATAATGGCTAATGGGCGGAGGACATACCCTCTGGGGGAGGGGGGGCGTAGCCCCTGCCAGGTCCACGGAGGTGGTATAAATAATGTTGTGATAAAAAAAAATGTAATAGCATGTACAAAATTGAAAGGCATTGCTTGGGATTCGGTGGGGCTGCGGGCAGCATGCCACCATCCCCCTTCCCCCATCGCAGTATAAAGTTGTGCATGTCCAGCGTCCTCCAGATGCTGAGATGGTTTAGGGGCATTGGTGCAGCTGAGTGGCTGTTTCTTTCTGCTCCCAGTACCTCTGCGTGCGACTGTTCTGCACTGTTCCAGGCCATTCTATGGGGATAGCCCTGATGACATCAGCGCAACCCCATTCATCTGTAATTCAGTACTGTACAAAACTGTAAAAATCAAATCTTGGGTTACAGTGCAAAAGCGCTTTGTAAATGGTTTTCCAGATAATATTGAATTACAATTTTATGTTATAATACAGCTTCCCAATATAATCCTGTTATCTGCAACCACCTAATAGCAGCGAATTTAGCAGAGAATAGTTCCATGTAAGTTTATTAGCTAATGCTTTTTTTCAAAATAAAATTCCTTACTTTTTGAGGATAGAGAGAAATAAACTGGGATCAAGACCACGTGATCACCCCATCCAATCGATGATGATCCTTCAGTGGGTAGGAGCCGAAGTGGAGCCATGTGAAACTGTATCCAGCTTTTTAGAAAGAGAACAGTTAGAATCTAAGAGACAGAAGAAATCAGACAGTACATTAGAAACACCAGTGATAAAATTAGAAACCTTTCAGTATTTATAATATTAACATTAAATTTCTACAGAGAGATATCCTCGGATTATGTTTACCTGCAAAATCAAATAAATCCTACGTAATATTAATTCTGAGTGATCGGGGGGAGGGTGGATATTTTTTGGGTTTCACCCCCGTTCTTATACAACCATGCATATGAGTAATCTACTGAAGTGTAAAGGTTCTGTTCTTTTTCTAAAAGCTTTCAAAGTTTTGAAACAGTTCCTCAACTGCTGCAGGAACTGGAGCACCTGAACTGATGCTGACAAAGGAGTGCCTGTATGGAAAATTGATTTTGGTTTAAATCCAGTGTGTTCATAGCTTGAATACCAATCAGGAGACACGGACTGAGTATTGTCAGCAGTGAGTTGCCGGCATAATCTCAGCCATTTGATCCTTTAATTTAGAGTTACATTTCATTTTTATGAAAAATGAAATGAAAATCTAAATATGAATCCATATTTAGATTTTCCTCTGAAATATCTTCAGAATGTGATGTTAAATTATCCTCACCAAAAAACATTGATTATTAGGGCCAGTGATTTCCGAACATTGCCAGAATTGCTGCTGTTTTTTTCTGAAATTTCTTTAAATTGCATAGCATATCCAAAACTGAAAGGTTTTGCCTGGGGTTCAGAGGGGCAGTGAGCAACATGCCCCCCACCACACAGTATAAAGCTGTGTATGTCCAAGAGTCCCCCAGATGCTCAGATTTTTTGTGGGTGTTGGTGTGGCTGAGCAGCTGCTTTTCTCTGCTCCCCAGTACCTCTGCCGTGCAGCTGCTATGGCATTCCTCTCTCTGTCCTCATTTTGTATGGCTTCTGGCCACTGCCGTCTGGCTCCCTTTGTTCTTTGGGCTCTTCTAGACACGCACTGGATGCCGCTGAGGGCCCCAGCAGTTTGTTACAACACTTCCCCTGCATTTCTCTTGCTGCACGCTTTGGCGTTTCTAATAGGATGCTCTGCACTAGCAGCTTGGCAGGGTCCTTGTACCCTTTCGGAACACTGGTTTTCTGCAGCTTCTCAGTGCTGTAGTCCAATTAGTTGCTGCTTTCTGCCACATTACACAAGCAGGCCTCTGTAGCAGGCAGGTAATTTTGCTGCTGAGTTCTCCCCCACAATCACCTTTTCAGCTATGCTTGATACATCTTACTCCAAGGGTATCTCTTGCAGCAGGCCGCACTGGATTTAGCCGGCAGGCAGTAGGACCACACGGAAACTTTCTAACTAGCAGTCTACCAGAGAGGGGACACCCACCACCGAAGTCAAGTCAAGTCATTGACATCAGCCAAGCCTATAAGAGTGGGTGGCCCCCATCCCCTCCTCAGTTCTTTTCCCCCCATCGACCAATGCTTGTCGGATCTCTGGAAACTGCCGCAGCTAGAGTCGACCGCCATATTTGCGCCTTCTTCTACTGTGTTTCTTTTTTTTTCTATTTTCTCACCAAAGTTATTATTCCACCTTTCAATGGTTTTCTCTGTGGTTTATGTCTTCCAACAGTGATGTTGTCTATGGAGCATCCCACTAAGTGTCTCTGCAATCAGCAAATCCCACAAAGGATGGCCACTGTGTTTGTGTCTGTTGCCTAGGCCCAGACGATGACATCCAAGCATGCGAGTTTTGCCAGAAGTTTAACCAGGCCACCTGGTGATGCTGCCAGTGGACGCTTGAGAATTTTCTCCTAAAGCAGAAGGTCACCTATATGGAACGGGAGCTAAAAGCCAGGAGCTTCTCAGCCTCCCCGGCCTAGTCTTCAGGTTCACACTCATTTAAACCCAGGGACAAGCCCATGGGAAGCATAAGCAATGGGACGAGGATTGCGACAGATCCCGGTCCTCTTCTTCTCACTTGCAGTTGCTGCATCGTTGCTCGACCGCTCCAGGGTCCTCTTCCTCCTCCTCTGGGGGGGGGGTCGGCCCCGATGGTCGTGCATGCCCTTTATTCCACAGGGCTACTGGTGGTCCAGCCTCCTGCCGCTATTGCTTTCTCTGTTGGAGGCTCCTTGGGCTTGGGTTCATCCCATGCCCCTCAGCCCCTGCTGCTTAGGCCCCTTGTAACAACGGGTACACAGCATGATGGCTCAACCAGTGCTTCCTCATCTGGTGCAGGCTCAGTGGCTGCTGGGGTTTCCTCTTCTCCCTACCTGCCTTCTGCCTCTCTGGCATCAGACGCCTCCACAGGATCTTCTGCCACTCCTCCATGGGCCCAGCGGCACGCCGTCTTCTCTCTGGAGCCGAGTCCCCCTTCTCTGTTGCCTGTCTGGACTCCTCCCACACCAGCACCCACCTCTCCTCAGCCTGTGCCCATGGGGCCATCTCCAACTTTGTCTCCAGCCCTGTCAGGCCTTCTTCGGTCTTGCCCTATCCGGTGCCATTCGGACCTATGCCTGTTTACCACCAGCCTATGCCGGCCTACCCTCAGCCAATGCCCACTGGTCTTCAACCTATTCTTCCTCAGCCTACACCTGTAGGATCATCGCATGGTTTATCCCACACCAATGCCCATGGGGTCGATGCCTGTGTACCCTTACCTGGCACCAGCTGGACTGTCTAGTTCTGGTTGATATTCAAATGTTGGTTTAGTCCCATTGGGGTGTTCTGCAGATGCGGGTCCCAATGCCTTAAGGCCCAGCGACCCATGCCCCACAGCTTCCACCTTCAGGGCCTTCCACTCTGGCTCCTTCCAGGCTGACCCTGTTACCATGGCAGGCTCACGCACCATGTTGCCCACCTGCTGACGGGGATGACAGTCGTCTGGACTTGCTTTCATCCAATGAAGGGGATGACCCAGACTTGGGAGACAATGAGGACATTACCAGGTCTCCCACCCCCTCCACGGGCTCCTCGGGGGGGGGCAAGGGACCCCCAAGAATGTCCAAAAATTCCCTCCAGACAACCCCTCCTTCTCAGGTATTATGTGGCATGTTCAGGAGGTGATGGGGTTCAAAACTGAGGAGCAGGATCCAGAGCGACTTTGGCTCATGACCTACCTACACTGGCCCAACTCTTCCCCTTTGGTGGTTCCCCCTCTTGTTGACACCTACAAGGACATTATCATGGCTGCTTGGCGCAGGACCAAGTTGGTCACAGCCATGTTGTGCAAAGATAGCAGGCTATATCACGTCCCAGTGGGCAAACCTTTACTGGGAGAGCAGGCCCACGCTGTCTCGGTGGTAATCAATGCTGCTCATGACCACACTAAGCGGCCAAAGCACCTGAGCTACATACTACCAGACAGAGAGTCACGTCGACTGGACCACTTCAGGAAACGAACATTCATCTTCTATACTGTGGTGATCAGTGCCCTCAACTATCTAGCCTACATGCTGCAGTATCAGAATGCACTGCGGGGTAAGGCCAGGGATGCTGTCCATTCTCTATCTACCCGAAGATTCAGTTAAGCAGCAAGCCCTGGGGGCACTCAAGTCAGCCTCTCACATCAGTACCCACCTGCTCAGGGTGGCCTATGACGCTGTGGATGTGTTGGCCCGGGTGGTGGCTACCAACATATGCCTTATCTGGTACTCTTGGCTCTGAGTTCCTGGGTTTGCCCAAGACGTTCTGTTGTCCATCCTGAATGCTCCTTTCAGAGACAACCTTCTGTTTGGAGGTGATGTTGAGGACATCCTCACTAAGTTCCAGGTCTCAGGCTGAGCCAACAGATTTGTTCACTCATTATATCATAAACAGTCCAGATCTGGTCAGCGATCCTCCTTTCCGCTGAACCACCACCAGACACTCCTGGATGTCGGCCAAGCCCCAAGGCAAGCAAAGGGCAGCAGTGTATGCACTGCCTCTGCCCACCCCCTCTGCTAGCAAAAGCTCCAGAGGGGGCCTCGCAGCCCAAGCAGCGGCTATACCCCACCTCCTTGCCAGACCCCCTTCCTCCAGTATGCAGGAGGCAGTTTTAGGGGGTCACTTTTCCCTCCAGCTAGACAGGTGGTGGGACATCACTACTGACAGCTGGGTTCTGCAGCTCATAGAGCATGGCCACTCCCTAGAACTTCTGGAGTGGCCTCCAGACAATCTCCCAGTTCAGTCCGTTTACCCTTTCGGACACATTCCATTAATTTGGGAGAAGATTCAGAGTCTGCGCCAAAGAAGAGCCATTGAACCCATCCTACAGTCCCAGCTACTGTAGGGGTTCTACTCTGACTTTATCCTGGTCCCCAGATGCACTGGGACCTCTGGCCAATCCTGGACCTCAGTAAGCTAAACCTGTTCATCCAGTACAAAATGTTCAGGATGATTACCCTTCATGAACTATTGCCCCTGTTACACTAGGGGGATTGGATCTGCTCCCTAAACATACAGGACGCATACCTGCATATCAAGATGTGCACCTCTCACAGGTGCTTCCTCAGGTTCCATTTGCAGGGGAACCCACTTCCAGTTCAGGGCTCTGCCATTTGGCTTCTCCTCAGCCCCACGGTTGTTCACCAAATGTTTGGCGGTGGTAGCAGCTGCCCTCAGATGGCAGGAGTTCTGTGTGTTCTTTTACCTGGATGACTGGCTATTAGTAGCCCTGTCCAGGGAGTGCCTGCTCCAAACCCTGGATTCTACCTGCTGCCTTTTCCAGGATTTGGGAGTCACCATCAACTTACCCAAATCTTTTCTGACCCCCTCCCAACGGCTCCAGTACATTGGGGCAGTGTTAGATACAGCCCAGTGGATGGCCTTTCTTTCCCAGGGAAGGGCGGAGTGTCTGATGGACCAAGCTTGTTTGCTGTACTCCAGCCGTCATGACCCAGCCCAGGTCTTTCCTCGCTTCCTGGGACTTATGGCCACAGCCATTGTTACAGTTCCTTTAGCCAGGCTGCATATGAGGATCCCTCAATGGACTCTGCAGGTCCAGTGGGACCAGCGTGTGGACTATCTGGAGCAGCTAATGTTGGTCTCAGACCCGGTCAGGCAGGTGCTGTTGTGGTGGTTGGGGCCCAGCAATCTCCTAAGGGGAGTGCTGTTTTGCATTCCACCCCTGCAGCAAATCCTCACAACGGACGGCTTGGGGCTAGGCTGGGGGGCTCATCTAGGTGCCCCCCAGACTCAAGGGCAGTGGACCTCCATAGAGGTGGGTCTCATCATGAATGTCTTGGAGATGCAAGCGGTTCTGTACACACTTCAGACCTTCCAGACATATCTTTCCCTGGGCCCACTGCTGATTCAAACAGACAATACCAGCATGGTCCACTATATCAACAAACAGGGAGGTACTCATTCTTACCCCCGGGTTGGTAAGTGATGAGAGTCTGGTGTTGGGCAGTAGACCATGGCATGGAACTGTCAGCTGTCCATGTTACCGGCGTTCAAAATGTCTTAGCGGACAGCCTAAGCCAGTCCCTGTCTTGGGCTAATGAGTAGGAATTCCTGACCTCAGTGGTGGAAAATCTGTTCGACTGGTGGGATCGTCCAGAGTTGGACCTTTTTGCTTCCCCACTCAATGCAAAATTGCTTTTCTGCTCGCTCGCTCCAGGGCCAGGAGTTTTCTGGTGAGATGCATTGTCCCTCTCTTGGAAAGGGAGGTTTCTGTATGCCTTACCTCCCTTCCCGCTCCTTCAGAGAGTCCTGATCAAACTTCAGATGGAAGGGGCATCGATGATCCTGGTCGCCCCCTTCTGGCCTCAACAGATTTATTTCCCTTTGTTTCAGCAGCTGACAGTGGAACCTCCAGTGCCCCTGCCCCTCTACACAGGCTTGCTCTCCCAGGAGCAGGGCACCTTGGTCCATCCAGATCTCGAGTCACTCCATCTTCATGCATGGCTCCTGAGGATGTAGCCATCATGAGGTTTGGAGTGTCCCCTAAAGTGGCAGATGTTTTGGTGGCAGCTAGGAAGCCCTCCGCTTGGGTCACTAACTCCATGAAATGGAAGCGCTTTGCCATTTGG
Organism: Neoceratodus forsteri; assembly: GCA_016271365.2. NCBI lineage: Eukaryota > Metazoa > Chordata > Ceratodontiformes > Ceratodontidae > Neoceratodus > Neoceratodus forsteri. Next base: position 1,118,911,115 of record CM057458.1, read on the forward strand.
GCTGCATCTCACTACCTGGATCCCTTCAGCTGTCCGGTGAACCAGATTTTGTAGTACTTGCTTTCCCTCTCAGACTCTGGTCTGAAGTACTCCTCCATCAAGGTGCATCTCTCTGCTGTCTGTGTTTACCATGTGCCTGTCGATAGCCATACTTTGGCTCACCTGGCTGTGTCTCACACATTTTTGAGGGTCGTTCTGCACCGGAAGCCTCCAGCCCGCAACCCAATCCCGGCTTGGGACTTAAACTTTGTATTAGGAAAAACTCACCCTGCCTCCTTTTGAACCAGCTGTGAGTTGCAAGCTATCCTGTCTGTCTTGGAAAGTGTTGTTTTCAGTTTCTGTTACTTCTGCTCGGAGAATTTCTGAGTTTCAGGTGCTCATGTGTGAGCAACCTTACTTGGTTTTTCACAAAGACAGAGTGTATAGGATGGGCAGAATGAGAAGTGATCTGGATAAACTAGCAAAATGGTCAGAAGAGTGGCAACTGGGGCTTAACGCAAAGAAGTGCAAGATCTTGCACATAGGGAAGAGAAACCCTGAAGCGACCTATAGGCTGGGAGGGGAGTTGCTGGCAGTCACAAGGGAAGAAAGAGACTTAGGTGTCATCATCAGCGATGACCTGAAATCATCCAAGCAGACCTCTAAAGCAGTAGGTAAGGCTAGAGGGATGTTGGGGTGTATTAGTAGGGGTATCACAAGTCGGAAGAGGGAGGTAATAATCCCTCTTTACAAGACACTGGTTAGGCCCCATCTAGACTACTGCATGCAGTACCGGCGGTCACACCTTCACAAGGACATTAACCAAATTGAGGCAGTCCAGAGAAGGGCAACCAAAATAGTGCAGGGACTGCATCAGAAAACAAATGAGGACAGATTAACGGAGCTCTATATGTATACCCTAGAGCAAAGGAGGGAGAGAGGTGATATGATCGAAACATTCAAACACCTTAAGGGCATTAACAAGGTGAAAGAGTCTAACATGTTTCAGTATAAGAAAAATAGCAGGACAAGAGGACACAGCATGAGATTAGAGGGAGGCTGATTAAGGGGTAATGTGAGGAAGTTCTTTTTCACAGAAAGGGTGGTGGATGCATGGAACGCCTACCTCAGGAAGCGGTGGATATGAATACAGTGCAGGGCTTCAAACAGTCATGGGATAGGCATAAGGGAGCAATACAGATGAGTATGAATAGATAGGCCATTGACAGAGCAAAGGCCTATGGCACAGTCATAAGGTAGAAAAAGAAATGGGCAGACTGGATGGGCCTTGCGCTCCTTATCTGCCATCAGCTTCTATGTTTCTACGTTTCTATGTGTTGTGTAACAGTCCCAAGTTTCTTCCCAAAGTGGTGTCTGAATTTACTCTGAATCAGTTCATCCACATGTCTGTCTATTTTCCAGAGCATGCCAGTCCAGGGGAAGCATTGCTACATACTTTGGGTGTGCATAGAATTTTGCATTATTATACACACTGGACTAAGGACTGCAGGAAGTCCTCACAATTGTTTGTTTCTTTCACCCCTGGTAAAGAGGGGAGTCCCGGTGTCTAAGCAGTGTTTGTCCAAATGGTTGGTTAACTGCATTATTTTCTGTTACAGGAAGAACAGTGAGGAACTTCCGGGTGTGGTACATGGCCATTCCACCAGGGGCATGGCCACTTCTGTTGCTTGCTTCTGTAATGTCTCTGCTGCAGAGACCTGTGCAGCGGCTACTTGGAGCTCTGTCCATACTGTCGCCAAGCACTATAGTCTGGACATCGCCTCTTAGCACACAGCCAATTTCGGGCAAGCTGTTCTCCAGGGCCTCCTTTTTTAGGTCCTTTTCTCTAACCTCCCAGACTGTCTGACAGTTTTGTGTAACTGCTTAGGACTCGTCCTACCGATGTGGCCTGCTGCAAGAGATACCCTCAACATAGGATAGTATAGTTACATAAGAACTTACCATAACAGTAGATCTTCGAGAGGATCTTGCAGCAAGCCCTTTTTTCCCTACCTCCCTCCCTCCCTCCTCCCCCTGCTCTTCTGGTATTTTTGTAGCTTTCCCTTTCTTTGGAGGGGAGCCTTCTGCTTTCTTTCCTAGTTTACAGTTACCTCGGCTTCCTCCTCAGTTCTCTTAGCAGGTTCTGCTTTTGGTCTCCAGTGGGAGAACTGAGGAGGATATGGGGGCCACCCACTCTTATAGGGTTGGATGATGTCAGTGAGTGATGTCGGTGGTGAGCCACCCCCCTGGTAGCTGGAAGGTTTCCATGTGGTCCAAGTGCCTGATGACTAAGTCCAACAGGTGTGGCCTGCTGCAAGAGATCCTCTCAAAGATCTATTGCTATGCTTGTCACAAACACACTCCACAGGTCAGGCCCTCTGCTCCCAAAGTGCCAACCTCAGAGTGCAATAGTGTGAACAGGTAACAGACAGGGAAACCCTCCTGTCTGCTTTGGGCCCGAATCACCTGTTAGCCTCAAGTTCTGGAGGGATTCAAACTGTGAACCTTATGCTAGCATACCCAATTACAGGCTCAGATATGTACCCTCTTAAGGACCGCAGTACAATCTTTCACTAGGGGCACCAAGCCAGGTCTCCAAAATGAACCCTTAAAACTCTGTAAGAGACCTTAGGTATATTCTTACCTTTTCCAAGCTTAGTAACACCATCAAGCCTTTTAACAACTGTCAGACTTAACCCCATATCCATCACATGCAAAAAGAAACTGAGAAGACACCCAGGCAGTATTTCAAAGAAATGGTTGTTTACTAAAATATGATAAAAAATGGTACAGTTAAACAAAGAACAATATATCATACAGCTTACAATCTTGTAAAACAAAAAGGAAGTTTCAGAACAAACACTCCTACACAGATAATTAATTATTTACTAGCTATTACCTTTCTAAGTGCTTTCCCAGTCAGAGTCTAGAATCATATGTCACAATTCCATATACGGTGTTTCATTTTTAACTCTATCAGTCCCCACCCTCTTTTGGTGAGTCAGCTAACTCCTCCCCAGCTTTAATTTTCTGACTTAAATGTCTCTAAGGATGTGAGTCATTGCTTTGAGAAAATAGCCATTTCCCAGATATGACAGTCTTTAATTAAACATTTCTCTTTGAACTTAATCCCACACTCGTGTCCCTTATCCTCAGATACGTGAGAAAACCATTAAGAGTCAGTCCAGTGACTTCTTCCTCCTGCTACGTCATAAAAGTCATATATGTGGGAGACTTAAAAGGCAGCACAGGTTATGAGGGCCATAAACTGTCTCTCTAGAAGGATGTCTTAATTAATGGTTCTCCTGGTCTGTTTTACAACATCCTGTGGTTTCAGCTACTGAACTTGGAAGATAAAGACCAAATCTTTCACATACTGATATTTCATACACAGGCCATTTATTTATAATATAAATATCATACAGGTAACCAGAAGCAGGGGCAGAGTGTCACACTCCTCCCCACCTAGACTGAATTTGGGGGCTGTATCCCTTGCATGGGATGAGCTCCACAAGTCAGTTCATTCCTCATATAGACCCGAAAAGCCATCTGCATTCTGATTGGTTGCTCCAGCCCTATGTGAGATCATCATGTCATACCCTTGCAAGGCAAGAATCCATCTTAATTGTCTACCATTCATTTTTCCCATTTGTGTCAGCCAAACCAGGAGTTGTGGTCAGTTTGTACCTCAAAATACTGCCCGTATAAGTATGGCTCCAACTTCTTTAGGGCCCACACCATGGCAAGACACTCTTTTGTCAGAGTAGAGTATGTCTGCTCCCTGGGAAGTAACTTTTTACTTAGGTACATGATGGGGTGATCTTTCCCTTGGTTGGATGTCTGACTCAGCACTGCCCCAATACCCACATCTAAGGCGTCATTCTGAACTACAAAGAGTCTGCTGTAGTCTGGACTTGTCAATACAGGAGCACTGCACAGTGCCTCCTTCAGTCTGGTAAAGGCGTTTTCACAGGCTGGTTTCCAGCTAACATTCTTAGCATCCTTTTCTTTGCCCGGTCAGATAGGGGAGCAGCCAGGGCACTGTAATGTGGTACAAATTTCCTATAGCACCCAGCTGTTCCTAGAAAACTCCTGACCTGCTTCTGCATTTCTGGTCTGGGCCATGCCTTGATCACCTATATTTTCACTTGGTTAGGACAGAGTTGTCCCCGGCCTACAACATGCCCGAGGTATGCCACTTCAGCCATGGCCAACTGGCACTTCTCGGCTTTGACAGTGAGCCCAGCCCTCTGTATCCTGCCCAGCACTTCCCTAAGGTGGGACAGGTGTTCCTCCCAGCTGGCACTAAAGATGGCAGTGTCATCCAGGTACACCACAGCGTACTCCTCAGCCCATTTAACACCTGGTTCACCAACCTTTTGAAAGTGGCCGGGGCATTCTTCATTCCGAAAAGCATTACTTTAAATTCAGATAACCCTGTCGGAGTGATGAAGGCTGACCTCTCCCTAGCTCTGGCAGTTAACTCTACCTGCAAATGCCCCTTTGTCAGGTCAAGAGTTGTAAGGTAAGTTGCCTCTCCCAACTTGTCCAGGAATTCATCCATCTGTGGGATTGGGTGGGCGTCTGACTTTGTGACTGCATTTAGTCTATGATAGTCCAGACAAAAACGAGTATAGCCATCTGGCTTGGGCACAAGGACTACGGGTGTAACCCCTAAATCCAGCATTTCCTCCACCTTCCTCCTGATGTCCTTTTGGACAGGCTCTGACACCCAATATGCTGTCCGCCATGTTGGCGTCTGTGTCCCTGTCTCCACATTGTGCGTTGCTAAAGGGGTTAGTCCGGGCTTGGCACTAAACAGTGGGGCAAAGTCTTCTAAAACCTCCCTTACTTCCTGGATCTTGTCCGGGGCCAGCTGGGGTGACAATTTAACTGCATCCACAGAGGACTCCTGCTTGCTTTCTTCCAGCAAGTCCAGAACAGGTCTCCTTTGTCCGTCCCTTCCCCATGACTACACACTGCAAACACCATGTCATCCCTGTTAGCATATGGCTTTATCATGTTGACATGGCACATTTTTCTATATGTCTTCTGTCAGGTAACTCTATGATATAGTTCACGTCATTTATCTTTCTGACTGCTTTGTATGGTCCTGCCCACTCAGCCTGCAGCTTGCTTTCTGGACTGCGATTAGAACCATGGCTTCCTGACCCACCGTGTATGATCGAGCTCTGGCTCTGCAGTTGTACCACACTTTTTGTTTTTGTTGGGCAGCTGCCAGGTTGCTTTAGGCTGTCCCCATAAGCTCCTTCAGCCTTTCCCTAAACCTAAGGACATAATCCACTGTAGGAGTTCCTTGGGTGGTGTGCTTGCCTTCCCAGTCCTCCCCGCTCAAGTCTAGGGGACCACGTACCCAGCGTCCATATAAGAGCTCAAAGGGGGGGAGAACCTGGTCAACTCTTGGGGCACCTCCCTGTATACGAACAACAGGTGGGGAAGGTATATCTCCCAGTCCCTCCCTTGCTGTTCAGCAAACGCTTGGAACATTGACTTCAGGGTACCGTTAAATCTTTCCACAAGCCCATTGGCTTGCAGATGATAATGTGTCATGCATCTCTGCACCACCCCACAACTCTCCCACAAACATTTCATCAGGTCCGACATGAAGGAACCCCCTCGATCGGTGATAACCTCCTGTGGAAACCCAACATGGGAGAAAATCCCAAGTAAGGCATCTGCCACTTTGTCTGTCCTCAGTGAGGACAGGGCGACTGCCTCTGGATACCGAGTGGCTTAATCCACCATAGTCAGGTGAACCTCTTCCTAGAGGAGCTGGGAGTATTTAAAGGCCCTACAATATCCACTCCCACCCTCTGGAATGGCTCCTCCACTGTGAGCAATGGAATTAGGGCGGCTTGGGTTTTCTTACCTGCCTTCCCTATTTCTTGGCACCGGTGACAAGACCTGCAATATTCCTTCACCTGCTGGGTGAAGTTGGGCCAATAGAAATTCTGGACCAACTGCTGCATAGTACGTGTGATTCCCAGATGACCAGACAAGGGAATATCGTGTGCAATCTAAAGCAACTGCTCACGGTACCTCTGGGGAACGACAAGCTGCCTGCCTATCACCCCTCCCTCTGTCTTAGCATCCTGCTTATACATCAGTCCATTTTCCCAATAAACCTTGTGTTTCCCATCACCTCCCTGTGCTCCATCAGAGTCTGCCCAACCCCACAGCTTCTCCAGACTAGGGTTACTTTTCTGAGCAGCTTCAAACTCCCTACACATTCCCAAGGCATGGGACAAGTCCCCTTTAGTGTCTAAACTAGGTTCCGTAGCTCTAGTGTCAGGGCAGTCAGGATCACTGTCATCCCTAACCCTCTGACAATGGGTCACCCTTCCTTTTCCGGAATAACCCTCTATAGCTGTTTGGTTAACTGCTACTGGGGAAATTTCTACCCCCCTTTCATTAGTCTCCATCTCAGGAGACCCAAGCTGGGGAACCAGCTTCCCAGTAGTTTCCACAGTGGCTTCCATGGTTTCTGGGGCACCACAATTTTCCTTTGCCGCATGGCTACGGGTAACTGCACACACCAGCCCTGGTTTGAGATTGATGCCGAGAATTACATCAACTGCTAAAGTTTCTGCTACTGCAACCTCTTGCACGGTTCCCCCTGTCTCACCCCAGTCTAGGAGAACACTAGCGAGTGACAGTGTTTTCTCCTGCCCAGCGAACCCCTGTACAGTTACAAATTTATTGGGTATAAGCTGACCAGGCTCCACCAGATCCCCTTTTACCAACGTCAGGTATGCCCTTGTGTCTCTTAACCCTTGTGTCTGTACACCATTTACAGTGACTGGGTGCATGAGTTCCCTGATGTTTATAGGCATGCTTTCAGGGACACACAAACAACCCACTTCTTTCCTAGCACCACTTTGCGCATTGCTCATCCTTTTGGGACACTGTCTGGCAATATGCCCAGTTTCTTTGCAAACCCAACATTCATTTCTTTTCTCAGAAAAATCTTTTCTTTGAAACCTGGGGCTAACTGGTTTTGTTGGAGGCAGTGAGGGTTTTAGCTGCCCTGAAGGCGCGCTTTTCCCTTTCTGTGCTGCCACGCCGGCCCCATTTGCTCTTAGAGCAGGTCTGTCCTTGGCATAGTGGTCCAAGAGTTCAGCAGCCTCTTGCACTGTTTTGGGATCTCGATCCTCAAGCCAGATTTTGGCTCTCCTGGGCATGCCCCCAAAAACTGCTCCAACAATATAGCATTTTCAATTTTATCTACAGAGTTTACTTCAATTTCTTCCCACCAATGTTTTAAAAACTGACGTTGTTTCATGGCTCGCTCCTCATCGCTCATGTCAGGGCTTCTCCTGAGCTTACGGAATTTAGCTCTGTATGCTTCTGCAGTTAAATCAAACTTTTTTAAAAGTGCAGCTTTAAGTTTGCTGTAATCATTACTGTCCTCATTGTCCATTTGACCCAATGCATCCCGAGCTTTCCTGGTAAGTAGCGGGGATAGCTGGAAGCTCCAGGACCCTCTAGAATATTTGCCTGAATGCAAACTTTTTCAAAGGAATTTAAAAAGGCATCCATATCCTCCCACTCTTTAAATTCAACTATCAATTTGGAACTTAATTTGTAACCCAGTCCTGTAGTTCCAGTTAAACCCAGCCACTTACATGTGCTGGTGCTGGAGGTTGGAGTTGTATCTTCTCTAGTTCATGTTGCCTCTGATGCTCACGCTCTTCACAGTCAGCCTCTCGCTGTTCTCGCTCCTTCTTCTCCTCTGTGGCTCGATGCTCTCACTCCGCTTCTCGCCGTTCTCGCTCAGCTTCTTGCTGTTCTCGCTCCCTCTTCTCCTCTGTGGCTCACTGCTCTCACTCCACTTCTTGCCATTCTCACTCAGCTTCTCACTGCTTTCACCTCTCTTCTCTCTGGAACTCCAGCTCTATCCTCTGCAACTCCATCTGTAGCCTTATTGTGTCTGGCTTCAGAATGCTGGTGACCTTCTCCTGCTAGTATGGCCATTGGCTTGCACTGTCCCTGCTGTTCTCCTCAGTGGATCTGGACACTGCACTGGACTCTGGCCCCTTCATGCCCAAGGTTTGGTCCTTTTCAGTAACAGACTGTGACTTGAGGCTCTGTGCATCTGCTGCCATCAGAGCATCCATGAGGTTCTGCTTGTTGGCTTTTCCCTCATACTGGACTCCTCTGTCCTGGCACAACTGCCTCAAGTAGTCTGCAGTGTACCCGCTGTCATTGGAAGCCATTTTCTTCCCTAACTACGGCTACTCTAACTTGCACTTTAGAAAAAAATAAAATGGTTAGGAACTTTGACTGTAAGCAAAATGATATAGTTCTGTTTACTTTTTAAAATAGTCAATGCCTTTTTTTGCAGGTGAGCTGTACATTATTATGCTGACATACTGAACTGTTAAAGCATATGTTACCAATACTTTCGGAGCGCTGCAAACCAAATCTGTCACAAACACACTCCGCAGGTCAGGCCCTCTGCTCCCACAGTGCCAACCTCAGAGTGCAATAGAGTAAACTGGTAGTCAGGGTAACCCTCCTGTCTGCTTTGGGTCTGGATCACCTGTTAGCCTCAAGTTCTGGAGGGATTCAAACTGTGAACTTTATACTAGCATACTCAATTACAGGCTTAGATATGTACCCTCTTCGAGGTTGCAGTACAATCTTTTGCCAGGGGCACCAAGCCAGGTCTCCAAAATGAACCCTTAAAACTCTGTAAGAGACCTTAGGTATATTCTTACCTTTTCCAAGCTTAGTAACACCATCAAGCCTTTTAACAGCTGTCAGACTTAACCCCATATACATCACATGCAAAAAGAGACTGAGAAGACAGTCAGGCAGTATTTCAAAGAAATGGTTGTTTACTAAAATATGGTAACAATGGTAAAATTAAACACAGAACAATATATCATACAGCTTACAGTCTTGTAAAACAAAAAGGAAGTTTCAGAACAAACACTCCTACACAGATAATTAATTCTTTACTAGCTATTACCTTTCTAAGTGCTTTCCCATTCAGAGTCTAGAATCATATGTCACAATTCCATATACAGTGTTTCATTTTTAACTATATCTGTCCCCACCCTCTTTTAGTGAGTCAGCTAGCTCCTCCCCAGCTTTAATTTTCTGACATAAGTGTCTCTGAGGATGTGAGTCATTGCTTTGAGAAAATCTGTAACTAGCCATTTCCCAGATATGACAGTCTTTAATTAAACATTTCTCTTTGAACTTAATCTCGCACTCATGTCCCTTATTTTCAGATACGTGAGAAAACCATTAAGAGTCAGTCCAGTGACTTCTTCCTCCTGCTACGTCATAAAAGTCATATATGTGGAACACTTCAAAGGCAGCACAGGTTATAAGGGCCATAAACTGTCTCTCTCTGGAAGGATGTCTTAATTAATGGTTTTCCTGGTCTGTTTTACAACATCCTGTGGTTTCAGCTACTGACCTTGGAAGATAAAGGCAAAATCTCTCACATACTGACATTTCATACATAGACCATTTATTTATAATATAAATATCATACAGGTAACCAGAAGCAGGGGAAAGCGTCACAACGCTACGGTCTTATGTAACTGTACTTTTCAGCAGCTGCTGGGGCCCAGTCGTTTGCCGCCTACTTCTTCTTCTTTGGTTCAGCTTCTGCAGCTGGCCTGCTCATACATTTATGAGGTAAGTCAGTAAGCTCATTTTTATGTCTCTCAGGAAGTGAATTTTTGTTGTCAGCCTCACTAAGTTACTCCTTGTGGATATGGTTGGCGTGCATCCATCCTTCTGTCTCACTGTCATGCAGCTTCAGTCAAATACTCAGTTGCTTTCAGTTGCTTAATCAGTCAGTCTGTCTAACCTGTCTGTTCATTTATTCCAACACTGTGTCATTGTCGTTGGGATTCACCATCAGCCTCCTACTGCAGTCCTTCTCTCCTGCTTGGTCTGGATGCAAACCACCCACTACCATCCATGGCTTTCAGGGTTGCCTTGCCCTGAATGCTGATGGTCTCGCTCAGCTCCCATGAAGTCCATGTCTTGAGGCTGGGTTTCATGACTTGGGCATGGTCCTTCTCTTTCTGCCCTTCAGGTGAGAATGTCCTGCACTCCAGGGGAAACTTTAGCCATGCAGATTGACTGGGTGGCACCTGTTGATGTACCATTTAAGACTTCATCTATTGGCAGTTGGGGATGCCAGGTACATGGCGGCTCCTTTGGCTGTGTAGACCATGTCAGTATCACCTTCAACAGCTATTCTTCCTTTGGCTGCCTATAGTTCACTTGGTCTCCTCTGACTTCCCTTTCTCTGCCCCTGAAGGATGAAGAACGCACAGTTAATCAAACTCTGTACCTCAAGGGCTTCATTCTTATGCCTTGGCCCTCAAGGGCTTGGCTTCTTCTCTAGGCCTCTCCTCAGCTAGATGCTGGATGAGTGCCTTTTAGTTGATATTGCTTTCCTCCTTCCTGCCTTGGGAAGTGGGCCTCCTTTGTGGGATACCTCCTTTAGTTGCAGGATCAGCTCATGGCACCCTCACATCATTCTCATTAGTGGGATACAGCAAGAGCTTTTACTTAAAATTTTTTCTCCTAAATTGGGTCTCTAAATTGCAGTAGCAGAGCCATCACTAATTCTAATCACAGCCTGGAGGTAGGCGACCTTGTCCTTGGATCCCCAGAGGTTTCCTCCTGTTAAAACAGTTTTCTTTCTCCTTCTTCTTTGTGCTGAAGGTCATAAAGAATTGGGTAGCTTTTGTAGGAGTTGGTTGGTGGTTCTCCAGAGCTGGGTCTACATTTGGCTACATCTCTCTTCCTTGAAAAAACTGTGCTTGTTTGTTTTCTGTTGTGCTTTTGGGCCTTGTTCTCTAAGGCACCTTTGGTCCTGGAACCTTGTCTCTGCAACACCTCTGTGTACATTTAAAGTTCTGTAACTTCAGATAAAACTCAGCACTGATGGTACAGTATTAAATGGTTGAAAGGCTTTGATAGTAGTGTCCTGCCAAGGGGAATGGGAACTAGTTTATACCTTTGCTCAGTTCCATTGTTTCTGTTCGGACAGTTTTCTGGTACTTTGCCTTACTTCAGTAGTACAACTGCTGATTTTTTCCATAAAGGATAGCTTTAAAAAGGAATCAGCTTTTAAAATTAATGTCTTGATTCTGTGGAATACATCTGTAGCTCCAGTCATTTTCCGTTTTCAAAAATGTCCAATTCTGTTTTGGAAAATTACAAATCCATTTTTTTCAATTTTTGTGAAAAAAGAAACATACTATTGAATATTAAAACAATACAGGCAGTGCAAATGTGTTTAAAGTCTCTGTTTATATTGAGAAAGTAATGTATTTTACCTTTTCGACAGAATGTTTGGTCATGATCCTCATGAAAGGAGTTGTACAGGCAAGTCCAGATGAGAAGAGTTCAGCACAGGGACTAGAATCCAGAGACACAGTCTGAGTCAGGATTGGAACTGAACATACAGAACATACTCAGCTCATGTGTGAACACATATTAATACTGAGTTTTTAGATTAAGACTAAGAACAAAGTACAACAGCTGTGAATGACTTTATCAGTGTCTAGGCAGAGTTGGAATGCTATCGCATACAGCAAGGCGTGAGAAGAAGCTATATCATAGCTGTAGCAGTATATGCTTGAGTGGCAGACAAACTATTTTAGATCACGTCATCAAGCAGTGGGCTTGGCACTCTTACCCTTGCTTAAGAAGGAAAGAGAGGAGTGTGACTGTGTGGACTGAAAGCATTTAATGCACCATTACAATGCACTGACAGACTTTAAAATTGACAATATGATATTGAATAGTAGTTTGTGAATATCTCATGGTACAAGGAACAGGTGCAGCTTTTGGTAATAACCCCACACCACTGTGACAGTGACTCCGTGTATTATTAATAAAAAACAGATGTGACAAGGAAACTATCCAAAGGAACTGGAAGAAATTCTGCACTGATGGTGCATAAGTAACGTTAGCTTGAGTGACCATGGCACGGCTTTAGTAAATTTTAAGATGCTAGCCCTGGTTGAGTCAGGGTCATCACTGTGACGGTTACTCACTGCAGTTTACCCCCATAATGATCAGCTTGAATTAAATTGTATAAACTTGTTTTGTTTTAACATGACTACAGAGTGATAAGGGCTGAGAATTGCAGACATTTGCACAGTCAGTGCAGTGAGTCGTGGCACTGAAAAATTACCCAACAGTAAAGTATCATGTGACATGCTACATTTTAGTTTTCACGAGTGGGTCATCCTTTATATCCCAAAAGTCTATTGTTTTCTGCTGGTTCTAATTATTTACTCAAACTGGTACATTTTACTAACAATTAAAAGACTGACTGTTGTAGGGTTCGGAAGTTCAGTGTAAAGTACAAACAAGATCTTCTGGACAGATACATGTACTAAAAATCTAAGATGACATAGACCAGTAGGTCATCACGAATGCATGAACATGTTAACTTTGTCTGTAGTGCAATTTTTTTTTTAGTAAGCTTTGTTTTGATTCTTTAGTAGTCTGCTGACTGTAGTCATCTCAGCAGATTTTAGAATAATATTTGATAAAGTCACTGACTCTTATAGTCTTTCTGCACCCTCGCTGACTGTGTAAATGTGGCTACTGAAGTGCAGAAGTCAAATGTGATACTAGTCTATTGCAAAAATAGCTGTGAAAAGAAAACTGCAGCTGCAGTTTCATGCTGCACTGCAACTTTAATGGGCTGCATCAGGCAGTATATAGAAAATTCACAGTGAGCATGAAAAAACAATTCTGGCACAATTCATTTATAATGTATGGTAGAATGTTGTTATGTGGTGATTTTCATCTTTTCCCCATGTTGTTGTGCTATCGATGTGAAGTAATTAAGTTGTTAACCCATTGATGCTACTTCACATCGATAGGTTAACAGCAGGATTCGCCATGATATGCCATTACAAGACTGAGCTCTTCCAGAAATGCAATACGGCGTGTGAAAGTATAACCTGAAATGGCTGCGGTGGTGCCTAAATGTAAACTGTAAGGAGCCTGTTTAATTTTCAAAATTGAAATGTATGGCCATACACTATAAAATATAATGTATGGTCATACATCGGCAACGAGTCTGAATAACTGGCTCGAGGTTGCCATGGCGACATAAACCTCTCAAGCTTCGCTTTCGAGGTTTACATAGTCGCTATGGCAACCTCTCGCTGGTTAACAAACTGGTTACCAATGCATGCCCATACTTTATCCTCTCTATATTTTTTGTTAACCGGGTAAGGTGCACTGGACAAACATTTGCCTATTGTCAAGCATGACCTGAAAGAGTGCAGCAAATGAGATGATTCCGTGTTGGACAACAACACATTAGAATAATAAAATACAGCAAGTTAAGTTATCATGGATATCAAATTAACTGTAGTGTGTAATGCATCGGTAGATTATGTCTGCAGTCTTGTATCTAGGCACATCTGCAGTCCACCCTCGCCTGGATCACAGTGACAATCTCAAATTTTCATTTGTGGTGAAATTTGCAGAACGCCCATTAACAGGTCTTCTTCCGCAGCCTCAAGCATATTAAACAACAGGATCTGGCCATTCAGATTTATTCTTGCGCAGTGTCCTTAGAAATAGCTTCTGAAACATAGAAACAGAGACAATAATGACGGAAAAAGGCCAATGAGCCATCCAGTCTGCCTGCAGTTCCCTGTCAAACCCAGGGACCTATTGTCCATATTGGATAATAGCCTTATCCACCCCGCTGTTCCCCTCCCTAATGCTACTGCCATGTGTAACAACTATACCCTTCACTCTGTCCCAGCCGTGCTTGAAACCATTTATGGTTTTGGCACCCACCATCTGAGCTGGTAGACTGTTACAGGGTTCTACTAACCTTTCTGTAAAATAAAACGTTCTCACACACCTTTTGAACCTCCCTCCCTCCCTTAAGTTTCCACTCAAGCTCCTTTGTCCTTGAACTGTTACTCATGCTGAATAGTTCCTTGTAGTTCACCTTGTTTGTTGCTTTCAGGAACTTCATAGTCTCATATCAAATCATCCCTCTCTTGTTTGGTCTCCGAGTATATGTTCAGTGACTTAAGCCGATCCCAGTTAGGATCTGCCTTGCTGGCCCTAAATCATCCAGGTCACCTTTAGTTGCACCATCTAGCCCATCCTTATCTTTTCTGAAGTGAAGACTCTAGAACTAGGCAAAGTACTCCAGGTGCAGCCTCTCCAGAAGTCTATAAACTATAAATACCTTTCTTCATTTTCATGCCAGCTTTCTACAGTAGAGATCTCTAATGTCAATATTTTCCTTTCCAGCTCATGGAAAATAGGTATTTTGTGCTTCTTTATTGTTTTTTTTTTTTAATACAACATACTCACAATGTTGTCTTTGTCCCTGGATCTTACAAATTTGGCTATAATAGCTTGTGACGGTTGCCCATCCTCTGACTCTTGTCTCAGAGCATGATGTGATCTATCTTGGACAAAGGTTTCAGGTTGAAACAGCTCCCCCAGTAGCTTAGAAAAAAATGGAACAAAGGTTGGCCAGGGGGGAAGAAGGGTAGAGTGTCCGACGACAGCTCGTCTTCTCCTGGGGGAGGGTGGGTCCTCTAGACCAGCAAGTGGTGACCCCTGGTGGAGGCTGGGGGTGCGACAGCTGCTGGTGTCACTGGGGCAAGACTGGTTGGTGGCGTAGGCCTTGGACCAATCAGCTTCGAGGGTGGGTCCTTGGGGGGAGACTCAGCGGGCATCGTTGTGTACGCCTTGACGACAGGGCAAGTACTTCGTCCCATCCTAGAAAAATGGAAAAGGCCCCTCTGGAGTCGGATAGATGGAGTGCCGAGCTGGGTCACAATCTACCTCCGACTGCCCAGCTGAGTCGGGGACCTGACGAGATCCGAAGGTTTGGGGGGTGGTCCCCACCCCGAGCCAGCGTGGGGGGCAAACCGCAGCAAGATGGAGGACTCCGATCAGTCAGGTAGGATGGAGGTAGGGACAGGCTTAATTGGCTTCTCCTGAAGAGGCGACTGCAGAAGGGAAGGGGGAATATAAAAAAAAAAAAATGGAACAAAGGATGTTTTCCACTGATTTGTCTCTGTCCCTTTCTTCTGGCACACCTACAGTGGCACCAGCCAGGATTTAATGCAGTAGTGCTGCAGTATATCACAGAATGCTTCAGTATGCTGCAGAGAACAGTGTAAATCAATCAAAATTAAGCCCTGCTTTACTGCAGTATTTTGTGACGTGTCATTTACTGCAAGTTATAACATGGGTAGTAAAAACGTACAACCCCATTGGTGGAGTCTTTTTGCGAGGCCATGCATTAAATTCCCTTTTTATAGCATGCTTCTACGGAGGGATTCAGTGAAAGTTCCGTCTGGATTTGTTTGGTTTTCAACTCTGAATGGCAGCCATGTACAAGTTGGAGTAAGCGAGCAAGCCTGATCAGCAGGTGGTACTGTCAGTGGCCCAAAGCAACTGTAGTGACACTGTGCAGTACCCCATTGTGAGGCACACTGGGAAGGCTCATTTCTCTGTGAGGCCTCCCCCCCACCCCGCTATGAGCAAGAGACTGAGATGGGTTGGGATGGCAGAAGAGACAGTGAGGCAGGGAAATGGACAAGATTATGCCTGTAGTATAGTATCATTGCTTGCCAAACTGTGGTTCAGCTGTCTGCTCTCTTATCTTTCCTCCTTTCCATGCCCATTCATCCTCCCAAGTGCTGTGCTAATTTAATGCACATTCTCTGTCCCTTGAAGTAGAGACTTTTGGGCTGGGCAGCTTTCTCTACTCAGTTATCTGCTCTGTGGAATAGCTTCCCTATCGCCATCTGCTTCTCCCCTCTCCTTTATTTGTCAAAATGTTCCTTCAAGATCACTGTGAATATACTTTCTCCTGTAAGTAGCTTTCCAGTTAATCCTTCTTGTCCCCATCTACCTGTTCTGTGCTACGCGCACACCAATACCTTACTTCTGACTGCTGCTAACACTGCTGCCTTTCTGTATTAGATGCTTTCAGGCTTTATAGAGACAGAGAGCAGGAGCGGGAGCAAGGTACGGCAAATGAAAGCCATGCGCCCGCTCTCCCAGGATCATTAACCTCTTTCTCTCTCTCTGTCAGTGTGTTCATTGTGAGGCATGCAGTGGCAGTAAGATTGAGGCAGGGAAATGGGCAATATTATGCCTGCAGTGGAGTGTCATTGTCTGCCAAACTGTGGTTCAGCTCTCTGCCCTCTTACCTTTCCTCCCTTCCATGCCCATTCCTCCTCACAAGAGACCCAGGGACAGCAAGTGCAAGACAGTGTTCTCTGTGTGTGCGATACTGAGGTTGTATGCCGAGCATCAAAAGAAGTGACTGGCAAGAGTTGTGACCTGATTGCTGATTGCAGCAGTGTGATGTGCCGCTCATTCTCTCTTTCTCTAGCTGCAGAGGCGGGGGCAGGAACAGGCTGACAGCAATAGTGAAGTAGTGTCTGGCGGGGTTCAGAGATAGAGAGAGGAGCAGAGTGAGAACAAGCGGTTGCAGCAGTGACCGGCACTGAAACTGGCAACGTGTCTGGTGCCTCTCTTTGGTAGTCCAGAGTCTTTGTAATATGCAGCAAAAGGTAGTCAGTGGTGGTGGTGATGGTGTTGGGATGGGGGGTGGACGAGGAGAAACAGAGAGAGGAAGAGAGAGAGAGAGAGAGAGAGAGAGAGAGAGAAAGCAAGGGATATGTGAAATCGCCATCTACCTTACAGGTCACAGCTGCATCTGTGTATCTGTTTTTTATGTGAGAGAGAGAGACAGTGTGCCTGCATGACAACAGGAGTGCAGAACTGCAACACACTCTGTGTGTGTGCCCTGTAACCAAGCAAAATGTCTAATTCTGCTAAGAGAGACGCACACAAACATACAGCGTGTGGTGTGTGTTGGGGGTGGTGGTAAATGAAATGTGGCACGCATGGTAGCAAAGGATGCTATGCACAAAAAATGTGACAGATTGTATCAGTAGTGTATCTGTAACATTTCTAGGTACATAACTACAAGAATATGTGTTTTTTTTCCCTTAGGGACTATTTTGCAAGATGGCAGGATACAGTACCTTTTTGATGTTTAAAAAGGAGAAAAAAAACCTTTTGAGGGCTTCTCATGTTTTTCGAATAACCCATGTTATAAGTATACTATCCTACAACAGGATATGGGGTTATGGGGATTTAATATATGGCTGGGTGCTGTGAGGACACTCAGCCTGCGGCCTTGTGCCACACAACGCACCCAGCCGTGTATTAAAGCCCCATAACCCCATACCCTGTTGTGAGTTATTGCTTTCTTGTCTCCTTTGAGCAATCTCACTTATAGACATATTTACAGATGACATCTCTTCTTGGATCAATTTTTTTTGTTAATTTTTAAATATACAAACTGCATTTCCTCTTGGATCAATTCCGCTTTTGTTTTTATTTGTTTTAAATTTACAGGCTGCATTTTATCTTGGATGACTTTCATTTTTATTTGTTTTAAAAGGGCAGTTTCTTTCTTGATGGTTGAGATTTTTAATTATTTGATTGGGTCTACAACGGTGTTTATTTACACAGGATTCTTCAGTATCCTCAGAGTTTGCGTCTGAATCTGATAGCTCTGCACCCTCCACACCACTTTTTCTGTATCATTTGCATTAACTTATATCATTTTAAGATTAATGTTCTCCTTGTATTGTTTTTGATTCAGTATACTTTCGGCCTTGTGTCATAAGGAATTGGTACAGTAGGATTAAAGGCACTTTTAGGAACTTGCTGAAGTATTACTTTCTGGTATGGCAAGCTGAACAACCTGTTTCTGCTATATATATGGGCTTACAATGCAGCACTTTGTTCCTTTTCTACAGTAGTTGCTGTCTATTCCAGCACAGGTACAGAGGTGTTACAGAAGAAAGTAGACTATTGCTCTTCTAGCTTGTCTGCCACTGACTCAGCAGAAATTCCTGTTTAGTGACCCTTTCCCGATATACTGTACTTATCCAGGCTTGAGTTCACTCTCTGCGACTTCTCTAGGCAGAGTATTCCTGGTTTCCATAATCTTCTGTGAGAACCAGTGTTTTATTTTGTTATTTAAAGAGCTCCCCTCTCAACTGACAGCTCTGAATCTCTTAAAGCCCTGTGCGCTAAAATCGTATCTCCCGTCTTTCTTTCCAACAAAAGCAGATCAAGGTACATTAGTCTCTGCTCACAGTTTTTCCCTTTTAGATCAGACATCTTTTTTTTGTTAGCTTGTGGCAACCCCATGCATTTAACTTGATTAAAATGGCTATATACTACAGAAGCCATTTGTTTTTCAGTCTGATTTGGTGTAACATCAGATTTAGCTTGAACCTCTTTACAAGGTTGTGATTTTAACCTTTCAGGCGTTTGGACAAACATCTTCATTAGACAGGGGTCGCGATAAGGGTGTGCTCCGTTCTGTGAGCACAGTTTGCTTCCCCCAGAGCACGTTTTTAAAGTCCTTTTCCCTGCTGTCTGTGCTCCTGCTGTATGGAGGGGCATGAAACTTGTCTGAAACTCGTCTGTTATTTGTGGTCAGAGTGCAAAAAATGTTTCCAAGTGCAATAAAATGTTTGTTTTTTTTTTGTAGCAGGAGTGCAAAAAAGAGGGACCGTGTGCAGTATTAAGTTTAGGAAGGAGTGCAAAGAGGAGAGGGTCATGTGTTTTTTTTCTCCGTTACTTGCAGCGGGAGCTTCCGGTAAAACTATTGGTGTTTCTTTCCTTCAGTTAAAGTAGTGTAGGGCCGGGCTACCCCTGTTCCCCTCACTGATTGGCTGAGTATATCTTTAAATTGAAGAGCAAGAGCGGCAAGCACGAGGAAATGAGACGGAGAGAGGCGAGTGAGTGACGAGGAGCCAAACAGTGAATCCAGCCAGTGAGGCATTCGTTCAAGCTCAAGCTTAATTAAATAAAAAGGTATGTTGATTGTCCCAGAGGAAAGGAATACATGCCCCAAAGTAAAAGTTGATGTGCACAGTGCATTTTGCAGGGCTGCATTTGGGTTAAAGGGTGTCACATTAAAGTAGCAGCATGGTTTCCTGGCGGTTGCCGAGTGGTGCACAGGCTCTTGTTAAATACTTGATTTAACATTTTTTGGGATGGAGTTCATGAAAGGTATTCTTTGATGGTGGTAGTTGGCTGCTGTAGTCTTTGTGAATGGACTGCAGTGCTCATTGGTGAGTGGTGATCTGCTGTGATGTATGGGGGTGGTGGTTTTGCAAGCTTGAAAGAAAAAAATATTGTTTTCTTTGTTTTAATCTTGCCTCGTTCCATTCGCTGCCTTGTGCTTGTGTTCAGCTTCAGTCACCTTGTGTACCAGCCTGGCCCCATGATACCTGACTCCACCCCACCACCCCACTATCTCGGGCGCGACTGCTGCCTAAATTGTTTTTTTTCTAATTCTAATGCTGAATTTGGTTACTGCAGGTGAATTTTGAAGTGCAAAATGTGTGTGTGTGTGTGTGTGTGTGTGTGTGGTTCGCATGTTGACCAGTTAAGTAACATCGCATTGTCATTCTCTGTTCTGGTATATGGCTGTGACATAGCAAGGTTTAGTGGGGTGTGAGGTGGTTGGGGGGGGGTGGCTTTTTCGTCGTTTGTTTCATTCCGTTTGCCTGCTTGTGCCTGTGGTTCTTCAGCTTCAGTTACCTCGTGGTACAGGCCCAATACCTCACTCCACCCCGCAATCTCGACTGCTTCCTAAATAGTTTTTTCCGACCTGCCTTTTATAAATTGTTTTTCTCGCTATTTTTACATTACAGTGCCTCCATTAAATACTGCATTTTTATGGTGGTGCATTGTGGTCATCAGCGGGGGAGGGGGGCAGGTGCCATGACAAAAAGGAAAAGTTGAGTTTTAATGCTGAATTTAATGCTAATGTATTTGAATTTGGGAAATGCGGTGGTGGGGGGGGGTCGCATGTTGGCTGTTTAACAGTCCTCTGTGGTCGTTCATCTTTCTTGTATGCTGCTGAAAGAAAACAAAAGTCAATTCATTCTGTTTTTTGGTTTGTTTGGTATGGAAGTGTGGGGGGGAGGTTGCATCCATGTTGGTCAGTTGACTGCAGTCCTCCAGTCACTGAGCTGTTCATATGCTGCATAAGGAAAAGGCAGTTTGTTCTGACATGGGGGGGGGGGGCTCAAAAACAAACATTTAAAAATGAATTGGGTTGCTGAATTAGAATTGTAATTCTAATTTGGATGGTTTGTTTACAATTTTGAATTTAGAAGTGTGAAATGGGTGGGGCAGTCCTCCAACCGTGGTCATTAAGCTGTTCAGCTGTTCTGGTATGCTTGGCTCTTGCTTTGCTACTCCGCTCCCCTCTGGCTGTATGCTCTACTGAAGCCATCCTCTTGACTTCTCTTCTAGGCCTAGCCAGTACCTGTTTCTGTTTTGGTGATGTAGGAGAGAAAGATGGGGCATGTGTCTGGGCCATGCTATGGGTACGGGGGGCTCCGTCCACAGCACATGGTATACTGTTGCTTAGTCAGTCAGCTGCTGCCTTTTGGGGGGGGTAGCCGGGTGGGGTCAGGGTATGGACTGCAGAAATAGAATGCTGTTGGTCAGGCAGTGGAGGGTGGACCCGACCTAGTGCTCAGTGGATTTTCTGGTGTACCAGTTGTGTGGCTGTGCCATG
Source organism: Neoceratodus forsteri (assembly GCA_016271365.2). Lineage (NCBI taxonomy): Eukaryota > Metazoa > Chordata > Ceratodontiformes > Ceratodontidae > Neoceratodus > Neoceratodus forsteri. The sequence continues at coordinate 1,118,931,732 of CM057458.1, forward strand.
GTGGACAGTGGATTGGGCCTTTAGTTCTAATTGCTAAACCTTCTGGGACTGGGGAATGGTGAGGTGGAGCATGGATGGACTTGGTCTTGGAGAAGTGGTCACTGTGATGATAGGGGAGGGGCAGGAGGAAGGTACCTGCCTTTGGGGTCTGAGCAGTGGAAGACCTGACAGTGACATTTGCAGTAGTGGTACTACACGCAGTCACAACACACACATCGTACACACTGTCTAGCTAGACTACTCTGTATCCTATTCGAATGTTAAATGATGATGGCTCTGTGTGTTGTAATGAAATAGTAATATGTAACTTGTTGGGGTTTTTTTGCAGATCCAGTTTGCAAATTAGGAGGAGTGCACTCCTGACTGTCTATCTGATCGAACAGACAGTGAAGCAGCTGTCATCAAAGTAGACACATAATTACACAACAAGTGTGTTTTGTTTTTGCCAGTAAGTTCCAAATTCATCAATCAGCAGGACACACACAGTGGTGTCTAGTTCTGTCTGTATAGAGATATTTCCAAAACCTGGTTCTCAACTTTTCATGGTTTTGTTGGCGTTAGTGAATAGTGAGATGTGGGATGGGACAGGGAGGGACTGGAGACAGGAGCATTAAGTGTGTGGGAGCACAGATTCGACAGATAAGAGCACTTATTTTTGGTCTATATTTTGCCAATGTGTGCTCCTAATTTTCGAAGGAGCACACCGTGCCAAAACCTTAACGCCATCGCTGTCATTAGATATTTTAACTTTTTTTATAGTGTCGTTTTCTTTAAATAATTGATCTGAAGCAGGTCTGGTGGCGCAAAGGGCTGAGGCACTGAATGCCTTACTGCTACGCATGCTGATGACATGGGTTCGGAATGGACTCGGGTCGTCGGGGAGCCAGCATGGGGAGGAGGGGCTAGTAATAGGATTGAGCAGCCAACAGGCAGCTCTCCTCTCCCAGGGTAGCCACGCCCCCAGTAGTCCTACTGCCACCATGTGGAGGTCTGTGGTCAGCACAGTTGGAGGGGGTGGCACGTAGTGGGAGGGCACCTTGAGACGCGGCATGCACGTGCCTCCACATGCGCACATGCGGCCGAGGTATGGGCATGGGCTATGGGGAGAAAACAGGAAAAACGCTAAAATATATATAGGGAAAAAATAAATAAATAATTTGTCTGCTCTTGTTTCAGATACAGGAATAGTAGGATCAGTGGCTTTATACACTGAAAAGCTTAAGTATGTTACATGAATTTAAGTTTAAAGAAGGCACTACCTTGTCATGCAGCTGCTGTTCAGTATATTCCACGTCCTTTGTGACTGTGTGGAGTGTGTAGAATTCGTGAGAGGAGCTCTGGGATAATTTCCTTAAAACTTGCCCTGTCGAGTGAACTGTTTCTGGTGTTGGAAGAATGTTTTTTCAGCCAGTCCCCATTTCCAGACTCAGAGTGGTGAGAACATCTGTGGTTCAGCTTGCTTGGGACATTGCATTCTAATATCACTAACTATTTCTCTCCATTTATAATTCACTGACTGGGTCATTGCCCAAATTGGGATTTTTGCAATTTTTGTGGCACTCTATCCTTGCTCTTCATCTAAAAGTAAAGCTCTGTTTGCTAGTTTTGGGGGGTGGGGGGGGTGGAATTATGTATTGGGTTCTTCTGTGAGTGCAACTGAGGTTTTAGTTTGAAATTTGTGGGAGGGTTGGGTGGTGTTTTTAGTTATTAGTGGGGGTGGGTACTGTTCTTGTCTGATTGGGATGTGTCGAGGTGTGAGCCCCCTTCGTATTACCTGTGACACTGACCTGCTGCATGACCTTCGTCCCTTTGCTTACATCCCTGTCAGCTATGACAGCGAGACACTGTCGGGATGTTGGCACTGTAAGGGGTAAAATGGTCGGCGGCAGTTGGGTGCTGCTATGGGTTAGGCGTGGGTGAGAGATATAGAGGTAGTGGGGTGCAGGAGGTGCCCTGGGTTTAGACGGAGCTTAGAGAGAGGCCCAACGTGTTTGACTTCTGTCCCCAGGGTTCCCATCGGACCGCGTGGGCAGATAACCAGATGGGATGCAGCGATTACTGGTCCCCTTCGGCAGTGTTAAGCAATGCCAGATCAATGCGAAACAAGACTGCAATTATGATGGATTTGATTTCCTCATTTGATCTGATATGCATCATGGAGACTTGGTTGGGTGATGATGCCGGGCCTGTTTTGGAGGCAGCTGTCACCGCCAGGTACTCTGTGGGACACTGACTGATGCAAGAACGCAGGGGTGGGGGCGTAGCCATCTGTTTTAAATCTGGTCTGAACTTCACCGTGTACCCGTTGAGGACAACCAGGTTCTTTGAGTGTGTGGCGGTGCGTGGGGGTCCAGCTGCAGGCTGCAGGATTCTCCTCGTTTACCACCCCCCCGGGGGGGGGTAGAATTCCTGCAGGAGGTTGCAGACTTTGTCGTCAATGAGGTGTTGGAGTTCTCTAGATGTTTAATCCTGGGGGACTTCAATGCCTGGGTGGACAACGAATCCTCACAATTTGGTTTAAACCTTCTCCAGTTGATGTCTTCACTGTGCCTATCACAAGTGGTTGTTTCTGAGACCCATCACCACGGCCACACACTGGACCTGGTGTTCTCTATAGGGCTTGAAGTTACTAGCTTCAAGATTGATCAGATCTGTCGGTCTGATCATTACATGGTGGAGTTCTCATTCAGGGCCGCCCCTGAAAGTCCTTCCCTTGCTGAGATGGTCAGCTACTGCCCTTTAAGGGGTTTGTCCCCAGAGGGACTACTGGCAGTGGCTGACTTATCTAGTGTAGTCGCTGCATGTGCAGTTGGCATGGGTGAGGCGGTGGCTGCTTATAATAGGGCAGTCACCAGGGTGCTCGATGCCATCGCACCGGTCCATGTACAACCCAGATCATCTGACTTAATATCCCCATGGTTTGATGGGGAGCTCAAGGCAATGAAGATCAAGGGTCAGAAGTTAGAGCATTGCTGGTGGAGAACCCGGTCAGATGGAGACAAACTAGCCCTGCATGCTGATTATTCTGAGTACCAGGGGCCAATCAACCATAAAAAGGCAGACTTCCTGTCCAGTGAGATTACCGCAGGGAAGAACTGACCTGCTCAGCTGTTTCGGACTGTGGACAGACTCTTGCATCCAGTCTGTCTACAGCCGAAGAAAGCTTTTGCAGCCACGTTATGTGAAGAGTTTGCTCGGTTCTTCTCTGATAGGATGTCCTCTATCCGCAAGGGAATCTAGCCAGTTGATTGCAATGGCCAGCTTGGGGTGGTCAGAGGCGCTCTGTCTGTCTGGGAGGACTTTAAACCGGTGGAGGTGGCCGAGGTCATTGAGGTCATCTCGCAGCTAAAGCACACATATTGTGAACTGGACCTGGCACCGACACGTTTCTGCATGACATGTGTGGGTTCCATTGGCCTGTTATTCACTGGAACAGTTAAGTGCTCACTGATGTAGGGGGTATTTCTGGATGCCTTAAAAGAAGCTCTGGTGAGACCACTCTTGAAGAAACCATCACTCGACCCTGGCATTCTTGTGAATTACCGTCCTATCTCCAACCTTCCTGTTTTGGGTAAGGTTGTTGAGAAAATTGTGGCGCAGCAGCTTGAGGATCATCTCATGACCTTTGACATCTATGAGCCACTCTAGTCAGGTTTCAGAGCTAAGTATAGCACTGAAATGGTGTTAGGGTACATAGTGACCTCCTCAGGACGAGAGATAGAGGAGAAAAGTCAGTTCTCAGTCTCCTGGATCTTTCCCCAGCATTTGACACTAGATCACATGGTGTTGGTTGATTGCCTCAGAGAGTATTGTGGACTCCCCATCACAGTCATCCGCTGGTTTGAATCCTTTCTCTCGGGCAGGAAGCAACAGGTGGTGATGGGGAGTTTCTGCTCTTCCTAGAAGCTCCTGCCCTTTGGTGTGCCTCAGGGCTTGATCTTGTCACCAGTGTTGTGTACTGTGTATCTGCTGCCCCTGGGTGAGCTCATTAGGAGTTACAGTGTGGGTTTTCACTGCTATGCGGATGATACCCAACTGTATATGTCCTTTGCCCCCAGAACGTCAGACGCCGTGTAAGTGCTAAATAACTGCTTGGCTGAGATTAATGACTGGATGTCCTCCAGCTGGTTATGACTGAACCCAGATAAGACGGAGGTACTAGTGATTGAGCTGGGCTGCAGGTGTGATAGAAGTGTCACCGACACTGGGATGTCGGGTCTTCACCTGGGTTCTGTGTCACTGTTGGCCTTGACTAGGGTGCAAGATTTTGGTGTGATCCTTAATGACGGTCTGACACTTGAAGCTCAGGTGTCGGCCATTGTCCAAAGTGGTTTCTACCACTTGAGGAATATCACCAGGATCAAACCCCTGGTTTCGCCTGATGACCTGCCTACTCTGGTACATGCCTTTGTGATCTCCAGGCTTGACTACTGTAATGCTTTATACTTCAGGGTCTCTGGAGGTACCCTCTGTCGGCTGCAGCTGGTGCAGTATGCTGCTACCAGGTTACTGACTGGCCTTTCAAGGTCTAGTCATGTGACCCCGGTGCTGCGTTCTTTGCATTGGATGCCTGTCAGGTGGAGGGTTATCTTCAAGGTAAATCTTCTCACCTACAAGGCCCTACACAAGTTTGGCCCTGGCTACCTGGTTGAGCTCCTAACACCTGGCACCTCATCCCACTCCCTCCGCTCCTTGACTAGGGGCCTCCTTAAAGTTCCCAGGACTAGGCTGAAAACTTACGGCGACAGGGCCTTTAGTGTTATTGGGCCAGTCCTGTGGAACGATCTACCGCCATCTCTTAGGGAGGCCCCAATGGTTGGGGTTTTCAAAAGGGGTCTCAAGGCCCATCTCTTTGCCCTGGCCTTCTCGAGCGAAGTAGTCTGACCAATGCTGTGCTGTTTTATATAAAACTGCTGACCTGATTTTATATTATTTATGTATTTATTGCTGTGTTTATTTTACCTGTCTCATGTACCTGTGTTATCCCCTGTTTTATCTTATGTAAAGTGCCCAGAGCCTCTGGGATTGGGTGCTCTACAAATAAAATTTGCCTTGCCTTTGTCTCTTGTGAACCATCAATTTTCAGTGACTCTCGCCTTGATGCCGAATCACTTGCTACAGGTGAGATACAGGAGGTTCATCAAGGGTAAAGGAGCTATGTCAGTGATTTGTCGATTTCAGAGCTTTATCTGTGACCCTAGGGATCTCTAATACAGAGATATTGGGCACGTCCAGCTTCACCTCAACCTTTATTGCTCTTCCTGCCCCATGTGTACTCGCAACAGATGCCGATTCGTTCTTTGCAGTGCCCCAGTCTGCCTCCATCTCATAGCCAGCAGCATCTCCTGGTACCTTTGGCATTTCAGCCTTTGATATTCCCTTGCTCAAGAGAGGAGGTAACTGCACCAGTGAGATTGGTATGACTAATGCGGGAGGTACCGCTGGTGTTGCTTATCCTCCTTCTGATCTGGTGTTTAATCAAGTACAGCTGATTTTTTTGTAGATTTCAACTTTTGTGCTGATTTATAAGGCACTGTCCTGTTTGATAAGCATATTCCACAGATCTATTTTCTTTCTGACAGTGGCTTGTCTGATAACTTGCTCTAAGAAAATTTCTTTAGCAAGCAGCTGGAGGAGATGCTGAAACTGACAGAGTTCTTAGGGTGCTTTTGTATATGAGTGGACTGCATGAGGATATAATCACAGTAGTTAAGCTAGATAACCATTTTACCTGAAAGTCTGTGCCGCAGCATTTAGCATCTTTGTAATTAAAACAACAATGCTCAGCTCAGAATAAATGATAAAAGCCTTATCACAACTTGACGTAACCTGCATTTGTACACACAGCAGTTTTCAAGCCTGCATTATTTTAGTGAGAGTAGGTTTCACCATGACCTGAACTGCATCAACTCACGTGCCTCTCACTTCTGCGTCTGCCATCTTCTCTCAGAAGCGCTTCCTAACATTACCCCTGAATTTTCTGCCACTGAATTTCAGGACTCTTAGGGTGTCCTCAGTCCCTCCACTAGAAGTACTGTGCGTCGCCACTGCCATGGGAAACCAAGCTTTCTCCATCTCCGCACCCTCCCTATGGAACAAACTTCCATTGTCCATCCATTCGTCCCCCACCCACCTGGGTTTCAAATAGAATCTAAAAGCCTGGCTTCTGACTGTAGCCACTTGTCACTGTACCACACTACACTAGGACCTACACACCGCCCATGCCATATAATGTGCAGGCATCACTGCTTGCCTCTATGTTGTGCCCCTCCTTTCACACCTCTGTCTTCTTATTGCCCTATCACCCCCCCACCCTACTACAATCCTTCACACCTGTCTCTGATCCTCTAATAAACTATGAAATTGATTGTTTAAGCTTGCACAGTTTTCATTGCTGGCACCTGATGCATAGTTTTTTGGTATTTATTACCTGATGTGTATATGGAAATGGATCATGTTATGTAATGTTGACACTCACTGTGAATTGCACCATTTGTTTTTGTTGTAATCACATCTATCCTTAGCCAATTACTGTTGTTCTGTATACTCCAGTTGTCTACTGTACATTCTTTTCCTCTCCATCCCATGTTGGGGTGTATTTTTCTATGCACTGTATATGTTGTTCCTTTACAATATGTACTTATATATAATATTCATGGCAAAAAAAACTCAGTTTAATGCAACATTTACAGTGACAAAAGCGAGGAAATTCGGTGTTAGGGTTGCCACCCGTTGCACCCCAAGCCCACCCCGTCCCCACCAACAGGCACCGGGGAGTGCGTTGGGGTCATCGGTCCTAACTCTCACCCCATCTCATGTGTAAACAAGCTGAGGTGGTGCAGTATAGGAGAATGGAGTAAGAGTTAGGATCGATGATCTCAACGGACACCCCAGTGCCTGTTGGTGGGGATGGGTTGGGCTTGGGGTGCAAAGGGTGGCAACCCTAACATCGAATTTCCTCGCTTTTGTCGCTGTGGAACAACCCTAACTGATGCATTAAACTGAGTTTTTTTGCCATGAAATTCCCTTTTTGAGAATGAGCACTATAAATAGTGAATGGAATGTGGTGGTGGGAGCGTGGGGCCCTTCGGGCCCTGCACTCCCACCATGTGATTTTTTTGTCACATAGTAACGCTAACAGTAACGCAAATGCAAGCGCAAACAGTAATGCACATGGTGACGCAAACGTAAATGGTAACGCAAATAGTAAGAGAAACACAAGTGCATGCATTAAAACAGAAATGGTAACTCAAACGGTAATGCAAATGCTAATGGCAACAGAAATGGAAATGTTAACGAAAACAGTAACGTTAATGGTAACGCTAACAGAAACGCAAGTGGTAAGAAAAATGTAAACAGTAACACAAACGCAAACAGAAATGCAAACGGTTAAGGCAGTGGTGCCACAGAAAGAAACAGTAATGCAATCGACAACGGAAAGGCAACAGTAAATGCAAACACTATCGGCAACAGAAACTCAAACGGTGACGAAGATGCGAACAGTAATGGTAACACAATTGGAAATGCAAACAGTTACAGTAACAGCAATGATGACGCCAAAGTGAACAGTAACGCAAACAGAAATGCAAACACAAGCGCAAACGGTAACGCATATAGTGACGCAAACGTAAATGGTAACGCAAATGGTAAGAGAAACACAAGTGCAAATGTTAATGAAAACAAAAATGGTAACGCAAACGGTAACACAAATGCTAACGGCAACAGAAATGCAAAAGTTAATGAAAACAGTAACGTAAATGGTAACTCCAACGGAAATGCAAACGGTAAAAATGCAAACGGTAACACAAACACAAACAGAAATGCAAATAGTAAAGGCAGTGGCACCACAGCAGGAAAGAGCAATGCAATCAACAGCAGAAACGCAACTGTAAACGCAAACGCTAATGGCAACAGAAACGCAAACAGTGACGAAGACGCAAAGAGTAACGGTAACACAATTGGAAATGCAAACAGTTACAGTAACAGCAACGATGATGCCAAAGCGAACAGTAACGCAATTGGAAACGCAGATGCGTACGGGAATGCCAATGGTACTGTGCACAGTCACGGTGCTGCAATTGGAAATGCAAATGGTAACGGTAACAGCAACAATGATGCCAAAGGAAACAGAAACGCAAACGGAAGCGTGTACACAAATGCAAATGGTAACAGTAACGAAAACGCAAATGAAAACGCAAAGGGTAACGCACACGGTATCGTAGATGGGTGAACAGTTACAGAAACGCAAGTGGAAATGCTAACTGTAACGGTAATGAAAGCGCACACCCTTTTTTACCCCAACAGCTGCACAGAGAAACACAGTGAATACAAAGAATGTATGCATAATAATTGGCCTTGGAGCAGAAAATGAACACTTGGAATACTAAATTGCTTATATCTCAGGAACCGTACGATATAGAAAAAAAATTTAAATTTCATATGAATTATGACTTTCCTGACTAGTTTTGCAACTAGCCCCCTAGTGGAGGGACTAAACATTTTTCCGACAAAAAGTCTGTATTTAAAGCTTTTCTGAGATACGGGCCCCGAAGGGCGCGACGGACGCTGTAATGTTAGTTTATGGGAAAATCGTCAACTTTGGAGTACCATAACTTTGCAGCCCTGTAATATTTTGTCACCAAACCACCAAAACGCACATCTGTGGGATGTTGGCTGTCTTCCTTCCAAATTTCAGCCAAAAAGACCAAACTGGTCTTTTGCAGCAGGGTGGCAAAGAATTCCTGTTATTTTTGGCTTAGTGTCGCAAAGTAGTGTCACAAATCACAACACTTTCGCAAAAAAAAAATCACGAAAGTGTTGCAGGTGCGACACTACTTTGCGACACTGCATTTTACAAAAATTTCAAAAACATATTTCTGGGGTGTTTAACCCCCCCAAAAAAGACATGGCTAGCATCCTCAGGGCTCGACTAGGTGAACACAAAAAGAATTGTGTCCCTAGAAGGTCCCAAATTTAAATGCCAAGCATGTCTGTGACCAGTAACTGAAAAAAAAATGGCTGACTCACGACACTACAGGGGTAATTTGCGACACTAAAAACTGCATTTGCGACACTGTCAAATGTTGTAACTTTTCCTATTGGCTATAATGGGAATTTTTTTTTTAATAACTTTTGAACCGTTCAATATTTGTTCACGAAATCTTCAAAAGGCACATCGGGGACCCCGGCTGCATATTTCCTGAAGGTTTCGGACTGGTCGCGCAAACCGGCGACCTGTAGGTGATGAAAGCAAAGAATGCGCAAAAGCATAAATGTGACACGGAACAGCGCTTTATAACTCCGCAACTGTATATCTGACTGGTATGAAAGTTGGCAGATCCAGAGACCTATGGTACCGCTCCGTGCCTGCCAAATTTCAGGCAAATCCGTTGTACAATGGTAGAGTTATTAAGCTGCAAACTTTCACACTTTAACCTTAAATGGGGTACTCAGCCCTAATAATAGTGGCACTACCGTGCCAGTATAATGTTACTTATGTGATGTGTACTTATGTATTGTGTTGTGGCCACCCTGTGGCCCGGATTATGACTGAAGACGGTCCTTTTGATCAGTGCAACCTACCTGGTTACCAAAGACATACATAAATAAATAAATAAGGACATGTCATTGTGTCCTTTTAGAAGACACTAGATCAATCATCTTTGTTCAATCTTAGTCCAAAGAAAACGCTGCATTCACCCCTAACAATAAGGGCCAAAAGCCAACGAATACTTTAGTTGTTTCTAGAACATATTTATTCACCCATCCAATGTTGGACACTCAGTGTAGCAGCAGTTCTTTACGTTTTGCCGTTATGGCTTCATCAGAGAATAGTAAACTGCGTACAAAGTGCCTGCTATGTACCATTATGTCTAATTGGTGCATCAATCACAATAGTGCTATGTTATTAAAACAATTGGTAACCACAGGCACGTACTTAAAGTGGCATAAGTGTAGTGACTAGTGAAAACAAACAATAAATCCGAACTTGCAGTCATTTTATCAGTTCATGACAGTCATTCGTATGTAATACTTCTTACCAGTTCATTGACTAATGGGTCAGAATTCCAGGCTGGCAAGGCATCCGCCTGGCAACTCTGTGAAAGGGAAAATAAATATACTCATAACTTGAAACTGGCATAAGGCAATACTGTATCTATATACATTTTTATACAGGGAAACATCATATTTTCAGCTTTGTTTACATATTGTATGCACTTCCCAAGACAGGGAGGGGGGACTCAAAGGAGGAGGGAAAGGGGGGGGGTTGGGTGTGAGGAAGAACAGGGGAAGAAAGGGTGTGGGGGGGTTCTGCCATATAGAACATTTCAGAGTACTAACATACAGGTATTATTTTCTTCTTTTCAAAAATGTTTTTAATTCAAATTTGTCATTCAGGCCTGGTTTATATAACGCCCCTAATGCATAAATCCATTCTTGTACTTTTTGATTCAGTAGATTTTCAGTGTCCCCACCTGAGCATCCAGTTTCACAGATTCAGTGCCCATAGCTGTAATCCTGTGCTCCCCCTTATTGGGGTGTGCATTAATATGCACTACCATGGCATATTTTGGGTTACTGTTTTTAATTGCAAGTACATGCTCATTCAGGCGCTGCCTAAATTTCCTCTTCGTCCTCCCTACATAATAGGACCCACAGGAACAAGTAAGTAAATATCGTACATTTTCGGTACCACAACTAATATTCCCAGTAATCTTGGTGTCATAACCTATATTAGGGCTCTTAAACATTACACACCTTTTCATCAGTCTGCATGTCTTACAACCTCCACAGGGTTTGGTCCTCCAAGCGGGATTCAGATCGGATCTGTTGGGTCTACTTAGTGGTTTAGGTTGACAGCTGTTAACTACAAAATCCGTAATGTTTAGTTCCCTCCTGTAAGAGATCCTGAGTGGCTTCTTCAGTATGTTTCTAAACTGTGAGGTACCCCTAAATATAGGGAGGTTCTTTTTAACAATATCCACTACCCCCTTGGAGCCATCTCCACAAGAAGTAACAAAGTTCAGCTGTTCACACTGTTTTTTCTTTTTTGCGTCTTTTGGGTACAACAGAGTGTCTCTATTCAATCTGGCAGTGCCCTGTTGTGCTAGTCTAATGTTTCTAACACCATACCCTTCCTCTCTCAGTCTATGGGTAAGCGCTTCAGCTCTTTTGTTGTATAGATTTTCATTACCTCAGTTATGTCTTGTCCTGATATACTGACCCTTAGGCAGATTGTAAATAATATGTGGGGGGATGATAGCTACATGCTAACAATAAGCTGTTACAGTCAGTTGGCTTTCTAAAAAGGTCTGTTATCAAAGTACCATCTTCCTGTTTACTAATAGTAATGTCCAGAAAGTCTATACACTGGATTTGTGCATTGACCTTAAATTTTAAATTAGGGTTTGTACTTTCCAAAAACTTAACAAAGTTCGAAAGGTCTTCCCTTGTTCCCCTCGACACAAACAGTAGATCATTACTTGGTATTACTTGGTATAACAAGGTAAAAGAACACCCGAAGACCCCTCATGATCACCTCCCACTCGGAGTGGGCATAGTCAGTGAAGGTGTTTTCCTCTTAACAGGTAGATATCCAATTCCCTTTGGAAAAAGAAAAAAATTCTGTTCTATGACAACATTAGGAAGCTTATTCCAGAACTTTACTGCCTTGATGGTGAAAAAATTCTCTCTCTTGTTTGTTTTAGCTTTCTCCACCACAAGTTGCGTATTGTGGGTTCTTAATAATGTTTCCCTTTTATTAAGTTTGAGACCACATTGTTTGGCTAAGTCAGGATCGTGTAAAATTTTGTACTGTAAAGTAACAAAAGATCACCTCTGACCCTTCTCTCCTCCAAACTGAACATCCCAAGTTTGTTCAGCCTCTCAGCATAAGTTAAATTTCCAAAACCAGTAATCATTTTAGTTGCCCTTCTCTGTGTCCTCTCGATCATATCAACGTCTTTCCTCAGATAGGGACACCAGACCTGTGATCCAAAATCAAGATGTGGAGTTATATAAGATTTAAAAATAGGGAGCAGACAATGAATGATTGAATCTTTTGTAAAAATCCACTTTGTCATAAAATTAGTTTCTTTCTGCATCAAATATAAATGCATTTTCCCATTGACCCATATACAGGTTGGCCAGACTAGGTGCCAAAGTGGCCCCCATAGCAGTCCCACTCAGTTGTACATAGTTTCTTCCTTTGAATATAAAGACATTGTTCTTAAGTATCATTTCTATTAACCTCATCAGAAAGTTAATCTTAGCCTGCCCGGTGGCACTGAGGGTTGAGACGCTGGAAGCCACACCTCACTCCATGCTAGCTACCCTGGTTTGGGAGCAAGCCTGGGCCACCAGGGGTTGGCAGGGAAGGGAAGAGATTGAGCATCTGGAGGACTGCTTTCTCTTCCCAGGGAGGGCTTGGGGATGCGCTTGCTCATGCAGTGATCTTTGGCAGTGTCTGGGGGTAGCCGAACATAGTGGCGCATGCTTGGGGTGGAGCCATCACATGCTGTTTTGTTGGCCAGGCCGTGTGGGGGACAGCTACCAACAAGTGTAAAAAAAAAACAAACCGGCTTGACGAGGAGACGACAAGGACCCCAGGGATCTCCCTTTCATCCCCAGTGCTGAACCAGGTCACACCGGGGATCCACGGCTGCCTTCCTAGAGGGATGTACCCCCTCTAATTCCAGATAAAGCTGCTGAAGGAGGGTGGGCACTGCTCCATGGGGTGATCCGGAGAGCTGGGAAGTCCCTCGAAGGATGGGTGAACCTGTGTGGATGGTCACGGCGGGAAGTAGAAGGGGTAGGATTGCGTGGGCACCTCCGAGGGATGCTTCAGAGAATCTGGTGCAAAAATAGAATTAAAAAAAGAAAAGTTAATTTTGCTTTGTGGCAGTTCTGTTTGTGTTACCAAAAAATGTTTGATGGCCCTAATGCCCCCTTTCTGTGGAATGTTCATGTACAATGAGTCAACGTCCATAGTGACTAGGAGCCACTCCCTATGTACCTGCATGTCACCAAGATGCGTCGCTAGGTGGCCGGTATCCCTTATGTGGCTCTGGAGTTTGGGGACCAAGGGACATATATAGCTATCTATGTATCTGGATAGGGATTCAGTAATCCAACCTATTCCTGATATAATGGGTCTTCCAAGGGGGAGAGAGAAGGTCCTTATGTACCTTTGGCAAGGTATATACGGCTGGTTTCTTGGGGTTAGCTACTGATAAATAACACAGTTCATTTGTGTTAATTATACCATTGTCAAATCTCTCTAAAAGAAATGCCTCAACCTTTTTCTGAATCTCCTTGGTAGGGTCATAATTTAAATCTGCATAAGATTTCTTATCAGACAATTGTCTATAGATCTCAGTCACATATCTTTCCCTGTCTTAGACCACCACTGACCCCAACCCCCCCATCTGCGGGTTTGATTGCAATAGATCAGGACTGTCCAACGCGTGGCTCGTGAGCAACATGTTGCTCGCCAAGCCGTTCTGTGTTGCTCGCGACGATGTGTTCGAAATCAAGGTTTGTTTTTTTTCTTCCATCACGGTAATGATTTCTGCTTAAAATGGCATTCCCTAACTAAAGACTGCTGATTGAGTGTTCAGTCTTGTTGTGCGAGACTTGTGTAAGTTTCTACCACTGTAGACTTGCATACGTTTGCCAGAAATAGAAGTCACAAATTCAATTTCCTTTTATGATCACAGTTCCTGCTCCCCTTCCAATAGCAGTCCCTTCCCACTTTGACTATCGCTTCCTGTGCTCGCAGCCTGTTGCTCTGACCTTGAGGAGTTAGTTTGATGCTTTGTACAAGACATTCTCTCGTGCACAGTTCCAACTTTTTAGTATCAAAATGTGCCTCTTCTCTCATTTGGCTGATACCCCACCGCAAGGATACTGGAGAATTAAATCTCAAACTAAAGACCACTGACTGAGCGTTCCATCTCGTTGTGCAAAAAATGCTGTGGGCTGTGAGTTGAGTCTCTCCTTCTGCTGCTTTCTGGCTGTCTTTTTCATACTCTCAGTAAGTACATTTTTCCAATACTGTGAATCATACGAACATACGAACATACGAAATTTGCCAGCAGATAAAGGCCTAGAGGTCTATCAAGTCTGCTCGAATGTGCAGCTAGCACCCCTTATTCTGCAGCTGCCCTTCCCCTCCACCCTTCCCCTTCATTAACCCTCCCCTTGTCCTGTCCCATCCTCATTTGAAGCAGTCCACTGTTCTACTGCATACCACTTCTGCAGGTAAGCATTCCACCCAGCCACCACCTCTCTGTAAAAGTGTCTCCTCATCTCCCTCCTGAACCTTCCTCGCTCCAGTCTCATATCATGGCCCCTGGTGGCCCTCCCCCCTTACTTTGAACAGCCCTCTGTACCCGTCCTTGTTTATTCCTTTCATGTATTTAAAGGTTTCAATCATGTCCCCCTGTCTCTCCTCTCCTCCAGTGAGTACATGTTCAACTCCTTCAACCTCCCTCATATGATAAGTCCCCAGACCCTTGATCATCTTTGTCGCCCTGCTGCACTCCCTCCAGTAACTTAATGTCCCTCTTCAGATACGGACGCCAGAACTGCACGCAGTACTCCAGGTGTGGTCTAACTAATGACCTATACAGTGGCAGAATCACCTCCTCCCTCCTTGAGGATATACCCCTTCAATACAACCCAGCATTTTGTTGGCCTTGCAGCTGCCTTCCTACACTGTGCCGAGTTGTTCATTGACCCTGTGATGAGCACACCCAGATCCTTCTCCTCCTCTGTCTGGGCTAGCTGCACTCCCCCTAGCTGGTAAGTCCTCCTTGGGTTCTTCATCCCAAAATGCATCACCTTGCACTTTTTGGCATTAAAGCCCAGTTGCCAGGTGTCTGACCAGGTTTCAAGCTTTGCCAGATCATCCTGCAACCCCTGCCATCCCCCTAGGTCATCCACCACCGCGCCAACCTTGGTATCATCAGCAAACAGACTGATCTTGCTCTTGATGTCCCATGATATGTCTGCAATGAATATCCCAAACAACACTGGTCCCAACACCGAGCCCTGTGGGACACCACTCGTCACTGCCCTTGGGTATGAGAGCTCCCCACCCACCACCACCCTCTGTTGCCTTCCCTGCAGCCAGTTTCCTACCCATCTCACCAGCATTGCACCTGCCCCTGTGCCTACTAACTTCCTTCCCAGCCTTCCATGTGGCACTGAGTCGAATGCCTTACTGAAGTCCAGATACAGGACATCCACTGCATGTCCCGTCCAGTTGCCTAGTCACCCAGTCATAGAACCCGACCAGGTTGGTTTGGCAGGATCGGCCACGATGAAGCCATGCTGTCTGCTGTCCTGTAGTCCTTTGGCCTCTAAGAGGGCCACCAGCCTCTCCTTCAGGATAGTCTCCATTAGCTTACCCACGATGGATGTGAGGCTCACTGGTCTGTAGTTTCCTGGTTCATCCTTGGGGCCACTCTTGTGGAGGGGCACCACATGAGCCATCCTCCAGTCCTGAGGTACACACCTCTCAATGTAGTGAGGCATTAAATAGGTTGCCAAAGGTCCTGCAAGGACCTCTGCCAGCTCCTTCAGTACCCTGGGGTGGATGCCATCTGGGCCTGGTGCCTTGTCCACCCTCAGTGCCTTCAAACCTCTCTCGAACTCTGTCCTCCATGATTTCCCCATCTGTCACCACTTCCCCTGCATCTGCCATTTCACCCATCTTGGGTGTCACCCCTCTTCTCTTTAGTAAATACTGAGCAGAAGTACTCATTTATGCTTCCGCTTATCATACCCTGCTTCCACCCAACCCCTCCTTCCTAATCCTTACTATGTGGTCCTTACAGCTCCTTTTCTCCCTGATGTACTTAAAGAAGTCCTTTCCCCTTCTAATGCCTTGTGCCAGCCTGAGTTCCGTAGATGCTTTGCTCCCCTTACTGCCCTTGTCACCTCCTTCGATTCTGTCAAGTACCCTCTGTCCTCCCCCCTCCCTGTTTTCTTGTATTTCCTAAAGGCAGCTCTTTTCTTCCTTACCTTTTCCATGACCTCCTTGCTCAACCAGCTCGGTTTCTTAGCTCTAGCCTTCTTGCTCTGGGCTTTGCAGCAGGTTTTGGTTGCCGCCACTATCCCCAACTTTATGAGCTCCCATCTCTGGTTAGTATCCATACATCATCACACATGAAAGTTCATAGTGCTAACTATATAGGACAATTATAACATCTGAAGGGTGACTTTATTAGATACCTTTTTTTTTTGGGGGGGGTCACATAGTGCTTCTTACCTGTGGGTGTGTGAGGTGAGGAATTAATTGCATACCCCCTTTGTATGACTTCTACAGAGTACCTTTTATGATTCACAGATACTATGTCTTCTAGTTAACCACCAAAAAAAAAAAACACACTACACACCAAACTACATGAAGCTGGCTGCAAATATGCAGTGCCAGGACTCACATTAAAATTGACAGAATTAAAATGCAGATTTATTCATAAATTTATTTATAAAATCACAATTTTTTTAATAAATATTTAATAAAAGTTGATTACAAAAGTATTATTGACTAATGGTGTCATTGTGTATTTTAAAACTATACAATATGCATGTATAAGTTTAAAACTGCTAAAAATGGCAGTAATATGTTGTGCGCACGTTGAAAGGCACGTGTCGCATGGTGATGTTGCTCTCCACATGTTCTTAAATTTCAAATGTTGCTCCCTCACAAAAAAAGGTTGGTCAGCCCTGCAATACATACATCCTGTGCTAATGTATTTAGAACTTCTCTTTCAAGTTTGGGTAAATTACAGTACCTAAAGGTCCTTGGTTACCTATAAAGGTCTTCCAAATCCTAATAGCAACACTCAAGGAATGTATAAACACTGGGGTGGAAGGGTGGGCAAAAGGTGGAGTTAGGTTTAAAGTGTATATCGCTATCACTCACCATCACTAGTATTCCCAGTTTCATTTATAATTTCCTGATCTGCCTGTTCAGTTTCTAGATCGCTATTATTAGATTTATCTGTGAAAAACATTTTAAATTCCCATTTCTCGTGAACTTTTGAATCTCCACAAAAGTGCTAAACTCAGGCAATTTGTAAGTGGGAATGAAAGATAGTCCCTTAGACAGTACCTGAATCTCTACCTCGGACAATGTCCTGCTCGAAAGATTCATAAGGTTTGGTATCTGTTCACGGGTGTGTTCATATATCCACCTCAGCCTCCTGTTTTTCCTTTTGCTCCACCACGTCCTCCTCTTCCTTTTCTTCCTCCTTTGTTGCATGGACCCAGTTCTGTATTGGGGGGGGGGGGACTTGAAGCGTATTTGGTGGCTGCTTCTCTTGGGAACACTCCCAGGAGGAGAATTGGCTAAAAAAGGCCCCCTTTCGTTGTCAGCCTCGTTCCCTTCTTCTGGCTCTGAACTGCTTTCCCCAGTACTATATTCCAATTGGGTTTGCTCAGTTCTTTTAAGGATAGTCATGTTGGCATCCTTCCCACACTGTCCACAGTGTCCGCATCGTTGTTGGCCCTCAATTCTGACGTCATAGGCTGCGTATCTGTAGCTGCCCCCGGTTCCGTGTTTCATCCAGTTGTAAACCCTGTTGAGTCTATAATCATTATAATACTGTGTCTGTTTTTTCATCTTCTGTGCTTTAATTTTTGAATCATAAAATTTAAAATACTGTTGGACTCTATCCTGGCACTTGTGAAAATCCGGATGATCATGAAAGGTTTGAACAGTTTGTTTTTGTTCTTTCAACTGGTTTTTAACCTCTTCTGTGGTTTCCTGCCGTTCTTCAAAAATCAGTTCAATTAGCTTCGGGGATGCCTCATTCATGATTGCCTCCAATTTTTTTAAGAAGGAAACTTTTTCATTACCAAAGATGGGCCATTTCAGGATACGTAAACCCTGAGGTATGCGCTTCACAAATATATAGGTGTGTATAGTTTTTTCTTGCCAACATGGTCTCCTAGCTCTCCTGGCAGTTTTCTCCAGGTGGAAAAAAGCATCACAGTAGTATTAATAGTAGCTCCCATTGCTGTTGTCAGTAAGGTACCAGTCGCATCGTCTTCACAAAATAAAGACCCATAGATCCCTTCTCCGTGTGAAATAACTTGCTCACTGGTGTTAACCTGTGGTTCACTCATTTTATACGGATGGGTAAATGGCAGTCCTTTATAAGTTGTTTTTAAGTCTAAACCCTGTGCATAACCCAAAAACAAAACAATGTGGCAAGAAAGAGTTTGAACTTGGGAGGGGGTGCTATAAATGTTGCAATTAAGCAATTAGTCTAAAGAAAACATTGCACTCACCTCTAACAATAATGACTAAAAGCCAATGAATACTTTAGTTCTTTCTAGAACATATTTATTCACCCATCCAACGTTGGACACTCAGTATAGCAGCAGTTCTTGTTCAGTCTTGTCAATACCATTAAAGAGCAGCTTCTTAGTTTATTACTAGCTGCTCCTCCAAACGTAAGTCATAACTGACCTGGACAGGAGTTCTTGGGTAGAAATCATTCCGTTTAATTCTTGCATTTTAAAAAGTTATATGCTTCATTATTTTATTCCTGGACTGCGCCGAGAAAAACAGAGCCACTTCCCTGTACTGCAGCCATGCTCCCACACCGGCACATGTAGACCCATTTTGTGATGCCAGAAAACGAAGGCTACATCTCTGTTAGTTGAGCGGTCACTTTGATTTATTAAAACTGCAACTGTAAATGGTCCTAAAATGTATAGAAATATCACCTCCATATAACTCAATGGAGCGCGCACATGCAGCCTTCATTTTCTGACATCACAAAACGGTGCTGCATGTGCTGGCATTAGGGTGTGGCTTCAGTATAGGGAAGTGTTTCTGTTTTTCTCATTGTGTTCTGGGAATAAAATTACGAAGCATATAACCTTTTAAAATGCAAGGATTTAACAGAATTAGTTCTACCCAACAACTCCTGGCCAGGTCAGTTATGACATACATTTGGGGGAGCAGCTACTAGGAAGCTGCTCTGTAAGTATCTGGAAAACTGCAACATGTTATGACATGCAACAGCTTTGCTTCCACTTTCCCTGCTTTTACTCTGATTTATATGTGGCCAAGTATAGCTGTGCAGTGCAGTAGTAAAAATGGAACTTGTATATTGCATTCATGTGAACAGTAAACCTAATCAGTGCTAAACTGAGTCTGAACCCTTATTGAAAGTCTACTGGATTTCTAAAACTCGCAGTGTCAGGCAAGGGATTATGCCTTCAAAAAAGTTGCCCTATGGTAAGAAGAACATATAACAGAGGAAACTAAACAGTTAAAGAGCAGGTTTTTAGTTGTAATAATTCTTTACCCTTCAAACATATACTGTAGCCTACCAGCTTAGAAACCAATTCATATACAGACTGTAATTTTTTGCAATCTGTGTCTCAAGCTGTAGCACTCGTAAAAATCCTGTTTAGCACAGGCAGATGCAACGCCCAGACTTCCTGACTGGGAGACACACCCCCACTCTCGCACATTTTGTGATGTCAGTACAAGATGAGTGCGGTTCTTAGTTGAGCAGTGACCTTCCTTTGTCAAAATTGGCACTCAGAAGTATTTAAAAACACCTGTAAAAATCACCCCTATTAAAGTCTATGGAGCATGCCCCTGTGCTCGTCCTGTACTGACATCACAAAATGTGCGAGCATGGGGGCATGTCTCCCAGTCATGAAGTCTGGGCATTTTAGCTGCCTGCACTAAATAGGATTTTTACGAGTTTTATATCTTGAGATACAGATTGTAAAAAATTGCAGCTTGTATATGAATTGGTTTCAGATCAGGTAGGCTACAGTATATGTTTGGAAGAGAGAGAATTATTATAGGCAAAAACCTGCTCTTTAAGCTGACACTTGTGTTTCTAAATCCCTAGTGTACTGCTCAGTGACAACAGGTTCTCAGTTATATTGTGTCCTGTTATCACTAGCAGGTATTGCTGCTTCTTCCTGCACCATTACATAGGGAACAGAGAGGTGGTGAAAAAAATGTGAATATTCATTATTTGCAAATGCATTTACCAAATTTGTTTTCTTTGAAGGTACTCAGATAAGCTGCTTTTCTCCAAGCCACTTTTCTTGGCGGCAGGCTTTGTATGTGGATTCTTTTTGTTGGGCTGCATTACAACAAAAGCATTTATCGGACAGTGATTCAGGAAGAATTCCACTGTGGCTTCACAAAGTAAGTGATACTATACATCAGCTTAGACTGTTTTGTAGAAATTTATATCACTTGAATTTGCAGTAGTTTGGGTTGCATTTGCTTATGTAGTCAGTGTTGCATGGTAAGGATTTGTTCAGGTAGCCTCACTGACCACTAATTAAAAATCTAACTAACCAAAACAAAATTCTAACTATTTAAAAATTACCTTCATGATTGCCCACCAATAATTACACTATACACAAACTTGGAATTTTTACATCTTCTGTGAGGATATTTCTTCCATTAGGCCTCACCTTTGGAACTATACCTGTGTCAGCACTGGGACCACATAGAAACCTTTGCTAGCCGGGGGTCACCAACAATGACGTCATGCATCAGCACCTGTATAAATATGAGTGGCCCCATCATTCCTTAGTTCTTTTCCCACCATCAGTCATCCTCATCGGACCTGCTGCTGGAAACATCATCAACTAGCCATTGCCATTTATCCTTTATTTTAATATTGTGAAATCTAAAGATGCTTTATTTCAGTACTGTAAGTGCAGAGATAAATTTACAAGGAAGACTCACACAAGGTTTGTGTTTGTTGTTTGGGTCTGTCTCACAGTGTGAGGACTTGTAAGATCTGCCAGAGCTTTAACCAAGCTATGAGGCGACACTGCAGGAAGGCTTGGAAAATGTCCTTCTCCTTAAAACTGTAGCAGCCATGGAGAAGGAATGGGGCCCAAAATCTGTGTCACCTGTTCCAGTAGCAGAGTCACGGCCACTGAAGTCAAAGGGAAAGCGACAGGTTGTCATCATGGCCCTCCTCATTGTCAGGCCTTAAACATAAGCACAGGGATAAAGAAAAGTCTGCTTCCCCGGTGAGATCCTGGTTGCTGCTGAGAACATAAGGTAATTCTAATGTGTCATCGACCACTTCAGTGGCATTGACGACAGTCTCCAAACTGTCGCTGAGGAACCATGGACAGTATAATGCCATTGTTAACATATTCTTCCTTGTTGCCTGTGCAACCTGTTATTCCATGTGTGGGGTTTTCTGGCACCCTCCGAGCCCCAATCAATGAGATTTTCCAGTATACAGCAGATCCCTCCTTCTCAGCCACCATGGGCATCACCAGTGCAATCAGCGGTTCCCATCTCCGAAGAGGTTGAATACATCAATAACCTCCGTATATGTCTGATGCCTCTGCCAGGGTAGCTGCTTCTGGCATTTGGATGAGAAGATATTCTTGGCTAAGGGTTGCTGGTTTTGCAAATGATGTGCATCAAGATATATTTAATGCCCCCTTCAGAGGGACCAGTCTGTTTGGTTGTGATGTTGAACAGGTGCTTAAAGTCCTTCAGACATCCAAAATCGCCCTAAGGTCTGTCTAGTCTGTTTATCCCTCTCCTGCCATGGGATGTGGAAGGGGATCCTTTTTTGTCCCTACAGTCAGCAGGACGGAGGTAAGGGTGGTTGGTTCTTGCCAGGTCCCCTCTCCCCAGGTGCCTATAGAAAAGCACCCAAAGCAGCTGGAGCCAGTGGCTCTGTCCTCACTGGTTCTGCCTGACTTACTCTTGCTACAGACTCCCCCAACCCTGCTGTTGCCTACTAGTGGTGGTGGTTGTGGGTGGAAGAATCTCCCTGCATGTCAGACAGTGGAAGGAGATTACAGCAGACAAATGGCTAATGGAGATAATTGCAAAGGAATATGCCTTGGAACTTTCAGAAACCCCTGCAGATCATCCTCAGCCCCCTTCCAATTATCCCCCTGGACATTTGTCCCTTCTGAAAGAAGAAGTGCAGTCATTACTCCAGAAATTTGTTATAGAACTAGCGCCTTCTTGTTAGAGAAACTAGGGGTTCTGTTCCAGATACAGTACTTCCTGGTCCTAAAGTGGACAGAAGACCTGCATCCTGTATCGGATCTCAGGGACGGCAGCTTCTACATAGAATACAAAAAGTGCTGAATGGTATTCCTGCAAGGTCTGATTCCCCTTCTGCAAACAGGAACTGGCTTTGTTCTCTGGACATGAAGGGGTGCATATCTTCATGTCAAGATCAGAAACGCTCATAGGCAGTACCTCCGCTTTATGCTGGAGGAGGAGCTCTACCAGTTCAGAGTAAGCCCTTTGGCTTGTCTTCTGTGCCACGGGTCGTTACCAAATGCCTGGCAGTAGTGGAAACAGCCCTTTACAAGGAAGGCCTGCATGTTTTCTTATATCTGGATGACTGACTGTTGAAGGCCAGCTCCATGGAAGCACTGCTTCATACCTTGTCTTGGACACAGCAGCTGTTTGACAACTTAGTTATCACAGTCAGTGTGCCAAAGACTGTTATGATGCCCTGTCAGAGACTGTGGTTCATAGTGACAGTGTTGGACACAGAGAAGGAGACTGCTTTCCTGTCACTAGACAGAGCAGAACACCTGATTGCACAAGCACAACAATATACAGGAGTCATTCTGTCCCAGCCTGGACCATGTTACGTCTTCTGGGACTCATGACTGCAGCCATTGTAACTGTGCCACTGGCTCACTTACAGTGAGGATCCCGCAGTGGATACTAAAGGTCCAGTTGGATCAGCTGACTGACAGGCTGGATTGAATGGTGCTTGTCATGACTCCATTGTGCAGAGCATTGCTATGGTGGATGGGTTGCACAGATATATTAAAGGGCATTCCATTCCTTGTACCAGCTGCTGTATGGATCCTCAGCACAGATGCCTCCAACTCGGGCTTGGTTGCACATTTGGGACCCTACCAGATACGATGGTTGTGGCCCAAGGTGGAGACCAACGTACATATCAGTGTCCAGGAGATGAGAGATGTCCTATACAGCCTTCAGGTGTTTCAAGAGCATCTGGACTCAAGGTCCTCAGATAATACAGAAAACTTCAGTGTGATGCATTATATCAACAAATCGAAGGGGGGGGGGGGTACTCATTCCTATCCCTGTGGAGGGAAGCGGTGAGAGTGTGGTACTGGGCACTGTCCCAAGGCCTAGATCTGTCAGCCATGCATCTTCCAGGTGTCAAAAATGTCATAGTAGACAGGCTAAGCAGGTCACAGTCCAAGATGCATGAACGGGAACTCCCGATCTCTGTGGTAGGTAACCTCTTCACAAGATGGAGTCATCCAGAGTTGGGCCTTTTTTGTGTGCCCACACAGTGCAAAACTGCTATGTTTCTGTACTGGCGAGACCTGTTGTCCCTCTCTTAGAAAGGGAAATTCCTGTGTGCATTAGCTCTTTGAATCCCTCTTCTCCCCCCCCTCCCCCCGCCTTTTCCTCTAACCTTCCCCTGGCCCTGTTGCATGTGTTATCCTGTTGCTATCTTAAGTCCCTACCCTCTCCTGTAGCACTCCCCTCCCTATTAACTATTTCATGTCCTTACTCACTCGTGTCCTGTCCCCTCCCTCTGCTGCATTTCTTGCCCTCTCTACATCCTGCCGTAGATTGCCACATTGTTGTGTCATGTAATTTGCCTCATTATTGCACTATACTGTTGCCAGGACCTGTTTTTACTGTGATAGTATGTTGTGATGTACTACACCCATTGTCTTACGCATCCTACCACAGTTTGCCGCATTATTGCATTATGTAAATTGCCTCTTTGCTGCTCTATATTATCGCCAGGACCTGTTTTTACTGCGATTGTACGTTGTGATATGAAACCCATTATCTTATTCAAAGTATGTTCCTTTTATTTTGTAAACTTGTTGTTGTACATCTGTCTTGTACCAGGATCTCCTTGTGAATGAGCTTGCTCAATGGAGTTTTCCTACAGTAAACTTGAATTGAATTTTCCTCCAGATTCCTGTAATACAGAGGGTTTTACTCAAACTGAGGATGGAGGATCCCACCCTCATCCTCATTGCTCCGTTATGGCCTCACCAGATATGGTTCTCCCTTCTGCAACAGCTGGCAGTAGAACCCCCGTACTCCTCCCTCTGTGTCATGGACTGTTGCCTCTGGACAAGGGGTCCCTGGTCCATCTGGACCCGAAGTCCCAACATCTGCATTCATGGCTTCAGAAGACATAGCTGTGGCATGTTTTGGAGTTTCCCTTTAAGCTTGCTGATGTCCTGATTGTGGCTAGAAGCCTTTCATCAGACTTACATATTCCTTAAAATGTAAGTGGTTCACTTTGTGAGCTGCTTCCAGGAATCTGGACCAATTTAAATGTCCTGTAAATGCTGTGCTGGAATATTTTCTGTCACTGTCAGACTCTGTCTACAGTATTCCTCACTCAGGGTGTATTTTTGGCTGCTGTGTCAGCCATCCAAGAACCTGTTGATGGTCATACGGTAGCACACTTAGAGGTGTCCTGTACATTTGTAAGAGTTATTTTACATATGAAACCTCCTATCTGCAATCCAGTTCTACCTTGGGACTTGAATTAGGTACTTGAGAAAGTGACATTGGCTCCTTTTGAGCCAGCCGCGAGTTGTGGTTTACATTTTCTGTCATGGACAGTGTTGTTTTTGGTTGTAATCACTTCTGCTCAAAGGATTTCGGAGCTTCAGACTGTCATTTGTTTACCCTTTCTTGTTTGATTTTTCACTGACAAGTCTTTTTGCGTACCAATCCCAAGTTTTTACTAAAGGTGGTATCTGAATATACATTGTATCAAATGAGGCACCTTCTTGTCCACTACCCTGAGCATGCCAGACAGGGTGAGGCACTGCTCAATACCTTGAATGTACATAGAATATGGAGATACTATGTGACTTGCACCAAGGACTGTAGAATGTCCTCCCAGCTTTTTGTTTCATTCGCCCTTGAGAAAGAGGGCACCTCTGTATCTAAACAATGCCTGTCTAAATGGCTGGCACAGTGTATTACATTCTTTTATATATGGTAAGGAACTTCCTGGTGTAGTTCGCGGTCACTCCACAAGGGTTATGGCCACGTCTGTTGCTTGTTTCTACTGCTGACATTTGTGCAGTAGCCATGTGGAGCATTGTCCACATCTTCACTAAACATTGCAGTCTGGACATAGTCTGTTGTAGATGTTCTGTATTTGGGCTTGCTGTACTGCGAGGCCTACTATCTTGACTATATATCAGACTGTACCATCCTCCCACTGACTTTGGGGACTAATTGGGACTCATTCCAAGGCATGGCCTGACAGAGGAGATATCCTCGAAGAAGACAGAACAGTTTCCGTAACAGTAGATCTGCAAGAGAATCTCTTTCATTAGGTCATTCTGCCTCTCTCTCCATCCCCCTTCTGCTTCAGTAAGGGTTACCTCAGATATTGTGCCTTATTCTAATCCTTGGCTGTTATACCCAGCACCATATCTTGCCTTGTATACCTGGTGTTGGTCTGAGCTCCTGGTTCCCCATGGTTGGAGGTCCTCTGAGTCTAATCTCTGGCAGGGAGCCACCCACATTGATTTAATTGCTGACGCATGATGTCGTCTTGGGTGGCCTTTGGCTAGCAGAAGTTTTTGTGTGGTCCTAGTGCTGATTCGTATATAGTTCCAAAGATGTGGCCTAACTGAAAAGAGTTTCTCAAAGATCTACTGTTATGGTAATGTGTGTAACTGTTCTTTATGGGTGGGTTTAATTGGAATATGTTTGCTCCACCTACGAGTTTTAATAATCAATTAAATGCATTAAATCCATCTCAGTCACCTTGCCTACTAACCCTAATTTGAAAAATTCTAAAAAGGATTATTTAATCAGTTTAATGTTTACAAAAATACCACTTAAGTATTCTTCTGCTGTGTTCTGCAGTGATTTAAAGAGGACCTTTCTTGACACATTTAACAAGAAACAGGACACTCCCTTAGCTTCGTGGGAGTTATTTTGCAAGCAAGTTATTTGTTTAGAAGTTGCCCCTAAGGAAGGAATGGGATTGTAATTTGCCCCTAAGGGGCTCGCTGCTCCATCCCTTCTACTTCCTGGTTGCTGGCCATGTCCCCATGCTTCAACATTTTTTGATGTTTAAATGGGGAGAGCTCAGGGGCCGCAGTCCATATAAGTCTTCTATGGAGCAGTTTTTCTGATGCATGTGTATATTGTTTAACCTGAGCGTTGGAAAAAATGAAAGCCAGCATTTGCCTAACAAGAGTCTTGTTAGCCAAGTGTCAGCTTTAATTTTTTCCAAAGCTCAGGTTAAACAACATAAAAATGCATCAGAAAAGCTGCTTCAAAGACTTGTATAGAGCGTGCCACTGGGCTGCCTCTATCCAGATGTCACAAAACGTCACCGTGCAGGGGCATAGCCAGGAACCGAGAACTGGAAGGGACTGAGCAGCGAGCCACTGGGGAGCAAATTACAGTCCTTTCCCTTTCTTAGGGACAACTTCTAAAAAATGAATCTTGCTTGCAGAGGAGCTCCCATGAAGTTTGCTTATGAAAGGTTTGAATTTCACCAGAGGAAAGTTCTTTTTAAGTGACCACTGATATGTGGCCTGTTTTTGACAAAACACAAGGATCAAATTGGCCACTAAATTTATAATGTGTTGCAATTTTAGGAATTTTAATGATCAAACTTTTTTAAGAAACCTATTTCATGTTAATTAGTATCATATTTTTATTTGCCCAACCATCAGTACGGATTGTTTTTTTTTTAAGTTTTCTTTTCTTCAGATATTAAATCATCATACTCCTCTTTATCATGGAGGATCCCTCTAAAGGCCAGTTTACAGACTGAGTGCTTGGGTTGCTGTGTTGTAAACATAAGCGTGTGGACACTTAGTAATCGATGTAAGCCATTCCTTGTTCCTCTCCCTGAGCCTCTGCACTGTACAGGATGGTTTCTGAAGCAAGAGGGGTAAACAGCCATGTGGACAGGCTGCGTGGCTCAGTCCGACGTTAAAAGGATGCTCCCAGCATCCTTCTCCAGCCCCTTATTCTTTTGGGAGGAACAAGCAAGTGCAGCGACATGGATTACCAGTTGTCATTCCCTCTGACGTCTTTCCTCCCACCAGTAAAAGCTGCATCCCTCTTAGTAACCATTGCAGTGACCATAGCAACAAGATGACAGGCTGGTAAAATAAAAGAACTCTGTCTCAGAATAATCGAGCAGTAGAAAATGTGCAGTTTTTACACACACACTATTCTACTGCTATCACAGGGCTTGGCTCCAGGACTGGTGGACCCCAAACACATTGTAGAAGGCCACAAGAACACAGAGATAGTGAGTGTGGGGAGCTGGAAGTCTGTTATTTATGTTTAAATATTATATTACAGATGAACTGTCCTCACATATCCCAGCAGTGCAGCTGGGTGGTTGGTAGAAGCAGAGCGAGAGACATCAGCAGCTACATCACCAAGCAGCCGACCGTCCCTGGACTTAACAGCCCCTCTCCAGCATGCCTTGCATTGTTGCAGAGAGTGGCTGTATAAACTTTATCTAGAATTGGCTCAGAAGGCTGGCATAGCACTGAATCTGACTGCAGTGTAGAACAGAGTAGCCATGTAAGCAGTCTGTAAGATTGCTCCTTAGTACAAGTCTATTACTCCTGCAATATGAAGTACAAATCTTGCCTGGAGTAAAGCTCACCTGTTAAATCGAGTGCAGATTGTATACATTTTGAGAACTTTACAAAACATATGTACTAACTTAATCAGATAAGCTAAATGAATTTTCTCCATACTCATCTTTAGGAAAATGTATTTATTTATTTATTTTCACGTTGTTAACCAGGTAAATGCACTTGCACCAAGTGCTTTTGTTCAGTCGTGACCTGGGTGCTGTTGCACAGACACTTGAAGAAAAACATACAAGCGCTGGATGCTAGTTGCAGAACTGAAACATACAAACGCCAATTGCTAATTACATGCTTGAGACATACGGTGCACAGAAAGAGCAACTGATTGCAAAAAAATTGATGCAGATACTACACTGAGTACAGATGCAGAGGATACGATGGTACATTGAGTACAGATGCATAGAGGGTATAAGGGGTATTTACACAAAGCAATCATAGGCTTTGAGTGTTATGTAAAATTCTTTCAAATTCTTTGAAAAAGAAGGGACAGTTGGTGATTCTCTAATTGGGGGGCCGGGGATTGTATTCCAAAGTGAGGAGGCGCGACAACTGAAGGAGCGTTGTCCAGTGTTTGTTCAAAAAAAAGGAACTTTTTAGATTACTTTTGAAGGTTAATTGAGTGGAGGGCAAGTTGACAAACTCAAGTTGTGCAGCTAAATAGATGGGGGAATTTTTGACCATAGTTCTGTTAATAAATCTGGTGAGTGTCAGGTTGAATTTGAGTCTGGTGAGAGCCAATTTAAAGTGTGCAACTGAGAAAAAATTACTATATATTATTGTGTCTAATGATTACATCCAAACCTTAAGGTGGATTCATTTAGAAAAGAAAGACTGGAATTTCAACCGTAATGCTACTTTTTTAATTAACTCTTAAACACTTTACATTTCTTTGATAAATTGCTTAATTTGTTTCCATCAGTCTTGTTTAAAAAGGTCTAAATAATTCATCAAGTAACATTGTACATGGTGTCAAAAAATGACAAAAATATTTTATTTGAATACAAAAAAAGTGAAAATTGCAAAAAGGGTTTGTACATTAGAAACTGCATTAATATATTTCTGAGGTACAGCAGATACGTACAAAAACAGTGAAAAGAAAGAATAATGCAGAATACTTCTGCTCACTTTTAAAAAATGAAACCAAAACAAATCAATTAAAACTGTTGAACATTTTCCACATTTAAATAAGTATTACACCATCATAGCATGTACATTTTATTTGTTTCCTTGTTAACAGACAGCTCTTTTCGTATTGCTGTTGGGGATATATGTGTTTTGCTTCAATTTATTTTCATCATTCATACCAGTCCGTGTAGCTATCCTGGGGTACTCCAGTTTCTGGTTGTTGAAATCTCATTATCACTGAGAGCTGCATTACCATATGAGAACATAATGTGTCAGCACAATTTAGACTCCTCAGTATATCTGTCTGCTTAGAGTTCAACAACACAAGTGGCAGCAAGGTATGAATTGTCACATTTACCTTCAGTTAACTTTGTAAACTGCCTGAATTGTAATGCAGAGACTTTTCCTTTAAATTTTATTCAGTTTGTGGGCTCGATTCTCAAAGCTCCTAGCATGGCACAAGGGGCTTGTGCCACAAAGAATGGAGGAAAGTGACACTTGTGCCAAAAGATGCTCCAGGAGCGATTCACAAATGCAGCCTGTGGCAATCGCATGCTGCGTGCACCAGAGGGGGTATGTGCCATTCTTGTGCCACAAAATGGACTGTGGCATGGTGCTATGGGGCATGGGCAGATGCAAATTGCTCATCCCTTAAATCTGATTAGTCTCTTCCCAGAGGGTGAAATTCTAAGTACTTAATTTCACCCTCTGGGAGTGTATGACCTTGTGTGCGCCACCCTTGGAGCCCTCCTTATCATGTGCCGTGGTCCCCCCCGCCCAATGTACCCATATCTTAAAATGTTTATAAAATCATTATCTGGTGGTCTAGTGGACCCATTCCCCCAAGCCCCAATCTCATATTAATACATTATTGGTCCCTGGTGGCCTAGCAGTCCTACCTCCCTATCCCCGATGTGCCCATAAAGTAAAATGTTAACAGAAATCATTCCCTGGTGATCTAGCCCCCCCCCCCCGATCTGCCCCTAAATTAAAATGTTGACACAATCTCTTCCTGGTGGTCCTGATTGACTGCAGCTTATGGTACTCAGAGCGGTAACTGCTCTTTGGCAACAGGAATAATTCCGAGAGACTGAAAGGAGGCACACGTGATTCCATTACAGAAGGGGGGGATAAGGGGAATTCAGGTAACTACAGGCTAGTCAGTCTGACTCCTAGAGTAGGGAGGCTGCTCATCAGAGGTGGATGGTGGAATTCCTCGAGAATAGAGAACTGCACAATGGAAGGCAGCACAACTTTGTAAGGGGGAGGTCAAGCCAAATAAACCTCATCTAAATTTTCAATACAGTAATGCAGGCAGTGGATGGGGTCTTGTTGTGGATATCCTGTATTTGTACTTCAGCAAGGTGTCAGTTTCTGTGCTACATGGGAGGCTTGTGAAAAAGTTGAAAAACCTGGGAGTGGGGGACAGCGTAGCCAAATGGATTGGAAACTGGTTCAGTGACGGGACACAGAAGGTCATGGTAAATAGGAGTCACTCAGGGGTCCTTGGACCAGTACTCTTTAAGTAAGTAATAAGCTATGACAGGGTATGCAATTTAGGATTATAATAACCGGGGAGCATTTTTTCCCCGTAGGGAAACCCGGTTATAATTTGCTGTTACAATCAGCTGGTTATAATGGTGAACATATGCTGGGTTTCCCTTGCTCCACGCATGCACCATCTGTGGTCTTCCCATCATCACTTGGTACACTTCACCACCTCTTGCACTCGGACTGTGGACTAAGTGTTACAATACTGAACTTTAATGTTTGAATTCAGTTCTTTTCACAACACTTTTTAAGTTTTGGGGGTAATAGCTAAAACAAAAAAAAGTAAACATTGAAACAGGTGCCTCATTGCAACCTAACCGCAGACTGCACTTCAACCCGACCACAGCTGTACAGAGATGTATTTCTGTTTATATAACTGCTGTGTCAAAAAACGCTTCCCAGCAATTATATAAAATAAAACATAGGTTAGTGTGTAAAACTAAAATTTTACACACACCTTCAGTGTTGGTTGCTTGTATAAACCCCTCGAGCTTCGCACTTGGGGTTTATGTAGCATCCAATACTGCGTGTGTATGTAAAATTCTCTTTACACATACTACCCCATGATTTAGTCTATATTTAATGCACACCCCAGAGGTGTAGTAAGACATTATGCCTGTGGGAAGTGCATCAAAATATTATGATATACACCCTAGAGGGACTTACTACACTTACAAAATTTCCTTAAAAAGGTTTTTGGGGGGCAGAAAATGAGATTTAGCACCTGACCTTGTGTTTTTAGAGATTTAATGCACGATCAGGTGATGTCTCTCGAGCCAATTAAATTTCTAGATTTTTTTCTTGCCATTTTATAATGTACAATATACATTTGTGACATAGAAATGGTAATTTGGAGAAAGATTAGCTTGCTTGTAGATGATACAGAGCTATGTGACAGGGTAGACACAAAGGAACGAATTGAAGAGCAGTCTGGCAAAAGTGGAGTAACAGTCTTGGATCTGGCAGCTCAAATTCAATGCAAAGAAATGCAGAGTCATACATATTGAGCATAAGAGCCCCAAAGCAGAGTATCCATTTTGTTTTGACCCTCTTCCCGGTCAGTCTGGAGCAGTCGGTGGAGCAGACTGTCTCCTCCTAGCAGTTACCTCCTTTTGGGGTCCTGCAGCAGGAGCCAGTGCATGTCCTGTACATGGCCCCTCCTCCCGCTTCTTCTCACTGTTGATGCTGTTATCTTTGGTTGCGATCATGGTTAAGAGACTCCTCACATTCCCATGCTCGACCCTCGACCAGAAAGTGCTGTTGGCATTCCTCCTCCTCGTCATATTAGGAAAGGCTATCTCGCAAGCTGTGTTGGTGCTGTGAGGTGCCCACATGGCAGCAATGGATCCTTGGGCAAGGTAGGTCCCTACCCCTGGCTTCTGTGCTTCCCTGGTCACCCCATGTCAAGCCTACCCCAGTCCTGCCAAGCTGGTGTCTCCGGCCCTGGCCTTTCTACCAGTTTAGGGTGGAACCACTGCCCAAGCAGCCCTTACTGGGAGCTACCAGTTGCCTCAGAGGTTGCCAAGAAAGAGGAGTGGTTGGACCACAGTGGGCTCAGGGAGGGTGAGGGTGGTGGATCAGAGGCGCATCCCTCCTGTTGTACCTCTCCACAATTCCTATGCCATTCTGGCAAAGTGTGGTTCCTCTATGGAGGCACCCACAGTGGAGACCAAGGAGGATGCTGGGAACCTCCACAAAGGAGACCCACAGGAGGGTGGCAGGGGACCCTGCAGGGAAGGAAACAACTCTGGTGGGGACTCCATTGTTAGAAGGTAGAACTTGGGGAGGAAGGGAGAGGGAGGTGGCGAGCCTGCCTGGCGCCATGGCTTGCAGGGACGAGGCGAATCCTCAGGATTGCGAGCAGCTGCACAGGGAGGAGCTGGATGTCATTGTCCACCTAGGGACAAATGACCTGGCTAAGAAAGGATTAGAGAAGTGCAGAAAGAGTTTGTGGAATTGGGAGGGGCCTTAGTCAAGTAGCACGACGGTAACCTTCTCCGGAGGTGCTACCCATCTATGGCATAGAGAGGCTAGGGTGTTCCGCACCATGGGATTCAATCAGTGGTTGAAAAACTGGTGTGGAGCCCAGGGATTTGGCTTCACTGGGGACTGGGGGTCCACCTGGAGTGATGCAAGCCTATACTGGCATGATGGGCTGCATCTGTCCGGGAGGGGAACCAGGATCCTAGGTGATAGGTTTAAATGCTTCATTGGCAAGCTTTTAAACTAGCCAAGGGGAGGCACTGGAAAGGAGCAGGAAAATCCTAGCCCCCCCAAATAATCACGGTAGTAAGTGTGGCAAACACCAACATAGAGGTGTCGATAGGGAGAAGGGCAGGGGTAAATGGAGAAAGTGACAAAGGCAAGAAGACAGGGATGGGGCAAAAGGGAGTAAGGCCATCAGGAAATGGAGGGTAATGAGTACCAATGCCCGTAGTCTGGGCAACAAGCTCCCTGAGCTGGTGGCCTTGATGGAAGAGGGATGCCTGGATATCGTAGCAGTCACAGAAACATGGTACACAGAGAACCATGACTGGGATGTTAACATACCAGGGTACATAACCCACAGGAGAGACAGGCAGGGGAGAAGAGGGGAGGCGAGCTCTCTATGTAAGGAAGGATAAAAGCAACTGAACAAAAGAGTAAACAGGGAGGAGAGGAGGCACTGTGGGTCACCTTGGAGACTGGAAAGGGCACCACAATCCGCACAGGGGTTGTGTACAGACCCCCATGTCAGGGGGAAGGAATGAACAAGGATATGATAGAAGGCATTCTTAGAATGGCAGAGAAAGGGGAGATACTGTTGATGGGAGACCTGAATATGCCAGATGTTAACTGGAGCACATTTGCTGCAGCCACATCCAAGAGCAGGGCCATTCTTGATGCCCTACAGGTGGCAGGCATTAGACAGCTAGTTTCGGAACCCACTCGTGAGGGAGCAATCTTAGACCTCGTACTCTCAAACGGGGGCAGTGAGAGGATCTCAGATCTAGAAGTGGGTTGCCATCTGGGGACAAGTGACCATCAGACAGTGTGGTTCACGTTAAACTCAGCTACAGAGTCAAGCACAAAAGTGAGGGTCCTGGACTTTAGGAGGGCTGACTTTGGCAAGATGGGAGAGTGCCTCAGAAAAGCACTAGCAAACAGGCTAAAAGGAGGTGTGGAGCAACAATGGGAATTATCAAACTGCCATCACAGAGGCAACAAGCCTTGTGTGAAGCAAATAAACAAATCAAAACGAAAAGAAAAGCCACTATGGTTCTCAAAAGAGGTGGCTGTGAAAGTCAGGAAGAAAAGATAGCATTCCGGAAGTATAAGGAAACACAGAAGGAACAGGACAGAGAGCTGTACCAGTTAAGGCAGAAGGACGCAGAGAGGGAAGTCAGAATAGCAAAGGCCCAAACTGAGGAAAAGATAGCCAACTCAGTTAAGAAGGGGGATAAAACCTTTTATAGGTACATCAGCGAGCGTAGGAAGACAAAGGGAGGGATAGTGAGGCTAACTAGAATGAACGGTGGGTGGGCAGAGGGGGACAGTGAAAAAGCAGGAATACTGAATGAATATTTCTGCTCAGTATTCACAAAAGAGGAGGGGGAAGTGCCTAATCCAATTAACAGAAGCACTCTTGATAGGGGGGTCGATCCCAGTCCTTTTACAGAAGAAAGGGTTCTGCAAGAACTCCTAAAACTGAAGGTGGTCTTGATGGAATTCACCCCAGAATTCTAAAAGAATTAAGGGAGGAACTAGTGAAACCACTGGCTACTCTTTTTAATAAATCATGGGAGGATGGTGTGGTACCCGAGGACTGGAGGAAGGCGGATGTGATTCCCCTTCACAAAAGTGGGTCCAAGACAGAGGCAGGAAACTACAGACCTGTCAGTCTTACCTCCGTGGTAGGGAAAGTGATGGAGTCACTTCTGAAGGAAAGAATAGTCGAGTACCTAGAGGCCAGTGGAGCACAGGACCCAAAGCAGCACGGGTTCACAGCGGTAAGGTCACGTCAGACGAATCTAATAGATTTCTTTGACTGGGTGACCAAAATAGTAGACCAGGGAGGGGCTGTGGACATGGCCTACCTAGACTTTAGCAAGGCATTTGACACAGTCCCACACAAAAGATTAATAGTCAAATTAACCAGCCTGGGAGGGGACCCAGGGTGGTAGCCTGCAAAACATTGGCTGGACAACAGGACACAGAAGGTAATTGTAAATGGAGTCCACTCTGAAGAAAGGGGTTACTAGTGGGTGCGCTAGAGGGTTCAGTATTGGGTCCAGTCCTTTTAATGTCTTCATCAGTGAAATTGCAGAGGGACTGGAAGGAAAAGTATGCCTTTTGCAGATGACACAAAGATCTGCAACAGGGTTGATACACAAGGAGCGTGGAAAGGATGAAAGGGACTTGGCAAGGTTGGAGGAATGGTCGAAGTATGGCAGCTAGGATTCAATGCAAAGAATTGCAAAATAATGCACCTGGGAAACAAGAACCCAGGGAAGAATACACAATGGGTGGGGAGGTAGTAACAACAACAAAAAGGAAAGGGACCTGGGGTAATTA
Source organism: Neoceratodus forsteri (assembly GCA_016271365.2). NCBI lineage: Eukaryota > Metazoa > Chordata > Ceratodontiformes > Ceratodontidae > Neoceratodus > Neoceratodus forsteri. Next base: position 1,118,966,628 of record CM057458.1, read on the forward strand.
CATCAGATGACCTTACGGTTAGCAAGCAATGTGAGAAGGCAGTAGGGAGGCTGGGGTATACTGGGATGTATAGGGAGAGGCATCATCAGCAGAAAGCAGGAAGTTGTTATCCTCTGTACAGACAGTTGGTGAGACCCCATCTGGAGTACTGTGTCCAGTTCTGAGACCCCATATCCGCAAGGACATAGACAGGATAGAGGCAGTCCAGAGGAGGGCAACTAAAATGGTGCAGGGTCTGCAAGAGAAGCCGATGAGGAGAGACTAAAGGAGCTTAATATGTATACCCTTGAGGAAAGAAGGAGAGGGGGACATGATAGAAACTTTAAGCACCTCAGTGGAATCAACAAAGTCCAAGAGGGTAGCATCTTTCAGAAAAGAGACTTGCAAGAACAAGGGGACACAATTTAAAGATAGAAGGAGGGCGGTTCAGAGGCAATGTGGAGGATGTATTATTTCACAGAGAGGGTAGTGGATGCATGGAACAGCCTTCCTGAGGAGGTTGTGGGGTCTAAAACTGTGGGAGAATTCAAGAATGCATGGGACAGACATGAGGCAATTCTTGTGGGGGGTAGGAAGAAATAGGCTGTTGGTTAACTAGGATCTGCGGCCTATCCTGTAGGTAGGGAAATGGGCAGACTAGATGGGCCTAGCAGTCCTTATCTGCCATCAAAGTCTATGTTTCTATGTTTACTACTAAGGCCTCCTGCCCAGTTATGGGCCATCCCGGTCGGCTGTCAGTCGAGATCACCCACTCAGATGAATCTAAGATGGTCCATGGGAAGAAGTGGCCAACTGTGGTCTTCAAGGAGTCTTCAGACTTCGACTGGGCCTCTGTACAATCCAACAAGACCCCAGGCTTTGACCATGAATCGGCCAAAGAACTGACCACTGAAAATGGGTTGCTCTCCTTCAGGGCTTTGCTCTTGTTGATCTTCGAGTCAGTGGAGATCCCCTTAGAGCCAGTCCAGAAGTGGGCCAAATACTCCCTCATAGAGATCCTAGATCCATTCCTCTGAGGTCACCTTCCATGTGGCAGAGGCTATTCTGGGCTTGGTGCTGGAGCTCTGGCAGCACCTGGATTCCTAAATGAATTCTTGACCCACATGGTCCAGAAGTATGTGGTCCCGACCGATTTGCTCTCTGGTTTCTCCAATCATACTTTGGCTGAGTGCGTGGTAGCATGCTTCATATTCTGTAAAACGAGCATTGTCAGGGAGGTGGACAGACCTCCCCCCCGACAAGGAGTCCAAGAAACTGGGGCACAGAGCCAAGAATGTTTATGCTGCAGCCTCCCTGGGTCTCCACCAGGCGAGTCATGCCTTGGTGATGCTCAACTTTGGTCACTCCCTGATGGGAGTCCTTGACCATGTTCTCCCTTGCCTTTTTGCTGGTCGGCAGATGGCAGTTAAGATGGTCAGAAACCAGGGTCGAACGCTGGCAGAACACCCAACTTTAGACAGCTCTGGACATAGGAGACATCTGCACCCAGTCGTTAGCCGCAACAGTGGTGATGCATTGCAGGGCCATGCTGCAGATTTCAGCCTTCGTGGTGGACAGCCAGCACAAATTGATTCCTTCTTGAGCACCACATTTTTCAGCCCTGGTGTGGATGGGCACTTTACGAAGCCCGTTGGTAGGGGTGGGGCCCCTCTGGCAGCCAGTGCTGGTGTCTCCTGCACGGCTGCTTAATGATGGGTTGGGGGGGTCTTTGCCACTTTTGGCATGCCTGGTCCACCATCACCTCGGACAAATGGGTGCAGGAAGTGGTGGGCAGTGGACTGCTTCTTGACTTTGAGACTCTCCCACCCTACAGAGCTCATGCTCCATGGGCATCTGTGATGTTGCAGGACACGTTGTCCACCCTCAAGGAGGACATCACTCAGCTCCTAGAGAAAGGAGCTGTACTCCATGTCCCGGACACCATGACCAGAGAGGGTTTCATATCCAGGTACTTCCTGGTCCCCAAATGGACAGGGAGATTGGCACCCCAAACTGGATCTGCACGCTGGGCTTCCTGGAGTGGGTTATTGCACTTGTAAAAGGGTCTCTACGGAAGTTGCATCGCAGTTCATGCCATTTTCACCTATGAATTTATCCTTTACTCTAGCTTTTAGAATCTCTTTTAAACAAGAGATTTCTTTACCTCATTTATTTTGAGAGTTACTCCTTCCACATCTCTCGTTCATCACTGCCACTGTGGAATAAAGATTGCTTTTTCAGATGACCATAGCCTCGTGTGTCTGCTGTCTTGGGCCTGATCACAACATCTCTGACTGTGAGCTCTGCCTTCACAACCCTTAGGCGATGCAAAAAGGCTTTGAAGAAATTCCTCATGGAGCAGTAGGTAGCCAGTTCTGGGCAGGGGTCCTCGGGGGCCTCACCCTCACAGTCACTAGTGGGTTCATCGAGCTCCCAGGCTTTGAAGGCCCAAGACAAGTTCTTGGAGAAAAGTCACAAAAAGACCATAAACGGGACTGCTCCCCCCCTCCAGGGGGCACCCCGTCGGCTGCGGCCGTACTGACGCACTTTGCTGTCCAGACCTCTGCTTCTCCCAGGCCCCTACTGACTGCACCTCCTCCCGCTTCTCAGGGAGGTGAGTTATCGGCTCTCGGTCATAGTTCCACCATTCGTGGACCCTCGGGTTGTCGACTCCAGCCCCTCCATTGCACCTGATGCTTCTCCAGGCGCTTGGACATCGGTGCCCTCGGGCTGTCAAGACCCAAAAGATGGCTCATCGTGCCCTGTGCTGGCATCCCCTCCACCGTCGACACACCCTTCTTCTGCCATCAACCTCAATGATATTTTGGCCAGGATAACCACGGCCCTGGTGCATCAGTTGGGGTTGTACAGACTTGGGTCCCCGGCGCCATCGACTGCCCTGTCATCGTTGATGCCGTTTAGGCCTTTGTGAGCTGCGCCCCGTAGGCCATTGTTGTCCCCTCAGTCATCGGACCTTGAGTTAGAACGCATTGACATCGAGCAGGAGTACCACCCTGATCTCATCCTTCCTGAGGAAGAGGAAGAGGAGGAGGAGGAGAAGAAGAAGGAGGAGGAACCTTTTTCTTCTGATAGGTCTGCTGCTTCTTCAGTGAGTGAGGACTCTGATAAACATACTTCAGGTCCCATCGTGAAGATCTTACCTTTTTTAATGTCATATGGACTTCCATACTGAGGAAGAGGATGCCACCAGAAGAGAACGGGTGGACTTTTTTGAGATTCCAGAATCTCCCCCTTAGGTTATTCCTCCTATCCTCCCAGCTCTGAGGAATTCCGCTACTGTGGCTTGGAACCATCCAGGCATGGTTCCTGCCATGCCTGGCAGGGCAGATAAACTCAGTCATTCCCTCAGTGCCTGCCTTAGTATGCTGTCCAAACTGAGACTAATTCCGTGTTCGTCAAAGCAGCACATGGCAGGTCCAAGGAGCCCAAGCACCTTAGCTCCTTCCCACGCTAACAAGGAATCCAGACGGATCGACCTTCAGGGTAAGAGGGTTTCTAGGGACGTGGATATTGTTGTTCTGTCCACACTATCTGTCAGTGTCCTTTCCCTTTGATGTCCCAGAAAGTTTTCAAGCTGGCTCTTTCCACCCACCCAGGTGCCGGATCTTCCTTTCCACTGGAAAAAGCAGATTCCCTCCTTACCGCCCCCATGTTGAGTAGGTCCTAGTGCTTAAATTCTCTGGAATTTCTTCCAAATCTTCAACTCTTACTAGTTTTGTCTTCAGCTTGCTCTTCGATCGTGACCACTGTGGACGATAAGTCCACTCCTGGGTTCCACTAGTGCCCTTGCGGGCAGAAGATGTCCAGGACTGACCAGCACACCATGAGTGTCTACTGCCTGGGGCACGACTACGATCCCCAGGCCTGTGGCTTTTGCTGCTCATTTCACCCAACTGTTCTGGAGGATCATCTTGCCTGCCTGAAACTGGGCCACCCGGCACAATGGAAACCGCTGGGCAAATCCAGGGATGCCTGTTAGGTGGTCTCCGTGGCTGTGGAGTCCACTGAGCAGGTTGTGGCCTTTGAAGAAGAGGCGGCCCAGGCTGTGGCCCATTCTTCCTCATCTTCTGCCTTCTGCCTTGGATTAGAGAGTGCACGACTGTGGGGGGTTTTAAACAAGCATTAAAATCCTTTTTTGTGGATTAAAGCATTTGGAGACAATGCTGACTTGGTCTGATCTTAATATTTTATCATGATGTTTGATATTATATATTCTATTGGTTTTATTATGATGTGTCATTTTGATGTGATTTTATAACTTGTTCTGCACCTTGATTTTTGAAAGCCACATTAAAAATAAAGATTATTATTATTATTATTCATGCTGTTTCAGCTGGGCTCAACCTTTTTGAGCTCCTTCAAGGAATTGTGCCAGTCTCTGCTGACCTTTGGTCAGGGACCCACTGGCAAATCTAAATCTAGTAAAGAGTCTAAGAAAGAAAAGACTCATTACCGATCTTGGGATTGGGAGTGCTCTTAGTTGAGGGCCTCTGATTCCTGCGCTTCTCTGGATTTGGCTTTGGTCGAATCTTCAACCTTGGCCACTGGCTCCACAGTAACCTCGTCGGGCCTTTCGGTCAAGACACTGGTCGAAGTCCCAGCTGAGATTTTTCTCGAGCCAACCAACCAGCTGTCGACCGAAGAGGCCGCTACTTCCTTGTCTAGGACTCTGGTCCTGATGCGGACAGTTTGTGGAATGGATCAGTCCAATGACCCCCTGCCTTTGGTCCCTGACCCTGACCAAGAGAAGCCTCAGCAACTGCCGACTCCCTCTGAGCCCCGCTGCTGGTTCCTCCGGTGGCTGAGGTTGAGGTCTTGGTCTTCCTCCCATGGGTCAAGACAGTCCTGCTGGCATCGGCGCTCCTGCTCTCGGCACCACGGGAAGTGGCACCTCCACTATTTCTCGTCCTTCTCAAATGAGGAGAGGCTTCTGCGCAAATTGCGTCAGTGCTACGAGGACTTGATGTACCAACAATTGGTGTTTACTGGTGCTAAACCGACCCCAGTTTCTATGCTGGCCATCACCTGACTGTCACCCGAAAGGCCAACTCCACTGATGAAACTGATTAAAATGGTCCCGACTCGGCTAATTCTGGCTTCTTCGAAGATCGTGGTGGAACTGCCACCTAAACAGCCGACCGCCAGTGCTCTGACTAAGGAGTCTCAGATGGCCATGGGACTTTCCCATCGGATGTTGGTTACCGTCACCCCTGACCGTTCACGGAGGGTCAGCGGGGACTCTGGCGATCGACCCCTCTTTGACGACTCTTCAGAGTCTGAGGGTTCCTCGCTACACTGCTGTCCGGTTGACGTGGAATCCGTGGGGGATCTGTTGACGGACAAAGGTCCATCCTCTTTCATGGGCCTCTTCCGTCTGATCTTCGAGTCGACGGGTATGAAGATGGAGCCCATCCAGAAAAAAGCTCATTACTCATTGACCGAGATCCTCGACTGGGGAGACTCTCCAGTGGAGAGTTTCCTAGTGGCAGAAGCCATTATTGGCCCTGCCCTGGAGCTCTGGTAGTGTCCCACTTTCCTGCCCTGTGCCTTCTGCCCAGATGGCCTGTAAGTATGCCCACTGGATCCCTTTCGGGATTCACAGAGCACGCCTCAGCCGAGGGGTTGGTGGCTGACTCTGTGTTCCAGTGCACCAGCAACACTGGGGATGTTGACAAGCCACCTGATAAGGAGTCCAAGAAGTTGGACCATGTGGCTAAGAAGGTCTATGCTGCCTCCTCACTTGGCCTCCATCAGGCAAGCTCAGCCCTCCTCATGGCCCACTTCTCCTATGCCCTGCTGGGCACCTTAGATGGGATGCTTCCTCATCTGCCTGTAGACCTTCAGACCATGGTCAAACAGGTCTGAGACCAGGGCCGGGCTGTGGCCAAGCAACAGCTCCAGAATGCCATGGACATTGAGGACTCCTGTGCCCACTCTGTGGTGGCCTCGGTGGCCATATGTCGCAGGGCTTGGTTGAGGATCTAAACCTTCATGGCAGATACTCAGCACAAGCTGGCAGATGTCCCTTTCCTGGGTACCAACCTGTTCGGGCTTGAGGTCGAGGGTCACCTCACATGCATTGAGAAGTCCAGTACCACCTTGGACTCCACGACATCTGCTCAGAAGGACCCCAAGGGCTCCAAGCAGTATCAGAAACTGAAACCCTTTTGGTCCTCCTCGACTCCTGCAGCCAAGCCAGCCCAGCCACAGGCTGGCCAGGAGGCTCAGGCTTGGTAACCTTAGCCCAAGTCAGTGGCCTCAGTTGCCTGTAAGCCAGGAGGGAGAGGCTCTGGTGGTGCTTCAGCTGGGCCCTCCTTCTCCTCCTCCAAGCCTGCCCAGTGATGGGATGAGGGGTGCCTCCCTCATGCCCCTCTCACCTTCCCTGGGTTCTCCTGTGGGGGGCCAGCTCTGCCACTTCCTTTCTGCCTGGTCTGCAGTTACCATGGACAGGTGGGTTCTGTAAGTGGTGGGTCAGGGTCTACTGCTGGAATTCGAGCAGTATCCTCCTTGCCAAGCTTGCGCCCCATGGGAGGACTTGCGTTCCACAGACATGCTGTCAGCTCTCAGAGATGACATAGCCCAGCTCCATCACAAGAAGGTCATGGTTCCTGTCACAGATCCTCCAGAACACCCAGGGTTTGTCTCCAGGTACTTCCTGGTACCAAAGCGGACAGGGTGTTGATGCCTCATTCTAGATCTGCACGACCTAAACAAGTTCCTCAGGTCGCATACCTTCAGGATGGTAACTCTGTTTTAGATCATACCATCTCTAGAGCAAAACATGTGGTTTTGCTCCCAGGATCTTCAGGATGCATTCTTTCACATCCCAATCTGTCTGTCTCATCAAAGGTTCCTCCACTTTCTGACAGAGGGAACCCTTTACGAGTTCCAGGCCATGTCATTCGGCCTTTTCTCGGCCCACAGGGTCTTCACCAAGTGTATTGCAGTGGTGACATCTTACCTTATACACCTAGGGATCTGGATTTACCCCTACCTGAACGACTGGCTGATCGCAGGTCCCTTCAGGCAGGAGGTGGAGCGGTCCACTGACCTGACCCTCCAGACCTGCATTTCCCTTGGCCTCCTGGTCAACAAGGCCAAGCTGGAATTCGTGCCGTCACAAGTAATCAACTTCATTGGGGCAGAGCTCTATTCTTGGAGAACCAGAGCCTGGCTCCCAGTGGACAGGGTGGAGGCCCTCTCCTCCTGAGCCTGATCATTTCAGGTTGGGCAATTGCACCCTGCCTGAGACTTCCTGCGCTTGCTGGGCTACATGGTTGCCTGCACCAGCATGGTCCAGTAGGCCTGCTGGAGAATGTGCTCCCTGCAGTGAGAGCTGTTCAGCCAGTGATCTCAGCGTAAGGGTCACTTTGACCAGCTGGTCACTGTGACCCAGTGGATGTGGCATGCCATCCAGTAGTGGTTAGTCCCAGCATATCTGCAGGAGGGGATTCCATTTGTTCATCCAGAGCCGATGGTCATCCTGACGACTGATGCCTCTTCCATGGACTCTTGACCCCTGAGGTGTCCCAATGCCACATCAACCTGCTGGAGCTCCGGGCAGTTTGGCTAGCACTGACTGCATTCACTCTGCACATTTGGGGTCAGGTGGTCCAAGTCTTGATGGATAACACCACAACCATATACTACCTCAACAAGCAGGGTGGGACGCATTCCCTACCCTTGTGCAGGGAAGCTCTCCATGTTTGGACCATCGTGAGCAGCCTGGAGGCTGATTTCCTAGCCACCCATGTGGCAGGAGCCTCCAATCAGCTGGTAGATGTCCTCAGCTGGGTGGGCGAGGTGTCTCATGAGTGGTCTCTGCCCAGAGGTAGTTCACAGTCTGTTCTCCCAACGGGGTATCTCTCAGGTGGACCTGTTTGCCTCCAGGGAGAATGCAAAGCTGAGGCTGTTTTGTGCCCAGCCCCCTCAGCAGGTAACGCTGCAGGAGGACTCCTTCTCAAGGCCCTGGACCCCAGGACTCTTCTGTGCCTTTCCTCCGACTCCCTTGATCCACAAGGTGCTCCTCAAGTCTAGGAAGGACAAGGCACAGGTGATCCTGGTGGCTTCAGACTGGCCCCACCAGTTCTTGTACCCCGATCTCTTCAGCCTCAGCAGCAGGCTCCCGAGGCGTCTTTCCCTATGTCCAGACCTGCTTTCCATCAATCAAGGGAAGGTACTTCACTCGGACCTTCAATCCCTGCAACTGACAGCCTGGTTCCTCAGCGGCTAGAGTTCCAGGCCTTGGGTCTCTCCGAAGCTGTCTTTACCATTGTGTAGGCATCTCAGAAAGAGTTGACTAGGAAGTGCTATGCCTACAAATAGAAGAGAGTCTTCATTTGGTGTCAGGGCAAGGTGTTGGACCCTTTGATCTGTCCAGTGGCTAGCATTCTCCACTACCTTTGGTCCCCCTCCCAGTCAGACCTTCGTGCAATGATCCTTAAGGTGCACCTGGCAGCCATCTCTACTTACCAGGTGCGAGCTGGTAAGCAGTTGGTGGCACAGGAGAAGGTGGTCAGGTGCTTTTTCAAGGGCCTTGACCACATTTCCCCTCTGGTGCTTGAACCACCACCACCATGGGACTTGTTGCTGGTTTTGGCAAAGCTCATGGGAAAGCAATTCGAACCGATGCACAGGTGTGATCTCTCTCATCTGTCATGGAAGACTGCCTTTTTGGTGGCTATCACATCAGCCAGAAGGATCAGTGAGCTCCAGATGCTTTTGGTGGGTTTTCCTTACCTTGTCATCCATAGGGATAAGGTTGTCCTGTGCCCCAACCTGAAATTCCTCCTGAAGGTTGTGTCAGAGTTTCACCTTAACCCATTGATTAATCTCGTGGTGTACTTCACCAGTCACACCTCAGAGGCCAAGCACAGACTCCATACTTTGGACCTGCGGCGAACGCTCTCTTATTATAAAGAGCATACGGCTGGAATTCAGTGAGAGGTTCGCCAGCTATTTGTCACCTACACTGAAGCCACACCTGGCAGACCTGCAGCCAAGCAGATGGTTGGCAGGTGGATCACATCCTGCATTGATCTCTGCTATAGGTTGGTGGGTAGGGAGCCTCCTGGAGGGCTAAGAGCTCATTCCACCCGCCATACCGCTGTGTCAGTGGCTGCTTCCAGGAACATCCCTATCCAGGAAATCTGCCTACACCTTCATTTCCCATTACCACATTGACCTAGAGTCACACCGGGATGCTGGTTTCGGGGCCTCAGTTCTCCAATCCTTATTTCCTAAGTAGGGGGTGTGTGCACCTTGCCTCCCTCCTCCCGGAGAATTGCTATGAGTCTGCCAGATAGTGTGGATAGAACAACATATCCATGTCCATAGAAAAACAGGTTACTCACCTGTAATAGTAGTTTTAAGAGTGGTATATGTTCATCCACACGGACCCACCCGACCTCCCCCTGGCTTTGGCGCACAACACTGTTTCCAGCAGGCAAGATCTGGCATCATGGGGTGGAGCTGAGGGAGTTATCAACTGGGTGGGTGGGAGGAGCCAGCTTGAAGACATTCTGGCACATCTTAAAGGGAAAGATCACTGCAAGATAGTGTTGACGAACAACATATACCGCTCCTAGAACTACTGTTAGAGGTGAGTGACCTGTTTTTATGCCTCCTCTGCCTGGGACTTTGGATTGCCAACTATATACTGTATCACATGTGGTCAGGTAACAAATCACCACCTGGAAGAAGGGCAAGGCGGCTGCCCAAGCCATTCCAGAATGTTCCCAGAGACAGGAGGTTCTCAAATCTTTGCAGGCCACTGAGGACATCAGTAAGAACCTCCTCTGGGGCTCATATGACATTTCTGATACTGGTGCCAGGGCTGCTGCCACAGGCATTTGCCTTCCTAGACATGCCTGGCTGAGGGTCTTGGGCTTTGCTGCAGATGTTCAGCAGGAGGTGCTGAATTCCCCCTTCAGTGGGTCAAAGTTATTTGGGCCAGATGTCCAAGACATCATTAATGATTTACAGGTATCTGGCATGGCTATTAAGTCTGTCCATTCCCTCTACCATACCCACCCTAGGAGCAGACAATGCCTGTCCTTTCGCAAGGTGTCCCACAAGTCCGGAGCAGTCTTCCATCCTCAAGGAAAAAGAAAAGTGTCGTCGGCCTTACCTACTCCTCCTCCATGAGCCCAGCTGCCAAGTGCCCCAGAAGCGACGGATCAGCCCCAGTGGTTGGATCTGCCTCTGCCTGACTTTCTGCCAGACCCCCCTCTTTCAGTCCCTGACCAAGAGGTGGTGATCAAATGTCAGTTCTCCCTCCATCTCAACCAGTGGAGAACCAAAACTTCATATGCCTGGATTCTTTGGATTATAGAACAGTGTCACACTTTGGAGCTTATAGAACAGTCCCCAGAGACACATCCGGTACCCTCCATCTACCCTCTGGCCCATGTAATGGTTCTTTGGGAAGATGTACAGTCCCTTCTCTGGGAAAAGGCCATCAAACCAGTGCCCAGGCAGCAGAAGCACGGGAATTTCTACTCCAGGTTCTTCCTGGTCCCCAAAAGAACTAGAGATTTGAGGCCTATTCTATATCTCAAGGACCATGCAGGCCTTTTAGAACCATCTCCTTCCGGGTCAATTGTTGATCCAGTCAGACAACCTCAGTGTTGTCTACTACATCAACAAGCAGGGGAGAACGCATTCTTACCCCAGTGCAGGGAGGCCATGAGACAGACTGGTACTGGGTGCAGGACCGCGGCCTGCTCCTCTGAGAAGTCCACGTCCCAGGTGTGCTCAACACTCTGGTGGACATTCTCAACTGGTCTCAGTCCAAAATGCACAATTCCAAACTTCTCTCTTCTGTTGCAGAAGTGCTGTTCAACTGATGGGTTCGTCCAGAGTTGGACCTTTTTGTGTCTTCACTCATAGACATAGAAACATAGAATCTGACGGCAGATAAGGACCGCTTGGCCCACCTAGTCTGCCCATTTTCCTACCTAACAGATAAGCTGCAGATCCTAGTTAACCAGCAGCTTACTTCCTCTTACCCACCACTAGGACCGCCTTATGCCTGTCCCATGCATTCTTGAAGTCCCCCACTGTTCTTGACTCCACGACCTCCTCAGGGAGGCTGTTCCATGCATCCACAACCCTCTCAGTGAAAAAATACTTCCTCACATTACCCCTGAGCCATCCTCCTTCTATCTTCAAATTGTGCCCCTTTTCTTGCACATCTCTTTTCTGAAGATGCTTCCTCTTGGACTTTGTTAATTCCTTGAGGTACTTGAAAGTTTCTATCATGTCCCCTCTCCTTCTTTCCTCAAGAGTATACATATATAAGCTCCTTTAGTCTTTCCATGATGTCTTTTGGTGCAGACCCTGCACCATTTTGGTTCCCTCCTCTGACAGCCTCCACTCTGTCTATGTCTTTGGAGATGGGGTCTCCAGAACTGCACACAGTACTCCAGATGGAGTCTCACCAACTGTCTGTACAGAAGGATAACAACTTCCTGTTTTCTACTATTGATGCCTCTTCCTATGCATCCCAGTATCCCCCAGCCTTCCTTACTGCCTTCTCACATTGCTTGCCCACCTTTAGGTCATCTGATATAATTACCCCAGGTCCCTTTCTATTTTTACTGTTGTCAGTATCTCACCCCCCACTGTGTACGCTTCCCCTGGGTTTTTGTTTCCCATGTGCATTACCTTGCACTTCTTTGCATTGAATCTGAGCTGCCATACATTTGACCATTCCTCCAACCTTGCCAAGTCCCTTCTCATCCTTTCCACTCCATCTTGTGTATCAACCCTGTTGCAGATCTTTGTGTCATCTGCAAAGAGACATACTTTTCCTTCCAGTTCCTCTGCAATGTCACTTATAAAGACATTAAAGAGGACCGGTCCCAGTACTGAACCCTGTGGTACCGCTAGTAACCCTCCTTTCTTCACTGTGGACTCCATTTACTACTACCCTTTGCGTCCTGTTGTCTAGCCAATTTTTTATCCAGGCTACCACCTTGGGACCGACTCCAAGGCTGGCTATCTTGTGTATTAATCTTTTGTGTGGGACTGTATCAAATGCCTTGCTAAAATCTAGGTAGGCCATGTCCACAGCCCTCCCTGGTCTACTACTTTGGTCACCCAGTCAAAGAAATCTATTAGATCTGTCTGACACGACCTTCCCATCGTGAATCCATGCTGCATTGGGTCCCAGCCCCACTGGCCTCTAGGTACTCAACAGTTCTTTCCTTCAGAAGTGATTCCATCATTTTCCGTACCACTGAGGTCAAACTAACTGGTCTGTAGTTTCCTGCCTCTGTCCTGCTCCCACTTTTGTGAAGAGGAATCACATCTGCCCTCCTCCAGTCCTCGGGTACCACCCCATCCTCCCATGATTTGTTAAAGAGAGTAGTCAGCGGTGTCACTAGTTCTACCCTTAGTTCTTTTAGAATTATTGGGTGAATCCCATCAGGCCCCATTGCTTTGTCCACCTTCAATTTTATTAGTTCTTTCAGAACCCTTTCTTCTGTAAACGGACTGGTATCGACCCCCGTGTTTCTCTTGTTTGGTTTAGGTAACTCCCCCTCCTCTTCCTTTGTGAATACTGAGCAGAAATATTCGTTCAGTATCCCTGCTTTTTCACTGTCACCCTCTACCCACGTTCCTTCCCCTTTATTAAGCTTCAGTATCCCTCCTTTGGTCTTTCTTTGCTCCCTAATGTACCTATAAAAGGTCTTATCCCCCTTCTTAACAGAATTGGCTATCCTTTCCTCAGTTTGGGCCTTTGCTATTCTGACTGACTTCCCAGCCTCTTTCTGCTTTAACTGATAAAGATCTCTGTCCTGCTCCTTCTATGTTTCCTTATATTTCCTGAATGCTGTCCTTTTCTCCTTAACCTTCCCTGCCACCTCTTTTGTGAACCATAGCGGTTTTTTCCTTCATTGTGTTTTATTGAGTTGCTTTACACAAAGGCTTGTTGCCTCTGTGATGGCTGTTTTGATCACTCCCCATTGTTCCTCCACCCCTCCTTCTTGCCTGTTTTCTAGTGCTTTTCTGAAGCACTCTCTCATTTTCCCAAAGTCAGCCCTTCTAAAGTCTAGTACTCTTGCTTTTGTATGGCTGTGTTTATCATGAACCACACTGTTTGGTGGTCGCTTGTTCCCAGATGGCTACCCACTTCTAAATCTGAGATTCTTTCTCCATCCCCATTTGAAAGTACCAGGTCTAAGACTGCTCCCTCCCGAGTGGGTTCCAATACTAGCTGTCTGAGGCATGCCCCCTGTAGGGCATCAAGAATGACCCTGCTCTTGATGTGCCTGCGCAAAGGTGCTCCAGTTAACATCTGGCATATTCAGGTCCCCTATCAACAATATCTCCCCTTTTTCTGCCATTCTAAGAAAGCCTTCTATCATTTCCTTGTCCATTCCTTCCCCCTGAGATGGGGGTCTGTATACAACCCCCATGCGGATTGTGGTGCCATTTCCTGTCTCCAGGGTGACCCAAAGTGCCTCATCTACTCCCTGTTTACTCTTTAGTTCTGTTGCTTTGATCCCTTCCTTTACATAGAGAGCTACTCCTCCTCCTCTTTTACCCTCCCTGTCCCTCCTGTAGATTGTGTATCTTGGTATGTTGACATCCCAGTCATGGTCCTCTGTGTACCATGTTTCTGTGACTGCCACAATATCCAGGCAACCCTCTTCCATCAAGACCACTAGTTCAGGGAGCTTGTTACACAAACTACGGGCATTGGTACTCATCACCCTCCACTTTTTGATAGCCTTACCCCTTTTTGCCCCATTTCTGGCCTTACTGCCTTTGCCTTTTTTTACATTTAAATCTGTTCTGCTCCCTAATAACTTCTGTACCTTGGTGTTTACCTCACTAATCACCATGTTTTGTCGGGGGGAGGCTCGGCTTTCCCTGCTCCTTTTCAGTGCCTCTCCCCTTGGCTAGTTTAAATGCTTGCCAATGAAGCATTTAAACATCTCACCTAGGATCCTGGTTCCCCCCCTGGACAGATGCAGACCATCGCACCAGTATAGGTCTGCATCCCTCCAGGTGGCTCCTGATCCCAATGAGCGAAAACCCTGAGCTCCACACCAGTTTTCAACCACTCATTGAATTCCCTGGTGAGAAGTGCCTAGCATCTCCCTTTCACATAGACAGGCAGCACCTCCGAGAAGGTTAACAGTATGCGCTACTTGTCTAAGGCCCTTCCCAACCTCTACAAGCTCCTCTTGCACTACTTGATCCCATTCCTAGCCAGGTCATTTGTCCCTAGATGGACAATGACATCCAGCTCCTCCTTGTGCAGCTCCTCCCATGATCCTGAGGATTCGCTTCCTGTCCCTCAAGCCATGGCGCCAGGAAGGCACCTTACCTCCTCTCCCTTCCTCCCCCATTTCTACCCCCCTAATGATTGAGTCCCCCACCAGGAGTTGTTTCCTTCCCCTGTGGGGTCCCATGCCACCCTCCTGTGGGTCTCCTTTGTGAAGGTTCCCAGCATCCTCCTTGGTCTCCAATGCAGGTGCCTCCATAGAGGAACCACTATCCACCAGAAAAGTGAATGAATTGTGGAGAGGTACAGCTGGAGGGATGCAACTCTGTTCCACCACCCTCTCCCTCCTTGAGCCCACCCTGGTCCAGCCTCTCCTCTTTCTTGGCAACCTCTGAGGTAGTGGCATTGGCCCTGGTGGTCCCTGGGTGGGGGAGGAGGTTTCACGAATCCTAGCCAGGTCAGCCTGGAGACGGGCAACCTCCTCTCTCAGACCAGAGAGATGCCTGCAAATAGGGCAGCATCGCAGCCTCCAGAATGTCTCCCGGAACACTGCTGCCCCGCAGCCATTGCACTGCACCACTCCTATCATGTCTTATTTTGTGTCCTCTCTACTGTTTCTCTGGATGCTTATTCTCTCTCCTCTCCTTACAACTCTCACCTTTCCTGTTCTGGGACAGCAACCTCCTATCTTCTTCAGTAGCCTCTTTCTTCCTTGCTCAATATCAGACCACCTGCAGCTAGGGGAGGGGGGGAGAGTGAGCTACTTTTTTTACTTTAGGGTTGACAAAACCAATGTTTCTCTATGATCCTTTCCTTCCTACTGCCAAACAGGAAGTTCCTGTTGACAGTCAAATCGAGTGGCTATAAAAGTAGAACTAGCTTTGGGTGGGTAAGATGGAGGGCAATTAGTAAGAAAAAAGGCTAGCAACAGGAAGTTGTAATTTGACTCACCTGCTTTTATAGTGTCTAAACCACACCCCTAGGTAAGCTCTCTTTCCTCCTACTGGTTTAGCAAAGTCAGCTGATACAGTACCCTTCACTGCACAGAACACACACTGACTTTCTTTCTTTTCTTTCATTTTTTTAACCCTAAATAAGACCCCTTCTACTTCTAATAAAGTTATCTGTCTACTTAATCTTAACAGACACTGACTCCTGCTGAGATGTACATTTTAAATTAATAAGAAAATGTAGCTTCTTTTAGTTAGCTGCTTTCTGCTCTACAAGCAAGTCTAGCAACATCAACAGCACTCAGCTCAGATCTGCTCGTTAGATCCAGGGCTTGGAGTTTTCTGGTGAGACGCATTGTCCCTCTCCTGTAGCAGGAGGTTCCTTTATGGTTTCCCTCCTTTCCTCTGATTCAGCAGAGGGTGCTAATTAAGCATCAGATGGAGGGAGCCAGCTTGATCATGGTCGCACCCTACTGTCCACAACTGATATGGTTTCCATTACTGCAACAATTTGTGGAGGACCCTCTGGTTCCTGTGCCTCATTGCAGGGATCTGCTGACGCAGGCTCAGGTGGACCCTGTTCTATCCAAATCTCAAGTCCCTTCATCTGCATGCCTGACTCCTGAGGACATAGCCATCGCCTGGGTCAAAGTATCTCAGCGGATGGCAGGCGTCCTCGTGACAACTTGAAAGCCCTCCACTAGAGCCACATATGCCATGAAGTGGAATAGGTTTGCCATCTGGTCTGCCAGACATCATCCAGACCTTTTTACTTGTCCAGTGAGCCAGATTCTGGACTACCTGATATCACTGTTGGACTCAGGCCTCCAGTACTCCTCCCCTCAAGGTACACCTTTTGGCTGTTTCTGCCTTTCATGTGCCCATGTGTGGTCATACCATGGCTGAGTTAGATGTGTCCCATACCTTTCTTAGGGGCATCCTGCACCTGAAACCTCCAATCCGTTCCCCTGTCCCAGCTTGGAATTTAAATTTTGTTTTGGAGAAATAGACCCTGTCTCTGTTTGAGCCAGTTGTGACTTGCGAGTTATGGTTTCTTTCTTGGAAAATGTTATTTCTGGTTGCCATTTCTGCTGGAAGGATTTCCAAGCTTCAGGCTCTCTGGTGTGAGGAGCCTTATTTGATTTTTCATAAAGACAGGGTGTCTTTGTGCACGAATCCTAAGTTTCTCCCTAAGGTGGTGTCTGAGCTTACTCTGAACCAATCTATCCACCCACCAGTTTACTTTTTGGAGTGTGCCAATCCAGGGGAAGCATGGCAGAGAGTTGCCAGGGGTGGTGAAGGCTCACTCCACAAGGGGCATGGTTACCTCTGATGCCTGTTTCAAGGGGGGGGGGGGCGCTCAGCCACAGATATTTGTGCTCCTGCTACCTGGAGTACTGTCCATACTTTCACCAAGCACTACATCCTGGACATTGCTTCTAGAGCCCGAGGAGGCTTTGTCCGTGCTGTTCTGCAGGGCCTGCTATCGTAGGCCTTGGTTGTCCTTCCTCCAAGACTGTCCTGCTACACTTCTAACTACTTGGGATTCATTTCTACTGTGTGACTTGATGACTGAGTTACCCCCAAAGAAGATAGAACAGTTACACAGTTCCATAAGAACTTACCATAACGGTAGATCTTTGTGGGGATCTCTATCATCAGGTCTGCCCTCCTCTCCCCACCCTTCCCCTCTTATGGGGCTCTCGTCTCATAACTGACTAACTGGTGTATCCAGCCTCATTGTTCTGGTCTGGGCACCTCTCTCTCTCTCGATCATCCATGGCATGGGTTTGCTCCCTTAGTCTCTGGGGGAAAGAACTGATGAGGGAGCGGGGCCATTTGCGCCTTTATAAGGTTGGTGACGTCAGCAGGCGAAGTTGGTGTGGGCATCCCCAGTGGTACTGCTGGAAAATCTTCCATGTGGATCCTGCTTCATTGATAATGAAATTCATACGGTGTGACCTGGTGAGACCTGATGACTGAGATCCTCTCAAAGACTTACTGTTATGGTAAGTTCTTATGTAACTTGTTTATCCTTCCATGCTGGAAAGTAAACAATACAGCTGAATTTTATAAGTGACATTTCAAACAGTATTTCACAATTTATTTGATTAAGACAACTTTTTTTTGTATTATGTATATTTGTGCAGTGTTGGATGAGTTGCACTGTTGGCTCCCCCCCCCGCCCCGTTCATGGAGCTGATCCCCAAAAGTCAGTTATGCAGCATAGCATGATGTGCTGTAAGGCCCCTGCTCCCATTTTCTAACACTGCTATACTACTTGCACATTGCTAGTACCAGCCAACATCACACTGTCTCTCATCCTGCTTTCATCTGTCTCTCTTAGGTGATTTTCTAGCTTTACTTGCAGCTGTCTATCATACCTCCTAGTCGGTGCCTGCCACTCTCTCTGGTACTGGTGCCACAATGGCTGTGTCATTATTCAAAACACTAACTCTGACTTTGGCCACTTTTTCCACCATAATCCTCCAGTTGTCCAGTAGCAGGCTATCTGTCTGCCTCTGGTGTGCATTTTTGGCAGTGGCCATGAGGTTGAAGATTATGCAAGCACATGTGAGAAGTGGCATGGCTGGTAAAACTTTTTTTAAAGGACTCAGCTGGGCTGGCCTGGTGGTGCTGATGGTTGAGGCACTGGATTCCACACCTCATGCCTCGCTGATGACCCAGGTTTGGGAATGGACTTGGACCACTGGGGGTCGGCTGTGGAGGGAGAGCATCAAGCGTCTGGAGGACAGTTCTCCTCTGCCAGGGTGGGTAGTGGGCCATGCATCGCTTGCTAGTGGCCCCTGATAGAGATCGGGGGCACTGCAGTAGCGATGCCTTCTAAGGGATGGAGCGGCGGAGGACGTCTGCACATCACGTACGTAGACGTCATTGCATGTCTGCACCCAGGAAAAAGTTTCTCATGAAAAAGCCTCGGCCTCCTTGATAGCTTACTACACCCCAGTGCCCCATAACAACATACCCAATGCTGAGTTTCCACGCTGGCTCTCCCGATCCCCCAGCCTTCCTTGGTTCCGGCGTTGGGGACATCTGGACCACGTAGGTAAGGGAGTGTCTGTTCCCGATTTCCCAGTGTCGGGGCTTCAGGCGAGTGGTATGCAGGGGTGGTGAGAGAGGATGCTCAAGAGAGTTCCAGGTTGCGGAGAAGAAACAGAGTTGGGAAAAAAAAGGACTCAACTGATGTATTAATTTTATCAGTGTATTAAAACTGAATCTAGGTAACATAGCTTGATTTGGTAAGGAGCTGTGCCTACACTGGGGATTAAATGAATGATCAGGTGATAGCTTTTAACCAATGAAGTTGAGTTTTTTCCAGCCCATTTTATGGCCCCCTATCTAAAGCCTTTGCTTGACATCACATAGATTATTGCTTCCAGTTCTGGTTGCCCCATGTTAGAGGTGAAATACACACTCTGGAAATAGTCCAGAGAAGGTTCACTAAGTCTGTCCGTGGCTTTAGAGATCTAGACTACAAATCTAGATTGGAATCATAAGGACTGCATAGCTTGGAAAGGAGGTGAAACAGAGGAGAAGTAATTTTATTGCTCAGATTGTTGAATGATGTTATCCTATGTGCAGAAAGGACACAACAAAGAACTGAAGTTGGGAAGGGGGTGTTTAGAACCAATGAGGGGGTTCTGTCATACTCAGAAGGTCGTGACACATTGGAACAGATAGGTTTAAAAGACAGTTAGACAAGGTTATGGACAGTGACAAAATCAGAAAAACCAACCACTGTGTAGTGGGGGGGAGGGGGCTAGGCTTGAAGGGCCTAAATTGACTTATTTCTACCCCTTTCTACCATAGTAACCAAGTCATATTTTGTTTAAATGCCTTTCAGTGTTGCTTGTTATATGATACTTTGTTATGTTTTTACCTGCTATGTAAATACTTTTTTCTTAATTGTTATTCATGACTCTCCTCTACCCCTTCCCCCCAAGGATGCATCTGGAAATGAGCTGTTATCAACCCAGCATGTCTTTCCCGATGAAATTTTTTAAATAAATAAATAAATATGAGAAGCGGCTGGCAACCTGAATATGTGCTCGCTTGAGACAAGAAAGGAGAAGGGGGCTATGACAGATACTTACAAATATATCCATTGGGCCAATAGAGTGGATTAGTCAACACTGTTCAGGTGTTGTGAGGTGTCAGACCCCAGGGGTCACCAGCACAGATTGGCAGAGAGAAAATTTAGGAAGGGCACTAGAAAGTTTGCTTTACAGAAGGAGTGGTGGACAATTGGAATAGACTGACAAGGAATTAAGATCCATGAGAGTCCATGGGTTTAAAAGGAATGGGACACATGCAGATGCCTGGTAGCTGTGGAACTTTTTGGGGGACACAGTGACACACTGTAGTGCTTGCATTAGCACACCTAAAGTGGTAGTCAATTTGACACTCTACTTCAACTGTTGTGGGGGGGGG
Organism: Neoceratodus forsteri; assembly: GCA_016271365.2. Taxonomy (NCBI): domain Eukaryota; kingdom Metazoa; phylum Chordata; order Ceratodontiformes; family Ceratodontidae; genus Neoceratodus; species Neoceratodus forsteri. The sequence goes on from CM057458.1 coordinate 1,118,986,269, forward strand.
GGCGGCTCTGAAAATCTCAGGGTCAGAAATTTGCTAGAGTGTCAATGCACTATATTACCGGACACTTTTTCTGCTAATGATATAGGTGTAAACCTTTCAATAAAGAGGGTCAGTGCTGAAGCACTGCTTTTAAGTTTGTGCTTCAAAATCCTCAAAAATGTCATCTGGGGACTTCGGTAGTGGGCTAATGCAAGTCCTGCACTGTGGACAGAGCTCACATCAGGGTGCTTAGTCTAAGAATGCACAGTGGTAGGCTGGGGAGTCTAGATAGAACAGTGCAGACTTGATGGAATGCAAGTCTTTCTGCCAATAGAATCTCTGTTTCTGTGTTAAGGTCATGGAATCAATTATAAAGGAGAAGATCATGGGGTTCCCAGAGGTGAGTGGGCTGCAGGAACCTAGGCAACGTGATTTTACCAATGAGAGAGAGGTCATGCCAGACAAACTTGATTGACTTTTTCAGTTGGATTGTAAGAGCAGCAGACAGGGGTCAGGCTGTAGACATACTTTACCAGGGTTTTATTAAAGCCTTCGACTCTGTCCCTTATGGAAGGGTGAAGTAACTGAGTGATTTGAGCAGTATAGAAAATAAAAAATGATGGGCGAATAACTGACTTGAGTGGTAGGACTCCAAGAGTATTACTGAAGGGAGAGATGTCAGAGATTGTGGAAGTTATAAGAAGGGCACCTTTTATGCTAGTCCATGGTGTCTGGTGGTACCCCGCACAGGGGGACCCCCGAGTTCCTCAACAGTGTCTGGAATATACCCTCTGTTGACCTCCTCAGTTGGCAGCTGACTCCCACAACTAATATATTGGTATACCATCAAGAAAAAGAGGTGATATATGTTGGTTGCCACGGTGGGACCGGGTTGAGGAATCAGGGGTATGGGGGGGTGCCACTGGACACCAGGGATTGGCATTATAGGAGCCAGGTGTGGGAGGTGGGTGCCACATCACATCTGAGACGTGGTTTCCATAATGGGAACCAGGAGCAGGTGGGAGGTGCCAGTGGGCACCAGGGATATTCTTTTTTTTTTTTATACTCTGTTTCTTACTGCCACTACAGGGAGCTCTCTCAGGCATCCACCATACTCCCAACTTTACCTCCTAGCCTGAAACTCCCCCTGCGTCCTGGCACCAACCCGGCTATCCCCTCGGCTCTGAGCCCCTTGAGGAAGGACCATCCTATCCGCCCAGGGCGCTCTATCTGCAATTCGGGCCAGGCTGAGCTCAGCCCAGGACAGGAGGTAGTCTGGCCTGTGGAGTATGGCTGATGGTATGCGGTGCTGTCGCCTATCCCCGAGGGCAGGGTATTTCCATTTTTTCCTCCGGTTTCCCCCAATGCTCGGTCGTGCAATGGCATCAATGGCACTATTGCTGACGCCTGTCGCAGCACCGCCCCCTCGTAATGCGTAGCGACACAGACTCGTCATTTCCCTGGTCTCCACCAGAGGTTGCCCTGTGCGATGTATCCCCAGAACCCTCCTCGAAGAGAGAGCAGTCCTCTGGACGCCGATTTCCTCCTCCTGCCAACCCCGACAACCCAAGTTCGCTCCTGAACCTGGCCGCCGGCAGGCACGCGGTGTGGCGCCCAGCGCCCAACCCTCAGTGCCACTGGGCCAGCACCAGGGATATTCTTGACAGGGTGTGGTAGGGCATTGTGCTATGCAGCCCAGTTTCCATCCACTGAGCAAGCAATGTCCTGTGATAATGACATGTTGATAGGCAGGTATGTGAGCGATAGCGCCATGCATGTTGAATAAGGTTATTAGCATATTGTGCACAAACACTGCAGTTCAGGACTTCAGCACTATGGTGTTTGTGCTTTGGGAAGTGTTCAGCCTTCTCAGTGTGGGGTTGTGCTTAGCATGTGTGCTTATCCAGCTGTTTGTATTTACATAAGGGTTAGAGCTTTACTTTTCTTTACGCTCACAATGGATATATTGGAAACCTGTCATCACTACCTAGGGCTTACACAGTCAGTTTCCAATATATCTCCTGTTGTGTCATTGCAAAGTAGCACAAAGCGAAACTCATTTGTGCTTCACCTAACAGTTTTGAATATTGGGCCGAACCCGGAAGAATCAAAGAGTACAGAAATAGATCAGAGCATGGCTTTAAGCACATGGAGGGTAACTGACTTGCCCATTGTCATACAGTATGTAAGAGATAGATGTAATCTTCAGATTTGTGACTTCAGGTTTATAGCTTTGTTTTCTAACCACGGGGCCAAAGTTCCTGCCTCCCACAACATGCAATGCTAGACCCATAAAAATACAAGAGGAAAAGTTTGAACTTTGAAAAAATTAGCTCAATAGAGCCATACCTTTTGCTGGCAGTGTCTGGAGCATTTGGAAACCTTTGCCTAGCTGAGGGTAGTCACACTGACATACAATACATTGGCGCCTTCTGTATAATGTGGGCAACCCCATAAATCCTCCGTCTTTTCTTCCAGTTTCAGTAGTAGTGGGATCATAGAAAACACCTTTGTCTATTATCTTTAAATTTTTTTTTTACTTTTGCACTTTTACTTTTATTATTGTTGCATGCCATCACCTGTTTCTCCCAAGAAGCCTCTGCTTTTTCACTTCTGTTGGTGTGGTTAACAATACTAAGAGACGACCATCACAGTGTTTGCTGCCTGCGCCTTTCGCATGACATGAAGAACTGCACAGTTTGTCAAGGCTTCAACCGGGCCCTGATGACATGCCACTGTAAGATTTTAGAAAATTTCCTGCAGTGTCACATGGGCAGCATTGGCATCTACCCTCTGGTCTCTGGTTCACTCTACTGGATCTGCCACTGGATAATTCAGCAGGTCTCCTTGTCAGGCAGCCATGCTATCACATTCACAGAAAAAACACAGTTTCTTGAAAGAGAAGTCAAAAAAGGCCTCTTTGACGGAGCATCACTAAAAACATTTAGAGTCACCTTCCCAATCCAGGTCTCTGCTGAATTCCTGTGAGGGTAAGTCTCAGGTGGCTTTGTTGGTCTCTGCCATTGGCTTGAGTGTTGTTCATGACCTGGCTCTCCTACTGTCAGTGGTGCCTAGCTCATTCCCAGCACAAGCTGTATGAGCACTGTTCTGGGTCATTTTCTTCACTGGCTCTTCTAGCTTGTACCATCAATACTAGCTTTGTTGTTTGGGCTACTGTCTCAGTTTTCAACAAATGGTGCATGAGCCAACCAGGGACAAATTGATCTGATATGGACCAGTGGAAACACAGTAGGAGGAATCCAGGTGGAAGGGCAGCTGGGATCCAGCGACCACCACATGGTATGGTTTGGCATGGAGACAGGGACTCAAACAAGCCACACAAGGGTAAAAGGAGGCGTGGGGGGGAGGGGGTCCTAGACCACAGGAGGGGAGAGAGAGAGCGGAGTGGTCGGATTGGGGTAGTGAGGACTAGGAGACACCCTGGGCAAAATGGGTTCCAGAATGTGGTCCGTCTTGTTTGGTTCCCATATCCAAGGGCTCCATGGTTCATTGGCCGGTGGCTCGGCCAGCCCTTGTGTCTCATCTGACTCACACGGTGCTGTGCAAAGCCAGGTCTATAAAAATAAGACGGCTATCATATCCGATCTTGTTAGGTCATCACACCTGGCATGCATCACGGAGACCTAGTTGGATGAAAATATTGGCCCCATTTTAGAGGCAGCGATTCCAGCTGGGTTCTCCGTGATACAGCATGTGAAGTTGGATCACAGGGGCGGGGGTGTAGCAAACTGTTTTAAATCAGAATTGGGGCTTGTTGGTGTTCCAGTTGAGGAGGCCAGATCCTTTGAGGGTATCGTGGCCGCAGGTGTGGGGTGCAGGATCCTTCTCATCTACCATCCACCAGGGGGTGAAAAGTTGTTCCTGCAGGAAGTCGCGGACTTCGTTGTTGACATGGCATTGGAGTCACCCAGGTTGATGGTGCTGGGTGATTTCAACGCCTGGGTCAATGACGAATTGTCGCAATTTGGTCAGGACTTCCTTCAACTGATAATTTTGTTGGGCTTCACACAGGTTGTTGCCTCTGTGACACATAATCATGGTCACTCATTGGACCTGGTCTTCCTCCTGGGGATGGAGACCTCCGACTTGGTGGTGGAACCAGTCAGTTGGTCAGACCATCACACCATAAGATTCAATTTCCTGGCTCCCCCTCATAGGCCTGCCCTGGTGGAGATGGTCCACTACCGCCCATTAAGGGGAGTATCCTCGGAAGGTCTGTTAGCGATGTTGGACCTATCGGGATTACCGGGTGCAAGCGAGGGTCCAAAGAACCTTCTACAGGTTTATAATCAAGCAGTGGTGGGGGCTGTGGATACCAAGCTCCTGTCCGAGTTTGCCCACTCACCCATCACCCACGGTCTGTCTGGTTTGATGGAGAACTGTTGGTGTTGCGGCAAGCGGGAAAAAGGTTAGAGCGTTGTTGGCAGAGATCCAGCCGGGATGCCAGCAGGTTTAGACTGATGGAACATTATAGGACTGTCAGTCGGCAGTCTCCCATAAGAAGGCAGAGTTCCTGTCTGGGGAGATTGCTGCAGCTCAGAACCTACCAGCTCAGCTCTTTCGAACGGTAGACAGGCTGTGCAGTCCAGCTTATGTGCAAGTTCAAAGAATGTTTTCTCAAGATAAATGTGAGGAGTTTGCTCGCTGCTTTGCTGATAAGATTGCTGACATCAGGTCCGAGATCCGATCAACTCGGTCTTTAGGGGATGGCAGTGTTCGGCGCGGGGTCACTTCATCTCAGTTGGGTTGGATGGAGTTTGACCGGCTGGAGATCATGGATGTCATGTGGATTATCCAGTCTATGCGGCCAGCTTGCTGTATTTTGGACCCGGGTCCAACACGCCTATTAGTAGGATGTGTTTAGGTCATCGGCCTTGTCCTAGTGGAGATAGTCTGGTGCTCTTTAAAGTCGGGTGAGTTTCTGAGCTCCTTGAAGGAGGCAGTGGTTATCCCCCCTCCTTAAGAAATCTTCTCTTGATCCAGATTGTCACGCCAATTACAGACCGGTCTCAAACCTCCCTTTTTGTGGGGAAGGTTATTGAGAAAGTTGTTGCCTTACAACTGGAGAACCATCTTACCATCCATGATATCTATGATCCTCTCCAGTCTGGTTTCCAGAAGAGGCATAGTATGGAGACCTCTCTGGTTCGCGTACTCAATGCTCTCCTAATGGTGAGAGATCAGAAGAACCACTCTGTTCTGGTTCTTCTTGATCTCTCTTCAGCCTTTGACACTGTGAGCCATGGGGTGCTGCTAGAGTTCCTGCAGGTGTTATATGATCTGACTGGTATGGTCCTTAGATGGTTCTGGTCCTTCCTCACGGGTAGATCTCAGAGAGAGTAGTATTGAGGACTTGTTCCTGTGATGCTTTTCCTCTGTCTTGTGGGGTACCTCAGGGCTCTGTGCTGTCCCCCATGTTGTTCGCAGTATATTTGTTACTATTGGGAGACATTGTAAGGTGGTATGGGCTGGATTTTCACTGCTATGCAGATGATACCCAGCTCTGCCTGTCTTCTGTTCCTGTCCAGGATAGTGCGGTCTCCATATTTAATAGCTGTCTCGCAGATATCCAAGACTGGATGAATGCTAGCTAGCTGAAACTGAGTTCTGCCAAGACTGAGGTGTTGGTGGAGGATCCGGGCCATCGGATAGGGGGATTGGCTACTGGGTGTCCCTCAGGGCTTTGGCTTGGGGGTTGCCAGCTGCTGATCTCTGAACAGGTACGAAATCTGGGGGTGATTCTTGTCGACCGACTGACGCTTCGTTCGTAGGTGTTGGCCGTGGTCAAGTCCTCTTTTTATCATCTGAAGAACATCACTTGGATTAAGCATCTAGTTCCACCTGGTGACCTTCCAACACTGATTCACGCCTTTGTGACCTCGCGCCTGGACTACTGTAACTCCCTTTACCTAGGGCTTCCAGGGGTTGATATCTGCCGCTTGCAGTTAGTGCAGAATGCTGCGGCCAGGTTGTTGACTGGGTCATCTCGATCCAGTCACATTACACTTGTGCTGTGTGAACTGCACTGGCTGCCAATTCAGTGGCAGATCATCTTCGAGGTTGGCTTGCTGACTGACCTATAAAGCCCTACATGGACAGGGATGAGCTACCTGCAAGAGCTCCTTCATCCCTACTGCCTCTTCCGACCACTCTGCTCTGCCGACGAGGGATTGCTAGAGGTTCCCAGGGTTCGGTTTAAATCTTCGGGGGCATGGGCATTTGCATTTGTAGTCTCTACCCTGTGTAACCCTCTACATCGTCGGATACGAGAGTGCCTGACAATAGAGTTTTAAAATGGCATTAACAAGCATTTGTCAATGCCGAATGTTTGCTTGCTGGCACTGGCATTGGTTGTGTAGAAGTTACAGAGCTGCATAATAGGAATGGCAGTGAAGTATTGAACTGAAGCCAACCCCACCACCCTGCAGAGAGTGAAAAGCATTGGGGTTTGTCTTCATAACGGCCACGCCATTTCACAACACCCTACCCTGCAGACACTGAAAAGTGTCACGGTGTGCCTTGGGGTCTTTGGCCCTTATGCGCACCCCATTCCATCAGGAAATATGGTGAGATGGATGTGGTATAGGACAATGGGGTGAACTTTGGGGCTGAAGAGTCCAAGGCATACCTCGATGCCTCTCACTGGCTGCAGGGTGTGGAATGGTATGAGCATTACAGGCAAGAATCACAAGTCACACCCCTGATGCCTGTCATTCTCTACAGGGTGGGGCGTTATGGTTGGAAACCCTAACACCTCAGGCATTCGTTGGTATTTTCACTCCAAATTTTCAACATGCATTTTTTGTGACCCCCACCTCATGAACAGTGGGAATATCAGTTTGTTAGCCAGCTGCTTATGCACAACGACTACGGCATTTAGCACCACAGGTGCAAAAATACATTCGAACAGGTTGTGAAAATGACAGCTGTACTGTTCATGGGGAGGTGTAAAAAATGGCAATGTTGCAAATCTGCAGTAAAAATATTAAAAAAACTGGTGAAGTCACTGAAGTGTATAGAAACTGTGCAACGCACATCTGTAATGTAATTAGTTTGGGGAATTTTTACAGCAGATTGTCAACACAGGCATTTTGGGACCTCCGATCATGAACAGTGTCACTGTGATTTTCTTTATCTGTCCCGAACAATGATTTCCCACAGCGACCACGCATCTCTGCGCTGAAAGTGTGAAAACACATTTCAGCCATGTTGTGAAAAATGACAGCTGTCCTGTTCATAAGGAAGTGTGGAAAAATGCCACTGGTGAAAATCTGGACTGAAAATATTACAAAGTCATGAACTTACGAGGGTGCGTGGAAACTGCGTAATGCTCACTGTAACACCAGTCATTTATGGACTTTTGTCACCAAATTTTCAACACAGCCATTTTAAGACCTCTGCTCATGAACAGTGTAAGTGTGATTTTCTTAATCTGTCCCAAACATTGCTTCAGCACACTGACCGCACCATTGTGCGCTACATGTGCGGAAACACATTTTGGGTGACATGTGAAAAATGGCTGTACTGTTCATAAGGAAGCGTAATAAAATGGCAATGTTGAAAATCTGGAGTGAAAATATTGAAAATTCGCAAACGTACGAGCGTGCGTAGGAACTGCGCAATGCACGCTCGTAAAACAGTCATTTGTAAGAATTTTTTCACCAAATTTTCAACATAGCCATTTTAAGACCTCTGCTCATGAACAGTGTCACTGTGATTTTCTTAATGTGTCCCATACATTGATTTCGCACACCGACTGCGCTATTTTGGGCGGAAACACGTTTTGGGCAAGATGTGAAAAAAGACAGCTGTAATTCTCATAAGGAGGTGTGGTAAAATGGCAATGTTGAAAATCTGGAGTGAAAATATTGAAAATTCGCGAACTTACAAGCCTGCTTAGGAACTGTGCAACGCACGCTCGTAAAACAGTCATTTTTAGGAATTTTTCCACCAAATTTTCAACATAGGCTTTTTGAGAGCCCACCTTATGAACAGTGGCATAGAAACATAGACTTTGATGGCAGATAAGGACCGTTTGGCCCATCTAGTCTGCACATTTCCCTACCTACAGGATAGGCCATAGATCCTAGTTAACCAACAGCCTATTTCTTCCTACCCCCCACAAGAATTGCCTTATGTCTGTCCCATGCATTCTTGAATTCTCCTACAGTTTTAGACCCCACAACCTCCTCAGGAAGGCTGTTCCATGCATCCACTACCCTCTCTGTGAAATAATACTCTCACATTGCCCCTGAACCGCCTCTCTGTCTTTAAATTGTGTCCCCTTGTTCTTGCACGCCTCTTTTCTGAAAGATGCTACCCTCTTGGACTTTGTTGATTCCACTGAGGTACTTAAAAGTTTCTATCATGTCCCCTCTCCCTCTTTCCTCAAGGGTATACATATTAAGCTCCTTTGGTCTCTCCTCATACGGCTTCTCTTGCAGACCCTGCACCATTTTGGTTGCCCTCCTCTGGACTGCCTCTATCCTGTCTATGTCCTTGCAGAGATGGGGTCTCCAGAACTGGGCACAGTACTCCAGATGAGGTCTCACCAACTGTCTGCACAGAGGAATAACAACTTCCTGTTTCTGCTGCTGATGCCTCTCCCTATACATCCCAGTATACCTCCAGCCCTCCCTACTGCCTTCTCACATTGCTTGCTAACCTTAAGGTCATCTGATATGATTACCCCAGGTTCCTTTCCTTTTTGTTGTTGTTACTACCTCCCCATTGTGTATTCTTCTCCTGGGTTCTTGTTTCCCAGGTGCATTATTTTGCACTTCTTTGCATTGAATCCTAGCTGCCACACTTCTGACCATTCCTTCAACCTTGCCAAGTCCCTTCTCATCCTTTCCACGCCTCCTTGTGTATCAACCCTGTTGCAGATCTTTGTGTCATCTGCAAGGAGGCATACTTTTCCTTCCAGTCCCTCTGCAATGTCGCTTATGGAGACATTAAAAAGGACTGGACCCAATACTGAACCCTGCGGTACCCCACTAGTAACCCCTCTTTCTTCAGAGTGGACTCCATTTACAATTACCTTCTGTGTCCTGTTGTCCAGCCAATGTTTTACCCAGGCTACCACCCTGGGACCCACTCCCAGGCTGGTTAATTTAACTATTAATCTTTTGTGTGGGACTGTGTCAAATGCCTTTCTGAAGTCAAGGTAGACCATGTCTACAGCCCCTCCCTGGTCTACTACTTTGGTCACCCAGTCAAAGAAATCTATTAGATTCGTCTGACATGACCTTCCCGCTGTGAACCCATGCTGCCTTAGGTCCTGTGCCCCACTGGCCTCTAGGTACTCAACTGTTCTTTCCTTCAGAAGTGACTCCATCACTTTCCCTACCACAGAGGTCAGACTGACAGGTTTGTAGTTTCCTGCCTCTGTCTTGGTCCCACTTTTGTGAAGGGGAATCACATCCGCCTTCCTCCAGTCCTCGGGTACCACACCATCCTCCCATGATTTATTAAAAAGAATAGCCAGTGGTTTCACTAGTTCCCCCCTTAATTCTTTTAGAATTCTGGGGTGAATTCCATCAGGCCCCATTGCTTTGTCCACCTTCAGTTTTAGGAGTTCTTGCAGAACCCTTTCTTCTGTGAAAGGACTTGGATCGACCCCTATCAAGTGCTTCTGTAATTGGATTAGGCACTTCCTCCTCTTTTGTGAATACTGAGCAGAAATATTCATTCAGTATCCCTACTTTTCACTGTCCCCTCTGCCCACCCACCATTCATTCTATTCAACCTCACTATCCCTCCTTTGTCTTTCTACACTCACTGATGTACCTATAAAAGGTTTTATCCCTTCTTAACTGAGTTGGCTATCTTTCCTCAGTTTGGGCCTTTGCTATTCTGACTTCCCTCCCTGCTTCCTTCTGCCTTAACTGGTACAGCCGTTACTCGGTCCCGAAGGTGATTTCTGCGCAGTGACTGCGAAATCACCCTTCGCCACAACGCCCATGACAGTGAGAGCATTCGTAAAAGGGGTCCCAAAACCCTATGTTGAAAATTTGGTGCAAAAATTCCAAAATGCCCGAGATATGCAGCAAAGTTGAAAAACCCTATCTATCCCATTATACAGCTTACCGCATTTCCTCAGTTTGATGGTCGGCTTTGAAGAGTGCAGATGTGTTCCCGGTCCACCAAGATCGCTACGCCAGAGTCCAGAAGTAAGTATGGGGTGGGGGTGGGGAGGCAGGGTGCGCAGTGGATGGGCACGGGTGGGGCAAGAGACGAGGACCGTTTTTGTGTTTCAGGGTTTTTTTGTTAAAGGATGGCGGCGTGGATGTTTGCCACGCTGGGTGGGCTCCCAACGTTAGCTGGGGCGCGCTGTTTGGGGGCATGGAGCCGATGGGGGATTGGGCACCGTCGGGTTATGATGTGTAGCCACGCTGGGTGGGCACCCAGTGTGGCATGTGGAACTAGGATCTGCGGCCTATCCTGTAGGTAGGAAATGGGCAGACTAGATGGACCTAGCGGTCCTTATCTGCCGTCAAAGTCTATGTTTCTATGTTTCTGTTTGGGAAAGCGCTCCCGTCGGCTATACAGTGTGTGCGTAGTTAGCACGCAGCATGCGATGTGTGTGTGTGTGTGTGCTGGTGTGTGTGTAGGGGAGCGCATGAGCACGTTGATATCTTATCGCTGTTCACTGGCGTTGCTCCCCCTTTCAACTGTACTCCACTGCATTTTTGACTGCTGTCATAGACAGCTCCAGCAGCCATTGGAGAACTGTGGCCGCGCCTGCAAACACACTGACTGAACTGGAAGAGGGCTGCCACGCCTCTGAAAACTCGGATGATGGCACTATGTTTCTTGCACATGTGTGCAAGCAAACATAAAAATGCATTTATTTGGGCAGGCCTTTGGAAATAATTGATTCTGTTTGACACATTGTGTTCTGTGATTTTACTTAATTTATTGGTTTTAATTGAAGATATGTATATGTTTTTAGATGTTTTGGTCGTTTGTTATAATAAGTGTACAGCAGTTTGATACCTGGTGAACAGCGCTTTAGAAATAAATATTATTATTATTATTATTAGAAGTATTACATTTCAAGAGGGCAGATTTCAGTGAAATGGGTAGATGTTTAAGAGCAGCCCTGGAGAAGGGGGAGGTAAAGAAAGGGGATGGAGGGACTGTGGAGGAAGTTAAAAGGAGCCATTGTGGGGGTAACTAACCAATGCATTAGGATAGTGGCTAAAGGAAAACGAAGAAAGAAACCACAGTGGCTCTCTAAAGCAGTGGCAGACAAAGTTAGGGCTAAAAGAGCAAGTTTCAAGACATATAAAGGGTCCCAAAGGGAGGAGGATAGGCAGGTGTACCTTGAATGTCTAAGAGAATCAGAGAAGGTTGTCAGGAGAGCTAAGGCGCAGACAGAAGAGGGTCTAGCACAAACTGTGAAAAAAGGGGACAAGGCATTCTATAGGTACATCAGTGATAGAAGAAAAACGAGGGTGGGTGGGAGGGAATTATGAGGCTCAAAGGGAGAGTGTAAGGAAGGGATCTGGACAAGGCAGAAATACCAAACAAATACTTCTGTTCAGTATTCACTGAGGAGGGAGAGGGCCGAGGCCCACAGTTGGGGAGCAGAGACAATGGGGGGGGGGGGAGACGTGGACACCAGTCCATTCATAGTGGAGAGAGTTCGGGAGGATCTCACAAAGCTGAAGTTGGATAAAGCCATAGGGCCAGACGACATACACCCGAGGATTTTAAGGGAGCTGCAAAGGGAACTAGCAGCACCTCTGGCCACCCTGTTCACTGAGTCACTCAACACAAGTGTAGTTCCAGAGGACTGGAGGATGGTGCATGTAGTCCCTCTGCACAAAAGTGGTAGTAGGGAGGAAGTGGGGAACTACAGGCCAGTCAGCCTCACCTCAGTCGTGGGGAAGATCATGGAGACACTGCTGAAAGAAAGGATAGTGGCACACCTGGAATCCAGTGGTGCCCAGGATCTGAGGCAATACGGATTCACATCAGGAAGGTCTTGTCAAACGAACCTGATAGATTTTTTTGATTGGGTGACTAGGGAAGTGGATCAGGGAGGGGCAGTGGACATCGCCTACCTAGATTTCAGCAAAGCCTTTGATACTGTCCCGCACAGAAGGCTGGTTAACAAGATGAGTAGTCTGGGCATGGGGCATAAGGTGTTACATTGGGTTATGAACTGGCTGTCAGACAGAAGGTATAGGGTGGTGGTAAATGGGATCCAATCGGGGGAAAGAAAGGTGACTAGTGGAGTGCCACAGGGATCAGTACTGGAACCAGTCCTGTTCAATGCTTTATTAGTAACATTGCAGAGGGTCTGGAGGTCTGCCTTTTTGCAGATGACACCAAGATCTGTAACAGGGTGGATACTCCTGAAGGGAAGCAGGCAATGAAGAGGACCTTGAAAAGCTTGAAAGATGGTCAGAGGTGTTGCAACTGAGGTTCATTGCAAAAAAGTGCAGGAACATGCACCAGGGTTGGGGCAACGCTGGGGAGGATTGCGGGGGGGTTCTGACAGTCACCAAAGAGGAAAGGGACCTTGGGGTTATTGTATCTGATGACCTTAACATATCAAAGCAGTGTGCAAAGGCTGCAGGGAGGGCAAGTGGCATGCTGGCGTGCATAGTCAGGGATATTACTAGTAGGAGGTGGGAAGTAGTGATGCCATTGTATAAAACACTGGTACGGGCTCACCTGGAGTACTGCGTGCAGTACTGGAGACCACACATGTGTAAAGACAAACAAGGTGGAGGCTATCCAGAGAAGGGTGACAAAGATGGTGCATGGTTTGCACCACAAAACATATGAGAAAAGACTAGGAGACTTCAATATGTACTCACTGGAGGAGAAGAGAGAAAGGGGTGACATGATTGAAGTTTTTAAGTACCTCAAGGGCATAAACAAGGTGCTGGTGGGGGATCTTTTCCAGTGTAGAAAAGCCATCAAAATGTGGTGGCACAATATGAAAATGGAGAGAGGGTAGATTAAGAAGGAACATGAGGAAGTTTTTCTACACAGAAAGGATGGTAAATGCTTGTAATAGTCTGCCACAGGAGGTAGTGGGGGCGAGCACAGTGAAGGGGTTTAAACATGCCTGGGACAGGCACAAAGGAATATTGGGTGGGGAGGGAGAGATGAAAAGCCATTGATTACTTAGGATCAGTGGACACATATAGGTATAGGGCCTACGGGCAGACTGGATGGGCCTAGCGGTCCTTATCTGCTGACAATTTCTGTGTTTCTATGCTTCTATTTCCCATCCGCTCCATTAACAGTTACTATGCTGTTGTCTCTGCTGTTCCTGTCACTTTTGCTGATGTCAACTGTGGATACCTGTGGGATTGCAGTCCTTGCCACTGTGCCACCCCAACCGCTGTCACAGCAGTGTGCGACCCCTGTGGTCCCTCCTACTCTTCTAGTCCAGCTACTCTTCATCGGCCTGAGCAGGAAGGGGATGAATATAATCCAGATCTCTTGGATGTGGAGGAAGGAGATGTAGCAGAAGAGCATGCGGAGGAAGAGCAGTCAGTTTGTGGGGTTGACTCTAGTTTCACTGTCTCCTTCTGTAGTAAAGACACTGTGGTCAGTACACCCAGATCACCCCGTGAAGATGCCTCATGTCAAGCATTGCTGTGCCTCATGCAGGAAAAGCTAGGCTTCGGTAATGAGAAAGAGGACCCTATTAAGTGGAATTTGTGTGAATTCCTGGAGGTCGCCACATCTCCTTCCGTGATCACTTCTCCCATTTACCCTACTTTGGAGGATGCTACCATGGCTGCTTGGCATAGACACAGTATGTTACCTAGTGTCCTTCGCAAGGCAGGTGAACAATATCCTGCCCCCTCTACTAAGGCTTTTTATACCATCCTGCCCAAAACTGACTTGGTGGTTATTATGGCTGCTCATGATCAGTCCTTGGCTCTCTGTTATATGAGCTCTTTGCCTCCTGTGAAGGAATCCAAAAAATTGGTCTTTGTAGGTAAACAGACTTATGCATCTGCCTCACTGGGCTCCCATATTTCCAACTACCAGGCTTACATGATTAAATATCAGAATAGCTTGTGGAAGTCTTTAATACTCACCTATGTCCGCCATCTTTGATCACCTGAGCACGTTGAAAACTAGTGCATCAGGGGGCGAGCTCCATATCCTCGGTTACCTCAATTTGAACTGGCTGTCCTGCACTACCTCCAAGTTTCGCAACCAGATGGCTGTCCTAAACCTAACCCAATTGATCTTGAAACCCACACACCTAAACTTCAAAATGCAGAACCACTCTCTGCTGGACTGGGCCCTTACATCTCACCAACACCGAATAACTGCCTCAGGCTTACTACCTGATGCCCTAAGTGACCACCACATGATATGTGTGGTATGAAAAATATTTTGTCCCAAAGAACTCCCCTCCCAGAACCATCCATTCCTGGTCATTCAAATTCTTGGACCGCACCTCACTACTAAATGACTTGGCTACCACAGACTGGTCTTTCATGCCCAGGCCACATCAATTGACGTCACTCTGGAATACTTCAAGACCAAGTTTCTAGCCATCTGGGACAGCCATGCTCCACTCAGAAGAATTCATGTGAGGGGTGCTCAGCTATCGTGGATCACAGTCAACATCATGACTCTTATCAGAGCCAGAGACTAGGCTTGGAAATCGTGCAAAGCCTCCATCTCCCCCACAGCGCATGGTAAATATCGCTCCTTACGCAATGCCTGCACTAGATTAATCCGGCAGTCAAAAGCCAACTACTTCTGTGTCACAATCCATTCTGACCTAAATCACCCAGCTAAATTCTGGAAGGTGGTCAAATCACTCTTCTCACCACCGTCCCAGCCCCCAATACCGGTCCTAAATGTAGGCGGTACCTTGGTGTTGGACCCTCCTGAAGTGGCAGCAAATGTCAGCCCCTTTATTACAGACTGTACCTCGTCACTTATGTCCTCACTCCCTCCCTGCCATCAAAAAGCCTCCCCCTCAGCCCCTAAGATTGGGGCCAAATCTCCAGCCCCCTCCTCTTCCTGTCAGGTCACCTCGTTGGAAGTCTACACCGCCCTGGTTGCCCTAAATCCTTCTAAGGGTAAATGTCCCTCTGAGATGGATGCCAGATTGCTCTACCTGGCTGCTCCTGCCATTGCTACCCCTTTGGCAGCTCTTTTCAACCTCTCCTTCTCCCTAGCATCTGTCCCTTCAGATTGGAAGCATGCAACCGTTATCTGGCTCCTAAAGGGTGGCGACCCCTCCGCCCCTGGCAACTACCGGCCAGTTTCCTTCCTCTCCTTACTGGCCAAATTCCAAGAGCGCCTCGTATTCTCTCAAATTTCCTCTTTTCCCAACTCTTCCTCCTCCTTTTCACCCTTCCAGTCTGGCTTCAGGAAATCCCACTCCACCACCACCTCACTCCTACGATTCACCAACGTCATTCTTGCTGGGATGGACAAAGGCCACATTACCTCAGCTATTTTCATCGACCTAGCAAAGGCCTTTGACACTGTCTCCCATGCACTCCTCCTGGACAAGCTCTCCCTTGCTGGGCTGTCCACAGATGCCACCACAGGTTTCACTCCTATTCGGGAGGTAGGTCCCAGTCTGTTAGAATTGGAAACTCCACTTCTACATCCCTCCCAGCCACCACCGGAGTCCCCCAAGGCTCAGTACTCAGCCTGCTCCTCTTCTCCATCTTCCTGAACAACCTCCCCCCTGCCTGCCCACACACATCCATCCATATGTATACAGACGACATGGTACTTTGTACATCAGGCGCTTTAACTGCTGATGTGACAACCAGGCTACAGCAGGACTTCAGCGATGTTCAGTGTTGGCTTTGTGCAAATCAGCTTTTTCTCAATGCCAAGAAGACGGTCTCAGTATCCTTTGGCACAAGGCAGAGACTCTCTCGGATACCCTCCACCCCCTCCTTCTACACCCTGGATGGGACTACTCTGGAGGCCTGCTCCTCCTTCAGATACCTCGGGGTCTGGCTCGACCAGCACCCGACTTTTCTGTACATGTCGATGCCATCCACAAAAAGCTCCACCCAAAGTTGGATGCCCTGTTCCGCAATCGTGGTTGCATCCCACACTGCCAGCCCACCGTGCACTTGTAGAGAAAATGAGTCTCCCTATCTTTGACTATGGGGATGTAGTCTACAGTGCCACTCCAAAGTCCACTTTAGCCAGACTGGACACCCTCTTTCAATCTTTTTGCCATTTTGCACTGGACTACCCTCCTTCCACACACCACTGCACACTCTACCTGACTCTCAACCTCCCTTCACTCCAGGACCATAGGCTGTCCCACTGCGCAAGTCAGATGTCCAAGTTCTGGTCCCAGTCCCTGCCACCCTATATCGCCTCTGCTGTCACTGTCTAGCCCCCTCCAGCCTATCCCCTCAGAAACTTTGACACCTGTCTCCTGTCAGTACCACATATGGCCTCCTCTGCTGGCCAGGCTGCCTTCAGACACTGCATGCCTAAACTGTGGAACTCCCTCCCTGCTACCATCCAGTTCATGCCCCCAACTCAGCAACTCAGCCCCCTCATTAAAGTGTATTTCTTCCCCACCTACGCCTGTGTCAAATGACCACACTGTGAATGTGCTAGCTCTGCAAAGTCCTTAATATCTTAATGCACTAATTGACTTTATGTCGTGTAACCCCCCTGCAAATGGGGGTTCCCAAAAGACTTCCAGGAGCTTGCTTGAATGCTCCAAGCCTGAATGGTGTTTGGCGTTTAAGCCATTTATCAGTGAGTGTTTTTAGAACCTCTGGTACTGTCTCTTTAAGAGCTGTCTGCTTGCAGACATAATTAGTTTGTATGGGGGACTGTGTTTTTCTTTGATTGAGTACCACTCAAGCTGCTGCCAATTCACTCCAGTTTTGCAGTCACTAGGAGTGCAAAGGGAACCTATCTGAAAGATGTAACTGTTTGCCAGAAATCATTTACAGTAATAATGAAATTACAGTTTGTCTAACCTGCTTTCTTTGCAGTCAGAACTGTGTCTGCCTAGTTCCCCATTCTGGTTTTGAACTGCTGAACTGGACCAATCAGTGTGGGGTAAGCTAGCTCTAAAATGGTGCCTTGGACGAATCAGAACTTGGACTCATAATCTGAGCCAGCCACAAGAGGATTGTATGGGCAGTGACTCTGGGAGATGTAGTTTAGACTTCAGCACCTTTTTGGACCAACAGCAGCAGTCTATTGTGAGTGACAGCCAATCCAGTCAAGAACTGGGAGGAACTCAAAGGAAGTGCCCGGTTTTGTCAGTTGGAGTTTCAGTTGAGCTTTGGCAGTGAAGAAGGAAGGAGCCCTGTGCTTTTTCAGTGTGCAGTTTTAGTCAAAACGTGTATAAGGCCCAGAGTTCGGTCTGCAGCTTGTGTAACTGCTTGTTAGGACTGAATCTGTCCCTGTGAAAAGAATCAAAGGATCTCTGAAGAGTAGAAACCAGGCTCACCCTGTAGAAGACTGGAGAAATTGTTGAATTACACTCGGTCTGTCAGGAACTGAATCTGCTGTGTGTTCTCCCGGTATTGTGCAGTAATTGCGATCGGGATAGAGAAGCAGCCTGCCTGGTATAGTACTTTCTTTTTTTTTACCATATAAATGTGTGAAGAGTCTCTTGGAGCTCAAGAGTAGCCCTGCAGATATTGAAGGACCCTATCTTATTTGGAGGTCGTGAGTACTAATTCAGGGTCGCTCCCTGTTGAATTGCCACATTAAATCCAAATGGAATTACTGTACTGCTGACTGTTTAATTTTCCTTTTCTCTGTGTGAAAGGGCCCCTACCAGCTGCCACGGTTTGGACTAGCCACTAGGGCTTGGGTACCAGGGACAGTAACTGATAGGGATAGGCCTGTGCACAGAGCCATAGGTAGATGATTAGAGTGATAAGCTAATTAACCTGATTTCCCCCTGTCCTTGTTATATCCCCCTAAATAAATCAGAGCTGCTTGTTCCAGCAAAGTTATACTGCCTGAGGTATTTGTCTATGTTAAAGTACTGTACTGTGATTGTTGCACTGTATCTCATTTCACAGGAGGTCCCAGTGCCGGAACCAGTCCTGGGGGTAAGTGTATACTGTGAAGGTAATTCTGATATATTGTGTGGGCCACTAGTGGGAAGAAAGGGGTTGCAGTGTCCCAGAGGCTGTGACCAAGTTAGTTTAACTATTGCAAACCCTGACCTCTGGGTGGAGGCACCATTGATCCAGGCCCCTCGGCCTGTTAGTGGCAAATCGGGCAGGGGTAGTAGCCCTGGGATAGCGCCATCTAGGGTTACATCTTGGAGGCTCACCGCTGGATTGTGTGTCCTCTAGTGGCCATATTTACGAACCACTGTTAAGAAAAAATGGGTACCCGACAGAAGTGGCTGTGCACCGGCTGGTGGAGTGGTGTACTGGGGAGGAGATCGACCCCAAAATGCTATGCTTATCCTGGACATCCCCGGGTATCAATACGGACACTGTGCAGGAGTACTTTCCAAGGTGGAAGGTTTACAAAACCCTGTGGTGGTGGGTCGGCATGCTAATCTGCTCACCCACACTTTCCTGGCCCTAGCAGAGTTTAAGGATCCCATAGATAGCTCCAAAGTGCCACAGACCATTACCCCAGAGGGAGCCCTCACTGCTTGGAGAGTGATAACTAAGGACAGTAGAGACCCAGGGGAGAATCAGCCCCCACCACTATCTGAAACTTTTGAGGAGAAATTTGCTAAATGGTTGCTGGGAGAAGGGAAAACTGTGGAGGACATGAAGAAACTATTCTTGCCACCTGGGGGTGTTCCTCCCCCAACACCCTCTCCCGCTCCAGTGCCCGTAATGGTGGCTGAACCAATGCAGACTCCTATTTCTGCACCTGCCATTAGTCACGACTCTTACCGAAGGTTGAGGATCTCTCTGACACCCTTCCCACCCCCAAGGGAGGATGACTGGGAGACCTGGATAGACTATGTTGCCCCCAAGTGCTAGAATGGCAATGCTCGGAAGGCAGGCGAAGAGGGTTAGTGAGAGCCTCCGAGGTCCTGCCCTGGCTACCATCCGTGCTAAGCGGCCAGTAACCCTAAGCGACTGCACAGGCCTATCTTGAGGCCTTGGAGAATGTGTATGGGAGCCCAGATTCTGATGAGGACCTATGGTGGAGAGTAAGAAATGCACAACAGTACCAAGGGGAGTTGTTGTCTGTGTATGTCTCTCGCTGGAAAAATTGTTGCAAGAATGCCTCAGAAAGGTAGTTTGCCAGCGATTGAACTGGACCGAACCAGACTGGACAGAATCCTTAAGTCTGCCCCCTTCTCAGAACTGCTGTTGCTTCAGTTACGCCTGGCAAATCGACTGGAATCCCCACCTCCTATGATGAGTTAATGAGAGAATTCGAGGAGTTGAGAAAAGGCGACCTCGGGAGGGACCTGCACCAACAGCTGTGGCTACGACCCAAGTGACTGAGGGTGACCCATCAAGTGAAGTTCAAGGGCAGAGGTTGACAGTCAATGAGTGCTCTGACAAGGAAAAGATATGTCACAATGGGGCTAACTGTTGAGAGAGATCCGGAATTCAAAAACAGTCCCTTTATGAAGGCCACGCCTAGTGCACGGGCCCTGACCTATATCCGACTGCATCTACAGGGTGGGGGTACCACCCATGTATCTCCTGCTGATAACAGCTCCGAACTCGATTCCTTGACCATGGAAGTGGAGAAACTGACGAGATGTCTCCAAATGCTTATCACGCCTGAGACAGAGATGGCACCAAGGTTTCCAGTTAGTAATACCTCGCTCTGGCTCCCAGTGTGGTGCCTCGCCAGCTCAAACTCCAGAAAGTATGTTTTGCTATAATTGTGGAAAGATGGGCACATGAAAAGGAATGCCGTCCCCAAAAGACACTGACAAAGTTGCATATAGGCTACAAGGAGAGCTTCGGAGAACAAATCAGTGGTTAAGAGGTGCACTAAATGATCCCAGTGAGGGCACCAAAATGCTAACTCACATCCTTTGTGGCAAGGTCAGTTGCCCAGGCCCCACTATCGCCTCCAGACTGGTCCAGAATAGTGGGTCCCTCCATGGAGACCACTGTAAAGGTGAATGGAGTGTCTACAAGAGCTGTATTAGACAGTGGCTCCCAGTGACAATTATGTTCCAGGATTGGTATCAGAAGCATTTGTCAGACGTACCCTTACAACCATTAGAAGGACTGCATGTATGGGGTTAAGTGAGAAGGCCTACCCTATTCCGGTATATCCGAATTTGGCTGTCTTTCCCCACCTCCGTGGCTGGAGTGGCCGAACAAGTAGAGACCCTAGCCTTAGTGTGTCCCCACTGGACTGTATGATGGTGTCCCTTGTTGATTGGAACAAATGCTCATATGTTCGAAGGCTGGCACAGTTGTGTTATGAAAACAGGGGTCAAAGACTAGTAGAGCTTTAAGAGTTCCGGTTTAATTAAGAAGGCCTATGAGGCAGAGAGATGCTGAAAAACAGAACCAGAGGAACCGTTGAATTGTATGGAAGAAGGATCCTGAGTCTCTGATCCTGGCGCCAAATGCCCAGTGTACCTTACAGGAGAGGTCCGTATCAGAAAGGATGTTAAGAATAAAATATTAATGTTGGATGCACCAGGCGATGGAAAATTGCCAGAGGGACTGCTGGTCAAGCCTAGTATTTTGCCCGCTAGAGCCCATGCTTATGCCAGAAGGGTAATGGTCCAAGTTCATAATGTGTCTGAAAGAGACATTCGAGAGTAAACAGAGGTTGCATCCTGGCTAATGCATTGTGCAGACACTGCAGTGCTACCCAGCAGCAAGAGTTCAAGGAAGAATGACAGAGTAACGCCTGACTTGTTTGATTTCGGCACTCCCGCTGCCAGCTGAATGGAAAGTGAGGATCAGTGAGAAGCTTGCCCAGAGAGACCAGGTGTTTTCTTTAAAGGAATGGATGTAGGATGCGACAAGGAGCTGAGCACAATATCCGCTGCATGACGAAAGACCATTTCATGAGAGGTCTCGACGCCTGGCACCTGCTGACATAGATGATGTGAGACGGCATCTGCAAGAGATGTTAGCTGCTGGTGTAATACAAGAACCAGAAGCCCTTATGCTTCCCCATTGTGGTAGTGAGGAAAGAATGGAACAGTAAGGATGTGTGTGGATTATCGCACCTTAAACCGAGCGGACTATCCCTGATCAGTACACAATGCCCCGCATTCAGGATGCTTTGACTGCCTAAACGGGAGCAAGTGGTTCTCTGTGCTGGATCTCCGCAGTGGGTACTACCAGATCCCGATGGCCCCAGAGGACCGTGGAAGACGGCCTTTATCTGTCCGCTTGGCTTCTATGAATTCATGAGGATGCCTCAAGGGATTTCAAGGTGCCCCAGCCACTTTTCAACGATTGGTGGAACGTGCAGTGGGGACATGAACTTACTAGAGTGCCTGGTATACCTAGATGATGTTATTGTGTTTGGCAGCTCACTGGAGGAACATGAGAGCAGATTATTTAAGGTATTGGACCGACTGGAGGACTTTGGCCTTAAACTGTCCATTGATAAGTGTCAATTCTTTCAAACATCAGTAAAGTATGTGGGACACATAGTATCCACCGAGGAATAGAGACCGACCCAAGTAAAGTTGAGGCCTTGACCACCTGGCCACAGCCCAAAATCTAAAAAGAACTGCAAAGATCCTGGGATTCTGTGGTTATTATCGGCGCTCATCAAGGACTATTCAAGAGTGATCCGCCTTTACTTAACCTTACTCAAGGGTATCCCCAACCCACAAAAATACCAAAAGTCAGCGCCCTCAAGACTGAAAGAGTGTATTTTCATCCGAGTGAAGTATTTGGGGCCCGCTGACTCTGATTGTGAGACTGTTTTCATGAGATCATATATCAACTTACCCATGCTCCAGTGCTGGCCTATGCCGATCCAAGAAAACTTACGTCCTGCACACTGATGCTAGCTTGCAAGGGTTGGGGGCTGTGTTGTACCAAGAGCACGTAGAATGGCCTGAGACCAGTGGCCTTTGCCAGTAGAAGCCTGACCCCATCCGAAAAGAACTATCCTGTACATAAGTTAGAGTTCCTAGCTTTGAAGTGGGCTATTGTTGACCAATTCCATGAGTACTTGTATGGGGCTAAAATACTAGTAAAACTGACAATAATCCTTTGACCTATGTGCAGACCTCAGCTAAGTTGGATGCCACTGGCCATAGGTGGCTTTCTGCATTATCTACATATGACTATGCTCTGAATACCGAGCAGGTCTGAACCACATAGATGCTGATGCTCTCCGGAGGCCTGTTCCCAGAATGATTGGGTCCGATTGGCAGAACCTGACATTCGGCACTCTGCCGGAAGTTTGACAGTGAGGAACAAATGTCCACGGACGCAGTGGACTGCATGGTGGATTGCTTGGGACCCTCTGAGAATTGCATACCTGTGCTTATTGCCACTTTTCTGCAATAGACATTGGTACACTGCCTCAGCTGGACAATGACAGTATTCGGGCGGCTCAACCCGTGATCCCATGATCAAAGCAGCTTTGGAAGCCCTCTATGCAGGAAAAGATGTGTCCAAATTACGCCCACTGATTTGAGAACTGCACTGTTATACAAAGAAGGTCCTAAGTTGAAACTGATCAATAAACTGTTATACAGAGAAACAGTAGACAGAGGGGACAAGTAGATAAACAACAACTAGTGCTGCCCACTGCCTTCGAGAGTCAGTACTGAGGTCCTTGCACAACCACATGGGGCACCTTGGTATAGACAGAACACTTGACTTGGTGAGATCCAGATTCTATTGGCCTAAGATGGGGGCTGATGTGGAGCAACACATTCAACTTGTAATCGCTGCTTACAGAGGAAAGCTTTTGCCCCAGAGGGCTGCCCCTTGTTAACATCACCACCAGTGCACCCATGGAGCTGGTCTGTATTGATTTTCTGAGTTTGGAGTCAGATCAAAGAAATATCAGTAATGTGCTGGTGGTCACTGACCATTTCACGAGATATGCCCAAGCTTTCCTCACCAAAGACCAGAAAGCATCCACTGTGGCCAAAGTACTTGTAGAAAACTTTTTTGTTCACTATGGGGCTCCACAAAGAATCCATTCTGATCAAGGGAGAGACTTTGAGAGTCGTCTGATCAAAGAGATGCTTCTCTGTGGGAGTGCGAAGTCCAGAACCACTCCTTACCACCCCCAGGGGACCCACAGCCTGAACGTTTCAACGCATTTTTGCTAGATTTGACAGGCACCTGCACCCAAAGGACAAGCTTAGATGGAGCCAACAAATTAGCACCCCTGGTACATGCTTATAACTGCACCAAAAGTGATGCCACTGGATTCTCCCCTACCGCCTGATGTTTGGAAGAGAAGCTCGACTACCAGTAGATGTGTGCTTTGGGGTCTCTCCTGATGGGGTTCAAGCTGACAACTATTTACAGTATGTGCAAAGTTAAAGGCCCAGCTAACTCATGCGTACAACTGGCTCAAACCATGGCTGCCAAAAAGAAATCTGGCCAACAAAGAAAGGTATGATAAAAGGTGAAAGCACAGAACTCCAGGAGGGAGATCGGTATTGCAAGAAATCTGGGACTGCATGGCAAGCACAAGATTGCTGACAGATGGCACCATCTCCTCACATTGTAGTGGGCAAACTAGATGATCTGCCAGTGTACAAAGTAAGGCCTGAGAATAATTCAAAAGATGTAAAACAATGCATAGAAATCATTTACTGCCCATTGGACAAATCTTAATTGAGTCTGAGCCCTAGAAGATGCCCCTCTGGACCAGTGACTAGAGCTGCTGCTACGAAAGATCAAGAAAGTCTGCACCTACAGAAGCAAAGTTAAAGTGTTCCCTCCACAAGTCCCAGTTGAGCATGACTGTCAGTCCATATCGGAAGAAAGTGAGAGTGACTTTGAATACTATCCTTCTTACGAACTGAGTCAATTGTTTCGGGCAATCCCCTAGTCAATACTGGAGATGAAGCTGGGCCTTCTGACTGTCCAAGCCCCAGCTTCGTCCCTGAGCCAATGCTCCCTAGAAAGTGAAGTGCAAAGCATCAGATCAGATGAAATGGAATCATTGTGCATGGTTGAACTGTTTGAGCTTTCAGGAGGAAAATGATGGATTGGGTCAGACTGGTGATACACCAGAACAAGAAGAGTATTTTGAGTGCCCTGACAGTCCACTGCCAGTGTCCGAAAGCTCTCCATGAGCCAAATGTTGTGGACTCAGAAACTGTAACTCTTGGAGCTGAAAGTGCCCCAAGTTCTAGCCTCTACCCCATGGAGACTCCTGACAAGTGAGGACAATGCTGAAATGAGGCTCAGAGTGCAGAGACTGTAACAGTTCCCCTAGAAAGACTGGTCGAGCTGTAAAGCCTGTGGTGCACCTCAGTTATGATTCCCTTGGGAGGCCTGTGGATTTGCCTCTCAATGTTGTCCATAAGGAGTGTATGTGTCCCGAGCTCATTGCCAAAACTGAGGCCAGTGCTAACTCCAGTTACTTGTGTTGCCCTTAAGCATGGTGCTCCTTGCCCCATCCAGCCCCAAGGTAACTGATAGGAAGGGCCCTCTCTTCAGGTTTCATGTACAAGAGGTAATAACTTGAGTTATGGTACAATGTGTGTGTATACTGTGTAAAGAGGACGCACTGCAATGTTTCAGAAATGTGTTCTTGGTAAAATGATATATTGACTGATGCTTACATGTGTGAGCCTAATGCAAATGTATATGGTTGCAGTTAAAACTTATGGGGTACTTGCTTGACGCTGGATGTCAAGCTTTCCCAGGCCAGGAAGGGTGTAACCCCTGCAAATGGGGGTTCCCAAAAGACTTCAGGAGCTTGCTTGAATGCTCCAAGCCTGAATGGTGTTTCATGCTTAGTCATTTATCAGTGAGTGTTTTAGAACCTCTGGTACTGTCTCTTTAAGAGCTGTCTGCTTGCAGACATAATTAGTTTGTATGGGGACTGTGTTTTTCTTGATTGAGTACCACTGCTGCTGCCAATTCACCCAGTTTTGCAGTCACTAGGAGTGCAAAGGGAACCTATCTGAAAGATGTAACTGTTTGCCAGAAATCATTTACAGTAATAATGAAATTACAGTTTGTCTAACCTGCTTTCTTTGCAGTCAGAACTGTGTCTGCCTAGTTCCCCATTCTGGTTTTGAACTGCTGAACTGGACCAATCAGTGTGGGGTAAGCTAGCCTAAATGGTGCCTTGGACGAATCAGAACTTGACTCATAATCTGAGCCAGCCACAAGAGGATTGTATGGGCAGTGACTCTGGAGATGTAGTTTAGACTTCAGCACCTTTTTGGACCAACAGCAGCAGTCTATTGTGAGTGACAGCCAATCCAGTCAAGAACTGGGAGGAACTCAAAGGAAGTGCCCGGTTTTGTCAGTTGGAGTTTCAGTTGAGCTTTGCAGTGAAGAAGGAAGGAGCCCTGTGCTTTTTCAGGTGCAGTTTTAGTCAAAAACGGTGTAAGGCCCAGAGTTCGTCTGCAGCTTGTGTAACTGCTTGTTAGACTGAATCAGTCCTGTGAAAAGAATCAAAGGATCTCTGAAGAGTAGAAACCAGGCTCACCCTGTAGAAGACTGGAGAAATTGTTGAATTACACTCGGTCTGTCAGGAACTGAATCTGCTGTGTGTTCTCCCGGTATTGTGCAGTAATTGCGATCGGGATAGAGAAGCAGCCTGCCTGGTATAGTACTTTCTTTTTTACCATATAAATGTGTGAAGAGTCTCTTGAGCTCAAGAGTAGCCCTGCAGATATTGAAGGACCCTATCTTATTTGAGGTCGAGTACTAATTCAGGTCGCTCCTGTTGAATTGCCACATTAAATCCAAATGGAATTACTGTACTGATGACTGTTTAATTTTCCTTTTCTCTGTGTGAAAGGGCCTACCAGCTGCCACGGTTTGGACTAGCCACTAGGGCTTGGGTACCTAGGACAGTAACTGATAGGATAGGCCTGTGCACAGAGCCATAGGTAGATGATTAGAGTGATAAGCTAATTAACCTGATTTCCCTGCCCTTGTTATATCCCCTAAATAAATCAGAGCTGCTTGTTCCAGCAAAGTTATACTGCCTGAGGTATTTGTCTATGTTAAAGTACTGTACTGTGATTGTTGCATTGTATCTCATTTCACAGGAGGTCCCAGTGCCGGAACCAGTCCTGGGGGTAAGTGTATACTGTGAAGGTAATTTGATATATTGTGTGGGCCACTAGTGGGAAGAAAGGGGGGTTGCAGTGTCCCAGAGGGCTGTGACCAAGTTAGTTTAACTATTGCAAACCCTGACCTCTGGGTGGAGGCACCCGCCATTGGATCCAGGCCCCTCGGCCTGTTAGTGGCAAATCAGGCAGGGGTAGTAGCCCTTGGGATAGCGCCATCTAGGGGTTACATGTCGTATCTTGACTTTGATGTATCTTGCCTATTGTTACCTCTATATACCTGTATTTTTCAGATGTACCGAACCTAATGTTCTGTTCCTTGTATCTCATCCTGTGTATTTGCCTATATCTTGTATCATTCTAACTGTGTATTTTGACTATATCTTTTATCCCTTACTATCCCTCTCCCCAGGACGCATCCTGAATTGAGCAGTCCTCTGCTCAGTGTGCCTTCCTGGTAAAACATTTAAATGACTAAATTACAAATAAACTAGAATGGTTAAATTGCTTGATGGGACAGCTAAGACTGAAGTTAGCTCTGTGTGTTGTGCATGGATTGGAGGCCTGTAGCCATTTACCACATTCTGTATGCAACTCTTCTTTCTTTCTTTATTTATTTAGTTTTTGTTGACCGGGTAAGTGCACTAGACAAATCCTGCCTATTTTCAGGCACGACCCGGGGGAGGGGGATACAGATGAATGCCAACTGACCTTGAACCAGATTAAGCTGTTGGTGGTATTTTTAGTGAATGAGTGAAATTTGGCCACAACACCGGGGAAATTCCCCTACTCTTTTCGATAAGTGCCATGGGATCTTTAACATCCACCTGAACTACCACCAATCCTGGCAGATGGGACCTCGGTTTAATGTCTCATCCGAAAGACGGAGCTTCTGATGCTTCTGCTTATGCAGTTGCAGCTGCCAACTGCATTCAGCAGGATTCATGGTTGTGTGCTGCTGGTTTTGCTACCTGTGTTCAACAGTTGGTCTTTAATTTGACTTTTCGTGGCCAGAAATTATTTGGCCATGTTGTGGAACTCATTTTAACGGAGTTGGTCTCAAAAAATGACTTTTTGTTCCTTGAAGTTCCTTGGTCTCCATCCCGGATGTGGGGTGATACTTTTTTTCAGAGGCTCCTGCTCCTCCCATGTACAGGGTTCTGATTGGTCTGCCGCTGGTGCCTCTGCCTCCAGCCTTAGTCCTCAGATGCCCATTTTAGGATCACTAAAGGTCCAGGTACTGAAAGTGTCCGTGCCGCCCCCTCAAATTCGTGACTTCCTTCCGCCCCCTCACTGCTCTCCAGCGGATTCTGGTGGAGGGCAAGATCTCCCTGTTTCTGACACGATGGCTAGACATCACAGCAGATGGGTGGGTCCTCGTTATTATTTGGGAGTATCATAAGCAGGAATTATTACTTCCACTCCTGTGCATCTTCCCAGACCTTCTGTTGACTGGAGTACACTTTGTTGGACAAGAGAACAATTCAGCCTGTACCCCTGGCCAAAGTAAATAGGGGTTTCTGTTCAAGATATTTCCCAGTCTAAAAGTAGACTGCGAAGTACACCTGTCTTTGACCTCGGAGGACTGAATAAATACATTTTGTACAAAAATTTTTTAATTGTCTCTCTTCTGTCCCTCCTCCCTCTGCTCTCACTAGGGGATTGACTTTGTGCTGTGGACATGCAGAATGCATATCTGCACATCAGGATTCATACACCCATTGGCAGTACTTATGCTTCATTCTGGAGGGCCAGCCCTACAAATTTTGTATCTTGCCCTGTGACTTATCCTCCTCACTGTGTGTTCACAAAGTGCTTTGCTGTGGTGATCTAATATGGTTTCTCTTATCTGGACAACGTGCTCCTCAGAGTGCCTTACAGGGAAGCAGCTTTATAGACTTTGTACTGGACTCCCCAGTTGTTCAGCCAGCTGTGTATCCTTGTCATCGAACCCAAATCAGTTCTGACCCTTGCTAGTGCATTCAATTTACTGGCAGTGTCTTGGACACGGCATAATGCTGACATTCCTTCTGGGATCTCATGCTAACGTTATGATAGCCCAAGAGACACTGATCACCTCTACTATCCGGGTCCCTGTGAGATTCATGCTTTGTCTTTTACAGTTCATGGAAACTGTCATTGCGACTCTTTCCCATTGCCCACATTCTCCAGTGAATACTTTATGTCCAGTGGTCCTAGGCTTCCAAATCTCTGGATCACCCAGTTCTGGTCATGGGCCTATTTCGATAGTCTCTTTACCAGTGGTGAAACCGCTGCCATGTGGCTCAGGTGTCCCCCTTTCTGTGTCCCTCCCTTTGAGACGTCTTCACCACGTATGCCTCTGGAGTGGGTTGGGGGCCCATCTGGGTACACTCAAGACCCAGTGTGTGGCCCCCCTTCATCTTCTCTCTCCACATAAATATTTCACTGATGAGAGTTCTTCTTCTTGGCCAGTGGACCTTCATCCTTCACAGTCAAGTCCATCCTCTGATGGTACAGACTTGACAACCTCTGTGGTATGCACTACCTCAATAAAGAAGATGGCACTCACTCCAACACCCTCTGCAAATAAGCCATTAAATGTGGTGGTGAGCCCTGGTACACAGCATATATAGATATATATATATAGATATATAGATATATATATATATTGTTGCACATTTCTACCTAGCACTCTAAACATCCTGGCAGACTCTTAGCAGTTTGGTTGCATTTTCCCACAAGTGTGGAATTCCAGATACCATTATAGCAAACCTCTTCTCACTTTGGATCATCCAGTGTTGGACTTTTTTTGTGTCCTCACTCAATTAGAAATTGCCTTGTTCTAGGATCGTGGATATGTTGTTCTAGCCACACTTCTTGGCAGGTACCTTGCCGCCTCAAGATGTGCCGGAAAGTCTTCAAGCTGGCTCCTCCCATCCACCCGAGTGGTATAACCCTCGGCTCCGCCCCATGATGCCAGATCTTCCTTTCCGCCTGAAGGTTCAGGTTCCCTCCTTAGCTCTTCCACATGTAGTAGGCCCTGGCTCTAGAATCTTTGGATTGCTTCCAAAACTTATTCTAAAACTCTCTCAAGTTTTGTCTTCTCATTCTTCTCTCGCTACCGTGATGGAAGACAAATTGGTACCTGGGTTTCGCTGGTGCCCCTGTGGACAGAAGATGTCTCACACTGATCCACACACTGCATGCATCTACTGTCTGGGACACAACCATGATCCGAAGGCTTGCGATCTCTGTCAGTCCTTTTCACCTTCGGTTCTGAAAGACTGCGCTGTCCGACTTCAACTGGGGTGACCGGAAAAGCGTTACCCGCTGGTTCAATCCAAGGATGCCCGTTGGGTGGGCTCCTTGGCTGCGGGGGTCCGTCGAGCTGCTGGAACAGCTTAAGGCCTTCGAGAAGGAGGCGGCTCAAGCTGTGGTGGGCTCCTCTTCGGCTTCGGCCTTCATTCCGCTACAACTCAGATCCTCCTATTTGGCTTCCTTCAAGGAGTTGTGCCAGTCTCTCTCTACTAAGGGAGAGGACCCTTCAGGGTCACATGTTTCACGCTCTCGGAAGAAGAGTCGAAAAAAGCACAAGTAGCAATATGGAAAGCACTCTTGGGACGGGAGGGTCCCTCCCCCAGGAATCCCATTTCGACCTTGGTCGAAGTCGCGGCTGAGGACACTGGTTTCACAGTAACCCCATCAGACCAGTTGGCTGAGATGCCTATCGATGCGGCCGAGATTTTTCTCTAGCTGATTGTCGGGTTGTTGCTCAATCCTGCTGACGATTCTTTATTTCGGACTCCGGTGCCTCCGGTGTCCTCAGATGGGTTGGCTCAGCCTGCTGGGCAGGACCTGCCCGCCAAGTAACCTGACCAGGAGGAGCCGCAGGTGTCCCCAACTCCTTCTGAGGTCCCTGTCGGCCCTGCTGATGGTTGAGGTCTAGGTCTCGTTCCTCGACTTCAATGTCGGACAAGACTCACCCTCATCAGTGATCTTGCTCCTGATGCCATGGTAAGTGGTGGCGCCGCTTCTCATCTTCTTCCTCCTTGGGTGAAGAGAGGTTCCGGCACAAGTTGCATCAGAGCTACGAAGACCTAATGTGGCAGCAGTTGGTCCTGTCTGGGTCAAAAGCGATTCTGTTTTCTACCTAGGCCATTAAGTGGCTTTTGCCCGAGCGACCGACGTCGGCCACAGTCTCCGTCACTGAGGTGCTGGTTAAGGCCCCATCGGCTCAGTCGAAGTTGGCTACTCCACCGATCTGGGTGGAACTGCCGCCCGAGCAAATGAAGTCTGAGGCTTCGACCAAGGAATCTTGGTCAGCCCAAGGCCTGCCCCATCAGTTGTCGGCCACTCTTACTCCCGACTGGCCAAGGTGGGTTGAGAGTGACTTGGGTGGTCGCCTGCCTAATGAGGTCTCTTCTGAGTCCAAAGATTCCTCCATGGTCTCCCGTCCTGTTGACGCCAAGTCTCCTGGGGGTCTCTCCATCGACGAGAGCTCTACCTCGTTGATGGGTATTTGTCGGCTCATATCCGAGTCCACGGGAATGGAGCTCGAGCCTGTGCAGAAATGGGCCAAGTATCCCCTCACAGAGATTCTGGACAAAGGGGATTCTCCGATGGAGGCCTTTCTGGTGGCTGAGGCCATTGTGGGTCCAGCCTTGAAGCTGTGGCAGCATCCTGCATCTTGCCCTGCGCCTTCTGCCCGCATGGCCCATAAGTATGCGGTCCCTATGGGGTCCCTTTTGGGATTTTCAGAGCACCCCTCTGTGGTGGGGTTGGTGACCGGTTCCATTTTTTGGCATTCAGGCAACAAAGGGGATGTGGACAGACCCCCGGACAAGGAATCCAAACAACTGGACTATCCTGGGAAGAAGGTCTGTGCAGCCTCTTCCCTTGGCCTTCATCAGGCCAATTCGGCTGTTATCATGGAACATTTCTCCCATGCCCTCTTGGGCTCCCTGGACAAGGTGATCCCTCATCTCCTGGCAGACCTCCAGACCACGGTCAAGCAGGTCTGGGACCAGGGTAGGGCTGTGGTGAAGCAACAACTCCAGATGGCTCTGGATATTGGTGACTCCTGTGCCCATTCAGTAGCGGCCGCAGTGGCCATGCACTGCAGGGCTTGGTTGCACATCTCGACCTTTACGGCTGATATGCAACACAAGCTGGCAGATGTCCCCTTTCTGGGCCTGACCTGCTTGGGCCCGGTGTGGAGGGCCACCTCCAACATATAGAGAAGTCCAGTTCCACCTTGGATTCCACTAAATCTGCCCAGAAGGACAAGGGCCTCAAGTGTCAGAACCGCAGGCCCTTTCGTTCCTCCACTCCTGCGGCCAGACCAGCCCAGCAGCAGCAGAGGGCCAGCAGGCTCAATCTTGGCATCTTTGGGCCAAGTCTGTGGCCTCCTCGTTTGGGAAGCCTAGGGGAAAAGGTCCCAGCAGTTCCTCCGCTGGACCCTCCTCCAAGGCTGCCCAGTGATGGTTGGGGGACGCCTCCTTCAATCCCGTCACACCTCCCAGGGACCTCCCATAGGGGGCCGGCTCAGCTACTTTATTTCTGCCTGGTCCGCTATCACCATGGACTGCTGGGTTCTGGAAGTGGTCGGTTGAAGCCTGCCTCTGGAATTCGAGCAGACCCCTCCATATCAAGCCCGCACCCCATGGGGGGATCTGGTGTCCGCAGCCTGTCAGTCGGCTCTCTAAGACGACTTAGCTCAGCTCCTCCTCAAGGAGGTGGTGCGCAGAGTAGCAGACCCACCTTTAGACCCAGGGTTCATTTCCAGGTATTTCCTGGTACCAAAACGGACAGGGGGCTGGCACCCCATTCTAGATCTGCACAACCTGAACAAGTTCCTCAGGTCCTGCACCTTCTGGATGGTAACTCTGGCTCAGATCATACCATTTCTGGAGCAAGGCATGTGGTTCTGCTCCCTAGATCTTCAGGACGTGTTCTTTCATGTCCCAGTCCATCCATCCCATCGACGGTTCCTCCACTTCCGAGCCAAGGGAACCCTTTATAAGTTCCAAGCCATGCCCTTCAGCCTGTCTTCAGCCCCAGGGTCTTCACCAAATGCATGGTAGTGGTGGTGGCTTACCTGAGGTGCAGAGGAGTCCGGGTGTACCCTTACCTGGATGACTGTCCGATAGCAGGTCCCTCCATGTGTGATGTGGAGCTGTCCAGGGATCTGGCCCTCCAGACTTGCCTTCTCAGGTGATTCAGTTCATCAGGGCAGAGCTAGACTCCTGCCGAGCCAGAGCTCAGCTCCCGGCGGACAGGGCAGAGGTTCTCTCCTCCTTTGCCCAGTCATTTCTGGTTGGGCAATCGTGCCCTGCCTGGGACTTCCTGCGTCTTCTGGGCTACATGGTGGCCTGCACCAGCGTGGTCCGATGGGCCTGCTGGCATATGCTTTCCCTCCAGTGGGAACTGGCCAGCAAGTGGTCTCAGCGCTCAGGTCATCTTGACCAGCTGGTCTCTGTGACCCAGAGGATGTGGGATGGCCTACAGTGGTGGCTCGTCCCATCCCACCTGCAGGAAGGGATCCCATTTGTCCGCCCTGAGCCGACGGTCATCCTGATGACCGACACCTCTCTGATGGGTTGGGGTGCCCATCTGGGGGAGCACAGAGCCCATGGGCACTGGTCCCCCCCGGGAGTCCCGATACCAGATTATCCTGCTGGGGCTTTGAGAGGTTCGGCTAGCCCTGACCGCATTCGATCTGTTTGTTCGGGGTCAAGTGGTGCAGGTCCAGACAGACAACACCACGACCATGTACTATCTCAACAGGCAGGGTGGGACATGCTCCTTGCCCCCTGCAAGGAAGCTCTCCGCATTTGGTCCCTCGTGCTCAGCCTGGAGGCAGATCTCCTAGCCATTCACATGGCAGGAGCTTCGAATCAGATGGCCGATGCCCTCAGCTGGATGGGCTGGGCATCTCACGAGTGGTCTGTCCACCAGGAGGTAGTACAAGATCTGTTCTCCCACTGGGGCACCCCTCAGGTGGACCTGTTTGCCTCCAGGGAGAAAGCAAAGCTGAGGCTGTATCATGCCCACCCCCTCAGCAGGGTTCGCTGCAAGGGGATGCCTTCTCAAGGCCGTGGACCCCAGGCCTCTCCTGTGCCTTCCCTCCCCGTCTGTTGATTCAAAAACTGCTCATCAAGGTCAGGAGGGACAGGGCACAGGTGATCCTGGTAGCCTCAGACTGGCCACGCCAATTCTGGTATCCAGACCGTCTCAGCCTCAGCTCCAGGCTCCCGAGGCGGCCTCCAGCATGCCTGGACCTGCTCTCCATCAATCAAGGGAAGGTACTTCACCCGGACCTTCAGTCCCTGCACATTATGGCCTGAGCAGCTAGAGTTCCAGGCCTTGGGTCTCTCCGACGAGGTCCTCAACGTTGTTGAGGCTTACCGTAAGGAATCGACTAAAAAATGCTATGCCTTTAAAAGGAAGAGATTCTCCATCTGGTGTCAGGGCAAAGGGTTGGACCCATCGTCCTGTCCAGTGGCTAGCATTTTGGACTATCTTTCGTCCCTCTCCCAGCAGGGACTTCGGTCGATGACCCTAAGGGTGAACCTGGCAGCCATCTCTGCTTACCAGGTGCGGGCTGGTCAGCAGTCAGCGGCACAGGAGAAGGTGGTCTGGCACTTCTTCAAAGGCCTAGATCACATATTCCCTCCGATGCGTGAACCTCCACCTCTGTGGGATCTACTGCTGGTTTTGGCAAAGCTCATTGGCAAGCCATTCGAAACGATGCACAAATGTGACATCTCACATTTGTTGTGGAAGACCGCCTTCTTGGTGGCTGTCATGTCAGCCAGAAGGACTGGGGAGTTACAGGTGCTTTCTATGAGTCTCCTTATCTGGTCTTCCACAGGGACAAGGTTGTCCTGCGCCCCAACTCAAAATTCCTTCCGAAGGTGGTGTTGGAGTTTCACCTTAACGAGGTGATTACTCTGCCGGTGTTCTACCCCAGTCACACCTCAGAGGCCGAGTACAGGCTCCATACTTTGGACCTGAGACAAACGTTCGACTACTACAAAGAGAGAATGGCAGAAGTTCAGGGAGAGGTTCGCCAGCTGTTTGTCACCTACGCTGAAGCCACACCTGGCAGACCTGCAGCCAAGTGGACAGTAGCTTGATGGATTACATCTTGTATTGACCTCTGCTATAGGATGGTGGGTAGGGAGACTCCTATAGGGCATAAGGCTCATTCCACCCACCATACTGCTGCGTCAGTGGCTGCTTCTAGGGACATCCTGGCTGCTTCTAGGGATGTCCCTATCCAGGAAATCTGCAGGACTGCTACCTGGAAGTCAGCACACACCTTCATTTCCCATTGCCACATCAATCTTGAGTCACTCCAGGATGCTGGTTTTGGAGCCTCAGTTTTCCATTTCATCTTTCCTAAGTAGGGGCCATGCGTCTTACCTCCCTTCTCCCGGAGAACTGCGCGGGGTCTCCCAAATAGTGTGAATAGAACAACATATCCACGATCCTAGAAAAACAGGGTACTCACCTGTAACAGTAGTTCTAGGAGTGGTATATGTTGTTCATCCACACTGACCCACCTGACCTCCCCAGCTTCGACGCACAAATCTGGCTTTCAGCGGTCCAAGATCTGGCATCATGGGGCGGAGACGAGGGTTAAACCACCTGGGTGGGAGAGAGAGAATGAAAAAGTGTCCAAGTCTTCAGGTCTTCATGGACTACCTTAGGTCCCTATAACCGAAAAAATTACCTCTTGACTATTTCTAAGAGGATAAGGGGGCTCTTACAGGGGAGTGCACAATACCCCGGAGCTGAACATACTTGTGAATCGAAGAAAAACCAGAGCGGTCAGCACTTAATGAAACTTTAATAAGGAGCAGCATAAAAAGCATAGCAAAAAATACACACAATAAATAGTACAGATCTCACCCATAGAAGCAAAGTAGCGGTGCAGACTGTAGTGTCTAAAGTTTCATGCAGCCAGAAAAATCCACGGGTCTTAAGTGAGTGCAGGTACGCATGGTCGCACGCTTTCGTAAACTTACAGCGTATGGTGCATAGAAAATATGTGCTGAATCACCCACATAAAACGGATACGGGGACGAACTGCCGAGTTTATTTAGTTGAAATACAACGCAAACCCAAACCGCTACCACGCGTGAATACAGAACGCCAAACAGGCTTTGGTAAAGTTAGTGATTACGTGACGGTCTTCTCAGAGCCTGAAGAAGACCGTCACATGGTCAATACGTAAGCATACCCAGAAGCGTTGTGCATGCATGCCGAGGGTCGTGGTTGTACTATTATGAATTTTGGTGTTCTGTATTCACCGCGTGGTAGTGGTTTGGGTTTGCGTTGTATTTCACCTAGAATTGTCTCGGCATTTCATTTGGCCATAGAGACATAGTGGATTCCCTGCAGGGGAGGGCCTCAAACAACCGGTACAACAGCCCATTAGAGACAGGGCTATCCTAGATCTAGTACTGACTAACAAGGAAAAGATCACAGATCTCCAGGTAGAAGGTCATCTGGGGGCCAGTGGCCATCACATAGTATGGTTCAATTTGGCCACTAGAACTAAATCATCCCATTCCAAGGCAAAAATATGGGACTTCAGAGGAACTGACTTTGATAAGATGGCCAACATAGTTAAGCTAGCCCTGGCAAGACGAAATACAGGTGAGAGCATACAGGCAAAGTGGATAAGCAGTAAGGATGCAATACTTGAAGCAACATCCCATTGTGTTAGAGAGAAAAGGAAGTGCAAAAGAAGAAGGAAACCACTTTGGTTCTCAAAAACAGTAGCAGAAAAGGTCAGAGCCAAAAGGCTGGCCTTCAGGAAATATAACGGAATGCAGCGGGATGACGATAGGGAGGCATACCAAACTTCCCTAAGGGAAGCAGGGAAGGCAGAAAGGCAGGCAAAGGCCCAAACTGAGGAAACACTAGCACAATCAGTAAAAGAAGGTGACAAGACTTTCTATAGATACATTAGTGAAAGCAGAAAGTCCAGAGGGGGGTATCGCTAAGATCAAAGGGGATAAGGGGCGTGTGAGGAGGAGGACCATGTAAAAGCATCTATCCTAAATAGATACTTCTGCTCAGTATTTACTGAGGAGAAGGTCGGACAGGGCCCACAGCTCAGCACCATGGACACGGGGGAGGGTGGTGTGCACTAGTCCCTTCACAAAAAAAGGGGTCCTACAAGAGCTCGATAAGCTCAGGGTGGGCAAGGCAATGGGACCTGATGGCATACATCCCAGGGTACTAAAGGAGCTAAGGGTGGAACTAGCAGAGCCATTATCAGAACTATTTAGTGAGTCGCTGACCATAGGAGAGGTCCCACTAGACTGGAGAAGGTCTCATATGATCCCGCTCCACAAGAGTGGTAGCAGGGAGGAGGCAGAGAACTATAGACCAGTCAGTCTCATCTCAGTAGTGGGCAAGATTACGGAGGCACTCCTTAAGGAAAGGATAGTGCAACACCTGGAATCCATAGGAGCACAGGATCCAAGACAGCATGGGTTTACAACAGGAAGATCCTGTCAGACTAATTTCATAGATTTCTTTGACTGGATAGCCAGAATGGTGGACCAAGGGGGAGCAGTTGATGTCGCCTACCTTGACTTCAGCAAAGCTTTTGATACTGTTCCACACAGAAGATTGATTAATAAGCTGAGTAGGCTCAGTGTGGGTCAGAAGTTGGTCAACTGGATGGCAAACTGGTTGACGGGCAGAAAACAGAGAGTGGTGGTAAACGGTATATAGTCAAAAGTGATGCAAGTCACAAGTGAGGTACCTCAGGGATCAGTCCTGGGGCCAGTCCTCTTCAATATCTTCATCAGTCACATTGCAGATGGACTGGAGGGTAATGTTTGTCTGTTTGCAGATGACACCAAGATCTGCAACAGAGTAGATGATCCAGATGGGGTGGGCAGAATGAGAAGAGATCTGGATAAACTGTCAAAATGGTCAGAAGAGTGGAGCTGGGGTTTATCGCAAAGAAGTGCAAGATCATGCACATCGGGAAGAGAAACCCTGAAGCCACCTATAGGTTGGGAGGGGAGTTGTTGGCAGTCACAAGGGAAGAAAGAGACTTGGGCATCATCATCACAGATGACCTGAAATCATCCAAGCAGACCACTAAAGTAGTAGGTAAGGTTAGGGGATATTGGGGTGTATTAGTAGGGGTATCACAAGTTGTAAGAGGGAGCTAATAATCCCTCTTTACAAGACACTGGATAATCCCCATCTGGAGTACTGCGTGCAGTACTGGAGGCCACACCTTCACAAGGACATTAACCAAATTGAGGCAGTCCAGAGAAGGGCAACCAAAATGGTGCAGGGACTACATCAGAAAACATATGAGGACAGATTAATGGAGCTCAATATGTATACCCTAGAGCAAAGGAGGGAGAGAGGTGTTATGATTGAAACATTCAAACACCTTAAGGGCATTAACAAGGGACTCAGCATGAGATTAGAGGGAGGCCGATTAAGGGGTAATGTGAGGAAGTTCTTTTTCACAGAAGGGGTGGTGGGTGCGTGGAACGGCCTTCCTCAGGAAATTGTGGATATGAATACAGTGCAGGGCTTCAAACAGGCATGGGATAGGCATAAGGGAGCAATACAGATAAGTATGAATAGATAGGCCATTGACAGAGCAAAAGCCGATGGCACATACATAAGGTAGAAAAAGAAATGGGCAGACTGGATGGGTCTTGTGGTCCTTATCTGCTGTCAACTTCTATGTTTCTCTGTTTCAACATCTTGCCTTCTAAAAGTAAAAAAATATGAAAGATTTTTTAGGGTTATTAGCAATCGACTTATCTACTATTATAGTATATTTCTAAGTTGTAATATTATGGACCACAATCCGATAGTTCTGGGAACCCGTGGGAGATCAGGGAGGTCAATCCTCATGAAGTTGGCTTGTGCAGTGGCTGAATTTTTATTCAGTTCTATAAGCCCTCATAGTCTTTTCGTTCTCTATTTCTTCTTAGGCATTTTCATTTTTTATGTTTGCTTGCGCACATGCGCAAGAAACATGGCAGCTTAGGAGAGAAGCAGGTTGCAGAGGCGCGGCAGTGTGGCAGCCAACGGAGGCACTACATTTGAGGGCTTGGCACTGGTGGATCAATGGAGGTGCAGTGTGCTGATGACACTGGCTTCCAGAAGTGCCACCAAGTTGTAACATTTTCGCTGCAGCAATCAGGGGCTGCCTCCTCATTGCAGCGTCAGCCATTCCGCTACAATGAGGGAGCAACCTGTCATTGCAAGGCGGAATGTTGCATACTGTATTGTTTAGGAAACGCGTGGCAAGCCACCGCCGTTCACAAAGAATGTTACAGAGCCTCTATCCGAGGGGTACCTAATCCTCGGCATCTTGTGCCCCAAAACAGTAGTTTGTTTGCCGATGGGCAGCTCAATCCCCATCGGCTTTAGTCCCCTCAGTTTAATTTGCCGACGGGAGCCCACTCCCAGTCTGCATAATGCCCCCAAATTGTTGGTTTGTGCCGAGGAGGGTGCCCAACCTCCTCGACTCTTGCCCCCGTATATGCAGACGGGGTGCCCAATCCCGACGGCCACAGCTCCCCCAACAAAACACTTGGGTGACATGCTGGGAGCCCACCCCAGCGTGCCAAATGTCCCTGTTAAGAAAAAAAGTCCCACAATGTTTTTTCTTTTTTCCTGTAAATCAGAAAATGGTCCCTCATTGAGTCCGGTGGCCCAGCCCCCAACCCGTGCCCACCCTCTGCGCAGCCTGCCTCCCCACACCCCCCTCACCCCATACTTACCTCCGGAGCCCAACACGATGATCTTCGGTGGACACGTCTGCGCTCTTCAAAGCCGACCGCGAACTGAAGAAATGCCGGTAAGCTGTATAATGGCATAAATAGGTTTTTTTCAACTTTGGTGCATATCTCAGGCATTTTGGGGAATTTTGGCACCAAATTTTCAACGTGGGGTTATTGGGACCCTTCCCCATGAATTCAGCCACTGTCATGGCGTTATTCTGTCCCAAAAGGTGACTTCATGGTCACTATGCAGAATCACCTTTTGGGACCGATTAATGAAATGACAGTGCCAGTGTTTATGAGGTGGGCTCTCAAAAAGTCTGTGTTGCAAATTTGGTAGAAAAAAATCCAAGAAATGACTGTTTTACGAGCCTGCATTGCGCAGTTGCTACACACGCTCGTAACTTCATGAATTTGCATTATTTTCATTCCAGATTTTCAACATTATAATTTTTCTGCACCTCCTTATGAACAGTACAGCTGTCATTTTTCACATCCTGGCCAAAATGTGTTTTTGCACTTCCGTCGCAGAATAGCGTGGTCGCTGTGGGAAATCACTGTTCGGGACACATTAAGAAAATCACAGTGACACTGTTCATTAGTAGAGGTCTTAAAACGCTTATGTTGAAAATTTTGTGACGAAAGTCCATAAAATGACTGTGTTACGAGCATGCATTACACAGTTTCCATGCACGCTCGTAACGTTGCAAATTTGTAATATTTTCATTCCAGATTTTCAATATTGCCATTTTCACACCTCCTTATGGACAGTACTGATGTAATTTTTCGCATCCTCGCCAAAATGTGTTTTTGCACTTCCGGCACAAAATAGCATGGTCGCTGTGGGAAATTAATGTTCGGGACACATTAAGAAAATCACAGTGACACGGTTCATGAGCAGTGGTCCTAAAATGATTGTTGTTGAAACTTCGGGTGACGAAAGTCCATAAAATGACTGTTTGACGCGCATGCGTTGCACAATTTCCACTTATGCTCGGAAGTGTGAGCATTTTTTAATATTACCCACTACAGATTTTCAACATTGCCATCTCTTCACACCTCCCTATGGATGATACAGCTGTCATTCTTCATATCCTGCCTGATTTGTGTTTTCATACATGTGGCACAGAATGACATGGTTGCTGTTGGAAGTCAGAGTTCAGGACACATTGACAAAATCACACTGCCACTCTTCATGAGAAAAGGTCTCAAATGCTTTGATGAGGTGGGGTCACAAAAAGGCCATGTTGAAAATTTGTAGGCAAATACCAACAAACGCCTGGGGCGTTAGGGTTTCTAACCATAACGTCCCACCGTGTTCAGACTGACAGGCATCGGGGTGTGCCTTTCGATTGCCAACTGTACTGCTCATGCCATCCCACCCCACCCCCCAGCCACTGACAGGCATCGAGTTGTACCTCGGACTCTTCGGCCACAGACTTCACCCCGTTCTCCTGTGCTGCACCCATTTCAGCGTATCTCCTTATGGAATGGGGTGACTGTAAAGCCAAACACCCCAAGGCACACCTCAACATGTGTTGGTGTCTGCAGAATAGGGTGAGCTGACATGGCATGACCATCATGGGTGACGACCCAAACACTTACCCCAATGCCTGTCCATCTCTACAGGATGGAGGTGGGGTTGGCATGAAGTTCAGTACTTCACTGCTTTTCCTATTCTGCATCTGTCTCACTCCTGCATTTCCAATGCTAATACCAGCAAGCAAACATTCGACATTGACAAATGCTTATTCTAAACTGATATAGGTATTGCAAAAGGTCATCATCTGTTAATGTTTATTTACATTACCTCTAAACTGTAATATAAAGTAAACTTTCAGATTATAAATAATAGGGATCCACTACTCATCACTGTGCACCAAACATTCTTTTCTGTACAGTTCAGCAGGTACTTGCAAGGGGTGTGTATAGGGGGGTCATATTTCTATTGCTTGATCATTTAGTTATACCCTGGGCAACAAGGGGGGGGGGGACATCTTGTCTTATCTATTATTATCCAAATGGATTATTCTGTTTGGCATGTTTTTTACATATTCTCCTTTTCTGTTAGATCTCTATATATTCATAATATCTCCAGATGGCTATGTTTATATTTGGGTTGCCAATCAATTGAATCATTCAGACCATATCTCTGGCTGGTTGCCTGAAACCTGTCTATATAATAAGCCTCTCTAATTAATATTTTAGTCCTATAGTCTCCTCCTCCTGTTGGGTCAGGCAACACCTTTTCTATACCAAAAAATCTTAATTGTGTTATTTGATGATTGCATTGAATAAAGTGCCTGGCTACTGGAGATGTTAACTCCTTCTGTCACTTTTATGTTCTGTTATTCTATTTTTAAGAAGTCTCTCTGTCTTACCAATATAAATCTTGTCACAGGGGCATTTTAAAACATAAATTACCCCTATGGTGGAACAATTAAAAAACTGTTGTATTAATATATCTTCATCTCTGGCAGTGTTACATACTTTTTAATTCTGTATGTGTTGTTGCAGTTAATGCAGTGTCCGCATGGGTAGTTTCCTTTAATGTCTTCTGTTGTAAAAAAAAAAATATATGTAGGTCTCGACTCTGTAATCTTCTGATTTGTTTTTACCAGCCTATTTCCCAATGTCTTGTTTCTTTTTGCCACTATTAGTAGAAAGGTTTGAAAAGTGTGTGCGCCAACCAGTGTGGCCCTTAGTGTATCCCAATGTCTATTTATCACGTTTTTATACTATAAAATAGGTCATTATATGTTGTTGCCATGACTATCCTATCCTCTTGTACCCCCTGGTGTCTCCTTCCTGTTGCTAGTAAATCCTGTCTATCTCTGGTCTGAATTTTTTCTGTTGCTTGTGTCAAAATCTTAGGATCATAACTGCACTGTGTGAACCTGGTCACCATTTCTGTGGTAGTTTTTTCAAATTTCTCTAAAGTTATACAGTTTCTTTTAGCTTGGACCAGCTGTCCATAAGGAATAGACTGAATCAATTTCTTGAGATGAAAACTCCCTGCATGTAATACTGTATTCTTATCAGTCTCTGTCCTATATCATTTTGTTGCCAAATTCCCTTGTTCCTTGTAAACAGTCAGATCCAAGTATGGGACTCCTGTTTTGCTGTAATTCATCACAAATATTAAATGGTCAGTACAGGAATTTAAATATTTATAAAATTCCAATAATTCCTTCTCATTTCCTGTCCAGATTACCATAATATCATTGATAAAGCATTTCCAAATGCACACTTTATCGATGTATGGATTTCTTTCATGAAAAACATGTTCATATTCAAAATTGTTCATATAAATATTTGGACCCCATATGCTGGACCCCATTGCTCTGCCTCTGATTTGCAAATAGAACTGTTTTTCAAATGTAAACATTTTTTGCATAAGTACTATTTCAGCCATTTTTATAATTACTTCATTAAATGGTTTTTGATGCCCTCTTAGTGTGTCTAATGTTTTTTCAGGACCTCACATCCCTGTTCTTGTGGTATGGATGTGTATTGGTCTTTAAGGTCCCATGTGACCAATATACAACCATCTACATCCAATTCTGTATTGTTTAATTGCTCAATTAATCTATTTATATCTGCTGAATCCTTAATATAGGTTCTCATGTGTTCCACCAGAGGTCTAATGTGGAAATCAATAAAGAAGGATAATGGTTCTAACAGGAAATTTACCCCTGACACTATAGGCCTGCCAGGGTGGTCTCTCAAATTTTTATGAATCTTAGGTAATATATAAAATATGGGAATGGAAGGAGTGTTTGTAAATAATGAGTTTTTTTCCCATTCAGTAATTGCTTTTTCTTCAGATGTCTTTTCCAGTAATGACTTGATCAAGGTTCTTAACAGTATCAGTTGGGTCCTTATTAAGTTCTAAATAGTTATCAGTATTCTGTATAAGTTTGAGACAGATATTTCTATAGTGATCACAATACAGAACTACCATAGCCTCCCTCCCTTGTCTGCACTTTTGATAATAATATTATTATTTTCTAATTTCCTCAAAGC
The DNA here is from genome assembly GCA_016271365.2 of Neoceratodus forsteri. Classification (NCBI taxonomy): domain Eukaryota; kingdom Metazoa; phylum Chordata; order Ceratodontiformes; family Ceratodontidae; genus Neoceratodus; species Neoceratodus forsteri. The sequence continues at coordinate 1,119,029,220 of CM057458.1, forward strand.
TGCAAATTCTTGTGCAGATAAGTTATATTTCACTCGCCTGTCAGTATTTTGTTCCTTTTTTTAATTTCTTTTTATTTGTTGGATGTGACAACAATATAAGATACAGTCATCGATATCTAAAAATGGTATGTAAATCCATTACAGTAAATCTGTATTTGATTAACAGGAGTAAATCCAGACCATATTATCTTATTAAAGTATCTCCATTACAGAATGACAGAACTTTTTACTTTATAGACATTTAACCCCCTCCAGCTCAATGTAATTTGTACTCCTCCATGTGACTCACTATTAGTATTACAAATGTGAAGGTTGCACTTGGGGTTTACCCAAGACCAAGTCTCCCCTGTCATCTATGAAGTTGTTAGATACAACATATCAAGAAATAAAATCTGGATTGTGCCTAGATATATACATCACCCAGGGCCTCCACAACACCTCATTCACAGAAAGTTTACTATAGAGTTTGGCCGTAAAAGTTTCCATATAATAAATATCAGAAACCACCCCCCTCCAGTCTTTGACAGTGGAAACTATTGGGGACATCCATCACCTTGTTATGGCCTTTTTTGCTGCCAAAATATATGTAGGTAATAAGGTTCGGTACCAAGCTGGTCTATGAGGGGGAAATTGAGATAAAAGAACCACCTCTCCCAGACAGTGTGACACCTCCTGTTGTAATATACACCAATAGGGAGTCAACAATGGACACATCCAAGGTTGGCGGCATAAGCATGAACAGTTCCGCCAACACCTGCCATATGAGGAGGGGAGGTATTTAGTAACATAGAAACGTAGAATTAGACGGCAGATAAGCACTGCTTGGCCCACCTAGTCTGCCCATTTCCCTACCTAACGGATAAGCTGCAGATTCTAGTTAACCAACAGCTTACTTCCTCCTACCCCCCACTAGAATTGCCTTATGTCTGTCCCATGCATTCTTGAATTCCCCCACTGTTTTTGACTCCACAACCTCCTCAGGAAGGATGTTCCATGTATCCACAACCCTCTCTGTGAAGAAATGCTTCCTCACATTACCTCTGAGCCATCCCCCCTCTATCGTCAAATTGTGTCCCCTTGTTTTTGCACATCTCTTTTTCTGAAAGATGCTACCCTCTTGGACCTTGTTGAGTCCCTTGAGGTATTTGTAAGTGTCTATCATGTCCCCCCCCCCTCCTTTCCTCGAGGCTATACATCTTTAGTTCCTTTAGCCTTTCTTCATATGTCTTGTGATGCAGACCATGCATCATTTTGGTTGCCCTCCTATGGACAGCCTCCACCCTGTCTACGTCTTTGCGGAGATGGGGTCTCCAGAACTGTACACAGTACTCCAGATGTGGTCTTACCAACTGTCTGTACAGAGGGCCAACAACTTCCTGTTTTCTACTGGTGATGTCTCTCCCTATGCATCCCAGTATCTCCCCAGCCCTCCTTACTGCCTTCTCACATTGCTGGCCCACCTTTAGGTCGTCTGATATCACTACCCCCAGGTCCCCTTCCATTTTTGTTGTTGTCAGTATCTCACCCCCTATTGTGTACTCTTCCCCTGGGTTTTTGTTTCCCAGGTGCATTACCTTGCACTTCTTAGCATTGAATCTAAGCTGCCATTCATTTGACCATTCCTCCAACCTTGCCAAGTCCCTTTTCATCCTTCCCCCCCCACCTTGTGTATCAACCCTGTTGCAGATCTTTGTGTCATGTGCAAAGAGACATACTTTCCCTTCCAGTCCCTCTGCAATGTCACTTATAAAGACATTAAAAAGGACCAGCCCCAGTACTGAACCCTGCGGTACCCCACTAGTGACCCTCCTTTCTTCACTGTGAACTCCATTTACTATTACCCACTGTGTCCTGTTGTCCAACCAGTGTTTTACCCAGGCTACCACCCTGGGACCCACTCCCAGGCTGGCTAATTTGTTTATTAATCTTTTGTGTGGGGCTGTGTCAGATGCCTTGCTAAAGTCTAGGTAGGCCATGTCCACAGCCCCTCCCTGGTCTACTGCTTTGGTCACCCAGTCAAAGAAATCAATTAGATTTGTCTGACATGACCTTCCCACTGTGAATCCATGCTGTCTTGGGTCCTGTGCCCCACTGGCCTCTAGGTACTCAACAGTTCTTTCCTTCAGAAGTGATTCCATCATTTTCCCAAACACTGAGGTCAAACTAACAGGTCTGTAGTTTCCTGCCTCTGTCTTGCTCCCATTTTTTGTGAAGGGGAATCATATCCGCCCTCCTCCAGTCCTCAGGTACCACAACCATCCTCCCGTGATTTATTAAAAAGGGTAGTCAGTGGTGTTACTAGTTCTTCCCGTAGTTCTTTTAGAATTCTGGGGTGAATCCCATCAGGCCCCATTGCTTTATCCACCTTCAGTTTTAAGAGTTCTTTCAGAACCCTTTCTTCTGTGAAAGGACTAATATCAACCCCCCTATCCAGAGTGCTTCTATTGACCGGATTAGGTATTTCCCCCTGCTTTTCCATTGTGAATACTGAGCAGAAGTATTCGTTCAGTATCTCTGCTTTTTTCACTGTCACTCTCTGCCCAACCACCTTCCTCTTTGTTCAGCCTCAGTATCCCTGCCTTAGTCTTTCTTTGCTACCTAATGTACCTATAAAAGGTTTTATCACCCTTCTTAACCGAATTAGCTATCTTTTCCTCGGTTTGGGCCTTTGCTATTCTGACTGCCTTACCCGCTTCCTTCTTTTTTAACTGGTACAGTTCTCTGTCCTGCTCCTTCTGTGTTTCCTTATACTTCCTGAATGCTATCTTTTATCCCTAACCTTCCCTGCCACTTCTTTTGAGAACCATAGTGTTTTTTCTTTCGTTTCGATTTGTTTATTTGCTTCACACAAAAGGCTTGTTGCCTCTGTGATGGTGGTTTTGATGTTTCCCCATTGTTGCTCCACCTCACCTTCTTGCCTGTTTGCTAGAGCTTTTCTGAGGCACTCTCCCATTTTGACAAAATCAGCCCTCCTGAAGTCCAGTAGCTTCACTTTTGTGTGGCATGACTCTACAGCTAAGTTTATCGTGAACCACACTGTTTGGTGGTCACTTGTTCCCAGATGGCTACCCACTTCAAGATCAGAGATCCTTTCTCCGTCCCCATTTGAGAGTACCAGCTCTAAGATTGCTCTCTCCCGAGTGGGTTCCAAAACTAGCTGTCTGAGGCATGCCCCCTGTAGGGCATCGAGAATGGCTGCAGCAAAGGTGCTCCAGTCAACATCTGGCATATTCGGGTCCCCCATCAGCAATATCTCCCCTTTCTCTGCCATCCCAAGGATGCCTTCTATCATTTCCTTGTCCATTTCCTCTCCCTGAGATGGGGGTCTGTATACAACCCCTGTGCGGATTGTGGAGCCATTTCCAGTCTCCAGGGTGACTCACAGTGCCTCCTCTCCTCCCTGTTTACCATTTAGCTCTGTTGCTTTGATCCCTTGCCTTACATAGAGAGCTCCTCCTCCTACTCTTCTCTCTCTGTCCCTCCTGTAGATTGTGTAGCCTGGTATGTTGACATCTCAGTCATGGTTCTCTGTGTACCATGTTTCTGTGACTGCCACAATATCCAGGCATCCCTCTTCCATCAAAGCCACCATTTCAGGGAGCTTTTTACCTAGACTACTGGCATTGGTACTCATTACCTTCCATTTTTTATGGCTTTATTTCTTTTTGCCCCATCCCTGTCCCTACTGCCTTTGTCTTTTTCTCCATTTACCCCTGCCCTTCTCTCTATCAACTGCTCTATCTTGGCATTTACTTCTCTAATTACCCTGATTTTTTTTTGGGGGGGGGGCTAGGATTTCCCTTCTCCTCTTTAGTGCCTCCCCCCCTTTGGCTAGTTTAAATGCTTGCCATTGAAGCATTTAAACCTATCACCTAGGATCCTGGTTCCCCTCCAGGATAGATGCAGACCATCGCGCATGTATAGGCCTGCATCCCTCCAGGTAGAGCCCCAGTCCCAATGAAGCCAAATCCCTGAGCTCTGCACCGGCTTTTCAACCAGTCATTGAATCCCATGGTGCGGAATGCCCTAGCCTCATCCATGCCATAGACAGGTAGCACTTCCGAGAAAGTTACTGAGTGTGCTACTTGTCTAAGGCCCCTCCCCAACTCCACAAACTCCTGTTGCACTGCTCTGATCCCATTCTCAGCCAGGTCATTCATCCTTAGGTGGATAATGACATCTAGCTCCCTCCCCCTTGCCGCTGCTCCCATGATCCTGAGGTTTCGTTTCCTGTCCCTCCAAGCCTTGGTGCCGTGCAGGCACCTTACTTCCCTTTCCCCTCCCTCCCCCAGTTCTACCCCCCTAGCAATTGAGTCCCCCACCAGGAGTTGTTTCCTTCCCCTGTGGGGTCCTGACAGTGGCCACCCTCCTGTGGGTCTCCATTGTGGAGGATCCCAGCATCCTCCTTGGTCTCCACTGCAGGTGCCTCCATAGAGGAACCATGCTTCACCAGAGTGGTGAATGAATTGTGCAGAGGGACAACTGGAGGGATGCGCTTCTGTTCCACCACCCTCACCCTCCCTGAGCCCACAGTGGTCCAACCACTCCTCTTTCTTGGCTACCTCTGAGGTAGTGGTGGTGGCCTGGGTGGTCCCTGGGGGGGGAGCAGGTTTCCCAAAGCCTTGCCAGGTCAGCAAGGAGACGAACAACCTCCTCCCTCAGACCAGAGAGGTGCCTGCAAATACGGCTCCAGAATGTCTCCCAGAAGACTGCTGCTTCACAGCTAGTGCATTGCAGCACTCCCCACATGTCTGTGTTCCTTCCAGTTACAGATGCATTTTTGTTTTTTGTTCTTGTTTTAGTGTGTGCAAGCTTGTGAGTGTCTCTGCCCCCTATGCAGTGTGATGTGCCTTTAAGGATATGAACAGGAGTATGTTGTTAGCAGTTTTGGGGAAGTGATGTCGGACCCCTGCTATAAAGGAAATTATGCGCTTGGGGCGGGTGGTGTGAGGGAAGGGTGGGTGGGGGTAAACCTATGCCGTGCAGAAACAATCACCTACAACTCTTACCCTCCACCCCGGGGAGTGCCTTCCTTCCTTTCAGACTCCTATTTCACAAAGGCTAAGTAACAGGTCTAGTCACAACTGACTGCAAATATCTCCCAGCTACAGTTCCTCCCTGGCAAATTAAAGTTAAAACTAAGACAAGTCCACCCCAAAAACAGAATCAATACTAGTTACTTACACAGGTTCAAAAAGTAATAATTAAGTTCAGTGTAGTCTAGAAAATAACCTCCCTGATTCAAGGAAGCTGTGGCTACTTTCTCACTCTCCCTGTCTCAGGCTCAGCAAATAGAGAACACAAACAACTCCAGTTATAAATCCTTAGTTCAACTAGGCCCCTTTCAGCTCCTCCCCTTAACAGACACCTATTTCGCAAAGGCTAAGTAACAGGTCTACTCACAACTGACTGCAAATATCTCCCAGCTACAGTTCCTCCCTGGCAAATTATAGTTAAAACTAAGACAAGTCCACCCCAAAAACAGAATCAATACTAGTTACTTACACAGGTCCAAAAAGTAATAATTCAGTTCAGTGTAGTCTAGAAAATAACCTCCCTGATTCAAGGAAGCTGTGGCTGCTTTCTCACTCTCCCTGCCTCAGGCTCAACAAGGTTTCATTCCTTTTTTATCAAATCTTCAATATCCCTATTAACCATAGAGATATATGTTTCTATAGGGTGTGGTATTACTGGTGGTATAAACTGAGATTTTAATTGTAGCTTTTTACTCAATCAGATTTTTTTCTCTTGTTCTTGTAGATCTAGAACTTTTGTAGGCTGTTTTGAAAAAATATTTAAGTCTTAGCTTTCTGTAAAATCTATTTAAATCCCATTTTAGTTCAAATTCATTGACAGGAATTTGGGGGCAAAATGTAAGTCCCCTTCTCAGTACATCTGATTCTAAATGGCTTAATTCCCTTTTTGAAATGTTGTATACTAATGTATTTTGGGTACAGTCGACCTGGTAGTCCTGGGGTCCCCTGTTGTTTCCTGCTGTTTTCTTTCTCTTTTCTTTTCTATTTGTCCGATATCTTTTTCTGTTCCTCCAGCATTTGACCCTTCTATACCTGATGGACCTGGTGTTTGTGTATCCATCTGGGTCTCCTGCATAGATTGTTCCCTTATATACTGGTAACCTCTCTTGCCCCTTTGTCTGAAGGGGTTTCTGCCCCTGTACGCCCCCTCCCCTGGAAATGATTCTCCCCTACCTCTATAGCCTCCTCTGCTTGTTTCTGTGTCACTACCAGAGCTACCCAATGATGATCCCGATTCCAAATTAAATTTTGATGTTTTATTCTCCATATTGAATTTGTTTGTATAAGTGTATACTTGATTATTTCTATAATCATTTAAATCCCTTTTAAATTTTTGCAGTTGTGTTGCCCATAGCTCTTCTTCAAATTCTAAAAATTATGCATTAATGGTATCTAGTCTTTTAATTCTTCCATATTATACTTCATTTTTATGTTTGCTTGCACGCGTGTGCAAGAAACATAGTGCCACCATACAAGTTTTCCTAGGTGTGCCTCCCCCACTTCCGATGCCCTGCTCCTTTTTGCAGGCGCGGCTGCACCATGCCAATGAATGTCCGAGCTGTCTATGACAGCCATTCAGATGCAGTGACGTACAGTTCTGAGGAAAATACCGCCACAATCAGCGGATGTGGGACCAGAGGCACCTGCATACTGCCGCTAGCAATATGCAGATTGCCCAGACGTTAGCAATGTGTCTGAACTGTCATAGACAGTTCATCCCACCCCCCACGAACACCTACGAGTAACGCTGGGAGCCCACCCCAGTGTGCTTCATGCGCCTCCGCGACACCATATGGCTGACGGGGTTAACACCCCATCGGCCCGGGCTGCCCCCAAACAGACTCCAGGTGCCACGCTGGGAGCCCACCCCAGCATGGCAAGAGCCTGTGAGTGGAAACGGGGTGCCCAACCTCCTTCGCTCCACTATCCCCCAAAATGACTTCCAGTTAGGGCCCCGCATGGCCGATGGGGTGCCCAATCCTGGCCGGGCCCCAGCTGCCCCCAAAAAATAAACTCCAGCTGCCACGCTGTGAGCCCACCCCAGTGTAGCAAAAGTCCCGGCGCTTCTAAAAAGAAAAAAAGACACCTGGGGAAAAAAAGGTCCTCGTTGACTGTCTTGCCCCTCCCCAACCCGTGCCCACCCTCTGCACCCACCTCCCTACACCCCTCATTCCACCCCGTACTTACCTCCAGAGCCCAGCACGATGATCTTTGGTGGACCGGGAACACATCTGCACTCTTCAAAGCCGACCGTGAATTGAAGAAATGCCGGTAAGCTGTATAATGGCATGAATGTTTTTTTTTCAACTTTGGTGCATATCTCGGCCATTTTGGGGAATTTTTTCACCAGATTTTCAAGATGGGTTTCTTGGGGCCCCACCGCAAGAACTAAGTCATTGTCATTTTGTTATTCTGTCCCAAAAGGTGATTTTGCGGTCACTGCACAGAACCACCTTTCGGGACCGAGTAATGAAACAACAGTGTCACAGTTCATGAGGTAGGCCCCTCAAAACCCTATGTTGAAAATTTGGTGAAAGAATTCCCAAAAATGACTGTTTTTTTTAGTTGTTTGACCAGGAGTAGCACACTAAGCTGAAAGCTTTTTTACAGGTGCAATCTGGGAGCACAGGAAAGTTAAGTGACGTGCTCAGGGTCACACAGTATGCAAGTGGAAGCTGTGGGATTCGAACCTAGATCTGGTCCGCTGGATGTCACCAGATTTGTAGCTCAGAGCCTTAAACCACTGCGCTATACTGCCTCCCTAACGTTTTATGAGCGTGCGTTGTGCAGTTCCTACGCATGCTCGTAACTTTGCAAATTTTTAATATTTTCACTCTAGATTTTGAACATTGCCATTTTACTACACCTCCTTATGAGCAGTACAGCTGTCATTTTTCACATTTCGCATAAAATGTGTTTTTTCGCATGTAGTGCACAATGGTGCGGTCAGTGTGTGAAATCTATGTTTGGGACAGATTAAGAAAACCACAGTGACACTGTTCATGAACACAGGTCTTAAAATGGCTATGTTGAAATTTGGTGACAAAAGTCCATAAAATGACTGTGTTACAAGTGTGCATTGCACAGTTTCCACGCACCCTGGTAAGTTCACAAATTTGTAATATTTTCAGTCCAGATTTTCTACACTGGCATTTTTCCACACCTCCTTATGAACAGTACAGCTGTCATTTTTCACACACTGGCCGAAATGTGTTTTTTCGCTTCTGGTGCATAATGCATGGTCACTGTGGGAAATCAGTGTTCAGGACAGATTAAGAAAATCACAGTGACACTGTTCATGAGCGGAGGTCCCAAAATGCCTGTGTTGACAATCTACTGTAAACAATCCCTAAACTAATTACATTACGGGTGTGCGTTGCGCAGTTTCTGCGCACGCTCGTGACTTCATCAGTTTTTTATATTTTCAGATTTTCAACATTGCCATTTTTTACATCTCCTCATGAACAGTATAGCTGTCATTTTTCACATTCTGTTCGAAATGTGTTTTCGCGCCTGTGGTGCCAAATGGCATAGTCGCTGTGCAAAATCATCTTTCGGCTAACGAACTGATATTGCCACTGTTCATGAAGTGGGGATCACAAAAAACCCATGTTGAAAAATTGGAGTGAAAATACCAACGAACACCTGGGGCGTTAGGGTTTCCGACCATACCGCCTCATCTCTAGAGAGACTGATAGGCATAAGGGTGTGACTTGGGATTGTCGCCTGTAATGCTCATGCCATTCCACCCCCACCCCCACCCTGCAGCCAGTGACAGGCATTGAGGTGTGCCTTGGACTCTTCGGCCCCAAAGTTCTCCCCATTCTCCTATACTGCACCCATCTCACCATTTTTGGAATGTGGTGAGCATAAGGCCCAAAGACCCCAAGGCACACCGTGACACTTGTTGGTGTCTGCAGGGTAGGGTGTGGTGAAATGGCATGGCCGTTATGCCTGATGACCCAAAGGCACACCCCAATGCCTGTCAGTCTCTGCAGGGTGGTGGTGGGGTTGGCTTCAGTTCAATACTTCACTGCCATTTCTATTATACATCTCTCTAACTCCTACACTACCAATGCCAATGCCAGCAAGCAAACATTCGGAATTGCCAAATGCTTGTTACTTCCCTATCATGGTGAGCTAGATCTGTCTCTATCTGTGTTAGTTCCTTAGTAATTCCTTAGTAATAGACTCTATTATTAAAAGCATAAAGTCTCTGGAGCACCTGTTACGCACTCCATCCCATTTAGTTTCAAGTTCTGTATCACCTGTGCTCCATTTATGTGGATATGAAATAAGAAGAGAAATTATAAAATCATAGTAAAGCTATATTTTTATTAAAATATTTGGTGAGTGGGCTGTTTTTGACCAATCTGTTTCTATGAGTGCTATAACAGGCACAGGAAATACCTTACTCTGGTAGCCCTCCGCCTCTCAGTCTCAAGCTCCATCCTATCAACCATTGATTATGTAAGCATTAAGCCTCAACGAAGGTGGCATCTAATGGGGAATTAATGCATGGTTGGGATCCTTGTGGCTCAAGGCCGAAGGCTGAGTGCCTACAGTGGGCCAGCCATGCATTAATTCCCCATTAGATGCCACCTTCGGAGTGGCTTAATGCGCTTGTAACATGATGGTGCAATACTAATGAGTCTGACAAATATATTTCCACATTTGCAATAAATGTTACAGACACGGTATATTCTTTTCCAATACATCTTTACTGCACTTTTGACAGATTCTGCAGATGCTTGTTTACATACTGATGTGGCACATACTGTTTTTTGTACAGACATACATTGTCCTTTATTTAAACTATGGTAAACATTTCTTTTTAAATCGATGTGGCTATTATTTTCATAGCCTGGTTATGAGGACTGCCACTCAGCACTGTTAGTGTTTCGCTCTGTAGCTGCATTACTCATTTACATATTTTCTGACCATGTCTTCACGTGCTATGGGTTCCGCATGGTTCAGCTTCATGTTTCACTTTCTGCGCCGTTAATGCTACTGAGATCCATTTCTGCTGTGACTCGCTGTCTGCTATTGTTTCGATATAGCTCTGTCGCAGTGATTATTAGTTTCCGCTCCAAGTGTTAATAGTATTTGGGTGGGTAGGTGGGAAGGACAACATGCTTTTTTTGCTGTGACCTTGCTGTTTTGAAACACTGCTGTTTTCTGCTGTGGCTAGGTTTGGAACTTCACTGTCAATGCGGCATTATTGTTTCAATAATGCAGTGTTGCTCTCGTACCAGCTGACTAATTTCCACCAATGTCCATTTAGGTTTTCCTCCTTGTTAGTTTAGCCATGTTACAAGGCCTGGTAGTATATGGCACAGCCACAGATACCGTACTCAAGAGGGTACATACAGCACTCAACAAGACCTGCAGGCTCATCTTGAATGCTGATCGACTAACCCATAATTGCTCACTCTATAAGCAGACCAACCTCCTGTCTCTAGGGTGCAGGATCAAATTCCAAACCTGCCTCCTAGGCAAAAAAGCACTGTTAGGGAAGGTGCCCCCATGCGTATCTGGCATCTTCTCCCTGTCAGGCTCCGAGTACAGCTCCAGAGGAAGGACACAGGGCGTAATCGTGGTGTTATTATGGCGTACAGTACTCGGGCAGCACGCGTTTTTCGACAGAGCCCCTCTATGACACAGTAAGGTTCCCGAGGACATTCATAATTCCACCAGTCTCTTCAGCTTCAAATTTGACCTCAAGCACTACCTTACCTCTTGCACTATGTGTGCCTGTTTCTCTAAAGAGTGACATGCCATCCACCAGTTGCTCCTGGCCAAGTGCTGCTGTCTGCTCCTATGAAATAGCCCAAGGCTTTAACACAGTCCCCATTACTTAGCCTTGACTTCCTCCCCGGCATGATCTCTGCCTTCCTCTGCTCTCACTCCTTCCAGCCCACCTGCCCCTCCAACACCTCCCCATTCCACTGCTCTCCTTCTCCCCCCCAGCTTACTTGTCCCTCTCCCTCAGCTCCTCCGCCCTGCAGAGCACCCCACCCCCAGTTTGTACTGCCTGCCTCCTAGCTTCTTCCCTCTCCTGCCCTGCAGTACTATGACAAAGCCTCTAGCAGGAGACTGCTCACTGCCCTACCCCCTCATCCCCCAGCCTTGGGAGGTAATACCACCAGCCCGCTGCTACCACTCCCACCCCTCTTCTTGCACTACCTGTCCCCTCAGCCCCCGCCCACCTCCATCCCTCAGGCACCACGACAAAGCCTCTGATTCAAGGCTAGGGGCTGCTTCCTGCTCCCCCCTCCTCCCCCACCTTTATCTGACCACCGCTATTGCCTCTGTGCTCGCAGCTTACAGGGGGCCCTTTCTGCACCTCTCTAAACCCTGGTATACCTAGCCATTCTGTTAGGCCTCTACAACTGATTCATTAACTAGTAGTATTTATAATGATTCTGAATTGTAACTATGTCTCTTGTACCTGTGTCCATTTGCTCTGTACAATTACTGCATGTATGTCTGTGATCTATCCCAGGACATGGAACCTTTGTAAAAGAACCATGACTCACAGGTTATTGGCTCAAAGGTTATTTCCAAATCATAAATAAAAAATCAATAAATAAATAAAAAGTTCCTCTACAGTTTGTAGGTTGGTTCCAATGTGGGATTGTAACTTGTTTCTTGAGTCTCACACACAGGCTCTTTTTATGACTGTGGTCGGAGCCTACAGGAGTATTGCATGTACAAAAGGAGTGATGTCATGTTTTCTGTCTGTGGAACTGACTGAAGGTGTAAATAGTCTCCTCCGCCTTACCCTCCTCCAAGAAATATTTTCTGCCCTCAAATAAATATGCTGTCATGTTAGTCAATGGTTGTAGGGTACTATTTCCTTTCTTAAATGGCTGGTACAAGAACTGGAACCTGAGTAGTGGGAGGCAGCATTGTTTTTTGGGGGAAGTAAGGTCCACCCCACCTCCACCCAAGAAGCTCCAAAAGATCCATGCCACCACTTTTTTTATTCATGTGGGAGGGGCATGAAGTGGGTCTATCATCCTGAAAGAAGACTCACATGTTTGGGATGTGGACCAAGGAACAGAACAAGTCTGGAGTCCCTGCATTTTGTTAAGGACTAGAGCAGAAGATACTTAAAATGCCTTCAAACTGACTTAAAACCCTTGGAACAAATGATTATCAGAGTCACCTGGTGTCTCAAAAGGAAAGACTAAGAATTGTCTAAAAACTAAGGAAAATGGACAGCTTTCAGGTATTTCTTAAACATTTATATACTAAAAATAGTCGGAGCCTACAGGAGTATTGCATGTACAAAAGGAGTGATGTCATGTTTTCTGTCCGTGGAACTGACTGAAGATGTAAATAGTCTCCTCTGCCTTACCCTCCTCCAAGAAATGTTTTCCGCCCTCAAATAAATACGCTTTCATGTTAGTCAATGGTTGCAGGGTACTATTTCCTTTCTTAAATGGGTGGTACAAGAACTGGAATCTGAGTAGTGGGAAGCAGCTTTGTTTTTTGTGGGGAAGTAAGGTCCACCCCACCTCCACCCAAGAAGCTCCAAAAGGTCCATCCCACCTCTTTTTTTATTCATGTGGGAGGGGCATGAGGTGGGTCTGTCATCCTGAAAGAAGACTCACATGTTTGGGATGTGGACCAAGGAACAGAACAACAAGTCTGGAGTCCCTGCATTTTGTTAAGGACTAGAACAGAAGTTACTTAAAATGCCTTCAAACTGACTTAAAAACCCTTGGAACAAATGATTATCAGAGTCACCTGGTGTCTCAAAAGGAAAGACTAAGAAGTGTCTAAAAACTAAGGAAAATGGACAGCTTTCAGGTATTTCTTAAACATATGCTAAAAATAAAATTCAGCTTTTGGAATTAACAATATTTGTTTACCATATTCTATCTATATATATATATTGTCTTTTTAGTAGTTTCAAAATCTTGAAAGCATTGCTGTTACTAATGCATTTAGAAATACATTTTTTAATTGTCTTTACAGAGAAATTGTGCATGTTCATGTGAGGGCACATTTTGTGATGAAGTGTATTTTTCTTTTTAAAGGAGTAGTCCACCCAGAATGTGCAAAAAACATATGTTATATAGAGTGTTTTGATATGTATGTTAAATCCTAGTGTGTCCTTCCCTTTGTCTGCTATTAGGAGTTTTTCCTAAATTAGCTTGATAGCTGTATGGTAGTTTTATGACCCCTGAGGGTCTCCATAACAAATAGTTTTATTGGCTTTCTTTCTCCTACGATGCCCTCTATCTCATGTGACAGTGATGTTGCCATGCCCTTAGATTTAGCATGTGTACTTCTTTAAAATTAGTTTAGCAACAGCTGAGCCTTGTAACTGTTCTTATCCAGGTAGCACAAATGTCAACAGTTAGTTTAGCAGATACCTGAGAGCAAGCTAACTGGGGTTTCTGTAAGACAACAGCTACTACATAGCTCTAATTCACTATTTTTGTTTTCTCTATTCATCAGGTCTAGCTAGCAGGAGTGTTTTAACATCAAAAACACAAATAATGAATTAGAGCTATTTAGCAGCTGTTTTCTTACAGAAACCCCAGTTAGATAGCTTTATATATGTATTACTACCAGTTTTGAGTTCTCACTTAAATCCAGTGTTTTGTTTCTGCCTAGGCTGTTAGAGGAGTTTTTCTAATTTTCCCTGGGTGTTTTATGATGTCTGGGGGCTGTCATTCAAGTTTGTTTTATTGCATCTTCTCCAAGTTAGTCTTCACAGCATACCATTTGGTTTGATGTCTAATAGCCCCTACAGCAGGCCAGGGTCTTGTTACAGTATTGTGCTAGCCACAGCAGAGAAAAAACACTGCAGCCAGGATTCACAGTGCTTTACAATATACTATAGAAAGTTACATGTTTAAACACACACACCAACCCCAAGCAGAACACAGCTGGATAAGGTACCAGTATTTAGGAAACTTGTCATCACTAAGCCATATGCAGTGTGGTAAGGTTAAAACCCAGATCACCAGACCAGGACCAGTACTGTAAAATCTGCACTGGGCACAGCTTATACAAATATTGCTGATCCAGTGGATCAAATAAATACGTGCAAATAAATAAATACTTGGCTTCACCTCGTGCTTCAGCCCACCCCAGGAGTAACATTATTACATGATAACACGCACCCTGTCATGCCTTATTGCTTAAATATGCCCTTTCTCAATGTACTATACTTTGATTCAGATAGTGTATGCAACAGCCTTCATGTGAACACTCTGGGCTTCTCTTTGACTCCTGATGTCTATTTGCTTTAGCTATTGTATATTGTTTGAACTGCTTTGGTCTTCTTGATGTGGTGCCTGTGCGCCTAAACTATATAATATGTTTATCTACTGCTACCCATGTATCTCCAGTGAATGATTGTTATAACTGTCTGCTCTCCGAGCCGTTGTTTTTGGACTTGTTAACTGTGCTGTCTTTGCACCAGTTGTGACGAGGTGCCTTTGTAAATGAGTCTCTGACTCAAAGGTCTGTAAATCTGATATTTTTTAAATAAATTAATAAATGTTTATGTTTAAGCCCATGAAACACCCTTATCTAGTTAATGCATTCACAGTCGTAGTGGCTCTGCTAGAGCTTGTTGAACCTGCTGCCACTTGTGAAATGTTTCCTTTCATGGAAACCACTTTTTCTGGTGGTGATTACCTCTAGTCAGAGAGCTTCTGAGCTGTAAACTTTAGGTGTGGATCCCCTGTACCTTGTTTTTCACCAGGATCGAGTTTCATTACATACTCACCTAGGTTCTTGTTAAGGTGGTTTCTGTGTTCACGGTAAATCAGACTATCTACATTCTTGTGATTTTTTTCCCTTCCCCTAAGAATGCAGAAGTTATCCTGCATTCTTTGGATATCCATGGAGCTTTATGCTTCTACATGGACCATGCAACGGACTGGATAAAGTCCTTGGAGTTTTTTGCTTTGTTCTGCTCAGGATAGTGAGTGCTGTTGTCTCTAAGCAGTGTTTTTCCAAAAGGTCATCTTGCATTTCTTTTTGTTACTGGAAGCACAGTAGGGAGCTCCCTGGTTCTGTCCATGGGCATGTCACCCATGGCATGTTTCATTCAACCTTGCAGCTGACATACTCTGCTGCCATATGGAGTTTGTCCATGCTTCTGCTAAACAATACAATCTGAATCTGTTGTCCCATAGACGGGCCGGCTTTCACCTTTCTGTCCTCTAAGGCCTACTGCCTTAAGGGTCTTGTACATCCCTGCTGTTCTGTACTGCTTTGCAGATCTTCTAAAGGTGTGGTTCTATGGAGCAAGATATCCTCAAAGACAGTTTAGTCACTTACCAGTAACAAGAGAGCTTCGAGAGACACGCTTCCATAAAGCTATAGGCCATCTTCCACCTACCCCTTCTGTATTTCTTTTTTTTTTATTATATCACATTTTATTTCCCACTGCCAGTGGGGCTCACTGTTGGTACTACCAACCATCCATGCTTCATCCCCCTCTAGCGTGCCAGGGATCATGCAGCCCAGCAGTGGGGGCTAGAGTTTTGTATTTTTTCCTGTTGCTTTTTTGGTCCTCGAAACCCCACGTCTGAGGATGCCAGCATGAAGGACAAAAGTCTAGGCTATAGATGTGCTGACACATGTCTCAGCAAAGTGCTTAATGAAGTCCTCCCTTCCCCACTCCATGAGTCCCATGCTGCCACCCATGCATCCACAGGTGGTGGTAACTGGACAATGAGACAGCCCTCCCCCTCAAAGGAGAGCATCCTATTTGACGCTCAAACCTCAATCCTCCAGCCGGCCCCTGACGACCCAGGCTTGTTCTCAAACCCGAGTCACTGGCATCATGGGTGGTAGCACTACCACCATGTCAGCAGGCTGGCCATCCCTTCTGTATTTCAAGTGTCGTGCTCTGGAAGACATACCTGTTACTACATGCTTGGTCTTCCCCTTTTTTGCATCTTTTAAATGAGATTATTCTTTCCTGAACCACCATCTCTTCTGTCATCCTTGTTAGGGTTCTGGTCTCCCATTCCAGTCAGCATAGTACAACTCTGAGATTGTTTGTGGAGGGAAACTGAGGAGGTATGGTGCTGCCCACGATGTATGGGTAACAAAAGTTTATGAGTGGTCCTATCCCAAAGGATTACCGTTTCACAGATGTCGCTTTGTGGAGAAGATACTCTCAGAGATCTGCTATTACTGGTAATAAATGTTTGCTTGATTCTAATGACTTGGGGAGACTGGAAGGTAACCTATGAAGCAGGGGGAATGTTTGCAATATGAGGGTGACTCCTTGACAGAATGGAGACTTGGAAGGTATGTTAATGGCAGGCCAAAAGAATAGCTCCCCTAGCACAGGTAATACGAGTCTGAGTTATGCTTAGTCAATTTAGTTACAACATTGGCTACTGGAAAATCAAAGTTTGGATCAGAGTGCTTAAAGCAGCAGTGCAACTAAAAGTTTTTTTTTTCCAAACAACTAGTTTCAGCTGCACTTCATATGATTACAAACATACCTGTCAAATCTACTTCTCTGGATACTTACTATGCTGCACACTAGGGGCTGGATATTCATACTGTGCCGGGCAGGGGTGCAAACCCAGGCACAGCGCAACTGGGCTGCACCAGGGCATGGACCAGGTGATATTCATGGTGCTGCACATGGCACAGCATCATTAAATATAGCACTGATGGCACACACACTGCGCCGCGGCGCGAGTGGCACTCTTGCTCCAAGCGCAAGTGGCAGAGCGAGAGCAGAGGATGAACCAGCACAAATTAAGTTGTGCGACACAGCAACCATGATATTCAGCAGTGGGCATGCAAATGTGGCCATTATGCATGCAAGGTGCAAATGGGGCCATTTGTATGTCATTATGGCTCCATTTGCATGTGTGCGCCAATCCCCGTGACTTCTGCACTATGCCTGCCAGGCTGCAGCCGCTAGGACCAACACCGCGGTCTCATATGTCTCTGCCTCCAGACGCCTGATCGCGAACATAAGGCATGCTAAAAACCCTGGTGGTCCAGTGGTAACCCCCCCATCGCCTGATCATGGGCATAAGTAATGATAAATCCCTGGTGGTCCAGTGGCACCCCCATAACACGATCGTGGGCACATGAAATAATGATCCCTGGTGGCCCAGGGGAAGGCCCCCCCCAGTGCCCGATCACGGGCATAGGTATAAATAATTCCTGGTGGTCCAGTGGAAGGTCCCCCAGCACCCGATCATGGTCATAAGTATAAATAATCCCTGGTGGTCCAGTGGTAGGTCCCCCATCGCCCAATCACGGGCGGACACATTACTAGACACCCTGGTGGTCCAATGGATACCCCCATCATCTGATAGTGCGCATATGTAAATGTAAATTACCAGGTGATCCAGTGGTACCACACTCCCCACCGCCCACTGGTCCTCAGCACCTCCCATCATTGGTGGATAGCAGCACTATACAGATGCCACTGGCTGCCGTCAATGACAGAGATACACGTCTGTACACCCATTGCATGCAGAGATCAAGATTGTATCACACAGGTTCGATATATGTGAATGGACGTGTTCATTCACATATCAGACCTGTGTAGTACAGTATGGTCTGCACACCCATTGGTCCACGCAGTGGTCCAATAGGCGTACAGACCGTACTGTACGCTGTCATTCGGCAGGCGGCCGGGAGGCATGTGGACGGGGTGCTGCCGCCAGCTGATGACAGGGGTACTGGGTGGTGGGTGACCCCAGTGGGTGGGTGGGTATCACTGGATCACCAGGTAATTTACGTTTACATATGCCCGCGATCGGGAGATGAGGGGTATCCACTGGACCACCAGGGATTATTTATTCCTATGCCCACGATCGGGCACTGGGGGTGGCCTTCCTCTGGACCACCAGGGATCATTATTTCATATGGCCGCGATCGGGCAATGGGGGTTTCCCTGGGACCACCAGGGATTAATATTACTTATGCCCGTGATTGGGCGCAAGAGGGCTTTCCCCTTGGACCACCAAGGATTATATTTTGTATATGTCAGCAATCGGGCGCGGGGGGGAGCACACCGCCTCCCAGGACAGAGAGCTGTGGCCAGTGTTCTGGTAGTGGGTGGCCACCCACGGCCAGCGGCTGCTGTGTTGCGCGCCTGCACACGGCAGCTCGCTTCTGTGGGTGGCTAGGACTTGTTCCTGGTTTTACCAGGCATATCTTTGCGCCCCGAGTGGCGCATACGAGAGTTGTGCCGAGAAGTTGTGCGATGCACATCCCGGCTGAATGGATGTGCCGACATGCGTGAGCATGCCCTGCACTTGCGCCAGATACATTACTAGAGTTATAAATTGCACTTGCTTTCTTACTATTGCCTGGGCGCATTGGTGGGTTACAGTGGTGACATCCCTGTTGCACCATGTGCAACCCTTTTGAATATCCATGCCGAGGAGTTTTTTTTTATTTTCTCACTCCTAATCCTTACCTGCCATACAACAGTACTTCGGTAACCGGTTAAAAGAGTGCCTCCAATATAGCGTTGTCCAAACTGTGCTGCAGTAACTGCGTATACCTGAATAGCAACTGGGGTAAAATAGCGAATGTTAACTACAGCTACCCATGTAGCTGTCAAGGCAGTGGTGAAAATGGATAAGGATGAAAAAAATGTGGAAGCTGATCGAGCTGCTCCCGTGGTGGAAAAGGCTAAAGCAAAAGCAGCTTGGGCAGCACAGATTAGGAGACCAAGGTTCTGTTCCCAGTCTCCTAAACCATGTGTTTTTTGTCTTCACCCCCACCCCAAGTGTGTTTTTATTTTTGCAGGCATGGAAAACAAATGCCCCTCCCAGTTTCTACATTTCCTAAGAGCCACACCCCTTGGAGTTGGTTATATTAATACTGGGGGTTGCGGGGGCGTTCCCCCCCGCAAAAATAAAGTGTACAGTATGTTATTTAACAATGGTAGCGGTTGGTGGTGTGGTTTCTGAGTGCTACCATTGGCACTGTTTCGTGTCACAGTGTTTTGCCAGCGCTGTTTATGCTGTGCTGTTCTTGATGGCACTGTTGTTTTCGCCAAATGTGGTGGTCATCTTTTTAATTTTTTTTTAAGAAAAAACTGAATTAAAACATTTATAAAATACTCACACTTTGGTGTAACTAGAACATGTTTCCAACAAATAACACTAGAAGATGTCTGGAATCTTGTATAGTGAAAAACGGTAGGTTCAAATTTGTTGCCTAGTTTCATTGCACTGCTGCTTCAACTCAGTAGAGAACCCAACAACAAATGATGACCTCTATTCATGAACATGACCATTTACATTTAAAATAAGCATAGGAGCAGGTGCACAGTTGCAGGGGTGCAAATCACGTGATATTCACCAATGTGCCTATGCGCGGAAGGTGAGGTGCATAGGGGCGCACTGAACAAGGCATGGGAGGGACCTCCATAGGCAGAAACTCTACTTGACCCCACCATATGTGATGATCTGAACCAGTAGGAACACGCAGCACACTAGTGCGTATGCATGCACATGTATGCTGAGTCTCCGACATGGCAACATTGCTGCGTAATGTACAGGGCCACAGTCATGGGTGCCTGGGTGGCAGTGTGACATCCATGTCGATGTTACATGGCCCATCAGTGTAGGGATTGTACGTCCAAAGACCATACATGCTGTATTGTATTCACCTGTACAGTGTGAGCACAGTAGGTGGGTGTAGGGATAGGACATGCAGTGTATGGTGCCAGTGGCCAGTACTGTTCATTGTCTTGCCCATGCACTCCAGCCCTAGGCATGGCATCACTGCCGCTGCACCCAACCATGGCTCTAGGTCCCAGACCGTGAATGAGATGGACCCCACCACTTGAACCACTCTGAAAGGGTCTGTCTGTGATTTTGTGGAAGTGTGACTCAAGCCCAGGTGCATGCCATACCCCATCAGTATGTAGGGAGTGTCACCGCCCAGCTTGGTTCCCTGCCTGTGATTGGTCTGCTCACCAAGTGTAAGTGTGGTGTGCATGGGGACAAAGCTGATTCATGCTGCCGGGCAGACATCTTTGGAGTGAGCAGAGAGCCGAGTAGAGACAGGTGTCAGGAGCTGCACAGTTGCCACCATCCCAGCACGGTAAACAGTTGAATGTCCCCTCTGGTTGGCAGTCCATAGACTACAGGGTGAGCCCAATACTGTGAGTACAGCAGACATGAGAGACGGAGCTATGCCTGCAGTAGAGACCTATTATTGTTGAGTACCACACCCAACATAGGACTGGTCAGGGCAGTAGGGGATAATGCCTGTGGTACATATCCAGTGATGTGGCTGTGCATAAGTGGGGGGGACGACAAGGGACACAGAGGGACCAGTGTGTGCACCGCACCTGGCATGCCACACAGAGGCCACAGAAGGCTAGGGTGCACAGGATATCCATCCCAGGTAAATGTGCAGACACAGAGTATATTGCACAATACAGTGTGTGCAAGCCATAACAGATAGATTTGCCTGCCTATGCAGTTCATCAGCAGCCCTGTCCTACAAACAAGTACAGTACAGAGGTAGATGCTGTGTAGGTGTCTTAAGGCAGGGTATGATATACGATGGGATGGGAATGAATCTGTGTATTTTATTTGCAGTGTATCACCATGGTCAGACGAGGAGACCCATGGGAAGACATTATGTCACTGACATCGCTGGAATGGCTGATTCTGAGGGAGTCAAGAACCAAGCATGCCACTTGGGTGCATGCCTGCTGCAGTGTGTGCAGCCACGGGGCCTCGATGTCATGATGAGAAGCCTATGCAAGGGGTGCCATGATCCCTCCAGGACAATACCGATGGTAGCATCTGTGTCCAGGGCCAAGTGTACACCCTGGGGGTGGAAATGCTACAAGTCTCAATGGCTGAGAGGGACCTGGGGGTAGTGGTGGATGTTAAGATGAACAACTCGGAGACCTGTAGGAGGGCAGCAGCCAAGGCCAACAGGATGCTGGGATGCATCGCTAGGGGGATCACCTCCAGAAGGAGGGAAGTGATACTCCCTCTGTATAACTGCTTGGTGAGGCAGCACCTTGAGTACTGCGTGCAGTTTTGGAGGCCACACTTAAAGAGGAACATTAAACTCCTGGAGAGGGTCCAGAGGAGGGCAGCCAAAATGATTTGGGGCTTGGAGGACAGGACCTATGGGGAGAGGCTCGAAGAGCTAAATATGTACACATTGGAAGAGAGAAGGGACCAGGGGGACATGATAGAGGTCTTCAGGTACGTGAAGGGGGTAAATAGGGGAGGAGCAGTCAGGGTGCTTTGAAGGAAGGAGGAGGGGGCAACTAGAGGGCATGGGTGGAAGCTGGAGGGGGAGATTCAGGGGAGAAAGGAGGAGGTGCTACTTCACTGAGAGGGTGGTGGAGCCATGGAATGCGCTGCCCAGGGGGCTGGTGGAGGCAGAGACGTGGAGGGGTTCAAGAGGGGGTGGGACAGGTACAGGGGAAGGGTTCTGGAAGCAAAATCCAATGCAGCAAGAATATCCGGAACTGGGAAGGGAGAAGCCAGAGAAGGCGAGGGGGGTTAGCAAGGTCAGCTCCCAGGATGGGGGCTGACAAAACGAGCAGACATGAAAGACCATTAGGCCTATTCTGCTGGCATTTTAGTATGTTAGTAAGTCCTATCAGGGTACATGGGACATCCAAGTGCAAATACTGGATCTGGTGGGTCTGTGTGACACAGATACCGTCTACACTGTTGCTACCCCTACCCCCCACAATGGACTGGAGTGGTGGCCAGTGCCGTGGAATGCACAGCACTGGGGCTTGCCCCAAAGGATCAACAGCAGCGTGAAAGCTATATGGACACACAGGTGACCTCTCATGCCTCAGCAGTGACAGCACTCAGCGCCTGTGGTCACTGGGACTGTCATGATGGTACAGCCTCCAGCAGGGCCATCCAGGCGATCATGGGCCAGGAAACATGGTGCATTGAGGGCAGGACAATGTGGTACCACAAGACCACCACAAGCAACGACTATCACCAGTGGTGGCCGACCCATTAGAAAGACCCACCTCACCCAGTACCAGAAGGGACAGTGGCTGCAGCCAGGACAGGCACTGCAGGGCCATGTACATGTGATACGTGAGTGATTCCAGGCTGAGAGATTCACTCGCCATCATGTGAAGGTAGAGTACCCGATGCAGGACTATCCCTACCTCCTGGAGGTGCTCTGGGATGAGCTGAAGAGGAACAGGGAGGGCTAGGTGTACGGGGCAGCCCTGGGACCCTGGTGCATGCCAGATCTCTCAAGGACAGAGTCTACGGGGAGCTGAACATAGTGAAAAACTGTTTTGTTCATGGACATTGAGGGAAACAAATCTGTATACTCAGTGAATACTACAGACTCTTTTGGCAAGCCCTGCACCATGCTGGACCCCCATTGTCATTTCTAGATGGCCATGGGAGAACACTGCACCGCATTGGGGGTGGCCTATGACATTGGTGATGCCTGGGTCACTGGATGATGTTCCGGGATGCTGTGATGCCGGACACTGTATACATGTTGACATTCAGCCATGTTTCTGATTTTCCTCCCACCTATTTCCCTAGACAGACTATTAGGGACATCGACTTTGTTGCACAGCATGTTCATACATTTGTTTATGATTCCTGCTGTTGTTACAGCCCTGCTGGTGCCTTCAGAATATTTATAAAGTTTGCTCTGTTCTGAAACCTACTGTGTCGTCTGCTTTCTCTTTGGGTACAGGGGAGGTCAGGACACTAGAGCAGACACGTATATGGATGCCCTGTTCAAGGGACATGGGTGGGGGTGTAGGTGTATTGTTGTGTATGGGACCATGGGGTGGGTGTGACAGGTGATGGAATGCAAGATCATACCGCAGGGTACCGGGGACACGTGGCCAGCATCAGGGATGCT
Organism: Neoceratodus forsteri; assembly: GCA_016271365.2. NCBI lineage: Eukaryota > Metazoa > Chordata > Ceratodontiformes > Ceratodontidae > Neoceratodus > Neoceratodus forsteri. The sequence continues at coordinate 1,119,052,121 of CM057458.1, forward strand.
GCATACTGTATGATATTGAGTCTTTTGCAGCTACCTTGCAAACTATGTTCCTCGGGGCATACCTGTAGAGGATGCCAACTGTGCCACTGTCACGCAAGGGACCTTGTCTGCTAAGGCTCCGGGACTGATAGCAATGGACTTCAGTGGCATGAGTGTACCACTTGGGGGGGGGGGTGGCAGTTATGGCTGGCACATTCAGGTATATCTCTGTGAGACAGCAGCTGATGGGGCCCCAGTTCAAAGCTTATGGCAGGGGTCTGCCTGGCATATATATGCTGCAGCCTATGAACATGCCATTTCAATGTAAATGGGTTGTTACATCTATGTTACACCACATGTGCAGCTTGCAGCCAACCGACACACCCCTGTGCGGACCCTCCCTGGGGCGTGCACATGCTTATGCATGCTGCATACCACCGCTGTGCACGCTGTGTAGGTGTAATGTGCACATGAATCACATGTATGGCTTTCCTCGGGGCACTTGTGCAGGGCATAGCATGCTATGGACGTTGCTGAATAGAGGCCTATATGCTTACCATTTATGGTAGAAACTACCTAACTGAGGTTTGACTTGGCAACCCCTCATAGAGTCCTTTAGATTCACAGATTCAGTCATTCTCAGGATTCACGGATTCAGTCTCTGCATCAGTTTATTGATCTAACACAGACTGTTTTATTTATTTATTGAAAAAGTTTTACCAGTGCTGTGGGTTCATTTTGTGCAAGTAAACTTGGAATTTTGCCTATTGCATTTCATGAGTATAATGTTTTTGTATTTCATTCTTGGCCTTACTCAGTGTGCTACCATACTTTTGTCCAGGGTCTTAGAGGGCTCTGTTGCAGGCTGGGGATGGGGGGAGGTGACAGTGGTGGTGGAGGGGGTGGCAGTGGTGTTGGGGTGGGAGAAGGTGGAAAAACAGCACAATATTCTTAGTACTTCATCCTTTGCCTTACTCAGTGTGCTGCCATTGTTTTTGTCCTCAGTTGGTTTTTAGTTTGGCACCTATTCCAGATGTGGGCATGTCCAGTTATTTGTTGTTTCCTGTAAGATTCTACTCCATTGTCTACCAGCATTCCAGGGTTAAACGTCCTACACACTAGGAATTCCAAGTAAGAATAGAGATCGAGTTGTTTTGTTGACCAAAGAAAAGTGGAAGGGACTGCTCCTCTATGTATCTGTGTGAGACCCTGGCCTATGGGATATGAACACACCACTACTGCAGTTGTGCAACATCCCACAGTACTGTATCTATGTTGGTGAGAGTTCTGCTGGCATAGCTTCCCTTCCACTGGCTACCATAGGGCAACCATGCAGTGGCAGGGGCTGCCAGTGCTTCTCAAAGGCATAGTAGATCCAGTCAAACTGTGCTCAGACTTTTAGAATCAAAAGAATATTATAAAGTCTTATAAAGGGTGTTACTTATATAGTGACATAATAGCTATGCATACAACAGAAAGAGCATGGCAAGCAATGACATCGCAAGGATGAAATGTAATTTACTGACACTAGCATAATGCATTTTTTTCAGTTTCACTCTGTAAGGATTGCAGTAATGAATATCTGAGCCGTTTTGGATATAAAGCCTGTTGAAGGGCTTTAAGCTGGTGTATTGCTTGAATTGCTCCAGTGATCTTTGTGGGTATCTCTTTGTCCAGCTGCAACTTTCTGTTTTTACCATGGGTGGTATGCACTTCCTTTATCCTTATCTTGAACTCCAGAAGAAGAAAGTGCCAGTAATGAGCTGAAAGCTTAAAGCTTTGTTGCCTAAGGAGTGAAAAGGCAATACGTCTTCAGTAAAAGCAACAGGTGTTTAAAGCTTTATGAGTAGCAGAATGTCAAGCCCCACAAAGGGTTGGCTGATACAGTTTACCACTTCATATCAGCTCAAAATCAACCTTACGTCATAGTTTCCCATTTCACTGATGTTTTCACTTTGTTTTAACATGTTTATATTGCTTGTATATTACAAACTGTCATGTTCTGCTACCCTTGCCACCCCAGGACAACTGTGGAATTGAGACACTTGCAGCCCACAGGGTTTTCCTGAATAATAATTTTCAAATGAAGTAAATAGATACTACTCACCAAAACAAAGCAAGACAAGTATGCAAAGCTTCATCTAGTCTGTAGCATTATTTCTCTTTTTTTTCACTTGACAATTTGTAAAAAGTTTTTATTTAATGTTCAACAAAAAACTGTCTGTTGCAATCGTAGTTGTATTATAGTTGTTGTAATTGTAGATACGAACATACGAAGATATGAAATTTGTCAGCAGAAGCAGGTCTTACGGTCTCTCAAGTCTGCTTGTATGTGCAGCTAGTGCCCTTACATTGCAGCTGCCCCACCCCCAACCCTCCATTCTCCTCCTGATACTGTTTAGCGTCGTGTACACATCCCCCCTCTTTGTCCTGTCCCACGCCCTTTTGAAATTCCCCACCGTCCTACATGCCACCACCTCCTCTGATAGAGCATTCCATTTCAGCACCACCCTCTCAGTGAAATAATTCCACATCATCTCCCTCCTGAATCTACCTCCCTCCAATCTTAGCCCATGCCCCCTCATGTCCCTTCCCTTCCTCAGCTTAAATAGCCCCTCTGTGCCAGATTTGTTGATCCCCTTCAAGTATTTGAAAATTTCAGTCATGTCCCCCTGATCCCTTCTCTCCTCCAGTGTGAACAGGCTCAAGTGACTCAGTCTTTCTTTCTAGGTTCTGCCTTCCGTCCCCTGTATCATTTTCATCGACCTACGCTGCACCGCCTCTAGCAGCCTGATAGCCGTTCTCAGATACAGACGCCAATACTGCACGCAGTACTCCAACTGTGGCCTGACCAAGGACCTGTACAGGGGCAGGATCGCCTCCTTGTACCTGGATGATAATCCCCTGCACAATACACCGCAGTGTCCTATTGGCCCACCACATCCACCATCCCTATGCTTAAGAGCGCCTGTAGCTCAGCTACTTTGTTACCTAGGCTGCTCACATTCAGGGAGACTGCCCTCCTCCTAGCTCCCTTATTCCCTTTGCCCCACACCCCCTCTACCTGACTTTCCCCTCCCGGCACCCTCTGTCACAAACGCACTCCATAGGTCAGGCCCTCTGCTCCCACAGTGCCAACCTCAGAGCACAATAGTGTGAACAGGTAACAGACAGGATAACCCTCCTGTCTGCTTTGGGTCTGAATCACCTTTTAGCCTCAAGTTCCGGGGGGATTCAAACTGTGAACCTTATGCTAGCACACCCAATTACAGGCTCAGATATGTACCCTCTTCGGGACTGCAGTACAATTTTTCACCATGGGTAGCAAGCCAGGTTTCCAAAATGAACCCTTGAAACCCTATAAGAGACCTCAGGTGTATTCTTACCTTCTTTCCTAAGCTCAGTAACACCATCAAGCCTTTTAAACAGTGTCAGACTAAAAATTACGGGCACTTCACATGCAAAAAGAAAACTGGGAAGATGGATCCTCCCTCCATACTCCAATTAGATTCTTATTTAGCAAACTCCTATTTGCCCTCACGTTCGGATTCCCAGCAATTATTCCTAAAGTCCCCCTTCTCACTAAAAGAATTAATCAGTGTAATTAAAGATCTCCCTTTGGACAAGACACCAGGTCCAGACGGGTTTTCATCCAGTTTTTGTAAAGTATTTGCCCCACAACTAGCACCGATTCTCCTATCACTATTTCAACATATCCTCTCTGGTCTAGATTCAGATAAATTTTTATTTGAAGCCTTAATTACACTATTACCTAAAGAAGGTAAACCCCCTGATAGAGTTTTAAGTTATAGACCAATCTCACTTCTTAATCAGGACATAAAGATTTTATCGAAACTTTTAGCAGATTGGTTGGGCTCTATTCTTCCACATATTATAGGACCCGAGCAGGTTGGTTTTATGAAGGGTAGGTCCTCCGTAGATCATCTTTGTACTCTCTCGCTTGTCCTCTCGGCATCCAGGGATGCAGAATTTCCTGCTGTTTTGGTTTCCCTGGATGCCGACAAGGCATTTGATAGGGTTAATTGGAACTTTTTACTACGATCACTACATGCATTTGGATTTCCCCCTGAATTCTTAAAATGGGTGAGTGCATTTTACAACCCCCCATCGGCTTGAGTTGATTGCAATGGGGGTAGTATCAGAACCCTTCTTATTACATGCTGGCACTAGACAAGGCTGTCCTCTATCCCCCTTTCTTTTTAATATTTATTTAGAATCCCTTATACAAAGGCTTACAGCCAGCCACGAGGTGCAGGGTATATCTAGTCAACATCAAACAGTCAAAGTCTCAGCATACGCAGATGATTTTCTCCTTCAATTGTCCCACCCAATTACCTCTATTCCAGCTATGCTTTCTATCCTTAAAGAATTTAGTACCATCTCCAATTATAAATTAAACATAGAAAAAACGGTAGTGTTCCCTCTGAATCACAAAGTGTTGAAACATACTATCTCAGCTGTAGGGTTCATTTGGCAGTCCGATTCCCTGAGATACCTGGGAATTGCTCTTACTAGAGACCCGAACAGACTTATAAAATTTAATTTGGACTTGTTAATGTCCACCATTAGTCAGGATCTCAAAAGATGGTCCCTACTTCCTATTTCTCTTTGGGGGGAAAATTAATGTAATTAAAATGAATGTTGTCCCACAGTTATTTTATCCAATTACTCTCCTGAATATATGGCTTCCCCTGGCCTGGTTTAAAAAGATTCACAAAATATTCACTGATTTTATTTGGGCGGATAAAAGACCCTGGATAGTGTTTTATAAACTTATTGCACCAAAGTTGAAAGGTGGGTTAAGGTTACTGCATATGGGTGTATATTATTGGGCGAGCCATGCAAACAAGTACCTGAGATGGTTATCAGTAGACAACCCCCTGACTCCTCAATCTTTCACACCTATATGGCTTAAAATAGAGCTCACACTTATACAGGCACAAGGATTATCACCTTCAGCGCTTTTTCATACCACTTTAAAGTCCCTTGCCTCCTCTATAAAATGCAGTCCTATCGCATTATCCATCAGAGTCCATTCTCAACTTTGCTTCTTCCTTAAATATAAACACACTACAGATCCATCTCAGTCTTGGTGGAGGAACCCTAATCTTAAAATAGATGGCAAACTTCTTCAGTTGAGATGGATTTCCCAGTTAGGGGACTGTCCTCTTACCTTCTTCATGAAAGATGACGGAGTATCGCTCTCCTCACCAGAAATCCTGAGTAAAGCCCATATCCCAAACTCTTCTATTTTTAAAGTATTTCAGTTGCACCACTTAATCTTGAAAGCTTTCGGACCTGTCTCACCCCAGCCTCCAACATTTTTCCCCTCAACAGAATTAGGCCCCTTGGCAGGGCTCTCGCATGCTGTATGTAAAATGTATAGGGTTATCTATGACTGACTATGGCCCGATAGTTTCGGTCCGACACATTATTGGTCCCCCCCTTTTTCCTAATCAGGATATCATATGGCCCTCTCTATGGTTTAATTGTCATAAATTTGTTATACAAGACAGGCTTCGATTAATGCAATTCAAAATTTTACATAATCTCTATTACTCCCCCCAAAAGCTGGTTAAACTGGGATTACTCCCATCTTCCACATGTACTAGATGCCTTCAGGATGAAGGTAATTTATTGCATATTTTTTGGACATGTCCCAAGGTAGCCTCCCTGTGGAATAGCATCAAGCAAAATGTCGACCCCCTATTAGGTTTAACAGAACTATTTACAGCGGAAATCTGTGTACTAGGGGATTTTGCCACCATTCCTGTTTTAAATCACAAATATCACATAGCTCTCATTGCCATGTCAGTTAAAAAACTGGTTTTGAGACATTGGAAGGATATGACAGAAATTACTTACTCTGAGTGGTTGCAAGAACTTCTAGCAAATCTCAGAATAGAGAAGACCATAGCTAGTCTGCACAATAAATCCAAGAAATTCAATAAAATATGGAGCCCTTTATTAGCACTGTATTCTCTCCAATAGGTTATAGGTATTAATCCTTCTATAGGTTGATTTCGGTTAAGTAGTTGTGCTCTGAGTGAATGGGTGGGTAAGGGAAGGGAGGGAAGGGGGAGGGGGTGGGGGAGAGTTGATCTGTTCCGTCATTTTGTACCACTCTGCTATTCATTTACATGTATAAATGGCTCTCCTCTCTGTAACTGTAAAAGATGAATAAACTTTGAATTGAAAAAAATAAAAAAAGAAAACTGGGAAGACACAGGCAGTATTTTAAGAAAATGGTTGTTTGCTAAAAATTGTAAAATAAGTAAAATAAAATACAGAACAATATATCACACAGCTTACAATATTATAAAACAAAAAGTAAGTTTCAGAGCAAACACTCCTACCACAAAAGACGTAATTGCTTTCTAACTATTATCTTTCTAAGTGCTCTTTTAATTAGAGAGAGAACTTCATTTCTTCAGAGCCTGAGATGATATCACTTCATGTACAATGTTACATGCCTTTTCTCTATCTTCCCCCCACCCCCTTTTGGATGAGGTCAGCTAGACCCCCCCTCAGAATTAATTCTGACATACTTTCTACCAGGAGGTATCTTTCATTAATGGAACATCAGAAGAAAAAACATTTCCTAAATATGACATTAAATATTTCTGTTTGATCTTAGCAATCCCAGCATTTGTCATTTAGATGTTAAACTTGATAGAAACAGCCAAATTACCCTTTCTTTCCTGACGTCATAAACTTTAGATTTTGTTTCAACTTCAAAAGCCTGAGCATGTCATAAAAAGGTAATAAAATGCCATTTTGTTAAGGAAGTCTTAATTACAGGAATCTCCTGGTCAGTGTAATATATCCTGTGACTTTCCACTTCTGACACCTTAATGTTACAGGCCAAAATTCCTCACACACTGAAAATACCATACACAGACCACGTATTTATTTTACAGATATCATACAATAATCATAGGCGAGGGGTTTTTGCATGACACCCCTCCCTCCTTAGACTGAACTTTGGGGGCTCTATTCATACATGAGATGGCGAGTTATGCAAATTCAGTTTACACCTCAAAACAATGGGACAAACCATCCGCATTTGCGTTTGCTGTACCAGCCCTATGTGAGATAGTCGGGTCATATCCTTGCAAGGCAATACTTAACAGTCTACCATTTGTCTTACCCATTTGTGCCAGCCAAACCGGGGATTGTGGTCAGTTTGTACCTCAAAACACTGCCCGTATAAGTATGGCTCTAACTTCTTTAGGGCCCACACCATGGCAAGACACTCTTTTTCCACAGTAGAGTATGCCTGCTCTCTGAGAAGTAACATTTTACTTAGGTACACGATGGGGTGATCCTTCCCTTGGTTGGATGTCTGACTCAGCACTGCCCCAATACCCACATCTGAGGCATCAGTCTGGACTATAAAGGGATGTTATAGTAAGGACTTGCCAATACAGGAGCACTGCACAGTGCCTCCTTCAGTCTGGTAAAGGCTTTTTCACAGGCTGGTTCCCAGATAATTTTCTTAGGCATCCTTTTCTTTACCAGGTCAGATGGGGGAGCAGCCAGGGCACTGTAATTGGGTACAAATTTCCTATAGTACCCTGCTGTCCCTAGAAAACTCCTGACCTGCTTCTGCATTTCTGGTCTGGGTCATGCCTTGATTGCCTCTATTTTTACTTGGTTAGGATGGAGCTGGCCCTGGCCTACAACATGCCTGAGGTATGCCATTTCAGCCATGGCCACCTGGCATTCTCAGCTTTGACAGTGGGCCCGGCCCTCTGTATCCTGCCCAGCACTTCCCTAAGGTGGGACAGGTGTTCCTACCAGCTGGCACTAAATATGGCAATGTCATCCAGGTATGCCACAGTGTACTCCTGGTTCACCAACCTTTGGAAAGTGGCCAGGGTGTTTTTCATTCCAAAAGGCATTACTTTAAATTCAAATAACCCTAGCGGATTGATGAAGGCCGACCTCTCCCCAGCTCTGTCAGTTAACTCTTACCTGCCAATACCCCTTTGTCAGGTCAGTAGTCGTAAGGTAGGTCTTGTCCCAAGGTCCCAACTTGTCCAGGAGTTCGTCCGTCCGGGGGTATCTGGTGGGTGTCGGACTTCGTGACTGCATTCAGTCCACGACAGTCCACACAAAAACGAGTAGAGCTGTCTGGCTTGGGCACAAGGACTACAGGTGAGGCCCAGGGGCTGTGGGATTTCTCGATTACCCCTAAATCCAGCATTTCCTCCACCTCCTCCTCCTAATGTCCTTTTGGACAGTCTGTGACAGCCGATATGCTGTCCGCCATATGGGCACCTACGTCCCTGTCTCCACATCATGTGTCGCTAAGGTAGTTAGTCCAGCCTTGGCGCTAAACAGTGGGGCAAAGTCTGCTAAAACCTCCCTTAATTCCTGGATCTTGTCCAGGGCCAACTGGGGTGACAGTTTAACTGCCTCCACAGAGGACTCCCACTTGCCCTCTTCTAGCAAGTCCAGAAGGGGGTCTCCTTCGTCCGTCCCCTCCCCAAGGCTACACACTGCAAACACCATGTCAGCCTTATTAGCATATGGCTTCATCATGTTGACATGGTACATTCTTCCTGTATGTCTTCTGTCAGGTAACTATGATATAGTTCATGTCATTTATCTTTCTGACTACTTTGTACGGGCCTGCCCAATAAGCCTGCAGCTTGTCCTTCTGGACCAGGATGAGGACCATGACTTCCTGAACCACCGTGTATGAGCGAGCTCGGGCTCTGCAGTCATACCACACTTTTTTGTTTTTGTTGGGCAGCTGCCAGGTTGCTCTGGGCTGTCCCCATAAGCTCCTTCAGCCTTTCCCTAAATCTAAGGACATAATCCACTGTGGGAGTTCCCTGGGTGGCATGCTTGCTTTCCCAGTCCTCCCGGATCGAGTCTAGGGGTCCACGTACCTGGCGTCCATATAAGAGCTTGAAGGGGGAAAACCCTGTTGACTTTTGGGGCACCTCCCTGTATGCAAACAACAAGTGGGGAAGGTATTTCTCCCAGTCCCTCCCATGCTGTTCAGCAAATGCTTGGAGCATTGACTTCAGGTTACCATTAAATCTTTCCACAAGCTCATTGGCTTGTGGGTGATAAGGTGTTGTGTGTCTCTGCACCACCCCATACTTTCCCACAAACATTTCATCAGGTCCGACATAAAGGAACCCCCTCGATTGGTGATAATCTCCTGCAGAAACCCAACACGGGAGAAAATCCCAAGTAAGGCATCTGCCACTTTGTCTGTCCTCAGTGAGGATAGGGCGACTGCCTCGGGAAACCGGGTGGCATAATCCACCCCAGTCAGGATGAACCTCTTCCTGGAGGAGCTGGGGGTATTTAAAGGCCCCACAATATCCATTCCTACCCTCTAGAATGGCTCTTCCACAGTGGGCAATGGAATTAGGGTGGCTTGGGTTTTCTTACCTGCTTTCCCTATTTCTTGGCACTGGTTGCAAGACCTGCAATAGTCCTTTACGTGCTGGATGAAATTGGGCAAGTAGAAATTCTGGGCCAATCGCTGCATAGTATGCATGATTCCCAGGTGACCAGACATGGGAATATCGTATGCAATCTTGAGCAACTGCTCACGGTACCCCTGGGGAAAGACAAGCTGCCTGCCTATCACCCCTCCCTCTGTCTTTTCAGTCTGAGTATACATCAGTCCATTTTCCCAATAAATCTTATGTTTCCCGTGACCTCCATGTACTCTGTCAGAGTTTGCCCAAGCCCTCAGCTTCTCTAGACTAGAGTCACTTTCCTGAGCAGCTACAAACTCCTTACACATTCCCAAGGCATGGGACAGGTCTCCTTCAGTATCTAAACTAGGGTCCCTAGCATTAGCATCAGGGCACTCAGGATCACTGCCATCTATAACCCTCTGACAATGAGTCACCCCTCCTTCTTCGGAGTAACCCTCTGTAGCTGTTTGATTAACTGCTACCAGGGTAAATTCTAACCCCCTTACATCAGTCTCCATATCAGGAGACACTGGCAGGGGAACCAGCCTCCCAGTGGTTTCCACAGTGGCTTCTATGAGGTCCAGGGAACTACAGTTTTCCCTTGCCACTTGGCTACGGGTAACTGCACACACCATCCCGTTTGAGATTGTTGCCGAGAATTATATCAACTGCTAAAGTTTCTGCTACGGCAACCTGTTGTGCAGTTCCCCCTGTTTCACCCCAGTCTAGGAGAACACTAGCGAGTGGCAATGTTTTCTCCCCAGTGAACCCTTGTACAGTTACAGATTTATTGGGTATAAGCTGACCAGGCTCTACCAGATCCCCTTTACCAATGTCAGGGATGCCCCTGTGTCTCTTAACCCTTGTATCTATACACTGTTCACAGTGACTGGGTGCATGTGTTCCCTTATGTTCACAGGCATGCTTCCAGGGACACACAAACAACCCATTTCTTTCCTAGCACCACCTTGCATATTGCTCGTCCTTTGGGACACTGTCTGGCAATATGCCCAGTTTCTTTGCAAACCCAACATTTGTTTCTTTTCTCAGAAAAATCTTTACATTAAAACCTGGGGCCAACTGGTTTTGGTGGAGGCAGTGAGGGTTTTAGCTGCCCTGAAGGTACACTTTTCTCTTTCTGCGCTGCCACACCAGCCCAATTTGCTCTCAGAGCAGGTCTGCTCTTGGCATATTGGTCCTAGAGTTCAACAGCCTCTTGCAGTATTTTGGGATCTCGGTCCTCCAGCCAGGTTTTCAGCTCTGCTGGGCATGCCCCAAAAAACTGCTCTAACAATATAGCATTTTCAATTTTATCTACAGAGTTTGCTTCAATCCTCCGTACCAACATTTTAAACATTGACGTTGTTTCATGGCTAGCTCCTTGTAGCTCATGTCAGGGCTTCTCCTGAGCTTACGGAATTTAGCTCTGTATGCTTCTGCAGTTAAATCAAACTTATTTTAAAGTGCAGCTTTAAGTTTGATGTAATCATTACTGTCCCCATTGTCCATTTGACCCAATGCATCCCGAGCTTTCCCGGTAAGTAGCGGGGATAGCTGGAAGCTCCAGGACCCTCTAGGAATATTTGCCTGAATACAAACTTTTTCAAAGGAATTTAAAAAGGCATCCATATCCTCCCCTTCTTTAAATTCAGCTATCAATTTGGAATTTAATGTATAACCCAGTTCTGTAGTTCCAGTTAAACCCAAGCCACTTAACTCACTGTGGTGCTGGTGGTTGGAGTCATAGCTTCTCCAGTTCATGTTGCCTCGGCACTCACGCTCTTCATGGTCAGCCTCTCGCTGTTCACACTCTGCTTCTCGACGTTCTCGCTCAGCTTATCGCTGTTCTTGCTCCCTCTTCTCCTCTGCAGCTCGCTGTTCTTGCTCCCTCTTCTCCTCTGTGACTCACTGTTCTCACTCCCTCTTCTCCTCTTCTCCTCTGTGGCTCGCTGCTCTCGCCTCTTTTCTCTCTGGAACTCCAGCTCCATCCTCCATAACTCCATCTGCAGCCTGATGGCTTCTGGCTCCAGAATGCTGGTGACCTTCCCCTACTGCTGTGGCCTTTGGCTTGTACTGGCTCTGCTGTCCTCCTCACCGGATCTGGACACTGCACTAGCCCATCCACGCCCAAGGTTTGGTCCTTTACAGTCACAGACTGTGACTCGATGCTCTGGGCATCTGCTACCATCAGGGTATCTATGAGGTTCTGCTTGTTGGCTTTCCCCTCATACTGGAGTCCTCTGTCCTGGCACAGCTGCCTCAAGTAGTCTGCAGTGTACCTGCTGTAGTTGGAAGCCATCCTCTTCCCTAACTACGGCTACTCTAGCTTACACTACAGGAAAAAAAATAAAACAGGTAGGAACTTTGACTGTAAGCAAAATGATATTGTTCTGTTTTCTCTTTTTAAAAATAAATTCACTGCCTTATTTTACAATTGAGCGGTACAGTATTAAGCTGAATAGCACAAATAACAGAAGCACCAGGCAAACGTGTGGTGCTATATACCAGTAAGTCCCAAAACGTATCCAAGCAAGGAGGGAAAGCACCCACACAGCAAAAAACTTGAACTGCACCCATGTTATTGTAGCAAAAAATGTAGAAAATTTATTGTGAACACAAAACGTGTAGATAAATGGTGGCTAAAAGACTAACGTTTCTCCTGGACCACTGCCAGGCTTCATCAGAATAAGTGAAACTTTTCACAAATGCCATTAAATACTATTTTAAAATACAGCATGTGATTTAATTCAGCCAATCACTCATTATGAGTGATCCCTTTATGTTTAATTTAACCATTTCTTATCCAACTAATACTCATGCTTTTCTAAGCCCTTTATAGGACTACTACAAAAAACCTTTGCAAAAAACTTTTACAAAAACTTGCTCTTTCTAAACATATACACATATAACAAAATATCTGTAGCTGATGTTTATAAAAAAGTATCTGTAGTTGATTTTATAAGTTATTTTTCTTTCTGATGCATAATATTCATTTCTTTCTACTTCTAATATATGTTTTTTATATGCAACAGTTATAAAGAATTTAATCAAAACATTAAACACTTTATTAGAAGGGCTAGGCACTTGTCATTTAGTTCCACAAAGTTGCCAGCAACAACTGAAGGCAAGACTTCATTTTAATATAAACAATACATTTTCATATAACTAACAGGCAGTAATCATCTGGGATGTCATTAGCATCTGTATTTTTTAAGGAAGGCTGAGAAGTCTATTGTCTCATTCAGCCCATTTTCCAGAAAGCACTCCCAAGGAAAAGATCCAATAACTTTATCTCTGTCCTATTTTTTTTGTTTAGATCACCACCCCTGGGGCCCAAATTGACTAATTCTAGACCAAGGAAGTTGAATCGGTGTCTTTGAGAGCTATATGCTTTCAAGTGTTTTACTATGGCATAACTCAAATCACCTTTCTCCACTGCTGTCACATGTTCTCCTATTCTGGTCTTAAATTTATGTATAGTCCGTCCCACATAGTAAACACCACAATCACACATCAGCATGTAGACTACACCCTTACTGTTGCATGTAATCATGTCATTGATTTCTATGCATTTCCCAGTAATAGGGTGTGGAAAGTTTTTGCAGCTGCATATGTATTTACAGTATAGGCAATTACCACACTTAAATGTACCTCTTGGTTTACATCCTATATGTTTGTTTCTTCTCCACGCTTGGTGTCATGTTAGTAACTACATAATCTTTTATATTCTTACATTTTCTAAAGATTATTTTGGGTCCATTTTTTACTAATTTCCTCCAGTTTAGGTTCTAATCCCAGAATAGGCCAATTCTTTTCAATCACCTGTCTAACTTCCCTATTTCTTCTAGAAAAATCAGTCACAAAGAGACATTCTACATTTGTCCTGTCTTTGTCTCGCTTTCTGTATTGTAGGACTTGACTCCTCTGTAAGCCATTTACCTTTCTAATGGCTGATGCTATGCTGTGTTGACTGTAGCCCCTTTCCAAAAATCTATGTACTTGTTCTCTTTCTTTATTTTTAAAATCTGTTGAATCAGTGCAGTTTCTTAGGGCTCTAATAAGTTGTCCCTTTGGTATATTGTATTTAATGTGACGTGGATGACAACTATCAAGCCTAAGGAGTGTATTTCTGTCTGTATCTTTTTGCAAAAGGGTAGTGTGTAACCCCCCTTCCCCATCCTTATAGATTCTTAAATCCAAAAAATTGATGCTTGATTGGTCAAGCTCAAATTTGTATGTCAAACAACTACTTATAGTTTCCATCCACTAGATAAAGTGATGAAACTCTTCTTCTGTGGCTTCTCATACCACAATGATATCATCAATAAAGCGCCGCCACAAATCCAGACTTGCAATGTGTGGATTTGTGTCGGCGCTGTACAGATGATCAAGGATTCCCCTTGCCTACAAACAGATTGGCATAGCTTGAGACCATAGTAGTACCCATGGCTGTTACACGAATTTGATGAAATAATTGACCTTGAAATAGGAACACATTCATTTTTAAAACAAGGTCAGCCATGCACTCTAAAAACTTTGTGGGGACCCTCACTAGTTCCTCTTCAGTTCTTTTTTGTAAAAAATATGCTAGAGCATCCAAGCCCTCTTGATGTGGTATTACTGTGTATAAAGTTTTCACATCACTTACCCCCAGAAACCACTCTTGTTCAATATATAATTCTTCAATTAATTGAACTACTTGTGTAGAATCTCTTAAAGATCTTAAACCTTGTACCAACGGTTGAAGAAACGTGTCCAAGTACATAGAAAGGGGCTCAACCAACCACCCTCTACCTGATACTATTGGTCTTCCAGGTGGTTGTACCAAACTTTTGTGTATTTTTGGCAAGGCGTAAATAGTGGGGATGATTGGACATCTCACTGTGAGAGTTCCATATTCAATGTCAGTTAAATATCCCTTCAAAAAACCTTCCTTCAAGACCATGTCAATTTCTGATTTAAACTTATCAATAACACTATGTGAAACCTTTACATAAAAGGAAGCATCACTTAATAGCCGACTAACCTCTTCTATGTAATCCTTAGTATTAAGTATAACTATTGCTCCTCCCTTATCTGCTGACTTAATTGTTACATCTGTATTTGAGCTTAAAGATTTCAAAGCTTCTCTTTCTTGTTTCTTGCAGTTTTCATTGCCTAGTGAAGTTCTATCTTCCTGTAACTTTTTAAGGTCCAGTTCACATTTTTTAACAAAAACTGCAACTGTGGAATTTATAGGAAAACAAAATTCAGAACGAGGTTGTAACCTCGAAATCTCCTCACTTGTTTCCAAATTACTTTCCACCCTATCATATAGGCATTTAAAGGTCAAATTTCTACCTAATTTGTGCAGGTCAACACAAGTGTTAAAGAAGTTTACATCAGTAGTGGGGCAAAAAGAAAGTCCCTTGCTTAAAACTGAAATTTCATGCTGTGTCAGGTCATAGATAAATTTACAACTGGCATAGATGTTTTTATTGCCCCTGTATTATTAGATCTAAACACCTGTTCATTTGACACTGGGTTCTGTTCTTCATTTTCATCAATTTTATCAGAGAGAAAAATATTAGGTACCCAATTGCCACTAAAAAGAGATGCAACTAATGCATTGTTGCTATTATTGGTACTTTTTGTACCAGTCAAAATGTTGCAAATCAATATTTTGTCCTGTTTCTTTTTCCGTGCTGCCCCCTTCCCCCGGTTCTCCTCTTTGCGCTGGAACATATTGAAAACGGGTGCGGCGTTGCCGCTGGCTGCATCTGGTCCCCTGGTCTAGTGTAGGAGACTGTTCTGGAGAGAATTTCCCCATTAGGCCTTCAGAATCATCAGTGTCGGATATTAAGCTGACACACTGAACTGTTAAAGCTTGTGTTACCAATATTTTATTGCACTGCTGCCAAACAGATCTGTCACAAACGCACTCTGCATGTCTGGCTCTCTGCTCCCACAGTGCCAACCTCAGAGCGCAATAGTGTGAACAGGTAACAGACAGGGTAACCCTCCTGTCTGCTTTGGGTTTGAATCACCTTTTATCCTCAAGTTCTGAGGGGATACAAACTGTGAACCTTATGCCAGCATACCCAATTACAGTCTCAGATAGAAACATAGAAACATAGACTTTGACGGCAGATAAAGACCACTTGGCCCACCTAGTCTGCCCATTTCCCTACCTACAGGATAAGCTGCAGATCCTAGTTAACCAACAGCCTATTTCTTCCTACCCCCCACACAAATTGCCTTATGTCTGTCCCATGCATTCTTGAATTCTCTCACAGTTTTAGATCCCACAACCTCCTCAGGAAGGCTGCTCCATACGTCAACCACCCTCTCTGTGAAAAAATATTTCCTCATATTGCCCCTGACGCCCCCCCATCTTCAAATTGTGCACCCTAGTTCTTGCACATCTCTTTTTCTGAAAGATGCTACCCTCTTGGACTTTGTTGATTCCACTGAGGTACTTAAAAGTTTCTATCATGTCCCCCCTCTCCCTTCTTTCCTCAAGGATATACACATTAAGCTCCTTTAGTCTCTCCTCATATGGCTTCTCTTGCAGACCCTGCACCATTTTAGTTGCCCTTCTCTGGACTTCCTCTATCCTGTCTATGTCCTTACGGAGATGGGGTCTCCAGAACGGGACGCAGTACTCCAGATGGGTTCACACAAACTGTCTGTACAGAGGGATAACAACTTCCTGTTTTCTGTTGGTGATGCCCCTCCCTATACCTCCCAGTATCCCCCTAGCCCTCCCTACTGCCTTCTCACACTGCTTGCTAACCTTAAGGTCATCTGATATGATTACTCCCAGGTCGAAGTCCATTTTTGTTGTTGTTACTACCTCCCCCCATTGTGTAATCTTCCCCTGAGTTTTTGTTTCCCAGGTGCATTTTTTTGCACTTCTTTGCTTTGAATCAAGCTGCCATACTTCTGACCATTCCTCCAACCTTGCCAAGTCCATTCTCATCCTTTCCATGCCTCCTTGTGTATCAACCCTGTTGCAGATCTTTGTCATCTGCAAGAGGTATACTTTTCCTTCCAGTCCCTCCGCAATGTCACTTATAAAGACATTAAAGGGACTGGACCCAGTACTGAACCCTGCAGTACCCCACTAGTAACCCCTCTTTCTTCAGAGTGGACTCCATTTACAATTATCTTCTGTGTCCTGTTGTCCAGCCAATGTTTTACCCAGGCTACCACCCTGGGACCCACTCCCAGGCTGGTTAATTTGACTATTAATCTTTTGTGTGGGACTGTGTCAAATGCCTTGCTAAAGTCTAGGTAGGCCATGTCCACAGCCCCTCCCTGGTCTACTACTTTGGTCACCCAGTCAAAGAAATCAATTAGATTCACCTGATGTGACCTTCCCGCTGTGAACCCATGCTGCCTTGGGTCCTGTGCCTCACTGGCCTCTAGGTACTCAACAATTCTTTCATTCAGAAGTGATTCCATCACTTTCCCTACCACAGAGGTCAAACTGACAGGTCTGTAGTTTCCTGCCTCTGTCTTGGTTCCACTTTTGTGAAGGGGAATCACATCTGCCTTCCTCCAGTTCTCAGGTACCACACCATCCTCCCACAATTTGTTAAAAAGGGTAGTCAGAGGTTTCACTAGTTCTCCCCTTAATTCTTTCAGAATTCTGGGGTGAATTCCGTCAGGCTCCAGTGCTTTGTCCACCTTCAGTTTTAGGAGTTCTTTCAGAACCCTTTCTTCTATGAAAGGACTGGGATCGACCCCCCTATCCAGAGTGCTTCTGTTAACTGGGTTAGGCACCTCCCCCCCTCCTCTTTTGTGAATACTGAGCAGAAGTATTCATTCAGTATCCCCGCTTTTTCACTGACCCTCTCTGTCCACACACCATCCATTCTATTCAGCCTCACTATCCCTCCCTTTGCCTTTCTATGCTCCCTGATGTACCTATAAAAGGTTTTATCCCCTTTCTTAACCGAGTTGGCTATCCTGTTCCCTCTTCGGGACTGCAGTACAATCTTTCGCCAGGGGTGCCAAGCCAGGTTTCCAAAATGAACCCTTAAAACTCTGTAAGAGACCTTAGGTATATTCTTACCTTCTTTTCCAAGCTCAGTAACACCATCAAGCCTTTTAAACAATATCAGACTTAAAAATACAGGCACTTCACATGCAAAAAGAAAACTGGGAAGACACGGGCAGTATTTTTAGAAAATGGTTATTTACTAAAAATGTAAAATAAGTAAAATAAAATACAGAACAGTATATCATACAGCTTACAATCTTATAAAACAAAAAGGAAGTTTCAGAACAAATACCACAAAATATGTAATTGCTTTCTATTACCTTTCTAAGTGCTCTTTTAGTTAGAGTGAGAACTTTGTTTCTTCAGAGCCCAAGATGATATCACTTCATGTACAATATTACATGTCTTTTCTCTGTCTTTCCCACCCCCTTTTGGATTTGGTCAGCTAGACCCTCCCTCAGAATTAATTATAACATACTTTATACCAGGAGGTATCTTTCATTAATGGAACATTAGAAGAAGAAAAAAATTCCTAAATATGACATCCTTTAATCAAATATTTCTCTTTGATCTTAGCAAGCCCAGCATTTGTCATTTAGGTGTTAAATGTAGTAGGAACAGCCAAATTACCCTTTCTTTCCTGCTGTCATAAACTTTAGATTTTGTTTCAACTTCAAAAGCCTGAGCTTGTCATAAAAAGGTAATAAAATGCCATTTTTTAAGGAAGTCTTAATTACAGGAATCTCCTGGTCAGCGAAATACATCCTGTGATTTTCTGCTTCTGACACCTTGATGTTACAGGCCAAAATTCTTCACACACTGAAAATGTCATACACAGACCATGTATTTATTTTACAGATATCATACAATAATCATAGGAGAGAGTTTTTCCCATGACACCCTCTTCTTACAAACCCTTCTTCTTTTTGGGGGGGGGGGTCAGGCTATCCTGCACACAAGCTGCACACTTGCCACCCCCCTTCTTAGTTTAAAAGCCCCACAGAAGCTATGTATCCCTCCAGCTTCTGCTTTAAACCCCCCTGCCCAGCCCTACTCAAGTGCAACCTATCTGCTGCATATAGGTCACTGTTGACCCATATGTACCCGCAATCCCCCACCAGCCCATAGCCATTGGAGTGACACCACTCCACCAACCAAGAATTGAACTCCACTGTCCTGTCCTTCCTCTCCCTGCTCGCCCTGGGTACTGGAAGCACTTCTGAGTAGGCCACTGAGCAACAAATCTCCATGCGCAACTTCCCTAGTTCTTCAGATCTCTCCCTCACCAACTCCATCTGAGTCTCCGGCAGGTCATTGGTGCCTACGTGCACCACCGTGTGAGGTTTTCCCCTTCCCCTCCTGACACACCTAAGCAGAGCCTGCTCTGAGCTGCCTGATGTTAAGCCCGGTGTGGATTCCACCCATATCCGACTGTGTCGTTCGCCCCTCCCTCCCCACCTGATCTCCTTTAGTATAGAGACCCCTAATACTACTACTCCACCCCCTTTTCTACCCCTTTTCTCTTGAATCTGCCTGCAACCCCTTTCCTCCCCCTGAGTGTCTGCCTTTCCCTGCTCCTCAGTACTTGGACTCCCCCACCCTTCCCCCTTCTCTTTCTGCTGGGCCTCCTCACCTACCTTGCCTGCCACCCCTCTCCCAGTGGCCAGCGCACCATGTATGATCCCCCCCCGCTGCATAAAGTGCCACTCCAATGCTCTCTCGGCTGCTCTCCCGCCGCTCCCCCATCACCCCTCCCCTACCCTTGTCTTTTGAATCCATCCCCCTCTCCCCATCAGGACCCATGTCCCCAGCGTTCTCCCTTCCCCTGTTGTTGCCTGACTTACTCCTGGAAGTACCGTCCTCCTCTTCTGCTACCGACATCAGAACCTCATACCTATTATTTGACCCTGCTCTCCCCCCCCTTCCCCCAGTCACCGACTCCCTGTGTGCCTGAGGTGGTGCTCTTCCTACCCTTGCATTGCCCATCCTGTCTCTTAACCTTCTTATCTCTCCCAACAACCAGCTAGCCTCTGCCTGCAGTGCCCTCAACCTGTGGCAAATGGGACATTCTCCCAGCCTCCGCAATGTACCCATCCAGATGGCCACCACACAGCAACTGCAGCCCACCAGCCTGATGCTCCTGAATACCCTGCTGGTCTCCTGTCCCCTGCAGCAACAGGTACCAGTAGAGGGGGGCTGCTACAAAGACCTGATGTGGCAACAGTTGGTCCTGACCGGGTCGAAACCGATTCCGGATTCTACCCCAGCCACTAAGTGGCTTTCGCCCGAGCAACCGATGTCGGCCACCGCCACTGTCACTTCCACGGTGGTGCCGGCTAAAGCCCCACCGGCTCAGCCAAAGCTGGCTACTCCACTGATTCAGGTGGAGCCGCTGCTCGAGCAACCGAAGTCTGAGCTCAGACCAAGGAATCTTGGTCGGCTGACGGTTTGCCCCATCGGTTGTCGGTCACACTTACTCACGACCACCCAAGGCGGGTTGAGGGTGACACAGGTGGTCGCCCGCTTTATGAGGACTCCTTGGAGTCCAAAGACTTCTCGCTGCTCTCCTGTCCCATCGATGTTGAGTCTGCTGGGGGTCTTTCCGTCGAAGAGGGCCCCACCTCGTTGATGAGCATTTGTCGGCTCATTTTAGAATCCACGGGAATGGAGCTTGAGTCCGTTCAGAAGTGGGCCAGATATCCCCTTTCAGAGATTCTGGACAAAGAGGATAGTTAGATGGAGGCCTTTCCCATGGCTGAAGCCATTGTGGGCACAGCCTTGGATCTGTGGCAGCGTCCTGCATCTTGCTCTGTGCACTCTGTCCAGATTGGCCACAAGTATGCGGTCCCTCTGGGGTCCCTGTCGGTGTTCTCGGAGCACCCCTCAGTGGTGTGATTGGTGGTAGACTCCATCTTCTGGCACTCGGGCAATAAAGGGGATGTGGACAGATCCCTGGGCAAGGAATCCAAGCAGTTGGATCACTCCAGGAAAAAGGTCTATGCAGCTTCCTCTCTCAGCCCCTGCCAGGCCAGCTCGACTGTGATCATGGCACACTTCTCACATGCCCTCCTGGGCTCCCTGGACGAGGTGATTCCTCATCTCCTGGTGGACTTCCAGACCACGGTCAAGCAGGTATGGGACCAGGGTAGGGCAGTGGCAAAGCAACAACTCCAGACTGCTCTGGACATTGGTGACTCTTGTGCCCATTCAGTTGCGGCCATAGTTGCAGGGCTTGGTTGCGCATCTCAAACTTTACCGCTGATACGCAACACAAACTGGCAGATGTCCCCTTCTTGGGCACTGACCTGTCTGGGCCTGGAGTGGAGGGCCACCTCCAATGTATTGAGAAGTACAGTGCCACTTTGGACTCCGCCACATCTGCTCAGAAGAACAAGGGCTCCAAGCATCAGAACCCCGAGCCCTTTCGTTCATCCACTCCTTTGGCCAGACCATTGCAACAGCAGCAGCAGCAGGGCCAGCAGGCTAAAACTTGGTGACCTCGGGCCAAATCTGTGGCCTCTTCATTCAGGAAGCCTGGAGGGTAAGGTCCCGGCTACCCCTCTGCCAGGTCCTCCTGCTCCAAGCTTGCTCAGTGACAGTTTAGGGGGTGTCTCCCCCATCCCATCACACTTCCTGTGGGGGGCCGGCTCAGCCACTTCCTATCCGCCTGGTCCGTTATCACCACGGACTGTTGGGTTTTGGAAGTGGTCAGTTGAAGCCTGCATCTGGAAATTGAGCAGGCCCCTCCATATCAAGCCCGCAGCCATTCAGTCAGCTCTTTGAGATGACATAGCTCAGCTCCTCCACAAGGAGGTGGTGTGCAGAGTAGCGGACCCTCTTTCAGACCTGGGGTTTGTTTCCAGGTACTTCCTGGTACCAAAACGGATGGGGGGGGGCTGGTGCCCCATTCTAGATCTGCATGATTTGAACAAGTTCCTCAGGTTCCACACTTTCTGGATGGTATCTCTGGCTCAGATCATACCATCCCTGCAGCAAGATATGTGGTTCTGCTCCCTAGATCTCCAGGATGCGTTTTTTCATGTCCTGATCTGTTCATCCCACCGACGGTTCCTTCGCTTCCGAGCCAAGGAAACCCTCTACAAGTTCCTAACTATGCCCTTCGGCCTATCTTCAGCCCCCAGTGTCTTTACCAAATGTATGGCAGTGGTGGTGGCTTTTCTGAGGTGCCGGGGGTCCAGGTATACCCTTACCTGGACAACTGGCTGATAACAGGTCCCTCTATGCAGGAAGTGGAGCAGTCCAGGGATCTGGCCCACCAGGCTTGCTTCGACCTTGACCTCCTGATCAGCGAGGCCAAGTTGGAACTCATGCCCTTGCAGGTGATTCAGTTCATGGGGGCAGAGCTCGACTCCTGCTGAGCCAGAGCCCAGCTCCCAGCGGACAGGGTGGAGGTTCTCTCCTCCTTTGCCCAGTCATTTCTGATTGGGCAATTGCACCCTGCCTGGGACTTCCTGCATCTTCTGGGCTACATGGCGGCCTGCACCGGCATGGTCTGATTGGCCCGCTGCCATATGCTTTCCCTGCAGTGGGTTCTGGCCAGCCATTGGTCTCAGCGCCCAGGTTATCTTGACCAGCTGGTCTCTGTGACCCAGAGGATGTGGGAAGGACTCCAGTGGTGGCTTGTCCCAGCTGACCTGCAGGAATGGATCTCGTTTATCCGCCCCGAGCCGACGGTCATCCTGATGACCTATGCCTCTCTGATGGGTTGGGGTGCCCCTTGGGGGAGCACAGACCCCATGGGCTCTGGTCCCCTCAGGAGTCCCGATATCACGTCAACCTGCTGGAGCACCGAGCGGTTCAGCTAGCCCTGACCACATTCGCTCAATTCATTCTGGGTCAAGTGGTCCAGGTCCAGACGGACAATACCACGACCATGTACTATCTCAACAAGCAGGGCAAGACGCACTGCTTACCTCTGTGCAAGGAATCTCTCCACACATGGTCCCTTGTGCTCAGTTTGGAGGCAGATCTCCTAGCCATTCACGTGGCAGGAGCCTTGAATCAGCTGGCTGATGCCCTCAGCTGGTTAGGCGAGACATTTCACAAGTGGTCTCTCCACCAGGAGGTAGTGCAAGATCTGTTCTCCCACTGGGGCTCCCCACAGGTGGACCTGTTTGCCTCCAGGCAGAACGCAAAGCTGAGGCTGTACCATGCCCACCCTCCCTCAGCAGGGTTCGCTGCAAGGGGATGCCTTCTTGAGGCTGTGAACCCCAAGCCTCTTCTGCATCTTCCCTCCACTCCACTTGATTCACAAAGTGCTCATCAAAGTCAGGAGGGACAAGGTGCAGGTGATCCTGGTAGCCCCAGACTGGCCATGCCAGTTCTGGTATCCAGATCGCCTCAGCCTCAGCTCCAGGCTCCCGAGGTGGCTTCCAGCATGCCTGGACCTGATCTCTATCAGTCAGGGGAAGGTTCTCCATCCAGACC
Organism: Neoceratodus forsteri; assembly: GCA_016271365.2. NCBI lineage: Eukaryota > Metazoa > Chordata > Ceratodontiformes > Ceratodontidae > Neoceratodus > Neoceratodus forsteri. Next base: position 1,119,075,005 of record CM057458.1, read on the forward strand.
TTCAGTCCCTGCACCTGACAGCCGGGTTCCTGAGCGGCTAGAGTTCTAGGCCTTGGGTCTCTCCGACGAGGTCCTCAACATCGTTGAGGCTTCCCATAAGGAATCGACCAGAAAATGCTATGCCTTCAAATGGTAGAGATTTTCCATTTGGTGTCAGGGCAAAGGGCTGGACCCATCGTCCTGTTCAGTAGCTAGCATTTTGGACTATCTCTGGTCCCTCTCCCAACAGGGACTTCGGTCGACGACCCTGAAGGTGCACCTGGCAGCCATCTCTGCTTACCGGGCGCAGGCCGGTCAGCAGTTGGCACAGGAGAAAGTGGTCTGGTGCTTCTTCAAAGGCCTAGATAACATATCCCCTCTGGTGCGTGAACCTCCACCTCTGTGGGATCTACTGCTGGTTTTGGCAAAGCTCATGGGCAAGCCATTTGAACCGATGCACAAGTGTGACATCTCACAGTTGTTGTGGAAGACCGCCTTCTTGGTGGCTATCATGTGAGCCAGAAGGACTGGGAGAGTTGCAGGTGCTCTCTATTGAGTCTCTTTACCTGGTTTTCCACAGGGATAAGGTTGTCCTATGCCCCCACCTGAAATTCCTTCCGAAGGTGATGTCGGAGTTTCACCTGAACCAGGTGATTACTCTGCTGGTGTTTTACCCCAGTTACACCTCGGAGACTGAGTACAGGCTCCATACCTTGGACCTGAGATGAACGCTTGCTTACTACAAAGTGCGTATGGCGGAAGTTCAGGGAGAGGTTCACCAGCTGTTTGTCACCTACTCTGAAGCCGCACCTGACAGACCTGCAACCAAGCCGACGATTGGCAGGTGGATTACTTCCTGCATTGATCTCTGCTATAGGTTGGTGGGTAGGGAGCCTCCCGTAGGGCTTAAGGCTTATTCCACCTGCCATACCGCTCATCAGTGGCTGCTTCTAGGGACGTCCCTATCCAGGAAATCTGCAGGGCTGCTACCTGGAAGTCAGCACACACTTTTATTTCCCATTACCACATCGACCTTGAGTCACACTGGGATGCTGGTTTTGTTACCGCAGTTCTCCAGTCCCTGTTCCCTAAATAGGGGGTGTACGTCTTGCCTCCCTCCTCCTGGAGAACAGCTAGGAGTCTGCCAGTAAGTATGGATAGAACAACATATCCACGATCCTAGAAAAATAGGTTAATCAACTACAACAGTTGTTCTAGGAGTGGTATATGTTGTTCATCCACACTGACCCACCCAACGTTGCCAGCTTTGATGTACAAACTTGGCTTCCAGTGGGCTAAGATCTGGCGTCATGGGGCAGAGCCAAGGGTTATACCACCTGGGTGGATGGGAGGAGCCAGCTTGAAGATGTTCCGGCGATCTTAAAAGGGAAGGCAGATCTGCCAACAAGTGTGGATGAACAACATATACCACTCCTAGAACTACTGTTACAGGTGAGTAACCTGTTTTTTCTTGTGCTACTTTTGTAAATATCTCATGTGGTGATTAATATCAGTACAGATATAAAGTGTATAGTGTAACTGGGGTTGCTTGAATTCCAGAATGATAAGTCTGTCAAGTGAGATTTTTTTTTTCCTAAAATACATGAACATACCAGTCCCACTCTGGCCTCCATGACCTCCCACTGTGAGGAGGCTATGAGGTTATGAATAATACAGCTCAAATTAATACACAGCCTTACAAACTATGGTGGTAGGGATCAGAGAGAACATGCAAAAAGAAAAAGTAAAACATGATTAATTACAGTATTTTCACTGCCCAACCTAACTAGTCCATTGCAATTGCTTATGTGTTTATAATTGTTGATGTAATTAAATTATTGTTTGGCAAAGAAACAACATTAGTAGGTGGCCCAGTGATGTACAGGGCTGAGGCACTGGACACCTTACCTGTTGTCATGCCAGTGACCTTGGTTCAGGAATGAGCCTGAGGTGCTGGGGGTTGACCAGGGAGGAAAAGGATTGAGCATCCTCTGGACCGCTCTCCTTTCTTGGGAAGGGAGGACTGCCTCCCTGCTGAACGACTGCCACCAGGTGGAGGTGTGGTAGTAATGCGGGTCTGAGGATGGCAGGAAAAGGATGGAACTGTGGGATTTCGCAGGCATGGGCATGCCTCCATGTATGCACAGCTGACGTGCATGCCCCAGTGCAGGGATGGGAACAGAAAATGGAAAACTGGAAGCAGAAGCAGGTCCCATGGTGCTCCTACTGCACTTACATCCTGTGGTGTCCCCAGATCCAGAGACAGTCTGGATTGTTGCACCGGGGGGGGGGGGAGGGGAGGATGACCTTCATTTCTGTACATTTATGGCTACAATGGGCAGAGCCCCACAGAAGTATCATGGGATATGTGCAAATCAACATGAAATTTCAGACTTGTTATGTTTACAGCAATTTACGTGCATTTTAAATAACACAACTAACTTAATTTTTATACTAGTCGCGTATTACTTTTTACCATCCTCAATAACACCTAGTGACTTGGTATTTTCAACATTTACAGATTTCATAAACATAAGGTATTTTATGACATAGTGCTGTTACATACTAAATCCAACAACGATAAACACAACCTGTTTTACCTACACTTGGAGGTCACCACAATAACCTCCCTGTATGAGGACCTGAGAGGGAAAAGGAAAATTAAAGAGGACACTATAGCATAGTCAAGAAAGGGATGGTGGTGCCCACAGGTGGCCAACCTTATGGAGTAGAAATTGTAAAGGATAGATTAGGCTAAGAAATAGAAGAACTGTTGCAACAGATTTAAGAAAAGGTTGTTCCTCAAGAATGGCAGGAGCTCCCTCTCTCATATCCCCCACCTTAAGAGGGAAGCAGTTATCGCAGACTGCTTACCATCTTCCTGTCCCAGGAAGGGATGGAGCTTCCACCTATCCATCTTCAGAAGCTCTGTCTCAGGGTCCCTATTAACCATGAGCATTCTATCATAAACATAGTAGATATCATTCTTTTATCCTGAGGCATTAACACATTTTTTAATAGAGACTAACAGTGCCTTCCCATCTCCTTTTAGGGTAAGCCTGTCATATTTCTTAACCAAAAATTTGGACGGCTGTAAAGTCCAGTACCACAGAAAGACTTTCTCTGGGGTGAGTAACTACCTGCTCCAACCCCACCAGACATTTCAGTTTTAAGCAGGGGCCCAGTCCTAGGTTCAGCCCCGCTACATAAACCCACTATGTCTCTTGATTCATTTCACTTGCTACGGATACAGACATCTGAGGGTAGACACTCGGTGTTACCCCATCACAGGTTCCTGTCCATTTTCCACTCACCTCCTCCCCCTTTTGTAGGTTTTTAATCAAAAAAATAGTCATGTACCACCTCCTTGGTCTTAACATATTGTAACATTTTGGCAATATTAGCGTCTTAAACCTGCAGTATACCCCAGTCATTACTGTTACTAGATTTAGCGGCATCAATACAAGAAAAAGTCCATTCAGCCTCATAGGCTTCTTCTTGCTTGGAGTCTTCAACCCCAGCACAATATCACTATGCACAGTCTTACCTGGGGTCTCACATTCAAGTTCCATACTTGTGTTTCCGACCTCCAACAGGTGACATCCTAGGAACACAGGAAACAAAGGAATATCCTCACTCAGGGGGTCCTCCTCAAACTGAGCTCACAAAAAATTCTCCTTTGACTCTTTATCCAAACTGTCCAGCAGGAACCTCTTGAGCACCTGGCACCAGTGTTCCTCCTCTCTGCGTAGTCAGTCTGTCTCCAGCCATTGACCACTCATCCAGTGGATCATCCTCATCAGGGTCTTCACCTCCTGGGTGTTGTCTTTGCACCTCCGGTCTGTCTCAACCCCACGGTAATTCTTCATCCCTTTGAATCTCTATGTCATCTTCAGGCTTAGACTTTCTCTGAGCTCCCAGGTCCAGTCCAGGCAGCAGCTTCACTCTCTCTGTCAGCCATGGTTCTGGTCAGAACTCCATGGACTTTCTTCTCCAGGTTCTCGTTCGGCAACTCCTGGTACATCAGTCTTCTGGGATATCTGGGTGATTGTAGGGTGAGAAAGTATTTTTTCACAGAGAGGGTGGTGGATGCATGGAACAGCCTTCCTGAGGAGGTTGTGGGATCTAAAACTGTGGGAGAATTCAAGAATACATGGGACAGACATAAGGCAATTTTTGTGGGGGTAGGAAGAAATAGGCTGTTGGCTAAATAAGATCTGCAGCTTATCCTCTAGGTAGGGAAATAGGCAGACTAGGTGGGCCAAGCAGTCCTTATCTGCCATCAAAGTCTATGTTCTGTGTTCTATAGCCACCAGAAAACGTCCCTCTTTGGCCAGCCCAAATGCTTCCAACAAGTTATCCCACTGCTAACACCAAGCCTGGGGCGGGGTTGTGGGATAACAGATGGACCAGACACTGAACTTCAGGTTCAACACACAGTCTCTGTGTGATGTTTATTCAAAATACAGCAGATAACCTTAAACAATGGCATATCCCTTCTTCAGTACATAAGTTTGCAGTAACAGACTATGTATGTCCTTTCTTTGCACTTAGCAGCACCTACTGACAACTGATCTCTGAGCTAACTTAGCGTTAAGTTTCAGCCTCCACCTCTATGTGGGCCTTGTTTGTTTGGGTGATGGGGGCTCAAAAAAAAAAAAACTGAAAAAACAAAACAAGCTAAAGACAAAGAACCTCAATGCAGAAGCACTGAAACATTGGTTACCCAAAGGGCATTGACAATAAGCCAAGTTTCAAAGAAACACAACATCACACATACTTCCATAATTAAAAGCATCAAGGATTCTATGCAGATCACCATGACATTTCAGACTTGTTCAGTTTACAGCAATTTACATGCATTTTAAATAGCACAACTAACTTAATTTTTATAATAGTCACCTAGTACATTTTACCATTATCAAAAACACCTAGTATTTTCAACATTTATAGGTTTCATAAACATAAGGTATATACATCAAGGTATTTTATGATATAGTGTTCTTATATACTAAATCCAACAATGCTAAACACGACCTGTTTACCTACATTTGGAGGTCATCACAATAACCTCCCTATACGAGGACCTGAGAGGGAAAAAGGAAAATTAAGGAGGACACTGTGGAATAGACAAGACAGGGAAGGGAGTGCCCATAGGTAGCCAGCCTTATGGACTAGAAATTGTAAAGAATAGATTAGGGTAAGAAATAGAAAAACTGTTGCAGCAGATTAAAGAAAAGGTTGATCCTCAAGAGTGGCAGGAGCTCCCTGTCACAAAGAAATGTCCTTTTTCTCACAAAATGTATCAGATTTCTTGTCAGTTTCTTTCCTTGCAGGTGCAACAAAATAGAGCATTGTATCTCAGAACTAATCTCCTGTTGACAGCTGTGCAAAAGAGTTTGCGGAGGTCAAACTGCATCTCACAGTTAACCCCCTGAGTTCCAAACAGCTCTTTGCAGTCATTTCAACAACTGAACAATATACATTTTCAAACCAGAGACCCCAGTTTCACATAAAGATCCACATATATTTTTATAACCACAGATAAGCAAGGGGGAAGCAAAGACAGAAACAGCAAGAAATATCAAGTGAAGGCAGGGAGATAGTGGGAGGGGGAGAATCATAAGACTGTCAGAGGGATCAGTTCCTAGGTCGCACAAGAAAATTTTATTGCGCAGTCAGATAGTCAAGAGGCAAAAAAGGAAAGACTAGAATAAATCTTTGCTTTTAAATCTTTCTGTATAACACATGTAGGATCTTATTCAGCCCTGTCACATGAAACAGAAGGAAGAGGGGGGATATGATAAAGAAATTTAAATACCTAATGGTGGTAAAAAAGGTGCAGAGAGAAGTATTTTTAAGAAGATAAGGTGCTGAAGAACAAGGGGACATACTGCAAAGCTGGAGGGGAGTACATTCAGGGTAGATGTGAGGAAGTACTTCACAGAAAGAGTGGTGGATTCCTGGAACAGCCTTGCAGTGGAGGTAGTTGGGGGAAAAACAGTGGTGGGATTCAGAAATGCATGGGATAGGCACAAGGGAATCATGGTGGAAAGGAAGGGGGGGAAGATATAGGCGAAGTGTGGTCTGCGGTAATAAAGTAGGTAAGGGAAAATAGGCAGATTGGGTGGGCCAAGGGGTCTTTATCTGCCACCAAATTCTGTGTTTCTTTGTTTCTAATGACTGCTTTTGTTTTGTACTCACAAGGAAAGACAGAGGGCCTCTGCCAGAGTGGTATTAAAACAGCTATAATTGGGGATCACTGAAATGCGGAAGCAAGTATTTACCAGTGAAAGGTTTTGGAAAGGGCTAGCGATCTTAAAGCTAGATGAGGTCTTGGAGCCAGATGAGATGCATCCAAGGATGCTCAAGGAATTGGCCATGGAACTAACTAAACCACTGGTGGGGCTATTCAATAGCTCAGTTCAGACAGGGGTAGTCCCAAAAGAGTGGAGGATAGCGGATGTAGTCCAGCTCCGGGGGTTCAAGGAGCAACCAGGTAAAGACAGACCTGTCAGTCTTACCTCTGTTAAAGGTAAACTGATGGAGATACTCAGTGCTCCAGATAAGGAGTGTATAACCCATACAGTATTTACACATGTGAGAAAGGCATTTACGAACAATTTTTTAATTGAGTTATATACTAAATACGAATGCTGTTCCTCGTGTTTCATTTTTCTTCACTTGGTCCAACAGTGTCAGGTGTTCGGGAGTTATACATTTTTTTTTATCTACTTGCTGTGCCACAGGCGACCTGCCCTCCTCCCCCCAGCTCTGATCTTTATCCCCCAGCCCACCTGCCTGCACTTTCTGTCTGTTGATTGGACTGGTGCTCAGCACTTGCTACTGCATCCTTTTTATCTCACCGCCACACATGCTCACAGTCCTGATCTGCCCATGCTCCTCTTTGCACCAAAATGTGCTTGCATGTTTATGGCTTGTTGAGGAGAGCTGGGGATGGTGGGAATTAGTGCGGATGAGTAAAGACCTGTGGGCAGTCAAGCAGGCGTCGAGTGAGCGGCAAAGCTTCTCCCTGGACATTGGAGACTATTTTGCCTCAGAGCCTGTCTGGCACAGTGCAAAGGGGACTTAAGAGAGAGTGAGTCCACAATCACCAGAAGCAGCCAACCCAAGACTAATTACACGCATAGTGCTGGGTTAAGAGACTTCAAGGCTCCATTTTCTGATACTGTGTGCAGGATGGAGGAATTTTGTAAGGAGCAGATACTGCAAACAATAAAGGAATGTAGATGGAATGGTTCACTGAATAACAAACCATTATATTCTACACAGCACTATTTGATTTGCCATTTTGTCTTGTCTGACTGAAGCTTTAGACTGGGGTGGCTACAAGCAGGGAAGGGCAGTAAATGGTCCATTGAAATGGTGGATGAAAATCACTTTGCAGCTCATGTAATGCATTAACTACTCTTAGTATATTAGGAAGTTAAAATGTTTGCTGAATGTTTTCTTAGAGGATTGTGGGTTTTTTCATGAAACTGGGTCACACAGATGCTGTGGAACTCAAGAGTGTGTATTGGTGAAGTCTGCGTAAGTCTGAATAGTTTCATAATAAAAACTAAGAGGAGTTTTTTTTTGCAGTTAATCTTTTTTATTGGCTTATAACTTTACAGGCACATCGTACAGAACTGAAATATTACTCTCTGGACTGACTGCAGTACTTCTTTTAAAGTAAAAAATGTGTGTGCTGTGGGCATGAGGACAGGGCTGCTGAAAGAGAAAGATGAGGACAAGGCTGCTGAGAGAGAATGATGAGGACAGGGCTGGTGAGAGAAAGCGAGAGTGCGTGTGTCATGTCATGAGGAGATGTCAAGGTTGGGCACAGTAGCCAACAATCTGTGGCTCTGTGCTGTGTGACGTAGACAGCCAGTTCTGAGTGCTGTATCAATTTTTTTTTATTACATATAAAATATGTAATGGGAAGGTCAGTTTAAGGAAACTACAGTCTTGCTGGAAATGACACATGAAAACCCCACAGGAATAAGTTCAAAGGACAGGAGGTTTTTTAAAACTGCAGATTTCTTAAATGCAATTCCTTGTCAATTTGCTTTCATCCCAGGAAATGAAATTAGCCATTCATGACGTCCTCAGGGAAATCCTTTGATGTGCCCTAGGTGTCCTGAGAAAAGGGACACTGGCCAGTGTTATGAATAACCTTTTAGGAAACCAGCTCATTTCATCAAGGAGACCTTTGATGTGTAGATACCAAGGCCAAATGGAATTAAAGAGTCAAATACACTTTTGCTTTAAATACACTGACTTGTATAAAAGAGACTTTTGATGGGTGCGTGAAGCAAAGCAACGACTGGTTCTGACCAGTCAAACATGAGAAGAGGAAATGCATTATGTCATCTCTTATTTTTTTAAATACCTTAGTAGGCCATCTTGGTGTTATAAAAAAATATAGATTTTGTTACACAAAGGCGGAGTTTGGTGACCTCCGAGAGAGGGTCGGCTCAAGACTGTTCTTAAACCTACTGAAAACCTTGAAAGACACACAATAATTATTTCTGACTGAGAGGAAGAAACATCACAGCTCTGAAAGAAAGTAAGCATATGTTAGATTAGACCAGTCTGAATGTATGTATTGTAGGAATCTGCACTTTTACCTGTTTGTTTTAAGGTTGTATGTGTTGGGATATATTTTGTTCTGTAATTTTATTGTTTTCCTATTTTATCTAGTTTAAAGTAAATATGTACACATTGGAAGAGAGAAGGGACTGGGGGGACATGATAGAGGTCTTCAGGTACATGAAGGGGTAAATAGGGGAGGAGCAGTCAGGGTGCTCCGAAGGAAGGAGGAGGGGGCAACTAGAGGGCATAGGTGGAAGCTGGAGGGGGGAAGATTCAGGGGAGAAAGGAGGAGGTGCTACTTCACTGAGAGGGTGGTGGAGCCATGGAATGCGCTGCCCAGGTGGCTGGTTGTGGCAGAGAATGGTGGAGGGGTTCAAGAGGGGGTGGGACAGGTACAGGGGAAGGGTTCTGGAAGCAAAATCCAGTGCAGCGAGAATATCCGGAACTGGGAAGGGAGAAGCCAGAGAAGGCGAGGGGGGGCAGCAAGGTCAGCTCCCAGGGTGGGGGCTGACCAAACGAGCAGACACAAAAGACCGTTAGGCCTATTCTGCTGGCATTTTAATATGTTAGTATGTTAGTATATATATTTTAAAACAGAAACTGCTGGTGTGCCTTGAAATTTCTCTTTATTTAAGTGAAGCTTTTAAAAGGTATAGTTGACATTGTGTAAGAGCTTATTTGATACCAAACTGGGAAATGGATAGAGTTCTCTAAAGTCTTGCATAGAGTTCTAAGGGTTCATTTGTAGACCTGGTTAGTTGTCCATAGGCAAAGATATCTGGCCCCCGAAGACAGAATTCTCTGAGCCTGATAATTGGATACGCTAACAAGAGGTTATCAGTTTGAATCCCTCCAGAACTTGAGACTAAGATGACTTGAACCCACAAAACAGACAAGAGGGTTACCTTGTACTGTTCACTGTCCACAAATCCTACGCTTAGAGGTTGGCACTTTGGGAGTAGAGGGCTGACCTTGCTGAGTCAGTTTGTGACAGATTGGTTGGCAGCGGTGGCATAAAACATTTGGTGGCATAAGCTTCATTGTTCAGTGTGTCAGCTTGAGACTGTTTAGCTCACTTGGAAAAAAGAAAGGCAGTGTTTTTTTTCAAAAGGAAACAGAACTATGTCCCTTGGCTTACAGTCAAAGTTCCTACCCATTTTTTTTTTCTAAAGTGCCAGTCAGATTAGCGTAGTCAGGGAAGAAGATGGCTTCCGACTACAGCAGGCACACTGTAGATCACTTGAAACAGTTGTGAGAGAACAGAGGAGTCCTATTCAAGGTTACAGCCAGAAAGCAGATCCTCATAGAGGCCTTGATTGTAGCAGATACCCAGAGCAGAGAGTCACAGACCTTGACTGAAAGGGACCAGACCTCGAGTGTGTCATGACTAGAGGCCAGTGAGGGGTCCCGAGCCAAAGAGGAGGACAGCAGGGCCACTGTCAGTGAAGGGCCACAGCAGCAGGGGAAGGTCACCAGTATCCTGAATCCAGAGGTGCTCAGGCTGCAAATTGAGTTACGCAGGATGGAACTAGAGGCAGAACGACAACAGAGGGAGGCAGACTGTTAGGAGCATGAGCGCCAGCGAGCTGCAGAGGAAAAGAGAGAGTGAGAACGCAGAGAGGCAAAGGAGAGGAGTGCAAGTGGCAACACCAACTGGAGAAGCTATGACTCCGACCAGCGGCACCAGAGCAGGTAAGTGGCTTGGGTTTAACTGGGACTGCAGGACTGGGTTACAAATTGAACTCCAAATTAATAACTGAGTTTAAGGAAGGGGAGGACATGGATGCCTTTTTAAATTCTTTTGAAAAAGTTTGTATTCAGGCTAAAATTCCTAGAGAGTCCTGGAGCATCCAGCTATCCCCGCTACTTACCGGGAAAGCTCAGGATGCATTGGGTCAAATGAACAATGAGGACAGTGATGATTACAGCAAGTTAAAAGCAACACTGTTAAAAAAGTTTGAATTAACTGCTGAATCATACAGAGCTAAATTCTGTAAGCTCAGGAGAAGCTCTGATATGAGCTAAGAGGAGGTATCTACGAAACAACATCAGTTTTTAAAACGTTGGTGGGAAGGACTTGAGGCAAACTCTGTTGATAAAATTGAAAATGTGGTTTTATTAGAACAGTTTTATTGGGCATGCCCAGCAGAGCTAAAAACCTGGCTAGAAGACCGGGATCCAAAAACAGTGCAAGAGGCCGCTGAACTCTCGGACCGCCATGCCAAGAACAGACCTGCTCTGAGAATGAATGGGGCAGGCGTGGCAGCGCAGAAAGGGAAAAGCACGCCTTCAGGGTAGCTAAAACCCTCACTGCCTCCACTGAAACCAGTTAGCCCCAGGTTTCAGTGAAAAGATTTATCTGAAGTAAGAAATGCATGTTGGCTGTGTAAGGAGACTGGGCATATTGCCAGACAGTGCCCCAAAAGGCAAGCCGTAATACACAACAGGGCGCTTGAAAAAAAGTGGGTTGTTTGTGTGTCCCTGAGAGCATGCAAGTGAACATGAGGGAACACATGCACCCAGTCATAGTAAATGATGTACAGATGCAGGGGTTAAGGGACACAGGGGCATCCCTGACATTGGTAAAGGGGGATGTGGTACAGCCTGGTCAGCTTATACCCAATAAATACATAACTGTACAAGGGTTTACTGGTGAAGAGAAAACATTGCCACTCGCTAGTGTTCTCCTTGACTGAGGTGAAACAGGGGTAACTGTGCAGCAAGTGGCTGTAGCCAACACATTAGCAGAAGCTGTGATTCTGGGTAACAATCTCCAGCAGGGGTGGTATGTGCAGTTACCCATAGCCAAGCGGCAAGGGAAAATAGTATATCCCTGAACCCCACAGAAACCAGTGTGGAAACCACTACGAGGCTGGTTCCCCAGCCTGTGTCTCCAGATGGGGAGACTGATAAAAAGGGGGTAGAAATTTCCCCAGTAGCAAGTAACCACCCAGCTACAGAGGGTTACTCCAAAAAGGTACGGGTGACTCCTTGTCAGAGGGTTGGGATTGACAGTGATCCTGAGGGCCCTGACGCTAGTGCTAGGGACCCTAGTTTAGCGACCAAAGGGGACCTGTCCCATGCCTTGAGAAGATATATGGGGTTCGCAGCTGCTCAGAGAAGTGACCCTAGTTTAGAGAAGCTGAGGGCTTGGGCAGACTCGGATGGTGCACAGTGTGGTGACGGCTGATATAAGGTTTATTGGGAAAATGGACTTATGTATACACAGGCAGTACAGACAGAGGGAGGGATGCTAGGCAGGCAGCTTGTCGTTCCCCAGGGATATCATGAGCAGTTGCTCAAGGTTGCCCATGATATTCCCTTGTCTGGTCATCTGGGAATCGCATGCACTATGCAGCGGTTAGCCCAGAATTTCTACTGGCCTAACTTCACCCAGCAGGTGAAGGAGTATTGCAGGTCTTGTCACCAGTGCCAAGAATAGCGGAGGAGCCATTCCAAAGGGTGGGAATGGATATTGTGGGGCCTTTAAATACCTCCAGCTCCTCAGGGAAGAGATTCATCCTGACTGTGGTGGATTTTGCCACCTGGTACCCAGGGGCAGTCACCCTATCCTCTCTGAGGACAGAAAAGTGGCAGATGCCTTACTTGGGATTTTCTTCCATGTTGGGTTTCCGAAGGTGGTAATCACCGATCGAGCGGGTGCCTTCATGTCAGACCTGATGAAATGTTTATTGGAGAAGTGTGGGGGTGGTGCAGAGATGCACGACACTGTGTCACCCACAAGCCAGTGGACTTATGGAATGATTCAATGGTACCCTAAAGCCAATGCTCCGGATGTTTGCTGAACAGCATGGGAGGGACTGGGAGAAATACCTTCCCCACTTGTTGTTCGCATACAGGGAGGTGCCCCAAGAGTCGACAGGATTTTCCCCTTCGAACTCTTGCATGGACGCCGGGTACATGGGCCCCTAGACTTGATCCGGCAGGACTGGGAAGGGAAGCACAACACCCAGGGAACTCCCCTTGTGGATTACGTCCCAAGGTTTAGGGAAAGGCTGAATGAGCTTATGGGGACAGCCCAGAGCAACCTGGCGGCTGCCCAACAGAAACAAAAAGTATGGTACTACTGCAGAGCCAGAGCTCACTCGTACATGGTGGGTCAGGAAGTCATGGTCCTTATTCCGGTCTGGAAAGACAAGCTGCAAGCTGAGTGGGCAGGACCGTACAAAGTGGTTAGGAAGGTAAATGACGTAAACTACATTGTGGAGTTACCTGACCATAGACAGACAGAAAGAATGTACCATGTCAACATGATGAAGCCATATGCAAATAGTGCTGACATGGTATTCGCAGTGTGTAGTCATGGGGAGGGGACAGACGAAGGAGACCCCCTTCTGGACTTGCTGGAAGAGAGTAAGCGGGAGTCCTCTGTGGAGGCAGTAAAATTGTCTCCCCAGCTGACCCCAGGCCAGATCCAGACAGTAAGGGGGGTTTTAGCAGACTTTGCCCCCTTGTTTAGCACCAAGCCTGGACTAACCCCCTTAGCAACACACGATGTGGAGACAGGGACACAGACGTCCATACGCCAGACAGCATATCAGGTGTCAGAGGCTGTCCAAAAGGACATTAGAAGGGAAGTGGAGGACATGCTGGATTTAGGGGTAATCCAAAGATCCCACTGTCCCTGGGCCTCACCTGTGGTCCTTGCACCCAAGCTACATGGCTCAACTCGTTTCTGTATAGACTATCATGGACTGAATGCAGTCACGAAGACAGATGCCCACCCGATTCCCCGGACGGACGAACTCCTGGACAAGTTGGGGGGGTGGCCTACCTTATGACCATGGACCTGACAAAGGGGTATTGGCAGGTAGAGTTGAAAGACAGAGCTAGGAAGAGGTCAGCCTTCATCCCTCTGATAGGCTTATTTGAGTTCAAAGTAATGCCTTTTGGAATGAAGAGCGCCCCGGCCACTTTCCAAAGGTTGGTGAACCAGGTGTTAAATGGTGCTGAAGAGTACCCCGTGGCGTACCTGGATGACATTGCCATCTTTAGTACCAGCTGGGAGGAACACCTTTCACACCTTAGGGAAGTGCTGGACAGGATACTGAGGGCCGGGCTCACTGTAAAAGCCGAGAAGTGCCAGGTGGCCATGGGAGAAGTGGCATACCTCAGGCATGTGGTAGGCCAGGGACAGTTCCGTCCTAACCAGATAAAGATAGAGGTAATCCAGGCATGGCCCAGACCAGAAACTCAGAAGCAGTTCAGGAGTTTTCTCGGGACAGCTGGGTACTATAGAAAGTTTGTACCCAATTACAGTGCCCTGGCTGTGCCCCTATCTGACCTAACAAAGAAAAGGATGCCCAAGAAAATCACCTGGGGCCCTGCCTGTGTAGATGCCTTTTCCAAACTAAAGGAGGCACTTTGCAGTGCTCCTGTGCTGACAAGTCCCAACTATAGCAAACCTTTTATAGTTCAGACGGATGCCTCAGATGTGGGTATTGGGGCAGTACTGAGCCAGACATCCGGCCAAGGGACCGAGCACCCTATCGCATACCTGAGCCAGAAGTTGCTCCCTAGGGACCAAGCATACTCCACGGTGGAAAAGGAGTGCCTTTCCCTAGTGTGGGCCCTAAAGAAATTGGAGCCATATTTGTATGGACAGCCTTTTGTGGTGCAGACTGATCACAACCCCCTGGTTTGGCTGACGAAGGTGGGGAAAAACAATGGCAGACTGCTCAGATGGAGTCTTGCCATACAAGTGTATGATTTGAAAATTGTACATAGGGCCGGAGCCAAGAATCAGAACTCAGATGAGCTGTCCAGGGTCTATGAAGAATGAACTGATTTGAGAAGCTCATCCCATGTAGGGGGATAGAGCCCCCAAATTCAGTCTAGGTGGGGAGGAAGTGTGACGTAGACAGCCAGTTCTGCGTGCTGTATCAATTTTTTTTTATTACATATGAAATATGTAATGGGAAGGTCAGTTTGAGGAAACTACAGTCTTGCTGGAACTGACACATGAAAACCCCACAGGAATAAGTTCAAAGGACAGGAGGTGGTTTAAAACTGCAGATTTCTTAAATGCAATTCCTTGTCAATTTGCTTTCATCCCAGGAAATGAAATTAGCCATTCATGACGTCCTCAGGGAAATCCTTTGATGTGCTCTAGGTGTCCTGAGAAAAGGGACACTGGCCAGTGTTATGAATAACCTTCCAGGAAACCAGCTCATTTCATCAAAAAGACCTTTGATGTGTCAATACCAAGGCCAGACAGAATTAAAGAGTCAAATACACTTTTGCTTTAACTACAGTGACTTACATCAAAGAGACTTTTGATGGGTATGTGAAGCAAAAGCAAAGGCTGGTTCTGACCAGTCAAACATAAGAAGAAGAACTGCATTATGTCATCTCTTACTTTTTTAACTACCTTAGTAGACCATCTTGGTGTTATAAAAAAATATAGATTTTGTTACACCAAGGCGAACTTTGGTGACCTCAGAGAGAAGGCCAGCTCAAGGCTGTTCTTAAACCTACTGAAAACCTTGAAAGACACAGAATAATTATTCTGACTGAGAGAGGAAGAAACATCACAGCACTGAAAGAAAGTAAGCATATATTAGATTAGACCAGTCTAAATGTATGTATTATAGGAATCTGCACTTTTACCTGTTTGTTTTATGGCTGTATGTGTTGGGATATATTTTGTTCTGTAATTTTACTGTTTTCCTATTTTATCTAGTTTAAAGTAAAGATATATATTTTAAAACGGAAACTGCTGGTGTGCCTTGAAATTTCTCTTTATTTAAGTGAAGCTTTTAAAAGGTATAGTTGACACTGTGTAAGAGCTTATTTGATACCAAACTGGGAAACAGAGTTCTCTAAAGTCTTGCATAGAGTTCTAAGGGTTCATTTTGTAGACCTGGTTAGGTACTCGTAGGCAAAGATATCTGGCCCCCGGCAGACAGAATTATATGAGCCTGATAATTGGGTACGCTAACAAGAGGTTATCAGTTTGAATCCCTCCAGAACTTGAGACTAAGGTGACTCGAACCCACAAAACAGACAAGAGGGTTACCTTGTACTGTTCACTGTCTACCAGTCCTATGCTCAGAGGTTGTTACTTTGGGAGTAGAGGGCTGACCTTGCTGAGTCGGTTTCTGACATGCTACACTGGCCTTTCCTTCTCGAGTTTACTCAACAAACAAACACGAGGCCAGCTGGCGGCAGCATAGAGCCTTGACCAGACGGCACCTGTACCCTAGTAACACAGGCCGCTCCTCACTGAACACGGTTACACTCAACTCCAGTCCCAACATGGTGGATCTGTCTTTCGAATCTTGCCAAGCTACTTCTAGTGTTTGTATGTTGTGTGTCTTCGTGTGGCCATAGTAACTGTGCCTGAAGATAGGTGTATCTGATTGTCTAGTGCACTTTTACCTGCTAAATAAAAGCTAAAATAAATATACATAGCCAGTGTCTGTAGTACAGCCTTGCTGCTGTAACATGCGTGGATTGTTATTTAAAAAAACATTGACTTATCAGTTGTCGTTGTTTTGTCATCTGTACTCATTTGAATTTGGTTTTACTCACCTCACTTTGAAAATGAGAAGTACAATACTCTGAAAAATGTTATCTGGAGCATTGGAGATACTAGTTAAAGAGAACCTCTTGAACTACTTGGAGAGCAGTGAACGCCAGGATAGTAAACAGCACGAGTTTGTGGCAAGAAGGTCTTGTCAGACCAGCCTAATAGTATTCCTTGTCTGGGCAATGGGGATAGTTGATAAAGGCCATGCTGTGGATTTTCTCTACTTCGTTCTCAGCAAGGCTTTTGACTCAGTGCCTTACAGATGATTGCTGAAGAAGCTAGGGGATCTGGGTACAGTGAAGGAGACAGATGGGTGAGAAACTGGATGGAAGGTAGA
Source organism: Neoceratodus forsteri (assembly GCA_016271365.2). NCBI lineage: Eukaryota > Metazoa > Chordata > Ceratodontiformes > Ceratodontidae > Neoceratodus > Neoceratodus forsteri. The sequence continues at coordinate 1,119,091,468 of CM057458.1, forward strand.
CAGTAGAGGGTTATGGTTAACAGAGTCAAATCAGAAGATGGGGTTGTCACCAGTGGGGTGCTACAAGGATCGATCGTGGCTTCAGTCCTATTCAGTATGTTCATCAGCGACATGGGAAAAAGAATGCAGGACAAAATGTGTCTCTTTGCAGATGACACCGTGCTCTGTGGCAGGGTATACAGTAAGGAGGGGGTTAGGGAGATGCAGAGGGTTTTGTGAAAAAGCTTGCGAGGTCGTCAGACGTTTGGCAGTTGAAACTTGATGCCAGAAAGTGCAAAGGTGATGCACATATGGACTAGAACCCAAGGACAGAGTACTGGATGGGGTGGGGGGTTAAACCTGTGCATGACCTCTGAGGAAAGAGACCTAGGGGTCATCATCAGTGACACCCTGAAACAAACCAGTTTAATAAGGCTTACAGTAAGACAAACAGGATGCTGGGGTGTATCAGAAGGGGTATTGACAGCAGAAGGAAGGAGGTACTATTGCATCTTTATAGATAACTGGTGAAGCCCTACCTGGAGTACTGTGCGCAGTTCTGGAGTTCTCACCTAGGGAGGATAAGGACATGTTGGAGACAGTGCATTGTAGGGTGACCAGAATGATTAAGGGCCAGCAGGGTAGATCTTATGAGGCTCGGCTCAAGGCACTGAATATGGGCACACTGGAGGCCAGACAAGAGAGAGGAGATGTGATAGAGACCTTCAAGGTCCTGAAAGGAATGAACAAGATAAACTGCAAGAACTGTTTAGCATAAGTAGTGGATAAGAACACAGGGGCACAAGTGGAAACTAATGGTGGGGGAAATTCAAGAGGGGAAATTAGAAAGTTTTATTTTACAGAAAGAGTGCTGGAGCTGTGGAACAATCTGCCAGCTGATATAGTTGGTGCCAAAAACTATGAATGGTTTCAAACATGACTGGGTCAGAGTGAAGGGCTTAGTGGTTGCACAGGGTGATAGCGCTAGGATGGGAAGCACTTGGATGGATAGTGTGGGTTTGGAACCCTGTATGCACAATAGGTCCCAGGTTTATTAGGGTTTATGGGCAGACTGGATGGACCAGTGGTCGTTTTCCAGCATTGCTTTCTATGTTCCTGGTTTACTGTTTTGACATTGCTTGCCAAAATTAAGACGTTCAACGTGCTGTACCCAGAAAGTACAGGCAGGTGGTACTGCAGTGCTGTTTGGATAAGCTGCACTGATGTTTTTTAGTACTATTGGAAACAGATGTTTTTCTTATAGTATCCTTCTGCAGTGATCTCAACATGGTATAGTACGGTAAGCAGAACAATAATTCAGAATATGTTTCGCTTAGATGTACCAGGTATGTTCCTCACTATACAATTGACATTTCCTGTTTCCAAATAATGTTTTTATAATTGCAGCATGGAAATCTTGATAGCTTTTCCTTTTATTGATTTGTGGTTCGTTTTCAAATCAGGACATATACAGTATTTGTTTTTTTGGAGAACATTTCTCTAAAGCTAAATTACTCAAGTATATACTACACTTCATAATGTTTGATATCCATTTTATTTCTGTTAAAGGAAAACAAAGGAAAAGGACCTGCTTTCCCCAGTAGCTGCACAAAAGCCCAATTACTGTAGCACTTTCAGACAGTAGCAGAATTTTTTTTTAAATTACCTTAAAATGCTTTTTTAATGAGTGAAACAGCAAGCTGCAACTTCGGTTTCTATTGCTGGCACATCTCACAAACAGCCACTCGCTTCCCTAGCTCGCTTTATGCTAATGTGCCGTGCCAACATCAGCCATTGAGTGGCAGGACATATTAGTAAAACAAGCTAGGGAAGCATATGGCTGCTTGTGAGATGGTGGTAGCCAGCAATAGAAACTGGAAGTTGTGGCTCGGTGTTTTACTCATTTAAAAAAAAGCATTTAGAGGTACTTTAAAAATAAATTCCCTCACTGTCTGAAAGTGGTAATCGGGCATTTTTATAGTGGCTGGGGAAACCTGGTCCTTTTCCTGGGTTTTTCTTTAAGTCAGTGTCAGTGGCACAGTAGGTAGCACACTTGCCTCTGAGGCCAGGAGATCAGAAGGCTGTGGGTTCAGTTCCTACATCTGGCACTTGGGTTAATATCCCAGTACTGACACTGTAGTGCAGCATGAGAGGGGTGCTGCACTTCTGAGATGCCATCTTTCGGATGAGACGTTAAACGGAGGTCCCATCTGCCTGAATTGGTGGTAGTTCAGGTGGATGTTAAAGATCCCATGGCACTTATCGAAAAGAGTAGGGGAAGTTTTTATTATAATACAACAGAAGAATACAACCAAAAGCATACCAGAATACATACAAAACTAAATAACTGAAAGACTAAACAACAAATTATCCAATTTTATCCTTCAAAAAAGGAACAGCCTGCCATCTAGCAATTCATGCATCATGTATAAGGTGTGTCTTCTCATACAGGCATTGCGAGAGTAAATCAGTTTCCACGCTTTCAAGAACACAATTCGGAGCTTAATACACTTGTTGTAAGACACGTTTACACTGAACTTGCCATAAATGAAATTTAAAAATAGCAAAAATAAGTCACACTATCCCCGCAGAAAGAACATATGGAGTCAAAATAAAACCCTACCACCTCTACATATGTAACAGTGCTCCATTTAGAATCCTTCCAATTAACAGCCAGGGTCTTCTAGACCTCCTGAACAAAAGGACAGTGAATCAAAAAATGTGCTGTAGATTCCTGCTGAGCCACACAAGATTGTCTAGGATACATTCTTTCAGATAAAGCTTTGTGTTTAGTGTTCCCTTAACATTAAGACGCCCATGACTGCAAAGCCATAACACATCCCAAATCCTAGGAGGTAGGTTAGTGTCCCGTAACCCCACGAGTACTGTCTCATAATAAGGACCAGGTACATTCTTGAAATCAGGAGTAATAACATGAGCAGTAGATTGTATAGTAGTATAAATAAACTTATTAGAGCAAGACAAAACATCAGCTTGTCCGAGCTTCCATTTTTTAAGTTTGACAAATACAGGCTGTAGATAAACAGGAAAGGAGCGAAGCAGAAAAGCTTTCCCACCCTGCGGAGTCCAAATATCATACAATTTACGAAGCCAAAGAGCTGCAAACAAAGGCCAGACTGCAGGATGTGGTTTAGACAGGTCAATCAGATTACGATGAAAAAACATACTAAAATAAAATGAAATTGGGTTCACAAAATGTAATCCCTCACGCACCACAGGCAAATATAGGACATCCCTTTTAATGGGGTTCAGTCTACTACCCCAAATAACTTGGAAAAAATGACTTAAGAGTTGAGTTTCTAGATGTGGAATGGGATAAACAACAGTAAGGTACAACAAAAATGGGAAGTAAAAACATTTTAACCAGGAGAACCTTTTTCTTCTTTGTCTGATGCCACAATTTCCAGACTGCCACCTTAGATTTAGCAGTCTCAAGCTTCATAGTCCAGCTTAGAGAGGCATTATCCCCTCTCCCAAAGAACACACCCAATAATTTTAATAGTGTCCTAAGAGACAGATATGTCATGGATGGAATCCACTGCAGGAAGGGAATCACAAATAGGATAGATAATACTTTTAGTTTTATTGAGGGAAGCCCCAGCAACAACAGAATAAGCATCAGAATGCCGTAAAACCCTGGCACCCAAATCAATGTCAGAGACAAAAACACAGAGGTTATCTGCATAAGCAGCAGTTTTAACAGGACAAGAGCCAGAAGAAGGAAGCATGTCATGTATGAGAACATCCTGATTAATCAATCTCATAAGAGGAGTCAAACAAAAAACATACAAGAGAGGGCTCATTGGACACCTTTGTCTCACCCCTCTATTTATTGGTATGTACGAGCCCAAACAACCATTAATCAAAGGAATAGCAAAAGCATGGCGATACAACAAAGAAAGCCATGAACAAAAAACATCAGAAATGCCGTAAGAGTGAAGAACACACATGATAAAATTATGTGGAACCCTGTCAAAAGCTTTCTCCTGATCAAAGGACATAATATACCCAGCAATGGAGTGTTCCTTACCCTGTTCTACAAGTTCCCAAAGCAGTAGCAGATTAGATTCTATAGAACAACCAGGAATCGAACAAGTTTGAGTAATGGAGCTCAAATAAGGGGCCATACTCAACAGTCTAGCATTTAAAACGTTCATCAAAATTTTCAGGTCCATGTTTAATAAACTCGGGGATCTCCAGTTATTAAGGTCACTACGATCACCCTTTTTAAAGATCAATATCTGTACCGCAATGCATAAATGAAAATCAATAGTGTGATTCTTCAAACACCAATTAAAAACTGCAGCAAGCACAACCTTAAGTACATCACTAAAGGCTTTATAAAATTCAGAGGGTAAACCATGTAACCCAAGGGCAGTGTCATTTTTCAAACTATTGATGGCATGTAAAACTTCTTTGGCATAAATAGGTGCAGTAAGCAAGGGGAGAACACCCGGAGGAGAAGTAGGGACAGAAAGAGAAGACAAAAATTCCTCAATGTCAACATCAGCTATAGGAATGGAGGAATACATGTTCTTAAAGTGCGAGGCGACTGCTGAGAGAATCTCAGGCGTGGAAGTAAGCAAATTACCATCATGTGTTTTCATCTCTAGCAGTAGCCTATCAGATGTTTATTTAGAACATGACTCAAAAGCATCCCCAAAACCCTGCTTCCATGGGGAGCACACCTTATGCTCATGTAACAGAGAAGCTGCCCTAGAATATTGTAAAGCTTCCATTTCACATTTGTCCGCCTGAACCTGGGAGGTCACATTAATGTGCTGTATATTAATAGCAGAATAAAGCATAGCCAAATGTTCCCATAATGCAAGATAACGTTTATATTGTGCAACAGTATGGGACTTAGAAAAATGAGTAACCAAATTCTGAATCTCAGCCTTAGTGTCCACCCACCAGGTGCTGAGATCCCCCACCAACCCAGCCACAGACATACGAGCCCGGAAAAGTTCCTGAATAGCATTAACCAAATGGGTATCAGAAAGCAGTGTAATATTAAATTTCCGATAACCAGTCCCATGAGCCAAGTGCAGCCCCATTGTAAGGAAGCCACAAGGATCACATGATCCAAAATCTCAAAGGGGAACAGTTTTAGCATGCAAAACATGAGCCTGTGGCTCCACAAAAATGAAGTCGATTCTAGTGGACAAATGGCCTTTGAAGAAGGTGTGACCTCCCTATTCGTGGACAGTCATAAAAGCATCCTGCAAATGACACCCAGAAAGTATGTGCTTAAGACAATTTGTGTCACAGTAATCCTTATCAGTGCTTGCCCCCCTGTCTTGTTTAGCCACCACACAATTAAAATCCTCTCCCCAAATCAAACATCTAGTGGTAATGAGATAAGGCTTAACAGCAGTAAATAAATCAACCTGATCTTTTTAACCAGAAGGAGCATAAATGGTAATTAACCTCCAGCCTGTACCATTATAAAAAAATCCAAAAGAAGCGCCCGCCCCAGCGAAATTTCCACTAATCTAGTAACCTTAAACCCATCACCCTGCAAAAGAATCCCGACACCAGCACAAACATCCACCCCAAAAGAATAAAAAGAAGGTCCCCACCTCCACAACTTCTGAGCAACAGAAATCAAGGATAAGGAATTCAATCTAGTATCCTGGAGAAGGCATATATCAACCAGCAGGTCTCTTAAGGCATGAAAAGTCACCAACCGATGCCGAGCATTCTTAATACTGTTAGTATTAAGCGTGGCTATACTCAGCGAACCATTAGGAGACATTCAAAGAAAAGGAGGAAAGACCAGGTCAGGAAACTTTTCCTAATCTAGTACTTTGTCTAGGTCTGAGACCAGGCCAGAAAGGCAGAGATTTGACCCCCTTCCTCTCTTAAAGCCTCCCCCTCTGAATCAGAGGAGAGAAGGGTCTGGGAAGATGTTTTTGAGTCCCCACCCTGGTCTGAAGAGTGAGATTGCTGTGAAAGAACCTCAAACTTGTTAGGAAGAGGAAGGCCAACAGCAGTAGGAGAAGCCTTTGCAAACTTCGATCTTGTCTTGGTCTGCTTAAGAGCTCTCCTCTTAGATGTAATACCAAGATCAGGGGGTGGCATAACCACCCGTGGCTCAGGAATCTCAGAAGGGGGCTCAGAAGGCAAGCAAGCAAGGTCTACATTGTGAGCAGGAGGAGCAAGGTCTTGTTCCATAGGCAACTCTCCTGGGACCTCAACCGCAGTAACAGGAGCAAGAAGTGTGGGGGGTTCCACAATGGGGTCAGCCAAAGGTGCAAACAACAGGTACCACATCCAGTGGCAGAGAATGAGCTGGGTCAGCAGAACTCGCAGATACAGGCCTGTGAGCTGCAATATCCTTTTTTTGGGCTTCAGTGAGGATAGTGTCCTGATGGGAGCGATCAGTTCTATTATGGGTTGCCCAAGGACAGGACCGGAAGCCATGACCAGAATCATCACACAAGTTACACTTGAGGTCATTTTTACAATCGGCACTAGAGTGACCATAAGAAAGACACAAGTTACATCTAAGGCGATCACAGGCAGAACTGAGATGCATATAAGACCCACATTTAAAAAAAAGTCCGTGGATGACTGACATAAAAACAGTGACCCCTCTCCCTACCCAAGAACAGGCTATTAGGGAGATGAATAGGGCCAATATTGTTATGTTGCAACCTCACCCGAAACTTCCAGCCCCCAGTCCAAAGATGTTCTTCATCAAAAATGGGTTGTGGGGGCCCCAGAATGTCACATCTCTGCTGTAACCAATGGAAAATGTCATGAACAGATACAGTTTCATTGCGAAACAATATAGTAACCACATAGATACATAGATACATAGATACATAGACAGTGTCGGCAGATAAGGGCCTATGGCCCACCTAGTCTGCCCATTTGAGCTTGTAAGTTCAGTTTGTTTTCCTAGAAGTCTATTTCCCCTTACCCCTGACCTCTAGAATTCCTTTATGTCTATCCCATGCATTCTTAAATCCCGTGATTGTTTCAGCCCCCACCACTTCCTCTGGCAGGGTGTTCCACTTGTCTACCACCTGCTCTGTGAAGAAATTCTTTCTCATGTTTCCTCTGAATCGTCCTCCTCCAACTTCATCCCATGCCTCTAGTCCTGAAACATCTTTTTCGCTTAAAATAGTGTTTTCCTGCACCCTGTTCCTCCCTGTAAGATACTTGTATGTCTCTATCTATATCCCTCTCCTCCCTCTCCTCCAGGGAGCACATGTTCAGTTCCTTCAACCTGTCTTCATAGGACTTGTGATGCAATCCATGCACCATCTTTGTTGCCTCCTCTGAACCTTCTCTACCCTGTCTATGTCCTTACGTAGGTATGGTCTCCAGAACTGTACACTGTACTCCAGGTGGGGCCTCACTAGTGTCTTATGAGCGAATTATGACCTCCCTTTCCTGCTGGTGATGCCCTGCCTATACATCCCAGCATCCTATTTGCTTTACCTGATGCCTTGTCACACTGTTTCTCACCTTGAGGTCATCAGAGATGACAACCCCAAGATCCCTTTCCTGCTTGGTGCATGCTATATCCTCACCCCCAACTGATATATTGTGCCTGGGTTTTGTGCCCATATGCATTATCTTGCACTTCTTTGCATTGAATTTCAACTGCCAAACCCTTGACCATTCTTCAAGTTTCTGCAGGTTCCTTCTCATTCTGTCTACACCCTCTGGTGTGTCTACTCTGTTACAGAGCTTTGTGTCATCAGCGAACAGTGAAATTCTGCCTTCTAGATCCTGTGCAATGTCACTGATGAAGATGTTGAATAGGACCGGTCCCAGCACTGATCCCTGTGGTACCCCACTGGTCACTCTTCCCTCTGTGGAGTGACAGCCATTTACCACCACCCTCTGTGTCCTGCCACCCAGCCAGTTACCTACCCACCACACTACTGTCCTGCCCACATCCATATTCCCCAGTTTGTGTAATAGTCTTCTATGTGGCACAGTGTCAAAGGCCTTGCTGAAGTCCAGATAGGCCATGTCCACTGCCCTCCCTGATCCACCTCCCTAGTCACCCAGTCAAAAAATTCAATGAGGTTGGTCTGACATGACCTCCCCCTGGTGAAACCATGCTGCCTTGGGTCCTGTAGTCCATTGACAACCAGATGTTCCACCAATCTCTCCTTCAGTAGTGCTTCCATGATCTTTCCCACTACCGAGGTGAGGCTGACTGGTCTGTAGTCCTCGCTTCCTCTTTGTTCCCACTTTGTATAAGGGGACTACATCTGCTGTCCTCCAGTCTTTGGGTACCTCCTGTTTCAGTGATTGGCTGAACAGGATAGCCAGAGGTTCAGCCACCACCTTCTTAGTTCTTTAAGACCCTGGGGTGCACCCCATCTGGCCCCATTGCTTTATCAGCTCTTATTACTTCCAGTTCCTTCAGGACCCTTTCTCGTAAAGGGACTGTGTCCATTTCTGCACCATTCTCACCCCTTGTACTCCTTCAGACCCATTACCCCTCTTCCTTAGTAAAGACTGAGCAGAAATACCTGTTCAATATGTCAGCTTTACTGTTGTCATCCTCCACGCGCTCCCATCCTCCCCTTCAGTCTCACTATCCCTCCCTTTGTCTTTCTTTTTCACTTATGTACCTGTAAAATGTTTTGTCCCTTTACCCACTGATTTTGCAATGTGTTCTTCTGTCTGAGCTTTGGCTTCCTTACTGACTTCCCTGCCTCCTTTGTTTCTCCTGGTACTTCTCCCTATCCCCTTCTGCCTGTGTCTTTTGTGTTGCCTGAATGCAATCTTTTGGCTTTCACTTTCTTTGCTACCTCTTTGAAAACCATAATGGTCTCCTTCCTTTTCCTCTTACTAACCTGCTTAATGCATAATTCTGTTGTTCTTATAATCCCATTTTAAATACTGCCCACTGTTCCTCAACCCCTGATTCCTGTCCCATTCCTCTTAATGCCTCTTTCAAGTATCTCCCCATTTTCCCAAAGTCTGACCCCTAAAATCCAGGATACATGTTTTTGTGTGGTTTGGTTCTGCTCTTCTGTGATTTCAAACCACAATGACTGGTGGTCACTGTTACCCAGGTGCTCCCCACTGTTACCCCCATCACACTGTCCCTGTTTGTGAGCACAAGGTCCAGTATTGCCTTCTGCCGAGTTGGTTCCATGACCAGTTGCTTGAGGAAGGCACCCTGAAGGAGTCCAGGATAAATCTGCTCCTAGTTGATGCTGCTGCTGGGATGCTCCAGTCCACGCCTGGTATATTGAAGTCTCCAACCAGTACTACCTCACTTTGTCTGCCATCCTTGATGGCTAGCATCAGCTCCCTATCTGTTTCTTCCTCCTGGGCTGGTGGTCTATAGACCACACCTGTGCGGATGGCTGGCCCCATTTTCCTTTCCAGCTTAACCCAGGTATCTCTCCCCATTTTGTTCCTCCTGGATCTGTGTGGCCCTTATGTCATTTTTCACATACAGTGCCACTCCTCCTCCCTTCCTGCCTGCTCTGTCTCTTCTGAATATGTTGTAGCCAGTTTAATAGCAGGCCTGGTCAACAGAATAGCCCAAAATAGAAGCCAGAGTGCAGAACATCTCACAAGTTTATACCTAGTCCAAAATCTATCCAAGCCCTGAGGAGATTTAAAACTAATATTGTAAAGGCTGTCACCAGAAACATGGATAAGGGCATAAATCTCATTTGTAAAGAACCCTAAGGATTCTTTAACTAATTTCTTCCCCACGTAAAGTCTATCAGGTGCAGTAGGCAATCCCCCTATATATTGCAAACGAACTGCATTCCTCCGTTGCATGGGAGGAGGCTGTCCAGAAAAGGTATCACGATGTCGGAATTCCTCCCAAGTATGTTTAGCCTGGTCACGGGGGTTCTGAGAAGGCCCCTGAGGAGCAGAAAAACCATCCATGAAGTCTCCCCACTTTTGATTAGGCAAACAGGAGCTGGTGCCCTCATCTCCTGAGGAAGAGCTCGGCAGCACAGGCATCACAGAGACAGGTGGAGGTACAGACAAAGGTGGCTGCATATCAGCAGCATGTAAATCCAGATCAAAACCATCAGCAAAGGAGGGGAGCAACGAGGAGCCCTCCATACAAGCAGGAACAACTGATACACTGCCAGAGAGTTCAGTGCCAGGAATAGGGTTGTGCTCCGGATCCGGTATCCAGTGCCCCTCGGATTCAGGTTTCCAGCGGGCGCTATGCAAGGAGTGTTCAAGGGAGCTTGAGACACCGTCCCGCTGACTTGGGGAGTCCGTCACAATGTCCATATTCTGATGCAGAGAACAGGCATCCCTCGTAGGGGAAGTAAGGTTAGTAACAAAGCTGGTACTTACAGGAGGCACAGGAGGAACGTCAGTAGGCAGTCCAGGGGGAGCGCGGTCAGGAACCGCAGAGCAGATAGCAGAAGCTCCAGGGTCAGCCTCACAACAAGGCCGCTCTGCAACCCTGTCAGCAGGGAATTCAACAACCGGTATATCAACAGGGGAAATGGGCGTCTGCACCTGTAATGGCAAAGGAGGCACCAAATCACTAGAAGACTGTAACTTACAGTTTTGTGCAGAGCTCGTAGAGGCAACAGACAGTGACCTTTCTTCAGCTGCAAGGGCCGCCAGAACACAATCCTTATCAGACTGAATCAAGCGATGAAGCCACAAGTCGTCAGCCATCAGCAAACCAGAAGGTACTCCACTAGGAACATCCATAGAAGCAGAAACTGCAGACGCTGTACAGGAAACATCCAAAGCAACAGCAGCAATCTCCCCAGCTGGACCGGCAGGAGTGGAGATCTGTTCTCCTGCATGGACACCAGCACACTGAAGGTCCATCGGAGTCACAGCCATGGTACAGCAGCATCCCCTACTGCAAGAGTAGGGGAATTTCCCCGGTGTCCTGGCCAAATTTCCCTCATTCACTAAAAATACCACCAACAGCTTAATCTGGTTCAAGGTCAGTTGGCATTCATATGTATCCCTTCCCCTGGGTCGTGCCTGAAAATAGACAGGATTTGTCTAGTGCACTTACCCAGTCAACAAAAGCTAAATAAAAAAAATAAAATAAATAATATTTTGTGTTTCGATTTTAAGTACAGAAGCATTATGTGCTGTGAAATCCAACCATACATTGAACTGGCTGGAGGTGTTTCTAGAGTCACGGGGCCATCGGGACGACCACCAACATGGCATTGTTCAGGGCAGATCATGTCAGACTAACCTTGTGGAGTTCTGTGATTGGGTGACAAACGTGCTGGACCAAGGCAGGCCAGTGGATGTACTCATTCTAGACTTCAGCAAGGCGTTTGATTCGGTGCCACACCCTGGATTACTGGACAAGCTGGGGGAAATGAGGGTAGGGGAAAGGATGGTGAAGTGGATAGGAAACTCGCTTACTGGACGATGTCAGAAGGTGGTGGTCGGGGGAGTATCATCTCCCAGGATGGTCATTAGTGGGGTCCCTCAAGGGTCAGTGCTGGGTCCACTCCTGTTTAATGTTTACATATCGAGAATCAGGGATGGTATCAGGAGTGAGATGAGCCTCTTTGCCAATGACTTGAAGCTGGCAGTGGTGGTGGACAGGGAGGAGGGTAGAAGAGCCCTACAAGGGGACCTGGAGACACTGGAGAGGTGGTCATGCACCTGGAAACGGAGGTTTAATGCTAAGAAATGTAGTATTCTCCACTTGGGGCTTAGGAACGCAGCTCATGAGTACTTTTTGGGTGGGGAGAAACTGCAGGTTTTGGGAGGGGAAAAGGATGCTGGGATGGTTGTAGATGCCAGAATGAACAACTCCAAGCAGTGTAGGATGGCTGTGGCTAAAGCAAATAAAGTTCTTGGGTACATCGCCAGGGGGATAGCCTCGAGGAGGCAGGAGGTACTTCTTCCTCTGTATTACTGCCTGGTTAGGCTGCACCTGGAGTACTGCATGCAGTTTTGCCGCCTGTACCTAAAAAAGGACATTGCACTTCTGGAGAGGGTCCATCGGAAGGTGACCAGGTTGATACAGGGTCTGGGGGAAAGATCCTATGAGGAGAGACTTGAGGAGCTCAACTTGTACTCCCTTGGAGGAGAGTACGGACAGAGGGGATATGATCGAGGTCTTAAACGATCTACAGGAGTAAATAGGGGGTTCCAGTTGAGGAACAAGGGAGCCACCGGGGGCACTCCATGAGGCTGGTTGGTGGGAGGCTCAGGGGGGAGACTAGGAAATGCTACTTCACTGAGAGGGAAGTGAACCCTTGGAATGCACTGTCTGCAGAACTGATGGCTGCTAATACAATGGAGGGATTCAAGAGGGGCTGGGATAGGTAAAAGGGGAAGGCACAACTGAGTAGTACCAGATCTGAAGGTGTAACTCTGATGGGGATGGGGTCGGGGGATTTATGGGGGAGGCAGGGAGGGCAGCAACAGTGTCCTGACCAGGTGTTGATTTTTGAGCAGACTCGATAGACCATTAGGCCTACTCTGCTGGCATCTTAGTATGTTAGTATGTAACTAGGTCACAAGGGAGGCCCACAGGAAGGAGGCAGAGGACACCACAAGGAAAGGAAGCAGCTCCTGGTGGGGGACTCAATTATTAGGGGATAGAACTGGGGGGAGCAGGGAAAACTGAAATTAGGTGCCTGCCTGGTGCCATGGCTTGGAGGGACAGGAAGCGATCCTCAGGATCACGAGAACAGCTGCACGGAGTCTGAGCTGGACGTCATTGTCCACCTGGGGACAAATGACTCGCCAACATGAGATTAGAGCAGTGCAGAAGGACTTGTAGAATTGGGGAGGGGCCTCAAGACAAGCACACACCAGTATCCTTCCCAGAGGTGCTGCCTGTCAATGGCATGAGTGAGGCAAGGGTACTTTGCACCATGCAGTTTAATGAATGGTTGAAAAAATGGTGGAGCACAGGGTTTGGCTTCATTAGACTGGGATTCACCTGAGGGACACCAGCCTATACTGGCAGTGATGGTCTGCATCTGTCCAGGAAGGGAACAAGTCTTTGAGCAATCGGTTTAAAATGTTTCATTGGCAAACTTTTAAACTAGTCAAGGGGAGGCACTGATAAGCAGCAGGAAAATCCCAGCCTTCCCTTCAAAACAGGGTACTAAATGAGAAAAGACCGAGGTAGAAAGGTCAGTGGGGGATGCTGCAACAGAAGGTAAAGCCATCAAAAATGGAGAGCAGTGAGTACGAATGTCTGGAGTCTGAGTAACAAGCTCCTGAATTAGTGGCCTTGATGGAGGAGGAACATCTGATATCGTGGCAGTCACAGAAATATGGTACACATAAACCATGACTGGGATGTAAACATACCAGGATACACTATCTACAGGAGGGACAGGGAGGGTAAAAGAGGAGGAGGAGTAGCTCTTTATAAGGAAAGGAATCAAAGCAACAGAACAAAAGGGAAAACAGGGAGGAGAAGAATCACTGTGGTAAATTTGGAGACCGCAATGGCACCACAACTGCAGGTTGGGGATAATAGATTCTCTCAGGGGGAGGAAATGGACAAGGAAATGATAGAAAGTATACTTAGAATGGCAGAAAAAGGGAGATATTGCTGATGGGTGATCTGAATATGCCAGATGTTAACTGAGTGCATGCAGCAGCCACTTTGAAGAGTGGGGTTATTCTAGATACCCCACGGGGCATGCTTTAGACAACTAGTATTGGAGCCCACTGAGAGGAAGCAATCAGACCTGGTTCTCTCAAATGGAGATGAAGAGAGGATCACAGATGTAGAAGTGGGTAGCCATCTAGAAACTAGCCACCACTCCAACAGTATGGTCTCACAATAAACACAGCAACAGAGTCAAGCCACAAAGGCAAAAATATTGGACTATAGGAGGGCTGACTTTGCCAAATGGGTGAGTGCCTAAGGAATGCACTAGCAAATGGGCAGGAAGGAGGGGTGGAAGAACAATGGGGAATAATAAAAACTGCCATTACAGAGGTAACAAGCCTTTGTGTGAGGCAAATAAACAAAATGAAACGATGTAAGAAACCACTATGGTTCTCAAAGGAAGTGGCAATGAAGGTCCAAGAGAAAAAGAAAGCATTCAGGAAGTACAAGGAATCACAGAAGGAGCAGGACAGAGAACTGTATCAGTTAAAGCAAAAGGAAGCTGGGAAGGCAGTCAGAACAGCAAAGGCCCAAACCGAGGAAAAGATAGCCAACTCAGTTAAGAAGGGGGATAAAACCTTTATAGGTACATCAGGGAGCAAAGGGAAGACCAAGGAGGGATAGTGAGGCTTAATAAAGGGAGGGAGGGTGGGAGGGTGACTGTAAAGGCAGAGATATTAAACAAAAATTTTTGCCTGTATTTACAAAGGAAGAGGGGAGGTACCTAAAACAAACAGTAGAAACACTCTGGATACAGAAGTGATACCAGCCCATTTACAAAAGAAAAGGTTCTGAAAGAACTATTAAAACTGAAGGTGGTCGTGCTAATGGGGCCTGATGGGATTCATCCCAGAATTCTAAAAGAACTAAGGGTAGAACTAGTGACACCACTGACTACCCTCTTAACAAATCATGGGAGGATGGGTGGTACCTCGAGGACTGGAAGAGGGAAGATGTGATTCCCCTTCACAAAAGTGGGAGCAAGGCAGAAGCAGGAAACTGCAGACCTGTTAGTTTAACCTCAGTGGTAGGGAAAATGATGGAATCACTTCTGAAGGAAAGAATTGTCGAGTATCTAGAGGCCAGAGGGGCACAGGACCCAAGGCAGTATGGATTCACAGCAGGAAGGTCATGCCAGACAAATCTGATAGATTTCTTTGACTGGGTGACCAAAGTAGTAGATCAGGGAGGGGCTGTGGACATGGACTACCTAGACTTTAGCAAGGCATTTGACACAGTCCCACACAAAAAGATTAATGTACAAGTTAGCCAGTCTGGGAGTGGGTCCCAAGATGACAGCCTGGGTAAAGAATTGGCTGGAGAATAGGACACAGAGAGTAATAGTAAATGGAGTCCACTCTGAAGAAAGGGGGGTTACTAGTGGGCTACCGCAGGGTTCAGTATTAGGACCCGTCCTCTTCAGTGTCTTTATAAGTGATGCTGCAGAGGGACTGGAAGGAAAGTATGTCTCTTTGCAGATGACACAAAGATCTGCAACAGAGTTGATGCCAAGGTGGGGTGGAAAGGATGAGAAGGGATTTGGCAAGGTTAGAGGAATGGTCAAATGTATGGCAGCTTAGATTCAGTGCTAAGAAGTGCAAGGTAACGCACCTGGGAAACAAAAACCCAGGAGATGAGTACATAATGGGGGTGAGATACTAACAACAACAAAAATGGAAAGGGACCTGGGGGTAATCATATCAGATGACCTAAAGGTGGGCAAGCAATGTGAGAGGGCAGCAAGGAGGGCTGGGGGGATACTGGGATGCATAGGAGAGGCATCACCAGTAGAAAAACAGGAAGTTATTATCCTCTGTACAGACAGCTGGTGAGACCCCATCTGAGTACTGCATGCAGTTCTGGAGACCCAGTCTCCGCAAAGACATAGACAGGATGGAAGCTGTCCAGAGGAGGGCACTAAAATGGCGAGGGTCTGCACCGAAGACATATGAAGAGAGACTTAAGGAGCTTAACATGTATAGCCTCGAGGAAAGGAGGAGAGGGGGACATGATAGAAAACTTTCAAAGTACCTCAAGGGAATCAACAAAGTCCAAGAGGGTAGCATCTTTCAAAAAGAGGTGTGCAAGATCAAGGGGCACAATTTGAAGATAGAGGGGCTGCCTCAGAGGTAATTTAAGGAAGTATTTTTCACAGAGAGGGTTGTGGATGCATGGAACGGCTTCCGAGGAGGTTGTGGAGTCAAAACAGTGGTGGAATTCAAGCATGCATGGGACAGTCATAAGGCAATTCTAGGGGGTGGGGGTAGGAAGAAGTAGGCTGCTGGTTAACTAGGATCTGCAGCTTATCCATTAGGTAGGGAAATGGGCAGACTGGGTGGGCCAAGCGGTCCTTATCTGCCATCAAATTCTATGTTTCTATGTTTAGGTGTGGAAGACTGTGCACCACTATTCTCTGTTTAGAAATTTGCAAAAGATGCTGCTTCTTGATTTAATGTTAGTTGTCCGTGGGCCACTAAATCAAATCAAAGAACTGTAAATCACTTAATAGTATCCCTGCCCATGAGTAGGAATGCATGGTATGAACTAAGCTTTCTAATCATTTTTATATATTTTTTTTATTTATTTATATTTCAATTAACCTTTGAGCTGAACGCACTTTAAATAGGTTCCACTTGAAGGCCAGGGAAATAACATTGTATTACCAGGCAGATAAACAGGAACAAAGAGACTACAGACAAATACATTAATCACCACTATGCAAAGGAATTTCCATAACTCCAGCACCAAGAGTGGGGTAATGTAAAGTACATATGCCAACATAATTGTAAATATGCCAGTCAGGGGATTAGTAGTCGGACAGGGGAACAGATGGAGAGCAGGTGTAGAAAGGAGGAGAGAACGCCACCGAGGATGCCATTGAACATAGGGGATGGGAGAAATGGAAGAGAGCAGTGACAAGGCATATCCCCCCAGGAGGCTAAATCAGAAGTAAGGGAGAGAGGGTGAAAAGGGTGGGGGGGGAGGATGAGAAAGTTGAAGGAGGCAAGGTTAAAGGAGGGCTGCAGAAACGGATTAAAGCAGAGTCATGAGTGGATTAGTGGGAGTAAGGGGAGGAGAGGTGAAGGGGGAGGTATGAGAGAGGTGAGGAGAGGCAGAGGAGAGGGAAGGATCAGGGAAGAGGTGAAGAAGGTTGCGGTAAGGAGGGGAAAGTGCTGCAGTCAGGGAGCTGAGAGTAAGGGGAGCAAGGGTGAGAAGGGGGGCAGGGATGAGAACGATTGAGGGGAAAGCAAGGTAAAGGGAAGGGTGGGAGAAATGGTTTAATGGCAGCGAACAAGACTGATCAGCCCCGGGGTCTTCGTCAGAGTATGGGGAGGGAGGAGGAGGGGAAGGGGGAGGGGAGAGAGAGGTAAGGAGAGGCAGGAGGGAAGGATAGGGAGGAAGTGAAGAAGTTGCGATGAGGGGGAAAAGTGCTGCAGTCATGAGGTCGGGCAGACAAGCAGTCATCACAAACAAGTGCTGGGCATCCTGCATGAAAGGTTAGAGAAACAGTAACAGCTGGCATCAGTCACTAACAGTTGCCTGAGCTTATATTTAAAAGAGCCCAGGTTGGTGCCGTGGAAATATCAGATCGGAGTGAGTTCAACCAGAGCAGGGCTGGGTAAGCAAAGGATCTCTGGGCTAGGGAAGTACGA
This sequence comes from Neoceratodus forsteri, assembly GCA_016271365.2. Classification (NCBI taxonomy): domain Eukaryota; kingdom Metazoa; phylum Chordata; order Ceratodontiformes; family Ceratodontidae; genus Neoceratodus; species Neoceratodus forsteri. The sequence continues at coordinate 1,119,108,709 of CM057458.1, forward strand.
CACCATGTAAGTTTGAAGATTATGTTTCCAGAGCTTCTAGTGTGGCGAGGGTTATCATACATTGAGCATTACAAATTTGGTTTAAAACAAGCCACTGATCCTAGGAAATTTTGGCAATATGAAAATAAGTTACAGTCTCCTGTAAATCAAAGAAGATCTATACAACTAATAGATAATCATGTGTTAGTGGAAAATGATAGCGAGGTGGCTGTAATGCTGAATGACTATTGTATAGATCTTCCCAATCTGGACCTTGTGGCTCCAGATTAGGAAACAGTGGCCCCTGACTTGAAGATTAAGGATGGGGCCTGGCAGGATCAGGGGTTAAGTTTGGTGAAACAGGGGTTGGTGGGGGCAACAGGAGAAGATCCAACAGGCGCAGGAAAGAAATTTGTGGAGGAACACATGACCCAGATTCAGGTTTCAGCCACTAACTGTATATAAAGTGGAAAAAGAACTAAATAGGTTAAAGATTGGTAAAGCAGGAGGTCTGAACAATATTAGTTCAGAGTTCCTAAACCTAGGAGCGGATATTTTGGCCACTATAGTTACACACTTGTTTAATTGGAGCCTGGATTCTGCTATTTTCCCTGAACAATGGAAATTAGGGAAAATAGTCCCAATACATAAAGGAGGGGATACCACATCTATGACAAATTATAGACCCATTGCCCTGCTCTGTGTTATCTACGGTGCGCTAGAGATTTGTTTATAGGCAGCTCTCTGAGCACCTGGATCAGTATGATCTGATTACAAATTGCCAGCATGACTTCAGGTCAGGGAGGTCCACGGACACGGCCCTTATTGATTTCAACAATCTCATAGCTGTATCTATGAATCAGAATTACAGCACAGAGGCCGTGTTTGTGGACCTCAGTAAAGCCTTCAACCTGGTAGACAATGGTAAGGTTTTAAAAAAGTTGCAGGATATCGGACTGCATGAAAGTTCCCTATCCTGGTTTAGATCGTACTTAGCATAGAGAATGCAGTGTGTAGTGGTTGATGAGAGCCTGTCACCATTAAGGGAATTGAGGAGGGGGGTTCCCCAGGGTTCGATCCTGGGCCCTCCTCTTATTTAATATTTATGTAAATGGTCTCCCAGATGTTATAACAAATGGGGATGTACGGTTGTATGCGGATGACACCATTGTGGTGGCATCCGCACACAGTCATTGCATCCTGGAGGCCAAATTACAGGAAGATAATACAATAATGGAAAATTGGTTTAGAGGGGAAGGTTTATTGATGAATTTTAAGAAAGCACAATGCGTGACATTTGAGCGGAAGAACAAAAAGCAGACTGGTGAGGAGTTAGAACTGTTCTTTATTAATAACCAGCAGGTACCCAGGGCTAACATTTATAAATACTTAAGAGTGTGGATAGATAAGAGGTTAACTTATGAAGAACATGTGAATTTAGTGGTAAAAAAGTGTAATCAGAAATTAGGTGCCCTATGGCGGATATCTGACCCCCTTCGGAACTCAACTAGGATTAAACTAGTAAATCAACTTATACTTCCTGTTCTGAATTATGGTGCAATAGTGTATAGAAATGCCCCAAAATTTGTCACTAAAAAAAAGTAAACCAAAGCCGGCCCAGTGGCGCTGAGGGCTGAGGCGCTGGACGCTTTACCTCGCTTCACGCCGGCGACCCGTGTTTGGGAATGGACATGGGGCACTGGGGGTTGGCAAGGAGGAGAAGGATTGAGTGTCCCCAGGACTGCTCTCCTTCTCCGGGAAGGGGGGATCGCAGTGCTCGGCAATTGCCTGCCATCTAGCGGAGGCTGGGAGGTGGCACGCCAGCATTGAATCTGTGGGCGAGAGTCTGCGGCAGGCGCTTGGCGAAGATGCGCATGGGAGCATGCGTGCCGCTGGTGTCATTGCATGCTGAGACCTTGGGGGAAGGAAAGAGGAAAAATGGGGAGTCCTCTGCAAGGATGACGATGGTCCCCTCCATGACGGCCCGGGAAGACACCTCCCCGAACACTAAATCCGGTCCGATGGGTCGAGTCGCTCCCTGCCCCCTGCCACAAAGGGTAAGTCATGGGGTCTAGGGGAGGGGGTCTCATACCCGGGCACGGGGTGGGGGAGGAAACGTCAGAAGGGACGCAGAAGACTCCAGGAGAGAAAACAGAAAACTGCCGAAAAAAAGTAAACCAAGAATACTATAGACTTGCAAGATTCGCCAGTGGCAGTAAATATGGTACGCATCACTGTCAAGTATATGACAGTTTAAATTGGTTGGACCCAGATGTTAAAAGGGATATACAGTGGGCTAAATGGTGTTTCAAGTTAATGAATGGGGATCAAATGCACCCCCTGAAGTCTCTGATTACTGATGGCAATAGAAAAAATAGATATGGACTGAGAGAAGCTTCCCCTTAGAATTGATTGGCCTAGAGTCAATAATAGATTTGGCGATATTGCATTGGCCCCTACTTCAGGACGTATCTGGAATTCTATTTCAGTATTGATAAAACTAGAGAAAACAGTAAGAGCATTTTAAGTGGAGTTGGTGAAATTTAAAGGTAATGGATGTACATCTTATGCCCCTAGGTAATTGTTTGATTCCTAATGTTTGGTGAGACTTATAGGTAAAGTATGTATATTATTCTCCTGTGTAATTTTGCAACGTACCCTAATGTTTTTTATGTTTTTAAGTATCTTATTTGAATCAGATATCTTATGTAATTTGAGATGGGTGTAATTATGTGTTGTTACTGTGAGATGGTATTTAAATGTTATTGTACAGGGCATTATTTGTAAACAGGGATTTTGTTCCCTAAATTCTGTTCCTGGATAAAAATAAAAACATTGTCATCATCATACGGAATGAGAAGCTTATGGACCCCATGTGGTATCATTCCAAAGTTTACTTTTTTTGCAGTCAGACAAGTTTGGTACGTAAGTCTGGCGTTGAAATTGTGCCAGTTAGCCTGGGCATAAAGGTCGCAAATATGAGTTTGCTGTGAGGACCCAGTGAGAAGATGACAGGCTTTATTGAGCGCCATTTTGATGCAATGCAGGGCTGTATCAGGGGCAGATCCATAGATTACTAGGCCGTAGTCAATAAGTGGGAGACCACTGAACTATGACTTGCAAGGTTAAGAACATCCGGGGTCAGACAGTGCTCGTGCCTGTAGAGCAGACCAATATGAGTGTTGATAGCCTTAGAAACATTATCAATGTGTTGGGAGAAAGACAGAGTGCTGTCAACCATTATACCCAGATACTTGAAATGCTGGACTTGCTCCAGGGGAGATCCTGTATCATTGGTGATGGAGGGCGACTGGTATCTTTGCCTGTTTTGTGGACTGGAGAAAAGCATTATCTTCGTTTTTTTGTAATTCATTATATAAGTTTTTGCTCATTGAACCATCTTTCTATGTGCTTAAAATTGAGCTTAAACTGATTCTCAAGTACATCCGGGTCGGGATCACTGATAAGGACCGCGTTGTCTGCATACAGCAGGGTGCGACCCTGACAGGAGTGTGGGAGCTTGTTAAGGAACACACTAAACAGAAGAGCTACCAAAATAGACCCTTGCAGGACTCCTGATAGGACAGATCTATTGTCAGAGAGGACGTTGCCAATCTTCACGTGCCGTGAGCGGCCATACAAGTAGCTCTGAGACCAGCCAATAGTATCAGAGGAGAGACCTAAGACAGCAAGTTGGTTGACCAAAAGGACATGATTAACTATGTCAAAGGCTTTGGTAAGATTAATGAAGACTGTCCCAACTAGGTTACTGTGGTCTAGAGAGTTCTGGATAAAACCCATGAACTCAAGCAAGGCAGTAGTGGTGCTATGACCTTTTCTGAAACCTTGCTGTTGTGGGCATTGAAACTGATATTTTTGCAGGGAGTCAATTAGCTGGTCAGCCATGATACATTCCAAGGCCTTTGAGAGCAGAGGGAGAATGGAGATTGGCCTATAGTTCCCGTGTATGGTATGATCCCACTCTTATGTATATGGGTCACTATTGCTTATTTCCATCTTTGTGGGAATTGCGAGTACCTTCAGGAAAGATTAATTATATGGGTGAGGAGAGCCAGTATCTTGTATAAAGCAAGAGCATCAAATTTAAGATCTAGGGTGTCACTGCTAAATCTTGATTTCCCCAGTACTTTGAGGATGTATTTTCTAGCTTCTTCAGCCGTGATGATTCTGAAATGGAAAGGAGGGTGAGAGCCGTCAGTTTTCCTTGCACAGGTACTCATGGTAGGGTGACTAAAAAAAACAGGGAGGACACCACTTAGGTCCGAGAAGGCAATATTAAAAGTGTTGGCAATGGATGAGGGATCGAGCACAGATTCGCCATCAATGCTGAGCACAGTGGGGGCAGATTTGAGTCCCTTGCACGTGACTTCATTTAGGTTATTCCAAAATTTTGTGCCATCATTCCATGGCCAAGAGAGGGTTTCTTTGTAGTACTGTCCCTTTTCCAAGCGTATAGCTGTGGCACAGCCGTTCCTAGCCTTTTTGTACATCTGGATATCAGCTATGTTACCAGTTGCACAAGTCCTAAGCCAAAGGTGATTACTGGATTTAAGAAGTATGAGAAGGTCAGGAGAGATCCATGGGTTACAGCGGCCTTTGATTTTCCTTTTTTTAAATGGAGCATGCCTGCCACACACTGCACTGAAAAGGTGGATGAATTGATCAAGGGCAATGTCAACATTGCAGGTGGAGTGGACAGTTGACCAGTCGTGTTGCTACAGATCAGATTTTAGTAGCTCAAGATGCCCATTGATGAGGACCCTACTGTTAATTGTTCTGGCAGGGGGCTTGGAGAATTTATTAAACCAACAAAACAAAACATAACAGGGGAGTGGTCATTAATAGCATCAGGTAGTACAGTGATGTCGGATATGTGGTTAGAAAGTACTCAGTCCAGAAGGGTGTAGGTTCCAGTCCTGTAGTTACATTTTGTAGGTACCTTGACCAGTTGGGTAAGGTGCACTGCTGAGATTGCATCTTTGAAGATGTTTGCATCTGAGGAGAGCCAATTGACATTGAAATCACCTGGGACTAAGACTTCTGAGTTAAGGTTTAGGGCACCAAGGCAGTCCAGGAGGGAGTCAGAGACTGATGGTGATAGTCTAGGTGGAATGTGAGTTGATAAGATAGTGAGGGTTTTGTTGTGTGCACCAAGAAGCACTTTTATGGCAAGCACTTTCATACCAGTGCCAATGTTTGGCAGAGGCAGGGCAAGGCCCTGTAGGTTGTCTCTAAGGTATAACGCACAACCACCGCCTCTTTTGGTAAGATGATCCTGCCAGAACACAGTGTATCCAGGTATAGAAATGGAGGCATCAGAAATCTTTGGGGAGAGCCAAGTCTCAACAATGGAGAGCATGTCAGAGTTGTGTTGTAAGAGCCAGGTGTTAAGATCAACCAGTTTAGGGAGGAGGCTGTGAATGTTAATTGATGCAGTAGTAAGAGACCCACTCTTCGGGGGGAAGGTAGAATTTAGAGGAGGCCCTGGGTTTGGATGAATATTGCCCGAGAGCAGCAGCAGTAATAATACTGGTCTACAGAGGTATTCATTCAGTCGCTTCTCACTAAGTTTGCTACTCCTGCTTTTGGAGCGTCGCAGTTTATGTTTCCCTTGAGTTATGAGAATCCCAGGAGAATGGACAGGGTGGGTACCCAACTTGATCATTGGTTGCGCAACCCCCTGCTATAGGGAGATGATTTACCCCAAGGGGTAACAGTGAACTCAGGACACAATGACAAGATGATGGTGCTATATGCATAATACTGGGAAATATCCACAATGGGCAGATCAGGAGTTGGCATCCTGTCATGGGCTGTGTCAGATAGGGACAGTAGTGCAAAAAATAGGATGCCTTTGTAGAGTGGTGTAGAGACGAAGGACAACATGATTTATGAGGAGGGGTATAGTGTAACAAATCCAAGAAATGCAAGTTCAAAGGGTTAGGGAAAATCGCACAGCAGAGAGAAACAAATCTCCTTTGGGATGAGATAGAGAGAAAACTAAATACTGTAGTCAGAGATGCAACTTTCGCTATAAACTAAGAGTGGCCCTAAGCAAAGGAGTGGCCTTCTTTAAGACTGAGGAACTTGCCTGAGGCAGCTTGCCAATCAGTCGCCAAGGAAGTGGTGCCTATGCCTAGTGCAGGGGCATTTAATAGAGGCCAGGGTCAGGAAGGGAGGGTGGGACAGAATATAGGGTCGTCTGTATCTAACAGAAGCACAACACCATGGCAGAAAAGGTCGGTGTGAGTAAATTCAGCCCAGTTTTAAACTGGCAGCTAAAAATAATTTGAGCAAGGAGTCTTGCCAAAACGGTCAATAGGGAAGCAGCTACAGGCACTGGGAGCCAATGAAGTGCTCAACTTTTGAGACAAGTTTTCCTTGGAGCTTTTTGTACCTGTGTCTTCTAGTGGGGTGGGCAGACAGCAGTGCGGAGTGCGGCTGGCTGGTTCAAAGCCAGTCCACAGGTTGCCAAAGCCCCAAGAAGGGCTGCTTCTGAAAGAAAGCGGGAGAGGAGGCAGTTAGATTTGAAGGGCAAACCCCAAGCTAATGGGGGAGGTCCAAATGAAAGACAAAATAGGGACAGAAAGGTGAAAGATAGTGGGCGTGGGCAGGAAGGGAGAGAGATCTCCTGCTGGGGGATGTCTAGCCTTAGGCACCAGAGGCACAGAGAGAAACAAAAAGCAGTTAATAAAATTAAAATGACACAAAGTGGGGTATGAGGAGAAACAGTGGGATAAAAATCAGCAAGTATTGAGTGCAGGTTTAGGGGCCAGGTAGCAATCAGTAGAGAAAAAGAAAACGAGAGATGGGTTGGAATTTGACTAGCAGAAAACAGGAGTAGTCCACAGGGGGAGAAAGAAATAAGGGGAGAGGGAAAGGTAGAACCAGCAACAAGGAGTAGATAAAACAAGATCACAGCAGTAAAAGCAGAAATTAAATTAAGCTACCCAGCTAGATGCAGGCATATAAAATATGTAAAAACTATGTGAGCAGTACACAGTAAAGGCAGAAAATTAATTTGCTAACCTAACTACATGCAGGCATATAAAGTCAGACTGAAATATATGTAAAACAATATAAATAGTACAGACCGTACAGCAATAAAGGTTGCAATATATACTGAGTCTAAGTTACAAAATATAGGGTCATCCTTATCTAACAGAGACACCACACACAGTGGCAGAAAAGGGTGCCGTGAGTAAATTCAGCCCAGTTTTAAACTGGCAGCCGAAAATGAATTGAGCAAGGAGTCCTGACGAAATGGCCACTAGGGGAACAGTTGCAGGCACTGGGAGCCAATGAAGTGCTCAACTTCCAAGCCAAGCTTTCCCCGGAGCTTTTCGTACCTATGTTCTCTAGTGGGGTGGGTGGGCAGCAATGCGGAGTGTGGCTGGCCAGTTCAAAGCCAGTCTGCTGGTCGCCAAATCCCTGAGAAGGGCTACTTCTGTGTCCTCTAGTGGGATGGACGGGCAGCAGTGTGGAATGCTGCTGGCTGGATCAAAGCCAGTCCACTGGTCGCTGAAGCCCCGAGAAGGGCTGCTTCTGTGTCCTCTAGTGGGGCTGGCGGGCAGCAGTACAGAGTGCCGCTGGCTGGTTGATAGCCAGTACGCTGATCACCAAAGCCCTGAGAAGAGCTGCTGTGTCCTGTAGTGGGGCAGGCGGGCAGCAGTGTGAAGTGCAGCTGGCTGGTTCAAAGCAAGTCTGCTGGTCGCCAGGCCCTGAGAAGGCCTGCTTCTGTGTCCTAGTGGTGGGGTGGAGGGCAGCAGTGCAGTGAATGTGGCTGGCTGGTTCAAAGTCAATCCGCTGGTCGCCGAAGCCCCGAGAAGGGCTGCTTCTGTGTCCTGTAATGGGGTGGGCAAGCAGCAATGTGGAGTGCGGCTGGCTGGATCAAAGCCAGTCCACTGGCTGCTGAAGCCCTGAGAAGGGCTGCTTCTGTGTCCTGTAGTGCAGTGGGCATGCGGGCAGCAGTGCGGAGTGCTGCTAGCTGGTTCAAAGCCAGTCTGCTGGTCGCCAAAGCCCCAAAAAGGGATGCTTCTGAAAGAAAGAGGGAGGCTATAGACTGCTGATTGATGAATCTGCTCAACCTAGGCATCAAAGTCCAGCAAACCCAGCTCTACAGACATGAGGGTGCGGTTAAAAATAATCTAGCCAAATAGCAAACATAGAAACATAGAAACATAGAAGTTGACGGCAGATAAGGACCGCAAGGCCCATCCAGTCTGCCCATTTCTTTTTCTACCTTATAAATGTGCCATCGGCCTTTGCTCTGTCAGTGACCTATCTATTCATAGTCACTAGAAGACACAGAAGCAGCCCTTCTCGGGGCTTCAGCGACCAGCGGGCTGGCTTTGAACCAGCCAGCAGCACTCCACACTGCTGCCCGCCCATCCCACTAGAGGACACAGACGTAGCCATTCTCGGGGCTTTGGTGAACCGCACAACCTCAGTCCTGGAGTACAAAAAGTACAAAATATAGTTTATTTAACAACAATAAAGATGCCAACATAACAAAGGAGCTCTACTTCCCAGCTCTACACCTCGACCGGTTTCGTACTAACGGTATGCCATCAGGAGGAGCATATAAAGTCAGACTAAAATATATGTAAAACAATATAAATAGTACAGACAGTACAGCAATAAAGGTTGCAATATATTCAGAGTCTAAGTTACAAAATATAGGGCCATCCATATCTAACAGAGGCACCACACACAGTGGCAGAACAGGGTGCCGTGAGTAAATTCAGCCCAGTTTGGAACGGCATCCGAAAATGAATTGAGCAAGGAGTCCTGCCAAAACAGCCAATGGGGGAACAGCTGCAGGCACTGGGAGCCAATGAAGTGCTCAACTTTCGAGCCAAGCTTTCTCTGGATTTTTTTGTACTTATGTCCTCTAGTGGGGTCAGCGGGCAGCAATGCGGAGTGTGGCTGGCCAGTTCAAAGCCAGTCTGCTGGTCACCAAAGCCCCGAGAATGGCTATGTCTATGTCCTCTAGTGGGATGGGCGGGCAGCAGTGTGGAGTGCTGCTGGCTGGTTCAAAGCCAGCCCGCTGGTCGCTGAAGCCCCGAGAAGGGCTGCTTCTGTGTCTTCTAGTGGGTTGGGTGGGCAGCAGTACAGAGTGCCGCTGGCTGGTTCAAAGCCAGTACACAGATCGCCAAAACCCTGAGAAGGGCTGCTGTGTCCTCCAGAGGGGCAGGCGGGCAGCAGTGTGAAGTGCAACGGGCTGGTTCAAAGCCAGTCTGCTGGTCGCCGAAGCCCTAAGAAGGGCTGCTTCTGAAAGAAAGAGGGAGACTATAGACTATAGACTGCAGATTGATGAATCTTCTCAACCTGGGCATCGCACGACTGCTAAAGCAGCGGGTCCTGCATTCTGTTTACACTAGTGGTCTATTACCAGTGGAATAAGGACTGTTGATGAACCAGTCAGAATGCAGGATTCCCCATGAAATATTCTTTGAGGTTTGTAATTTAGTATTCATTTGTTGGAGACACTATGGTGAAGGGGTTAAAGTGTGTTACTGAGAAGTAGGAGTCCCATTTTTCAAATCTCACCAGTGTCCCATACAATATGACCTTGAGCAAGTCACTTGACCTCCCTGTGCTTCAGTCTGAGCTGTACGATATGGCTAAAACTGCAGGATTCCGCTGAAAACAAGATGCTACATCTCTGATGGGCAATACTGTTCACATAAATTGTAAAACAAATTCCACATATTGCCATATATAATTATATAAAAATGTGTCCCAGCACAGTCTAGATTGGCAGGAAACTGTTTTATATTGGCTTGCAGTATGGCCTAGCGAGTAAAGTAACAAGCTGTGAAAGAGCTTAGTGTATCCAGGAGACCTAGGTTTGATTTCTACAACCTCCCCTTGTATGCTATGTGACTGACCAAGTTGCTAAACCTCCCCAGTGCAATTGGGTCACCCCTAAAGACAGGCCTTCGGACAAGTAGGCCTTACCCAGTTGCCAAATAAATACATTTGTGGCCATATACAATGATATAAAAATGTTTGCGCCAACACAGTTTATATTGGCAGGGAACTCTTTAATGTTCAGTAACATAATATAGCACTTTTACACGGAGTTTATTTGTAGTACTTGTTTTGTAACGCGCTTTGCTACGCTCTCAGTTTTCCGCTCCTGGTCCCGTTTTACACATGCTGCCCTGTACTGGTGTCTCTTCCCTTCCGGCTTGTCAATTGGTTGGAAAATAACATAAAAACGAAGGACTGTGGCACAGTGACAGGCAGGATGTGTTTACATGGCCTGGCATAATGAAACAGATTCCGCAAACCGAGAAAAGGAGGGAATACGGTTTAGGCGAATGCTCCCTTTGGTTATGGAGTGGATCGCATTTACACAACAGAAAAGGTAACGTTACAGTGTGTCTGTACTGGTCATTCCAATAAAACTGTGTGTAAAAGGGGCAATATTCTTTTTCTGCAGTGTTTGCAAAAACTTTGCATTTTTGGAGAGAGTTTTGTGCAGCTTTCCAGTAAATTTGGTTGGGAAGCCTACTTTATCAGCTAATCACTTTGTTTCATGGCATGCAAATTATGCAAGTACAGTATCTCTAAGCGCTTTAACTTTTATACATAAATAGATAACTAACAGCTAAATTCTACAAAATAGATACATACATACACACATCAACATTTTTACAAAATAGGCAGATTGTGTTACTCTACAAATGCTAACCCAAATTGATGGCCCGGAAGACAGTTGGGAGCATTGACATGCTAGACTCCCTGCAGGGGGGTTGTTTTTCAGGCAACTAGTCAAGGAGCCCTCTCATAATGGGGTGGTACTGGACCTGGTGCTTGCAAACTAGTGACTATCATACAGTGTGATTCAACAAAAGTGCAGCAGCAGATGCAAACCTTACAAGGGCATGAGCCCTGGACTTCAGGGAGGCAAATTTTTAAAACTTGAATGAATGCCTCAGAAATTACCTACTGGGAAGGGGGGGGAGTGGCTCACATTAAGGGACAGGGAATAGTGAAGGCAAAAAACTTTTGCACAAAAATGAATAAAACCAGGAGGGAAAAGAGACCACTATGGATCTCATGGGAAGTGGCTGAAAAGGTTAAAGCTATAGGTACCATTCAGGAGATACAAAGAGACACAGAGGGAAGCGGAGATGAAGGTGTACCAGGAGAAGCAGAAGGAAGCAGGGAAAGTGGTAAGAAGCACAAAGGCACAAACTGAGGAAAGGATAGCCAAAGGAGTAACTAAAGGGGACAAGGCCTCCTTTAGGTAAATAAGTGAAAAGAGGAAGACAAGTGGAGAGATTATGAAGTTAGGAAGGGCAGGGGAGGACTGTGCAGAAGAGGATCAGGAAAAAAGCAGATACCCTAAAGAGTTACTTCTGCTCATTATTCACAATAGACAGGGAAGAGGATGGACCACATAACAGCAGCAGAAACACTGGGTGTAGGGAGGTAGATGCAAGTCCATCTACAGAAGAGGGAATCCTGAAAGGACTTACAAATCTGAAAGTGGGCAAAGCTATGAGGCTGTATGGGATACAACCAAGGATGTTGCGGGACCTCAGGGAGGTACTGGCTACAGTTCTGGAGACACTGTACACCAGGTCACTGAAGACAGAAGTGGTTCCAGAAGACTGGAGGAGGGCAGATGTAGTCTTATTTCATAAAAGCGGAAGCAAGAAGGAGGCTGGCAGCTACAATGTATTGGCAATTAAGTCTGGCATCAGTGGTAGGGAAGTAATGGGGTTGCTTTTGAAGGAAAAGATTGTGGTGTGTCTTGAATCCATCCTGTTACAAGACCCGAGGCAGCATGGATTCATGGGGGAGGGTCATGTCAGACAAATTTGATCAATTTCTTTGGCTGGGTGACTAGGGAGATCAATCAAGGTGGGATGATGGATGAGATCTACTTAGATTTTAGCAATTCCTTCAACACCATGCTATATAAGATGCTTATAAGGAAACTGGGCAGTTTAGGGGTAGGTCCTACAGTGGTAAACTGGATATGAAATTGGTTGATGGATAGGCAACAAAGGATGGTGGTACACGGAACTCACTTGGGAGAAGTGAGCATGACCATCAGGGTACCGCAGGGTTCAGTACTGGGACCAGTCCTCTTTAATATCTCTGTAGGTGATATTGCAGAAGAGCTGAAAGGGAAGGGAAGGAATGCCTCCTTGCAGATGACACCAAAATCTGCAGTTGGGTGAAAAATCCAAAAGGGGGTGGGGAGAATGTGCAGAGACCTGAGAAAACTCAAGGTGTGGTCAAGGGTATGGCAGCTAGGTTTCAGTGCAAAAAGGTGCAAAATCAGGCACCTAGGGCCCAGAAATCCAGAGAGAGGGTATACAATTATGAAAGAGATATTGATGGTCACTAACTCGGAAAGGAACTTTGGAGTAATCATATCTGATGACCTCATGGTGGCCAGGCAGTGCTGCAAGGCAGTAGATATGGCCAGTGGAATGCTGGGGTGCATAGGGTGGGGTATTACTAGCAGAAGAAGGGAGGGGGTGTTACCTCTTTATAGATCATTGGTGGGACCCAGTCTGGAGTACTGTGTCCAGTTCTGGAAACCACATCTCAGGAAGGACAGAGACAGGGTGGAGGCTGTCCAGAGGAAGGCATCCAATATGGTGCTACATCAGAAACCCTATGAGGAGAGATTGAAGAATCACAATATGTATACCCTGGAAGAGGGGAGGGAAAGGTAGGACATAATAGAGGCTAGTAAATACCTCACGGTGATGAACAAGGTACAGGAGGGGAGTATTTTTCAGAGGAGAAGTTACATGAGAACAAGGGGATGTGCAGTGAAGCTGGAAGGGTGAATTTAGGATGGTTGCGAGGATGTACTTCTTCACTGAGTACGTGGTGGACACCTGGAATAGTCTACCAGCGGAGGTAGTGGGGGCAAAAACAGCAGTGGGCTTCAAGCATATATGAGATTGGCACACGGGAATCTTAATTGGGAGGTGTATGGGGGAGGTAGCCGGAAATCAGGTAGGATCTGCGGTGACAGCATAGGCAAGGGCAAATGAGCAGAGTAGGTGGGACCAGCAGTCCTTATCTGCCAACAAATTCTATGTTTCTGTGTAAGACCTATAGTACAGCAGAGAAATGACACTGTCTAAGCACAGCGGCATGATCACAGATGCCGTCTGCCTCTTACTTATCCTTTTGATGGCAGACACACAGAGCTCTCTGTTGCTAAGTATTGAACATGGCTCCATTAAAATTAGTATTTGAGCATAAAAGGGTTGGTTTCTTTTAAATGATGTGTTAAGTGGTCTGACCTTTAAAATCATGTTCTGTTTTGCATCTGAACTGATGGGCTGAACAAATGATGAACGTCCATTGAGCTGCGTTGTTCACAGCTGAGAGATGCTCAAGTGTGCGAGAGCATTCATTTCCAAAAGCCTCAAAGTCATTGTTAATGAAATGAGGATTAAAGCTAAAAGGAAAGGTGGAGGTTACAATTGAATACATTACAGTTGTACTTAAAGCAGCAGTATTTGTCAGTCACCACGTAAGTTTATTCAGCAATAAAATTATTCTGACAAAGCAAATAAATATACCAATTCTTCTTGTCATTTTCTTTCATTCCTGAACTAAGATATGGGATTTTGAAGTTTTTGAAAGTTACGGTGTCTGTGCCATGCCCGCCATGAAAAAAAAAAATTTTACATAGATACATAGACAGTGTCGGCCCACCCAGTCTGCCCTTTTGAGCTTGTAAGTTCAGTTTATGTTTTCCTAGAAGTCTGTTGCCCCTTACCCCTGACCTCCAGAATTCCTTTATGTCTATCCTATCCCAATTTGTTGGTACACTTCTATGCTGTTTACATTAAAAATGTGGTAACCCCATGCTAATACATCCACAGTATGACTCTAATATTTATATTCAACAGATAGCCTCAAGGGAAGAGGATTTTTAAAATTACTAGTGGCATCCATCTTTAATGATGTGAGTCATTAATTACAAAATAAACTATAAAAGTTTTTAAAATCTCTGAGAAAATTAAAAATACAGTAAGGATAGAAACATTGAATTTGTAGGCAGAAAAAGACCACTTGGCCTACCTGATCTGCTCAGATGTTCTGCTACCTAATCTAATCTGTCTCCACAGACCCTAACTTGTCTCCAGCGACCATCAACCTCCCTACATATTTACTTATATATACCTATGTCTATCCCACTCACACATGAAGTCCTCCACTGTTTTCACTTACACCACTTTCGCTGGTAGTCTGTTCCAGGCATCTACCACCCATTCACTCCTATCCCACTTGGTTCCTCCATGGACTCTGTACTACGTTATTTCCTTTCAAAATTACTCTCCATCTGGGACAACTATACCCCACTAAGATGCACTAGGGTGAGTGGTTCTCGTCTCCCCTGGGTCACTGCTGAGTTGATGGTATGCTTTTGTGCCAGCCATCAGGCGTGCAAATTGTACAAATCCACTGGCTCCCATATTGCCCTCCAGAGTTACCATACTCTCAGAAATGGCCGTACCAGGGCGCTTAGACTGGCTAAGACTAAATGCTTCTTTTCATTCAAACATAAACCATCTGTCCAAATTCTAGAAAGTGGTCCAGTTCCTGTTTTTCCCTCCAACTCAGACACCAGTACCTGTTATAGGGGGCTCCGTTGAGCTGTTTCTGAAGCTAAACATCTTTGTGTGGCACTCTGCTAGTTAGATGCTGAAAACGCTCTAAATACACGCAAAATAGTAATCGCATTTGTTTTTCAAGTTTCCAAAGCTTTCTGTGTGGTTGAGTGGTTTATTTTCAGCTAAAAATGGATACATTTGTTTCCCCGGAGATTGTTGGGAGAGGTGCTTCTGTCCATGGGCCTACGGGACAGTCCGGAGTAGAAGTAGCAGGGAACTCTCCCACATTAGTGGCTCGCCCAGAACCGGGTGGTAAATCCAGAGCAGCAACTAAACCATCTTTAGCTTCTATACATGCCCTATTATCGGATTTTCAATCCGAGGTCAGACAGTCAAATATACGGATTGAGACAACCTTAACGGAAATCTCCTCCCAATGTGCAGTTATTGAAAGCATACTTGAAGGCACAGAGCAAGCTGTTCAATTAAACGAAAAAGAAATAAAGGCAGTTTCTGCTAGGACTTTTACTCTGGAAGGAGCAGTTAATGCAATACTGCATGAACAAATAGCCTAGACAGCCAGGATGGAACGTCTTGAGAATAATCTTTTAAGACGCAACCTGAGGCTTATTGGCTTTTCAGGAAGTGTCCCAAATTCTGAATTAAAAGAGGTGCTGGAAGCTGCATTAACAGCAGTATTTTCTTTGGAAACTTCTTTTTCTTTGGAAGAAATATTTCGCCCCTCATGTAACCTGAAGGAACCAGATGGGAGAGAATTTGGAGCAAGGTACATTATAATTACTTTTCTGACTCTAACAGAAAGAAATTAAATTCTCCAAATGGCAAGGCAGAAAAAAATATCTTATGAGGGAGCTCGGATTCATTTATATCCGGACTTCTGTCTACAAACCCTACGCAGACGGAAAAGGTTTTTGCCCATTATGACAGAATTTAAAGAATCGGTAGTACCAGCTGCATTATTAGTGCCTGCTCATCTCAGAATTCAATTTCAGGGGAAAACTTTTTTCTTTGATGATCAAGATGCAGCACGATCGTTTTATGAGACCAGTGTTAAGTTGCCGGAGGATCTGGCCTCGGATTCTGAACAAGAGGAGGCAGAAGTTGCAGAATATCATCCAGTTTGAATAAAAATATTTTTTTTCTTTTTTCTGCTTTTTCTTTCTTTTTTTTTTTTGATAAAGCTGAAGCTGGGACTTTAAAAAAAATAATAATCTTAAAGCTTTGGATTTAATTTTTTCTCTCTTTATATTATTGTTGGGATGTAAAAGCTTGGAGCACACATGAAATTTGTTTTCTTCATCTTTAAAATGCTCTAGAATAATCTGATAATGTGAAATATTTTTAATACCCCTAAAATGGTTACTTTATTATAACTAATTGTTGCTGAGACTCCACCTGGTCACCTTAGATCAATGCACCTGCTTTGACCCTGCCTGATTTCCTTACCTACTCTGCTTCTACTCCCTCCCCTGGCTATCTGCCCTCCTATTTCTCTCCTCCTGCTCCTCTTACTACCTAACCCCACCCTTAAGCTCCCCTGCCTTTACTACCTCTTTATAAACTTCATTGGATGCAAATGTACTATTTAGTTATGTTTTGTATATGATCATACTGAGTTGATTTACTGCTACTTGTAAAATATCTCTTCTGTTATCTGTTGTCAGTTATCTCCCAAAAACTATCATTATTTCGCTACTTGTCACATGCTAAACCGTCAATCTGGCTGGGCCACCCCGATCAGATTGGTGTCGGTACTGCAAGGGTCACTACCCCCCTTCCCCTCCTGCCCCTGTTCATTACCCCGGACGTCTCGGGTCAGGGACCGACACCGGATCTTATGCCCAGTTTCGGAACCGCGAGCCCGGCTGCATGTACCTTCCTCCAACCGCTAAAGCCGTAAGTGCGCCGAACTTGCTGTCTTACCACCAACCTCTCTTTCTCTCATACCCAGTCATGGGACCATGAACCCGGTGCTCCTCCCAACACACTGCCGCTAAAGCCGTAGGCTTATCTGACTGTCCCAGTAACCACGGGCTGCCTGCCGCCGCTCGCCCGTCTACAGCACCTCCCTACCCAGTACAGCTTTCTAACCCACTGCTTTAGCCTCTGGCTGGGTGCCGTGAAATCTCCCCCCATATCGCCCTCCTAACCTCCTCCGAACCATGAGCCCGGTTGACTACCCCTGCTAAAGCCTCAATGGCTTGTACCTTCCCGGCTGCTCATTACCTTCTTGCCTGGCGGGGAAACCACAAGCCTGGCTACTACCTTATGCTTATACCGCTAAAGCCGTAAGTATACATAACGGCCCCCAGATTACCTTACTGCCCGCACCTTCTTACGGGTACCCAATGCCTACTCCGTCTCTCTGGTGGCGGGAGCCGCGGCATTTCTCCATTGCCCCACTGTTCTGCCAACTCAAACCAAGCAGCTATTTGCCATTCACACTCACATACACACAATAACAGCACAATAAGTATAGCAAGCCAAAGCTTTATTATAACAAAATATAATACAAAGGTTATACATCACCGATTCAATAAAGCAACATCCAAGCCCTCTTCCAATGGCTGGGAAGCCCCTTGTCAGCCTGGCTAGGAGTCTCACTTAACCGAATTGGTCCTACAGCGATGCGCGCTCCATCCTGCAGGTGAGGCTTCTAACCACAAAAACTTAATACATCACCGATTCAATAAAGCAACATCCAAGCCCTCTTCCAATGGCTGGGAAGCCCCTTCAGCCTGGCTAGGAGTCTCAGGAATCGGGAACAGCTCCTGCAGCAATGCGTCCACTCTGCAGGCAAGGCTTCTAACCAGGCATCTGGAAAGTCCCATTTTATATGTTTTATCTGGTATTTAGAAATGCTGAACCACCATGTCCTAAGCACTGGCCAGGTGCCCAGAACATCACGAGTTCAGCATGACAAACACCACTTAATAAATATTTGGCATTCGTCAGATCATCATGCCCTAAACACTGGCCAGGTGTCCAGAACATCATGAGCCAAACAATGCCAGAGATTCCAAAAGAAAAGTCTCATAACATCTTGTACAAAACATCTTATATAACTATGATTAAGCATTAAAAGTCTCATAACATCTTGTGTAACTATGATTAAGCATTAAGCATTTCAAAATGGAATAATATCATACAAAATGGAGTGACAATAATCAACACAAACATATATATATATATATATATATATATATATATATATATATATATATATATATACATACACATCACCCACTTGCCTTGGGGAGCATGCTACTCAACCTGGAGCCCGGTCCACTCTACAACACCCCCGCCTTTCTCCTCACCTTGGATTTCACCCTCCAGGGTGACGTGACCTTGACCTTATACCAGTACCCACACTCTCTGTAACTTCTCTGTACTGTCCCATTGTTTATTGCCTAGACTAGCTTGCACCATGTTAGCCTAGCCGAAACTGCCTCCCTGTATGAATGTACTCTGTACTGCCTGTCTAAATTGTATTCTTGTAACCTCCTTGGTTATCCTGTATTGTGCTCTCCCGGGTTGTGCCTGAAAGTAGTCACCTGCTGGCTAGTGCACTTACCCGGTAAACAAAAGCTAAATAAATAAATAATGACATTTATTTATTTATTAAAGTTTTCGCTCGATCTTGTTTTATGAAGTTAAATGAATATGTCTTTAAGAAAATAATAAAAATAAATAAATAAAGTATTAAAAAAAAGTACCTGTTATCAAAGTGGGTGATACCTTCCATTCTGACCCCCTCTCCGTGGCTACTGAGTTCAACGTATTTTTCACCTCCTGATCCCGAGTCCTCCATTCTCTCATCCCTCTCTTCCGCCCTATTTCAATTCCCCCCACCTATGTCCTATCAGACAAGTTGTCCTTTCCTTCTTCTTCTGTCCTATTTCACCTACTGACGCCCTAAAAGCTCTCCTTACGTTCAACCCCTCTAAGGGAAAATGCTCTTCTGGACTTGATTCTCAAATCCTACACCTATCAGCCCCCACTATCTCCATCCTCCATGTTTCTCTCCTAAATCTCTCCTTTTTTTTGCATCTGCCCTGCCTGCATGGAAATGCACTACTGTTATATGCTTTTCTAAAGGTGGTGATTCCTCCTCCCCTGGAAACTACCATCCAATTTCCTTGCTTCCAATTCTAGCTAAGCTCCAAGAGCACCTGGTACTATCCCAACTATCCTACCTTGACTCCTCCTCTTTCTTCACCCCTTACCAGTCTGGTTTCCAGAAGTTCCACTTTACCACCTCCTCCCTCCAGAGGCTCACTGACTCTGTACTTACTGGTATGTACCTCTGCTGTCTTTGCCAACCTTGCCAAGGCTTTTGACACTGTCTCTCACTCCCTCTTGCTAACTAAGCTCTCCACAGCGGGGTTCTCTGATGCAGCCACCAGCTGGTTCCAGTCATATCTGTGTGGTAGAATGCAGTCCATTTGGATTGGTGATTCAATATCCACCCCCCTCCCCATCAATACTGGACTGCCTCTGGGTTTTGTGCTGTGATCGCTGCTATGCTCCATCTTTCTTAATGACCTTCCCATTGCCTGTCCTGTCACCTCCATCCACATGTATCCGGAAGATACCGTCCTTTATATATCTGGTCCCTCTCCTGCTGATGCAACATCCAGACTACAGCTTGACCTTGAAAAGGTTCAGCTCTGGTTCCGTTCAAATCAGCTGTTCGTGAATGCCAAGAAGACAGTCTCTATGACCTTTCGCACTAGGCAGAGATTTTCTCAGCTCCCATCCCTCCCCACTTTCCACACTCTAGATGGGACTTTGCTCAGGGACAGTGCTTCATTTAGATACATTGGGGTCTTGCTTGACCAGAATCTCGCCTTCTCTGGACACATAGATGCCATCCACAAAAAACTGCACCCTAAATTGGGTGCCTTTTACAGAAATTGTGGATGTATCCCTCTACAGGGCCGACGCACACTTGTCCAGAATATGATCCTCCGTATTATTGACTACGGGGGATGTAGTCTGTAGTGCTGCCCCCAAATCTTCCCTAACTAGGCTGGACACTCTCTTCCATTCCTTCTTCCATTTTGCTTGCGACTGCCCTCTCCACACTCATCACTGTGACCTATGCCAGTCTCTTTTCTTTCCTTCCCTCAAGGATAGGTGCCATGCCCATGGCACAAACTTCCTAGCTAAATACTGTTTTCATTCTGTCCCCCAGTATCTTTCCTCTTCTATTTCCCTCAAACTATCTTCCTCCCACTCCCATAGAAACCTTGACTCCCGCACCCTTTTAATCCCATCCAGGTCCACCTCAGCAGGTCAGGCAGCATCCTCCTACCAATTTCCTAAAATATGGAACTCTTTACCTCCACCCATCCATCATGCTCCCTCCCCACGTGTCTTCACCTCTTTCATAAAGGCCCTTTTCTCCCCTTCCTGCAGCTATGTTTAACCCTGCTCTCCTCAATCTCCTCCTCTCCCCTAACTTGCCTCTTGCACTGTTCTGTTATTAGCACTTATTTTATGTCACTCGTAAATTAATTGTTGTTATAGGCTTCTGGTTTGTTAAATAGATTACTTTAAATCTGTCATACTGTTGCTGTTTGTATCCTGTAATTACTGTCATGATGTATGTTTTTACTGCATGTACCCTTGCTGTTTCCCAGTCCCCTCTACCTCAGGATACATCTGGAAATGAGCAGCTCTGCTCAGTATGCCTTTTCTGGTGAAACTCCTGGTTAAACAACTGAAAGAAAAATTAAAAAAAATTCAGTGAAGTAGTATCTCCTCACATCCCTCTTAAACTCCACCCCCCTCCCCCCAAGCTTCATTACATGCCACTGGTCCTGGTTCTGTTTCTCATTTGAAAGAAACTCCCCTCTGCACTTTTTTCACCCCTGTGAGGTACTTGTATGACTCTATCATGTCCCTTCTCGCTGTCCTCTCTTCCAGGGGTGTACTTGTTGAGATCTCTTCTTCTCTCCTCGTAAGACATCACATGCAACCGCTGCACCTTTAGTTGCCCTCCTGTGGACTTTCTTTACCCTATGTCCTTTCTGAGGGGTTGCCTCCAGAACTGGACACAGTACTCCCGATGTGGTATTACCAGCGAGCGATACAGTGGTAACATCACCTCCTTCGTCCTGCTGGAGATTTTTTTTTATTTAGTTGTTTAACCAGGTATAGCACACTAAGCTGAAAGCTTTTTGACAGGAGCGACCTGGGAGCACAAGGAGATTAAGTGACTTGCTCAGGGTCACACAGTATGCAAGTGGAAGCTGTGGGATTCAAACCCACGTCTGGTCTGCTGGATGTCACCAAATTTGCAGCTCAGAGCCTTAGACCACTGCGCTATACTGCCTCCTATAGATCCGTATCCGTATATCCGTAGATTCCCATACTTATGCACCCCAGCATTTCACTATCCCTATCCACTGCTTTGTCTCACTGTCTTGCCACTTTGAGATCATCAGTTAAGATAACGTCAGTATCCCTTTCTTGCTTAGTGGCTGGCAGAACCCCCTAATTCCCCATCTTATACTGAGCTCCTGGATTGCTGTGCCCTATGTGCACGATTTAGCACGTTTTGGCATTGAACCCCAACTGCCATGCTGTTGACCACTCCTTGAGTTTCCCCATGATCCCTGCACATTTTGTCCAACCCCTCCTGAGTGTCCACTCTATTGCAGATTTTGGTACCATCTGCAAAAAGGCATACCTTCCCTTCCAGTTATTCTGCAATGTCACTTCTGAAAACGTTGAAGAAGATGAGTCCCAGTTCAGGGCCCTGCGGCCCCCTTCTGGTCAGTCTCCCATCATTGGCGAGAGTGCTCTTAAATACCACCCTCTGTCTCCTATTTGTTAACCAATTTCTAACCAAATTCACCACTTTGAATCCAACCCCTAGGTTGCTCAGTTTTGTTATCAGGCTGCTATGCGGTAGAGTGTTGAAAGCCTTGCTTAAATTTAGATAGGCCGCGTTCACTGCCCTCTCCTGATCTATATTCTTGGTCACCTAAGTTAAACAAATTGATCTGATTCATCTGGCATGACCTCAACTGCCCCCCTCCCCGAGAATCCATATGTGGTCTTGCAGCTTGTTGGAGTCAGGATATGCTGTCTGTCTTTCTTTTAGCACAGCACGTACTGCACAGAGGTGACTTATCACTGCATATCTTCTACCCACCCCTCCAGTCCCTCCTTGTGTCTATTCCAGGGCTCCCCCCCTTACCCTCCCTTCAACCCTAGTGTACTCCTGCAAGTCCCTCATTCCACCTTTCCCTGTCTACCTAGGCTCCGTCCCTAACATTTCTTCCTGATAGCACTCCCCCTCCTCCTTCACTACTGTTTACCTTTGCTTCTTATGTACATAATGTGCTTCTCTACTCTCTACTGTCTACAGTCTTGTTAACTCCTTGTATCACCTAACATTGCCCACTGCCTGCTCAGGAAAATGTCAATGCCAATGTCAATGAAAATCATTCTTGTTTATTGTTACTTTATTTGTGCTAGCTAATGATCACAGTACTTGTATAATTTTCTCTTTCTCAAAATGTCTTTTTAACTGTTATTCTATGTACTCATATTACATGTATTTTATTACTGACCGTCCCAGGTCCACCTTGTAAATGAGCTTGTCTCAATGGTGTCTCACTGGTAAAATAAAGATGATTGATTAATCGATAGCAGTGTTTCCATTAATTTTCCCCACCAGGAAAATAAGACTGACTGGCTTCCTCCCTGCTTCCACATTTATGTAGTGGGACCACATCAGTTCTTTTCCAGTGCTCTCTACTGTTTCCAGTGAACTGTTGAGTAAGGCTGTCAGCGGGGAAGCTAGCACCTCCCCGAGTTCCTTTAGTACCATTGGGTGTATCCTGCCTGGTCCCATAGCTTTGACTACCTTCAGAACTACAAATCCCTTCTGGACACTTTCCTCTAAAAATGAATTGCATTAAAGTCTTATCCCCTTTAGCTACCCCTTTAACCATCTTTTCCTTTGTTTGCACCTTTGCTTCCTCACCGCCTTTCTTGCTTCTGGCTGTTTTACTTTTACTTTGCATTCATTTGTGTCCTCCTGCTGCTTTGTTTTCTTATACCTCCTGGATGCCACCCTTTTTTCCTTTACCACCTCTGCAACTTACCTAGAAAACCATAATGATCTCTTTTTCCTTGTGCTTTAACTCCCTTCCTTTGCACAGAGGCTGGTTGCCTTAATTATGCCATCACTTATGTTTCAGTCACAGCAAGAAACCAAGTGACCAACTCACGGTTAACTTATTAAGTATTATTTATTACTGCAGTTTGAAATCTATAACTCGAAGCTTATCAGTGTTTCCTGGTAAACACCCTACTTCTTCAGGATCTACAGTATCACAATGAATTAAATATACATAAGTTGGCCCTGCAGCACTGAGGGTTGAGGTGCTGGACGCCACACCTCGCACCATGCTGGTGACCTGGGTTCGGGAATGGACTTGGGTCGGAGGGGGGAAGGAGGATTGAGTGTCCCAACAGATGCTGTCCTCCTCTGGGGAGGGATCCTGGGGTGTCTCGCACACCCAACGCACCTGTGCCGGTGGAGGCACGGACACTGGTGCATAGACGGCTCTTCAAGAGTCGAGGAAGGGAGGACATTGTGGGCATTTGTCGGTGACATGCATCAGCACACCATATGACTGGATGTCAGTCCTACGTGCCGATGTCCTCAGAGGGTAGAGGGACTAAGGGGAGAAAAATGGAAAAATCCCCCCTCAGGTCAAGATGATGACCGATCCACCTCAGGATCGCCAACCCACAGGACAGACCCCATTGTGCGGGCACTCCAAGGAGGAGGAGAAAGGAGGAGGGATAAAGAAGCATGCCTGGCACTCTAGGGGCACATTCTGTGGGAGGGACCTGTAGGACTGATCAGTGGTCTGAAGGAGTGGGTCGAAGGGGCAGTAAGGTGGGATAAAAAAAGAAAGTGAGTATACCATTCACTTAATCTTTAAATATTAACAAAAGAAATTGTGTAAGGATTGGAGCGCCGACATCGGGGTGTCCAATCCCCGTGTTGGCTTCACATAACCCCCAACTCATATGGCACACTGGGAACCCACCCCAGTGTGCCCAATTTTTTTTATTCAGTTTTCACCCCTGCCGACACTGGGGTACCCAGTCCCCGTGTCGGCATCATGTCTGTCACCCCACTCATGTAGCACACTGGGAGCCCACCCAGTGTGTCCAAATTATTTTTCCCCCTGTAAATAAAGAAAACAGTCCCCCGACATCTTTTCTTACCTGTAAAAAGAAAATGGTCCTCGTCGTCACCCCAGTTCAACCTCCCCATTCCACCCTCCCACTTAGCACCCACCTCCCACACCCCCCACCCGATACTTAGCTTCAGAGGTCAGCGCTGTCATCTTCTCTTGACTGGAACACGTCTGCACTCTTCGAAGCTGACCTGCAAACTGAAGAATCAAAGGTAAGTGCTGTATAGTGGCATGCAATGAGGTTTTCAACTTATCTTGATATATCAGCCATTTTTACTAATTTTGGCCCCAGATTTTCAACATGGGGATCTTGGGACCCCACCTCATGAACACTGTCACTGTCATTTTGTTACTCGGTCCTGAAAGGTGATTTCACAGTTGCTGTGTGGAATCACCTTTCAGGACTGATTAATGAAACAACAGTGCCACTGTTCATGAGGAGGAGTCCCAGAAAGCCCATTTTGCAAATTTGGTGAAAAAATTCTCAAAAATGACTGCGTTACGAGCATGCATTGTGCAGTTTCTACGCATACTCCTAACTTTGCCAGTTTTTTTATATTTTCACTCCAGTTTTTCAACATTACCATTGTTGCAAGTCTCCTTATTAACAGTACAGCTGTAATTTTTCACATCCTGCCCAAAACGTGTTTTTGCACCTGTGGTGCTGAATGGCACCGTCGCTCTGTGAAATCTCCTGTCAGGACAAGTGAATGAAATGACAGTGACACTTTTCATGAGGTGGGGGTCCCAAAAAGGCCATGTTGAAAATTTGGTGAAACAACTCCAAACAATGGCCGAGTTACACCTGGTCGTTCCAAATTTGCTACGCACAGGTGCAACTTTGGTCATCTGGAGGCTCTCCACAGCCGTATTGGTTCTGGCTAGAACTTGTCTGAACACAGGCATCACTGAGACTCTTTACTGTGGAATGTCCTGCAAAGAAGCAGAAATACTGCTTTTAGGATGGTGGTGTCAGATGGCTTAATAAGGGCACGGCAGGGCTTATTTGTTATGCAGAGAGCTCCAGGAAGTGTTTAACCCATTCTACTTCCAGTAGCTTTCTATGATGTCTGTACCCTCCATTGGTAATCTAACACAGAATGACTACCAGAAGATAATAAGTTACCTTTCTGTGGACTCAGTTAACTCCTCAAGCCAGAGGAAAAATAGTGCTCTACAGCATCCTGTACACACACACACACACACAGGCAGCATAGTAATGAGTTTTCAGTGGAGGAATCTATTTTTAAAACTCTGCCATGTTGTTTGGTAGCAAAAATGACATCAGCCCTTTTCTGAATGCAAAACGCCTGCTGGGTTGCTCCCACAGCCATAAAAATACTGGCTTCTAGCTGGCCCAGTGGTGCAGAGGGTTGAGGCGCTGGCGCCTTACCTCACACCACACCACCGACCCAGGTTCGGGGAATGGACTCAGGCACTGGAGAGTCAGCAGGGGAAGGAGAAGGATTGAGTGTCCGGAGGACTGCTCTCCTCTCCTGGGGTGGGCTGGGGAGAGGCGTCGCTCTTGTAGTGGCCCCTGGTGGAGACCAGTGGAAGCTCAGATGCGGCGTAAGTAGGGGAATTGAAGGAAAACACAGAAAATGGCATCTCCACTTACCGGATTATGGCCGCCTGGATCAGTGCCTCCTCGGTACTCCGTGACAGTTGACCCGGCTTCAGCAGCACCTAGGGCTAATGCCATTGGCCACCAGACTCTGTCTCCCCGGAAGAGGAGGACCCACCAGACGAAGAGTTACATTGTATTACCCTGAGGTGGCTGCGATGTGGGGTCAGGATCAGTGGCGGAAACATGAAAGGTGAGAGTCCTTGGGCAATTGGCCTGAAGGAGTGGCAGATGGGGACACAGGGGAGATAAATAAATAACACACACACAGAAAAAATACTGGCTTCTGAGTGATGTACTAATTTGCCCTATTAAGTTAACTTTCTGCAGATCTGTAAAATTTGGTGTGTTGTGTGTACACTATTATCAGGCTCACTTCTGTTTTATTGAGTGTTACCTGAACCTGTGAAGTTCTGTCCTACAACAAAATATTACAAAACCCTGCATCTCTCTGCATAGTACTGAGTCCCAATGTCCGAAAAAAAATTATTACGTTTCCTGCTGGGCTATTTAGTCCTTCCAGTGCTGATCTGTGAATAATTACACAAGAGCGACATTGTGATGTGTGCCTGGTGTTTTGTGTGTACACTATTATCAGGCTCACTTCTGCTGTTTTATTGCGTGTTACCTAAACCTGTGAAGTTCTGACCTACCAAAAAATATTACAAAACCCTGCATCTGTCTGCATAGTAGTTAGTCCCAGTGTCAGAAAAAAATAATTAGCTTTTCTGTCGGGCTAATTAGTCCTTCCTGTGCTGATCTGTGAAATAATTACACAAGTGACAAGTCACAAGACCAGAGTTGTGCCTGCCTAGTATTGTGTGATCACACGTGTAGTACATTTATTGAAATCATTCTTTCTTCCGCTGTTCTACAGATTCTGAGTTATTTAAGACTTAAGCCTTTGGGCTATGCTTGAAAAAATAAACCAGAGTTTCTCAGTATTTAGTGACATCCCAGGAGGGCAAGAAAAAAAAATTGAACTGACAGCTACAGTCTAATTTCAATGTCAGAAGTGGCCTTGTCCGACCTGTTTTTTGGCATTCCCTGCTGCTGAGAGTTAGTAAAAAGGCCTGTCAGCACCTCCCACCTCTGTGACCCCTGGTTGGTATTCATTCAGGTAAGCAGTTGTTCTACTGTTTTGGTAAGAACTAAACAAACAGACACTGTCTGCTGCTGGTAAAACAAGCATTTGTCAATGCCGAATGTTTGCTTACTGGCATTGGCAGTGGTAGTGTAGAAGTTACAGAGCTGCGTAATAGGAATGGCAGTGAAGTATTGAACTAAAGCCAACCCCACCACCACCCTGCAGAGAGTGACAGGCATTGGGGTGTGCATTTGGGTCATCAGGCATAACGGCCACGCCATTTCACCACACCCCACTCTGCAGAGACTGACAAGTGTAGCGTGCTCCTTAGGTCTTTGGCCCTTATCACTTTTATTTCATTAGGAAATACAGTGAGATAGATGCGATATGAGAAAGAATGGGATGATTTGGGGCCGAAGAGTCCAAGGCATACCTCAATGCCTCTCAGTGACTGCAGGGTGTGGAATGGTATGAGCATCACAGGCAAAATCCCAAGTCACACCCCTGATTCCTGTCATTCTCTATAGGGTGGGCGATTTAGTTGAAAAGCGAATACCTCAGGCATTCGTTGGTATTTTAACTCCAAATCTTCAACATGTTTGTTTTGTGACCCCACCTCATGAACAGGGGAATATCAGTTTGGTAGCCAAGCTGCTTATGCACAGTGACTACGGGATTTAGCACCACAGGTGCAAAATATTCCAACAGGCTGTAAAAATGACAGCTGTACTCTTTCATGGGGAGGTGTAAAATGGCTATGTTGCAAATGTGTAGTAAAAGTATTTAAAAAATGGTGAAGTCACTGGCACAGACATAAAAACTGTGCAATGCACACCTATATAAGTAGGTTGGGGATATTTTACAGCAGATTGTCAACTCAGGCATTTTGGTGCCTCCGATCATGAACATTGTCACTGTGATTTTCTTTATCTGTGCCGAACAATGATTTCCCACAGCGACCACGCATCTCTGCACTGAAAGTGTGAAAACACACTTCGGCCATGTTGTGAAAAAGGGCAGCTGTACTGTTCATAAGGAAGTGCTGAAAAATGCCACTAGTGAAAATCTGGACTGAAAATATTACAAAGTCATGAACTAACGAGGATGCGTGGAAACTGCACAATGCTCACTCGTAACACAGTCATTTTATGGACTTTTGTCACCAAATTTTCAACATAGCCATTTTAAGACCTCTGCTCATGAACAGTGTAACTGTGATTTTCTTAATCTGTCCTAAACATTGCTTTCGCACACCAACAGCACCATTATGCTACATGTGCGATAACACATTTTGGTGACATATGAAAATTGCAGCTGTACTGTTCATAAGGAAGTTTAATAAAATGGACATGTTGAAAATCTAGAGTGAAAATATTAAATATGCAAACTTACGAGCATGCATAGGAACTGTGCAACGCACGCTCGTAAAAGTCATTTTTAGGAATTTTTTCACCAAGTTTTCAACATAGCCATTTTAAGACCTCTGCTCATGAATAGTGTCACTGTGGTTTTGTTAATGTGTCCCATGCATTGAGTTTGCGCACCGACTGCGCCATTGTGCGCTACATGGGCGGAAACACGTTTTGGGCAGGATGTGAAAATGACAGCTGTACTGCTCATAAGGAGGTGTGGAAAAATGGCAATGTTGGAAATCTGGGTGGAAATGTTGACAATTCGCAAACCCTACGTGACGTGCAGTGGGAACTGTGCAGCGACACTCGTAAAACAGTCATTTTAGGAATTCTGTCACCAAATTTTCAACATTGCCATTTTAAGATCTCTGCTCATGAACAGTGACACTGTGATTTTCTTAATGTGTCCTATACACTGAGTTCGCACAACGACTGCGCCATTGTGCGCTACATGGGCGGAAACACATTTTGGGTGAGATGTGAAAAATGACAGCTGTACTACTCATAAGAAGGTGTGGAAAAATGGCAATGTTGAAAATCTGGAGTGGAAATATTGAAAATTCGCAAACCTATGAGCTTGCGTAGGAACTGCGCAACGCACACTCGTAAAACAGTAATTGTTAGGAATTTTTTCACCAAATTTTCAACATAGCCATTTCAAGACCTCTGCTCATGAACAGTGTCACTGTGATTTTCTTAATTTGTCCCGATACATTGATTAAGATACACCGAATGCGCCATTCTGCGCTACAAGGGTGGAAACACATTTTGGTGTGAGATGTGAAAATGACAGCTATACTACTCATAAGACAGTGTGGTGAAATGCAATGTTGAAAATCTGGAGTGAAAATATTGAAATTTCGCGAACTTACGAGCCTGCATAGAACTGCGCGCGCTACTCGTTAAACAGTCATTTTTGGAATTTTTTGCACCAAATTTTCAACATGGGGTTTGGGCCCTCTTCTCGTGAATGATGTCACTGTCATGGCGGTATTCGGTCCCGAAGGGTGATTTACATGTCACCGTCACTGCGCCGAAATCACCCTTGGCTGAACTCATTTATCAGTGACAATACTCGATGAAAAGGTCCCAAAACCCAAAATGCCCTGAGATATGCAATAAAGTTGAACCCTCCTATCTAGGCCATTATACAGCTTCACCGGCATTTCCTCAGTTCAGGTCGGCTTTGAAGAGTGCAGGCGTGTTCCCGGTCCACAAGATCGCGCGACCGGAGTCCGGAGGTAGTATGGGGTGAGGGGTGGGGAGGCTGGGTGCGCAGTGGGTGGGTGCGGGTTGTGGGAGGGGTTCGGGAGCGCCACGCTGACCGTGTTTGTTTTTTAGGTTAAAACAAAAAAAGACATCGGCGGGATCGCTTGCCACGCTGGGGCGCTCCAGCGGCACAACGACTTTGAGGGGGCCGCTCAGCCGACGGGGATTGGGCACTTCGCCGGCAAAAACCCCAAAAACGTGATTGGCTTGCCACGCTGGGGTGGGCTCCCCAGCAGGCCGGGCGGGACTTTGGGGAGGGGCGCTCAGCCGACGGGGATTGGGCACCGCCGCAACATGACGATTGCCACGCTGTGGGGCTCCAGCGTGGCATCAACTATTGGGAGGGGAGGAGACAGACGCGAATTCAGCCTACGGGGATTGGGCAGCGCCCGTCGCCCTATACACTGCGTCTTGGGCGCGCGCCTGTGGCTGGGGGGCTGCGCGCGGGCAGCTTCTTATCGCTGCTCACTCAAGCGTAGCTCCCCCTTTCAACTGTATGCCACTGCATTTTGGAGCGTGTCATAGACAGCTCCAAAATGCATTGGCTTACAGGCGCCGCGCCTGCCAGCACAGTGCCTGAATTGGAGGAGGAGGTGAGACACCTCCGAAATCTCCGCTGAAGGCACTATGTTTCTTGCACATGCGTGCAAGCAAACATAAAAAAGGAAGGCTGCACTGTTACCTGGACAGGTAATGCTGCCATGGGCCAAAAAAATTGGAGAGTCCAGTGCCACTGATAAAAATGACAGTGAAGAAGCAATAACAACCACCACTGATCCACCTAGCACTAGTCGTAGCACATCTGAAATTGAGATGACGTGACAGCGAGCACCCATCTAGTAGTACCATGCATGAAGTAGAGGAAGGCAAAACTGTCATTAAAAGAAATTTCAGAAGACAGTGGCTGCATGACTATAGCTGGCTTCAGTACAGTGCCAAAGAAAAAAATGACGTATTCATTGTGTATTAAGCATGGTAAAAATAATTCATTTACTGCCAATGGCACGGACAATTTCCGTACCAGTACTTTGCAAAGGCATGCTGATTCAGGGGATCACAAAACACTGGTTGTTTCAGAGGGCATAAAAGGTGACTTTGTCCAAGCAGTGAAAAAAGCATTATGTAAAAAAGAAAGTGCGATAATTGTTAGACTAAAAACAGTCTACTGATTGTACAAGGAAAACCTTCCTATGCACAAGTTTGAATCCTTAATTGGATTCTTGTCGGATTTGCAATGTCCGAATATGGAGAAATGTACCATGCAGGGTGGACAGAAAACAATTTATAGCTCTGAAACTATGGCCAATGACATGCTTGATTCGCTAGCATGGGTTACAAGGAAAGCACTTGATCAGAAAATGCAGGCCTCTCCATTCATTAGTATCCTTGCTGATGAGACCACTGACATCACCATGAATAAAAAACTGACCATCTACGTCCATGTGTTTGATGCTGAGACATTTCAACCAAGCACTCATTACTTTGCTAACATTCGAATAATGTCTGGGATGGGCAAACATATTGCAGAACGTTTGCTAACCTTTTTAAATGAAAACAAAACATACCGATGTCAAAAGTCATGGCTCTAGGAAGTGGTGGTGCTTAAGTCATGACCAGTACTGGGGAGGGAGTAACTGGGCATTTGTTGTGGCACTGTGCAATGCTTCTAAACTATCACTGTATAGCCCACCGACTTGCACTTGTCAGTTCGCAAGCTGCAGATGCTGTGTCTTACCTGAAGCAATACCAAGAGGTGTTGACAGGCCTTTTTTACTATTTTAAGGCATCCTCAAATAGATGTAACAAGTTGAAAGATATCCAAGATATGCTTAACAACTTTCACTCAAAGTAAAAGAGGTTCATGAGGTACACTGGCTTGTGGTTTACAATGCAGTACATGCTGGCCCAGATATTCGAAAGGGTTGAGCACTGGGCAACAGTGTTGCGCCATGCACAACCCACTGATACGCCCTGGCACGATATTCAAAAGGGAAAAGTGTGCGGCACAAATCCCGATGCGCCGGAGCGCATCAGTAATGTATGCAGGCACAGGTGGGGGGGGGGGGCGTGCCCATGCATAACCTGCACAGTCCGATACTCAGCCCAGGATGTGCAGAGCCATGCATGCGCACCCCCTACCTGCGCCAGCAGAAAGTTATGCCAAAAAAAAAAGGAACAACTGATGGCCACCCACAGGTGAGCTGCCGCATTGCAGGGTGCAACACAGCAGCTGCCACCTGTGGGTGGCCACCCGAGTTCTGGCTGCACCTGGCAGCGCCCCCCCCATGCCTGAACGCAGGCATTTGTATAAATAAACAATAAAGAAGTCCCCAATATCCCTGGTGGTCCAATGGACTGCTATCTGCCCGATCGCGGGCATCTGTATAATAATAGTAAAACGTTCTATATCCCTGGTGGTCTAGTGGACCGCTCTCTGCCCGATCGTGGGCATTTGTAAAAAATAGAATAATCTGTCCAATATCCCTGGTGGTCCAGTGGACCTCTATCTGCCTGATCGCGGGCATTTGTAAAAAATAGAATAATTCGTCCAATATCCCTGGTGGCCCAGTGGACTGCCCTCTGCCCAATCGTGGGCATCTGTAAAAAAAAAAAAGTCCTATATCCCTGATGGTCCAGTGGACCGCTCTCTGCCCGATTACGG
This sequence comes from Neoceratodus forsteri, assembly GCA_016271365.2. Taxonomy (NCBI): domain Eukaryota; kingdom Metazoa; phylum Chordata; order Ceratodontiformes; family Ceratodontidae; genus Neoceratodus; species Neoceratodus forsteri. The sequence goes on from CM057458.1 coordinate 1,119,140,626, forward strand.
GCATCTGTAAAACAAAAAGTCCTATATCCCTGGTGGTTCAGTGGACCCACTCTGCCCGATCGCGAGCATCTGTTAAAAAAAAAAAGTCCTATATCCCTGGTGGTCTAGAGTTTCCCCCATCCCACCACCCACTGAGCCCCACCACCATGCTCCCCGGTCAGCCGGCGGACGGGCACCTCACCCGCCTGCCGCCCACCGACTGACACTCACATATCTGGATTGTGTAGTAGTAGGCTGCACGCCTATTGGCTCACGCCAGAACCAATAGGCTTGCAACCCTACCAAGGTGTCAGGCGGCGGGCAGCAGGCGGGTGGGTGCGCCCACCGGCTGACTGGGGGGAGCGGGGCGGGCCCAGTGGGCGGGTGGGGAGGGGGTACCCAGGCCACCAGGGATATAGGACTTTTTACAGATGCCCACCATCAGGCAGAGAGCGTCCACTGGACCACCAGGGATATAGAACTTTTTTTTTTACAGATGCCCACGATCAGGCAGAGAGGGTCCACTGGACCACCAGGGATGTTGGACTAATTATTCTATTGTTTACAAATGCCCGCGATCGGCAGATAGCTGGTCCACTGGACCACCAGGGATATTGGAAGGATCTTTTTAAACAAATGCCCCGATCGGCTGCAGGGTGTTGGTCCCTCGGTGGCTGCTGTTCGGCAGGGCGCCAGGCGCAGTCATCGGGGATCGGGCGCACCTGCATGCAATGGCCATAATGACATGCCAATGGCCCCTTTGCGCCTTGCATACATTATGGCTCCATTTGCATGTCAACTTTTGAACATCGTGGTTGCTGTGCATGGCACAATGGAACTTGCGCTAGCGCATCTCCATGCTCCACTCTGGCCACTTGCGCTGGCGCAGTGCCACTGCACCATGCACACTGGGGGTGACCAGGGTGCGATATTCAATGCTGGTGAGCCATGGCGTAGCTCCGTTGAATATCGCCCAGTCCACACCCCTGCGCAGCTAAGTTGAGCTGCGCCCAAGCTTGCGCCACAGCCTGGTGCAGTTTGAATATCTGGGCCACTGTGTAAAGAACCCTAGATTTACTTATGGCATGTATATCAAGCTACACAGATGCAAAAGCAGCAGTGTATGCCAAAAAACTGTCACAGGCAGATTTCGTGGCAACTATATACTGTACATGCTGATGGATGTTTTGCCAGTGATCACTGAACTCTGTTTAGTGTTTCAAAAAAAGGACCTTGACATAGCAGTTGTGCAAGTGGTAGTAAACGTTGCATGTCAACCTTGGAAAAAATAGAAAATGGGGAAAATCACTTGAGAGCGGGCCAGCAAAATCTTCTGCAGAAGCTTCAGGAGGACCTCAAAATGGAGGATGCTGGAAAACTAACATTCAAAATGAATCATGTTATACAGGGGAGAGTAAAACATTGGCACAATCAAAAGAAACTTCATTGAAAAGCTGATAGAAAATTTGAATTCAAGGTTCCCAGGAAATGACAGCAACATCATCTTTGCATTTGGTGTCTTGGCAATAAGACCATTGTCATTTGTATTACCTGCTGATGTCACTGAATGGGGTAATAGAGAAATTGGCATAGTTCTGCAGCATTATGGCAGCGAACAAGAGCAAAAATTTGGGGACAAGGTGTGTAAAATGCCACGAACTGTGGACACTGACTAAGCTATGGAGGAGTGGGACAAAGTTAAAACATTGGTTTCACAGGAGGGTTACCTGGGGTGACATATCAGTATTACGGGGTCTCATCAGCAAGTACCATCATGAAACCTTCCCAAACTTTATCAAGTTTGCTAGCCTTGCTCTCCTAGCTCCAATCAACACTGTGGATTGTGAAAGGGGATTTAGTTCCCAAAACCTGATAAAAACCAGTCTACGAAATAGACTGTCACCTACCAGGGTAGATGACCTGATCTTGATAAATTGTAAGGGGCCCCACAAAAAGAGTTTGATTTTGTTACTACATTGCAGCACTGGGAAGCAAAAAAGAATAGCAGGCTGTTTACAAGTTAAAAAGTTAGTTGGCATGTGTGAGGCAAATCAGTCTCTTACACTGTCTCCGATTTCAAGATAAAAAATATTTATCATCTTATTTAAATAAAGTACAATGAGGGTATAGCACGCCCAGGACATTATATGTCAGAGGGGAAAATCTTGGTAAAACTTTATTTAAATACCTAAGATAACTCTGCTGGCATCCAACAATGATGCCACTTTAATGCCTTGCCAGACTTGTTTTGATTACCTGGCAGACAATAGTCAGTCAGTGTAATCTCCCCGTCAGTGTGTTTAATCTCCCCTAATACTATAACTAACAGACACAACTATAAAAAAAAGAAAAGGAGACAATAAAAAAAAAAAAGACACTCAAAAAAAATAATTTTTCATCTTTTATTATCACTTAATACAACACATGACTGAGTTGAGTAATTCTTTAGTTTGGCGGGGGGGTGTTAATTGCAAACGAGAAGAGATATAGGGGCCTTTTTATTCTGTCAGGTCAGTCTCTTTCTTGCTGTCTCTTCTGAATTCCTGAAGCATCACGCTACTGCAGCAATAGGGACCTAATGTGACTGAAATTCCTTCCCGAAGCATAATTCTGGCAAATATGTGACTTTGTCTGTCGCTCTCTATCTCCGTCTCTCTGACTTCATGAAGCACTCCTCAAGCAGCAAGCATAACTGACTTTCTGCGCAGCACTGACTGAATCGGCTGGTCAGGTGATTGACCTACAGTAAGTAAAAAAAAAATAAAAATAAATGTTTAAATATATTTATACTAGTCTGGCTCAGCTCACTGGCATCAAACATTATAAGTGACTTTCTGGACTGGCTCTCTCTCTACTGAATTCCTGAAGCATCTCAAAATCACTTGAACAGAACACCTGGCTTTCTGTCTTCTTGTCTGTCTCAGGCTGCTATTAAAGTCTACCATAAATAAGAATTCCAGATCAATTAAAATGACAAACACTGCGTCTCCGTGGCTCCTACTTGTTGTCAGTGCCTGCCATGGCAGAAGATATTGATAAAGAAGGTAGGTCTAATCATTCAGCTTATCTGAATGAGTCCCTTCTGGTGCTTCAAATAAATTATACTGGCACAGCAGCATTTTTCTTTGAAACACCAGCAGCTCATTCAGAGAAGCTTCAAGCTACATGATTAGACGTCATATACAGAGTTGGCGCGCCGCTTAACCAACTCACTTCCTTCATCAATGTCTCTGCTGTGCCATCATTTTTGGAAACATGAGCAGCAGGCTCAATAAGAGTAGCTGCAACTGAGTCTCTCACCTTCTTCGGCAATGCCTGCCATAAGAATATTTTTGGGAAACAGCAGCAGGCTCAATAATAGTAGCTGCAGCCCTCAATAAATTGCCTTCCTTCATCAGTGCCATAGGTATAATTTTTGGAAACATGAGCAGCAGGCTCAATCAGAGTAACTGCAACTGAGTCTCTTACCTAAGTTCTGCAATGCCTTCCGTAGGTATAATTTTGAAAACAGCAGCAGGTTCAATAAGAGTAACAGCAACACTCAATAAATTACCTTAATCAATGCCATAGTTATAATTTTTGGAAACCAAGCTGCAAGCTCAATCAGAGTAGCTGTGCAGCAACTGAGTCTCTCACATTCATCAATACCCACCATACTAGTATAATTTTTGGAAACAGTAGCAGGCTCAATCAGAGTAGCTGCAACTATCTCTCACCTTCTTCATCCGTGCCTACCATACTGGTATAACTTTTGGAATCAGCAATCAATGAGTATTATTAATCAGAGCAGCTGCACTTCTTGTATCACCCTACCCACGCAATATCAGACAGTAAATTTAAACAGCACGAGCAGCAGGCTTCAAACTGTGAGCAGGTGTCTGCGTCATTGCCTCTCATGACTGCCTTGCTCAGCATGCCTGGAGTGTTGTACATAATAATAATAATAGCTTTATTTATTGAGCGCCTTTCACATTATCAAGGTGCTTCACACAGTCACAGACAGTTCAATTAAAACATAGTTAAAATCACAACAGATAATAATCTTGGAATGCCTTATTCTATAAAAACATTTTCAGTGCCTGCTTAAAGCTCCCCACAGTCCTGCACTCCCAAAGCTGACGGGGTAGAGAATTCCAGAGGGTTAGGGCAGCAAACATAAAATCACGAGCCCCCAGATGAATTCAAACTAACCCTCGGAATCTCCAGCAACCCCTCGTCAACCAAGTGGAGCTGTCGCACAGGGATGTAAGGAGTCAGAAGCTCTTTCAAGAAGTCAGGACCCAGTCCGTGTAGGGCTTTGTAAGTTAACAAACCTACCTTAAAGGTGATCTGCCACTGAATCGGGAGCCAGTGCGGACCGCGCAGCACTGGGGTAATATGATATCTCCTGGATACCCCAGTCAATAAATGAGCAGCAGCATTCTGCACTAGCTGCAAGTGGTGGATATCAACCCCAGGAAGCTCTAAGTAAAGGGAGTTGCAATAGTCAAGGCGCGAGGTCACAAAAGCGTGGACCAAAATGGGCAAATCACTGGACGGAACAAGGTGCTTTGATCCTGGCAATGTTCCTAAGATGATAAAAGGCTAACTTAATGACTGCTGACACCTGATGACAAAGGGTCAGCCCGTCGTCAAGTATCACTCCCAGGTCACGCACCCATTCGGAAGTAAGGATCTGAGAGCCCCCCAAGAATAAACCGGAGGGCAAATCAGTCCTCAACCCCTCTGTCCTCGTCCCAGGTCCACAACCAAAACCTCAGTTTTACCTGCATTCAATTTTAACCTGCTGGAATTCATCCAATCTTGGATTTCAGCGAGGCAGCTGTTAAATGCTGAGAGAGCACTAACCTGGTTGGGGGCAAAAGAACAAAAGACAGGTAGAGCTGGGTATCATCAGCATAGCAGTGAAACCTCAGCCTGTACCATCTTACAGTGTCTCCAAGGGGCTGTATATACACTGCAAACAACATGGGGGACAGCACCGAGCCCTGAGGAACCCCACAAGGCAGTGAGAAAGACTCGGAAGAGTAAATTCCCGAGATGACTCTCTGAGTTCTACCGGTGAGGAAAGATGAAAACCATCTGAGTGCTGTGCCAGTCAGTCCACAGATGAACCTCAGGCGCTCGAGCAGAACCCCATGGTCTACAGTGTCAAAGGCTGAAGAGAGATCTAGGAGTACCAAGCTGGAGCGGTTTCTCCGATCTCTCACATCAGGAAATCATTGAGCACCTGAACCAGAGCAGTCTCGGTACTGTGTCTCTTACAAAAACCAGATTGGAGAGGTTCATATATACTATGGATGGTCAAATGGTTCTCCAGTTGAATGGCCACAACTTTCTTGATAATCTTTCCCACAAAAGGAAGATTCAAGATAGGTCTGTAGTTAGCTAGAGTATCCGGGTCCAAAGAAGCTTTCTTCAGAAGGGGTGTCACCTCTGCCTCCTTCAGGGAGCTTGGAAACTCACCCGATTCCAAGGAGCACCGGACAATCTGAGCCAAGACCGGGCCGATCACATCATTACAACCCAGAATCAGGGAAGTAGGGCCCAGGTCTAAACTGCAGCACGTAGGGTGCATCCCCTGGATGATCCTCATAATATCAACGAACTCTGGCATGTCAAAGGTACTCCAGGAAATGAGGCATAGTGGCCGAGCACCAACCAACCGCATCCCCCATAGAGCGGGTCCGACAGGCTTTAACCTGATGTCGCCACCTTATTCATAAAGAATCGGGCAATTTCATCGCACTCCATTTGTGAAAAAACTCGACAGAGCTGCAGAAAGGCTGGGTTGCACAGCCTGTCCACAGTTCGGAAAAGTTGGGCCGGTCGAGTCCGAGCGACAGTGATTATCCTGGACAGGAATTCTGCCTTCTTATGGGAGATCACTAATTGGTAGAGCTGATAATGCTCCAACAAAATAAGATGGTCGGCATCCAGGTAGATTACCACCAGCACCGTTCTAACCTACGTCCCAACTTCTGCAACTTCCTCAGAGGCCCATCAAACCAAGGGGCCCGAGGGTGAAGTGGAAGGGGGCGAACACGGACTGGAGCGATCAGGTCTAGAGCCGAGGAAATGGCCTTATTATAGGCCAGAACCAATGGCTCTGGACCTGAGCAGACATCTGCGAACTCTGAGGGGTCAATCACCACCGCCAGGTCTTCAGGGACCACATCCCGTAAAGGGCGGAAACTGACCATCTCCACAGGAGCAGCCCTACACAGGGGGGTATAAAAATTGAACCTCACGGTGTAGTGATCGGACCAACCGACAGGTTCCATCCTCAAATCATAGGCCTCAATCCCCAGGAGGAAGACCAAATCCAGCGAGTGACCACCATTATGAGTAGCTGAGGAAACAACCTGTGTGAAGCCCAGTGATATCATCAACTGCCTGGAAGTGTTGTCCAAAAAGTGAGGATTCGTCGTCGACCCAGGCATTGAAGTCGCTCAGAACCATCAGTCTGGGTGACTCCAAAGCCATGTCGGCGGTGAAGTCTGCTGCTTCCTTCAGGAATAGCTTTTCATCCCCGGGTGGACGGTAGATGAGAGCTATCCTGCACCCCACACCAACTACCACAGTGCACTCAAAAGATTCGGCCTCCTCAACTGGTATACCCATGAGACCCTATTCGGCCTTGAAACAGACCACTACCCCCCCAAACCGTGATCCAATCTCGGGGGATGTATCACCGAGTACCCAGGAGGAATAGCTGGCTCCAGAATTGGGGCAGCATTTCCATCCAACCAGGTCTCAGTGATGCAAACCAGATCCGCTGTTCCAACAAAATCTGCAATAAGTGCAGTTTTGTTCTTAATGGATTTGGCATTGCATAACAACGTGCAAGTTGGACGATGTTTGTGAGCCGTCCCAGCTACTTGCCCACCCAAAGAGGTGGTGTCCTTTGGGTATGGGGACTAGACATGGACCACCACGTTCCAGACACCATTTCGCCCCAGGGCATCTTCTAGTCCTAACTACCTCTATGGGAGAGAACCGCTCATTCAAACTCCAATGTCCGCCCCCCAACACATCCATGCCCCCTCCCCAAGCAGTCCCCAGCGCACAACAGCGCTGGTAAACAGAGGCAATCGGGGGGGGGGAGAATGAGCAGAGGGCATGGAGAGAGGAGGACGAATAGCACAAGACCGGGGGAGCAAACAGGCACGTTCCAAAAATGGCCACCAAGCTGTGGCTAAGGAACAATACCAAATAATCTAATTTCCTTGTAACAAAATCATAAAATGGTTGCAGTTTAAAATTAAAACAAAAAACTCCCGAAGAAGCCAAGAAACATAAACAGAATTCAAAAACAAACCATAATACTGCAAAATTCCATTTACCCAACAAAAACAAATAAAACAAAACAATAAACAAAACAGTAAAAGTCTCCGAGCACCAGGTACACTCACTAACCGGTGCCCAAAGAACTATTCTGGCAGTCTCACTGCCAAAAATAGTATAGCAAATAACAGGGAAAAAAAAGAAAGAAAAATAACTAAATCCAAAATATTTTAAATAACTTATCTAAATAATAAGAGAAAGGTGAATCTGACAAATCAAATAAATCCCCAGGCAATTAAATACTCTCACTGTTAATGCCTGGAGAAAACTGTAATGGTACTTTCACTACCATAAAGAATTACGATGAAAAAAAAGTCCAAAGTTTTTCAACACAGAGTTCATAAAAAATGTCGCCAATAGAAGTCTGAAGATCCCCAGGCCTGGTACTCTCACTGCCAAGACTTCAAGGGAGCAGAGAGATTCTCAATGCCAGATATAATTAACAAATGGAGCAAAGCAAACAAACCATAAATGTCAACACATTACTCACATAAATACGATCTCCAAAACGCTGTCACTGTTTAAATAAAAGTTTGTGAAAAATTGACCAGTTAATCCAGGAAAAAGTTCATAGAATCCTCTTCGGGACTAGATTGTTCCCCAGCAAAGAGCCCAAAAGGTCACACCAAGGTCCGCCGCCAGACTACAACAGCTACTGAAGACCCCCAGCAGATCCCAACTAAATAGGTTCTCGGGGATCTCTAGGGGAAAAGACTGCCAACCGCCAACTCCCCAGCAGGGAAAGCCTAACCCCTGTGCTGTTACAGCCCAAAAACGGGGGATCAACTAGGTGAGGCAATCAAATAGCTGAGAATTAAAAGGTACAGTCCCCAAATCCAATGATTTACGAAAAATGCCTCATGAAGTCAAAAGTTAAATGTCCAGCATATAAAACCAGGCCTTCATCAAATTAGGCGTCCCTTTTGAAAATGTTATCACTCAGAACTCATAAACGGCGCAAGATCAGGATTGATTACAGACCCCCAGCCAGCAGTACTCACGCCACTAAATAGAGAGCAGTCAGGCAGTCGGAAAATCAGGTGAGAGAAGAATATACCATACAGACCTCCTTCCAGTATGGAATCGCAGACTGCTACACACCCAAAACTGTCGGCAGGTGGATTGCCCATCTCACGCTCCAAAAAGAGGATCCAAAGTCAAGATCGAAAAACACAGTCAGAAGGGGAAAACAAACCCATTCCACATAGGCCTGTAAATCCCCCACAAATCAACCAGTTCCAGGAGAGTAGAGAGTGAATAAACCCACGACTAGCGTTACAAAATGAACAGAGTTAAAATAAAAAATAAAATAGCTTAAAAATACTTTAAACAGAGACAACAAAACAAAATAAAAACTGAAAACACTCACTGCAACACTAGCTGTTACAGAGCGACTGATAGCACACTCAGCCTGGCGGCCATCTTCATCTTCCTAACGTTTGGGAAACACCAGCACACATTATAAATAGGCAGGAAATACTCTTTAAGATGTTTAAAAAAGGTTAAATAAGTAACGATCCAACACATACAAAAAAATTAATTCATTGCTTGTCCCCATCATTTCAAGACATGTCCCCTGATTTTCTCAGTTTGTCCCCTGTTTTTTGGGACCTGTGGGACATTGTCCTGCTTCAAAGATTTTCCAGAATGAACCCTGGTGTTATCATCTCTGATGACTTCAAGGTAGGGAAACAGTGTGACAAGGCAGCAGGTAAAGCAAATAGGATGCTGGGATGCATAGGCAGGGGCATCACCAGCAGGAAAAGGGAGGTAATAATTCCACTATACAAGACACTAGTGAGGCCCCACCTGGAGTACAGTGTACAGTTCTAGAGACCTTACCTATGTAAGGACATAGACAGGGTAGAGAAGGTTCAGAGGAGGGTAACAAAGATGGCACAGGGATTGCATCACAAGTCCTATGAGGACAGGCTGAAGGATTTGAATATGTACACCCTGTAGGAGAGGAAGGAGAGAGGGGATATGATAGAGACAGTCAAGCACCTTACAGGGAGGAACAAGGTGCAGTAATACACTATTTTCCAGCGAAAAAGATGTTCCAGGGCTAGCGGATATGGGATGAAGTTGGAGGGAGAGCGATTCAGAGGAAGCGTGATGAAGACTTTCTTCACAGAAAGGGTGCTGGACAAGTGGGACACCCTGCCAGAGGTAGTGGTGGGGGCTGAAACAATCACGGGATTTAAGAATGCATGGGATAGATATTTGGGAATTCTGGAGGTCAGGGATAAGGGGCAACAGACTTCCAGAAAAATGTAAAGGGAACTAACAAGCCTAAATGGGCAGACTGGGTGGGCCATAGGCCCTTATCTGCCGACAGTGTCTCTGTATCTATGTAACAATAGTACCATCATCAAGACCCCTCTTGACAGTTTTAAAATTGTTCTTATGCACATCTTAAGGTATGAGAATTGAGGAAATGTGTACAATATCAAAAAGTAGTGAGAGACCTATTGGACCTCATCAGGAAAATGTATAATTAAGGGTACCCTACAGTGGCACCCACTACACCCACTAGGATCAGACACCAGATCTGCAGAATTCTGTAGCAAACGGTACATTTCAGTAGCAGTTGACATGCAGGAAACCATGACACACTGTGACAGTGCGCCTCATTCTCACAGATATCACCATACCTTTGACAATTTCTTTCAAAATGCTACAAATAGACTACTATATATAGCAAACCATTCACAGTAAGGCCATGTATCTGTGTCTGGTGACATCAGAAGCATAAATTAGGAAAACAATCTTGCTAGGTACATTTTGTTTACTATCTGCTACGTAATGAATAACACCCGCTAAGATATCTGGACATGCTCTGGTCTACAAATGCATTGTGTGTGTTGTGGAGCTTGAAGTGTATGTTGAGCGGTAAGTGGGTGAGGCGGGGAGGGGAAGTTTTCTCATTTGAGCAAGTGAGTTCTTGGAGGGGAGGTCGTGGTTGATGCTGGCTTTAACAGTGATGGTAAAATAGGTTGAAAACATGTCACTTCATGGATTCTTTACCAGGTGAAGTGGGCACCATTCCACACATGGCGTTATGAGAGCAACCATGCAGAGTGCTTGCAGTTGTTTTAGTGTGCAGCATGACTGTTGTAAGTTTGAATACTTCAAAAAGATGTATACAGTAATGTGTGTGTTTTGTAAAGCAGCAAACGCCAGCAGCAGGAGACAAGATAAGCTTGTAACTGCTGTTTGACTTTGACCTACTAGCATTCTTTTACCAATTCAGAGGCAGCCCAACTAAATTGGGGCTCTGGGCTCACTCGGGAGGGAAGGGGGGAACAGGAAGGAGAGTCAGCCAGTCAGGGCTCTTGGGCACTCCAGAGCCACTGTATAAATTCAACCACTCCTAACATGTCCCCGCACATGTTCTTGTTCCAGTATATGAGTAGAATGGAAAAGAAGTAAGACTGATGTCTTAGGCATCAGTAGGCATCTGCAGGAGGAAGCAGGGAAGTGGCGGACTCTGCTGGTCAACTAAGGTAAGGCACCTGTTCGCTTTTGTTGCAGTTACTGCCAGGATGAGTGGAGGATAAAGAGCAGGAGAAAATGGAATAGGAGCAACACCCTATCTATAGTAGGTGTACAAATTGGAATAAGCAACAAAAGGGTTAAATCTAGAAACACCCTGTTGGGGGAAAGGTTACACAAGGAATGGGTGAAAGTAAAGCCACCAAATGTCCTGGTTTGTCCTGGACAGTTCCAGTATCAAAAGGGCTATCCCCGGTGTCCTGAAGCATTTCTGAAAATTGAAATTTTGTCCCGGTTTGAGATTTTTGTTCTTGTTTTGAGGAGGTGACCTGGCCGCCAAACATGCATGCCACGATCCAGGATAGAATCATTCCAACCACACTGCCTGCTCTTGCGGCCCCTTAAGTAAGCCACCAATCATGCAGACGAGTGCCAAGTAAAAGATCATGGCTTAGCTGCTCTAGGTTCAATCGGATTGGAGGCAGGTAAGTGCTGCACTTTGGCCTGGGATCCAATGTGGAAGCCGCCATCTGGAATAGAGCAAGCTGTTGCCATGTGGTGGAGGAGAGACTCTCGACAGCTCGCTTTCTGCCTTTTTTTTTTTCTTTTCTTTTTTTCAAACTGAAGTTTGTGGCCCATTTACCATTTTGTCTGCCTGGGAATGGGATGCTCATGCGAGATGGATGGGGCAGCAGTGGCAACATGTACCTCGATGACAATAGCCCTGGTTGAGCGCTTAGCTGATGGGAGGATGAAGAACAGACAGTGGGAGAAGGGGTTTGTGTGAGAAGAAGAACAAGGGTGAGTCCTTGGCTAGCAGGTCAGGTTAGGAGGAGCTAACTGCTAATAACCTGCTGCAGTGATGATCTCCGTCTTCTGTGTAAAGGCAGGGGCAAGATCTGCAGCTAGGTTCAGGGAGGTGCTTGGCAACTTTGGTGATTTGTACATGCAGACCACATATAGCATGGGGATCCGTACGGTTGCCCGTAATGTGTTTTCCCGAAATTTAATTTACCGACGTCGGTTGCCCGACCTAGCTAGTTTGCCAACATTTTATTGCCCGAACATCGGTTTCCCGACATTGACATTGCACATCCTACGGATCCCGTTGGTCCCGAGTCTCTGCCTGCCCGTTTACATTAAAATTAGAATTTTTCATTTTAAATTGCTCCCTTAGCAAAAGATAACCCCATCTTGTGAAGCAATTAGTTCAACCATACCAAATATTTTCCGACTCACTCCAGAAAATGCCCACAAACTCAGAGGCACCATAAGAGGGATCACTCTTGGAGAAGAGAGCCCTTCATGTAGTGATCGGAGGTCACTCACCAACCAATGCTGCAAACAGCTCAAGATCTACAGCCTATACTTCACACTGAATAAGTATGCTGCTTTAGCTGAGACACTATTATTCAACATTGGGCTGCTGCTGATGCAGATGGGGGCGATTTATCTCCCAGACGGGGTCAGAGAAGCAGGAAAGCATGCAGTTATCCAGTACTCACAGGCGGTGAACGTAACCTGAGTTGATCAGATAAGTGCACTACTTTATCTGTGTTTTAAAAGATGTGGGGTGCAAGGTCGTGGGGAGGGAGCAATTACAAGGGGCTAATGCCGCAACTGCTTGAAACCTCAGGCTTTCCTTCCACTCTCTCCCAATAGTTAGCCTGTTAACAGGCAGAGTGTTGCCTGCAGCCTTCCCCCACACTCGACACTAAAAAAAAGTGGTATTAGGACAGAAAAATACTATTAAAGGATCATGGATTCTGGGGTCTAATAAGTGTATTTTCATATCCTGATACCCAGTGTATTGACTCTATATGACGGCCGACAGTACCTCGGGCAAGTGTGCAGGTGGGATTAATGCAGTTGGGAAAATAACATCAGTAAACTATTAGTCGGGAGGACGCAAGTTGGGAAATCATGCCAGACCCATAGCATGTTGTTATAAAGAGATCATTTTATAAGTAATGTCAGACTCTCATAACTTTTCTGTGTCATGTTGTCATGACTCCACTCTAATTCAGGCAGAGTATTTGTTCTTTATAAACAAAGTAACTCTTTCTCCTTGCATTTAGGCCTGTCCCATCTCAAAAAGGAGTAATTTGGCAATGGGTATTTCGGTACCTGAGTAACTAGTTCTAGCCTGGTCTCTGTTACGGTGGGGATATTGGGTTTGTATTGCCTGATCCTGACAGAAGGCTGCTTACTGTTATCAGTCAGTCACTGTAGTAGTGGCAGCCGCAGCAGTGTTTCCAGACTGATTTGTCATTTTCCTGTAACCCCAGGGCAGTTTTCTTGGGATTTCCTGTAGATTACATTATTTCGTATGGAAGCCAAATTGCCTTGTTTTACTGAATAACCAATGCAAGTCTATGGGACCATTTCTTCTGTAGATGGTTCCATTTTCCCTGTAAAATACAGGAATCCATGTAGATTTGGGAGCCCTGTGACAGTGGTACTTAACTTTGCTGGCTTTTGCTTTCTGCTCAAGGTTGCTTCTTGGTGGGCACCAGCTCAGCGGGGGGGGGGGTTGCTTTGCAAGAGTAGCTTAAGGCAGCTCTGTGGTATTGTTGGTCAGTCAGTTGCCCACCCTAGTTGCAGCTGCAGACTTAAAGGCCAGCCTCAGTCTCCCACACCCCTGACTCCAGAGGAAAAATGTTTTTTTCCCCCCTGGAGGAAGGGGTAGAGAAGTTGTAACAAAAGTGTGTTTAAAAGCCCCAAAACTCACCACAGAACATACAACCCCCCAGAACCCTGGCCATCATGTGCCCCCCCCCAATCCTCCCAGCAATTTAGTAGCCTAAGTGAAAGTGAAAGGGTAGGCCAAAACCAGGAATAAGAGAAAAACCCTATCTAAAGTAGGTGTACAAACGGGTATAACAAAAAACCCATGGGTTAAATCTGGAAGCACCCACCAATGATAAGGGAACCTTCCCAGGTAAAGGAGAGAAGCAATTGGCATGATGTCTCTGGCTGCCACCTCCTGACCCTGCAGGAAGCCCTCCTTCCTGGAAGCATGCAAAACGGCTGGCATCAGGCCAGCAGGTGACTTGCTACAGGAAGGGTGGGGTGGCAAGGTGCCCCTCCGTATTAGTGTGCATGCAGAGGCCAGCAGCAGGGCTTGGAGGGTGCTGGAGGGAACACGGCCCTAGAGGTGGGCAAAAGGGATTTAAAGGCCTCCACTGGCTGCGTTCTGCCCCTTTGATTGCATTTCCTGCTTGCTGCCTTTCACCACATGACTGACACAAGTTCATTGTTTCTGGGGCATTGCTTTGTATCATCTGTGATTGACCATGTGGCTCCTGATCCACGGACCTGTGCATGCCACTGGCCTTGCTCCTGCTTCTCTACCCCTGCTTCCTTTACAGTTTATTTTGAGTGTCCTGCCTATTGTTTTTTCCCCACCGTTTTGCCATCCCTGCTGCTTTCTACTGCCGCAGCCGCTTGCCTCCTTCTACATTCTCTGCAACAGGCCCCTCCTATCCTGCCATGTTCCTGTGAGTGTGCTCTGCTGCTCACCTTCCCCATTGTTTTTGTAACTTCCGGTTTGTTGGTTTTTTTGCTGTATCCTTACTTTGAGTCCCCCTGTACAGATGGCGGCTCCCTCTGTGAACGGAACTGAAGAGATCCTCCAGTGGGCCAAGGCCATGGCCAAGACAAATGGAATGGCATGGCTGGAGCAGGCACTCCAAGTGTGGGCTCCTGGCATCGCTGAGGTTAGGTCCACTGGGGGCTCTGTGGGGGTCGTGTTCAGTGGGGTGACTCCTTGCTGGTATTCTCAGGAAGGGGTGGCCCAAGCAAATCCAGACAGGGTTGTTTGCCTCTCACTTTCTTTATCCTTGGAGGCCTGGAGCATTACTGTGCAACTGTGCAGCAGCCTGCCACACGCAAGTCTGGGAGGGCACGCACCCAGCTGGAGACTAATGGCCTGCCTTCCCCAGGCTCCCATGGAGTGGATGTCCAGAGCAGCATCCCCAGTCTCTAGCTGCAGCCTTACTGCCCCCCCGGCTTGCAGCTCCCCTATCTTGCCCCTTGCAGACCCCTTGGCCTTAGCATCCCTCTCGCTCCAGCCGGTTGGAAGTTCCAGGATGAGGAATGTCGAACCTACTGACAGGACGATAAAATGATTTGCAGGAGTTCTGGAGACAGCAGTGTTGGCTGATGAGTATTCAGTCTGTTCTAGTAGTGAAGTGTATTTTGGAGAGGAGAAGGAGGTAGGTCACCAGTCGGTCCTGAGTTTGCGCAATCGGTGGGTTTGGATTGTGGCAGCGGAGGGGGCTGGGCCATAGTGGGTTCTGAGGGCAAGAGGTTAGGGAAGGATAGGTTGTTGGAAGAAACTCCGATGTGTGCTAGGGAGCTGGTGGGACATGTGGATATAGTGACATGGAATGTGGCAGTGTCCGGGTTGTGTGGCAAGCAGCTCAACTGGCCAGTTCCAGGTACAGAAGTCTGGATTGCGGGAAAAGGCAGGAACCCTGAGGTGGGGTTAGTTCCTACTGGGAACCCTCCTCCCTCATGGCAGAACCTGGCATGTCTCCCTGTGAAGTAGCTGCCGAGGAGGTCAGTCAGCAAGAAGGTTTTCTGACTCAGAGTAGCAGCACCCCAATCTTGCTGCAGTGTCTTACACATCATTCAGTGTGGCAGTGCAGTGAGTGCAGGAATGTGAGAATGAGCCACCAATGGCAAAGGCTGAAACTGAGTCAGTGTTCCACCTCATCCTAGTACACACAGGTGACTTCTGTCTGCTGGGTATGAAAGTGCACAACAAATATTTTGTAGACAGGTGCATGCCAATGGGTTATTCAATATTTTGCTCCATTTTTGAAAATTTAGCACATTCCTGAATTGGTAGTATGTTCCAAGGTGGGGATGGAGTCAGTCATTCACTACTTGGATGACTTTTCATCATATCAGGTGGGGAGGCCTCATATGCAAGGGCACTAGAGGCATTTGTGGACATTGCCCAGGAATTTAGTGTTCTGCTCACCATGGACAAAAGTAAAGGGCCTATCCACCATGATCACATTCCTGGGCATTGCGTTGGACTATATGGCTGGGGTCTCCAGGTTGCCATGGGGCAAGGTGCAGAAGCTCATTCAGCTGATGCGAGAAATGGGGATTGCCATAAAGGTCACACTATGGTAGTTACAGACACTGCATGGGCACCTTAATTTTGCATTCAAGGCCATCCTTATGGGGAAGACCTTCTGCAGATGGTTTGCCAGGGCCATGGCTGGGAGCCACTTGCCACACTACTTCATCTGGGTCAACAGCAGCATGAGAGCTGACCTGTGGATATGGTGGGGGGGGGGTTGACAATTTTTATGTGGTAGCCTTATGGCAGGCTTTGGCCACCTCTGACTGAAATTCATTGCAGATGCCTCTTGTGGCCTGGGGTTTGCCATATATTGCCTAGGTGAGTGGTGCGCTACCACATGGCCCCAGAAGAGGCTCGACACGGGACTGACCGGAAACTTGGCCTTTCTGGAATTCTTCCCAATTGTGGTAGTCCTGGAGGTATGGGGTGGCAAGCTGTAGAACAAGAGTGTAGTTTTTTGGTCTGACAACTTGGGGGTGGTACAGGTGATAAACAATCCATACACTGTGAAAAGGTATGTTGTTTGCCGTGGGTGTTTGTGTTGTGTTGCTTGCAATGCAACATCACCTTTAAGGCTAGGTATGTTCCAGGAGTGGATAACCAGATTGCTGATAGCTGATTAGCTTTCTCGTTTTCAGTAGAGCAAACTCAGGATACTCACCCCTGAGGCCAAGGAGGACCTTCTGACCCTCCCTTCGTGACTGTGGCCTGCAGCTGGGCAGAGTTTGGCTGGTAATATTGAGGTCGGTGGCCCCTGAGACTTGGAACACATACAGCTGAGGGGCTGTTCGGTACATGGACTTCTGCAGGGCACAAGAGGGAGAAGATCCCAGGATGGTGTCAGTGTGGAATGTCCTGGGGGTTTTGTAGATGCTGATGGGTAAGGGCATGTCTGGATCAACAGCTGGGTCCATGATGGCAGAGATTATATTCTTCAGCAAATTGCTGGGGAAGGGGGACATGGCCCAACATTTCACTGTATTAAGAAATTTATGGAGGACTGGATTCATCAGGCACCAGCTGCAGGGGATGCATGGAGACCCATCTCACTGCAGGGACTGGAAACATTATTGCAGGCCTTGGACAGCTGCACAAGCAGCACATGTGAAGACAAGCTCTTTTGTGTGGCATTATGCTTGGCTTTTTTGGAGACTTTCAGGGTGAGTGAGTTGGTAGCTATCAACAAAATGGACTAGATAGGGGGTGTCATGAACCCACTCCTGATGGGCCAAGTCCACTGAGCTCACAGTGCCCACACCTAAGTGCAATCTGTAATGGGGGAACAAGAATACCCTCCTTGTGTCCTCCCAGAGTACTCGCTGAGTTCACAACTGAACACCCACCACAATGTCCCAGGGCTTCCTCTCTCTAATCTGGGTAAGGATACAGTACAATCTCAAGTCTTTAGCCAGGTGAGAACTCTCCTTGATTGCTGTACTGAGGGGGGAATACCCAGGCGTTACAAGCTATTTGGGAGTTGCCCTCATAGCCCTGATTTCATCCTCTCTCTCATGGGGTGTGCAGCAACTAGCTCCCCTTTACAGACTCCTCCCGAGACCTTTGTATTTCCTGTATGTAAAGGTACCCAGACTTCCCTTTTTAGCATCCTAGTCTTGGTAACGAATTGTGGCACTTTAGCAGTTACAGGCTGGTCTCAGAATTGAATAAACCTTTTTTTTTTTTTTCCTCTACATACACAAAAATCACTCACAGGCAGTTTTGAAAGTGAAATGCTTTTACTAAAATCTAAACGACTATCATACAAACTTTACAAATAAAAGATTTGGGAATGTGCTTACAGAATAACAGAAATAAAGGTGGAAATACACAAAAAAAAATGCATTGTAAACTTTTAGCTGACTAGTTTCTACCTGGCTTGTGGATGATTGAAGTCCAGAGAATAAATGAGTTTGCAAAAGTTCCAGTTCCTCTGTAGCATTCATTGGTTCTTCAGTCTGGCTTGGTGTGTGACAAGAAGAGTGTCTCATGAAAAAGTGTGCCACATTCCCTGCTCTGAGGGCTTTAAATACCCTCGGTTCAGGCAGTCTGTAGCCTTATCTTTTTAGGTCAGCAGTCTCTCTTGTTCTGTCAAAGATTTTTAAGTGAACCACATTATTGATTAATTAGATTCTCTTACAGTTCCAATATCATTTGATCTTCCCTCATTCTTCCTGCCACCTTTTCCTTTGAAGTACAAGTTTATGATAGGGGAAGATGATTTTCTCCCATCCTGAGGTTTTATTGCACCTGGTTCCCTATAATTAGCTAAGCAGAGACATTCCATTCCTTTTATTGTACGATACCTTGCCTTTGAGATGTAATTTTCAGCTTCCTGGCAAGTAAACCTTTGTCAGATCACAGGATACCAATTTCCTCTGCATGTAACCCTTTTAAAAAAAATGGGCATCTTTTGGCAACCCTTAGTTCTGGCCTGTATGGAACTTTGAAACATAACCAAGTTCCTCTGTGTGTAACCCTTTTTAAAGCATAAACAGAAAAAATATACAAAAACAATATTGTCTGCAATATTCCAGCAGTTGGCAAACTTGCCACATTGGGCTGAAGAGGATTTGTTAGTGTAGAATGACAGTGTGGTCATACTGCTTCGCAGGTCGAAGACAGACCAGCGGGGCAAGGGTATGTAAGTCATCCTAAGGAGGTCTGCGCAATCAGACATCTGCCCATTTGGGCAGTGGCAGACTTCCTTGCCATCAGGTCAGTTGATGATAGGCAACTGCTGATCCATGCTGACATAGTGCTGCTGTCTGCTATCAGTTTGGCAGGTTGATGAAGATTGGGTTGAGTGCTTGTGGTCACGACCCATGACAGTTTTGGACACATTGAGGTTTGGGGCCACCAACATAGCTACCAGCTTGGGTCTGGCCAAGGGAATGTTTAGAGAATCGGGAGATGGTGGTTCAGCCTATTTAGGAGGTATATCTGGCCACTTCAAGACCAAAATTAACCTTTATTTTGTTCCTTCACTCATATGCTCGTAGGGTCCAGGCACCAGATGTGGGTGTGGGCAGTCAGAACCTCCTACATATTCTGAACGTTGAAGACGGTGGAAGTGAGGCCATATGGGACAAACCTGAGATTACCTAAGGAGGAGGCCTTGGTATGGTGGTTTGGGGTGTGGGGCATGAGATGGGAAAAGCCCATGCCCTGCAGACACCTGCAGAAAAAGAAATATGGGATTAGGGACATACTGTTGGTACATTTGGGAGGGGTAACAGTATTGGATCACAATTGGAGCTTATCCTTTGGATCAGGGGGGTTTGAATGGCCCTGCAGTCTCTGCTGCCCAAATGCTGGCTGGTGTGTGGTTGGATATGCTGCCATGCCTTGTTTGGTGCCATACCTTGGAGCCCAAGGCCATTAACCGAACAAAGGTAAAATTAAATAAGGACGTGAGCAAATTTGACGACTGGGCAAGCCATGATGAGATGATAATATCTTGTCTGAGACTCTTCCATTCTGACAGGGTGTACCTTTCAGACATTGGGTCTGACATAATTCAATTTATCTATTTGAAATGCTTTAGAAACCATAATTTATCTGGTTGACCACCACCAGTCAAGGTCACGACATGTATGTGGTGGTGGTGGTGGGGGGGGGCACAGTCACAGGCAAGATTTTGCTGTGCTTCCCGTGTGGCATGTAGGGGTGCCTTCGGAGGCCTTCTAAAGAGGTACCCCCTTTCCCTGCTGGTGCAGGGTTGTGTGGTAGAGGGCCAAAGAGGCAAGGGCAAAGGGGGTGGGTTCTCCACTTAGTCAGGGCCAGGCACAGTGGTGTATGATTAGAGGAAACTCGTCCACCTCTTCATAGATGGTTGAGGTGGAAGGAGCCCTCTGGAAGTCCAGCCCCCCTCCCGGCTGAAGGGAAGAATGTCATCTGGGGCTGGGATCCGAAGCCCTGATTGTCATGGTATCATTTTGGAACGGATTATAGTTTCCACAATAAAATACATGTACAAAATGTAAAATGTCAATGAAATAATTATGATGCTATCTATGCCTGTACATTAAAGTTCAAAGTTTCAGTAAAGTTGTGCTGTGGCCTTTTGAACTCAAACAGGTGTGTGTGTGTGTGAGTATTTGTGTGTGTTCTTCCCAAAAAGTGGGCAGAATCAAGGGGACGGGCAGTGGAGACCTCCATGATCAAGGGAACCTCCCCAGGTAAGGTGAATAAGGAATTGACACAAGGTCTCCAGCTGCCACCTCCTGCCCCTTGCGAGAATCCCTCCCTCAAGTCTCAAAATGGCTGGTGCCAGGCTGGCAGGTGACATGCTGCAGGGACAGAGGGAGGCATGGTTCCCCTTGTTATTGGTAGGTGCACGGAGGTCGGCAGCAGGGATTGGCGGGTGCAGGCCAGAGTGTGGCTCTAGGGGCAGGCACGTGGGGTTTAAAGGTCCCCACTGGCTGCACTCCGGCCACTTTGCTGCTCCTGCTTGTTGATTTTTGCCATGTGACTGACACGAGTTCATTGTTTCCCACCCTTCTTTGGGTCCCAATGGCTGTGGCTAGGCTAGGTGGATATGGATAGGTATCCTCAGTGGTTTATATGTATTTTGCTTAATTTTGTCCTGCACAGATTCCTCATGGGGCATATGATGTTGGTGGTTAGGGATGCCTTGGGGAGGCCTGCTAATGAGGTACTCCCTATCTGTGATATTCTGAAGCTGTGTGTCAGAGGGCTGGAGAGGCAGGGGTAGAGAGGTTTGTTCTCTATCCTTTCAGGGGTGGGCAGGGTGGAGTATGATTTGAGAAATTTTGTCTGCCTCTTCGCAGATAATTGAGGTGGATGGGGCCCTCCGGGAGTCCAGAACAAAACTCCTGGATTGGGGAAGGGGAATCCACTTGCCCTTCTGGAGCACCTGGGGCCAGGATCCAAGGACCTTGTTGTCATGGTATCATTTTGGGATAGATTATGGTTTCCACAATAAAATACATGTAAAAAATATAAAATATGAATGAAATAGTTATGATGCTTTATCTGTATGTTTAAGTTTGAATTTTGAGTAAAGATGTGCTGCGGCCTTTTGAACCCAAACAGATGGTGTGTGTGCGTGTGTGTGTGTGTGTGTTCTCTTCCCAGAAAGGGGGGCAGGAACTGGAGACCTCCATGACCAAGGGTACATAAGTATTTCCAAGAAACATAGGGTGAGTAGGAATTGAGAATGCTGGGAGTGGTGCGGTGTGGTGCAGTGGCTGTGGGGCAGCAATTTTCAGGGAGACCTTCTGGAGACTGTGGTGCTGCCCCATCTGCATGCACCTCTCTGGATTGTGGGAGGAGATCCCTGGACTCCAGGTCGAATTGGCTAGGATTTGGGGGACTTTCTTCCCCACCCAGGGGCCACCAGGTCTGCCACTGTCACCTCGGAGGATGCCAGGGATGAAGAATGGCTAGTCTGTGGTGGACACTGGAAAGGTGGGGTGGTAAGCTCTGGAAGGGTGGGGGTGGTGGGTCAAAGCCACTCTGGTGTGGCGGGACTGCCAGAAAGAGGCAGCTGTGGCAGTGACCAGGGAGAATGTGGGGGGGGGTCCTCCATTGTGGAGACCTCAAGGAGGATGGGAGAGGACCCTAGAGGAGGAGGAAGAAGCAGCGTCTGGTGGGGGACTAGATTGCCTGGGGAATAGATTTGGGAATAGAAAGTGGGACAGAGAAGGAGTTCAGGTGTTTGTGTGGCACCATGGCCTGGAGGGATGGAATGTGGATCCTGAGGATTGCTATGGCAGTGGAACAGAAGGGGAACTGGATGTCATTATTCACCTGAGGCCAGTGACTTGGCTATCGACGGGGCTGGGATATTGAATGTAGAGTTTAGACAGCTGGAGAGTGGTCCTAGACAGATAGTGCACTCAGTAACTTGCTCTGAGGTGCTGCCTGTCCACAACAGGGGGAAGAGACGGATCTCATGGTTGAAGGAATGGTGCAGAAAGGAGGAATTTGGCTACATTGGTGACTGGGAATCTACCTGGAGGGGTAAGGGCTTGTACAGGGGTGATGACCTGCATCTGTCCTGGAGGGGAACCATGGTCCATGGCAGACAGCTTAAATGTTACTGTGATGAACATTTAAACTAGCTGAGGGGGGTTTGAGACGAAATTGGGGGGCATAAATAACCTCCCCCCCTCACAAGCTGAAGTAGAGAGTAGGGAAAACCCAAGAGGAAAGGAACCCCCCAGGGTGCAAATTCATAAAGGAAGCATTATGTTAGAAATGAAGGGGACTAAGAACAGGAGCAGTAAAACGAGAGGGGGAAGGGGCAAAAAGAAAAAAGTGGGGTAACAAACTAAAGAGTGCTAGCAAATCTTGACTGCCATGTATGCAAACGCCGGCCGGAAGTCTGGGAAATAAGATTCCAGACCTAGAAGCCATCATGACGAGGCCAACCTGGATATTGTGGCCATTACTGAGACATGGTGCACTGAAAACTGTGACTGGGACATGGCCATTCCAGGCTGTACTCAGTTTGGGAAAGACAGGGTGGGAAAGAAAGGAGGAGGCATGTTGCTTTATGTGAGGGGAAGCTTAAAAGGGAACTGTCAGCAGTCTGTGCATCTGCACGTTTTCAAAGTGCTCAATAAATGTCACTCACCCAGTGTGGACTGAATTTTAATGCAAGTCTCACTGAAAAATAAGTTTTATATGCATTAACGATCCCCCTCCATTTTCTGAGGCTGATTGACAGTTCATTAGCGGAAGAGACGTCATCGACGGACTTCATTGTTTTAATTGTACTCCACGCTGTGACTCACTCTGTTATCTGCACTAACTTTCATTATTATTTGCTACTTACTTACCAGCCGTAGTTCCACTCTACTAAACAGTTGAGTTTCATATCCTTGTGTTAGCCTTTGATTTTTGATTGGCATTTAACTTGACTCACTCTGTTTTCGGGTATGGCCGTGTGCACAAAAAGAATATCTGAGGTGCCAGTGCGGTACAAAACCTGCCGGCTCTTCAGTGTGCAGCCGATGTTGTGTGGCATCCAACACAGCGTCCAGTGTCAGTAGTGGCTGCTTGTGGCACAGTGCAGATCAGTGGCCACTGCTCATTGTGTGCTCCCCCACAGAAAAGTACCAAGCAGCAGATGCTGCAAGTCTGTGTACTGTTGTGTCCTAGTGCTCCCGAGTATCCTATCCAATGGCTGATGGCCTCTGTTCTCCTCTACAAGCATAACACAGTACCATCGGGTCTCCTGTTTATGCTGAGTCATCCTGGTCTGCAGATACACGATGCAGCCTGACATCTAGTGTCAGTGGCTCAGTAGGTAGCACACTCGCCTCTGATGCCGGGAGATCAGAGGGCTGTGAGTTCAGTTCCCTTATCTGGCACTTCGGTTAATATCCCAGTACTGACACTGTAGTGCAGCATAAGAGGGGTGCTGCACTTCTGAGGTGCCGTCTTTCAGATGAGACGTTAAACCGAGGTCCCATCTGCCTGAGTTGGTGGTAGTTCAGGTGGATGTTAAAGATCCCATGGCACTTATCGAAAAGAGTAGGGGAATTTTATTGAAAAGGTTGGACTTCATTACAGAAAAATAACAGCATCCTATACATAAAAAACTAAATTCATAAACAGCAATAACAGAGTGAAATACAAAATAGGAAACAAAAAAGGAAAAAACATATCATCAATCAATAGACAAAAGGTCACAATTACGCCAAAAAAGAAGAAATTGGGGACCTATAAAAACCTGAAAATCATGCAATGTAACTAAACAGAGAGCCTTACAAATATTAACAATTATTTCTTGTATAGGAATCAATTTCTGATGCAAAACTAACATGCATCTAGCCTGCCATAGGTAATATCTAATAAGAACAAAAACAACATACAGGGTACCAGCATGATATTTAGTACTTAAAGCAACATTTGTACAAAACGTAATCTGCTCATATGATAATTGGAGGAATAAAGGTTTGGACCATAAACCAGCCAAACGGGACCAAAGATCAAAAGTAAAAGGGCAATCAAGAAATAAGTGTTGTTGAGTTTCCAGAATCTCATGACAAAGATCCCGGGGGCAATATCGAGCATTTAAAGCTTTATGCTTATGATTACTTTTAACACTCAACCGGCCATAATTGCTTAACCATGCCATACCCCAGACATAAGGGGGTAGACGGGGATTACTAAGTTGTTGAAGAATCCAAGGAAAACGATTTAAGGGACAGAAGGGAAAAACGACCGCTTCCTGGGCCTCCCTTCTCCAAACCTTGTCATATATCATATGTCTAGACAAAACACAAAAATCCTGTGGGGAAAAAACCCAAGATAAAGCCATCTTAAAGGCTTCTTTTCCATATAATGGGACTTCCAGAGAACAAGATATAGTACTCTTTTGTCCAGAATTCCAACTTGCAAAACAGGATGACAACCATAACATTAAATAAGGTTTCCAAACCACCTCCCCAGGCTTTAAAGCTTTCCCAAAATTATAACTAAAAAATAAACTATAAAAAAAAGCAACTGGATGAATCATACCTACCCCTCCCTCCCGTATTGGTCTATAAGTCAGACTACGTTTAATAGGATTAAGGCGAGACCCCCAAAACCCATGAAAAAATATCTCATATAATTTAGTAAAAAGTGCCATAGGCGGGGGAAACACATAACAAAGATACAAAAATATGGGAATCACCAGCGTTTTAAGCAACACCACTCTCTTTTTCTTACCAATCAAAAACTGTTTCCACCCAGCAATCAGACCTTCTGCCCTCCCCAAGGCAAGGTGCCAGTTGTGAGACAGCTTATCACCGGTCCCAAAAAAAAATCCCTAAATACTTAAATGGAGCAACCGAAATAGGAATCCCAGCGTAAGTACCAGCTAGCGGGAGAGTGGTGTGTCCAATAGGAACCCCAACACTTTTCCCAAAGTTAACCCTAGATCCAGAAACTGATGAAAAGGTCCGACAAACCTGGACCAAGGCCTCTTCCTCAGTATGTATATCCACAACCAAAACCAAATCATCCGCATAAGCTAACAGTTTGATAGGTGTTAAAAAAGGGACCCCCTCAAGTCCTATGATTTGAGGGCAAAGTAATATTGGCCATGCAAAGTATCAATATAAAAATCATAAAGGATAGGACTTAAGGGGCACCCCTGCCTGACTCCACAAACAATCGTCACAGGATTCCCTAACCAACCATTCACATTAGGAATGATCGTGGCCCCCTTATATAAAATCTGAGTCCAAGAAAGAAACTTAACAGGAAGTCCAAAGGCCCGTAATACAGAAAACAAAAAACTTTGAGAAACCCTATCAAAGGCCTTCTCCTGATCTAAACCCAAAACCCATCCAGAAACTGCCTTCCTATCACCCAGGGCAAATAATTCACACAACAAAACCAAATTGTCATGTTGGCATCTGCCAGGAATGCCACACGTCTGGACTGGACTTATGTGAACAGCAACTTTAAGTAGTCTGGATAACAGAATTTTTGCCAAAATTTTATAATCCACATTTAGTAAACTAAGTGGTCTCCAATTATTCAAATCTGTAGCATCCCCTCTTTTGAAAAGTAAAATTAAAATGGCTTCTTTCATCGTTTTGGTCAAAGAGGCTGAGGCCAACATATCATTATACAACAACGTTAGAGCCGGGACCAAATCAGACATGAAAGTTTTAAAAAATTTTGCAGTAAGGCCATCTGATCCAGGTGTGGAATGCAAACATAAACTACCAATGGCTTGAGCCACTTCCCCCTCAACAATAGCAGCATTCAACACATCCCGCTCCTCAGAAGAGAGTTGAGGGAGATGTAAAGAGTCCAAAAAAGTCTCAGCAGACTCACAATCCGGTATAGTACCCAACATGTTAAATACATGCTGTTCAACAACAGTAACCAAAGCCTCTGGTGTCGTAACCAAGTCACCAGAGGGGGACCGTAGACACTGAATTAATTTAGAGTCTGCATGGCTTTTACAAGCTTTAAAGGGGTCCAACCCCCCTTTCGTCGTTCAGGTCCCAAATCGAGCCTCTTGTCCTAAAGAGCTAGCCCGATCATATTGTAGTTTTTACATCTGCGTGCAAATAACAGCAATTTGATCACTATAATCATTCCGAGTGGTATCAGATAGAGAAATCAAATGTTGTAACTGCTGCCTCAGTGCCAAATACTGTAAGTATTGAGCAGTCTGAGAAGCAGCAGCCCTCTTCTGGAAGACATGCTTCCACCTTAATTTAGAGTCTTCCCACCAGTCCACCACATCCTCGTAAAGATCCGCCACAGAGAGCCGTGCAGCCCATTCCCTCTGCCACAACTTCAGGATTGAGGGAACCTCCAAGAGAGAGTCATTAAACCGCCAACGGAAAAGGATACACGGAGAGCAGCGTGATCTGAAAATTCTACCCCCACAGTCTGACAAGAATGAATCTGCAAGACCTTAGACAAAAACATAAAATCAATTCGTGTTCTCAAGGGACCCTTAAAAAAAGTAAATCGTCCAGTCGCATGACAGTACCTGTAAGCATCCACAAGCTGAGCCGTGGTTATAATATCCTTCAAAGCAATAGAATCACAAAATAGCTTGGGGGTTCTTAACCCTCTATCTTTTTGGTGCAAACCACAGTTAAAATCCCCAACCCACAGGAGTAACCTGAGGTATAAAAAGGGCCTCACCAAATGAAAAAGAGAACTCACTGAGCCTTAGTCTGGGGAGCATAAACCACAATGATTCAAATCTCCAAAGAGTATGTAAAATCTAATAACAGTGCTCTCCCTGGTAGTATATCAACCAATCTGGAAACATGCAAATCTAAATTGGAAAACAAAATACCAATACCATCACACGTATCTGAACCAGATGACCAAAAGGAAGGACCACAGGTCCACGCCTGGAAGCCTGTTGTAGTTCTCTATGGGATTTTAACCTCATATCTACAAGACAGACAATATCACACTGAAAATCTTTCACTGTCAAGAATACACCCCCCAGTTTCTTCTGACCTTTAATGCTATTCACGTTTAAAGAACAAACCGAAAAATAAGCCATTTAAATGCCAATGGGTGATTTACTCCGACTTTACGTGGTTCGTTTAGCTATAGGATCCAAATCTTTACCTCCTTCCACATCCGGACAGAGCAACGAATGGAGGAGTGTGTGTCATCCTCCAGAGTCCTTATCGGACAGGTCTGTAGCTAATACAGCAAATTTATTACTAGATTGCCAGTTACGAACCCCAGCTTCCTTGCCCCGACTGACAACAGCCAGACCTTTCCTGGTTCTCTTATGAGTGACTGGAATAAAACCAGAAGTGTCCAAATCAGAGGCAGACTGCAGGGGAAGGGGGAGGCATCCCATCATCAGCCACAACCATGTCGTCTACCCTTAAGGGAGCTTCAGGGACAGAAGGAGGAACAACATCAGAAGGCGGAACGGGTGGTAAGGGAGACAGGGTAACAGGAGTATCCTGAACAACAGCCTCCGCAGGTTCCTTGTGCAATGTCGTCCACACTTAAGGGAGCTTCAGGGACAGAAGGAGGAACAACACCAGAAGGCGGAACGGGTGGTAAGGTAGACAGGGTAACAGGAGTATCCTGAACAACAACCTCCGCAGGTTCCTCATGCAATGTCGTCCACACTTAATGGAGCATCAGGGACAGAAAGAGGAACAACATCAGAAGGCGTAACGGGTGGTAAGGTAGACAGGGTAACAGGAATATCCTGAACAACAACCTCCGCAGGTTCCTCATGCAATGTCTTCCACACTTAAGGGAGCTTCAGGGACAGAAAGAGGAACAACATCAGAAGGCGGAACGGGTAGTAAGGGAGACAGGGTAACAGGAGTATCCTGAACAACAACCTCCTCAGGTTCCTCGTGCAACCTTACTGAAGTAGAGGAGGTTAAATCGACTTTCAAATCTCAGGCAGCAACCCTCTGAGCCTGCA
The DNA here is from genome assembly GCA_016271365.2 of Neoceratodus forsteri. Classification (NCBI taxonomy): domain Eukaryota; kingdom Metazoa; phylum Chordata; order Ceratodontiformes; family Ceratodontidae; genus Neoceratodus; species Neoceratodus forsteri. The sequence goes on from CM057458.1 coordinate 1,119,168,450, forward strand.
TTTGCTGTGCTACAGTAATTAAACCTTCATGTGAAGGACAATCCTCCCTATTATGGGATGCCCAGGGACAACGCCCATAGGCATGACCCGTACGTTCACAAAGGTTGCACTTAAAGAGATTTAAGCAGGCACTGGAAGTATGGCCAAAGTCAAAACAATGACTACACTTCACAGTGTCACAAGCAGAACTAAGGTGAGTACGGGAGCCACACTTAAAACACGACTTGGGCTGCCCAGCATAAAAGATGAGCCCTTTATCTTTCCTAGATAGAAAAACTAGGTAAATGTCTAGGCCCAGTGTTGGTAGAATATAATTTAACACGAACTCTCCAACCACCATCCCAGATTTGTTCACTATCCAACGTGAGGGTAGGCCTGTTAAGCACCTCACATCTCTGTTTTAACCAAAATAAAATATCCTCCACATTCACCCTTCGTTTTAAAAAGAATTGTAATATTTCAACAGCAGGTTTGGTTAATGGAATAGCCTGAAAAGGAGACCAAATGGGAGAAGTCTGATAGGTGCATACTGTGCCCAAAACCTATCCAAACCTGAAACCTGTTTAAAACTAATGTCATATTATAATTACCCAAACTAATCAGGGCAAAAATCTCCGATGAAAAAATTTCATAGAACCTTTAAGCAATATTTTAGCAATATAAACACGATTGGGGTTCCTCTAACCCTCCCTTATGTAGCAACCGGACGGCATTATGCCTAGGTGCCGGTTCTCCCTTAGCGGAAAATAAGTCAGCTAGTTTAAACCAACTGGCGACCTGGTCAGACTCCACAGGATTTTGCAACACTGGTGTAGGTCCTGGGCATAAAGGAACTGTAGGTCCAGGGGGTATAGAAAGGGAAGAAACAGGAGACGAAACAGTGTTAGATAAAACGGATGCATCATGAACAACAGGTGACCCTAAATTAAGAGAAACATCCCCCACAATAGTACAAGAACGTGAGTCATTAGGCTGAATAGGTAGATTACCACCTTTCAGAAGTCCCCAATCTGAATCAATACCCCGGGGTTCGTTGGAGCTCAAGTTAGTGTCAGAGGCCTCAGAAGTAGCCGCTTTTTGCAACATTTTTAAATATGTGGGATCCTGAGAGTCTGGAGTCCAAACACCCCCCTCCCCCTGTTCCCAACCAGCACTTTCTAAAGCCTTTTCTGGTGACCAGGAGGCCTTGGAGTAACTAGATGTAGCCAGTCTCACCGATGAAAGCTGTACACCCGAGGCCAAAATCCCACCACGTTTACTCCAACCAGGGGCTTTATTGGCCGAAAAAAGAAGTACCTGTGAAGAACAAGGCAGATGTCCAGCCGTCTCAGTCCGACTCTGGAGAGGCTTACCTCGGGCTTTTCCAGGACCACGCTTCATGATTTCCAAGGGAAGTTGTTTGTCAGGCAAAAGAACAGGCGTGGGCTGTGGGCACACTGAGACCGACCTCGGAAGACTGCCAGCCCCATCCGAAACAGCCGCCAATGCGGAAGTAGCAGAAAAACATGCCGAACCTTCGGCGTCAACAGGGGGCTTAATCAGCAGAGCGTCTCCTAGTATGGCACTCCCCGTAGATGCCTGAGGGAGTGCCGCAATTTCAGAATCCAACAGCTGCATTTTTCGAAGCAGGGCCGAACGTTTTCCCAGCAATGCTGAACGAGAAAGATCCTCAGCATCTGAACAGGTAACACCCTATTGCTCAGCAGAAGCCAAATCAAACGAAACAGAAGAATCAATAATTGTTGCTGCACTGACTGCAGCTACAGCAAGTTCCTCTTCTATGGCCTCAGAAGTTGCAAGCACAGGAGAGGAGGCCCACTCTCCTGTACTTCCGACGTCCATCTCCTCCGAAGGTTCATGCACACTGGCCATCTTGCAGCCAGTAGCAAAGGCTCCCCCTACAGAGAGTAGGGGACTTTCCCCGGTGTCCTGGCCATATTTCCCTCATTCACTTAAAAAAAATACCACCAACAGCTTAATCTGGTTCAAGGTCAGCTGGCATTCATTTGCATTCCCCTCCCCAGGTCGTGCCTGAAAATAGGCAGGATTTGTCTAGTGCACTTACCTGGTCAACAAAAACTAAATAAAAAAAAAATCTGTTCATGGTTATCTGCTCAGTGTGTGTTCCTGGGGACTAAAGGGAAGTATTTATTCTTGTAGTTTGGTTAGCTTGTAGTTTGGTCTAGTTAGCTTGTACTGGGAGGAGGACGTGTGGCCTGTTTTCTCCAACCCCCCCCAGCCCTTACTGCCACCACTATTAAATAGGCAAGCGGACCTCTCCCAGTAGTGGTTCAACCTATTAGGAAGGGGCAGGAGGTGGAGTAATTTAAAGGGATTGAAATCTGGTTTGAAGTCTTAAAGAAATACTGATGCAAATGTAATGGTTGTACATTTTCCTTTTTGAGGTAAGGGCTATTCTGGGGACAGTGTTTTGACAGCAATGCAGATTTACAGTTCTTAAGTGATACGAACGCAGTTATAATATATGGCTAGCCCTTATTACTCACTGAAAGTAAGCTGTTTACAACATTGTAATTCCATTGTTGTGATGTCTGAACCTTATAAACCCCTCTCATCTATGTCATGCAGTGAGTTTACAAAATGGAATGACAGTGTTATTCAGTATTCTACACACCCAGAATGTGATTGTTAGTACAGTATTTAAATAACATTCTAATTGTCACAATTTACTGTTATTGAGTCTAGCGATCTCCATGTCTAATAGACATTTTAACTCTGGTGCTGATTTGGCCTGCTGTTGTTCAGTCTGTGTATCCTAATAAATTGTTTCCCTACACAACCATATGACCGTAGTGCAGATTCATTAACAAGGTAAGGCTAAATTACTTGTGTTTGGGGTGGGGGTGGGGGGTAACTTCTAATGTAAGTCCATACTATAAATGACAATGCTTGAATGCGGTTGATAACCATGGTACAATCACCTCCCATGGTTGCTAGGGCAACGGTAAACCTCTCAAGCTGCGCTCTCAAGGTTTATTGATGCCCTAGCACCCACTCAAGGTGATTACACCATGGTTATCACCCATACATCAGGCAGTATCCTCTATGTAAAGATCTGTGAAATATTTAGAGCCTAGAGAATACAGGGAAGATGGGGAGGCAAGGGCAAGGAGGCAGCTGGATGAATGGGAGGGAAGAGTGGAGGGCTAGGGATGACTGGGACTGGGGGCACTAGGAAGCCGGGAGGGTTGTGAGCTGCAATGGGTGTGGGACAGCACTGATCTTACTTCGAGTAAGAGCTCCTGCAGTAGGCTACACCTTAAGGACTATGCTGGCAGGCACTAGGACTCCAGGGCAGACTTCTAGCTTGCAGTACCTAGCTGGGGCCCGCTCCTTATGTCAGTCCATCCACCAACATCACACTCTGTATAAAGGGGCAGTCCCCAGCCCCACTGCAGTTCTTTTCCAACTGTTGACCCACGCCCTTCAGCTCCTCGGACGCCTCGTTGCATCTGTCGACTGCCATATTTAGACTTTCAGCAATAGTACCGTTTATTTGTTTCTTTCCTTTTTTCTAAAAATCATTACCTTCTTTTCTTTTATGTCGTCTCCTTCTTCTCCATCAAAGCGATGGAAATCTAAGTGCCAATGCGGGTGGCAAATCTTGGCTAAAGGCCGCCACTCTTTGTCTTTTCTGCCTGGGGCCTGAACACAATGTGGACGCCTTCCCCGGACTGTGCCAGGTTTAGCCAACAGACCCACACTCGTTGACACAAGACACTCCAGGCCTACATTATGGAGCAACAACTTGCTACCTTTCAGCACCCATTGAAGGCCGGTCCTTCAGCCTCCAGAACCCTGTCTTTCCACAAGGAAAAACATTGGGGAGGGAAGCACCGCCACAGGGAGCACAGTAGGTCAGAGTCCCAGTTCAAGGATAAGCCATCCACCTCGCACTCTAGCAAGAGAGCGGACTCTGCCCCTCCATCAGGCCTTTCTTCCTACTGCCTGCCATTGATGAAGGCTACCGCCATTACCCTTTCAGGGGGCGAGGCAAAGACCCAGACGCAGGTCTCAGATGACCGACCTTCCGACAGACGTAGGGACCAGAGGCAGACGCCACAGTAAAAGGCATCAACCGCGCACACATCTGGGGTGGCTACACCAGCCCAAACACCCTGAGTTACCCGCTTCAGAGCCTGACGTCAGGGCTGCCATCACCAACCAACCGCCAGCCTGATGACGGTACCTTTTGACACAGCTTCAGGTCATACATCTCTGCCTCCAGTAACGGATGACCAGTCGACAGGTGACCAGATGCCAGCCCCTGATGCATGCCCTCAGGAGACGCCTGGGTCTAGCGCACCACCTAAGGAGCATACAGACCCAAAGGGTACACCACCACCGCACATACTTATGGTTCCCCTAGCAGACGTCGGGCAGCTGTTCACCTCTTGGTGGAACACAGTCAAAGGGGACTTGCTGCAGCGAGATAACCCCCCTCTCCCACCTTAACCTCAGCCTATACCGGTCCTAGACCCCCAGCCTTTACTCTCGCCCTTACCCAGAAGCACTGCTCAACCAGGCTCAGACCGAGAGCATCAGAGGTGGAAGAGCAAATGTTATCACTTCTCCTCTAGATCCTCATCCTCAGATGACAGGAGCAGACGTCTGCACAGATGTAAGCATTCTAGATCAGCCTCCTCTTCCTCATCTGGAGATCATCCTTGCTCCTCAGATTCCTCCTCTGAGGTGTACTTCCCCGAATCAGAAGGTTCCCGTAACTCTCCCAGGTCACCTCCAGACAACCCAACCTTCATGGATGTGACTCATCACATCCAATTCCGCAGCCAGTGGGACACAGAGGAGTTGGATCCTGAGAGGAAGAGGCTTCACACCTTTTTGGGTATGAGCGATGCAAAACCTCTAGTCATTCCCCCCTTGGTCCCTCCCTTCCAGGATTTAACCAAATTGGTCTCAGAGTGCCCTTCCTCCATCTCAGTAGTCCCCAAGAAGGCAGACAGACTTTATAAAGCCCCCAAGGCTGAGTCTTTCCTTGCAGAAAATCCAAAGGCAGATTCTACGGTTCTAACCGCAGCTCATGGTAGGACCAGACAGCCTAAGCATATGAGCTCACAACCACCCAACAAGGAATCCAGGAAGTTGGACCAACTCAGGAGAAGAGTTTACGCTTCTTCCACATGTTCCATATGGTCCCTGAATTTCTTGGCCCACATGGTTCCCTACCAGAAATCTCTTTGAAAGAAAGCCCTGGAACTAGCCCAGAAACAACCAGAGCTCCTGGACGTCCTTCAATCTAGACTGGACGTAAGGAAGCATATTCTACTGGCATCCTACGACTCAGCGTATACAGCTGCTCAAGCCACAGCTACAGAAATTTGCATTCATCATCACTCCTGACTACGGGTATCTGAGTTTAGGCAGGACCTCCAGGATTCTATTCTGGATGCCCCTTTCCACAACTCTGTTTTCTTCGGAAAGGAGGCGCAAAAGATTAATACAGTCCTGCAAGATTCCAGCAAAGCAGTACAGGCTGTCCACCAGATGTACAGAGCCGAACCCCAGCAACCCAAACGCAAGCCATTTTGGCACCTAGGTACCAATAGACAGAGAGGCCAACAGCCCCGAGGTCCCTTCAGATGTAAGGCTCCCTCACAACCCTCCGGGAACAGCAGACTTAGGAGCACAAAATCCTCCCAGTCCTCCCTTTCTGCTTCAGCCACACATGCATGACTCCTTGCTAGCCCCCCTTTCCGGTGGAGGCGATGGGGGAGGCAGTAGAGTGTCGGTTCTCCCTCTATCTAGACAGGTGGACCAACATAACAGCAGATGCTTGGGTTCAGGACATTATAGAAAAAGGCTATTCGCTGAAGTTTGTCCAGCTTCCCTCAGACAACCCTCCAGTTCCCTCTCATTACTCCCCAACCCACACAGCCCTCATTCAAGAAGAGATCCAGGCCTTGCTCTTAAAAAGAGCCAGCGAGCCTGTTCCCACCTCTCAACAGCGAACTAGGTATTACTCCCACTTCTTCTTGGTTCCCAAGAAGACAGGGGACTTAAGGCCCATTCTAGACCTCTGTCAGCTGAACCAGTACATCGAATACAAGTGGTTCAGGATGGTGACCTTACCCGGTCTGATTCCCATGCTACGTCAAGGGAGTTGATTATGTTCCCTGGATATGCAAGACACATACCTCCACATACCAGTGTTTCCAGCCCACCAGAGGTACCTTCGGTTCACCTTTCGAGGTAATCACTACCAGTTCCAGGCCCTGCCTTTTGGTCTATCCTCAGCACTGAGGGTGTTCACCAAGTGTCTCATGATAGTGGCAGCCGCCTTACAGAGACAGGGTAATTTCTTCTACCCTTACCTGGACGATTGGCTCTTAACTGCTCCCTCGAGACAGCAGTTAATTCACACCCTCTTGGACACATTCCTAATGTTCCAACAGCTGGGGATAACCATCAGCCTTCAAAAGTCCTGTCCTTGGCCCTGCCAAAGGCTGCAGTACATAGGGGCCATCTTGGACACACAGCAGGGAATAGCCTTCCTCCCACCCGACAGAGCCAGTCAGCTGAGTAATTGGGCCTCCAAGGTAACTACGTCCAGTCGTGTTATGGCAAGGACAGTGTTGCAGCTTCTGGGGCATATGGCGATAGCCATACCCATGATACCTTTAGTACACTTGCATATGAGAGTCACATAATAGAACCTTCGGTTCCAGTGGGACCAGAGATCCGAAGACCTCGCACATCCTATTTCCATTTCAAGAGCTGTCCAACAGATGCTGTCATGGTGGCTGACTTCTCCCGATCTAGAAGTGGGAATCCCATTCCAGTCGTTCTCACCAAGCCAAATCCTAACTACAAATGCATTGGGTCTAGGATGGGGAGCTCACTTTCAGAATCATCGTACTTAGGGCAGATGATCAAACATAGAGGTGTCCATGCATATCAACATTTTGGAGATGAGGGCGATTCTGTATGCCATGCAGGCCTTCCAGACTCTCCTGTCCCAGAAACCCCTGCTTTTGCAGCCCGACAGTATGTCAGTGGTCTTTTACATCAGCAAGCAGAGGTGGACAAAATCCTATCCTCTTTGCAGAGAACCCATGAGAGTGTGGTATTGGACCCTGGAACATGGAATCACGCTGACAGCAGTCCATGTACCAGACATCTAAAATGTCCTGGCAGACAAGCTGAGCTGTTCTCAGTCCAGGACTCATGAATGGGGGCTGCTTCAGAAAGTGGTGGACGACCTCTTGGAAAGATGGGAGCATCCAGAGCTGGACCTCTTCACGTCCCCTTGCACTGCAAAACTGCCCAATTTTTGTTCGTTAGATCCAAGGCCTGGTGTTTTCTGGTGAGATGCGTTGTCCCTGTGTTGGACAGGGAGGTTCCTCTATGTGCCTCCCCTTTCTCATAATACAGAGAGTGTTGCTCAAGATACAGGCAGAGGGAACGATGATGATCCCAGTAGCTCCACTATGACCGAGGCAAATATGGTTCCCCCTCTTACAGCAGTTAGCTGTGGAACCACCTTTTCAGCTGCCACTCACATCCAGCTTGCTATCGCAAGAATAGGGCACACTGGCTCATCTGGACCATCAGTCCCTACACCTTCATGCATGTCTCCTGCAGACTTAGCCATCTCCAGGCATGGGGTTTCATAGAGAGTGGCCGAGGTCCTAGTAGAGGCTAGAAAACCTTCTACAAGAGTAACATACACCATGAAATGGAAATGCTTCTGCATATGGGCAGCCGCACATTCCCTGGACCCTTTCACGTGCTTGGTTAAATCAATATTGGATTATCTCCTATCGCTTTCGGATGTGGTGCTGTGATACTCTTCTATTAAGGTGCATCTCTGCGCTATTTCAGCTTATCATGCACCAGTGGAAGGAAGGAATCTCACTCATTTGAATTGTTCCCTAACATTCCTTCAGGGCATCCTCCATATGAAACCCCCAATTAGGGATCCAGTCCTCCCATGGGACCTCCTTTTCATCCTAGAGAAACTTATGTTGCCTCCCTTCCAACCGGGTGTGGATTGCGACCTCCACTTTCTGTCTTGGAAACTGTTATTTTTAGTTGCCATTACTTCAACTTGAAGAATCTCAGAGCTATAAGCACTGATGTGCAAATAGCCTTATTTAATTTTTCATAGGGACCGGGTGTCCCTTAGAACAAATCCTAAGTTTCTTCCGAAGGTAGTGCCTGAGATGACACTGAATCAAGGTGTCTGCCTTCCAGTTTATTATCCTGAGCATTCGAATTGGGGGGAGGCCCACCTTCATACTCTGGACGTTCATAGGATCCTCCGTTATTACCTGAACCGCACCAAATCGGTTCGGAAATCAGACCAACTCTATGTCTCCTTTTCTCACAGGACTTTAGAGAAACCTGTGGCAAAACAAAGCATTTCCAAATGGCTGAAAAATTGTATCATTTTAATCTATGACAAGTATAAAAAATCCTTTCCAGGAACGGTAAAGGCTCACTTCACAAGGGGGACGGCTGCATCCTTTGCAGCACTTAAAAATGTGTCAGTGGCAGATAAATATGCAACAGCCACTTGGAACTCTCTACACACCTGTGTCAAACACTACACTTTGGACATTGCTTCCAGAAGAAGGGCAGGATTCAGCCTAGCTGTGCTCCAATGCCTAATTTCCTAAACATCTAAGGGGAATTTCCCTTCCACCATGTAACTTTTATTAAGACACTGCTTGGGACTTGGTCCTTAAGGTGTAGCCTGCTGCAGGAGCTCTTACTCGAAGTAGGATAGTACAGTTATGTAAGAACTTACCGTAACAGTAGATCGTCGAGAAGCACTCCTACAGCAGGCACTATTTTCCCTCCCTCCATTCCCCTATTGATTTTTTCCTTATGGGAAACTTCTTCCTGTTGGTCATCCTTCAGATCTCCGGTGGGTGAACTGAGGTGGGGCTGGGGACTGCCCTCTTTATACAGAGGATGATGTTGGTGGGCAGACTGACATAAGGGGTGGGCTCCAGCTAGGTATTGCTGGCTAGAAGTTTGCCATGGAGTCCTAGTGCCTGGTGGCATAGTCCTTAAGGTGTAGTCTGCTGCAGGAGCTCTTCTCAAAGATCTATTGTTATGTTAAGTTCTTACATAACTGTACTTTTCTGGGAACCTGGTGGAAGGTGGTGGGATTTCCCATGTGCAGGCTGTTCAGACAGCTTATGCTGGAGATAGCGTGAGATGGGAACTAGGGGAAGGGGACAGAAATGAGAGGGCGTGGAGGAGATGGGGTAGAGGGGCAGGAAGGGCTCCATTGCAGGATAGATCAGGCTGCCAGTGGCCAGAAGGGGGCACTTTGCCAAGGGGACCAAATCCACAGGGTCCTGGGAGCTCCAGAAAGGGGAGTTGCCAGGGGGTAGAGAACATGGGCAGACAGAACGGAAGGAAGTAGAAAAGAGGTTCAGGGTAAGCAGAGGCAGGGAGGGATTACAGGGGAGGGCTGGGGCAGGAGGTTGGAGACAACAAACAGGTACATAGTACTGGCTGATGAAACAGAACAGGAGGTTGAGGAAGGCACCACAGAACAAGCGTCTGGACCAGGAGAGAAGGGGAAATACAGGGTACAAGGTGAGGGGAAGACTGTGGGGTAGAAGTGGGGAGTGGCAGGAATGCAGGTCAAGTTGGCACGAACACACTAACTAAAGGGGGAAGAAGGCCAAAACATGCTGGGAAGGGTGAAGGGGGAGTCACAATGCAGGAGGCAGTGGGAGGAGGTACACATAGTGGGGGTGTTGTGAAAGGGAGCAAGCACAGAAGGGACAGAGGAGGAGGAGAGCAGGTGGAGGTGCAACTGAAGGAGACGGGGGGAAAAGGGCAGTGTGTGGAAGGAGAGGACACTGAGGAAAAGGGGCTCACAGGAGGGCAAACCATGGGGGAAATGCAAGAGATGGGGAAGGGAGTACTTGTATTAGGTGATTCTGTGATCAGGGGGGTGAGATGGGGAAGTAAGGGAGCAAGGAAGAGCTGAACCTGAGTGGAGTGGATGCCAGGTATGACAGCAGGGAGAGTAGGGCAGTGCATTCAGAAATGTGTGAAGAAGGTGGAAGGGAAGACTTGTATCATTGTGCACCTAGGAACAAATGACCTAGAGGGCAGTACAGTGGAAGTAGTACAAGAAGGGTTCGGAGAAGTGGGGGGTATCTGCAGTTGGGTGGGAAGCTCAGTGATGTTCTCCGAGGTACTCCCAGTACCTAGGGCAAACATGGTGAGGAAGCTAAGAATACAGGAGTTTAATGGGTGGCTGAAGGGTTGGTGTGCAGAAATGGGGTACGAGGTAGTACAGGAGTGGGGTGAGATATGAAACAATAAGGGGCTTTATGCCAAGGATAGGCTGCATCTCAGAATCAAGGGTACAAGGGCATTCGGACAGGGGATGGAGAAGTGCATTAAAAACAACATCGATTTAAACTGAGGGGGGAGGGCTAAGTCGAATAGCAGGGAGGAGGTAGCTTTAAGGGGAGACCGGAAGGCCTCTCCCCCCAGAGATGAAGGAGGAGAAAGAGGGGATGTTACCAAGACAAAAGTGGAAGGGGGAGAGACGGGAAGAGGAGGGGTGGGGCACAAGGTGGATTGTAGTATGCCTGAATGCAAGTAGCTTAGCCAACAAGGTGGCAGAGTTCCAAGCAATGACGGTAGAGGGAGAGGTAGATATTGCCGCCGTCTGAGACCTGGGCCACCCAATACCATGACTGGAATCTTACTATCCCCAGTTACAAGGTGTTCTGCAGGGACCAGGAGGGAGGAAGGGCTGGAGGGGTGGCTATTTATGTCAGGGAAGGGATGCTGCGTACCAGGGAGGAGGTGGATGAGGGGAGGCCAGAAGCCATATGGGTACTGCACCAAAGCCCTAAGGTAAGAAGCTCAGAACGGGGGTGGTACACAGGCCATCCTCACAGAGCAAGGCGGTGGTTAGGGAGCTGGAGGAGCAACTCAGGAAGGTCAGTGGCAAGGGAAATACAGTTATAGTGGGAGACTTCAACCTACCTGGGGTTGACTGGCAGACAGTAACTACAGCACACGCCGGGGAACAGGTGCTGCTGGAGGCTATCCAAGACAGCTACCTAGTGCAAGGGGTGATGGAACCTACTAGAGAGGGGAACATACTGGATTTGGTGCCAACAAGTGGTGATCAAGACCAGGATGTGGTAGTACAGGACCCTCTAGCAGGAAATGACCACCACTCAGTGTGGTTCCTCCTCAACACAGAGAGGGAGCCGGCTAAGACCAGGACAAGAGTGTTGGACTTCAGGTAGGCAGATTGTGCCAGAATAGGCAGCATCCTATAGGGATATTTAGCTAAAATTAACCCAGTGATGGATGCTGAACGGAAGTAGGCAATCAATAGGAAGGGGCTGAATGAGGCTACAAACACATGTGCCAGATCTCACAGTAAGCAGTCCAGATCCAAAAATCCTAGCTGGCTCAGCAAGGAAGTGGAGTGGAAGGTGAGGGGAAAAAAAGACTGGCCTTCAGTAAGTTAAAAAAATTGAGGCGTGACTGGGCTAGAGAGGTGTTCACAAAGGCATCTAGGGAGGCGACTAGGTCAGTCTGGGCCACCAAGGTAGCAAAGGAGCTGAAGTTGTCTCAGGGGATCAGAGAGGGGGAGAAAAGAGGTTCTTTAAATACATGAGGGAGAAAGGGAGTTGTAGAGATGACATTGTTAGAATCAAGAGGGATGGGGGATGGGTGGAACAATGGGAAAAACAGGCAGAGGCATTCAATGAATACTTCTGCTTGGTGTTCACAAAGAAACGGATGGCCCAATACGGCAGGGGAAAGGGGGCAAGGTTGAGGGGGGGCAGAGATAACAGATGGGGTCATCCAAGAGGATAGAGTTCTGAAAGGCCTTAAAGCCTTGCGGGTGGACAAAGCACCAGGACCAGATGTTGTACACCCAAGGGTCCTGAAGGAACTGGCAGAGGTGTTCGCAGGCTCTCTGTTGGGCCTTTTCAACACCTCCTTGGAGACAGGGAAGATACCCAGGGGACTGGAGGATGGCTGACATGGTGCCCCTTCACAAGAGTGAACCCAAGGACCAACCGGGTAACTACAGACCAGTAAGTTTGACTTTCATAGTGGGGAAGTTGATGGAAACCTTACTAAAGGAGACGTTGATAACCTTTCTTGATAGTAATGGTCTACAGGATGAGAGACGGCATGGGTTTGTCTCCAGAAGATCGTGCCAAACTAACCCGATCGACTTCTTCAACTGGGTCACTTGGGTGGTTGACGAAGGCCACGCTGGATGTCCTGTACCTGGACTTCAGCAAGGCTTTTGACTCGGTGCCCCATGGGAGGTTATTGAGCAAGCTGAGGGACATGGGGTGGGGGAGAAACTGGTGGGGTGGGGTGGCTTGAGAGCTGGTTGCAGGGCAGACAATAGAGGGTGCTCCAGCTGATAGCAGCAGGACACTCAATCGAATTTCTTCAGAAACCACACCAGAGACCACCCCCAAGTCATCTTACTCCCCGGAACATCTTCCTCTGGTCCTGGAAGAAATTTCCTCCCTTCTCATGAAGGCGGCGATAGAACCAGTCCCCACCCATCTTTGAGGGACAGGTTTCTATTCCCATTTCTTCCTAGTTCCAAAGAAGATGGGAGACGTGAGGCCTATGTGAGACCTCAGTTCCCTGAACATGTTCGTGGAGTACAAATGCTTCAGAATGCTCTCCTTGCAGAGCCTTCTGCCGCTTCTTCAGCAAGGACAGTGGCTGTGCGCTTTGGATATGAAGGATGCCTACCTGCACATCTCCATCCACCCCTCCCACCGCAAATTCCATTGGTTTTCTTTCCAGGGGGATCACTACCAATTTAAGGCCCTTCCATTTGGTCTTTCCTCAGCTCCCCAAATGTTTACCAAATGCCTGTCTGTGGTAGCAGCCCACCTACGTACCCGGGGAGTGCAAGTATTCCCGTACCTGGACAACTGGCTCCTGGTGGCCCTGTCCAGGGAGGAACTTCTACGCTCTCTTTTTCCCGTACCCTGCAGGTTTTCACCAGCCTGGGTATCACCATCAACCAGGCCAAGTCCCATCTGGTCCCTTGCCAAAGACTCCAGTTTATCGGGGCGATACTAGACATGACCATCGGCAAGGCCTTTTTGCCTCCAGACAGGGTAGAGACTCTCCAGACTCAAGCACATCTGTTGTCCAGTCGCAGAAGGGTCGGTGCCAGGTAAGTCCTTCCTCGGGCTCATGGCAGCTGCTATCCCGACAGTCCTTCACGCTTGGCTCCATATGAGGATCTCTCAGTGGATGCTTCGGTCTCAATGCGACCAAACACTGGATGACGTAGACCAGAAGGTTCTGGTCTCCAGTCCCATGATCAGGGACTTGCAGTGGTGGATGGTGCAAGAGAACCTTTGCTGGGGGGTTCACTTCAATATCGAACCTCCCTCCCAGACATTGACAACAGATGCCTCAGGAGAGGGCTGGGGAGCCCATCTAGGGTCTCACAAGACTCAGGGCACCTGGTCCAGACTCAAGCAGACCTTACACATAAATGTGCTCGAACTCAGAGCCGTCCTGTATGCTCTCCAGGCTCTGCATTCCTCAATTCTTCCCGGTCATCTAACCATCCGACAACATGTGTGTAGTCTGGTACATCAACAATTAGGGAGGAACTCATTCCTACCCTCTGTGCAGGGAAGCAATGAGAGTTTGGAGTTGGGCTGTTCAGCACAACCTTCACCTGATGGCAGTTCTTGTTCCGGGAGTGGAAAACACGCTGGCAGACCACCTCAGTCGGTCTTCAGCCAGAGTCCCCAAATGGGAACTGGACTAAGAGGTAGTAGACAACCTCCTCCTGCTCTGGGGAACCCCTCAGGTAAACCTGTTTGCGTCTCCTAAAAATGCAAAACTTCCCGCCTTCTGCTCACTCGCTCCAGGGTGAGACATTTTCTGGCGGGACGTTCTGTCTCTCAACTGGAGGGACAGATTTGTCTATGCCTTCCCTCCAATTCCCTTAATTCCGAGGGTCTTGCGCAAGCTCAGGACAGAAGGAGGCCAGGTGATCCTCATCACTCCATTCTGGCTCAGGCAAGTTTGGTTCTCTCTTCTGCAACAATTTTCAGAGGAACCTTCATTTCCTCTTCCTCTGTCACAGCACTTGCTGACCCATGATCAGGGGATCCTTTTTCATCCAGGTCTCAAATCCCTTCAGTTGCATGTGTGGCTCCTGCAGGCATAGCTCAAGCCCGGTTCGGGGTTTCTCTGCTCGTAGCAATTATTCTGGTGGAGGCCAGAAAGCCTTCCACTAGGTCCACCTATGCCATGAAGTGGAAACGATTTTCTATTCAGGCCTCATCAAAAGACTTTGAGCCTTTCTCTTACCCAGTTGAAAGAGTCCTGGACTTCATGCGTCATCTCTTTGACCTGGGTCTCAGCCATTCCTCTTTGAAGGTCCACATGGCAGTAATTTCAGCCTACCATGTCCTTTTTGGAGACACGACTTTCGCTCAGTTGGAAGTCTTCAAGACTTTCTTCAGAGGGGTTCTCCATTTGAGCCCCCCCCCCATCCGCATTCCTGTTCCTCCTCCTTGGGATTTGAACTTTGTTCTTGAGAAGCTTACTCTTCCTCCTTTCGAACAGGCAGCCTTAGCAGACTTGAAGTTCCTCTTTTGGAAGACTGTCTTCCTAGTGGCTATTACTTCAGCTCGACGCATTTCTGATGTGCAAAATCCCATATTTGATTTTTCACAAGGAACATGTGGCTCTTCACACCAACTCTAAGTTTCTCCCTAAGGTGGTGGTGGAATCTACTCTGAATCAATCCATTGAGCTACCCACTTTCTTTACACAACACTCCAGTCAAGGGGAGCACCTCTTACATACTTTGGATGTTCACAGAATACTGAGATACTATACCACTAGGAATAAGGATCTCTGGAAATCGGATCAGCTTTTTGTCTCTTTTGATCACAAAAGAGAGGGCAATGCAGTTTCCAAGCAATGCCTTTCTAAATGGGTGGCTCATTGTATCACCTTCTGTTATGACAAGTACCACAAGACCCTGCTAGGTCAAGTCAGAGGTCACTCCACCAGAGGAGTAGCCGCCTCTGCGGCTTGTTTCAAGAATGTGTCAGCAGCAGACATCTGTGCAGCCGCGACTTGGACTTCTGTCCATACCTTTACGAAACATTACAGTTTGGATATTGCCTCTCGTCGTAGAGCAGGCTTCAGGTTGGCTGTACTCCAAGGTCTTCTTTCCTAAGACCCGTTCAGCCGGAGGTTCCATTGGTTGGATAGCTTTCCTCCTCCCGAGTGCTTTTCCTTTTTTCCAGACTGCTTGGGATTCAGTCATATATGTAATTACCTACTGCAAGAGCCCTCTCGAAGTAAGATAGTACAGAGGGCTCTTGCAGTCAGTAATGCCTTCCCGCCCTCCATCCCCCTTAGCTTTTCAGCTTCTTTTCCAGGAAGGGAAATATTCGCTTCTCTCTCATCTTGTCTTTTTTGGCCTTTGGTGGGAAAGAACTGGAAGGCTTGCGTGGGGGACCGCCCCTTTATACTGACGTTGCATGACGTTTGTCACCGGACGTGGGGACGGTCCCTCACCAGAGACTGCTAGCTAGAAATGTTTCCGTGGGGTTCTGACCCCTACCAGGTAAGTCCTGTGTGTAATTACCTACTGCAAGAGCCTCTCTCAAGATCTGCTGTTACTGTAAGTTCTTACGCAACTGTACTTTCCCTGCCTCCTTCCTGCTGCCACTCCTGTGGAGCGAGATCACATGAGCCCTTCTCCAATTTTCTGGGACCTATCCTGTGCTCAGAGGCTCACTAAACAATTCTGATAATGGCTCTGCTAGTTCCACCCTTTGCTTCTTTAGTACCTTGGGATGTATGACATCAGGTCCTATTACCTTGTCCACCCTGAGCTTAGCGAGCTCTTGTGGAACCCTTTCTTTTGTGAAAGGACTTTTGCATAATTCCCTCTCCCATGCCCATGGTGCTGAGTTGTGGGCCCTGCCCTACCTTCTCCTCAGTAAATACTGCGCAGAGTATCTACTTAGGGTAGATACGTTTCCTTGGTCCTCCTCCACACACTCCTCTTATCCCCTTTGATGTTAGCAATACCCCCTCTGGACTTTCTCCTTTCACTAATGTACCTATAAAAAGTCTTGTCCCCTTCTTTTACTGTTTGTGCCAGTGTTTCCTCAGTTTGGGCCTTTGCCTGCCTTACTGCCTTCCCTGCTTCCCTTAGGGTAGTTTGGTATGCCTCCCTCTCTTCATCCCACTGTGTTTCCTTATATTTCTTGAAGGCCAACCTTTTGGCTCTGATCTTTTCTGCTGCTGTTTTTGAGGACCAAAGTGGTTTCCTCCTTTTGTTCTTGCTTTTCTCCCTAACACAATGGAATGTAGCTTCAAATATTGTATCGTTAATTATAGAATTGTTTTGCCAATTGCTACACTAAAAGGTTGAGGGCACTCCTTGCACCGCCTTGCACAGCCAGCCCGACTACACAGTGAACTAACAGAATGGTTTGAAAATATTTTTATATGTAAACAGCATGCAGTCAGTGGGGAGCAAAGATGCCAGCAAAGTAACACAATATTTTTTTTTTAAGGTCATTTTCTTCCCTTCTCTTGACTAGGGGGAAATGCTGACTTGGCTCTCTGTGAGATCCAACCTCCCAAGCTCCCTACCTGAAATTCTTGTTGGAACAACTAAGATTTAGGATGCTAACATCATCACTGTGGTATGATAGCCTAAATTTTGCATTCATTATGCCCTAGCTACTGTTTATTACCCTACGGTTTATGCACTGTAGGTGTTGAAGTTTCTATCAAGTCCACATAATTTACAATTCGACCATCGACTACTTGGAATCACAAATAAGAAAAGTGCAATTCTTTGATGTATGTAGCAATCTGTATTACACAGATCCAATCTAACATTGCCAGGTATTTGTTTTATGAGGGTGAAAGAAAGAAATAAACCATAAGTTATGCATCCCTTGCATAGGCAGCTGATGGATGTGGGACCCCTCCAATCTAATTGTAATGTGTTGCAGGGACATCACAAAAGAGACTTAATTTTCGGCACAGTGACATGAAGAAGTCCACTTTTCACGGAGAATGATGAAACTCTTCACAATGCTGTCACTGTCAACTGGACATATGACTACATGGCATAGTGATTCAGAGAGCGGTATCCACAACAAAGCAACAGAGATACAAGGAAAATGGGGCAGAGGTACTGTGGGTCACCTTAGAAATAGGGAATGGAGTCACTGTTCACACTGGCATGATCTAAAGACCTCTGGCACAGAGAGAGGAATTAGATAAAGTACTGGTGGAAGCCATTGTCAAAATGGCAGAAAAAAGGGATGTGCTTCTGGTTGGGGATTCAGTCTGCCAGATGTAGATTCGAGCTTTCCGGCTGTGGCTACAGCTAGAAGCAGGGATAACCTGGACTCCCTGCAGGGGATGTTCATCGAGCAGATAGTCGGTGAACCCACTCATGATAGGGCTGAACTGGACCTGGTACTCACTAAACGTGACAGTACTGCAGATGTCAAGGTGGGAGGCACCTGGGGCCAGTGCTCACTGTACAGTGTAGTTTAATATAAGGACTTCTGTGGCATCAAACCACACAAGAGTGAGAGGCCTGGACTGAAGGAGGGCAAATTTTGTAAAGACATGTGAGTGCCTCAGGGACGATAGGTAGGGGGGGATAACTGGGGAGAGGGGTGGAGGAACAGTGAGTGAAGCTAAAAAGGGGGCATAGTTAAGGAGACGAACCTCTGTGTCAAGCAAGTGAGCAACAGAAAAGGGGAAAAAAAAGACTGCTGTGGTTCTCGAAAGAGGTGGTGGAAATGGTAAAGGCTATTAGAGTAGCATTCAGAAGGTATAAGGAGGCACATAGGGAGGTGTATTAGGGGAAACAGAGGGAAGCTGGGAAAGCAGTAAGGAGTATGAAAGTGCAAACTGAAAAGAGAATAACCCAGGTGGTAACAAAAGGGAACAGAAAATTTTTTTAGGATAGTAAGCGAAACGAAGAAGACCAAGGGAGAGACTGTAAGGTTGAAAATGGAAGGGGGATCACGAAAAGGCAGATATCCTGAACAATCACCTTTGATCAGTGTTCTCAGAGGAAGGGGAAGGGGCCACAAAAAAGTAACATTATCTGGCAGTATAGCCTAGAGGTTAGAGGAACAAGGTGTGAACGAGCTTGATACATCCAGCAGACCAGACCTGAGTTTGATTCTCACAACCTCCAGTTGCATACTGTGTGACTCTGAGCAAGTCACTTAAGAAGAAGAAGAAGAAGAATCAGTATTTATATAGTGCTTTTCATACACAGTATCCCAAAGCGCTTTACAAGCAATGCTAGACTGGTAGTGAAGTGACTGAATGTGTGGTGGCGGCCATATCGCACATCATCATCCACACACAGCCTGGGTAATTGCATGAACCGGTTTTATGGGAAGGGGAATGTTGGCCAGGACACCGGGAATGTTCCCTGCTCTTTGCGAAGAGTGCCCTGGGTTCTTTTACTTCCACCTGGACACCCACCAGGACAACACCAGGATGGGCAGAAGGGACCTCAGTTTAACGTCTCATCCGAAGGACGGCACACCCCAGCAGTACAGCACCCCCCAATACTGCACTCGGATGCCAGCAATTTTTAGGTGCAAGTCCAATCCTGGTGTGGGACGAGAACCCACGACCTTCTGGTCCAGAGGCGGATGTGCTACCAACTGAGCCACACTTAACCGCCCAGTGCTCCCAGGTCACCCCTGAAAACAGGCACTTGTGCCTAGTGGGCCATACCCGGTTACCAAAGACCAAAATAAAAAAGATAAAAAAATCTTTGGGGGGTAGACACTAGTCCTTTTTCAGAGGAGAGAGTCCTGAAGGGACTAGCACTTTGAAAGTGGACAAAACAGTGGGTCCAGATTGGGTGTGTCCAGTGGTATTGGAGCTCAGGGAGGTACTGGCTGCACCTCTGACATTCCTATTTAATAGCTCACTGTAATCAGGAGTGGTTCCAGAGGACGGGAGGGAGGCAGATACAGTCCCACTTCATAAAATTGGTAACAGGGAGGAGGCTGGCAATTACAGGCCAGTCAGCCTGACATCAGTGGTGGGACAGTTAATGGAAACACTGATGAAGGAAAGGATTGTGGAACATCTTGAATTCAGCGGGTTACAAGACCTGAGGCTGCATGGATTCATGGTAGTGGTGGTGGTGTCATGTCAAAAAATCTGATAGATGTCTTTGAGTGACCAAGGATTTAGATCAGGATAGAGCAGTGGAAAAGACCTACCTAGGTTTCAGTAAGGCTTTCAACACCAATCCACATAGGAGACTAGTAAACAAGCTGGGTAGCTTAGGATTGGGATCCCCCGTGAAGACATACTGACATGCGAAACCGGTCGGGATTCTCTTCAGCTACTAGCCTGCTTGCTGTAATCAATGATGGCATGTTTTAAATTCTTCAAATAAAGCCTTGTTGTGGAATCTAGCAGAGGAGTGTGGTTGTTTGCTGACATACATTGGACTTTATTTTTTACACCCTCCATGAGCAGTGGAGCTATATTGTGCTTTGGATTCCTGGAACAGCCTTCCAGAGGTGGTGGAGCAAAACAGTGGGTGGGTTCAAGAATGCAGGGCAGAGGCACAAGAGAATCTTAGTGGAAAGGGGGAGGGAGAAAGAGCCGGCGATCAATCAGGATCTGCGGTGATACTGTAAATAGGAAAAATTGGAGAGACCGGGTGGGCCAAGCAGTCCTTATCTGCTGGCAAAATCTCTACTTCAATGTATGTCTATTGTAAACAAGATTGTGATTCTATAATGGGTGACTGTTGATATCAGAGATCTTGAGCACATGACTGGAAGGTTTCCGTTGTTATCAGAAACCCGACATTAACATATGTAATTTTTTTGCACACATTTAGTCATATTTTATAGTTCACTCATACAAATAACTGGAGTAGGTATACAAAATATCGTATGGGGCACAATTGTGCATGAACATATAGTATGTGAATGATTAAATGGCTATAATGTTGATTGCCTGCACCCTGCCCCTTACATTAATGTTTATTACAATTGTTGCTGATGCTGTCCTCACCCTGCCCTAGCCAGCCACCATACAACTCTGAAATTCCCTTCACTGTCAGTTGCATGTCCTTTAGGGATCCAAACAGAGAGAGAGAGAGAGAGAGAGAGAGAGAGCGAGAGAGACCACCCATCAGTATGGAATTTCATTGAAGGCATGTTCAGGCCCCTGTACACATACTGTTTGGTAGAAAACATCTAGCAGATTTACGCTGTCTCATCCTGCCAGAATTTTCATAAAAGTGTAGAAATACGGAGATCTGTGACTGTGGGTTTTGTCAGCAGCAGGTATTATCACATCACAGCTGATGTTTCCCACCTTGATTTCACTAGCTAAAAATGGATGCCTTCAGCAGGAAAGTTTCCTTGTTTTCACATACATCTAGCAAGTACTGTATCAGTATACCCTCAGAGTGAGCGGATGGCTTGTGCTTGCCCCCATAACTGGACAAAGATAGATTAGCAAATTGGCGTGCTTCTTGTGGGGGGGAGTACAGTAGGACACTAGGGATATGGTAAACAGGGATGGATTAAAGGTAGAAATGCCATTATTACCAGGGTTCAACAGACCATCATACTTACATAGGAATACTTACGCATCATAGTGATTGGTAGGTTTGGAGATTCAGAATGATGATGACAGGTATGGTTGCTTGCATGACATTGATTGGCACTTTGGTATACACTTTCTCAGTCTCTGCTATTGGACTACTATCTTTTTGGGTACCATGGGGATACATGAACCATCTTGATTAGGGTTCCACCCCTGGAGGTAAAGCAACCACAAGAACCCCCTATAACAAAGGTACCTTAGGGAAGAAGTCCTAAAGGTACAGTGATTGCAACAAATGCATACTTACATCCCATATGACGAGAAGAGAGATCTCTAGGGGAAGAAATGCCGTTATAGGAAAATGATAGGTCAACCATTCTGCTCCAACTCTCAAAATAAGAACTTAGTATGTATGAATTATTTTATTACCTTAGGCACAGAGGTGAGAAAAAGCTATACCGTGGAGGAAATCTTTGATTGATTGATTTGTAAGAAAGGTATTTGGGCATAAAATGACCATTTACAAAAATATCCTGATAAGAGAAATATAAAGCATGTAGAAAACGTACATTTGTGAAAAAGTAAGAAAAGACTTAGAAACATAGATGAATGACAGAAACAGACCACCAAAGGTCCAGCTGCACAAATGAATTCAACATATTTAGACAAGTTACACTTTAAAAATTTTGGATCCACCAATTATACCTTATTCCTCCAACAGCATGGTGAAGTGTTATAGCACATCGTTCAATGCAGCAGTTGTATACTGTTGATATTTACTGACTGGTGAACAATACATTCTCCAGTCTTATCGCAGCTGCTAAATGCAAATCATTAGGGAAGATGATGGCATTTGGCCATTAGGAGAAAGTGTTTGAAATATAAACAGACCATGCTATTGTGCACGAAAATCTTGAAACAGCAATTTAAATAAACATTGGGCATCAACTGGTGACTTTTTTCCCCTTTTGTTTTTGTGGTTGTTGCATGCAGAAACAAGAAAATATTTAAATAAAGAATGCAAATTAAAATAGAGTTGCAGCTTTAGATAACACTGTAGAGTGGCTGATCGCAGCTCTGTTATAGTTAGTAGTAATTTGGTTGTAATATAACATTGGTGTCTTGAGGGAGAAGTTTAATTGGTCAGGAAGCTCCACCTGACCATTGATTAAATGCCTTTTTTGCTGGCCCGGTGGCACAGAGGGCTGATGCGCTGGATGCCACACTTCGAACCATGCCGGCAACCCGGGTTAGGGAACGGACTTGGGCGCTGGGATTCAGCAGGGAAAGAGGTAGGATTGAGCATCCGTGGGACTGCTCTCTTCCCCCGGGGTGGGTTGGGGATGTATGGTCACTCTGCAGCGGCCCCCAGTGGAGACCGGGAGCACAGTAGAGGGATCGCACTAAGGGGAACACCACAGAAAAGCAGAAACTGCACTGGGATCGGCCGGATGACGCCGGCCATCCCCGACAATGCCCTCGAGCAACCCCAGCAGAGTAACGTCCACCTCAGCAGCACCCGGGCAAGAAAGAAAATAGTGTGCTGGAGTCCCCCGGCCGGTACCTTCCCTCTCGAAGGAGGGGGACCCTCCCGGCAAAGGAATATGCCAGGCTAACCTGAAGGAAGGCTGCAAATATGAGGTAGGCAGCTCTGGGGGAATTGCAGGAAGGGGTCACTGGTGGTACTAGGTGGTTTGAAGGAGGAACAGGTCCCAGTGCGCGACAGGGGGAAAAAAGGATTACACAGAAAACAAATGCCTTTTTCCGGCACAGTTAGGGTGAAGCAACCCTGTGTAGTATTCCTGAACTTACCAGATCCTGTTATCTGGCCATAATGTGAACAGTAAGTGGCAGTCATGAGGACTGGTTGAGTACAGAGAAAATAACTATTAATTACAAAGAGATCTCCCCAAAGAACTACTATTCACCACGTTTTCATATGAGCTACTGTCCAGAAGTTTATTTCTCAGAGAATGACAGAGCTATTGCATAACCAATATTATTTACATACTTATAATGCAGTGCGTACAACTCATGGAAGTAATGTAGTCTCATACATGGTAAAAAGCAAGTAAAACAGATGTTCTAATAGGCTTTATTGATTACTTTAGGAAAGGAGCTGTGTTACTTTGCTCTCCTGTGCCTGAACAGTAAAAAGTAGTATTAAAGTATTTACATCATTACGATATAAATAAACAACACTCTACTCATATTTCCAGCCTTAAAATCACCCTTTCTGAGCCGTATTCATGTCCTTCATGCAACCCATGTTATAAGCACAATAACCCACTCGGGGGTGTGGGGTTATAGGCGTTTAATCCACACCTGGGGTGCTGTGAGGACCCTAGGCCTGTGGCTTTGTGCCTCACAACGCACCCCAGGTGTGGATTAAATGCTTATAACCCCACACCCTGTCACAGGTTATTGCTAATGTAACTGGTTAGCTTTTTTTCCCACAGGGAAACCCAGTTATAATTCACTGTTATAACCTGCTGGTTATAACGGCAATCATTCACTGGGTTTCCCTTGGTCCTCTCATGCGCCAGCAATGGCTCTTCCTTTCCTCTCCATCTTTCTTTAGCATTGGACATTTCACTGCCACTGGCATTCAGCAGTTAGTTAACTTAAAAAAATATTAACTGAGCTCTTTCTGGTATTAAACTCAAGCTTTTTAAAAGAAGTGAAGAAAAAGTGAAACATTTTGTTTCACTAGCTGCTTCTTACTGCAGACTGTGCTAAAACCTGACTGGACTACAGCTGCACAGGGATGTGTTTTCATTTTATGTAACTGCTGTGGCGAAAAAATGCTCCCCAGCAGTTATATAAAATAAAATACTGGGTGGCATATTTAACTCAAGATCTTACACAAACCCTAAGCATTGGATGCTGAAGTGAACGACTTGAACTTCGCTCTCGGGGTTTATGTTGCATCCAACCCCTTGGTGTGTGTAAAATCTCATTAACTACACCACCCCATGTATTATTCTATATATATATAATATCTGGTGACGTTTTGTTTTTTTCCCAGAGAGAAAGTCAAATGTAATTTGCTATTATAACTACCTGATTGTTTACAGTATTCATGCACTGGCCTCAGATTTTTTATGTTTATTGTGATCGACGTAAGCCATTACAAATTTAAAAACCTTACAATACATTAAAGACTTATTAAATGCATAGTTCTAGGGATGTTTATATGTTGTTCTTATCCACACTTGCTGGCATGTCCTTTCCCTTTAAGAATCGTGCTAGAAGGTCTAAAAGCTGGCTCCTCTCACCCAGCCGGATGGTATATCCCTCAGCTCCGTCCCTTGATGCCAGATCTTCCTTTCTACTGGAAGATTCAGGTTCCCTCCTTTTCACTCCTGCATTGAGTAGACCCTGATACTTAAACTTTTGGATTACTTACCTAAACTCAGACTCATACAAACAGAGTTGAGAAAGAAGTAAGTGTTTCAGTTGGGACTTGAACCCAGGCTGCCTGGAGTACCGTCCCAATTGCGCTAACCAGCTGCACCACTGAGACAACCTGGAACCAGGGCTGTTCCCGAGCACCTTACTCTTTCTCAAATGCACAACCCAGTGGCAACACAAATATTTACTTGCAAGAATCACACAGGAGTGTGGTGTGCATATTTATAGAACACATACAGAGGTGAGAAAGAAGTAAGTGCCTCAGCTGGGACTTGAACCCAGGCCATCCAGAATACCATCACGATTGCACTAACCAACTTCGCCACTGAGACAACTGGAACCTGGGCTGTCCCTGAGCACATTACTCTTTCTCAAATGCATAACCCAATGGCAACACAAATATTTACTTGTAACAGTCACACAGAAGTGTGTTGTTCACATTTATGGAACATATACAAGCAGAGGTGATTCCTCTGTTTGTGTATGTTCCCATAAATATGCACACCACACGCCTGTTGGGTGGTCTTTGCAGCTGCGGGGTCCACCGAACAACTCAAGCAGATGAAGGCTTTCGAGGCGGAGGTGGCTCGGGCTGACGATCAGTCCTCTTCAGCATCGGTCTTCATACCACACTTCCTTTACAGACTCCTTCAAGGAGTTGTGCCAGTCTCTCCTGACCAAGGGAGAGGGCCCGTCTGCTTTGCACTGCTCCCGTTCCCCGTAAAAAGGAATCCAAGGAGTCGAAAAGGAAGGAGAAGTCTCGTTGATGTCATTCTTGGGATCGAGGGAGGTCTCGTTCCAAGGAATCTCCAGTTTCGACTTCGGTCAAAACTGCAGCCCAGACGCTGGATTCATGGTACTCCCATCAGGCCAGCCAGCTAAGACATGCGATGATGACTCAGTCGAAATTGTTATCAACCCTGTTGACCAGTTGTCTCTGGATGAGGCTGACAATTCCTTGTTCAGGCCTCTGGTCCTGACTGGACCTACCGAGGAACCTTCTCATGGTCCCTGGCCCTGACCTGGAGGAGTCACAGGTCTCTGTGACTCCTTTTGAATGCCCCCGTCGATCCCCCCGACAGTCAAGGTCTAATTTTTGGTCACCCTCAACTCACAGGTCAAAGAGAACTCACAGACACCATGGGTGTTCGCAGCGACACCACTATTTGTCCTTGTCCTCCTTGGAAGAGGAGAGGCTTCAGCGCAAGTTGCGTCGATGCTATGAGGATCTCATATGGCAACAGTTGGTGTTGACCCCAGCTTCCACAAGGGCCATCAAATGGCTGTCACCCTCTAGGCTGACACCGACTCCTCCGGAGCCGGCAGACACCATCCCTCTGCCCGCGGAGCCGGGTGAAGACCCTCTCGGCTCAGCCAAAACTGGCCTCTCTGATGATTGTGGTGGGACCACCACCTAAACAGCCTCCCTCCAAGGCTCCTGTCAAGGAGTCTCGGCCCGCTAAGGGCCTCCTGCATAAGCTATCAGTCACCCTCACTCCCAACCATCCACGGCAGGTCGAAAGTGATGCAGGTGGTCGGCCAATCTATCTGGACTCCTCAAAGTCTGAGGACTCCTGGTTGCACTCTTGTCTGTTCGATGAGGTTTCGCTTGGGAATCTCTTGACAGAGGAGGATCCCATGTCCTTCATGGGCATTCTCCGCCTCATCTCCAAATCACGGAGATGAAACTGGAGCCTGATCAAAAACGGACTCAATATCCCCTAACAGACATTCTGACAAAAGGGGATTCTCTGACAGAGGCCTTCTGAGTGGCCAAAGTCATTGTTGACCCAGCCCTGGAGCTTTGGCAGCATCCTGCCTCTTGGCCTAAATGGCCCGCAAGTATACTGTTCCCATCGGCTCTCTTTCTGGGTTCACAGATCATCCTTTGGCTGAGGGGTTGGTGACTGAATCTGTGTTTCTGTGCTCGGGCAATTCAGGAGACACTGATAGACCTCCGGACAAAGAGTTCAAAAAACTGGACCACTCTACCAGAAAACTCTATGCTGCCTCCTCATTTGGTCTCCGTCAGGCGAGCTCTGCTGTCATCGTGGCACACTTCTCCCATGCCCTCCTGGACTCTCTAGATGAGGTGCTTCCTCATCT
Organism: Neoceratodus forsteri; assembly: GCA_016271365.2. Taxonomy (NCBI): domain Eukaryota; kingdom Metazoa; phylum Chordata; order Ceratodontiformes; family Ceratodontidae; genus Neoceratodus; species Neoceratodus forsteri. Next base: position 1,119,194,616 of record CM057458.1, read on the forward strand.
CCCCACAGACCTTCAGACCACGATCAAGCATGTCCGGAATCAGGGTTGAGTTGTGGCAAAACAGCAATTCCAGATGGCTCTGGACCTTGGGGATTCCTGTGCCCATTTGGTGGCACCCACAGTCGCCATGCGCTGCTGGGCTTGGCTGAGGGTCTAGACCTTTACGGCAGACACCCAGCACAGACTGGTGGATGTTCCCTTCCTGGGCACCGACTTGTTCAGTCCAAGAGTTGATGGTCACCTTCAGTGCTTTGAGAAGTCCAGTTCCACCTTGTACTCCATTGCTTCTGCCCAGAAGGAATCTCAGAGTTCCAAGAAGCAGAAGCGTAAGCCCTTTTGGCCTTCCACCCCTGCAGCCAAGCAGCCCCAGTACCAATCAGGGCAGCATCAGGCTCAATCTTGCTGCCCTCTGCCCAAGTCAGGGGCTTCAGTGGTCCATAAGCCTGGAGGGAAGTGTCCCAGCGGTCCCGCAGCTGGATGCTCCTCCTCCATGCTACACAGTGATGGGATGGGGTGACCACCTCCATGCCCATAATGCCCACTGTGGGTCCCCCCATGGGGGGCTGGCTCCATCACTTCCTTTCCATCTGGTCCGCTGTCACAGCAGACAGGTGGGTATTGGAAGTGGTCAGCCAGGGTCTGCCTCTGGAATTCGAGTAGTACCCACAAAGCTGAGCCTGCACCACACGGGAGGAGAAGGTATCCGTGGACACTTGGGCGGTTCTCCTAGATGACATCACCCAATTCCTCTGCAAGGAGGTAGTGGTCAGAGTTGCGGATCCCCCTGTCAACCCAAGGTTTGTTTCCAGGTACTACCTGGTCCTGAAACGGATGTTGGACTGTCGCCTCATTCTAGATCTGCACAACCTGAACAAGTTTCTCAGGTCTCGCACCTTCAGGATGGTAACTCTGTTTCAGATTACACCATCTCTCAAGTAGCATATGTGGTTTTGCCGTCTGGATCTGCAGGTTGCGTTCTTCCACGTCTTGATCTGTTCGTCACACCGAAGGTTCCTCCACTTCCAGGCAGAGGGAATCCTCTATGAGTTTCAAGCCATGCCATTCAGCCTGTCGTCAGCCCCCAGGGTCTTCGCCAAATGCACTTCAGTGGTGGCGGCCCATCTTCAGCATTGAGGGGCCAGGATGTAGCCCTTTCTAAATGACTGGCTCACAGTGGGTCCTTCCGGACAGGAAATGGAGAGGTCCAGGGATCTGGCTGTCCAGACCTGCCCTGATCTTGGCCTCCAAGTCAAAGAGGCCTAGTCAGAACTCATGCCTTCACAGGTGGCTTGCTTCATCAATACAGAGCTCGACTTTTGCCAAGCCAGAGCCAGGCTCCTGACGAACAGGGCAGAGGTTCTGTCCTCCTTTGCCTGATCATTTCTGGTTGGGCACTTGTGCCCTGCCCGGTACTTCTTGTGACTTCTGGGCTACATGGCGTCCTGCACCTCCATGGTTTGATGGACCCAGTGGCATACAGTATGCACCCCCTTCAATGGGAACTGGCCAGCCAGTGGACTCGGACTAGGTCATCTTGACCAGCTGGTCACTGTAACCCAGAAGATGTGAGTCGTTCTCCAATGGTACACCGTCCTGCAGTATCTGCAGGAAGGGATCCCATTTGTCCATCCCGAGCCAATGGTCATCTTGATGACCGATGCCCCTCTCATGGACTGGGGTGCCCACATGGGGGACCACAGAGTCCAGAGGCTCTGGACCTCTGAGGAATCCTGATGCCACATCAACCTGCTGGCGCTTCCGAGCAGCTCGGCTGGCACTAACTGCATTCGCTCCATTCCTTCGGGGTCAAGTGGTTCAGGTCCAGATGGACAACACCATGACCATGTACTATCTCAACAAACAGGGTAGCACGCACTCCTGGCCTCTGTGCAGGGAAGCTGTCCGCATCTGAACCCTCGTGAGCCGACTGGAGGCGAATCTCCTAGCCATTCATGTGGCATGAGCCTCAAATCAGCTAGTAGACACCCTCAGCCATGTGGGCGAGGTGTCCCAAGAGTGGTCTCTCCATCCAGAGGTAGTACACAGCCTGTTCTCCCACTGGGGCACTCCCCAGGTGGACCTGTTTGCCTCCAGGGAGAACGCAAAGCTGAGGCTGTTCTGTGCCCATCCCCCTCACCAGGGCTCACTGCAGGGGGAATGCCTCCTCAAGGCCATGGGCTCCAGGCCTCTTTTATACCTTCTCTCCACTTCCCTTTGATCTACAAGGTGCTCCTCAAGGTCAGGAGGGACAAGGCACAGGTGATCCTGGTGGCTCCAGACTGGCCCCACCAGTTTTGGTACCTAGATTTCCTCAGCCTCAGCAACAGGCTTCCAAGGTGTCTTCCAGCATGCCAACCCTGTTTTCAGTCAATCAGGGCAAGGTCCTCTACCCAGGCCTTCAATCCCTGCACCTGAAATCCTGGTTGCTGAGCGGCTAGAGTTCCAGGCTTTAGGTCTCTCTGAAGATGTCCTCACCGTAGTTGAGGCATCTAGGAAGGAATCAACCAGGAAGTGCTATGCCTTCAAGTGGAAGAGATTCTCTATTTGGTGTCAGGGTAAGGGCCTGAACCCTTTGTCCTGTCCAGTGGCTACAATTCTTGACTACCTTGGGTCTCTCTCCAAAGAGGGTCTTCGGTCTACGACCCTTAAGGTGCACCTGGTAGCCATCTCTGCTTACTGGGCATGGGCCGGTCAGCAGACAGTGGCACAGGCATTTCTTCAAAGGCCTTGACCATATTTCCCCTCCAGTGCATGAATCATCACCACCATGGGATCTGCTGCTGGTACTGGCAAAGTTCATGGGCAAACCATTCGAACCAATGCACAGGAGTGAGATGTTACACCTGTCATGGAAGATCGCCTTCCTGGTGGTTGTCACGTCAGCCAGAAGGATTAGGGAGCTCCAGGCGCTCTCTGTTGAGTCTCCCTATCTGGTCTTCCACAGGGAAAAATTTGTCCTTTGCCCCACCCCGAAATTCCTTCTGAAGGTTGTGTCAGAGTTTCACCTGAACCAGAAGATGACTCTGCTGGTGTATTACCCTAATCACACCTCGGAGGCCGAGTACTAGCTCCATACTTTGGACCCGAGACGAGTGCTCTCTTATGTATAAAGAGCACATGGCCGGAGTTTGGGGAGAGGTTCGCCAGCTGTTTGTCACCTACGCTGAAACCGCACATGGCAGACCTGCAGTCAAGAGGATGATTGGCAGATGGATTACATCATACATTGATCTCTGCTATAGGTTGGCAGGTAGGGAGCCTCCCATAGGGCTTAGGGCTCATTCCACCCACCATACTGCTGTGTTGGTGGCTGCTTCTAGGGACGTCCCTATCCAGGATATCTGCAGAGCTGCTACCTGGAAGTCAGCAAACACTTTCATTTCCCATTACGACATTGACCTAGAGTCACGCCAGGATTCTGGTTTTGGGGCCTCAGTTCTCCAATCTCTGTTCCCTAAATTGGGGGTGTGTGCCTTGCCTCCCTCCTACCAGAGAACTGCTAGGGGTCTGCCAACAAGTGTGGATAAGAACAACATATCCACATCCCTAGAAACACAGATTACTCACCTGAAACAGTAGTTCTAGGTATGGTATATGTTGTTCATCCACACTGACCCACTCAGCCTCCCCGGCTTCGACACACAACCTCTGCTTCCAACGGGCAAGATCTGGCGTCAAAGGGCAGAGCCGAGGGACATACCACCTGGGTGTGTGGGAGGAGCCAGCTTTTAGCCCTTTCAGCAAGATTCTTAAAGGGAAAGGACATGTCAACAAGTGTGGATGAACAACATATACCACTCCTAGTACTACTGTTATAGGTAAGTAACCTGTGTTTATCATCTTATTAATATAGTACATGGAGCATACTTTGAACTACGCATTCTTCATCGTTCCTAAGGTACAGTGCAATTACTTCAACTGTTTGTGTTATCAATGGAAGAGACCAGTATTCCCAGTTTAAAACTCAGCTGAAAATGTATGTATTTTACTTAGCCTTCCCTAATTGTGGTTAATCTGCTTTTTATTATTTTTGTTTTAAATTTATATCTGATTTCATGTGCAGCGTCTTGATTTTGAAAGGCGCTATAAAAATAAAGTTTGATTTGATTTGAATAATTCATTCCAACAGGTAGTTACAATACTTGAAAACCTTTTAAAATATTTCTGCCTAAAGTTTTGGCACCATCTGCAGTCATATAGGATGGTGTATAGATCGTGTGACTCTGTGACAGTCAGTTGATAATTTTGTTGTCGACCAACGTTACAGTGACTCCTTTATGTTGACCGCATTTGCCGTCGGCTTAAGTGGAGTCACGTCAGACTGTTTTTTCTTCAGAGGGCTTTCCCCTCCCCCGCACTCCCCATAAGGGGGGCGCTGTCTCCCTGCACCCCCCTGCTACTAAATTAATCAACTCCAGGTCAGAGTTGCTTCGGGTTGGGAGGGCTGCAATACCCCCTGAAAGCAGTGCCGGGGTTCCGCACTGACACTACAGCGACCTGACGCTGTGTTGCAAAGTGGCATCGCAGTAAAGTTGTCACCATAGCAACAGCATACCGATCTTGTTACTGTATACTAACGGCACAGTGAAACCCAGATGGCAACGGGCATTGTGGAGATGGGGATTTCACGGTGACGGACTGTGCACTGACGGGGTGTAGGCACCTAACTCCACTGTCTGTGTGACATGGAGTTATCTAAAGTAGGGGAGTTTTTAAGGACACTAGAAATGCATTCATAGGTGCAGACTCCATGGGTGCTGAAGTGCTCAAGCATCCACAATATATATTTTTTTTAACCAGAGGAGGCACACTAAGCTGAAAGCTTGTTTACAGGTGTGACCTGGGAGCACAAGGAAGTTAAGTGATTTGCTTAGGGTCACACAGTATGCAAGTGGTGGCTATGGGATTCAAACCCAGGTCTCCAGGTTTGCTGCTCAGAGCCTTAAACTGCTGCCTCCTCGTGACTTGATCACCCTCAATGTTTTGAGGGCAACCTGCCAAAAAAGCTTACTAGGGAGCCTGGCCATAGGGAAAAAAATACTACCTACTGGCAGTGAGCACCCGCAAGGCTTTGTAAAAGTTGGCACCCCTGAAAGCAGTATAATTCCCTTATGTACTGTTTGACATTCTTGGTGATACCAGACCACCAGGCCGTGGTCTTGAGTCTTTGGAGTGTATTTTCCACTCCAAGGTGTCCACCAGTGAGGGTGTCATGCACCTGGTGCAACAATTCGGGCCTAAGATGACGGGGAGCCACCCACAATTTTGTGGTGGTGTCATCTGGTTGGTACCAAATTAGCTTGTCATTTGGTGACAAGTGTAACTTACCGTCATGCCTTCTGTATGGGTTATGGGCAGGTAGAGTTTTCTCAGTGCTTTTGTCCAAAAATCTGAACACGTCCTTGAGTTCAGAGTCAGCATGCTGAGCTTCTGACAAATCCAAGGGGGATAAGGGTTCAGATTTCCTTTTGACAGCTGCAATGTGCATGGCCACTCTGGCTTCTGGATGGTCCATCATCCAGATGTCCCGCCCTCGGGCACCTTCCTTAGCAAGGGTGTCAGCTGTGTCATTGAAGGCATGATAGGGGTCATGTATGGAATGGGCCTTAACCTTACGTACATAGAGTTTGTGTGCAAATTTCTGTGCCAGTGAATGAATGTATTTACCAGATCCTTGTGTTTCACTGGAGTGCCATCAGAAGAGGTAAAGGAGTTCTTCTGCCAGAAAGGGAGAAATTCTGTAAGAGAACAACAAACCCAGTTAGAGTCTGTAAAAATGATGGTATCCCTGGTTCCATGCTGGATGAACTTGAGGGCACAGGCTACAGCTGCCATTTTTGCATACTGTGATGACGTTACACTCCAGCGTTTGGAAATTTTAATAGTATTATCAATAGGGTAAACCACAAATATACCCATTCCTGCTATCTGTTCTCCCTGATAATAGGAGGCTAATCCATCTGTGAAAACGCAACACAATGAGGTGTTCTCAGGTAGGTGTGGTATAGCAGAAAGGAAAGGGCCTGGATCTGGTAGATCAGGTGGCTGCAATGAATAGTCATGTGGTTTTCCTTGGAAAAGGAGGCCATGCGCCAGCATGGGTGCCATTTTTGTTGGGTGAACCTTGATGTCCCTATCCTGGAGAAGGAGGGACCAGTGTGTCAGTCTGGTGTTAGAGACAGATCCATCCTTTACTCTGTCTGAGAGTAGGAATGTTGTAGGGGTGTGGTTTGTACTAATGATAAGAGGGAAATACCCAGTGATATGCAAAAAGTGCTTGACAGCCCAGTAGGTAGCCAGAAGGTTCCTTTTACAAAGGCTGTACTTCTCTTCCACTGGGGTCAAGAGCTGTGATGCATATGTAGTGGGTTGTAGGGTGCCATGAACCTTCTGGGTCAACACTGCAGACGCTGCAGTGTCAGAGGTGTCGGATTCCAGATGGAATGGCGGGGCTGGATTGGGATTGACCAAGGCTGGAGCTGAGGCCAGGGCCTGCTTTAGTGACGTCACAGCCTTGGTATGTACAGGGCCCCAAGTCCAGGGAACATCCTTTTTTAGTAATTCATACAAAGGGGTGGCCTTCTGAGCAAAATCACAAATAAAATTTCTGGAATAATTTACCATACCTAGAAATCTTCTAAGGGTAGCCACGCTGGTTGGGAGTGGCAAGTCTTGTAACTCCTGTATCTCCTTCCAGATAGGACTTCTGCCTTTGTCTCTTATCCTTAAGCCAAGAAAGAGTACCTCTTTCTGGCACAGCTGTGCTTTTGGTGGGTTACATTTGAGGCCTGCTCTCTGAATGATGGTCAACAATTCGTCCAAGAGGTCCAGATGTTGCTCCTGTGTGGCTGTCACCAGCAACAGGTCTTCCACATACTGCAAGAGGCACTGAGATGTAGAGAAACCCTCAAGAGCATCCATAATGTGCAGATGAAATAGAGAGGGGCTGTTGTGGAACCCCTGTGGTAAACAGGTCCACATGTACTGCCTACCTCAAAGGTGAAGGCAAACTTATATTGATTCTTAGGAGCCAATGGCAATGACCAAAACCATTGGAAATATCCAGGGCACTAAACCATTGTTGGTCAGGGGTCAGGCATCGTAGCACATCTGGTGCTGATCCCACTTTTGGGGCACAACTAGGGGTGACCTGGTTTAGTCTCCTGTAGTCAATTGTAAGTCTCCATGCACCTGTGGGTGTTTTCACAGGCTACACAGGGGAATTTGCAGTGGAAACACATGTCCTGATTACAACTTGTTTGAGAAGCAATTTGATTGTTTCTCTAAGAGAGGGAAAGGCCTCGGATGGAAATGGGTATTGCCTTTGCCTCTCATGGACTGGGTGTGTCACCTCAGTGACAGTATGCATCTTGCCATTATCATGTTTGTTAGTGGCAAATGCCTCCAGATGCCTTTGCAAGATGGGAAGAAGCTTTGGGAAAAGCTCATGGTTTTTGAACAAGTCTATGACATCATATTCTTTGTCGTTTGCAGTAATTGTTGCAACCACATGTGAGTTAGGAATCATGACAGTGTGGTACTGTCCCTGGATCTGTATCAACAACATATTGGCCAGGTCTACCACACAGCCCTGTGGTGCCAAGAAGTCAATTCCAATAATACTAGGGTGATCATGCAGTACCATAAGCTGAAAGGTATGATATGCCTCCAGGCGTCCCAGTGTCACAGGTAGTGGCAGAGAGTGGCATGCAGGTAGCCTAGTTCTGTCTACGCCAAACATGTTGGTTTTCAATCTGGTAGACCAAGGTGATGTGGCTGGGTTATCATCATGCAGTACAGACACTGCTGCGCCTGTATCCAGCAATACTGTAAGTAGGCTGCTCCAGACCTTACAGGGTCTCCCGTTTGTATCCAAGACTAGCTTGTTTACAATATGGACTGGGGTCTCGGGCCTCGGGCCTGTATTTGTCAATCCATACTAGTAGAGGCATGGGGATGCTCTTTAAAGAGCGTTTGGGCCTGGTCCCTGTGGACCGTTTCACCATGCTGTACTGATGCTATATAGGGAGCCGCTTCCTGGTTCAGGCCTTTAAGGGCATGAGAGCCTGGGTTTTCGGTATCCCCATGGCCCCTTGAGGCCTGCCCTCCCGGGTGTACTGCAGCAAGGGCCTGAACTGGAACAGCATCTGCTACGGAGTGCACTTGCCCGAGATGGTTTCGGAGGCTTCGGTTTTCATCAGCTATTTTCCTACATGAAGGGCCTGGTCTCTGTTGTTTACCCTTATTATTTTTATGGTCTTTCTTGTTTTTGTGATAGTTCCGGTTTCTACCCCAGGATTGCTGCTGTTCGGCCTGCTGGGGTTGTTGGTTTTCTGTAGGGAGGGTCTGTTTCTCTTGGGTCTGCCCTTCCACCATGTAGTGCATTGTGGCTTCCGGGATGGGTTCCACGGCAGCTACCTTCTTGGAGCCAGAGCTTGAATCATGGATGTAGAGCTGATACACTCTCTCCATTTTCCAAAGAATGTTGGAAAACTTATCTGTGGTGGGATAGGTGGTTGGCTCTACCTTCTCTCGCACTGCAGGGATCATGTTCTGAAGGAACAGGGTTTTGTACTCAATAAGGTCCACACCCACGGCCTCCCCAGCAAGATTGTTTCCTGCTCGGTAGGCCATCCAGAGCCTCTGGTGGAAGGTCGCTGGAGTTTCCTTTGCATTCTGTTTCACACAGTATGCGAGCATCACTCCCAGGACACCTGGGTTATGTACGGTAATGAGTTCAGCTGCAACTTCATCAAAGGTGGCATGGCTATCCTGATGGATAGTATCGGTGAGTTTCTCCCATAGGCCAGGATCAATGGTCTGGCACAGGACCTGGACTTGGTAGTCTGAAGCGAGACTCAGCATTTTGCATTCGGAACGCACCTTTTCCAAGTGGCAACTGAGGTTGTCGGATGGGCTCATCCTACCAATGCTGTCAGCTATCTGCTTAACAGAGTGGGCCATTTGTAGGGGATTACTGGGACAATCGTTCAGAGATAGATTGTCTCGGGTGCCCTGCAGGACTGCCTGAGCTGCGGTGTCAGCCACAGTCCGGACCATCTGTTTCCAAGTAGCACTCTCCTGCAGCATCTGTTTGATCTGCGTTTGGAGGTATGCACATGATTGCTATACATTTTACTTTCTAATATATACATGTAATTGTTATTTCTTGTGTCTTATATCTGAAGTATTTCTTTCTTTCCGTTTTGCTAATTGCAAGATTTTCTCATGGAAAATACTTGATGTGATGTGTCCAGCGGTAGAAACATAGAAATTGTTGGCAGAAAAGGACCGCCAGGCCCGTCCAGTCTGCCTGCAAGCCATACACTTGTTTGCAGCCTCTGACTCTACCTGGTGAACGGCTTTGCACCACTCCTCCCCCTCTCTTAAGGTTCCCTTATGCCGGCCCCAGGTATGTTTAAATCCCTCCACTGTGTTTTCTCTCACCACCTCCTGTGGCAAACTATTCCATGTGTCCACCACTCTTTGTGTGAAGAAACACTTCCTCACATTTCCCCTTAACTTGCCACCTTCCAATTTCATATCATGTCCTCTAATTCTTGTACTCCTGTGTTGGAAAATGTCACCCCAGTGCACCTTGTTGTTGCTCTTAAGGTACTTTAATGTTTCTATCATGTCCCCCTGGTCTCTCCTCTCTGCCAGCGAGTACGTATTGAGGTTCTTTAATCTCTTCTTATATGTTTTCTGGTGCAAACCCTGTACCATCTCTGTCACATTTCTCTGGACTGCCTACATCCTGTCAATGTCCTTATGGGGGTGCAGCCTCCAGAACTGCACACAGTGCTCTAGGTGACGCCTCACTAGTGTTTTATATAATGGCATCACCACTTCCTACCTTTTGCTAGTGATGCCTCTGCCTATGCACCCCAGCATGCCACTGGCCCTCTCTGCAGCTTTGTACTCTGCTTTGACACCTGTAGGTCATCTGAAACGATAACCCCCAGATCTCTTTTTTCCGTGGTGATCATCAGCAACTCCTTCCCCCCACCCTGTAGCTCTCCCCAGGGTTCCCTCAGCCCAGGTGCATTATTTTGCACTTCTTTGAGTTTAACCTTAGTTGCCACACCTTGGACCTTTTTTTTAAGCTTACCCAGGTCCCTCCTCATTTTCTCCAACCTGTCTGGAGTATCCACCCTGTTACAGATGTTGGTGTCATCTGCAAACAGGCAGACCTTTCCTTCCAGCCCTTCCGCAATGTCACTGATGAAGACATTAAACAATACTAGCCCAAGAACTGATCCTTGAGGTACCCTGCTGACCACCCCCTCTCCTGGACTGAATCCCATTTACAACCACCCTCTGCCTCCTCTCTCTTAACCAGGTACTAACCCAGTTTACAAATTGGTAGTTAACCACTTCCTAACCCAGTTTACTACCTTGTGTCCATGCACAGACTACCCATTTTGTTAACCAGCCTTTTATGTGGGATGGTGTTGAAGGCCTTTCTGAAATCAAGGTAGCAACGTCCACAGCTCCTCCCTAATTTACCTTTCTTGTCATCCATTCAAAACAATCTGTCAGATTCGTCTGACAGAACCTCCCTGATGTGAATCTATGTTGCCTCGGATCCTGGGCACCATTGGATTCCAAGTGACCTACTATTCTTTCCTTAAGCAATGACTCCATGATCTTACCACCACTGAGGTGAGGCTGACCAGCCCATAGTTTCCTGCCTTCTCCCTGCTACCACTTTTGTGTAGCAAGACCACATGTACCCTCCTCCAGTCCTCTGGAACGACTCCTGTGTGGAGTGACTTGGCGAACAAGACTGCCAGAGGTGCTGCAAGCTCCCTCTGCAGCTCCCTTAATGTCCTTGGGTGTATCCCATCTGACCCCATTGCTTTGTCCACCTTCAGTTTTGTGAGCACCTCTAGTACTCTTTCCTCTATGAATGCACTTGTGTCTACTCCCCCCACTTCATATCTGTTGCCTAACTGTGGTCCTTGACCCTCCACTACTTCAGTGAATACTGAACAGAAGTATTCAGTATTTCCACCTTCTCTGGGTCACCCTTCTTGCACTTCCCCTCCTCCCCTCTGAGCCTTACTATCCTCCTGTCCTTCCTTCTTTCACTGATGTACCTAGAGAATATCTTGTCCCCTTTCTTCACCGTCTGCGCTAATCTTTCCTTAGTTTGCACCTTTGCGCTCCTCACAGCTTTCCCCGCATCCCTTAGACACTGTAGATACCCCTCCCTATCTTCCTCCTTTTGAGTCTCCTTATATTTCCTGAAATCCACTCTTTTGGCCCTTACTTTGCTTGCCACCTCTTTCAAGAAACATAGTAGTTTCCTTCTTCCCTTGCCTTTGTTTACCAACCTGATGCACTGGTTTGTTACTCTGCTATGGCTCCTTTCAGGTGTTTCCATTGCTCCTTAATTCCCCCTCCTCTCTCCCCCCTCACCAGGGCTTTCTTGACACATCTCCCCATCTTAGCAAAGTCTACCCCTCTGAAATCTAAGACTTTTGCCTTCATGTGGCTTGACTGTGTCCCAGTTCCCATGCTGAACCACACTACGTTGTGGTCGCTAGACCCCAGTTAACCTTCTACCTGGCCCTCTTTATTTTTTTAAACTCAGCTTTATTCATGTTATTGATGGCCACAGAAATACAGAGAATAACAGCATAGATACAGATTATTTGATAATCAGCGCTGGTCCAATAAACTATATATAAGGCATACAGAATAAAAAGTCAATTGTGGCATCGAAAGAATGCTTTCCGGCTGGCCTGGCCTTTCTAAAATGATGGCCTTAGGTCCAGACCTTTAATTAAAACTGCAGTTATTTAAGCTGATGTAAAACTTCAAATTAACAACCATGGCTATAAAGTAGGCCTCAGCTTTGTTTTCAGCTACATGTAATAACTCTCCTTACATCCCAAATTCAGCCTCTATGAAGGGGTAACTATGGATAGAGTGGCATAAGGACAGTCCTATGTCTTCTCTGAGTGGGGCATGTAACGGGGGGGGGACATTAATCCTGAGGGTAACAGCAGAACTAACAGATTGCTCCCAGTCAGGCCTGGTCTATGCAGGCACGGATGCTCAAGGGCCACTAGGATCTTGCTGGACCTGTGAGCTGAATTGAAGCCTCCATGTTTCCCACTGCTGCCAACGTAGCGTGTGATGGTCATGTTGAAGCCTCAGCTTAGCTGTGAGAGACTCCATCAGTACCACATTCTCGACCCTATTTATCCAGTCATGTAATGTAGGGGAGTTCCTTGCTAAGCCATTTGGCCATGATACACTTCAGTCCCACTGTGAGGAATATAAGCAACACTGCTCATGTGTATCCATGTAGATGGGTTACTGTTGGAATTTCAAGAACTCATTCTGTAAAGGTAATGGGGATGTCATAGATACATAGATACATAGACAGTGTCGGCAGATAAGGGCCTATGGCCCACCCAGTCTGCCCATTTGAGCTTGTAAGTTCAGTTTGTTTTCCTAGAAGTCTGTTGCCCCTTACCCCTGACCTCCAGAATTCCTTTATGTCTATCCCATGCATTCTTAAATCCCGTGATTGTTTCAGCCCCCACCACTTCCTCTGGCAGGGTGTTCCACTTGTCCACAACTCGTTCTGTGAAGAAATTCTTTCTCATGTTTCCTCTGAATCGTCCTTCCTCCAACTTCGTCCCATGCCCTCTAGTCCTGGAACATCTTTTTTTGCTTAAAATAGTGTTTTCCTGCACCCTGTTTCTCCCTGTAAGATACTTGTATGTCTCTATCATATCCCCTCTCTCCCTCCTCTCTTCCAGGGAGTACCACACCCATCATCTCTTTTATTGTCTCTTTAAGCTGTTCTCAGAAAATGGTCAACCTGAGACAATCCCAGGAAATGTGCGAATGATTACCTTCCCCTCCACACCCCTGCCAGCACAAGGCATCCCCACCTGTATAGTGGCATGTAATTGTAGGTACTCAGAATTACCGGATAAGAATTTTCCAATAGAACTCCCACCACACAGGGGATGAGGTTACCCTCCAACCGAATTTTAATCTACGATTCAATGCAGCTTCACTAATAGTTATATTTGCTTCCCTTTCCCAGGCTTTTCTGTGATCCTCTAAGGAGTCTCCCCCTACCTGTAATTGGATTCTGTATAGATTCGTCACAGGTTTAATTGGGGCAGAAATTGTGACCACTCGATACAGGAAGTTTTCCCAGCTTGTGAGTGGCCTGGTTAATCTCTCGAAGTGATCCGAGGAAAGTATAAACTGCCTCACCTGTAAGTATCTGAAAAATTCTGCATTACCCAGCCAAATTTTTCCATCACCCTCTGAAAGGATATACAACCACCTCCTTCTATCAATTGAGAGAATCTGGTGATCCCTCATACTTCCCATCTTGCAAACCCAGCATCTAGCATGGGGGGAAGCTCATCTCATGACAGATAAGGGACAGGGGACCCCTTCCCTTAGGAATTGCCAGCAACTTTCTGACCCTTTGAAGTACATAAAGCCCTTGTCTGACCCATCTATTGCTGATGAGGTTTGAGTATTCTTGGGGCGCAGAGCCAATGTCAAGGAATATAATGGTCTCCCCTCTGGTAACTGATTTTCCAACTCATACCATCGGGATTCGACTCTCTGTTTAGCCTAAGTTAAAACTGGGCCCATTTGTGCTACTAGATAGTATAAGTGGAAATTGGATGTGGCGAGGCTCCCCCTCTCCTGAGGTAGGAAAAGAAAGTGCCTAGCCACCCTGGGTTTTTATGCTGCCAGATGAACTTCCGAGTTTTCTTAACCAGTTCTCACCTCCATCCATAATTTCCTGGCACACCAGTTGCAAGAATGGTATGAGGAGGTTTGCAAATGTTTTAAAAAAATTCTGAGGAGAAACCATCAGGCCTTGGGGCTTTACCATTCTTTTAGTTGGTGATGTGGGCAAAGAGTTCCCCTTTAGTGGTGGCTCCCTCCAGGTGGTCACCTGCCAGTTGGGAAAGAGATCTCGGCTCTAAACCCCCAAAAAAGGCTGAGAGTTTTGCATCATAATCTGTAATCAATTCCTGGGTGTATAGGTTCTTATAAAATTCTGCGAACTTCTTAGTAATTGCCTCTGGACGGCTAATTAATTTACTGCCATCAGGTTGGTCTCTAAGTTGGGGGACCAGCCTGCTGACCTGTTGCTGCCTCAGAGTAGCTGCCAGCAGTTTCCCCACCCTATTACCACTTTCATAGTAGTTCTGATGGATTCTTCTATAGGAGGCCTCCATCTGGGAGATGACTACCTTCTCCAAGGCTAGACGTTTCTGTGCTAAAACCTTCTGCATCTGACTATTCAGTGAGATTTTATGTTGAAACTCCAAATCCACCAGTTCTGTCTCCAATTCTACCCTCTTCTGTTCCCTGCATTTCTTATCTTTGGAGGAGTACCCTATGATGATCGCCCCTAGAACTGCCTTTAAAGCATCCCACCTAATAGCATGCAAAGTTTCTCTCATCAGGTTCTCTCTTGTCATAGGTTTGAATCTACCTCTTTTTTTTTAAAGTTAATAATTTTATTGAGTTTTCAAACATAAACATACGGCTCAATAAAAACAAAACGGTTATATTACATGTGTGTTGCCAACTTGTTACATGCAAGGCAGTAGTGACTGAGGCCTATCATTACTGTAAAGAATTATCTACATGCTGTACCTGCTTATCAGCATGTAAATCACAACAAAAAAATTACCCAGGGTTCATAACCTGTGTCTGTTTGAGTGCCTTTCAAACTTAAACTTGTTCAAATACCCCGCTGGATAGGAGCTCTGTCGGGGCATCTTTGCCCTTATAGGCACATTTGTGCCTTGGCCAGGTTGTTAGGGAAACAGAGGATAGTGGATGAGCAACAGTGAACAACAACACTGTTGTTCACTTCGAGAGGTTGTCATGACAACCAAGAAAACCTCAAGAGCGAAGCTCGAGAGGTTTTCGGTTGGCATGAAAACCTTGAGAAGTGAACCAGTGTTGTTGTTCACTGTTGCCCATCCACTGTCTTTTATAGTGTATGGGCAACAGTAAAAAAAAAAAAATTTTTGACTTCTTTCCCAGTCGCGCCATGATGTCGGGGACCCCTGCCCCACCTCGCCCATGTCTGTGACAACACTACGCTTGGGTCCACATTTGAAATAAGATCCTGGTGTCCTGCTGTGTGCTGGCTAATATTTAATGAAAAAGCCACTTACTGCTCAATAAGAACTTCCTCCAGTGCCTTCCCGTACCTTCACTGAACTGCCGTGGCCATTTTATGGATGTGGAGAAACCGCGACTTGTGCATGCGCAAATGTGATCAGGGCTGTTGTACCATCGATGTGACATACTCACGATGGTACACCAACATCGTGACGTCACATTGATGGTACAACAACAATTTTGAGGGAATACAACGTTCTAACATACACTATAGGATATTATTTGGGTACGCTGAGCTCAGCCTGCCTGTCAACTGTCTGCCAAATAAGGTAGTTTATCAACAGACAGGATATTCCATAGTTTTAACTACCTTATTAAGTATTTACATGCCGATATTTACTTAAGAACAGTCATAGGCAAATAGGGTTAGAGGCCTGACACAGTGCTTATTGGTCAGATTTAGAGAAATTATTGCAAATAGGGACAATGATAAGTCAATTGTGTAGCAGAAGGCATTTATTCAAGGCTGTTGTTATCCATAAACACATAGACAATAAGAAAAAAGGGATAAGAAAAGAAAAACACTTGGTACATGCAACTGTTATCCCTTACACTTGAAGAATTTGGTGGGGTGCGGTAAAATGGCAGCTCTTAACCTATATCTAATCCCTGAAACAACCTTTGTGGTACCTGGGCATGGGCGCTCTTAACCTATGCCCTGCTGGGGAAGATTGCCTTTGTGGCCCTTTGAGGTGGCAGTCATCTTGTTTAGGTATTGATAAAAGAGTTCCCAAATACTCATATGAATCCGCAGTGTGTTACTGGATATTTATTTATTTATTTATTTAGTTAAACATCAGTTTAGAAACCTTTGAGCCAGAGGCTCATTTACAAAGGTACCTCGTCACAAAGAGGACATCAGAACAGTAGTACAAGGGACACAGTACTTACAAACAAAAAAGTTACAGTTCAATTACAATTTTGTTACAATAGAATACAATCTCCAACGAAGCAAAAGATAACAATAGGTGCAAAACTTATGGTCGGGGGAGAGCTGGTGGGAGTAGAAGGGAGGGAGATAGGGGAGGAGGAATTAGTAGGGAAAGGAAGGAGGGGGGAGCCGCTCAGTGAGCATTGTCAAACAGAGTATATATATATTTTTTTTTTACACTAGGCTAGCGGCAGTTGCATTTGCGAGAGCTAAGCAGGAAGTTTCTGAGCCTGGGCTTAAAGCAAGCTAAGGTCAGTGAGTTTGAGACACTGGCAGGGAGGGAGTTATACCAGTGGGTGCACGGTAGGGGAATGCCCTCTGACCTTGAGAGGTCCTGGCTCTCGGAATAACTAGGGTAGCTCTTGACGAGCTGCGCGGATCAGGGTCGGTGCAGTACGGCGAATGGAGTTGGATAGGCCTATGGGGGATAGGCCACGCAGGGCTTTAAAGGTGAGCTGGCATGTCTGATACATGAGTCGCTCTTCCAGGTTGAGTAGGGTAGCCAGGGTGTACAGCTCACATGTGTGAGTGAGTCTGGGAGCACCAGTGATAAGTCTGCAGGCCTTATTAACTGTGAGGCGAACCTTGTTGAGGGCAGTCTGATCTGCTGAGCCATAGACCGGAAGGCCATAGTCAACGGAGACATGACAGAGGAGGTGACAGCCAGGTGGAGGGCATCAGGAGGGAGGCATTTTGTGCCGGTAAGGAATGCCTAGCCGTGAATTGGCGACAGAATTTAGGGCAGATACATGTCCATGGAATGAAAGTGCAGGGTCAAAGGTTATACCAAGATATTTATAGGACTGCACCTGGTCAATGACGAGATTGGGTGTGGAGTGGACAGCTAAGGGAAACTTGCTGTACTTATTTTGGGGTGGAGAAGAGCATCGTTTTGTTTTCTTAAGGTTGATAACAAGTCGGTGCTCAGTGAACCAGGTAGCTGCAGAGTCAAAGACTAGTTGGAGGGAGTTCTGTAGCAGCATGGGGTCATTGTGGGAGGCAACGAGAACAGCATCATCAGCATAGAGAAGCATCTTACCCGCACAACTGCTGGGTAGGGAGTTAAGAAAGAGTGAGAATAGTAGGGGTCCAAGAATTGAGCCTCTATGGCACCTCAGAGCGAATGGGGCATGTTTCAGAGAGAGTACCGCTGACTTTCACACATTGGGAGCAGGCGAAGAGATAGCTGGTGCACCAGGAACAGGTCCTGAGGCAAAGCCTATTAGGTCGAGGTGGAGAGCAAAAGAGGATGTGAAACGGTATCGAATGCTTTAGACAGGTCAATGAATATAGCACCAGCCAGGGCACCAGAGTCCAAGGAGGCATGGAGGAAGTTTGAAAATTCCAGGAGTGCTGTATTGGTACTATGACCTGCTCTGAACCCGTGTTGTTCAGGGCAGAGAACATTGTACTTACAGAGGTAGTCAGAGACTTGGGATGCCACAATTTTCTCTAACGCCTTAGAGAGGGGGGAGAGGATTGAGATGGGTCGGTAGTTACCCGGAAGAGTCCTGTCACCACCTTTATGGACAGGGGTAACTGTGGCAATCTTCCAGGCAGAGGGGAATTGTCCGAGACAGAGTGATTTGTTGAAAATGCACGTAATAGGTGAGAGGACCTGATCCAGGACCTGGCTGAAAAGCAGGGATCAAGTGAGTCATTACCGATGGTGTTACCTTTTTAGGGCATTTAGCAAGTAAGGCTTAGCTTCTTGCATGGTGACACGCACGCAGGGTGGAAAGAGGGGCGGGCAATAGGTGGTGGTACAGATGGAGGAGGTGGACTGAAAAAGTTACCAGGAAGTACTGAGCTAAGGTTGGTAAAGGAGTTATTGAGGTGGGTGGCAATGAGGGCAGGGTCAGAGGAGACGGTACCATTGATGTTGAGAAGAGAAGGAGAGGGGGACTGGGAGTGACCATTCAGTTGCTTGATGTCCCAGAAGCACCTGGGGTTCCCCCAGGAGGAGGTAAGAGAGGCTTGGTAGTATTCTGCCTTTGCTTTGCGGATGGCCCAGGTGCACTGGTTGCGGGCGGCAGCATAGGACTGCCTGTCAGCTGACCGGCCAGTAGCAACAGCAAGGTGCCAAAGATTGTCACGTTGCTTAAGTTGCCACAGTAGGGCAGGGGTGATCCAAGGGGCATGTTTCACTTTGGACCTCCTAGCAGTTATGGGAGCAAAGATATCACAGGCAAAGTTGAAAGTGCTTACAAAGAAGGCCAGGGCCAAGTCAATGTTGGTCTGCCCCTCGCCGAGGGGACCAATCAGTGTGGGCAAGGAAGCGCTTAAGGCCTATGAGTCCCCCAGGCCTAAGCCGCCTGAGGATTTTGACCAGGATGAGGGGCGAGGGTTTCCCAGTTGAAAAGCACAGGGAGTGGTCACTGAGGCAGTCAGGAGGATTTGGATGTTGTGGATGCGGATTGGCCTGTTGGTGAGGACCACATCCAGGAGGGTGCTTGTCTCCCCTAGGGTTTTTCTAGTAGGCTGTGTGACCAGTTGAGTTAGGTCAATTGAATCGAAGCCTCACGGTGGGAGGAGGACAAGGGGCAGAGCCAGTTTATATTCAAGTCGCCCACCAAGATTTGGTCCGACGAGTTGGGTAGGGAGGTGAGGTAGTCAATTAGTGGGCCCAGGGCCTGGGATTGGTTCTTGGGGGGTATGTAGGCTACGGTTAGGAATAATGGGCCTCTAGCTGGGCCAGGGGACAGCTTTAGAGTAAGTGCCTGGGCCTTATGGTCAAGGTCAGGCGGGGGGAGTGGTAGCCCCATGAGAGAATCCTTCAGATAGAAGACACAGCCTCCCCTCTCCTGCCGACACAGTCCAACCGTGGAGAGGTAGCCAGAGAGAGACATGAGAGTTAGGGAGTGGAGGGAGACAGCCAGGTTTCAACCAGGGCAACAACATCAGGTTTATGAAGCGCCACCCAGCAGTGTAGAGAGTCCAGTTTTTCAGGAGGCTACAGATGTTCAGAAGCAATGCGAGCCCAGGAGATTTCAGGGGGAGGACCAGTGCTGCCAGGCCCGGGATTGGGGTGGACATTGCCTGACAGGAGCAGGAGGAGGAGGGCTGATCTGGGGAGTGCACAATGGTGGGATAGCTTTCGACGATTGGAGAGGGGGTGATGAGGGAGTGATGAGGGGGTGATCACCAAGTGAAAACAGCTACTAGAGAGCAGTAAAATGTGACAAGTGAGGTATTGGGAGCAAATTGTTCAAACTTAATCAGGCTCCCTCTAGTGGCAAAACAATATAAGGAGCTAATGGAGAAAAAAAAAATAAAAAGATCAAGGTAGAAATTACCTGGTGTGTCTCGTGTGCAGTGACTCTCAGTTTTTAAATACAGTTACAGGCAAATGCAAATAGTTTTAGCTGGTTCAAATGGGCTGTGGGCTATCAGGTACTATTGTGATTCAAAAAAGAAGGTGATTGCTAGCAGGGCAAACTAAAATTCTGCACACTGGAAATGCACTTAGAAGTTAAACAGTCCCCAAATTAGTTTTTCACAGGGGTTAATTCAGTTACAACTGGAAATGCACTTTACAAATTAACAAACAGTCCCCAGTGAGATTTGCACAGGGGGGGATTTCAGATAGAACACAGGTCCTGGGCTTGCAGTGACTCTAAGCTTTTAAATACAGTTACAGGCAAATGCAAATAGTTTTAGCTGGTTCGTTTTAAAAGTTTCAAAATCAGGCACAAAAGTAACAGTTCTGCTCCGTTTGAGCCTGGGCAGCAACTCGGATATGTGAGAGAGCTTATCATATGTGGCTAGCTGAGAGAGATTGGAAAGGTATTCATGTATAGTTGGAATGTTGGTCATCCTCCATTTATGTAACAGAAATCTTTTGGCTACAATGCTGGATTGAATGAGAAGGGAGCTGTGTTTCTTTGAAAGAATGGGTTGACCTTCATTAGTCCTATGATCCAGAAGCCAGGGTTATCTGGAACTGGTGTTCATATGATAGTAGCCATGAGGCAGGTTACTTGTGACCTATACCTTTGGACCAACAGGCAGTGCCATAGGATGTAAGATAGATCTCTGTGTGGTTAAGAGCATCTCCAGCACAGGTGTGTGGGAGTGAGTTTGGCCTTATATAACACTTCAGGTGTCCGGCACCCGCTGTGCAGGATCTTATTTCATATAAGTCGACTCCTGGGGTCTTTAAGTGATTCATGGGCTGTATGCCAGCACTTTGACCATTGCTTCTCAGAGATGGGAACTTGCAAAGCTGTGATCAAATAAGTTCTGGATGAAATTGTCTGATTGGGGATTGTCTCACTAATATGTGAATATATGAAACCTGCTGTACCTTTTAAAGTTTTGGTCCATCATCCAGCTGGTGAGATGGGTACATCAGGAGAGGGGGGTTGGCTCATTTTAGTTAATAATTGTCCAAGGGAGCTGTGGATTTGGAGGTACTTCCAAAAGTCAGAGTTGGGGAGGCCATAGTGGGTTTTAAGTGATTGAAAAGAGTCCAGTGTGGTGGTATGTGAGGTTAAGAAGTCAGAAATGGTGCATATGCCCTTAGCAGCCCATTCTCGCCAGTGTACTGGCTTCCCTTCTATCTTTATATTGATGTTCTGCCATAATGGGATGGAGGGGATGTGTTCTAGGGGTACATGTAGCCATTTACTCGTTTGACGCCAGGCCGAGTATGCTGTCTTCACTGTTACTGGAGTGCAAGGAGGGGGACTAGGAGTGGTATTGAGATAGGAAATAGGGTTTATTTGGTCACACATTGCTATCTCAATGTGAGTCCATGGGGAGGGGAGTGGCCATCCAATGGAAGCCACCTCAAGGACTGTGCATTACAGAATGCCCACCAATATCCTCTAAACCATAGGAGGTTCCAGCCCCCCTACTTTCCAGCTAGTTCTTAGTTTATTTTTATTATATTCTGCTTTCTGCTCATCCCATAGAAATTTGCTAATTAGGGAATCTATTTGGTCAAACCATTTATTTGGTATATGGGTAGGTATGTGGGAGATCGAGTGAAAGATTTTTGGGGCTGTGATAATTTTGATTGCTTCCACTTTGCCTACCATGGATAACTGTAGTGATTTCCATCTATCCTGTTTGAGTTTGATTTTTGGTAATAGTTTTTGGAAGTTCAGGTCATACATGTTTGGGATTTTTGGGGTAATGTTTATGCCTAGGTAGGTTAAACACTCCAGGGTCCACCGTAAGGGGCAAGATGAGAATTGTTGTTGAGTGGCTATTTTGTTCAGTGGAAGGATTTCTGATTTTATATGGTTAATTTTGAGGCCTGAGAGGTTTGAAAAGTTGTTTAGAGTTTCCAGTAGGGGCGTGAAAAATTGCTCAGCTTGGTCTAAGAGAACTAGCAGGTCATCTGCATAAAGTAGAGTTTTATACGTTTGGTCATTAATTGGTATACCTTTAATTTTAGAGTGTTGTCATATTGTTGCTGCAAGTGGCGCGATGGCCAGGACAAATAGTAAAGGGGATAATGGGCATCCCTGCCTTGTGCCTCTTGATAGTGAAATGGGGGCTGATAAGTTTGAATTAGTTAAAATTTGTGTTTCGGGGTCGAATACATACTTGCAGGGCAGATATATAGTATGGGCCTATGCCCAAATGTGCCAGGGTTGCATACAGGAAATTCCACTCAGCGGTATCAAAGGCTTTGTCAAAGTCTATCGTGACTGCCACTGAGGGGAAGGGGCATTTGGCGGCAGTGGACATCAGATCAATGAGTGTTCGAATGTGGTCTGAGCTTAGTCTGCCCTTGACAAACCCTGCCTGTGTGGGGTGGATCAGTTGAGGTAGTAGGTTTTCTAGTCTTGTTGTAAGCACCTTTGCATATATTTTGCCATCGGCAGTGATTAGCGAAACGGGCCTGTAACTGGCTGGGTATTGTTTTTTTTTATCAGGTTTAGGTAGTACTGTAATTGTGTCTTCTAACATAGAGGGAGGGAAGGTTTTGGATTCGGGAAGGTCTGTGAAGAGGCGTTCAAGTATAGGACAGATTTGTGGAATTAGGAGTTGGTAAAAGTCAGTATCCTGTCATTCCTTGGTACTTTTTTTGGTTTTAATCTTTTTATCGCAGTTTCTGTTTCTGAGGCTGTGATTAGTTCATCCAGGGTTGAGCTCTGAGTTTGGGTTAACAGGCAGAGTGAGTTTGTCCAAAAGTCTGCTGTTTGTTGGGAGGATGGAGATGAAGAAGTAGTGTATAGTGTCTGGTAAAAATCAGCCATAAGGACATTTATTTCTTCAGGATCAGTACTTTCGTACCATTCTTACAGCTTAGTGAGGCAACATGCCTTTCTGATTGTTGTTTTTTAGCCTGTAGGCTAGTAGCTTATGTAACCCCTAGGTGGCACTATTCCAAGGGCTACTACCCCCGCCTAGATTAGTGTTAAAACAGCGCGGCACAATTAGGGCATACAATATAGGCGTGTCATAAATACCACAGGTGTTTCAGAGTGCACTTACAATTTAGTGCTAAGATATAGTAGCGTTCAGCCGCATTCTGCAACAACACGGACATAATCTGTACATTGAAAACCCTGATCCTGATCAGGCTTTATCCTGAGAATATATTATATATATATATATATATATATATATATATTATACTTCTGCTCGCATTTAATAAAATCTATAAATCGCCAGATTGATGGGTGGTGGGCACCCACAAAGTGGTTGAATTTTCAGTGCCATGCTTCCACCGCATTGATTGTTCTCAGCAGTTCCAACTGAACAGAATCATAGCAGTTCCACAGATCAGTTGCGAACATTGGTCTCTGCCACCTTCTTCTGCCAAGCGGTCTTCCCAGCCACGTATCCTCGTAATAGTCCAACAGAGGGACCAGTATGTCTGAGTTGCTGGTAAAAAACTCTTGGGACATCAAGTCTTCAAACACTGATACAATATCAGCTTTGGAGACATAAACCAATGCTGGCAAACATCTGATGTTGAGGGCGAATACAGGGTCAGACATATAGTGATCACAAATTTCATGATGTTCCTGCACTTTTCACCATATGGATTGGCAAAGATGAAAAAAACAGCCACGCAGTTGTGCTTCAGGGAAACATTGCCTAAAAGATTTAATAGCTGCCTGCTCAAAGTCAATCAGCACACTTTCAGGACAGAGTGGAGAACACATTGCATTCATCTCTGACAGTACCTTATTGTAAGTCACTGCACTGCGACTTGTCATGAGCATATACACAAGGGGGTTAACACTGAACAGTTTTATAGCATGTATAGTGTACAACTGCCCAAAAATTGATGGGCAGCTTTTAAATGTGCCATCAGCAAATAGATGCTTACATTTCTTCAGTGTTTCCAGATCTCATGCAGTAGAGAATATGAGAAATCGATAGCTGACAGGTCCAGAGTCGAAACACAAGAACTTTTCACCTGTTTCCGTAACACAGTACTCAGAGGGCAGTGCAAGTGACACTGCATCTAATGGTTCAGGTGGTGGTCGACTCGTCACTCGCCTTGTCCTACGGACAGTTCTTTTAAGCAATGGCACAGCTGGAAGCTGCGCTGCAACTTCAGGAGGGAGTTGAGTAAGACCTGAAACAACAATCTGGTGGGTGGTTCCTGTGGTGGACGCTGCTTTTGATTTCATCTGTGCAGCTACTTCTATCTGCGTAACAGTTGCAGGGTCTGGCACATGGTTGTGTTCACCCATACTTTTCACAACTATATCGCCAATGATATGTACCCTAGCAGCCTAGTGTCCATTAGCATATTGCAAGCATTTCCAGTAGGACTTCTCACCACAAATTTGTTCTCTGCGATACAGAAAACCCGCCACAATGCAAGTTCACGTCCTTTATGACTTTTAATGTAGCGGACTTCCATGCTTCCAAACACTTCTGTTACACAAATACTACTGCTGCGACGCAGATAATCAAGGTAATCTACATCTGAATCTCATTACTCACTAACTATTCTACTTGTACCGGACTTCCACACTTCCAAACACTACTGCTAATTAATACAATCAGCAAAACACACCGGAATCTCGTTTATCTCCCTGCTAATCAAGATAATCTCCCTGTTGTTTGGCTACTGTGATCAGCAAAACACACCGGAATCTCGTTTACCTCCCTGCTAATCAAGATAATCTCCCTGTTATTTGGCTGTTGCGCCATTTAAGCTGCTTGCTGTTTTATGCTGCACGCTATCATGGCACACGCTATTACGGTAGCGCTCATTTCGTTCGTGCTATTTTAGTTGCGCTAATATCACTGGATACCCTTCCCCCCCCGCCAGCTTGGCTAGTAGCAGGTTAAGAAGAAGAAGAAGAAGAAGAATCAGCATTTATATAGCGCTTTTCATACACAGTATCCCAAAGCGCTTTACAAGCAATGCTAGACTGGTAGTGAAGTGACTGAATGTGTGGTGGTGGCCATATAGCACATCATCACCCACACACAGCCTGGATGATTGCGTGAACCGGTTTATGGGAAGGGGAATGTTGTCCAGGACACCGGGAATGTTCCCTGCTCTTTACAAAGAGTACCCTGGGTTCTTTTACTTCCACCTGGACACCCACCAGGACAACACCAGGATGGGTAGAAGGGACCTCGGTTTAACGTCTCATCCGAAGGATGGCACACCCCAACAGTACAGCACCCCCCCAATACTGCACTCGGATGCCAGCGATTTTTAGGTGCAAGTCCATCCCAGTGTGGGACGAGAACCCACGACCTTCTGGTACAGAGGCGGATGTGCTACCAACTGAGCCACACTGACACCACAGGTTAAGGGGCCTAGGTTCAGTGACGGGTGCCTCCACCCAAAGGTCAGGGTTGGTATGAGTCAAACTAACCAGGCCACAGCCCTCTGGGACACTGTGACCCCCCCTTGTCTCCCGCTAGTGGCCCACACAGTACAGACTGTTTACCTTCCCAATACCCCAGATATACTTTGCACATACACCTATATTTGACACTTATCCCCAGGACTGGTTTCTTCGACTGGCTCTGGGGACCCCTATAAAATAAGGTGATGCAATACAAAGAAGCAACAATGCAATACCTTCAATATAAACTGACTCCACAGTCAATGTAAATTGCAGAAAAAAAGTAGATCTGATTTATTCAGGGGACTATAACTAGGATGGGGGATAATCAGATTAATTTGCGTAATCACACTAAAAATCACGCTGCTATGCATGCAATCAAAATCCTAATTAGTTACACTCTCTGGGTACCCAGGATGGAATAAAAAGGGATAGCCAGGACCGTTGCCTGGGGTGGACTGGCGTTGCGGCTGGTTGGAGCCCTGTGAAGAAAGAAACAACATGCACATCCCCCAATTGTAATCCGGAGCCCAAGGACTCAGTTTGTGGAAACAGAACAACTAAGTAATCAGATGACACACACTTTTTATTTGAAAAATGGTTGCAGGGGAGCTACCCTGATAGTTACTCACAGTTCCCAAAACTGAGCACAAGATGGATGATGGTCGAGACGATGGATGGATGGATGTTCTGCATTGCCAGAGGAATCAGGGCCTAACTGCATTAGGCAGAAGCGGATTCAGTCCGAATTGAGCTGGGTACAGCTTCCAGCCCTCAGCACACAACTCAGCTTGGGAAAACAAGATCACGACTTCCCCAGTTCACAGCACTTTTATATGTAACAGCCAGCAACACACAGTTCAAGCTGGGGGAAAACCGGATCGCAACACCCATTCAGTACACAGCACATTCATATGCAGCTTTGCACATGTCTGTTTCAGACGCCTATGACCCCTAAGCCCCGGGTGCCACTCTCAAATCCTACGCCTAAGTATCTCATCCACCCCACATTCCTAACAACAGAAACCTAGGACCTACAAGCCTAGTTCCCTTAATCCGAGATGGCCCTGCCTATTCTCTACCTTTTACCTATTCTGGCCTCCCTCTTGGCTGCCTACACTTTCACCCCAATTTCTACCCTATTCCTTAATACCTCCTTATTTTTTATCATTTAGATATGAGCTCTTACTTAGTGGAGACTATATGGGATTGTTGTCTCCTCTCATTCCAGTAAAGCTTATCATTATGTACCTTTGCATGTTAATTATGTTGACCGGTATGTATAGGCACATATTGACAGGCACCTTCACAATGTTTATTAATTTTTTTTTTTTTGCACCGCTGTCCACCGTAATTGTAATCTTATGAAGTGTACTGTATTGTATTAATGCCGAGGACCACTGTGAAAATGAGCTTGCTCAATGGTGTTTAAATAAAGTGATTGATTCATTGATTGATGTAAAAGGATTACTGTACCACGCAAACTGCTTTCTGATCCCGATCGCAAAGTCACTGCTCAAATTCGGGGCTCATAGGTAGCTGAAGTTCCTGACAAGCCGATCGCATTTAGCAAAATCTTCAGTCTTCTACAGGTTGAGCCTGGTCTCACTTCAGTAGTTGCTTTCACTCTCACACACTCGGATTCAGTCCAAAAGTACTTTTTCCTCTCCCTCTCAGGGCAGAATCAACCCAGCAGGCCAGAATGCAGGCCTTCCACAGTTTTCCCACGCGTACTACTGCGCAAAACGGCCGCTCCAGTATCCGAGCTGTTGCTCTCTCAGCTTCCAACTTAGATCTGGCTTGCCAGCAGACAGCCCAGGGTGCTTTCACTAAGATCCAAAAGGTTCGGTTGGTCGGTTCAGGTATCAGTCACAACAGGCTTCCTCTATAGGTGCAAAAAGGCACCAACAGTCCAAAAACTACAATTCCCAGAGTCTCGCTCCACACAGCCCCATTTCACCAGGCTCCATTTGAGAGTCCCAAGTACTGATTGGTCCCATTCGGCAGTTCGGGACCAAGATGGTGAAGCTACACAGAACAATCCTTGCTGCAAATAAGGCAGGTTAGAGCAAACAACAAATATCTCTCTCACTCTAAATAATTATCAGCAATTAGTTACATCTTTCAACAGGGCTCACTCTGCACATCTAGCAATGGCAGAAACGGAGTGATTATTCAGCACCCCGGGTGGGACTCGGGCATAGAAACACCAGTCCCCCCTTCAGTTGAATTATGTCTGCAAGCAGGCAGCCCTTAAAGAGGCAGTACATGGAGGCTTTAAAAGCGCCTACTGGCAACAACATTTTAACGGCTTTTCGCCGAACGCTAACCAGGCTGGGAGCAATTAGACAAGCTCTTGGAAGACTTTTCGGGAACCCCCATTTGTAGGGGGGGTAACACTTGTTTTTTTTCTCCACTTTTCCAATAGTAATGTTTAAGGTGCAGGATGGCTAATTCAACTTTTCTTGCAGTAAGTGTATTGATTTCTTGCCTAAGTGCCACAATCTCTGTTTGTAGGGGTGATTTTTTTACTAGTCTGGATGGGGTGGCTTTTAGTAGAGATTCCTTATGCTTAAGACTGCCTTCTAGATCTTTCATGCATTTCTCCCTCGCTTTCCATCTTTTGGCTGCGTAGCCTACTATCGCAACTCTAATCATGGCCTTAAATGCTTCCCACAAGGTGGTTTTGGAGGTGGAATGATTATCATTGTTAGTGAAATACTGCTGGGTAACCTCCTGGATCCATGGCTTAAAGTCATGGTCCAAAAACAAAGTGGGGTCAGTTCTCCAGTTTGTGGATTTTTGTGGGGTGCTTCCCATTAGGAGATCTAGTTGCACAGGGGCATGATCGGATATTATGATTGGCAGGATGTTAACTGCTGTTACAGTAGGGGTGAGGTCAGGGGAGGTGAGCCACATGTCTATGTGACTTAAGGATCCAGAAACAGGGGACTGATAGGTGTAGTCTTTTATCTTTGGATGTTGTCTCCATATGTCCATAAGAGCTTGCTCTTGCATCCAGAGCAGTACGACGTGTAGGGCCTGGGTATGGGGTTCTACCTTGCAAGGATTAGGGTCTAATGTCAGATTAAAATCACCCCCATTGAGTGTGGGAATATTTTGATTCACTATGGTGAGCAGTTGGGTGGCTAGGGAGTGAAAGAACTTCGGGGAGTCTTCCTTAGGTGCATATATATTCAGTATGGCTGAACTGGGCTAATACTCATCTGCCACCTGAGTCATGCTGTGACTTTTGGACAGTCCAGTGCAAATTCTTGTGGATTAATATAGAAACCCCCTCTCTTTTTTGTGTTGTCCACACTATGTACCTCTCTACCCCCAATCCCCTTAGTTTTTGGGCTTCCCCCTTCGTGATCTTGGTTTCTTGCAGTAGTACCACCTGGGATTTTAATTTCTGCATGTGTGTCAGCACCTGTTTCCGTTTGATAGGGGAGTTTAGCCCCTGCACATTCCAGCTATGACAGGCAACTTCTGCCATGTTTCGCTATTGATCGGAATACACTTTTACATGAAAGTTTTACCTTATACTGTTGTCAGTGCTGACATTCGCTACAGGTCGGTATTAATAGGACATTGATTAGGGTAGATGGAGTGCCATATGCCATAGTTTTAACAGGTCTCACTTCAAGTACAACATACATAGTACTAAAACAAATGAATAAAAAATTGATACCTATTAAAGGGGCACTGTCAGCGTTTGACTGTCATTTCTGGCCAAAATCAAACATTGTACTTCTTGACACAAACCTACTAATCATGTGCTGCAGAGTACTCCTATATATAAAAAAGGTAACGTTTTTTAACAGTTTGGCCCATTTTCAAACAAATACCTTTTTACTCATACCGATCATAATGCCCCACGATTCCAGAAGTACATCCAGGTTGGGACCACACATCTGCCATGAGCGCGATCCTGAAGTGCATTTTTTTTCATACGCAGCATATGGCGTTATACTGTACCTACACCCCACATGATTCTAAAATGTCCGGTTTATCTGCACCAGCAAACCGAGCACTGGGAGTACTTAAATTCTTATTTTTAAGTCGTGGCCGAAACCCCATGCATGTGCACCAGTGGCATGACTAAAGATCTCGCGCATGTGCAAGAGCATGCCATCAGTGTGCGTGCGTGGGATTCCAGCCATGACGTAAAAATATGAATTAAAGTACTCCCAGTGCTCGGTTTGTTGGTGCTGATAAATGGAACATTTTGAATCGTGGGGTACAGGCACAGTGTAACACCATATGCTGTGTGTGACATAAATGTACTTCAGGACCGCACTCGTGGATGTGCTTCCAGAATCACAGGGCATTACGATCAGGATGAGTGACAAGGTAGTTCTTTGAAAATGTGCCAAACTGTTAAAAAACATTACCTTTTTTATATACAGGAGTATTCTGCAGCATATGTTTTAGTAGGTTTGTGTCAAGAGGCACACTGTTTGAGTTTGGCCAGAAATGACGGTCAAATGCTGACAGTGCACCTTTAACCATAACAGTAATAACAGTCATTAGCCTAAATACTAATGACAACTGGTTGGTAACTGGTGTACACTTGCCAGGATTAGCGGAGCAGCTGGGTAATTATTACCCTAGGCCTCCCCCATCTCAGAGTAGGAGTTAAAGAGAGAGGGAGCAGGTATGGTACGCAGTGTAACAGACCTGGCTGTCCCACATTGCTTCTGTGGTCAAGACTGTGTTTTTTTGTTTTTTTTTATCTCCCTAATTCGTACCGAAATCAGCAACAAGAGGGCTTGGAAGGTGCTACATAGAAGACAAGAACAATATAACATCAATGCAAAGCTAAAGCATTTATACTACAGTCAACCAGATACAGTTAAAGAAGTTTGTACCATTTAAACGTGTTAGCAGAGTCCTTCCTTGGGAAGGTCTCCTCGTAACACCTGTAAGCATCCTACTTCAAACATTTTGTGTGTGCTATCATCACTTTGCACTTAGAAGCAGTTGCAGACTTTGGACATTAGGTGGCAGCAGATTACAACATTTTAGGACACATAGCTCAACCTTGCTGCAAAGTTTACCCAAAATTGACCATTCCCTGTGTGCGTTTACCTTCAAGTTTGGAATGGATCTACTGTTGTTTTATTGCTGAGTTAGCAAGATGGTGTAGGTTTAAACAGCATGTGTGTTCAGTTGCCTACTGTAGGGGTATGAACTGCCCCACAAAACTTGCAGGAGATCCCATTATGAACAAGCATCAAGATACTGGGGATTGCTATGAGAACATGCATGCATTGTGTGGTGAAGGGCTGTAATTGCACCCCTTTTGCGGCATGAGACTGCAAACACATGCTGCGTAACAGGGGTCTGCTACATACTGTTAATGCCATCATGTTACTGTGATATTATTCTCGAGGCACCAACAGCTCTGTAGTGGCAACAAAATCCCCCCGTCATACCTTTGAGGGCTTCCTGCTGTAACCCACTACATCCATACACTTTCATTACTGTGTGATAGTTTTCAACCAGAGGCACATCTTCTGTAGATCATTTCCAGAGTGCTGCAGCTCAGCTGGAAGGCCATAATATCTCACATTTCGGTCCTAGCCAGCATGGTCCTAGGGATATGCAGATTTTGGGGGGGGGGGTATAGGAGCCGCTCTTTTCTGCAGTGGAGCCTGCCCCTCAACATGTGGGGGATAGGGCTCCATACCTCCAAAATATACAGCTAAATTCAGGACCCCCTTTTCTGAAAAATATCCCTCAAAAGTCTGCCATTGTCCAAATACCCCTTGTCCCTGTCGCATCTACTGGTAACTAACTGTCCCATACAAACAATAAGTTTCCATATTTTAGATTGGGATCTATAGCTTAGCCAGTTACCGGGAGAGTGGCATGGGAAGTATCTAGCAACTACAACATTTTGACAAAACCTAGCTATTTTCTTAACCCCTTAGTAAGCTACAATTAGAGTAACAGCTGATCAAAATACCTTGAAAAAACTGTCCTCGTATTGAGGATTGAAATGCGTGTCCTTATGTTTCAAAACTATGGTGCCTCAGTCCAGGAGTGCTGCTTGAATGGATCCACATCTGAGGTGGCTGTCATCTGGGAGATCAAGTTATTACAGTCCTTAGGAATATCTGAGTCCACTTCTGATTTCTCCTGTTGGCAGCCTTTTGTGGAGACATCAGTCACCCAGTCAGGTAAGAAGGGGTCTCTTTTATGGGTATTTGGTGGTACGGGAGCGTTATGATAGTCCTTACTGTCTGATACCACTTCGAAAAGGAGCATATCAATTTTTGATTACCACCAGTGAGTGTATTTCAACTTGGTGTTTGGAGTGGCCACTAAGACTGCCTCCGGGACCTTTCCCTGCATGGAGAGCTTCGCTGAGTCTCTGAGTGCTCTATCCTCCTCTTACTTTTTGGGGGCATTATCCAGAGGTCTTCAGTGGTGGTCTGCAGCTGGCAGGGAGTTTGTGCACTCTGGGATTCCGGAGCTGAGTACTGCATTACTTCCATGACCTCTGGATATGCGGTGGGTGCTTCTGTTTGTTTGGGTCGTACCTTGGTGGCGGTAGTAGCTTTCGGACAAGTTTTAGACATATAAGCCATGGCTGATCAGGGTTAGTTTTTGACCATGGCATTGCAGTATTGACGTGCATATTTTGATTTTGCCCCCCATTAAATGCCCTTGGGGGGTCATCTGACGTGCTTCGTGCGGCACTTCAAAAATCCAGACTTTGTTTTTTTTCCATTCAGTTCTGTGCACTTTTGCGATCTGTCCCACTTCGGAGATTGCATCGGAAGTGTTCGGGAGTTGTGTTCTGCAATTTTCAGTAGAGGAAAGCAGTGTGATGCAGCAGGAGTCTTCAGGACTGACTCATGCATTTGGAGGACTGCCAACATCGGGCCGGGGACTGCCGTAGGAGGGTCTTGAAGCAGCTTACTGGTGCCAGCATTAAGGAGCCATCCCTCGAAGATTGCGTCAATGAGGTGGGTAATGGGTTGGCTGAGGCAGGGCTGACATGTTTGAGTGGCACCAGATGGCAGACTGACTTGGACTCCATTACCCAGATTTGCACAGCGCCACACTGTACCATGTGAGTGTTTTTCTGTAAAGCACATGATGCAGTACAGTAGAAGCACATGTGCAAGTCCAGCAACGTGCATTTCTTTGTGGGCTTTCGTCGGAGATAGTCGCCACATTACATGCTCTCCTCTACTTTAAAAAGGAAAAACAAATTGATCCACAGTTTAAACTAAATATTGAAGGGGCTTATGTAGGCTGTTGAGGCAACGATTAAGCAGCAGATATATTTGTAACTCAGATTGGCTGCACTTGAAACAATTTTGCAGCAAAAAGATTTGTTGAATTGATTCAAGTGAGTCAGTGGGTTTGACTTCTGAGCCCACAGGCAACACTAGTAACTACTAGCTAAGCTCCACTCTGCATTTGAACTCCGGCAATGGCAGACTTTGTGTAGGCACACAGGCTTGTGTGATCTGGCTCTGTCTATCTAGCCTAGTAATTACAGTTTACGAGTTAGTGAAAACCTGTTTGTCTGGTAATCCCTGACCTTATTTAGTGCTTACTGCAACACTGCACATGCTTCTGCTTCTGTGCTTAGTTTTCTGACACTGCAGACAGACAGACTAAAATCTTCTCTTACTAAGGCTAATCTTGAAACGACTTCCTGCTGTTCACTGTAATTAATATACCAACTCAAAGGAATTTTTTATAGTAGAAACAGGCTTGCTTCTGCTTTTATTAAACCTAACCTTTTAGAAGTGGAGAGAGAGAGACATAAAAAAAAAACTGAAATTTTTGGTGCTTAGTGTTGTGGTATATCTAACAGTGGAGAGAGAGAGAGAGAGAAACAAAAACCTGAAATTCTTACGGTGCCTCAGTGTTGTGATGTATCTTAGAATATACCAGGCCACTTCTGCATCAATATAAAAGACAAGTAGCCCAATTCTGGACTTAACTGATATCGTAAAGCAAATCCTTTGCAAATCTGAGAGAAAAAAAAGAGGGAAAATAACCCGGCGCCCAAGAATCTACTAGGTCCTCCTTGTCTGAGTCAAGGCAGGGCTGTGGTTAAATAATTCACGCAGTGTCAATCACAACTAGTGAGGTGGTGTTGTATTATTTTTTGGGACGGAGACAACTAAATCACCTGACTCTAGCTGCACTGACTAGTGCATCTCCCATTTACTGCACAGTGCTGCAACTGATAAATTCACTAGCTGAAGTAATTAAAGCTAGCAGCTAATTATCTGAAGTTGGTAGTCTATCTACTCTGTAAAGGAAAATTAAGAACACTTTAAAATATCCCCATACAGGCTGCAAAGCGGCTTCACTTTTGAGTCTGGTAGCACCTGATACAGAAGTCAGTGACACCCACAGTCTCGCTGACTGGTATTTTTTCTGTCATATTACAGGTTGGAATCTAATCTAACAAACTTAGTTGCTTCTCATCTTAATATAAATGGATCATTATGGCCAGCAAAAAAAGAAAGGCTAATGTTATTCCTGGCCAAAGCCTATTACCATGGGCCAAAAAAAGACAAAGCAACCCATTTGGCTGCAGCAGCTTCAGAGCAATCCAACACTGAACACACTGCTTCTACAAGCTCTGAGCTGTAACACATGACTAGCACGTTCTCTAATAATGTTCACACATGTGAGCCATCCTCTACCATACCAGATGAAGAAGATGGACAAGGGAAGTTTGTGATAAAAAGGAATTTTCGTATGCAGTGGGTGCGGGACTACAGTTGGCTACAATATGATGCCACTGAAAATAAAATGACTTGTAGGTTGTGTACTAAACATGGGAAAAATAATTATTTTACGGGGAATGGCACTGATAACTTCCGTACCAGTACTCTGTAAAGGCACGTGGACTCTGGTGACCACAAGACTGTGGTGGTAGCAGAGGGTATAAAAAATGACTTTACACTTGCAGTGAAAAAAGCAATAAATGAAAAGGAAAGTGCCATACTAGTTTGTCTAAAGACTGTTTACTGGCTGTGCAAAGAAAATCTTCCAATGCACAAATGTGAATCTCTCATGTCCTTCCTGTCAGATCTTCAGTGCCCAAATGTTGATAAATCCACACTGGAAGGTGGACTCAAAACCTTGTACAGTTCAGAAACCATGGCAGATGACATGCTGGAATCTCTTGCCTCTGTTATCAGGAAAAAATATAGACATGAAAATACAGGCCTCCCCCTATATAAGCATCCTTGCTGATGAGACCACCGATATAAGTACACAAAAAAACTAACCATTTATGTACATGTAGTTGACCCAGAAACATTTGAGACCAGCACTCATTATGTTTCTAATATACAAATAACCTCTGGGACTGGGAAAAACATTGCTGAGGCTTTGCAACATTTTTTTAACTGAGCATAATGTTCCAATGTTTAAGATGATGGCTTTAGGTAGTGATGGCACAAAATTGATGACAGGAACAGGTGAGGGAGTAACAGGGCATCTACTAAGGCAAAATCCGATGCTCTTGAATTACCACTGCATAGCCCATCGACTTGCTCTAATCAGTTCTCAAGCTGCAGACTCAGTGCCTTATTTGCGCCAGTACCAAGAGGTGTTGACAGGATTATTTTATTATTTTAAAGCATCCTCAAATCACCGTGACAAATTACAACAGATTCAGGAGATGCTTAATGAGCCATCACTTAGGGTGAAAGAAGTTCACAACATGCGCTGGCTTGCAGTTTTCAGTGTAGTGCAGGCAGTGTATAGAACCCTCGACTCATTCATGACATACATGTCGAGCAACACTGATGCCAAGGCCACTGGCTATAACTAGAAACTGTCACAGGTCGATTTTGTGGCAACCACATATATGTTGATGGATGTGCTGCCAGTAATCACCGAACTGTGCTTGGTTTTCCAGGAAAAAGATCTCGACATTGCAATTGTGCAAGTATTGGTAAACCGCTGCATGACTGTCTTATAAAAATTAAAAAATGGGGAAAACCACTTGTGGACAGGACAGCAGACACACTTGGAGAAGCTAAGGGATGGTTTAAAAACAGACGATGATGGAAAACAAATATTTTTAAAGGGAATCACATCGTGCAGGGGAAATCTAACATTGCAAAAATCAGAAGAAATTTTATTGAAAAGCTAATTGAAAATCTAAAAATGCGGTTCCCAGAAAATGACAGCAATATCATGTTTGCCTTTGGGGTATTGGCAGTGAGGCCACTGTCATTTATCTCACCTAGTGATGTGTCTGAGTGGGGCAACAATGACCTAGAGTTACTTCTGCAGCAGTATGGCCAGGAAAAAGAACACAACTTTCAGGGGGACTCCTCTAAAGTGCCACCAATTGTAGACCCTGACCAAGTTATGGAGGAGTGGGACTAACTAATAACTCTAGTTTTGCAGGAGGGGTACCCAAGGGATAAAATGTCAGTTTTATGGGGTCTCATCAACAAGTACTATAGTGAAACCTTCCCCAATTTAATCAAGCTGGCAAGCCTTGCTCTCATAGCACCTATCCACACTGCAGATTGTGAAAGGGGATTTAGTTCACAAAATCTCAGCAAAACTAGTCTGCGAAACAGGCTGTCTGCCACTAGACTAGATGACCTGATCTTAATCCACTGTGAGGGACCTCCACAAAAAGATTTCGATTTTGTTTCTGCACTGCATAACTGGAGAAACAAAAAGGAAAGAAGGCTGTTCACCAGTTAAAACTTAGGATTTGGGTCACTCCATCAGTTTAATGTTATTTACCCACCACCCAGTGACTCTCAGCCTCCCTTACTAAAAAAAAACCTTTATTTATTTCTTGTAACACAAAGAATAACACAACTAACTGACTGAGACACAATGAGTCAAAA
Organism: Neoceratodus forsteri; assembly: GCA_016271365.2. Classification (NCBI taxonomy): domain Eukaryota; kingdom Metazoa; phylum Chordata; order Ceratodontiformes; family Ceratodontidae; genus Neoceratodus; species Neoceratodus forsteri. Next base: position 1,119,230,396 of record CM057458.1, read on the forward strand.
CAATTTTTATCATATCTTTATTTTTCTTTAACTAGATCTGCACTTAACAAACATTTCTAATATGGTAAATAATTGGTAATTTCTGTCTTCCTGTCCTGAATCCTTCCTGCAGCTGCTGCAAATCTTGTTCTATCCTTTCTTTCTTTTCTGCTTTCTGTAGCTGATGGCACTACAAATAATGAAAACAAAGTAAATGTATGGTTCAACAAATCATGATGAATGTACAAAAAAACAGTATTTGTCCCCAACATTTTCTAATCTGTCCCATTTTCCTCAGTTTGTCCCCTATTTTTCAGCACCCTTGGCACATTGTCCCGCTTAAAAAAAATTTGTAGAATGAACCCTGGCTGATTCAGGGGTATTGAACAGCAGAGTGGTCCCGTTTTGTGCATTATTCTGAGCACCACAGGGTATCTTAGGGAAAAACGTATCCCAGCCCAGTGGAAAGCATATCTTGACTCTGTGAAAGCTCTTTGGCAGGCAGTCAGATCTTTTGAGTAATCACAACAATTCATAATTCTGCAGTTCTGCCACTCTAGGGAATCCAGCTCTCTGGCCTTTTTTTTAGGATAAATTCCTTATCTTGAAATCATAAAAACCTGGCAGTTATAGATCTCGGACTATCTCCAGGTCTAGGCATGGGTGCCAGTGAGCGGTGTGCGTGTTCAATTTCAAAACAACCATCAGGGATCTTGAGGATGGCAGGCAGGATATATTGTAGGAAAACAGCGCAGTCCCCGAGTTCTGATTTTTCTGGGAAACCTATGAAATGCAAATTATTTCATCTGCCTGTTTTCCATGTCATCAGTTTTCAGATGCATTTGTTGTAAATCCCTGCTTTGCTCTCGAAGTGTTCTCTGGGGCTCATGGCACATTTGCTCACTATTCAGGCTTCGATGTTCATTATTTATAGTTTATGATGTAATTGTCCAATCTGTTCGGTGTGCAGTGTTGTGTGCTGTTTATAATCATTAACATCCAAGAGAATTTTAGTAAGCATCTGTTCTGTTCTGTCCATCTGCTCCTGTTTCTTAGTCTCACTTAATGAAGCCATGCTACTCCCTCCTGGTGGCCCAGTGGGTACAATGCAGCCCTGCTGTGGTAGTAATTTTTCAATCAATATAATTCCTGTAATCCTCAACAGAATTGGTCTAAACTTGGATGAAATATGCCTCAGATATTCCTGCATAGGATACTTGCAAAAATGATGGGATTAGCAGGTCTGGAAGCTTGGATGGCAGTAGGATGTGTTCTTGTGTCTGTAGAGTTAAAAGCTTACAGCTCCATCTTTCTTGAGAGCTCTCCCTGGTGGTTACCTGGACCTCTTTGATTTTGTCATAAGTGGTCAGTACTAGGTCATAAGTGGTCAGTACTAGGTCCAGTATTGCCCTGTCTCTGGTGGGATCCAACACCAGCTGCCTATGGCATGCCTCCTGTAGGGAATCCAGGATGTCTCGGCTCCTGGCTAAAGCAGCCACCTGGGTGGACCAGTCCACGTCTGGCATATTGAAATCACCCAGCAGCAGAACTTCCCCGTTAATTGTCATCCTGTATGTTTCATTCATTAGCTCCTGATCCACCTCTTCCCCCTGTGCTTGAGGCCTGTAGATCACCTGTGTGCATATTGCAGTGTCATTTCGAGGCTCAGGGGTGACCCATAGTGCCTCGGCCAACCCCTTCCACCCTGTAACTCTGTTGCCTTTATCCCTTCCCTGACATACAGGACCACCCGCCCTCCCTTTTTACCCTCCCCATCCCTCCTAAACAAAGCATAACCTGGTATAAATTTGTACCATCCATGATTTGCAGCGTACCAAGTCTCCGTTATTGCTACAGTGTCTTGGTCTGCTTCTGCTTGCAAGGCCTCCAGGTTTGGGATTTTACATCCCAGGCTGTGGACATTTGTTACTATGGCCTTCCATGTTTTGCTGTCCATCCTCCCCTTCTCCCTGTTTTTGCTCCCTTGCTTCTTTTCCCCACCCCAGTTTTCTATGTTATGTACTTTACCTGGAGGCTGACATACTGTAGCTAGTTCTATTCCTCCTACATCATCAGCCCTATGACCTTACTCTTACTTCAGAACTGACCAAGAAGAGCCAATCAGCCGCTACTAGGTTGGTCGCTTGTGATGTCACAATGAGTACAGTTGCCATACTGATCAGTTATGAAGGGGGCAACAACTAGATATTCTCATGTCCAGGTAAAGTAGTGCTATTTACATCACACCTAATATTATTGGGTGGAAAACCTTCTAATGATGACCACATGGAAAAAGAAAAATTCTTTAGAAATAAAAAGTTAACAGCTGACAACTTTTAAAAATGAATAACATTTTCTGTCTGCTTATTGTGGTACCACTAGCTCTTTAACTGTCCCCATCTACACATAAGAGAAGCTGATTAATTTTGATTTTCCTAGTAATCTTTTTGAAAGCATGCATAAAGTGATTCTGTACTACTAAAGAAAGCATACTAGCAAACAAATGCATTTAAGCAGTAGTCCATGTATTGCTTCATATGCCACCCTTTCTGCTTGAAAGTCTCATTTTTCTAAGTAAAAAAGTAATGGAAAATTTAAAAAGTAACAAAGGAATGGAATATTTAACAAAAATAAAAAGCATTTGCTTTCTAATGTAATTCAGTAGTAAAGGACGGACAAGTCTAATTGATCTTAACTGTGGCAAGGACAAATAAAAATTACCACAGTACATTACCAAAGGAAGACCTTTATTTACATATACTCCAACAAAAATTAATTTATCGTTACTTAAAAGACACTGACTATTTTCATGGGGCAGGACACCCTTTAAATAATAGATCTTATTTCAAGAAAGCTCTTGAAGCTGATCAACGCGAGTAGGACTTAGTCTCCAGGCACCAGGACCACACGGAAACTTTCCAGCTAGCAGTCTAGCACAGGGAGCCACCTGCCACCGACGTCGGCCTATCCTATAAAGGCAGGTGACCCCCACACCCGCCTCAGTTTTTTCCCGCCGTTGCCCCGCACATGTTGGACCTTAGCAGGTGTCACAGCTACAGTGGACCACCATTATGCGCGTTTGTTGCTTTTTGATTTTCACTTTTTCTTTAGAATTAATATCGAATTTTCGGTGATCTTCATTGGGGGTATCTCAGTCATCAGGTCACACTGATGGAACATCATCATTGGTGAAGCGGGATCCATATGGAAGATTTTCAGCATTACTGCTGGGGCTGCCCACACCAACATCATATGTCAATGTCACCAACCCTATAAAGGCATGAGCAGCCGCGCTCCCTCCTCAGTTCTTTTCTGCCATCGATGCTGTTCGCATGGGTCTCTTCGGAAGATGCAATGCAATTTTGCACCATTTTTGCCTATGGCTTTATTTACATGTAGTTTTTTTAGAATCTCTTTTTCTGAAGAGATTCCTTTTCCTTGTTTATGCTGAGAGTTAATCCTTCTATTTCTCTCTTCCATTACTGTAGAAGGAAGAGCACCTCTTCAGATGAAAACTCCCTCTGTGTCTGCTGTTTTGGACCTGACCACAACGTCTTGGACTGTGAGCTCTACCATAAGTGTAACCAAACCACACTTAGGCGACGTAAAAAGGCTCTTAAAAATTTTTTTAATGGAACAGCAGGTAGCCAGTTCTAGGCAGGGGTGCTCTGGAGTCCCTTCTTCCCGGCTGGCAGGTTCGTCAAGCTCCCAGGCCTCCAAGGACTGAGAAAAGGCCTCGGGAAGTCATAAAATAAGACCAAGATCGGGATTACTCCCCCCAGCGGTGTTCCTACTTCCCAACAGACTCCTCTTCTTCTTCTGGGTGTACGCCATCAGCTGCAGCTGCGCCAACACCTGCCGCTGTCCAGGTCTCTGTTCCTACCATACTCCTACCAACAGTGCCGCTGCCCGCTGCTCAGGGCAGCTGGTCATCGACCTCTGGGTCGTCGGCCCCCACTCTGTCAATGATGGACTTGCCGTCAACAGCCCTCCTACCAAGGCCTGATGCTTCTCCAGGTCCTCAGGCTTCAGGCTTCTTGGGCTCTCAGGGCCCGTCAGATGGGTCGTTGCACCCTGTGCCATCACATACCCCGCCCCCCCACCGTTGACGCAACAGTCGATTGTTGTTGACCAACAATGTTTTTACCTTGTTCACTACGGTCTTAGTTCATCATTTGGGCATCTATAGGCCTGCATTGCCTGTGCTGTCAATGGTGCCATCGTCATCAACACCACTTCGGCTTCCGCGGGTGGCTCCCTGTGGACTGTCATTGGTCTCTCACCCATTGGCCCTCAAGCTGGAGCAGGTCAACGTTGAAGAGGAGTACCATCCTAACCTCATCTTACTTGAGGAAGAAGAGGAGGAGCAGCCTCTTTCCTCTGACAGGTACACTGCCTCTTCAGTGAGCGAGGACTCTGTCAAACATACTCCAGGGTCTCCTCCGGAGGGCCCTACCTTTTTCAATGTCTTGAATCAGCAGTCCTCAGGCATGGGTTTCCAAACAGGAGGAGGATGCCCCCAGAAGGGATCTGGTGGATGTTTTGGAAATTCCAGAGTCTCCTGTGAAGGTCATTCCACCTGCCTTCCAGCCCTAAGGAATGCCACTACTGCTGCCTGGCACAGGCCTGATAAGGTGCCAAGCATGCACTGCAGGGCTGATAAGTTATATCTTGTCCCACAGGGTCTTCCACATTATGCTGCCCAGCCTGAAACAGATCTGGTAGTCATAAAGGCAGCTCATGATAGGTCAGAGGTGCCCAAGCCACCGAGTTCCCTCTACCCTGTACAGAGAATCCCGTAGGATTGACCTCTGGTGTAAGAGGGTATATACCTCCTCCACTCTTGGACTGAGGATTGTAAACTACCTCTCACATATGGTAAAGTACCAGAATACTATTTGTAAAATGGCAAGGCTGCAGCCCAAGCCCTTCCTGATTGTTCCCCAAAACAAGAGGCTTTCAAATGCTTGCAGAATGCTGAGGATATTAGCAAGTACCTCCTGAGGGACCTCTACGATATTTCAGATACTGGTGCCAGAACTGCTGCCACCAATATTTGCCTTGTAGACATTCCAGGCTGAGGGTCTCAGTTTTCCCAACTGATGTCCAACAAAAGGTGCTCAATGCCCCTTTTGATGGCTACAAGCTGTTTGGGCCAGATGTGCAAGACATCATAAATGAGCTACAAGCATCTGGCAGGGCTACTAAGTTGGTCCACTCACGTATCATACTCAGCCTAAGAGCAGATAGTGCTCTCCTATTTGTAAGGTGTCTCACAAATCTAGAGCAGCCTCCCAGCAACAAGGCAAGCAAAGCATCTCTGCCGCCTTGCCTGCCCCTCAGGACTGATCAGGTTGTATGGTCTGATCACTGCATGGCAAAGTTCTTTGTCAGGGCCCCCCTGAGAGTCCCTCCCCTCTTGAGATGGTCAGTTATCACCCATTAATGGGATTGTCCCCAGAGGGACTATTGGTGGCAGCTGATCTATCTAGTCCTCTGGCAAGCAATGGCTCGGGGAGTGTGGCAACAGGCTCTTCTCGCCACGGAGGCATGTAGACCCCCATCTGAGGCACTGTTAGCCCAAAGGGCTATGAGAGGACACCTATCTATCTAGTCCTCACTGCAGTTTACTACCACCCTAGCTACCTCCATCCCAGCTACCTATGAAACCCTTGTCACCCGCATTATCCTTCCTTTCTCAATCCCAATCTTTGTGGCTGGCATCTATTGCCACCCAAGCATTCAACCCTCGGTCACGATTGAACTCTTAACCAATATCACCTCCTCTCACAATCTAGTGAACTGTTCATAATGGGTGACATGAATCTAAATTGGTTGTCTCCCAAGTTAAACAAGTTACATAATGATGTCACTGCTCTAAACCTCACTCAACTTATACTTGAGCCCACACGCCCGAATCCCAAAACACAAAACCACACCCTGCTTGACTGGGCACTCACAACCCACCCGCACTGCGTCATTAAATCTGGTCTCCTGTCTGATGTCCTTGGTGATCACAACCCCATTTTCATTGTACATAAGGTCCATCACTCCAAACCTCCCCCCTAAAATCATACAGCTATGGTCCTTTAAATCCTTAGACTGTACCCCACTCAGCTCTGCACTTGCTTCCATCGACTGGGCCCCCCTCTCCACTGCCATTTCTGTCGACCAAGCCCTTGACTATTTTAGGGATAAATTCATTGCCACCTGGAATACCTTTGCTCCTTTCAGAAGGACCAGAGTCCATGGGCTTCACCTCCCCTGGATCACCCCGAACCACTGGCCTGCTTCAGGGAGCTTGATCGGGCCTGGAGAAAACACAAATCTACTAAACATCCAAATGACTACGCCAAGTACAGAATATTACGCAATTCATATACTAAAGCTACTAGACTAGCTAAGACCGATTATATCAACTCCCTATTCCTGACTAATATTAACTCTCCATCTACATTCTGGAGGGTAGTTCATGCCCTATTCTCTCCCCCCTCCCCCTCCAGTTCTCAAAATAAATAACTCCCTAGTTTCCGACCCTGGCTCCGTGGCCAATGAATTTAACGTCTACTACACCTCATGTGCCACATCTCTTGTAAATTCCCTGTCCCGCTTGCCACCTACTAATTTCAGCCCTTCACCTCAGCCAGTGCCTACCCCTCCCCCTTTTTCCTTTTCTACTATCTCCTCTGACAAAGCTCTTAGTGCCCTCCTATCCCTGGACCCCTCTAAAGGCTGCTCACCAGATTAGCTTGATCTTAAACTTCTCTACCTTTGTGCTTCTGCAATTGCTCATCCTAGCTCCCTAATCCTTAACCTCTCCTTTATTTCTACCCAAGTACCCTCATCCTGGAAACACGCTTTAGTCCTTCCTCTCCCCAAGGGTGGTAACACATCCACTCCTGGCAACTATCGCCCCATTTCCCTCCTTCCTACCCTTGCCAAACATCAAGAACATTTAGTTCTCTCTCAACTATCACCCTTCCTCTTCAGCTCCTCCTTCTTCACTCCCTTCTAAGCTGGTTTTCGGAAGAACCACTTAACAACCACCTCCCTCCTAAGGCTTACTGACTCCATCCTTTCAGGGATAGACGATGGCTTGATCACCTCAGCCATCTTTGTTGACCTAGCCAAAGCTTTTGACACTGTTTCCCATCCCCTGCTTCTTGTACTGTGGTCCTGCACCAAGCAGCCTGCTGCTTTCACCCCCACAAGTTACCGCCAGGACTTAACCAGGCTCCATCACCCGCCTGGGCTGGAATCTTACCCGATCCCCATGGAGAGAAGCTGTGGTCCTGCACCACGCAGCATGCTGCTTTCGCCCCCACAAGTGACCGCTAGGACTTAGCCAGGCTCTGTCGCCTGCCTGGGCTGGAATCTCACCCGATCTCCATGGAGAGAAGCTGTGGTCCTGCACCACGCAGCCTGCCGCTTTCGCCCCCACAAGTGACCACCAGGACTTAACCAGGCTCCGTCGCCCGCCTGGGCTAGAATCTCACCTGATCCCCTCGGAGAGAAGCTGTGGTCCTGCACCACGCAGCCTGATGCTTTTGCCCCCACAAGTGACCACCAGGACTTAACCAGGCTCCGTCACCCGCCTGCGCTGGAATCTCACCCGATCCACACGGAGAGAAGCTGTGGTCCTGTACCACGCAGCTTGCCGCTTTTGCCTTCACAAGTGACCACCAGGACTTAACCAGGCTCCATCGCCCACCTGGGCTGGAATCTCACCCGATCCCCACGGAGAGAAGCTGTGGTCCTGCACAACGCAGCCTGCCACTTTCGCCTCCCACAAGTGACCGCCAGGACTTAACCAGGTATGGACTTTGTGCCCAGAGCCCCGAGTAAGCCGTTGGAGGAAGAAAGGCAGTTGAATTTGGGTGACTTTTCTCCATTTGGCTTCATGCTAGAAGAGTGGTCTGAAAAAGCCGCTTTTTGAATCGGAACCCTGCTAATTCAAATCGGAGAGGATTTCTCGCTCCTAAGCCTTGTACTGCACTGCTCTGGGGTGGATCTTTCGAACTTTTAACCTTGCTACAGCTGACTTAGAGTTTCTGCAGTAAATAAGAGGAGCTCCTAGTGTTAAGCAGCCCAATACTGTTTAAAATGTTTTTTTTTTTCTTTTTTTCCCTTTTTGTTAAAAACTGCATGCTTTAGAGACTATGTAAGAAGTAGTTTGCATTTTTTGTGTGGATTTAGCCTTACTCTTGTAACTGCACTATATTCTCCTTGCTCTCTAAAATGCAGCCCTGCTCTGATTTAATTTAAAAAACGCTTAGTGCTGTCCCCCATTTCTCCATTTTGTACACAGCCCTGCTGTGAGCAAGTTTAAATAATTGCAGTGCAGTCCCCTGTCTTGTGGTATCTGCTCTTAGCCCTGCTCAGATCCTGCCAAAAGTAGAATATTACCCAGCACCTTCTTTTCTCTTTCTTTGTCCCCAAAGCCAGCCCTAATCTTTTGTCTTCTGCCCAGCCCTCTTCCAGCCTTTTATAATTTAACCTTGTTCATTCCCTTCTCTGCAGGCTTCGTCGCCCACCTGGGCTGGGATCTCACCCTCCTAAGCCTTGTACTGGATTGCTCTGGAGAAGATTTTCCGCCCCCTCACCCCCCCCCACCTCCTCCCTAGGCCACCTTAAATGTCCTTTGATCCTGCCCCCTTTCTTGATCAAGTTCCCTATTGGACAACAGTTTAATTTACAAACTCTTAAAGGGACACAGAGCTACTCATCAAACTGTGCTTCTGCTGAGACCATCAAAGCTATCCGCCATATACCTTTCTGGAAGTCAGATTATGAACTGCTGTGGCTTGTGTCACACCTCCTGGCTAAAGAATTGTAGGGTTAGCAAAGCACTTACTAAAACATTGGTTTCTACCTTGTATTTGTACTGGACATAGGACCGTGAGCTGCTGTAACTACTGATCTAAGATTAGTAAATCCTTAAGGATTCTTGTGCACAGGCTTTAGAATGAGGACACTATACTTGTGCCCCTGACTGACCCTCATCCTGCTATGCTCTCTAGAAATTCATAATACTCTACATGACTCAGCCAGTGGTACATTCAGTCCAAGAATCACATTTGATTACCTGGGGCTCTTTGAGCACCCAGAGTTGCACATATGGGCCTTTAATATACCCAGGTTAGAACCTCCATTATATTTACCATGGTTGTCTGGAACTGCCACAGAGAGGGCCTTCAAGATTATGACCCTATCCCCATTTGCCCAGGTGCCTTGGTGCTCCCAGCTATTCACAACTAGAGTACTTCTTTACATGGCGCTAGGTATACTAGGTATCCATCTCAGGAATCCTCAAATCACACTTAATCCTTGTAAATGGAAACAGTTTGGAGCACACAGGCTGCTCTTAGGAGCTATTAAAAAACTTTTGCTGTTTCTATTGTTGTGCTCAGGCAATGTCGAACTTAACCCTGGCCCCCCCGGCTGCGATCTCATCTCCTGCTGACCTACCCAGTATAAAAGGCATGAGCTTTATGCATGTCAATGCATGCAGCCTCTTGAAGAAGATTGCCTCCATTCAGGCTTGGGTATGCCACACTATGCCTGATGTCCTGGTGGTAACAGAGTCATGGCTCAGATCTGGCTCCACTGACCATGAGGTAAATATCCCATCTTATAATTTGTTCAGAACTGATAGGCAGGCAAGAGAGGGAGGAGTTGCCATCTATGTTAAAGATAAATTTTCCACCTCAGTCATCGACTCTACCTCGATGCCTAAAGAATTTGAAAACCTCACTCTCAAACTAGAGCTTACCTCTTCTGTCTCCTCCTATGTACTAGGATGCTATAAGCCTCCTTCAGCGGGATTACTGTTACTAGACCACATGAGAAACACACTAGGATCCCTATCCTTGGAGATTGTCATATTAGGAGACTTTAACCTAGACTGGTTTTCCAGTGTTTTTACATCTCTTAAATCCTTCTGTGATGAATTTTGTCTATCACAACTTATCACTGAAGTAACGTGCCTTAATAAGAAGAATCCAAATAATAGTGCACTGTTGGATCTCATTTTAGTAAACAAACCTTACCTGTTCTCACACACTGGAGTGTTTTTCTCCGACATCAGTGACCACTGTTTTATCGCCTGTGTAAGAACCGCTTTGAATTCGTCGCCTGCATCAAAATTTACCACTAAGAGGTGTTGTCGTAACTTTGACCTCTACAGCTTCATTTCTGACCTGTGGAATTCCTTGGGTTGGCAGAACTTCTACCTTGCAAAATTAGCAAATGCTGCATATGACATCTTCCAGGAGATGGTGCTTGGGGCATTGGATAAGCATGCACCCTTGGTCAATGTCCATTCTAAGAAGATGGCATGCCAGTGGTTTACAGTAGATCTGAAAACTGCCCTGCTTGATAGAGATTTGCTCTGGAAAACAGCCTGGAAAACTAAGCGCCCAGCTGACTGGATTGCATTCAAGAGGGCTAGGAATCTATGTACCAAGTTGGTGAGAGAGGCTAAAGCAAACTACTACCAGACTGAGCTTGATTCTACCTACAAGTGCTCTTCCAAATTCTAGAAAAACCTTAAGGAAATTGAAGGTTATGCATCTCCTACCTCCCTACCCTCAAGAATCACTATTGGAGCTATCACAGTTTCAGATAAACCGACAATCTTAGACTCCCTCAACAACCACTTCGCTACTGCAGGGTTAGCCTTTGATACCTCCCCTGCCAATAACTTCTGCTCCCAAATCGGCATATAGGACCAAGATGTTCCAGTCACCAAAAATGTGTTCTCCCTTCAGCCTACATCCTTGAAAGAAGTAGATGACGTACTGTTACACTCAGACAGCAGAAAGAGGGCTGGTACTGACCTCTTAGACCCTTTTTTCTTGAAACTTAGTCATCATGTCCTGGCTGTCCCATTACTCATCTATTTAACCTATCCCTCTCAAGGGTGATTTTACTCACTTATGGAAAACTGCCCATGTCATTCCCCTTTTTAAATCTGGTGACCCTAGGGACCTTAATAATTACAGGTCAATCTCTGTACTACACATTCTTTCCAAACTGCTGGAGAAAATAATGAGTGCACAGCTTAGGAACTACCTGGAATCCTCAGATCTGCTTATCCCTCTACAGGTGGGCTTTAGACCTCATCATAGCACCACTTCGGCTCTTGCAAAGATGAGTAATGACTGGCAGTGTGACCTGGATTCCAAGAACTTTGTGCAATATTTCTAGACCTAAGCAAGGCATTCGACACTATCGACCATGATCTGCTTCTAGTATCCTTTTGTAAGGTTGGTCTGGATACACTATCTCAGAAATGGATTGCAAACCATCTTTCAGGTTGTCAGCAGCACGTAAAAGTGGATGGGGAATTCTCACAACTAAAACCATTATTGAGGGGTGTACCGCAGGACTCCATATTGGGTCCACTGCTGTTTGAGATATATATTAACCAAATTGATGCCAATATTAAATCTGCCAACATACATCTTTTCGCAGATGATACAGTACTGTACATTAGCAGATCTACTCCTGAGGCAGCATGTAGAGATCTACAACAAGAATTTAATCAACTGCAACTACAGCTATTGAACCAAAAACTTCTTTTAAATGCAAAGAAAACAAAGGCAATGCTCTTTTCACCCTCTGTATATGCACTTAACCATGTCTCCCAAGGTTCCTTACCCCATATCACCACACTTTTAGGTGAACCATTAGAATATGTTAGCAAGTTCAAATACCTAGGGGTCTGGATAGACTACAGACTTTCCTTTAATGATCATATTGAAGAACTAATAAAGAAACATAGGCAGAGGCTTGGCCTCTTCTACAGAATCAAATACCTACTCACATGGGACACCAAGAAGAGACTGGTCCAAACCACCTTCCTCCCTTTACTGGACTATGCAGACTTCATCTACAGCCGAGGCCCTGCCTCTGCGCTGGTCAAACTTGACACACTGTATCATAGAGCTATAATGTTCATCAGTGGTCTACCTTACTCCACGCATCACTGCCCTCTTTATGCTGCGGTAGGATGGCCATCACTCAATTATAGAAGAAATGCAGTGCTCAGGACCCTCAGAGCCATCATTAAATATCTGCCTCAATACATCCTACATTGCCTTCCACTGTGTGTGGTAGGCAAGTACGCCCTGAGGAGTGCCTCATATATCTCCCTTACTGTACATAAGGTCAAGTCGCGTTTTGGTAGGTCATCCTTAAGCTACGCTCTACCCATACTCTGGAACAAGCTACAAAAGACTTTGAAACTGGTTCACCCCATCAACCTATCAGCTTTCAGATCATTTTATGATCACTCCTTTAAGGAATCCTGTAACTATTTTCCTTGAATTTTACCTTAACTTAAACTTTAGAGTCCATTCCCCCTGAATTTTGCCATATCTATAGCATTGGCCTTCTCCTAGGTACTCCTGCCCTGATATGCTCACACTCGGCTAACTTCCTCCCCCTACTGAAATCGTTCCTCTATTTGCCCACCTCATCTAACACTTATGGATCTTGACAGGTTCTTGTATATTTTGCATAATTTAAATAAGTCCTGATGTCTTGACATTTGACAGTCTTATATGTTCCTTATATTGCACATTTCCATGTACTCCTTGTAACCCTGTATCATGGTAATGTCGTAATCTTTGTATATGTAATCCATTTGTATGCTCTGCTTATGTATGTAAACCTTTCATGTGATAAGTAACCACAGGTCCATCTTGAAAATGAGCTTTGCTCAATGGTGTTCACCTGGTTAAAGAAAGATGTTGATTGATTGATTGATTGATTCTTTCTCCTCAGATGGCCTTGCTCCATCAGCCACCAACTGGTTTAAATCCTACCTCACTGGCAGGACCCAATCAGTAAGAATCCTTTATTCCAGCTCCCCTCCACTCCCCAACACTGGTGTCCCTCAGGGCTCAGTGCTTGGTCCCTTACTCTTCTCCATTTTCCTTAATGATCTTCCCATAGCCTGCTCATCCTTGTCTATCCACATGTACGCTGATGATACTGTCTTACAGAGTTCCGCCAAAAACCCTGCTGCTGTAGAAAGTAGCTTACAACATGACTTCAACCAAGTTCAGTTCTGGTTTGCTACTCACCAGCTTTTTCCAAATGCCAAGAAGACACTCTTAATCACCTTTGGCAGCAGGCAGAGACTCTCTAGGCTCCCGGCCCTACCCACCTTGCACACCCTTGATGGGACCATCCTGGAGGACACTTCCTTATTTAGATATCTGGGGGTTTGGCGGGGCCAGCACCTCAACTTCTCTGTGCATATCGATGCTATCCTGAAGAAACCACGCCAAGCTTGGTGCTCTGTACAGAAATCATAGTTGCATCCCGCTGACTGCGAGGCGTGAAATTGTCCTGAAGATGATACTCCTATCTTTGACTACTGTGACGTAGTCTATGGTGCTGCTCCAAAATCTTCCTTAACCAAGTTGGGCACTCTCTTTAACTCCTTCTGCTGCTTTGCTCTCGACTCCCCTTCCCGCTCCCACCACTGTGAACTCTATTGCTCTCTAACCTTCCTTCCACTATCTCACAGACGAATCTCAAACTGTGCCAAACTAACCTCCAAATTCTATTTTGTGGTGCTCCCCTCCTATCTCTCATCCTCTCTCTCCACTCCACCTCCCTCCACCCACTCTCTCAGATCTAATGATGCATGCTCCTTGATGGTCCCTCGCTGCTCCACCCTCATCGGTCAGATTGGTTTCATCCATCACTTCCCTAAAATATGGAATTCTCTCCCCCCTCTGAAATATGACTCTCCTCCTCCAACTACTCCCTTACCTCTGCCATACACAATTACCTCTCCCTTAGCTGTTCCTGCTTTAACCCTCCTTAATACCTATTTCTGGTTTCTGCCTTCCTACTCTGACCCCTTCCCCGACAGAGTTCTCTGCATCCTGAAGGGGGAATCAGGAAATGGTTACCCCTTCTCCTCATATTCAGTTCTTGCCTGTCCCCCTCTCTTCTTCACCTGCCCTTCTGGGTCACCAATGTGCACTGCCTACCCCGTCCTTTTTACTCCAACAGCACTTGCGTACTACCTAGAACCTGCTCCTGGTACACTCATGCACTATAATGGTTCTGTTGCATTATTACTGTTTTGTACGTTTATATGTTCTTTTGTATGATTTTGGACATGTAATTTACCCAATGTTCCACTACTGTTTATTGCACAATACCTTGCGTTCCAACTGTTGCATAATCTTATAATGTTGTATTGTTTGTACTACTCTCATACTATTGTAACTGATCATCCTTCACAACCCTATGAAATCCCTTCCACCCAGGTCACACCATGAGATGAGCAACTTGTTGTTCAGTGTGCCCTCCTGGTGAAACATTTCAATAAATAAATAAATAACTTTAACTAATGTAGATGCTGAAAGTGTAGAGGTCAGGGTGTGAGCAAAGTGTTGGCAGCATATAATAGGGCAGTCTTCAGGGTGCTTCATAACCTCGCACTGGTCTGTGTATGACCCAGATTCTCTCACTTGAGATCTCCGTGGTTTGATGGGGATCTCAAGGTGATGACGATAAGGGGTCAGAAGTTGGAGCGTTGTTGGTGGAGGTCCCAGTCGGATGTGGGCAAGCTGGCTGCGTACTCATTATTTTGACTACCAGAGGGCAATCAAGCGTAAGAAGGCAGAGTTCCTGTCCAGGGAGGTTGCTGCCTAGAGGAACCAACCTGCTCAGCTTTTTAGGACTGTCGATGTACTTCTCCATTCTGTCTGTCTACAGCTGAAAAAAGCCTTTTCAATCACCCTGTGTGATGAGTCTGCTCAGTTCTTCTTGGAGAGCAAGAGTCCACTATCCAAAAGGGGATCCATCAGCGAGCTGCACTGCGACTCACAGTGATGGGCCTGGATGGAACAGGTGCACTTCACCTGTCTAGGAGGAGTTTAAACTGATGGAGGTGGCCGAGGTCATCTCGCAGCTGAAGCACACATATTGTGAACTGGACCCGGCTCCAACTCATTTCTTGATGAGATGCGGTGGGTTCCTTGGTCCGTGTTCGCCAGGATTGTCCAGTGTTCATTGTCGGGGGTCTTCCAAAAGCCCTGAAAGAGGCTCTGTGAGGCGCTCTCTGAAGAAGCCATCTCTCAACCCCTGACATCCTGGCAAATTATTGTCCTATCTCCAACCTTCCTTTCTGGTAAAGTTGTTAAGAAAACTGTGGCGCAGCAGCTCAAGGAGCACCTTGTGTCCTCTGACATATATGAGCCACTCCAATCAGGTTTCAGAGATAGGCATAGCACCGAAATGGCATTAGTTAGGGTACACAGTGGCCTCCTCAGGTCTAGAGATAGAGGAGACAAGTCAGTTCTTGTGCTCCTTGATCTGTCTTCAGCATTTTTACACTGTAGATCACTCTGTGCTTCTCGATCGCCTTAGAGAGTACTGTGGACTCGCCAGTGTGACAGGGAGCTCCTGTCACTCTTGAGGACTGACCTTTTCTTAAATCTTTTGCAACAGTTCTTCTATTTCTTAGCCTAATCTATTCTTTACAATTCCTAGTTCATAAGGTTGGCCACCTATGGGCACCCCTTCCCTTTCTTGACTATGCTATAGTGTCCTCTTTAATTTTCCTTTTCCCTCTCAAGTACTTATACAGGGAGGTTATTGTGGTGTCCTCCAAGCTGATGTGAAACAATAGGCTGTGTTCCTTGTTGGATTTAGTATGCAATGGCACTATGTCATAAAATACATTGATATATATACCTTATGTTTATTAAACCTGTAGATGTTGGAAAATACTATGGAACTAGGTGTTTTTGATAAAAGGTGAAAAGTTACTAGGGAACTGTATTATAAAAATTAAGTCAGTTGTGCTATTTAAAATACATGTAAATTGCCGTAAACTGAGTCAGTCTAAAATGTCATGGTAATTTGCATATATCCCATGATGCTTTGCATTTTGGGAATATGTGTGATGTTGTGTTTCTTTGAAACTTGGCTGTATTGCCAGTGCCCTTTGGGGTAATCCTTGCGTCAATGCTGCTACACTGAGGTTCTTTCTCTTTAGCTTTTTTTTTTTATTTGAGCCCCCACCGCCCAAGCAAACAAGGCCCGCATAGGGGAGGCTAAATTTCAACTGATAAGGGCGATCAGTGAGTCAGTAGGTGCTGGCTAAGTATAGAGGAAAGGCTTACATAGTCTGTTACTACAAACTAATGTACTGAAGAAAGGACATGCCATTGCTGAAGGCTATCTGTTGTATTTTGAATAGACATCACACAGATTTTGTGTGCTGAACTTGAAGTTCGGTGTCTGGTCCATCTGTCATCCCACAACTCCTCCACAGATGGCACTGCCACCAGCTGGTTTGAATCCTTTCTTTCTGGCAGGAAGCAATGGGTGGTGATGTGGAATTTCTCCTCCTCCCCAAAGCTCCTGCCATGTGGAGTACCTCAAGAGGTCGATCTTGTCACTGATGTTATTTGCAGTGCATATGCTGCCCCTGGGTGAGCTCATTAGATGGCACAGTGTGGGTTTTCACTGTTATGCAGATGATACATGACTGTTCCTGTTCTTTGCATCTGGAACATTGGACGCTGTGGAAGTGCTTAATATCTGCCTGGCTGAGATCAATGATTGGATGCCTTCCAGTTGGTTGCATCTTAACTCAGACACGATGGAAGTACTAATGATTGGGCTGGGGTGAAGGTGTGATGGGAGTGCCTCCAGCATAGCTACTGGGTTATTTCTGGGACCCACATTGTTGACGGCCTCCCCTAGGGTGCGAGGTCTTGGTGTGCTCCTTGATGACAGACTGACACTTGAAGCTCAGGTGTCAGCTGTCTTCAAAAGTGGCTTCTACCACTTAAGGAACATTGCTAGGATCAAACCCCTAGTTCCATCCGTATACGCCTTTGTGACATCCAGACTCAATTACTGTAATCTTCTTTACTTTAGGGTCTCTGGAGGTACCCTTTGCTGGCTAAAGTTGGTGCAAAACTTAGCTGCCAGGTTGCTGACTGGTCTACCCAGGTCTAGCCATGTAACCCTGGTGCTTCGAGCTCTGCACTGGTTGCCAGTCAGTTGGAGGGTTATTTTCAAAGTGAGTTTACTCACTTAGAAGGCCCTACATGGTCTTGGCCCTGGCTACCTGGCTGATCTTCTGCCACCTACCACCTCAGTCCATTCCCTCCACTCCTCGACCAGGGACCTCCTTGAAGTTCCTAGCACCAGATTAAGAACTTCTGGCCTTCCCAGGGGTAGAGAGCTGACCAGCTCAGAAAATCTCCTGATTCTGATATTGTTGTTTTATTATTTATTCTGATATTGTTGTTTTATTATTTATTTTATGTGTAATACTTTTCATCTGATACCCTGCTTGTTGTATGTTTTATGTACGGTGCCCAGACCCTCCAGGATTGGGCACCTTAGAAATAAACTTTGCCTTACCTTGCCCTGCTTCTGATCAGAGTTGCAGCTAGAAGCCTTCGGTCCACATCAACAGATTAAAGTCCCCAGTCAGCAGCACCTCCCCCTTATTCATCATCCTTCCAGTGGTTCCTCTAATGCCTTATCAAAACTATGCTCCTTTTTGCTGGATGTCTTTCTTGTTTGTTAAAACTCACTTAGTCTAAGAGTACATATCTGAGTCAAAAGGTTCTATGTTTAACCTTATCCAGAATGGCCGCCATGAGCTGAATAACCAACTTTCATCTTTATGTACTTTTTGTGATACACTTCTATAGGCCGATTACTAGATTGTTTATTGTCAATCTAACGATGGGGATCAACTAGCTGCTCAAATGGAAACTGAATTTCAAAATATTTATCAGTGGTTTGTTCAAAATGCCATCATTTTGAATGTAAGAAAAAACAAAATATTGCTTTCTGGTATACCTTCTATGCTTAGGAATTCCCTCAATTTTCAGATGCATGATTTATCTGATAACAATTTTGAACGGGTTTCTGAATTTAGATATCTTGGTTTCTTACTGGACTCCAGTCTGATTTTGTTACCTCAAGTAAACTATATAATCTATAGCAAATTTGGTATATTATATAAGTTAAGAAAGTACTTTTCGCTATCAACTCTGCAAGCTATTGTGAATGGTTCTTTATTGCCACATTTAGATTATAATGCAAGTCTTTATTGTAATCTTGGGGCTAAGGAAAGTAATATTTTGAAAGTAGCATATCATAATATTTTTTTCATTTTGTCCTTGCCCCTTCTTGTCATTTACACCATCGTTTATTATATTCTGGTTTGGGGTGGTTATCTCCAAGTAGTAAATTTGTCTTTTTTTTTTTCCGGATGTCAAATGTTTAAAGCAGTTAATAGTTGCCATAACTATCCACTGCAGGATCTTGTTAAAGTTAATAGTACTGGACTGGGACTTAGGTCTTCTACCAGTACTTTACTTACATCCTCTTTACGTAAATATAAAAAGGGTTCTTGTGCTTTCTCTAATGCTGCTCCAGCTTTTTGGAATAATCTTCCTAACAAGTTACATACTCCAGTGTCATTAACAGTGTGTAAATCTAGGTTAAAAGAATACTTGTCTTGTTGGATGAATATAGATGCATTTATTAATGCTACTGGGTAAAATGTATTTGTCAGTATTAATTGTTTTTATGTAATTATATATTGTATATGTTGTGATTCACTTGTATGTATTCAGGTCGGGCCTGAAAAAGGGTATTGATTTACCTAGTGCTCTTACCCAGTTAACAACTAAATGAAATACCACCCTAGTGCAAATAGTGGCCCCTGCTGCAGTCTCTAGGGTGGCCAACAGCATGTCCAGTCCTTCCCTTGCCTGTATGTTGTCTTGCACTTCCATAGCCCAGTTACCCTCCTTCACACACAGGATAACCCCTGCTCTGTTCCCTCACTCTTCCTGGTATGGCCATATCCCAGTCGTCGTGATTTTCAGTGGTACCGTGACTCAGTTATGACCACTATGTCCAGTCCTCCTCCAATGTGATGTCCTCCAAGTCTGAAATTTTATTACTTAGACTTTTGACTTGGCGCACATGACTCTCCAAACTGTGCTCCCTCCTTGCCTGCATCCTCACCCCATCTGCCTGTGATGCTTCCTGATACTCCCCTGTTTCTTCTATGCTCCCTTTTTCTTTACATTTTTCCTTCTGTATCTTTTGTTCTTACCATCCTTGTCATCCACCCTCCCTTCGTCCTGCTCCCCTGCCCTGGAGAAATTATCTCCTTTCAGGCACTCCCTCTCTGTTCCTTTAACCGGGAGGGGGAGGGTGGCAGTTTATCCCGCTCTTGTTATTATAGTCTTGTCATAGAGGTATAGGCCAGAAAGCATAAGCATACCAGGAGACGTTATAAAATTCACAAGTACCATTTTATTATAATCAGTAACAATAAAACAGAAAAAAATAAAATTGTACTAGATAGCATTTCACACAGACACCTTCCTCTGAGTCTCTTTCTAAGATTTCAGTGTCTCTTATCTCCCTAAAAAAATGCTCTTTTTTTATAAAATGTCTTCTCCTGGCAGATGAAACTTTGCATTCTGTTTTTGTTAGTTTCATCTGCTGTCTTTCATACAATGTACCAAACTTTGTTAGTTTCTTTCCTGTGACCAGTCTGAAGAGTATATCCAGTCTCAACAGGTGAAACAAAATAGAACACTCTGTCCCATAGATGGTTTCCTGTTCACAACTCTGTTAACAAGCTTGTGGAGGTCAAACTACTTCTCAAAGTCAGCTGCCTGTGTTCTGGATTGTCTTTTTTATAAGTAAATCCAAATAGCTTTCTGCAGTCATTTTAACAATATAATTATATACATTTGCAAACCAAGGGATTCTCAGTTTCACATAAAAGAACATGTGTTTCACATGTTTTTTTGAACCACAGAGAAGCAAGGGGAGAAGAAAGGAGCAGAAGCAGCAAGTGCAAGTAGGGTAATAACATGGGAGTTGTGGGACTGTTGGGAGTGGCCAATTCCTAGATGCCACATGGAAAATTTGATTGCACAATCAGACATGCAAAAGATAGACAAGTGGCAGAATAGAAGAGGAAAAAAATCCTTGATTTGAACTCCCTTTGCATAACAAATGGGTCAGAGTGTTACCCAACCCTGTCACAATCCTCACCCCCATCAGTTAAATTTTCAACCATGTACAGTAACACTTAAACCTCCTGTTGAGTACTGAGTTCCCCTTTACAGAACGATGTAGGCTGCCACCTTTGCATAAGCCCACATCCTTCCAGGTCAGCCCCCAATCCCAGTGAATCTAAATCCTTCTTCTCTGCACCACTGCTTCAACCAGCTGTTGGTGTTCCTGGTGTGGAATGCCCTAACCTCCCCTTGGCCATACACTGGTAGCAGAACAGTGGTGGTACCACAGCAAATGCCACTGTTTGTGCTACCTATTTAAGGTACCTCCCCCCAAAGAGGACACTGGTGAGAGCAACATGGTGGCAAGTATCTTTTCATAGCTCCACTCTGTGAACTGCTATAATCTGTCTTTTTCTAAGTTTTAAAAGAGTATCATTCTGGTCAAATTGCCACACAAAGCCTACAGATGTTTAAGTAGCCGGCAGAAAGCAGAACTGAGCAAATTGACAGATTCCTTTCTCCAAAATTCAGGCAAGTACCTCCCTGGTGTGGGAGAGTTGGTTCCCTGCACCTAGACAGAGTAATGGCTTCTCCATTAACACAGCATCCATAGCTGGACACAAAGTAAAAAACAACTGTGAAGCCGACGTTGGCTTCTAGTCAGTCTTTACACACCAATTTTCAAATGGATACCAAATCTTCATTGCAGATTGTGCAGAGTTCTCTCAGTGAAATTGCAGCCAGATGTCAAATGATAGAAGTAAAGATTGCAAAGGTGGAGGAGCGGGTGGAATCCATAGAAAAAGATACTGACAGGCTTCCAGCTCAGATCTTAACACTGCAGGGAGCGGTGAATGCATCTCTATGTGAGCAGCAGAATATGACAGAAATATAGAAACATAGACTTTGCAGATAAGAACTGCTTGGCCCACCCAGCCTGCCCATTTCCCTACCTATTGGATAAGCTGCAGATCCTAGTTAACCAATAGCCTGCTTCCTCCTACCCCCCACTGAAATTGCCTTATGTCTGTCCAATGTATTCTTGAATTCCCCCATTTTTTTTGAACCCATGACCTCCTCAGGAAGGTTGTTCCATGTGTCCACCCCTCCTCTATGAAAAATACTTCCTTACATTGCCCCTGAGCTGTCCCCCGCCTTCAAATTGTGCCTCCTTATTCTTGCACATCCCTTTTCTGAAAGATGCTACCCACTTGAACTTTATTGATTCCTTGAGGTACTTGAAAGTTTCTTTCTAGGGACGTGGATATGTTGTTCATCCACACTTCTTGGCATGTCCATTTCCCCTATAAATGTGCCAGAAAGTATTCAAGCTAGCTCCTCCCACCAACCCGAGTGGTATAACCCTCGGCTCTACCCCAAGACGCCAGATCTTCTTTTCTGCTGGAAGATTCAGGTTGCCTCCTTCATGCTGTCGCATTTTGTAGGCCCTGGCTTCCAATCCTTTGGTTAATCCAAAAATTTGTCTTGTTCGCGTTAGTGATTGCAATTTCTCTTGACTATGAAAGAAAAGTCCCCCGCCCCCAGATTTTGCCAGTGTTCATACGGCCAGAATATGTTGTGCACCAACCCACATGCCATGTGTGTTTATTGTCTGGGTGTCGATCATGACACCACAATGTGCGAGTTTTGTCTCACATTTCATCCCAATGTCCTCGACGACCATCTCGCACGCTTTAAGCTGGGGAGGCCTGAAAAATGTAACCCGTCAGTGAAATTCAAGGAGGCCCGGCAGGCGGTTTCTGCAACCATGGGATCAGCCAAGCAATCGGAGTGCATGCAAACCTTCGAGGAGGAAGCAGCTTGCACTGCGGAATCTTCCTCTCGGAGCTTCTTCGTTCCGCTCAACCTGGGCTCCACCTTCTTGGGTTCTTTCTGAGAGTTGTGCCAGTCTCTCCTGACTAAGGGTGAGAGTCCTGCGGGCATGCACTCCTCTCAGTCCCATAAGTGGGAAAAAGACCTGGGATCGTCTTCATTTCGACCGAGATGCTCTTGGGATCGGGAGAGATCTTGGTCCCAGGAACCAGCCATTTTGACCTCAGTAGAAATCACCTCTTCGGCCACTGGCTTCTCGGCCTTGTCATCTGGCCAGTTGTCCGAAGTGTCGATCAACAAAGTTGAGATAATTCTCGACCCAATGGACCCCTTGTCGCCGACCTCAGTCGATGACTGTCTTGATCGGACTCTGGTCCTTGTTTTCCCCAATGAGGAGACCCAGTCTGCTGGAAATCCCATCGAGGAAGAGGTCCCCGACCCCAGGAAGTCACCGGTCCCACCAGTGTCTCCTGAGCGACCGAGTCAACCTGTCCAATCTCTATTGTGGTCTTAAACCCTCTTGACCGAAAAGCAGAGGAAGGGCCATAAGCACTTTAAAAAGAGGTGACGCCATCAGTCATCCTACCTGTCATCATCCCTAACCGCCCTCTCCTCACCTGCCTGCGCTCTCAGAAACATAGACTGTAGGCTCCTACACACTCCACACAGAGCCACCAGATCTGGCCAGGCAGCTTTCAGCTTCAGGTTGCCCAAATTATGGAACTCCTTGGCAGCTGATATCAGACATACCACAAGTACTCCTGAAAGGAATACCCTTCTTAAATCACACTTCACTACAAATTGCTCCTGCTTTCCCCCTCGCTGAATCCCCATTTTAACTCCTACCTATTCAGCTGCTAGCACCAATCTGGGTACCATTCTAGGTCTGCACCTAAGGTTAATATATACTAATTAAATTTGAACCTATGCTATGTTGTATTTAAGAAATGCCACGCCCAGTGTTTGGAACAACCACCCTATGTATTGTCTTATTTCTTCAGTACTACTGTACCATTGTGAAAATCACATAATGTATGATATTGTCTTCTTCTGTACAACTGGATTCATTTGTAAACCCTCTACCCCCCAGGGCGCATCTGGAATCGAGCGGTACTCCGCTCAGTATGCCTTCCTGGTAAATCTCTTAAATAAATAAATAAATAAATAAATAAAATCCTCACCCTCATCCTCCTCGAATGAGGAGAGGCTCCAGCGGAGACTTCATCAGCACAACGAGGACTTCATGTGGCAGCAGGTGATTTTGACCAGGCACAAGCCTACCCTGGCTCCTACCCTGGCCATTACTTGACTTTTGCCTCCTAGGCTGAAGCCGACTCCTTCAGCGCCGATCAAATTGGTTTCCCTGCCCATGGAGCCAACAACACCTTCGATTTGGCCTAAACTGGTCTCTCCACCTATTTTGGTGGAACTGCCTCCTAAGCAACCTGTGGGAGGGGCTTCTTCTATGGAAGCTAGACCAGACATCAGGCTCTCCTGGCATCATTCAGTCACTGTCACCCCTGACCACCACTAGTGGGTCAAGGGTGATGTGGGCGCCCGACCATTGTATCTAGATTCCACGGATTCGGATGAAACTGGCCTCCATTCTCATCCAAGGGACAATGAATCGGCTGGTGGGATAGAGACGGAGGAAGTTCCTTCATCCTTTCAGAACATTCTTCGCCTCATCTCTGAGTCTACAGGGGTGCCCCTGGAACCTATCCAGAAAAAGGCAGAGTACCCTCTCACTGACATCATCAAGAGAGAGGATGCCCCGACGGAAGCCTTTCCTGTGGCAGAAGCCATTGTTGGCCTGGCCTTAGAACTTTGGCAGCACCCTGCCTCCTGTCCAGCTCTGTCTGCCTGCATGGCCCGCAAGTATGTGGTGCCCATTGGGTCCCTTGTGGGGTTCACAGAGCACCCTTCGGCTGAGAACCTTGTGACCACCTCTGTGTTCAGGCATACTGGTATTTCTGCCGATATTGACCAACCTTCTGAAAAGGAGTCCAAATATTTGGATCATTCTGCCTGGAAGGTCTGTGCAGCCTCGTCTTTAGGCCTGTTTCAGGCAAGTTCAGCCATCATCATGGCACACTTCTCCCATGCCCTCTTGGGGTCCTTGGATGAAGTCCTCCCACATCTCCCCACAGACTTGCAAACCATGGTCAAGCAGGTCCAGGACCAAGGCTGGGCTGTTGCCAAACAACAGCTCCAGACGGCTGTGGATATCTGGATATCAGGGACTCTTGTGCCTGCTCGTTGGCAGCCGCAGTTGTCTCTCGCTGCAGGGCTTGGCTGAGGCTCTCCTACTTTCTGGTGGATACCCACCACAAACTAACTGATGTTCCTTTCCTGGGCACTGATCTCTTTGGCACAGGTGTGACTGGTCAACTTCAGCCTATTGAGCAGTCCAGTGCCACCTTGGATGCCACTTCTGCTAAGGGTTCTTCGGGTCCTAGGAAGCAGCAGAAGAAGTAGCCTTTTCAGCACTCTATTCCCTCCAGCCCAGCAGCCCTCCTTTTGGGGGACAGCAGCAGGCTCAAGCTTGGAGCTTGGGCCCTCACAGGTCTATAAGGGAGGTCGAGGTTCAGGCCCTGGATCCTCTGCCTCCAAGCCTGCTCAGTGACGGGGTAGGGACTGCCACCCATATTCCCGTCATACCAGTTCTGGGTCCTCCCATGTGGGACTGGCTCCACCACTTTCTTTCCACCTGGTCCACTGTTACCATGAACAGGTGGGTCTTAGAAGTGGTCGGCCAGGGACTGCCTCTGGAATTCGAGCAGTACCCTCCAAGCTGAGCATGCGCCCCACAGGAGAAGAGGATATCCGCCCATACGCAGTCAGCTCTTCGAGATGACATTGCTCAGCTCCTCCTCCTCAAGGAGGCAGTAGCTCCAGTGGTGGATCCTCCAGCAGACCCAGGCTTCATTTCCAGGTACTTCCTGGTTCCCAAGCAGATGGGGGGGCTGGTGCCCCATTCTAGATCTGCACAACCTGAATCAGTATCTCAGGTCATGCACCTTTCGGATGGTCACTCTGTCCCATATCATACCATCCTTGGAGTGAAACATGTGGTTCTGTTCACTGGATCTCCAGGATGCTTTCTTTCATGTGCCAATTTGTCTGTCTCACCAGTGGTTTCCCCACTTCAGAGCCAAAGGGACCCTATTCGAGTTCTGAGCCATGCCATTCGGCCTGTCATCGGCCCCACGGGTCTTCACCAAATGCATTACAGTGGTGGTGGTACCCATCTCAGGTGTTGGGGGGGCAGAATTTACTCCTACGTCAACGATGGGCTCTTTGCAGGTTCCACCCACCCTCCAGACCTGCTCCCAACTCGGCCTCTTGATCAACGAGGTCAAGTCGGAACTCATGCCTTCTCTGGTGATGTGCTTCATTGGGGCAGAGCTTAACTCTCGTCAAGCCAGTGCTCGGCTCCCGGCCTACAGGGTTAGGTCTTCTCCTCCTTTGTCCAATCATTTCTGGTTGTGTAATTGCACCCTGCTCGGGACCTTCTGTGCCTTCTGGGTTACATGGCGGCATGCACCTCCGTGGTCCATTGGGTCTGGTGGCACATGCGCCCCCTCTAGTGGGAGCTGGCTGTCTAGTGGACTCAGTACCATGGCCGTTTCAACCAGCTGATCACTGTGACTCAGAAGATATGGAACGCTCTCCAATGGTGGACCGTTCCAGGCCAGTTGCAGGAAGGGATCCTATTTGTCCACCCTGAGCCGATGGCCATCCTTATGACCAATCCCTCTCTCATGTGCTGGGGGCCCACATGGGGGACAACAGGGCCCATGGGTTCTGGACCCCTGAGGAGTCCCATTATCACATCGACCTGTTGGAGCTCAGACTAGTCAGACTGGCACCGTCAGCTTTCGCTCTTCAGCTCCGGGGTCAAGTGGTTCAAGTCCAGACGGATAATACCACGACCATGAACAACCTCAACAAACAGGGCGGCATGCATTCCCGACTGCTCTGCAGAGTAGCGCTTCACATCTGGGCACTAGTGAGCCATCTGGCGGCAAATCTCCTAGCCATCCATGTGGCAGGAGCCTCAAACCATCTGGCGGATGCTCTCAGCCATATAGGCGAGACATCCCACGAGTGATCTCTCCCTCCAGACGTAGCTTACAACCTGTTCTCCCACTGGGGCAACTGATGGTGGACCTGTTTGCCTCCAGGAAAAACACTAAGCTGAGGCTGTTTCATGCCCACCCCCATCAGCAGGGCTCACTGCAGGGGGATGCCTTCTCGAGGCTGTGGACCCCTGGCTTCTACTATGCCTTCCCCCCATTTCCCTTGATCCACAGGGTGCTCATCAAGGGAAGGAGGGACAAGGCGCAGGTGATTCTGGTAGCTACA
This sequence comes from Neoceratodus forsteri, assembly GCA_016271365.2. Lineage (NCBI taxonomy): Eukaryota > Metazoa > Chordata > Ceratodontiformes > Ceratodontidae > Neoceratodus > Neoceratodus forsteri. Next base: position 1,119,256,627 of record CM057458.1, read on the forward strand.
GACTGGCCACGCCAGTTCTGGAATCCAGATCTCCTCAGCCTCAGCAACAGGACCCGGAGCGGCTTCCAGCACACCCAGACCTGATCTCAGTCAACCAGGGGAAGGTATACCATCCGGACCTTCAATCCCTGTACCTCACAGCCTGGTTCCTGAGCATCTAGAGTTCCAGGCTTTGGGTCTATCTGAGGATGTCCTCACCATGGTGGAGGCATCCAGAAAGGAATCGAGCAGGAAATCTTATGCCTTCAAATGGAAAAGGTTTTCTATTTGGAGTCAGGGCAAGGGCCTGGACCCTCTGTCCTATCCAGTGGCTAACATTCTCGACTACATTTGGTCTCTCTCCAAAGGGTTCTTCGGTCATCGACCCTTAGGGTGCACCTGGCAGCCATCTCTGCTTACCAGATGCAGGCCAGTCAGCTGAAATTGGCACAGGAGACAGTGGTTGGGTGCTTTTTCAAAGGCCTGGATCACATATCCCCTCTGGTGCATGAACCTCCACCTCTGGGATCTACTGCTGGTACTGGCAGGACTCATGGGCAAGCCATTCGAACCGATGCACAGATGTGAGCTGTCACACTTTTCATGGAAGATGGCCTTCCTGGTGGCTATCACATCTGCCAGGACAGGGGAGCTCCAGGCGCTTTCGGTGGACCGCCTTTATCTGGTCTTCCACAAGAACAAGGTTGTCCTGCGCCCCCACCCGAAATTCCTTCCGAAGGTGTTGTCAGAGTTTCACCTTAACCAGATGTTAAATTTGCTAGAGTACTATCTCAATTACACCTTGGAGGCTGAAAACAGGCTCCATACTTTGGACCTGAGACAAGCCCTCTCTTATTATAAGGAGAGGAAAACAGAAATTCAGGGAGAGGTTCGCCAGCTGTTTGTCACCTACGCTGAAGCCACTTCTGGCAGACCTGCAGCAAAATGGACAGTTGCAAGGTGGATTACATCTTGCATCAGTCTGTGCTATGAGTTGACGGACAAGGAGCCTTCCAAAGGAATAAGCTCATTCCACCCGCCATACCGCTGCATCAGTGGCTGCTTCCAGGCACATCCCCATCCAGGAAATCTGTCACGCTGCTACCTGGAAAACAGCAAACACCATCATTACCCACTACCACATCGACTTTGAGTCATGCCAGGATGCTGGTTTTGGGGGCTCAATTCTCCAATCTCTGTTCCCAAAGTAAGTATAGGGGGTATGTGCCTTGCTTCCCTCCTCCCAGAGAACAGCTAGGAGTGTTCCAAAATGTGTGGATGAACAACATATCCATGTCCCTAGAAAAACAGGTTACTCACCTGTAACAGTAGTTCTAGGAGTGGTATATGTTGTTCATCCACATGGACCCACCCAACCTTCCCGGCTGCAAATGCACAAACCTGACTTCCAGCGGGCTAAGATCGGGCATAATGAGGCAGAGTTGAGGGTATTACCACCCGGGTAGGTGGGGGGAGCCAGCTTCAAGACTTTCTGGCAGACTTAAAGGGGAAAGGGACATGCCAAGAAGTGTGGATGGAGAACATATACCACTCCTTCAACTACTGTTACAGATGAGTAACCTGTTTATCATGTCCCCCCTCCCCCTCCTTTCCCCTCAAGAGTATACATATTAAGCTCCTTTGCATAGAAACATAGATTTTGATGGCAGATAAGGACCGCTTGGCCCACCCAGTCTGCTCATTTCCCTACCTAATGGATAAGTTGCAGATCCTAGTTAACCAACAGCCTACTGCCTCCTTCACACACTAGAATTGCCTTATGTCTGCCCCATGCATTCTTGAATTCCCCCAGTGTTATTGACTCTACAGCCTCCTCAGGAAGGCTGTTCCATTCATCCACTACCCTCTCCATGAAAAAATACTTCCTCACATTACCTCTGAGCTGTCTCCCCTCTAACTTCAGATGGTGCCCCCTTGTTCTTGCACATCTCTTTTTCTGAAAGATGCTACCCTCTTGGACTTTGCTGATTTCCTTGAGGTACCTGAAAGTTTCTATCATGTCCCCCCTCTCCCTCCTTTCCTTGAGGGTATACATATTAAGTTCCTTTAGTCTTTCTTCATATGTCTTCTGGTACAGACCCTGCACCATTTTGGTTAACCTCCTCTGGACAGCCTCCACCTTCTCTATGTCTTTGTGGAGATGGGATCTCCAGAACTGCATGCAGTACTCCAGATGGAGTCTTACCAACTGTCTGTGCAGAGGGATAGCAACTTCCTGTTTTCTGCTGGTGATGCCTTTCCCTATGTATCCCAGTATCCCCCAGCCCTCCTTACTGCCTTCTCAGATTGCTTGCCCACCTTTAGGTCATCTGGTATAACTACCCCCAGGTCCCTTTCCATTTTTGTTGTTGTCAGTATCTCACCCCCCATGTTGTACTCTTTCTCCTGGGTTTTTGTTTCCCTGGTGCATTACTTTGCACTTCTTTGCATTGAATCTAAGCTTCCATACATTTGACCATTTCCTCCAACCTTGCCAAGTCCCTTCTCATCCTTTTGACCCCACCTTGTGTATCAGCCTTGTTGCAGATCTTTGTGTCATCTGCAGAGAGACATACTTTTCCTTCCAGTCCCTCTGCAATGTCACTTATAAAGACATTAAAAAGGACCGGGCCCAGTACTGAACCCTGCAGTACCCCACTAGTAACCCTCCTTTCTTCACTGTGGACTCCATTTACTATTACCCCTCTGTGTCCTGTTGTCCAGCCAATGTTTTACCCAGGCTACCACCCTGGGACTCATTCCCAGGCTAATTTGTTTATAAATCTTTTGTGCGGAACTGTGTCAAGTGCCTTGCTAAAGTCTAGGTAGTCCATGTCCACAGCCCCTCCCTGGTCTACTACTTTGGTCATCCAGTCAAAAAAATTGATTAGATTCATCTGACATGACCTTCCCGCTGTGAATCCATGCTGCCTTGGGTCCTGTGCCCCACTGGCCTCTAGGTACTCAACAGTTCTTTCCTTCCGAAGTGATTCCATCATTTTCCCTACCACTGAGGTCAAACCGACAGGTCTGTAGTTACCTGATTCTGTCTTGCTCCCACTTTTGTGAAGGGGAATCACATCCGCCCTCCTCTGGTCCTCAGATAACACATCAGCCTCATGTAATTTGTTAAAATGGGTAGTCAGTGGTGTCACTAGTTCTCCCCTTAGTCCTTTTAGAATTCTGGGAGTGAATCCCGTCAAGCCCCATTGCTTTGTCCACCTTCAGTTTTAGGACTTCTTTCAGAACCCTTTCTTCTGTGAAAGGACTAATATTGACCCCCTATCCAGAGTGCTTCTATTAACTGGATTAGGTACCTCCCCCTCCTCTTCCTTTGTGAATACTGAGCAGATGTATTCATTCAGTATCCCTGCTTTTTCACTATCCCTCTCTGCCCACCCATCCTCCTCTTTATTCAGCCTCAGTATCCCTCCCTTTGTCTTTCTTCTCTCCCTAATGTAACTATAAAAGATGTTATCCCCCTTCTTAAATGAGTTGGCTATCTTTTCCTTGGTTTGGGCCTCTGCTATTCTGACTGCCTTCCCTGCTTCATTCTGCTTTAACTTGTACAGTTCTCTGTCCTGCTCCTTCTGTGTTTCCTTATACTTCCTGAATGCTATCTTTTCTCCTAACCTTCCCCACCACCTCTTTTGAGAATCGTAGTGTTCTTCCTTTCATTTTGATTTATTTGCTTCACACAAAGGCTTGTTGCCACTGTGATGGCAGTTTTGATGTTTCCTCATTGTTGCTTCACCCCTCCTTCTTGCCTGTTTGCTAGTGCTTTTCTGAGGCACTCTCCCATTTTGACAAAATCAACACTCCTGAAGTCCAGTACCTTCACTTTTGTATGGCTTGACTCTACAGCTGAGTTTATCGTGAGCCACACTGTTTGGTGGTCACTTGTTCCCAGATGACTACCCACTTGTAGATCTGAGATCCTCTCTCCATCCCCATTTGAGAGTACGAGGTCTAAGGTTGCACCCTCCCGAGTGGGTTCCAACACTAGCTATCTGAGGCATGCCCCCTGAAGGGCATCGAGAATGACCCTGCTCTTGGATGTGGCTGCAGCAAAGGTGCTCCAGTTAACATTTGGCATATTTAGGTCCTCCATCAGCAATATCTCCCTTTTCTCTGCCATCCTAGTGATTCCTTCTATCATTTCCTTGTCCATTTCCTCCCCTTGAGACAGGGGTGTGTATACAATAGCTGTGTGGATTGTGGTGCCATTTCCAGTCTCCAGGGTGACCCACAGTGCCTCCTTTCCTCCCTGTTTATCCTTTAGATCTGTTGCTTTGATCCCTTCCCTTAGTTAGAGAGCTACTCCTCCTCCTCTTCTACCCTCCCTGTTCCTCCTGTAGATTGTGTACCTTGGTATGTTGACATCCCAGTCATGTTTCTCTGCATACCATGTTTCTATGACTGCCACGGTATCCAGGCATCCCTCTTCCATCAAGGCTACCAATTCAGGTTCCTTGTTACCTAGTCTCTCTTCACATGGCTTCTGGTGCAGACCCTGCACCATTTTGGTTGCCCTCCTCTAGACTGCCTCCATCCTGCCTATGTCCTTCCAGAGATGGCGTCTCCAGAACTGCATGTAGTACTCCAGATGGTGTCTCAGCAAGTGTGTGTACAGAGGGATAACAACTTCCTGTTTCTACTGGTGTTGCCTCTCCTTCTGCATCCCAGTATCCCTCCAGCCCTCCTTACTGCCATCTCACATTGCTTGCCTACATTTAGGTCATCTGATATGTCCACCCCGAGGTCCCTTTCCATTTTTGTTGTTCTTAGTACCTTCATCCCTCCTCCCCCCAATTGTGTACTCTTCCCCTGGGTGTTTGTTTCCCAGGTGCATTACTTTGTACTTTACATTCAATCTAAGCTGCCATACGTTTGACCATTCCTCCAGCCTTGCCAAGCCACTTCTCATCCTTTCCACCCCCCTTGTGTATCAACTCTGTTGCAGATCTTTGTGTCATCTGCAAAGAGGCATGGTTTTTCTTCCAGTCCCTCTGCAATGTCACCTATAAAGACATTAAAGAGGACCATTCCCAGTACTGAACCCTGCGGTTCCCCGCTAGTAACTCCCCCTTCTTCAGAGTGGACTCTGTTTACTATTACCCTTTGTGTTCTGTTGTCCAGCCAGTTTTTTAGCCAGTCTACCATGGTACCAGCACACTTGATAGTGCCCCCATCTCATGGATAGCAACACATGTATGCACATGTACTAATCGTAGGGCAAAGACACTTATCATAGAAGCATAAGTGTCAGGATCTGTGTTCTACTATGCTTTGCTATTATTTAGCCATGAGAAATGCTTTTGCTCGGTTTTTACTCTATTTCTGTATGTAAGGCAACAGTGCCATCTTTAGCATTTGTGCATTATTGCAACTGATCTTGGAGACGAGTACCTTCTTTGTACCATTATCTGTTTAGCAATATATTTTTTACATTAGATAGGCCAGTTACTAAGGCCACCTGTTTTTGTCTAATTATATTCATTTTATGTATCTTCTTTGGTAGTTGCCATAGTAATTACAGGGTATAAGACCCTTTGTAACATGTAGCTTCTTTGAGTGAGACTAGGCTGCTGTACATATTGTAGAATAAGACAAATCCTCAGCTCCACTCGTGCGTGCCAACTTGTGGTGTATAATCAGTAAAGAAAGAAGAACAATGGCACCACAGGTATTATAAAGGTGAAAAAAATGTAATCAGTGCATTTCATATGCACGGCCGTCCAGCAGTACAGGCTTGCAACCTCAGCTAGTTTCGCACTATCCGTACGTCATCAGGAGGGTGGTCTACCTACAATCCACACCTCTAAAAAAGCTAACAATTAAAGTGACAACACCCCAAAAATGTGGAAATATATAAAATGCATCACATTACAATAAACAGCACAGAATCAAATCAGCAATTAACCTAAATGAACATTTGTAATACAAAAACATATTTGAAGTAAACATTTTAGGTCAGGATACTTCAGAATTACATCAAAGAAGCATTTCACCTGAAACAATGTATTTAATAATGCCCAAGGGTATATTTTTGTTTATATAAATATATATGTATATGTATGTTACTATTTGTTATACATATATAGTGATGTTACTATTCAGTTGAATACCCCACAATGATATAGTGCATCTAGCTATAGCAAACCTGGTCCTTTAACCGTTAGCCTTACCATTAACCATTATGACCAGGTAAATTCATAGACTTGCTAGCCAAAGTCCAAATATGTTGTGTTTTTTGTAGCTTTAAAAATATTCTCAGGCAAGTGTATGTACACACACAAAGTCAGCGGCATCTAGGGGAGAAAAAGAAGAAAAACAATTGTAACACACCAAAAACTCAAACTATTTATGTACAATATTACAAAAATCTGTATAATTGTATGTTGAAATAGATATATATCCAAACTCATTTAACACAATAATGTGATCTTAATTGGATTTATTTAGTCCAAATTATTACCACTAACCGGAATTATAAATCATTTTTTCTTTCTCCTATTTATTAGGGGAACAGCATCAAATTTTTCATTTAAACCTGGTAACTTTAAGCCTCCAAGGGTATATATCCAGTATGCCTCTCTGTTTAGTAGCAAATCATTGATGTTTCCACCTCGGGGACCTAATTTAACCCATTCAATTCCACAGAACTTAAAGTCATGTTTTATACTGTCTGCCCTGTGTTTACAAACATGTGCAGCTAGTGCACTTCTGTCATCACTTTTTTCTATGCTACGCATGTGTTCTCCAATTCTCGCCTTAAGTTGGCGTGTAGTCATGCCAACATAAAATGCACCACATGTACGTGTTGCCAAATATACAAAGTTTTCAGTAACACAACTGAAAAAAGACCCCATTGTGTATATTTTGGCAGTATTAACAGATGTAAATGTGGTGCCTATTGAAATGGAAACGCAATATTTACAATTTCTACATGCAAAGGTGCCATTGGGTCTGCACGGTAGCCATATTTTAACATCTCTTACCACCTTGGGAGTGGGATGGTAACTACTGGTGACAATGTCGCCAGTGTTTTTACCACGACAATATACTATACGTGGCAAATTACTTCCCACTTCCCTGAGTTTTGGTTCCAAACTTAGAGGTGGCCAATGTTTTCTAATGATGTCCCCAAGTGCACCAGACTGTTTACAGTATGTAGTGACAAAATGGATTGATTTATCACTTGTCCTCTGCTTAGTCTTAGATTTCATAACTTCATCACGATTTTTAACAGAGACATCATCCACGGCATCTTCCACCAGTTGTCTCGAGTACCCTCTGTCTAAAAATCTCTCACATGTCTGTGCCTTGTTTCACAAAATCAGTATCCAGGCTACAGTTTCTCTGTGCCCTAAGCAATTGGGCTCTGGGAATATTATTAATCATAAATCTCGGATGGCAACTGGATGTGCTTAAAAGGGAATTCCTGTCAGTATTTTTCCTAAAAAGGGAAGTCTGAATACCGTCATTGGCATCTCTTTTAATTTCCAAATCCAAAAATGTGACCACATTTTTGTCACTTGTCACACTAAATTTCAAGTTGGAGTCACTAGTTTCCAGGTATGTAACAAATTCCCTTAATTCGCAAACAGTGCCCTTCCAGATCAAGAAAATGTTGTCAATAAAACGACGCCACAGATCAATCCTATGGTAAAATGCATTGACCTGTGCGTCATAGACCACCAATTTCTCCCAGAGTCCCAAATAAAGGTTAGCATAATTGGGTGCAAAAGTAGCACCCATTGCTGTACCCTTAACCTGGAGAAAATACTCTCCCTGAAACAATAACACATTTTTTTCCAATACATTTCCAGCACAATCTAAAATAAACCTCTTTTTCTGTTCACCCAATATTGGATCCATATTAAGCCAATGGTCCAATGCCAGTAATCCATGTGAATGGGGTATAAGTGAATATAGAGACCCTATATCCATTTAGGCTAAGAGGGAGTCAGGATCTAGTTGAACTTCCTGCGGTATTCCCAATATGTCAGCTGAATCTCTTACATAGGAACGTAATTTAGGCACATACTGCTTAATATGTACATCAACATAACGAGATAATGGTTCTGTGACTGAGCCAATGCCCGCCACTCTTGGTCTACCAGGGGGATTCTCCAAATCTTTATGTATTTTAGGCAGTATATAAATTGTTGGCCTTACAGGATGTGCTACTACCATAAGGGAATGTTCTTTTTGGTCTGTCATCCCCTCTAAAAGGGCCAAATCAAGCATTTGATCAATATCTGATTTAAACCTATTGGTGGGACCCCCTCGAACTTTCATGTAAAAATTCTGATCTGCCAGTTGTCTTTTAATTTCATCGACATATTTCATTGTATCCATAACAACTATGTCACCTCCCTTGTCAGCAGGTTTAATAACCAACAATGGGTTATCCTGTAAAAATTGAATTGCCACCCTTTCATTATTAGATAAATTCACAAAGCTAGACCCTTCATTTGTACTAATGACTTCCACATCACTTAGCACAGCTCTTTAAAGATTCTATGTCAGAATAAGGTGGACTAAATGTAGATGGTGTTTTAAAGGGGAAATACCCCCAAGTGTTACTGATGGTACCCCTGCTATGTCCTCAGAGTTGTCATTTATATTATAACCCATATCTGCAGCAAAAAATGTCTTAAGATTCAATGTTCTGGAAAGGCATTTAATGTCCAGATAGACCTCAAAGTGGTTAATATTAATAGTAGGTACATAAGTCAGCCCTTTTTTTAACACCTGAGTCTCAATATCAGTTAAGATTACCTGAGATATGTTTACCACAATATTCTCTGGCACATGTGCTGTTACTATCGCCCCCTCTGACTGCCGCTTCGATTTCTTCTTCCTTGTTTGGTATTGTTATCCACCCTCCCCCCGTGTCCATTTGGGTTCCGAAGATAATGTTGATGGTATGGGCGCTTGGAGTTTCCCTGGTTCTCTTGTATATTCACCACCAGATTCATTTGCTCCTGAAACTGTACTTGTTTCTCACTCCTCCTAGGTTGGAAATATTGGGATGTTGGGGGGGGGTAGAAGCAATCGATCTTACTGGTAGTTCTTCCTGCTCACCTTCCAGAAATGGATCTTCAGTATTGTCGGAAGCACTTTTGCTAGCGTAGTTAGAAGAAGATGGGGAGATACCTCTTTTATGCACAATACATTTCAGGCCCAAAGTTGCCCCTGTATATAAACCACCTCTATTGCCAAAAACCTTTTTTTGCCTCCTTGGCGTGTTAGGTTTCCTGTTCCAGGTAAAGACCTGGTCCAAAAGATAATCTTGTTTATCCCGCTCGAATTTCTTCAGTTTTCTTTGTTTAATTTTATTTTCTTCTTTATTTATTGTTTCCTGAAGTTGCTGTTCATGAACGAGGAATCTGGTATCTTACTTATAGTGTAATACAGTCTCCTCTTTGATTATAATATCTGCCTGAATGGCAGGTTGCTGGGTAACATAATCCTTAATTACTGCTTGGATCAAGGCATCTGTGCCTAATTGTAGCCCTCTATTCCAATCTGAAATAAAGGATGGTTGGTCTGTACCATAACCCTGTGTGTTGAGGGCTCGTAACTCCCAAGGAGATCTGCCCACTTTCAAGTAGGCTTCTAGAGACACCCTATTCCAATAGTGATGTCTGCCTTTAAAAGTGGCCCTTTCAAACTGGATGAAGGCCAGGTCTATACTGATGTTGGTATTATTAATGTCTGATCCAGACTCCTCAATACATTTCTCCACAATAGTAATATTTGGTTGTTCCTTGAAGAAATCCACTTCTCCCCTAGTAGCGAATACAGAAGTAGACATAAGTCCCGTAACCTCCCCTGATTGAAACACCATGTAATTCTCTTGAGACATACCCAATGCAAGTGTTTCTGGCTAGTGTTTCAAATCCAAAAAATATATAATAAAGACGGAGAGGAAGTGTCCGCACAAAAAGAGACAAGCGTGTGTCACAATATTTAGACCAAGATGTAAATGTCACAATATCACAACAAATAGTAAGTCTCGAGATAAATATCTTCAAAATAGTTACTCACAGTTCCATTTCCAATGTGATCCTGAATACTTGAAACACAATCCAATGGAAGCTCTTACGGACACTCTGCTGTAGTCAGGTTGGCCAAAATGTGTCAGACGCTACGATTAACGCACACAGAATACCAGTTGGTGATCATTAAGAAATACAAACATTCGAATAAGACAAATCCTCAGCTCCACTCGTGCATGCCAACTTGTGGTGAATAATCAGTAAAGAAAGAGGAACAGTGGCACTGCAGGTATTATAAAGATGAAAAAAATGTAATCAGTGCATTTCATATGCACGGCCGCCCAGCAGTACAGGCTTGCAACCTCAACTAGTTTCGCACTATCCGTGCGTCATCAGGAGGATGGTCTACCTACAGTGATTTATAATTCTGGTTAGTGGTAGCAGTTTGGACTAAATAAATCCAATTAAGGTCACATTATTGTGTTAAAATGAGTTTGGATATATGATATATCTATTTCTACATATAATTATATAGCCTTTTGTGATAATGTACATAAATAATTTACTTTTTTGGTGTGTTACAATTGTTTTTCTTCTTTTTCTCCCCTAGATGGTGCTGACTTTGTGTGTATACATACACTTGCCTGAGAATATTTTTAAAGCTACAAAAAACACAACATATTTGGACTTTGGCTAGCAAGTCTATGAATTTACCTGGTCATAATGGTTAACGGTAAGGCTAACGGTTAAAGGACCAGGTTTGCTATAGCTAGATGCACTATATCATTGTGGGGTATTCAACTGAATAGTAACATCACTATATATGTATAACAAATAGTAACATACATATACATATATATTTATATAAACAAAAATATACCCTTGGGCATTATTAAATACATTGTTTCAGGTGAAATGCTTCTTTGATGTAATTCTGAAGTATCCTGATCTAAAATGTTTACTTCAAATATGTTTTTGTATTACAAATGTTCATTTAGGTTAATTGCTGATTTGATTCTGTGCTATTTATTGTAATGTGATGCATTTTATATATTTCCACATTTCTGAGGTGTTGTCACTTTAATTGTTAGCCTTTTTAGAGGTGTGGATTGTAGGTAGACCATCCTCCTGATGACGCACGGATAGTGCGAAACTAGCTGAGGTTGCAAGCCTGTACTGCTGGGCGGCCATGCATATGAAATGCACTGATTACATTTTTTTCATCCTTTTAATATCTGCGGTGCCATTGTTCTTCTTTCTTTATACCTACTGTAGGTAAGGAAACCTGCTTCTTCCAGTGTTTACACTGTACTGGTAATAAGTCTGTAGTATCCATCTGTAATAAACTTCAGTTATTACATGAGTAGCACTTGTCTGTTGTCTCTTCTACATTGATTAGTTCCACCAAGAACCTGACAAGGGGATTTTGTGACCCTTAAATTTTGGCTACCGTGTGCAGGTGGAATAAACAAGGGAGGATTCACATTCAGTTTATTTTGAGTGTTGAGTAGTGTAGCGTGATCTTTATGTTACCTACTTGGACCTACTTGTACTTACAATGCTAGCAGGAATGGAAGACCCACACTGTCTTTGGTCTCGGGTGTGGCAGACCCACACCGGACCCCTTACACTCCCTCTGCGAGTGACAGCATGCCCTCCGGTATGCTCGATCAACCGCTGTGGACCAAAAGCAGTAGGTGACAGCTCCAGGGCATTTTCCTAGGTTTTCACACGTTGCTTTTCTGTTTGTCCGTTATTTGTCATGTCTGACCTGTGCACAGAACCAAGACTCGATTTCTCAAACTGCCTCACATCCCATGGCGGATGGACAGATTTCACGCTAGACACAAAATCTGCTGACAAACCATTGCTGCTAATTTCTGATCACTAATTAAAAGTCCAAACAACCAAGAAATACAACCTCAAAGGTCTTTTGGTTATGGCTGTGTTTACCGCTGTTAAGAGCCTTGCTGCGAGGTGTGCCTACCTTGAACTGCAAAACTCATCTCTAAAGAAGAGATGGGCTTGCTGGCATCAGAGCTACAGTAAAAGGAAAGAGAACTGGCAGAGAAGATGCAGTCACTCCGCAATGCTAGTTCCAGGCTTCTGCACTGTTCTGCTAAAGACACTGAACGAGAGTTATGTTTGTTGAGAGACGATTGTGAATGATTGAAATGTGATAAGAAACAGCACATTTGAATGATCAAGCATTCCAGAGTGCATGGAAACCATGTCCCTTGGGGCTCTCCAGAGCTCCTGGCATGCTTTAGAGCACATGACTATGCCTGGAGAAAGCAGAAGTCAGCCAATCTACAGAGTGACTATATAGCTTACCTCAAACTCTACAACACATGCAGAAAAACAACCAGATTAGCCCAGGCAAAATACTTCTCTTCAACCTTCTGCTCAAATTTGAACTCCCCATCCAAATTTTGGAAAGTTGGCCATGCCTCTTCTCCCCCCACCCCCATCTCCTGTCCTTATTAACAACACCCTCATTGTTGACTATGCCACCGTTGCCAAGGAATTCAACACCTACTTCACTTTATGTGCCTCAGCCTTGCTAGCCTCCCTCCCAGCATGTACACACACTGCACCCCCATGCATTCCTGGCCCTGCCCCAGACCTCAACTCCTTCTCCTTCTCAGCGGTCTCACTGGCTGACACCCTCACCGCCCTGCTGTCCCTCAACCCATCTAAAGGTAGTTATCCTGATGAGCTTGACCCTAAGCTTCTTTACCTCTCTGCCCCAGCTATCGCATTCCCTCTTTCAGAAATCCTGAACCTCTCTTTCTCAACTGCTACTGTCCCCTCAATCTGGAAGCATGCTGTCATCATCCCCCTCCCCTGGTAACTACTGCCCTATTTCCCTGCTTCCTACCCTCGCTAAACTGCAGGAACATCTAGTTCTCTCCCAAATCTCCTCCTTTCTCTCTGCCTCAAACTTCTTTACCCCATTCCAATCTGGATTCAGGAAAAATCACTCTACTACCACCTCCCTAGTCAGGCTCACTGATTCCATTCTCACTGGAATGGATCAGGGCTTATTCACCTCTGCCATCTTTGTCAACTTAGCCAAGGCTTTAAACATGGTTTCCCACCCCCACCTTCTCCAGTCACTTGCTTCTGCAGGGCTCTCTCCAGCGGCAACTAACTGCTTCCAGGCCTACCTGTCAGGGAGGACACAATCAGTTAGAATTGCCAAGTCCTGCTCCCCTCCTCTCCAGATCCACACTGGTGTTCCTCAGTGTTCAGTGTTGGGTCCCCTTCTCTTCTCCATTTTCCTAAATGACCTTCCGTCAGTCTGCTTCTCCACCTCCATACACATATACGTTGATGATACGGTCCTGTTCATCTCTGGACAGTCTCCCCTCAATGTGGAAACCAGACATCAGCTCAACTTCACCAGGCTGTAGCACTGGCTTACTTCACATCAACTCTTCCTTAATGCCAAGAAAACAGTCTCCATGACCTTTGGCACTTTGCAGAGACTTACTAGTCTCCCAGTCCTTCCCACCTTCCACACCCAGGACGGGACAACTCTTGAGGACACCTCCTCCTTTAGATACCTTGGTGTATGGCTGGATCCACACCTAAACTTCTCTGGACACATTGATGCCATCCTGCAAACACTGCGCCCCAAGTTAGGCACACTATACAGGAACTATAATAGATCCCTCTTACAGCTAGGCGTGTCATTGTCCAGAGGATGAGTCTCCCTATCTTTGACTACTGTGATGTAGTCTACAGTGCTGCTCCCAAGTCCACCTTATCCAGATTAGACCCCTTCTTCAACTCCTTATGTCATTTCGCCCTGGACTCTCCTATAAGCACTCACCACTGTGATTTCTATCACTCTCTGTCTTTCCCCTCACTTACCAACCGTTACCTCTCCCACTGTGCCAAACTTATCTCAAGACGCTGGTTTGGCTCTCTACCCTCATACTTGTCCTCAACCCTTTTTACTGCTCCTGTTCCCACCCACACCCTTAGAGCCACTGACTCACGTACCTTCATGGTCCCCCGCTGTTCAACTCTCGTAGGTCAATCTGCTTTCACCCATCGGTTCCCTAAAATTTGGAACTTCCTTCCTCAACAAATTCACCACTCCTCCTCCATTCACTGCATCTCCTCTGCCTTCCACAATTTCCTTTCATCTAATTGTACCTTCTTCCCCCACTCCTAATTCTTACCCCACCTCACTTTCTCTCCTCCCCAGCCCCTCTAGCTAAGACTGCTCTTATTTTTTCTTAGCAGTCACCACACAGTTAACTGGCACTTATCTCTTGGTCATATGGATACCTGCAATCCTACCCCATGAAACACTGCACAGTTGCACTTACCTGTTTTTTTGTTTCATTGTTACTCACTTTATTCCTGTATTTTACTACAATTATTTAGCTGTGTAGTCCTTGTGTTTTTACTGCAATATTTTTAGTTGTTTTTCCTACTACTCTGTATAGTTCACTCGTGTCACTGCTATCCTATTTAAATATTTTTTGTTTTGATGCCTGTATATTATCTTATGTACTCCCAATTCCCAGGTCACATTGGGAGATGAGCAACTTGTTGTTTAGTGTGCCTTCCTGATGAAACATTTCAGTAAATAAATAAATAAAATATTTTGAGCGATACAAATGAGATATTGAGAGAGGAGAATGTAGAGTTGAGAGGGATTACAAGCGTGTGAGTAATGAGTTGGAGGAGCTTTGGGAAAACATTGAATTGGGTGCCATGTATAGAGTGTTGCAGAGAAGTATTGAGAAAGGTATCGAACAAGGCAGTGCAAACGTTTGCCACAAAAAGTGTAGACAAAAGATGTCGAAATTGCGCCACCAATGGGAGGTACTCGCTGGCCATGTTAAGGCCATGAATGGGTTCCAGTACACACACCCTGATATTGCATTATCCAGTGATGACTTTGATGATGAGGCATGCCACGTCACACACCAGTCCAACCTCCGTGTGAAGCAATTTCTACTCGCCGTTCCCAAGATGGCGCCGACATTGTGCAGGACCTAGAAGGCAGAATGTCCCTGTTCGCTGATGACGCAAAGCTCTGTAACAGAGTAGACACACCAGAGGGTGCAGACAGAATGAAAAGGGGTCTGCAGAAACTTGAAGAATGGTCAGGGGTTTGGCAGTTGAAATTCAATGCAAAGAAGTGCAAGAAAATGCATATAGGGCACAAAAACCCTGACACAGTATATCAGTTGGGGGTGAGGATATAGCATGCACCAAGCAGGAAAGGGATCTCGGGGTTATCATCTCTGATGACCTCAAGGTAGGGAAACAGTGTGACAAGGCAGCAGGTAAAGCAAATAAGATGCTGGGATGCATAGGCAGGGGCATCACCAGCAGCAAAAGGGAGGTAATAATTCCACTATACAAGACACCAGTGAGGCCCCACCTGGAGTACAGTGTACAGTTTGGGAGACCTTACTTACATAAGGACATAGATAAGGTAGAGAAGGTTCAGAGGAGGGCAACAAAGATGGTACATGGATTCCATCACAAGTCCTATGAGGATAGGTTAAAGGAACTGAATATGTACTCCCTGGAGGAGAGGAGGGGTTATGATAGAGACATACAAGTATCTTACAGGGAGAAACAGGGTGTAGGAATACACTATTTTTAAGCGAAAAAGATGTTCCAGGACTAGAGGGCATTTGATGAAGTTGAAGGGAGAACGATTCAGAGGAAACATGAGGAAGAATTTCTTCACAGAACGGGTGGTGGTCAAGTGGAACACCCTGCCAGAGGAAGTGGTTGGGGCTGAAACAATCACGGGATTTAAGAATGCATGGGATAGACATAAAGGAATTCTGGAGGTCAGGGTTAAAAGGCAACAGACTTCTAGGAAAACAGAGTAAACTTACAAGCTCAAATGGGCAGACTGAGTGGGCCGTAGGCCCTTATCTGCAGACACTGTCTATGTATCTGTGTATCTATGACATTGGCACGCACACTGCATCACCACATCCTCACAAACATGGTGCCATGTACAACACCAAGATGGCGGCCCCATGACACAGGCGGAGGGCCTATATAGCGTAGTGTTGCTCCACTCGCTCCTATCACTAGGAGTGACAAGCCAGAGATCCTTGGCATGACTGACGATGCAATCAGTCGAATTACTATCCCACAGGAAATAAAACAGGCTGTCCAGGACCAAACAGAGAAAATGCTGAAAGAATCGGTTACACAGGATCAGCCTTACAAGGCAATTGCAGACGCAGCTGCAGAGGCCACACTCCACAAAATTATGATTCAGCCTGGGTTTGGCTGGGCAACGGCTACCACCAACCCAATAAAAGTCACTCACTCTGTCCAACAAATTGCACAGAGCATCGGACAGATAGTTCCAACTGACAATCTCTGTTGCCATTTGGAAAAAGTGCACTCCCTTTGCGAGATGCTCTCTCTCCAACCCCCAAACCAGGTACAAATCCTTTGACTCATAGGTGCGAATTGCCCGGGAATTGTGGGTATTCGCTTGACCTACAAAGACTAGCAAGGTGCAAAAGAAAGCCCAGCCACCTACCATCAATGGTTGTGGCTTGCAGACAGAACTGGAAAGGCCCTTGTGGCCAAGGAGTCAGACAGAGATCAAACCGAATATAAAGATTTGTTCATCCAGAACATGTGACTGGCCTTATGGGAAAAGGTTGGGCTTAATGTTTTTCCAAATACCAACACATTTGAGAACATCCTCACTAAAATGGAATGAGCCTATCAGATCTACCTCTGTGCTCTTTCCTCCAGCAAGTCCAACAAGGTAGCTGAAGTTCAGCCTACCTCTGATACCCTCATCCATTACACGGTGGAGGGAAACAGCCAGAAACACTTTACGCCTTCTGATGACAAACGGTTACACAAGGGGGGGATACCGGAATTATGAAAACAACAGGAGCACAAGGGATAGCAGAGGCAGTTGGAAAAATCCAGACACCCAACAAAATAGCCAGAACCAGTATCGAAATGGTCCCTGCTATCGACAAATCAAAGAGGAGAACGAGAACCTCCGAAGACTTCTAGAGGAAGCTCGTGCGGTAAAAAAAAACACCCCCACACGACAGATAGCTTCCCTATCCCCAGCAGTCGAGTCATCAAACAGCTGAGGGGATATTGCACTAATTACTGGCCAGGCCTATGCAGCATCAACAGCAGAACCATCAGTACAGGCAACTACTGCACCTGTGATGTCACAAGTATACTTGTACCCAGTGCAAGACTTGAAGGAAACCCTAGCAGTTCCTGCAGGCCTTCGATTTCAGGAACAGGTAGACAGCGCTGATTCTGAGGAATTGGATTGATAGTTAGAGGTCCCAGTCCGGATACTGAGCAACCTGATCGTTGACACAAACGGATGGCCTTGTGTACATGCCATGGTCAGGGGCCACCAACTTACCATGTTTCTATACACCAGAGCAGCCATGTCCATCCTCCATGACAAAGATTTACCCTCATCTGACTGATCTACTGGCTGGAAGACCAGTGCACAGGGAGTAGATGGTATCCAGCTACACACTTACTGATCGTTCCTCTACCTGTGGTGGTAGGCCACCTCAGGACAGACTTCTCTTTTGACTTCATGGTTCTACGTCATCACCCCAGCATCCTGGAAATTGATTTCTTAGTGCTACACAGCTGTGTAGTGGATCTAGTCAACAGTCTACTCCTTCAGATCAAAGGACGGATTCACGCTGTCACCATCCCAGACTCTCATGTGGTGGCAGCCATCTCCCACAATAACATGGAATATGACGTCTTGGCCTTGTTCCAGAGTCATGACATGTTTTCTGAGCTTGCACCTCTGCTGCAGAACCACCTTGATGTATTTGCCACCAACAAGCATGACTGTGGTAGAATGCATACTACCATTGAAATCACAGGACCTGATCCTGTGAGGCAGAAGCAGTATCCATTTCCAGCTAAAGCCTTGCCATCACTTAGGGAAACCATCCAATTACTGCTTCAGCAAGGGGTGATTAGGACTTGTGTCTCTACTGTCAACTCACCCATTTGGCTGTGAAAAACCCAAATGGAGCCTGGAGGCTTACAGCTGATTATAGAAAACTCAATCAAGTTACTTCTAGCTGCTAACCAACAGTAGCATCAGCATCAGATGTACTCAGGCTGATGACGCCTGACAAAAAGTGGTTCACAGCTCTTGACATTTCCAATGGGTTTTGGTTACTCCTATTAGCACAGGAAAGCCAGTACAAGTTTGCTTTCACATTTGATGGATGTCAGTATACCTGGACGTGCCTCCCTCAGGCGTTTCACAATAGCCTCTTCCATCTCCACATGATGGATGCTCTGCAGGGGTTTTCTACACCTCAGTGCCTTCTCTGGTATGTGGATGACTTGTTTCTAGCAACCACCATGAAAGAGGATCATTTGACCCTTCTAGATGAACTTCTGTCTCTCCTAAAGAGAGCAGGCCTCAAGTGCAACCCCTCCAAGGCCAATTGTGCGAGAAGGAGGTCATCTTCCTTGGCCTACATATTACAGACCAAGGCAGAAGCCCAGCTGTCAAAAAAATCCAGGGCTTGCAAGATCTACCACTTCCTACTAGCTTGGCAACACTCAGGCACTTCCTAGGAATGGTTAACTATTCCAGTGATTTCATCCCAGACTTTGCCTTGAAGGCCGCTTCTTTGTATGAACTTCTAAAAAAGGATGTCCCATGGACATGGGGTCCTATTCATACTGATGCTGTTGCACAGCTCAAACAGGCCTTGGGCTCAGCCACAGCACAAATCAGCCCTAAACCAGATCTTGCATTCCATCTGGTGACTGCCACATCTGATGTGGCCATGTCTGCAGTGCTGGCACAAAAAAACAATGGGTACTTCAGACCCATTGCCTATGCTTCTCAAATGTTATCTCCAGTGGAGAGGAAGCATAGTCTCTGTGAATGAATGCTATTGGCAACCTATTGGGCTGTCAAACATTTCATGTACATCATTGGGTATGCGCCCATCATTTTGCATACCTGTCACACCCCAACCAACTTCTTACTTTTAGACAAAGTGAAAGATGGTTCAGTCTCCAATACCAGACTTACACACTGGTCTTTGCTTTTGCAGGACAGGGACTTTAAAGCACTTCCTGCAAAAATGCCATCCATCCTAGTTCATGGCCTACTCTACAGTTAAGCCTCACAACTGTGCACTCTAACCTCCTGACATACCTGAACTGGGACTATTCTTACAGGCTACACCAGCTGTCTTACAGGATAACACCATGTATTGTGTCTTTACAGATGGCTCCACCTCCTATGTGGAGGAGCAACAGGTAGCAGGTTTGGGCGTGTTCATAGTCAATCCGGATGGTGATTTCATCCGCATTGCTAGGAAGTGCACCACCACTTCCTCACAATAGGCCAAACTGGCAACTGTGGCCTGTGCTCTAGAGGTTATGCCCCATGGTGCTAATAATGCTATACTTTCTGTAAACTCCAACTGGGTCTGTTCCTCCCTTACTGAACTTCTCCCATTCTGGGAGAGAAACAATTTCACATTGTCTGATACGGGGATTTGTTCATGTGTATACGCATACTGACAGCAGTTTACTCATAAACTGTACATTCACAGGGTAAAGGCTCACAGCAAGACTGATCCTTACCATGAGTTCAGTGATTGAGCAGACATGCTTGCCAAAGCGGGTGCTCGGGGGGAGGGGTGTTATATGGTCAGTGACTCACTCAGTAGCCCTGGCAGCCATTTTTCTTGCTGCAAACAATAGGCAGAAACTGCAATGGCCAGTGCTTCCACTGGACCTTTCTGCCACACAAAAGTCTGACCCAGAACTAAAAGATGTGTTCAAATACCTGGACAAAGGGATTGAACAGGAACTGTCATACAAGTCCATACAAAAGATACTCTGAGAAAGTGCACCTGTCTCATGATCAGAAACTGATTTGGTATAGAAAGGAGGATGCAGGTCACAGACTGTGAGTTGTACCCGAATCCTTATGAATCGAATTCATCCATACAGTTCATGACACTCCCACTGGTGGACACCAGTGGGCAGAAAACACCATTCAGAGACTTAATACCATCGTCTGGTGGCCCAGCATGACCAAGTATGTGGAGCATAATGTGGATAACTGAATAGTATGAGCCCATAACAACCTGATTTTAGTGAAAAGAAGTGCCACGTTATTGCCACAGAGGCAATCTGCACCATGGAATGCGATACAAATCGATTTCATTGGCCCACTGACCAATTCCAGTAAGAACAACAAATATGCACTTGTTGTCACACATTTGTTTTCCAAGTGGGTTGAGGCATTCCCTGCTTGGACTAACATGGCAAAGACAACTGCCAATATCCTAGTAGATCAGTTGTTCTCCAGGTGGGGCCTACCCCTCAATGAAGACTCAGACCATGGAACTAGTTTTACAGCTGAGCTGATGAAGGAGACACTCCAGTTACTTGGAGTAGATCAGACATGTCATGTTCCATACCATCCTTAATCCTCAGGTCAGGTAGAAAGAGCAAACAGAAGAATCAAATAGATGTTGTGCAGATTCATTAAAGACAGTCCCAATGACTGGGATTCCCTCTTGCCACTACTTTTGATGGCAATAATGGGCACCCCTGGGGCAACTGCTCAGTGCACACCATATAATTTTATGACTAGTAGAGCCATGAGATTACCTGAGCACCTGTTGATTGACCTTCACACCCCTACAGCAGACAGGGCATCTGTGGACAAATATGTTGAACAACTTCGGGATGATATCATGAAGACACACTTGTGCGCTACAAATTATATGGGTAAGGCTCAACAGCAAGCAAAAGCCCATTTTGATAAGCATGCCAAAGAAGTCAACTGGCAAGTTGGAAATCAAGTCATGCTTCTCTAGTGCAGGTCACCGGCTCATTCACTTGCCAGCATATGGGAAGGTCCATTCCCCATTGTCAACAAACTCAGCCCTGCAGTTTACCAGGTGAGAGTTAAGCATCAGAAACAGACCACTGACAAGTTGTTCCATGTTAATCAGCTCAAGTTGTATAAAGGTGACTGATTATTTTTCCCGACCCTGTTGGGGTGGAATACTACCCCCACGCTTAACAATCCTTTTCTGTTTCTTTCAGATATACTGGCAAGATGGCTCTCTTGCACCTGATTCTACTGGTGGGACTACTTTCTTTGACTTACTCTCAAGACAGACCTCTCATGGCTGTCCAAAGATGGACGCATAGCACATTTGCTCCAGAACCATCAACATGCATCTAGAGATGAACCCATGTCTGGACCTCAGGGGATCCGCATAGACATCCCTAGCAAACTAGTTACTGTTAAGGAAGGCATAGATGCTTACCTTAATGCTATGGTAGTACCTCCAGACAGGTCCATACTACAGATACAGTGGGAGACAGATTATAATGGATACACTCTTCCTGTAGCACGTTTATCTCAGGGCACTTTTCAAGGTTGGCCCAACACTGGAATTGCACCTAATGGTACAGTCTTCATTCAACAAGCAACTTCCAGACACTCTGGTCTCTACAACCTGACTGCCTTAATAGATCCTACCTTTTGTGACCACTACCCACTCCCTGGCTGGCTAACTTGTTTATTAATCTTTTGTGTGGGACTGTGTACAACCCCTCCCTGTTCTACTACTTTGGTCACCCAGTCAAAGAAATCTATTAGATTCATCTGACATGACCTTCCCACTGTGAATCGATTCTGCCTTGGGTCCTATGCCCTGCTGGCCTCTAAATACTCAACAGTTCTTTCTTTCAGAAGTGATTTCACCATTTTCCCTACCACTGAGGTCGAACTAACAGGTCTGTAGTTTCCTGCCTCTGCCTTGCTCCCACTTTTGTGCAGAGGAATCACATCGGGCCTACTCCAGTCCTCAGGTAACACATTAACCTCACATAATTTGTTAAAAAGGGTAGTCAGTTATGTCACTGATTCTCCCCTTAGTCCTTTTAGAATTTTGGGGGCGAATCCCGTCAAGCCCCATTGCTTTGTCCACCTTGAGTTTTAGGAGTTCTTTCAGGACCCTTTCTTCTGTGAATGGACTGGTATCGACACCCCATCCAGAGTGCTTCTGTTGTTCAGTTTAGGTACCTCCCCTCCTCTTCTTTTGTGAATACTGAGCAGAAGTATTTGTTCAGTATCCCTGCTTTTCACTGTTACCCTCTGCCCACCCCCACCCTTTATTAAGCCTCACTGTCCCTCCCTTGGTCTTTCTTCCTCCCTAATGTTCATATACATGGTTTTGTCCCCTTTTAACTGAGTTGGCTATCTTTTCCTCGGTTTCGGCCTTTGCTGTTGCCTTCCCCGCTTCCTTCTGCTTTAACTGGTACAGTTCTCTGTCCTTCTCCTTCTGTGTTTCCTTATACTTCCTCAATGCAGTATTTTTCTCCCTAACCTTCCCCACCACCTATTTAGAGAACCATAGTGTTTTTTTCTTTTGTTTTGTTTTATTTATTTGCTTCACACAAAGGCTTGTTGCCCCTGTGATGGCAGTTTTGATTTTTCTCCGTTGTTCCTCCACTCCTCCTTCTTGCCCATTTGCCAGTGCTTTTCTGAGGCACTCACCCATTTTGCCAAAGTCAGCCCTCCTAAAGTTCAGTACCCTCACTTTTGTATGGCTTGACTCTACAGCTGTTTTTATCATGAACCACACTGGTGGTTGCTTGTTCCCAGATGGCTACCCACTTCTAAATCTGAGATCCTCTCTCCGTTCCCATTTGAGAGTACCAGGTCTAAGATTGCCCTCTCCTGAGTGGGTTCCAGCACTAGCTGTCTGAGGCATGTCCCCTCTAGAGCATAGAGAATGACCCTGCTCTTGGAAGTCTGATGTGCTATGTTTTGTTGTATAAACTGGTCATTTGTGAAAATGGGCTTATCCCACAAACCTATCAGTATAAAATAAAAAATGAAATGAAATGGATATGGCTGCAGCAAAGGTGCTCCAGTTAACATCTAGCATATTCAGGTCCCCCCATCAACAATACCCCTCCCCCCCGTTTCTGCCATTCTAAGGATGCCTTCTTTCATTTTCTTGCCCATTTCCTCCCACTGAAACGAGGGTCTGTATACAACCACCATGGAGATTGTGGTGCCATTTGCTGTCTCCTGGGTGACCCATAGTGCCTACTCTACTCCCTGTTTACCCTTTAGTTCCATTGCTTTGATCCCTTCCCTTACATAGAGAGCTATTCCTCCTCCTCTTTCATCCTCCCTGTCCCTCCTGTAGATTGTATACCCTGGTATGTTGGCATCCCAGTCATGGTTCTCTGTGTACCTTGTGTCTGTGACTGCCACGATATCCAGGTGTCCCTCTTCCATCAAGGCCACTAGTTCAGGGAGCTTGTTACCCAGACTACTAGTATTGGATGTCATCCCCCTTTGTTTTTTGATGGCCTTGCCCCTTTTAGCCCCATCCCTGTCCTTACTGCCTTTGCCTTTTTCTCCGTTTACTCCTGTCCTGTTCCTTTTGACTTCTCTACCTTGGTGTTTACCTAGCTAGCCACCCTGTTTTGTAGGGGGTGGGGGCTGGGATTTCCCTGCTCTTTTTCAGTGCCTCCCCCCCCTTGGCTAGTTTAAATGCTTGCCAATGAAGCATTTAAACCTTTCACCTAGGATCCTGGTTCCCGTCCTGGACAGATGCAGACCATCATGCCAGTATAGGCCTGTATCCCTCCAGGTGGACCCCAGTCCCCAGTGAAGCCAAAACTCTTAGCTCTGCATCAGTTTTTCAACCATTCGTTGAATTCCTTGGTGTGGAGTACCCTAACCTCACCCATGCCATAGACAGGCAGCACCTCTGAGAAGGTTACCATGCATGCTACTTGTCTATAGCCCCTCCTCAACTCCACAGCCAGGTCATTTGTCCCTAAGTGGACAATGATGTCCAGCTCCCTCTCCCATACTGCTGCTTCATTGATCTTGAGGATTTGCTTCCTGTTCCTCCAAGCCATGGCATCAGGTAGGCACCTTACCTCCCTCACCCCTCCCCCAGTTCTAGCCCTCTAACGATTGAGTCCCCCACCAGGAGTTTCATTCCCCTGTGGGGTCCCATGCCAATCTCCTGTGGGTCTCCTTTGTGGTGGTTCCTGGCTTTCTCCTTTGTCTCCACTGTGAGTGCCTCCATAGAGGAACCACACTCCACCAGAACAGTGTATGAATTGTGGAGAGGTACAGCTGGAGGGATGCACCTCTGTTCCATCACTCTAACCCTCCCTTGGCCCACTGTGGTCCAGCCGCTCCTCTTTCTTGGCAACCTCTGAGGCAGCAGTGGCAACCCAGGTGGTCCCTGTGTGGGGGAGGAGGTTTCCCAAATTCTTGCCAGGTCAGCCTGGAGATGGGCAACCTCCTCCCTCAGACCAGAGAGGTTTCTGCAAATAGGGCAGCATTGCAGCTTCCAGAATGTCTCCCGGAAGACTGCCACCCACAGCCAATGTATTGCACCACTCCCACATGTCTCTCTCCCTTCCTGTTTAATTTTTTTTTTGTTAGTGTGTGCGAGCATGTGCATGCATTTACCCCCTACACAGCGTGCTGGGCTGTTAAGGTTATGACAGGTGTATGTCCTTTGCCCTTTTGGGGAAGTGATGTCAGAATCCCTGGTATAAAGGAAATGCTGCTCTTGGGGTGGGTAGGACTAAACCTGTGCCCTCCAGGAACAATCAGCTACAGCTCTGACCCACCACCCCAGTGAGTGCTTTCCTTCCTTTCAGCAAAACAACTTGCACAACAATTTAACAGAATATTCCCTTTAAAAAAACAATGTTAGTTAAATAAAAATAAAGTAGTTGAGCCCAAACCATGTCCTGCCCTCCAACACTCCTGCATCTAGCCGCGAGGGAGAACTGCCTTAAGAACCACCATACCATCCTTTTTAAATTGTCATTATATTCCTCCAGGTTATCACCAAGCAGAGGCCCCAAGTCAAACAGTTCTCACCTGGCCCCCAAACTACAGGGCAAAAACATAGCTCTCGTTGAGCCCTTAAAATATGGGCTACTGTGCTTTCAAAGTACTTTACAGACAAAAAGAAAAACACAAGTTCAGCAAGTTTCTCCACAACTTAGCCCACTAATCTTGTTTCAAAAAAAAACCTCAAGTCCTGTCTGTGAGTAACACACACAGACTCTGATGGCTAAACTTGAAAAAATAGAGAATACTCTGCTGTTGAGAAACGTAAGACTGGTTGGTCTGTGTGCTAATATTACAAATGCAGATTTGAAATCTGAGATGGAGCGGGTTTTAACCCTCGCTTTCTCTCTGGAGCAGCCAGTTGTACTAGAGTCTGTATTTAGACAACAACCAGGAAAAGATTTTCAAAAAATGTGAGAGACTCTGCTTGGACATAGGTATGTGATACATACTTTTTCATCAATTATACAAAAAAAAAATAAATGTTCCAGTCCACCAGAAGCAAAGTACTTTTTCATCAGAAGCAAAAAAGGTTTTAAGTATGAAGGCACAAAGATCCATCTCTGCCCTGATTTCTGTCTTGCCACACAAAAATGCAGAAAGCGTCTTTTCACAATAAGAGCCAAATGTATTCAAGCAGGGATTATAGCAGTTTTGCAGTCCCCTGCAAAACTAAAAGTTACTTTTCAAGATAAAGATTATTTTTTGTGAATGTGGATGTTGCAAGAGCATTTTATGACAAAAATATAACATAAAAACATAGAAGCTGTCGGCAGATAAAGACCTTTTGACCCTCCTAGTCTGCCCCAAATTCCCTACCTGCTGTGCTACAGCAGACCCTACTTGATATAAGGTCTTACCCCCACCAGCCCTATTACTATGATCCCTTTGTATCTATCCCATGCATGCTCAAATCCTGCTACTGTTTTAGTACCCATCATCTCCACTGGGAGGCTGTTCCATTTCCACCACCCTTTTCGTGAAGAAGTATTTCCTCACATCCCCCTGTGCCTCCCCCCTCCAACTTCATATCATGACCCCTTGTTCAAAAGCTTCTCTTTCTAGGTAAAATGCTACCCTCCTGTACCCCTGGTTCCATGTCATGACGGCAAACGCCAAACCGCGATCACTGTTACAGTGAGTGTACATCACCGAAAAGAAAAATGACAGTGCACACTCCCAGCAAGAATTGGGAAAAAAACCGTAAACAGTATTTATGTAGGGGGCAACACTATCCCCGCATCCTCCTAACTATGGATTGTTAACTCCAGGAGGGTGCATATCAGGGAGGGAGAGACAATCGTAAAAAAATGAATAAAAAAAAAACACCTGTACAAAAAGCTTTTCCCTGCCCTGCTTCAAATTCTATACCTAGCTGTCTACAGCCAGCCACCCTCACCACCACACCATGGGGGCAGTTTGGCAGCATTACACCGCACTACCTCCCACATACTCTCTTCCTCATCCCTCCCCTTCCTCTGGCCATCCTACCATGTCACTGTTCTTCCCTCGCTAACCTGCATGTTCACTGTTCATCCGTCGCTACCCTTTCAGGGTAGCTCACATTAAAGGTGCTGAGACTGAGTTGCTCAATCTCAGTCGCCCATATTACGGGTTATGCCTGTACCTTATTTAGACTGGGCTGGCAGTATAGCCTAGAGGTAAGAGTAACGAATTTGGTACATCCAGAAGACCAGACCTGGGTTTGATTCTCACAACCTCCGCTTGCATACTGTGGCACTCTGAGCAAGTAACTTAACTGCCCAGTGCTCCCAGGTCACCCCTAAAAACAGGCACTTGTGCCAAGTGGGCCTTATTCGGTTACCAAAGACTAAAATAAAAAAAAATACTTTTGAGGTATTTGAATGTTTCTATCATGTCACCCCCTTTCCCTCCTTTCCTCTGGAGAGTACATATTTAACTCCTTGAGTCTTTTTCGTAGGGCTTCTGATGCAGGCCACACACCATTTTGGTTACCCTCTTCTGTACCACCTCCACCTGATCTGTGTCTTTCTGGAGATGGGGCTTCTAGAACCGAACACAGTATTCTAGGTGAGGCCTCACCATCGCTCTGTACAGTGGTAACACTATCTCCTTTCTGCTGGCAATATCCCTTCCTATGCACCCGAGCATGCTACTAGCTTTTCTCACTGCTTTGCTACTTTTAGGTCATCAGATATGATGACCCCCAGGTCCCATTCCTACTTTGTGGTTGACAATACCCCCCCCCCCCCAAATTGGTATATTGCCCTTGGATTTCTGTGCCCCGTGTGCATAATTTTGTACTTTTTGGCATTGAAGCCCAGTTGCCAAACCCTTGAGCAGTCTTCTGGCTTTTTCAGATTGTCCACCCTCCCCCCCCCTTGTGTCCACTGTGTTGCAGATTTTGTGTCATCTGCAAACATGAATACTTTGAGGAGGCAGTATAGCGTGCTGGTTTAAGGCTCTGAGCTGCAAACTTGGAGACCAGGGTTTGAATCCCACAGCCCCCCTACTTGCATACTATGTGACCTGACCCACTTAATTTCCTTGTGCTCCCAGGCTGCACCTGGAATCAAGATTTGGCTTAGTGTGCCTCTCCTGGTTAAACAATTTCCCCTTCCCTTCCAGCCCTTCTGTAAAGTCGCTAATAAAGACATGGAAGAGGACAGGGCCCAGTACTGACCCCTGTGGCACCCCACTGGTTACTGTGCCTTTTTCCGTGTGAACCCCATTTACCACCACCCTCTGATTCCTGTTACTTAGCCAACTTCATACCCATTTTACCACTTTTGGACAGACAGCCAGGCTGCCTAGTTTGTTTACCAGCCTTCTGTGTGAAACAGTGTCAAAGGCCTTTCTGGAATCCAGGTAAGCCACATCCGCCACCCCTCCCTTATCCATTTCACCAGTCACCCTGTCAAAGAACTTCATCAGGTTTGTTCAGCAAGATCTCCTCCCTGTGAACCCATGCTGCCTCGGATCCTGTAATCCACTGGTCACAAGGTATTCCCCAATTATTTTCTTTAGTAGTGTTTCCATTACTGTGCCCACCACCAAAGTCAGGCTGAATGGTCTTTAGTTTCCTGCCTCCTCCCTATTCCCACTCTTGTGAAGTGAGGCCACAGCTACCACTCCTCCAGTCCCCTGGAACTTCCCCCATGTCTAGTGATAGGTTGAACAGGGCTGGAAGAGGTGCAGTCAGCTGCTCTTTAAGTTCCCTCAGTATCCTGGGGTGAACCCCATCCTGCCCCATTGCCTTATCCACTTTCAAGTTGTGCTAGTTCCATGAGGACTCTCTCTTCCATAAAAGGGCGAGTGTCCACCTCCCTTCCTTTAATGCCCTTTTCCCCTATCTGTGACCCTTAACTTACCCCTTCCCTAATAAATACCGAACAAAAGTACTTGTTCAATGTATCTGCATTTTTCAGGTCCTCTTCGACACAAATCCCTCCTTCCCCTTTTAGTCTTACTACCCACTCCTCCCTTGTTCTTCTTCTTTTCACTTACATACCTAAAGAATGTTTTATCCCTCTTTTACTGACTTGGCAGTGTTCTCCTCTGTTTGTGCTTTTGCTCTGCTAACTGCTTTCCCTGCCTCCCTTTGTTTCTAAGGATAATCCTCCCTATCCTCTAACTTCTGCGCTGACTTGTACATTTTGGATGTTAGCTTCTTTGCCTTTACGTTCTCCGCTATTTCCTTGGAGAACCACAGCAGTCTCTTTTTCTTTCCCTTGCCCCTTTTGACTTGCCTTGCACAGAGATTTGTTACCTTGCCAGTCGCTCCCTTTATTTTTGCCCACTGTTCCTCTACTCTTCCAAGATTCCCTTTCCCTCCTAGGGTTCCCTGAGGCATTCTCTAATTTTTAAAAAATTGCCCTCCTGAAGTCCAGGACCCTCATTTTAGCGTGGTTTGATACCTCTACCAACAGATATAGGGTCTGAAGAAGATGAAGAGGAAGAAGAACAGGCAGGTAACACAATATCTCCCTATGGTTACCCGGTTTATGGACAAGAATTACATTTTGAATCTCTCAGACTTTGCAAAAACAAAGTTTGTTTGATAATTGACTGAGAATTTATTTTTTTGCCTGAAATGATAAGCTTTTTAATTTGATTTCTAATTAGAAATTTACTTTCTCAAATATGCTAATCCAGGTGCATATGCTACCAGCTACCTTTCCACTTTTAGTAACATATCGGATCACTTACCACGTTATCTCTTTAGTACAGAATCGCCCTCAGAGCCCTGCCCCCCTTCTCACTACGTTTACTCACCATAAACTGTGTTACTTGCTCCTCTTAGCACTACTACTAGCTGGCGATATCGAGCTGAATCCAGGACCCGTATGTAATATCCCCATCTCTGACACCTACTGGACTCACTCAAAAGACTTGCGCATCGTTCATATGAATATTAGAAGCCTTCCCGGTAACAAAACTGAACTAGAAGCCTGGGTCACCCAATATAATCCTGACATTCTTTGTCTGACAGAGACCTGGCTCAAGTCCTCTACGCCTGATCATTTATGTTGTCTGCCAAACTACAACATAGTTCGGCAGGACAGGTCCTCACCCAAACGTGGGGGTGGGGTAGCCATCCTATATAAACCCGACCTCTTGGTGCAACTGAATACCTCCCTCACTCTATCACACTGCGAAGCTATTCATGCTACTCTCCAACTTGGATCTAAGCAGCTACACATGATATGTGCCTACAACCCTCCCAGGTGTGGTACCCCTGGCTTAGTTGAACTCCTCTCCTGGGCTAGCCTAGCTACTGGATGTAATGAAGTCCTCTTTCTTGGGGATCTAAATCTAAACTGGCTAGGTTGCACCGCCAAAACCTCCATACTATCGCAAGCCTATGGGCCTCCATCAGTTGATCACAGACCCTACTAGGATCATGGCCCCACCCTCTAGATCCAGCTCCTTATGACTGGGCCCTCACAAACCACCTTGACCACATTGTCTCAGCTGGTACCCTTGCCGACTCAATTAGTGACCACTCCCCAATTTTTTGCACCAGGCGTGCGGCCAGACAATCATCTCCCCCTCCGAAATTAATCACCTTTCGCAATATGGCTAACTTTAATCCATCTCAGTTCCTGTATGATCTCTCACTTATTGACTGGTCCCCTATCTTTTCCTCTTTTAATGCTCATTCAGCCTTAGACTACTTCCTCGAAAAATGTATTGGTTCTCAGGACCTACATATGCTTTTGTGTCACTCACGAATTAGAGGCACACAGACCAAGTGGCTAACTAAGGATCTCTAGCTCAACCTGTGAATAGGGACAAATGCTGGCATCGCTTTGAAAGTCTCAGGTCTGCCAGCAGATCTCAGTCATTACAGGGCTCTGAGAAACTCCCAAAAAGAGGCATCCGTCTAGCTAAAAGCTCCTTTTGTAAAGAATCATTTGTTAAGGCTGGTGGAGACTCGCATAAATTTTGGTCTGTCATCAAAACTCTCCTTGGCTCTGATAAACCTTCCACCTCTAATGATATGCTGCTGAACGGAGTACATTGCAACAACCCTGTGACTATTGCCAATTCTTTTAACCAACATTTTCTGGACCTGTCACACTACCTAGACTCTTTCCCCCATAACAACCTAGTATCCTCTCCTATCGCCAAGGATCCACTGCTCTCCCATCCACTTCTCAGGTTCCGGATTGTCACTAAATCTGAAGTCCTAAAGCTCTTACTGACTATCCCTGACAAAACAAGCCCAGGTGCTGATAGGCTCGAACCTAGGCTTCTGAAGATTGCCGCCCCGCATATAGCTTTACCACTAATCGAAAATGTTTAACCTATCACTATGCCATGGTGTTGTTCCAAATGTTTGGAAGATAGCCAGGATAACACCGATCTTAAAGAAAGGTGATCCTAAAGAGATGGCCAACCACCCACCTATTGCCATTCTTCTCGCAAGCTCAAATTCTTAAAAGCTAGTTGCTAGACAAACTATAGAATATCTCCATAAATATAACCTCCTCTCGGGATCCCAGCATGGATTTCGTAAAGGTCACAGTACCTCCACTGCTCTTCTGACACTCACAAATGACATCTACACAGCCATGGACTCTGGTCTCCTGACTGGTACCGCCTTCATTGATCTTACCAAGGCTTTTGACCTTGTGGACCACACCCCCCTCCTGACAAAGCTTACCTCCTTGGGTTTCTCAATGGAATCAGTGAACTGGTTCCAGAGTTATCTATCAAATCGACAGCAGACAGTTGCTTTTAACCCTGTCCTATCCGACCTATCGTACAAACAAACTGGTGTCCACCATGGATCCATACTTGATCCTCTGCTTTTCTCGATCTTCATAAATGACCTCCCTCAACAAGTATCTACTTGCTCTGTGCAGATGACCTTGTACTCTACCATAGTGCTAGGAACGTACTGGACCTAACTAACTCCCTATCCAAAGAGTTCCAAAACATTCAATCCTGGATTACTGCTAATCGTCTCATTCTCAGTGAAGCTAAAACTCAGGCAATGCTCTTGGCTGTCCAGCTAAATAAGTAAATCGAACTCCTTCAAATATCCTGTTCCACAACTCCCAGTTAGTAAACACCTCATCCTTAGATACCTTGGCATTCTTCTTGGCGATTCCTTGGACTTTGATCTCCACATTACCACGACTTGCAAATCTGTCAATGCAAAGATTGGAGGAGCATACCGGACTAACTATGCCCTTACCCCATCAGCTAGGCTTGCGGTGGCACAAGGCCTTCTTCTCCCATCTTTGGCTTATGGCTCTATCATCTATCTAGGTGCTACTAAGGCTTCCCTCCACACATGGGACACTACATATAATAACATCTGCCGCTATGCGGCTCAAGCATCACTGTCTGCTTTATGTGGACTTTAATTGGCCTAGTCCGGTGGCCCATCGCCTCCAAGCGTTTGGTGCCTTGATTGATGGCACGATACGTGCAGGCCTCCCTAATTCTCTTGCCTTGCTGCTTCACCCACAAACTCCTTCCTATGGTCTCCGTTCACTTGACCAGACACCTCTATACATCCCTAGAAGTAGGACCTCAATGGGTACATGAGCTTTCTTCCATTCTGCTCCAAAATATTGGAATACTATCCCTCTAGTTATTCGTCGTGCCCCAACGCATGCCTGTTTTAAGAAGCTCCACCGTCAATACCTACTTTCAGCAAGTCCCTGTACCTGCTTCCAGCCACCATAAACCTATACCTGGCTCTGCCTCCCCTTTCCCTTTTTCCACATTACCTGCTACTCTCTCCAATCTATCCTCTCCTACGACCTAAGTTGCACTTATCCCATCTCTTCTCTACGATCCCGTTATCCATGTCTCCATATAACCTATTTTGCTTGTGCACGTATTATCAAAATTGTATGCTTTGTACTCTTGTGGCTCTATATTTATTGTATGGTTTATGTGTGCCATGCTCACACTGATGTTTTTGTGTCATTTCCAGATTTTCCCGGGTCGTGCCTGAAAATAGGCACTCCAATGTCTAGTGTACTCACCCGGTCAACAAAATCAAATAAATAGACTGGATGCCTGCAGCTTGGAGAATGAAAAGGAAAAAATATAGTATGGTAATAATAAAATGTGCTCTTGTTATAAACTAGGTTTATTTACTGTTTATCACCCTCAAAAAATTAAAAACTATTTTATGCTTTTCAATGATTTTTTTGCTGCGTCATTTTACGGGATGTTCCTTTTGTATAATATACTGCCATTATTTACTTTTCTCTCTGAGTAAAAATAAAGTATTAAAAAAAAAGGCACCTACCCCGTTCCCTGAACAACTCCCACTTTGTGCCTCACCAGGTCATTAGTCCCAAGGTGGACAATAACATCCGGCTCCCTGCCATGGAGTGCTGCCCTTGTGATTCATGGGATTTGCTCTCCATCCATCCTAACCAAAGCTCCAGGTAGGTATCCCTCCTCCCTACACACACACACGCAGTAAGGCTTATGGTGTGAGCATGATGAACATGTCTCAGGCTTACTTGCTTTGAGACTGTGCTGACTGCTGCTATTGCTGACAGCTGTCAGACATTCTATGCCAACTGCTGGCTTGCAGCCTGCTGTCAATCTTCTTACAATTTACCAAACAAGCCTAACATATTACTTGGTTGAGAGGCATACTGTCGACTGTACAGGACCTGAATTAAACTGATAACCCAGCCGAGTCTGTCTTCTTCCTCGGTCTCCTGGTCGAACTTGGACCTGACTTCTACTTCAGCATGCCTTGGCTTGTCCACAACTATACCGACAGCTTGTGAAGTGCCAGTGCCACCACTGTGTCAAGTCAGGTCCAGTGATGGTAGGTTAGTCAGGTGATTGTTTGGTCATCTTATACCCTGCTTGGCATCAGTCCTCCTGGAGTCTCCCTCTGGTGTCCCATAGTATTAGCTAATCCTCTAGAGTCTGGATCAGCACTGTAGGTGTGAATGGGGAGTATTGGGAACACACACCACGAAGGCTTAAAATAGTATCACCTTTTATTATTGTACATGCCCTGCATGTCATCCAAATGTGGCTGTTCCAGATTCAGTTTATAGTTGTGCATTACTGATGTAATTTGTATGGCTCCAGATCTTTACGTGTAACTCCTCTGTGCGACTTACCTTATTTGCTCTGATTCCCCATTTGCTTCTGCTGCCTCCCTTCTGTCTGTTCCTCCTGTCCCCCCCCAAATGTGCACCACTGCCTGACCTGAGTCCTGATATGCCCAGGGCCTGCAAGTGGGCCCTGCATTTATTTTTGCCCACAGTGGGCTTGAGGAGCCTTGCAGAGCTGCCACATTCTCTCCCTAAAAGTGTCCCAGTGGGCAGACGGCTCGCACATGCTCTGAAGCACTCCAGATGTTTTTTGCTGCAATTTGTGGTGTAGCGGCCACCTCTTGCATGATCCCGGTCCCCGGTGGCAGAAAGGGGACTGGAGGCTGTAAACAGGTGCAAGAGGAGCCGCCAGATATTTTAAAAAAAGAGCACCAACAGGCATTATGTTTTGGGGCTCATGAATATTAATGAGATTCCTGAATATTTATGAGGAACCTGTCTGCTGCCAGGGGACTGTATATTTTGGCAGCAGCAACAGGCTTAGGGTGCAGCTGAAATATTAAATATTGTGGTCACTTAAGAGAGCACCAGTAATGCTTCTTAACTGTGGGGCTATGATTTAAATAACATGTTTAACCTGGCTGCACCAGAACTTTGTTGTAGGGATATTGTTGGACTGCCTTGAGATTGTATCAATAACACAGCCATGTTTGCAGCCTTTGACCTTACAGCAACTAATTGGAAAGCTAGAATTATGGGAAAAGACTTTTGGGACTGTGTCAAGTCTTGTAGGGGAAAAGCAGGGACACATTTTTGTGCCTAAACAAGGAGCATATTACGCGTTGAGGGGAACTAATGAATACTCATTTTTGAGAGAGACAAGTGACTCGGCCAATCAGGAGCTGCAGAGAGCTTCCAAAACCCAGGAAACTTTTTATTCTGAGTTCAGTTCGGCAAAAGCCCCTTCACAAGGAGGGGGGTTCTGGCACCTTGCAAAGAGAATGCAGCTGTTCAGTTCAGCGGGAGCTCCTCCACAGGGAGGGGGGCTCTGGCTCCTGCTGAAAGAAATGTGACTGCAAGGAATTGGAGCTGTTTGCCTGAGGGTTGCTGGGTACATGTCCCCCAAATGATGGCATTCACCTTTCCACATTTTGGAAAATGTGGGGAAGAAACCGGAGCTAACTTCAACTGTGAGAGGGCTGCAGAAAAACCATGCTTGCAGTTGTGAGAGAGCTACATGAACATCTCTACCTCAGCAGTGAGAGTGCTGTGTAATCCTGTATTTTCAAGCTATGAGAAAGCTATAGGAACTGATCCTGTTTTAGTAAACTTCTACTTAAAAGTACAAGTTATTATGAGACCTTCTTGGGGCCAAGCAGCCATGAATTCCAGAAAGTGCTCAGTGTCTGTCTGCACCTGATGTCTGTCCTGCACCAAGAATAGAGTGTATGTCTGTTTGTTCAAGTGACCGAAGAAAGGTCCTGTGAGGCCGGCCCCGTAGCCCTGAGGGTTGAGGCACTGGATGCCTTACCTCGCACTACAACTGTGGACCCAGGTTCGGGAACGACCTCGAGTCATCAGGAGACGGCATGGGGGAGTCAATGGAAGCAGGATTGAGCTGCCTAGCAGCGGATCTTCTCTCCCAGCGAGGGTGAGTCACCCTCCCACAGTCCAGCTGCCACCAGGTGGAGGTCCAGTGACAACGCAGACAGGTAGATGGGTGACTGGTAAGGTGGGGCATCCCACAGTGCATGGTGTGTACGTGTCTCCCCACAAGCGCACTCCTGCCAACTACATGATGGGGGGGGGCGCAGAAAATGGGGAACAACAATGGATAAAAAAAAAAAATCCTGTGTTTGTGTGCCTGATAAGACTGTCCAGGGTGCCTACAGGAATTGAAAGTATCCCATGGTCAGATCTTTGCCTGAAGTTGCCTGTGAGGACTCTTTGATGTGATGTTCTGTTTGGAGCTGCAAAATGCCAGCTGGCCAAGGTGCTTTGAGATCCTGCTTGTGAGAAGCAATAGTGTAAAGTGACTTATCTGCAGTTCTGAATTTGCTTATCTTGGTCGGGAGTCTTGTCTTAAGCTCCAGTACTTGCCTCTGGAAGAAAGGAGAAAGAGATTTTGCCTACTGTACAAAAGACTGTGAGTCATGAGAGAGCCACAGCAGTTGTGCTAACCCTGTGCCTGGAAAAGCCAAGTTAAATGAATGTGCTGCAAAGTGTAAAAGAGAAAAAAAGAGACAGAGACTGTATAAGATTTGGGGCTTCCCTAGCCCAGGGGGATGTGCCCATGTTTTTGAGACTGTATCCTGAATGTTAAAAGGACCAGGTCTGCCATGCTGGTGGAATGGCTGAAGTGACTGAAAATGTAAAGCAACTAAAATGTCTGAATTGGAAAGAGAGAGTGTCCTAGATCAGCCTGGGAGTCAGCCTTGTAGTGTGCCAGTCAAGGCACTGCTATATGTGCTTCCCCCTGAGGGGCATAGCCTAGATGTGGGGGTCTGAAGCATGCTGGCCCTGGTCCCAGCCTGATCTGTTTCCAGAATATTCTATAGATGTGACTTTGAGCCCAGAGAAAGTGGCATCTCATAGATGCTGACAAAGTCCAGCCTGCAAGCTGCATGAGCCTGTCCGAAGGAGGGGTCAGCACAAGTTCTTGCCTGCAACTCAACCAAAAGCTCCTGCACAAAATATATCCACTTTCCTGCACCTGATGATGACGTCCAAACTGTGAGTAGGCAGAGCCCTCTCTGCCAACCTGAAAGAAACTATAAATAGTTGTTTGTGTGTACCCATTTCAGTAATCTACAACCCCAAGCTACCACAGTGAGGGATTTGCCTGTTATCTACAGAGTTTAAAATTTAAAAGAATGCTTCTAAAGGCTAATCTGATTTTTTTAAGGGCCCCTTTGCCAACCAACCAGCTGCACCTTTTTAGGCCTGCAACAAGTAACTTAGTACTGGGTACCCAGAAGGTTTAGGATTGCGGTGTCCTTATCTGGACTTGGACTCGTACCAGTGTGGGCATTTGGCATATGTGTTTTACCATCTAGTGCAGCTAGTTAGATAGCAAACTAATCCTGAGTACATCAGAGATTGTTGGGTGGCCACTGTGAAGTTTGAATTCCTACTGCAAAACAGTTACTTCTAGGGACGTTGATATGATGTTCTATCCACAGTTCTGGCAGAGTCCTTTCACTTTAAGATGTGCCAGAAAGTCTTCAAGCTGGCTCCTCCCACCCTCCCGAGTGGTATATCCCTTGGCTTCGCTCCATGATGCCAGATCTTCCTTTCCACTGGAAGAAGCAGATTCCCTCCTTACCAAAATGTAAAACCAAAAACAAGGTGCTGCATCAGCATGTGGTCTGAAAGCAAAAAATAAATGGTTATATTAAATGCATGCTGAAAATAGAGTTAAAAATCTACATTTCGACCTTAGGTCTTCTTCAGGAAATATCTAAAGGAGAAAAAAACAAAGTTGGCATAGAGGGGAGGTAAAATAAGGGATATATATGTGTGAGGAATGAAAAAAGGGGAAGGCTCTGAGAGAAGAAGTGATAAATGGCAAGATTAAGAGAGAATCTGTGAAACAAAAAGGTGATGATGGGAAAGCCAAGGCATAATAGGAGTGAATGAGCTAGAGAAGTTCCCAGGTGGGGATTAATTAACAGGACCTAGTAAGAAGGCTGAAAGGTCACAAATATGGGTGAATGAGACAGAGATGGAGATACATGGTGAAAATGAAAAAGAAATTAAATGTGTACAGATACAAACAGACATTAAGGAAAACAAGGGGTGGCTGAAAGATGTTAGTAGAAAACAAGTCTATCATTTAAACGGGAGGGCTGCTGGGAGCCAAAGTGGATGGTCAGCTTGGTTTCCATGTTTTTTCTATGGTCAGAATCCCAGAAGCCCTGCTGAAGGACACAAACAGAAAGATCATTGACACTGTGGTCCCTGGAGATAAAATAGAATACAATCGGTTTATCAGTGTCTCCATTCCTGACTGCCCTGTAATGTTCCCTGAAATGGTCAGCAAGGCGTCTACCAGTCTCTCCGATGTAAATAGCGGCTCACTTCCTGCAAATAATACAATATACCACATTAGTGGAGGTGCACGAGTACTCCTTCATGATGTGAAAAACACCTGTAGGACCCCGAATTTCAATCACACTAGAAACAAATTTGCAGGTGTAGCAGCGAGTTCTGTTGCAAGGTTTGGTACCTGGTAGAGTGGAACTGTTAGGAGTAGGAAGGTTGCTTTTTCCCAGGAGATTCCACAGGTTGGTGGCCAGTGGTAGGAGGCAATAGGTGGTTCTGTAAAGGAAGCACCAATGTTGGGGTTAGTTTGCAAAATAGGACAGTTACTGGTGATGATCCTGTGAAGAGAAGGTGTACTCTGATGGAAAGGAAGCTCTAGTGGAATTCGCCGTTGTTCTTGCGTGACAGTATCCTTCCTGTGGGGGTCAAGGTTACGGGGCATGTTACTGACCCGGGAGAGTGCTCTGTCCACTGTGCATTTAGGGTACCCCATGTTAATAAAAAAAACGATGCATTATTTGGGCCTGCTCAGCAAAATCATCCTCTTCACTGCATAACCTGTGAAGTCTAAGAAACTGTGAATAAGGCAGGCCATTTTTGACATGTTTAATAATAAAAATAATTATAAGTTTATTTATAAGGCGTCTTATCCATAACCAAGGTGCCTAACAGTTTTAAAAACAAATCAAGCATCAATACAATTAACATTAAAACCAATATACCATGCATCAAAAAGGAAGATCAGTTACTAAATGCCTGGTGCACAAAAAAGTTTTTAGAGCTTGCTTGAGCTCCTCCACAGTTGTGCATTCCCGTAACCGACGGGGTAGAGAATTCCAACGGGTAGGGGCTGCATACATAAATACTCTTGCCCCGGAAGATTTCAAACACACCCTTGGAATCTCTAGCAACCCCTCGTCGGGCCGAGCGGAGTGATCATCCAGGGCAGTAAGGAACCAGGAGCTCTTTCAGGTAATCCTGGCCCAGTTCCATGTAGGGCCTTAAAAGTCAGCAAACCAACTTTAAAGGTGATCCGCCATTGAACTGGCAGCAAGTGCAGTTTGTGCAGCACTGGTGAAATATGACAGTACCGAGCAGATCACGTCAAAAGCCGGGCTGCCGTGTTCTACACCAGCTGCAGGCGGCGGATTTCCACCCATGGAAGCCCTAGGTAGAGGGAGTTGCAGTAATCTAAGCGTGAGGACACAAAGGCGTGGACCAAAGTAGGAAAGTCACCAGACGGAACCAGATGCTTAATCCTGGCGATATTCCTGAGATGATAAAAGGAAGATTTGATGACAGCCGACACCTGCAAATGCAGGGTCAGCCCTTCATCAAAACTTACCCCCAGGTTACGCACCTGTTCAGAAGTCGGGAGCGAAATGCCACCAAGAAAAAGTCCCGAGGGTGAACCAACTCCCAACCCCCCTATCCGGTGCCCTGGGTCCACAACCAGCACCTCAATTTTGTCTGAGTTCAAGTTCAGCCAGCTGGAATCCATCCACTCCTACATTTCTTTCAGACAGTTATTGAAGACCGAGAGAGCCCCATCCTGGTCGGATGCAAAAGAAAGCTAGAGTTGGGTATCATCAGCATAGCAGTGAAACCATAGCCCATACCTCCTTACAGTGTCTCCGAGGGGTAGCATGTACACTGTGAACAACATGGGTGACAGCACTGAACACTGAGGAACCCCACACGATAGAGAAATTTGGACCTGAGGAAAAAACCCCAGACACCACTCTCTGTGTTCTATCCATGAGGAATGATGTAAACCACCTGAGGACTGTTCCCGACAGTCCACAGATGTGTCTCGGGTGACCAAGCAGCACTCCGTGCTCCACGGTGTCAAATGCCGATGAGAGATCCAGAAAAGCCAAGATGGAGTGGCTTTTCCGATCTCTAGCCATCAGGAGATCATTGAGCAACCGAACCAGCGCTGTCTCAGTACTATGTCTCTTTCGAAAACCCGACTAGAGCGGTTCATAGATGTCATGGATGGTCAAATGGGCCTCCAGTTGTGCTGCCACTACTTTCTCAATCACTTTCCCTAAAAAAGGGGAGGTTAGAGATAGGTCTGTAGTTTGCATGGCAGTCTGGGTCCAAGGTAGCTTTCTTCAAGAGTGGTGTCACCACAGCCTCTTTCAGGGAGCTAGGAAACTCTCCAGATTCCAAGGAGCACCAGACTATCCACGCAAGGACCGGACTGATGACATCAATACAACCCAAAATTAGGGAGGTTGGTCCAGGGTCCAAACTACAGCACGTAGGGCATACACCCTGGACGATCCGCATGATGTCCGTGAACTCTGGTCGGCTGAAGGTACTCCAGGAAGGCCGAGGTGCAGTGACCTTGTACTGATCAAAAGCAACTCCCATAGAGTGTTCTGGTTGGAGTACCGCCCTGATGTCAGTCACCTTATTAGCAAAGAATCGAGCAAGTTTGACGCACTCTAATTGCGAAAAAGCTTTCCGAACATGCAGACAAGCTGGGTTGCACAGTCTGTCTACAGTTCGGAAAAGCTGCGCTGACAAGTTCTGAGCAGTCGCAATCTCCTCAGACTGGAATTCTGCCTTCTTACGGGTGATTGCAGATTGATAGGCTTGATAATGGTCCACCAATGTAAGGTGGTCGGCATCAAGGGTGGACTTCCGCCAGCAACACTCTAGCCTTTGTCCTAGTCTTCGCATCTCCCTCAAAGTCCCATCAAACCAAGGGGATCGAGGACAAAGGGAGAAAGGACGAACTCGGACTGGAGCAGTGGAATCCAGAGCCGCCGAGACAGCCAAATTATAGGCCGTCACGAGGGTCTCCGGGTCACTGCATGCCGATGAGAGGGACGAGAGGTCAAGCACTGCCACTAGGCTATGAGAACTTCTATCTCGTAAAGGACGGTACCTAACCATGTCCACAGGGGTAGACCTACAAAGGGGGGTGCTAAGACTAAACCCCACGGTGTAGTGATCTGACCACCCAACTGGTTCCACTCGCTAGCCAGATGTTTCGATCCCTAGGAGGAAAACTAAGTCAAGGGGGTGTCCGTGTTTATGAGAAGTAGTGGTAACCACCTGTGTAAGGCCCAGAGATATCATCAACTGGAGGAAGTGCTGACCAAATTGCGAGAGTTCATCGTCGACCCAGGTGTCGAAGTCACCCAGAACCATCAGTCTGGGCAACTCAAATGCCATGTCGACGACGAAGTCTGCCACTTCCTGGAGGAATCACTTCTCATCACTGGGCGGACGATAAATGAGGGCGATCTGATAACGTACACCTGCTACTATGGCACACTTGAATGACTCAGCCTCCTCAACTAGTACACTCGTGAGGTTAAGTTCAGTCTTAAAATAGACCACCCACCCCCCTCGGTCCAATCTCAGGTGGTGTATCACCAAGTACCCAGCTGGAGTTAAAGCCTCCAAAATGGGGCCAGAGTTCTCATCCAGCCAGGTCTCGGTGATGCATGCCAGGTCCACCGTTTCAACAATATCTGCAATAATTGCAGTCTTGTTCTTGATGGACATGGCATTGCGCAACACCGCCCGAGTTAGACAAACCTCCTGGGCCACCCGAATCTCCTGCCCACCACAATCGGTAGTGCCCTTGGGTATGGAAACCAGACATGGAAAACCACGTTCTGGGTTTCATTTCACCCCAGGGTGTCTCCTGGATTTTACCACCCCGATACGATGACTCCCCCATTCACCCTCCACTGTTCATAGCCCCCCACCCCTCCATCCTTCCACGAGCACAATACCCAGCACTCTACAGCGCTGATAAGTTGTAAACTGAAGGGGAGGAGTGAAGAAAGGGCGGAGGGCACGGAGAGCAGAGGGTGAATAGCATACAACTGCAGGGGCAGGCATCCAACACATTCCACACAACTCAATAAATAAACAGAGTCTTCCTTAAACCAAATAAATACCCTCCAAACCCAACTCCCAACCAAAGAAATATTAAATTAAATAAAATAAAGTAAAACTAAAACAAACCCCAGAATTACTCAACTAAACCCAACTCAAACAAAACACAACAAAAAATACCCACCCTAATACAAAATAAAACAAAAATAAATACCACCCTATCCCACACTAAATGGATAAATCACTCCCACACTTGGCTTGGGAGCTACTGCAGTCCCCTCTCACAGGCCATGCAAAAACACAAAAATGGATTATGAATTCACCCTCCACCCAAGCCCTCTCACGGCCAGAGAAGCAGGGACGTCCAGGCACTCTCACTGCCCCAATAAAAAGTCAGAGTCTACACAGATAATGTCCACAGTAAAATAAAACAAAAAACATTCATTAAAAAATAAAATAAAAATAAAATATGTGGACTCCCAGGTCCTCTCACCACCAGGGAGACCACGCAGAAAAGTTTAAACCTTAGGTCCCGGGCAAAGTAAGGGATAATCCAAGATGTCAGTCATCCATAGAGCATAGAAGTTACCACAAAATCCAAAATAGGGGATAATCCAGGGAGTTAATCGACCAAAATGTAAAGCCACAGAGAAGTCCAATCCAAATAAGGCCAACCGAAAAATTCAGATCAGCGGCTAGCAACAGACCAGGACCCCTCCAACTCCATATGAGAGAGCACAGCTAGAAATAAATTACAGTACCACCATGACACCTGGGCAATGGCCAATCCATAGCCAGGCCCATGAATCTAGGGAACTACAGGTACATCAGTCAGCTCCCTGGCTGAACAAGTACCCTGACCAATGTGATGCAGCAAATCCAGCCGGCAATCACCCAATGGAGTTGGGCCCACTCCTGTCACCAGCCATTAATCGCACCAAGCAGAGACTTCAGGTCCACCAAAATACAGTTCCAAGCTCAGTACTGGTCTCCAACCTTGGCATATAAATCACTCACATCCAGAACCCAGAATATCCACTTTCCACATTCTGTGTTCCAACCAGGCTGTCCGTTGAAAAGTCCTGCTCCCTCTCTTCGGTTTCTGTCGTCCCACGAAATTTCTCTCCACTCACAGCTCCTCTTTGGCACCGCGTCCCACAAGATTCCTCTAAGCACCTCACTCCACACTCCTTGTGACTCCTCTCTGCTTATGATTCCTCTCCAGCCCAAACAACCCGAATAAGGCACGGGAATTTAATGAAGAATATCGCCACTAACAAAAGAGTGGTAGTGGGGCTGTTGAATTCAAAACATTATGTTAAGACCACATTCAGTGCAAAATGCACAGAATGCACAAAAACTCACAAAAACGCTGATTAGCATATGGGCTGACTGCCATTGTCTCACTGCCAGTCCCTGCTCAGTTAAAATATACCCAATAAAATAAATATTAGCAAAATAACCGGCAAAAAAAAAAATTAAATACAAAAAGACAAATAAAAGTAAAAAACGCAGGAGCAGATTACAGCACGCCCAGCCTGGCAGCTATCTTGAACATAATTTAGGATGGAAGGAGCTGTGGAGGAGGAAACTGTGAGAGTCGGTGGGTTTGCAATAAACTGATGTCTTCAGACCGGTGTTCTATACTGACAGTTGGATATCCAGAAAAGGCAGTGTAGAGGAGGATACTTCAACAGTGTATTGAAGGGAAGGATATCATTCACAGATTTGGGACTGTCTAGTACAGTATGCCCTAAGGACTAATCTGCTTACAACCCATACTGTACCTGGCATTCGGCGGGTGGCCGGGTGGTGTGTGGTTGGGATGCAGCCACCCACCGATTACAGTGGGGGCAAGGGGTTCTGTGTGGGTGGGGGGTGCCACTGGATCACCAGGGCATTTCAATGTACGGATATTACCATGATCGCGCAACGGCGGGGGTCTCACTAGACCACCAGGACGCCATATTGTCATTTATTGGAGACTCGTATGGAAGGGGGGACCACTCAACCACCAGGGATTACTTTAGCAACATATACTGCGCAATTGTGGCTACGGCGTGGGGGATGCCCCGGGATCCCCACAGCACATGTTATGCTGTGCAGGGCGCCAGGCGCAAGTTGCCTGCCTACCCTGCGCGAGACATGTAAATGGGGCCATAATGACATGCAAATGGCCTCATTTGCGCCTTGCATATATTATGGCTTCATTTGCATGCCCCCCCCTGCTGAATATCGCGAGTGCTGCACATAGCACAACTGAACTTGTGCTGGCGCATCCCCGTGCTCCCTATCTGTGGCTTGCGCCAGCGCAGTGCCTCTGCACCATACTCAGTTTGTGCACTGACCATGCCATATTCAACAGTGCTGTGCCATGGCGCAGCACCGTTGAATATCACCTGGACCTGGCCCCGGCGCATCACAGCGCTGCACCCAGGCTTGCGCCACTGCCTGGCACAGTCTGAATTTCCCAGCCTGTGACTACTAATCTGGATTTCATCCTGGATACAGCATCATCCTGGCCCTGACAAACTTTACTAATGAGAACTTAATTGCTATGGAAAGGAAACATGTTGTGGGTGTAGTATTTGCAGGCATCACCAAGACATTTGACCTGATTATTAACAAGCCATCCTGGTAAATACACATGTTAATCTTGGCTTAAGTAACACCTTCTTATAGCTGATTCAGCAACTTATTCTCAGATCAGACCCTGGCAGTAAAATCTAGAGGCACGTTATTAGACCAAGCTCTAGCCAAGGATGGTGTACTTCAGAGAACAGTTCTGAATCTACTGTTCTACATCGTCACAAATGACCACCTACAGTAAATGCTGCAGTCTGCTATCCTGCCAATATGTATACTGATAACATTGTCATGTATTGCATTGGCTACTTCCTGTCTGCTATGCAGATCACGCTACTGGCAAAGGTGGCTGGTACAGAAATGGTAGAAGGATTCAAACACGCATGGGATAGACACAGGGACCTTAACAAGGTGAAGGTGGGTGGGGGGGAGGCCAGAGATCGATTAGGATCTACAGTAGCAAAATAGGTAGGGACATTGGGGCAGACTGGGTGGGCAAAGAGGACCTTTTCTGCCAACAGTTTCTATGTAATTTGCGAAGCTTTTAAAAGCTCCTAATTTTATATATAGACTATTGAATCCTCCTTGGGTTCTCCCCAGCTCTGACAGCCATGGTGGATTTTGAGATGCCATCTCACAGCTTTTCTTTACATTTGGGATTGGGGGACAGCTGGATTAAGTAAGTAAGGATGGCACCCTGCTTGAAGTAGTCACAAACTCCAGGCTGGATGGCATCCCGCTGGAAGGAGTCTTAGCTCTCCATGTTAGATGGCACCTTGCTGAAAGTAGTTCCAACTTTCAGGTACTTTGGTGTGTGGGTACATAGCAGGCTTGATTTCTCTGCCCACATTGATGCCATCCATGCCAAACTCTGTGCTATGTACTGCAGTAAG
Organism: Neoceratodus forsteri; assembly: GCA_016271365.2. Classification (NCBI taxonomy): domain Eukaryota; kingdom Metazoa; phylum Chordata; order Ceratodontiformes; family Ceratodontidae; genus Neoceratodus; species Neoceratodus forsteri. The sequence continues at coordinate 1,119,301,454 of CM057458.1, forward strand.
GACTGCATTTTCTCTCCAGGTCCACTGGGTGGTGGTCACCAAAATGGTTCTCCTAGTTTTTGACTGTGGATATGTGATCTGTGGCTCCATCTCCTCCACTTCCCTTGCCAGACTGGACACCCTCTGCAACACCTTCTGTTACTTTGCTGCCAGTTCACCCTCTCGTGCCAACTACTGTTCCTTTTACTCCTCTATGTCCATCCTCATCTCCCCTCACATCACCAGTCCCACTCTACTTCCCTTATCTCTAAATACTGGTTTGGGTTCCTCCCTTCCAACCTATACTCACTCCTTTCCCCATCCTTTCCTCTCCTTCTGCTACTCCATACACTCTAAGGACCCTTGGACCTTGTCTCCTCCCCACCCACATTCCTCAGCTGGACACTGCATTCTCCTACCGCCTCCCCTCCCTCTGGAACTAGACCCTCTGCGGTCCATCTCTCCCACTCCCCTTTGTTAGTCACCAGCTAAAACTTCTCCCCCCCCCACTCCTGCCTGCCCTCTACTTGAACCTTTCCTATCCCTTCCCGTGGGATTTTGACCACCCTATAACCTCCCCTTCTACTGAATGCATGATTCTAGCTATTCCATGTGTTAATTGTAACAGCCTGTTTGACTCCTCTTCTCAGCATCAGTCTACCCACCATTCCTATAGGCATTAGCACTCTATTTTTGATCATGTCCAATTGCACCTCTGATTTGTATGCTAATTTATTTGTTCTTCGCTATATTCAGCTATATAAATTTATTTGTCCTCTGTTATATTCCATGATTTTGATATCTTGTATGTTCTGTACTGTTTTTTTGTACTTTATAGCAGTGTCACTGTCATTGTCATTTATAGCATTGTCATCTGGCTTACTATAAGTTTGTAACTGTGTATTCCCCTTCCCCCTCCCCCAGGTCGCACCTGGAAACAAACCTTGGCTCAGTGTGCCTCTCCTGATAACCAATTTTTTTAATAAATAAATAAAAATAATTAAGAGAAACATTAGTTTTAGCAATTAAAGTGCTATTTGCCCCCACAACACATGAGTGGGGTAGTTAATGAACATTCCTCTTAAAGGGGTACGGTCAGACCTTTTTGCACCCTGTCATTCTAGTTGAAAATCCAAATTTTAAGATTGATTACCTTCTCTAAAATTCATTAATGTTGATGGTTGTTTTATCCGCTTCCTTTCTTAGTAGACCTGAAATGCATGCGAATGGTGTAATTATACCAAGCATTATTTTGTTTCAAATCCTTGATCTACTCTTATTGTATACTTTGGAACACCCCCAAAGTATATAGCTACTTATGCAATAGTCTCCTCTCCACCTCCTCTGCATTGTGAGTTGCTAGATTGTATTTGGGGGTGTTCGCAAGTCCAGGAAAGATGCAGTGGCAGTTGATTAAGGATGGCAGTTTTTTAAATGGTAACACCAGAATGGTGGACAGCTGTATTTTTTTTTACTTTTAAAAGGAAAAATAACTCAGAATAAAACTACTAGCTACATCAGCAGTCTCCACAGAATGTCAGCAATTATAACGTGTTTTTTATACCAGTGACAATTTGATGCCTCGGGGTTAATTTTGTCCTTTTAAAAGTGTATATGACTGTAGTATTTACCTTGAATTGCCTGTGTCAGTGATTTTTTTTTTTTAACTTTCCTGAACTAATTTACTTTTTCTTTATATTTCTTGCAGTTTTTTCCATATATCCTGCTGCTAGTGGCTATCCTGTTGTATGTTCCGGCACTTATCTGGCGCTTCACTGTTGCACCTCATCTTCAGTCAGATCTCTCATTTATTATGGAGGAATTAGATAAATCATATAACAGGGCAATTAAGGTGGCAAGAAGTTGTTCTAGCAATGGTGAGAATGATGTCAACGGTTGCTCTGCTGCTGGAAATGAGGTTCCAAGGTAACTGGACATGCATCACTGACCTTTTAAATGTAATTGTTTGAAATCCTCAAAGCTTATTAAGCAGGTGAAGGAGGCTACTGTAGATGAAATGTTTCAGTTTTTCTTAATTTTACATCAATCCATCTTTTATGCACAACTTGAACATTTGAATCCAAGGAGAGCTGCACTAGCTGAATGCCATTTAAAGAGTTGATAAAGCAAAAAAAGGTATACGTAAAGTGCTATGATTTTTTTTAAATTTTTCTCTTTTCATTTTTACCAGTTAAATGATTTTATACCTGATGTTACAATGTGTGTTGTATAGAGTGTTGCTTTATCTGGTAGCAGACATATCTAGTACTGTTCCCCTTCATACTTCATCCTATCTCCCGCCTCCCATCTCTTGCAAAGCTGCAAGAGAAACATGTCTATGCTAGGCTTGCTGACCTCCTCTACTCATCCATCTTCCTCTCCCCCTTCCAGTCTGGTTTCTGGAAGCACCATTTCACTGTCTTTTCCTTGCTGCATGTCAACGATTCCATCCTCAGTGGGCTGGATCAGGGGCACATCACAGTACACATTTTTATCGAGCTGGCCAAAGCCTTTGACTCAGTGGCCCATCCTCTCCTCCTGTAAAAGCTGAGCTCTGCTGGCCTCTCAGCCACCGCTGTTGAATGATTCCATTCCTACCTCACAGATTGTCAACAATCAGTACAGGTAGGAGGTATTTTATTACCTCACGTTATGCTGGTTCTCTGTGGACTGCATTGGCTGCTGATTAGGTGGAAGATTGCTTTCAAGGTCGGTTTACTGACCTACAAAGTCCTGCATGGCCATTGACCAGACTATCTGCAAGACCTCCTGGTCCCTCACTACCCTGCCCATGCTCTCCGTTCCGCTGAGGGTTGCCTCCTGGTGGTTCCCAGGGCTAGGTTGCTGCAATCTGGAGTCCACGCTTTCTCCATTGCCGCCCCAGTCCTGTGGAATTCACTACCAGTTTATTTAAGGGCGGCATCCTCAGTGGAAATCTTTAAAAAAGGGCTAAAACCTTTTTTATTTAATCAAGCTTAAGATTTGGATAGAGTATGATCACTGAAGGCTCGGTATTATACTGACCACTGTGTTTTTAGGTTTTTGTCATAGATAAATAAAGTTTCTATTTATCTATCTACGTAGCTATCTCCCCACCCAGCTACGCAGGGGTCCCACAGGGTACCTTCTTAGGCCCCATTCCCTTCTCCATTTTCTTGAATGAACTCCCCTCTGCCTGTGCCAACTCACACAATCACATGTATGCAGATGGCACAGTTATCTACATCTTCCACCCTTCTACCATAGTGGTGGAAGACTTGCTCCAGTAAGACTCCCACAATGTTCTACGCTGGTTTCTCTCTAGCCCACTCTGAGTCATCACTAAAATAACAGTGTCCATGACATTTGGCACCAGCCAGAAATTAGCCAGGCACTCCTATACCCCTGTCTTCTCTACAGTGGATGGCATCTCCCTTGAACTGGTTTCTGCCTTCAAGTATCTTGTGTGGATAGATAGTAAGCTGGACTTCTCTGCCCACGTTGAAGTCATCCACTCCAACATGTGCCCCAAACTCAATGCCTTGTACCACAACAAAGACTGCTCGTCTCTTCAGGTCCGCCAGAAGCTTATAACAAAAATGGAGCTCTTGGTCTTCGTCTATGGCATCACACCCTCCTTTTTCCTTGTCAGACTGGACACCCTCTGCAATGCCTTTTGTTGCTTTGTTACCAGCTCCCCCTTGTACTCACTACTGCACCCTCCTCCCCATTAATCCTCCCCCTACCCTCATGTAACCAGTCCCACTGTGCCTCTTTCCTCTTCAAATTCTGGTTTAGGTCCCTGCCCTTTTACCTGTCCTCACTCCTCTCCTCCATTCCTTCTGCCTCTTGTTCCTTGAACTCCAAGGATCTTCACACTGTCTGTCTTCTCCATCCTCACTACTCTGCTTAGCGGTCAGCCTTCTCCTGTTGCTGTCCCTCCCCTTGGAACTGCCCCCCCATCTCGCCCCCTCCCCATCTCTCTCTCTTAGGCTCCTGCTTAAACTCATTTCTGACCCCATTTGCTCCTGTCATCCCTCTCCCTGATTCTCACCTTTTGGAGTCTATACCATACCTGTTGTTGGGCCTCCTCCTGGGTTCTGCCTCAGCCTGTATCCTGCCCCTTCCTTTTCTACATCTGCACTGTCATTCGTTCCACCTGTTTTACTCTCTTTATTTGCATGTCAGAGCTGCACATTATACCTTTGCTTTGCTTCATGAACTTTTTATGTGCACTTGTATCATGTTAAATTGTATTCTGCACTTCACTGTGTACCATTCATCAATACAGTGTATGCTTTATGACTGTATTTCCCTTTCCCCCAGATCACACCTGGAAATTAGTCTTGTATCAGTGAGCCTTTCCCGGTTACCAATTTTCAGATTTTCAACCTAGTTCCCCTCCTGGCCTGCATCTGTCCAGGAGAGGAACCAGGATCCTAGGTGATAGGTTTAAATGCCTCATTGGCAAGCATTTGAAGTAGCCAAGGGGGGAGGCACTGATAAGGAGCAGGGAATTCCTAGCCCCCCCCCCAACAAATCAGGGTAGTTAGTGAGGTAAACACCAAGGTAAAGAAGTCGATAGGGAGAAGGGCAGGGGTAAATTGAGAGAAAGGCAAAGGCAGTAAGGACTGGGATAGGACAAAAAGAGGTAAGGCTATCAAAAAGTGAAGGGTAATGAGTACCAGCGCCCGTAATCTAGGTAACAAGCTCCCTGAACTGGTGGCCTTGATGGAAGAGGGACGCCTGGATATTGTGGCAGTCACCAAAACATGGTTCACAGAGAACCATGACTGGGATGTCAACATTCCGGGGTACACAGTCTACAGGAGGGAGAGGGAAGATAGAAGAGGAGGAGGAGGAGGAGTAGCTCTCTGTGTAAGGGAAGGGATCAGAGCAATGGAACTAAAGTGTAAACAGGGAGGAGAGGAGGAGGCACTGTGGGTCACCGTGGAGACTGGAAATGGCATCACAGTGTGCATGGGGGTTGTATACAGACCCCTGTCTCAGGGGGAGGAAATAGATGAGAAAATGATAGACAGCATCCTTAGGATGGCAGAAAAAGAGGAGATATTGTTGATGGGGGACCTGAATATGCCAGATGTTAACTGGAGCACCTTTGCTGCAGCCACATCCAAGAGCAGGGTCTTTCTTGATGCCCTACAGGGGGCATGCCTCAAGCAGCTAGTGTTGGAACCCACTCAGGAGGGAGCAATCTTAGACCTGGTACTCTCAAATGGGGACAGAGAGAGGATCTCAGATCTAGAAGTGGGTAGCCATCTGGGAACAAGTGACCACCAAACAGTGTGGTTCACGATAAACACAGCTGCAGAGTCAAGCCATACAAAACTGAGGGTACTAGACTTTAGGAGGGCTGACTTTGTCAAAATGAGAGAGTGCCTCAGAAAAGCACTAGCGAACAGGCAAGAAGGAGGGGTGGCGGAACAATGGGAGAAGATCAAAACTGCCATCACATAGGCAACAAACCTTTGTGTGAAGCAAGTAATCAAATCAAAATGAAAGAAAAAAACACTATGGTTCTCAAAAGAGGTGGCGGGGAAGGTTAGGGAGAAAAAGATAGCATTCAGGAAGTATAAGGAAACACAGAAGGGGCAGGACAGAGAACTGTACCAGTTAAAGCAGAAGGAAACGGGGAAGGCAGTCAGAATAGCAAAAAGGCAGTCAGAATAGCAAAGGCCCAAATCAAGGAAAAGATAGCCAACTCAGTTAAGAAGCGGGATAAAACTTTTATAGATACATTAGGGGCGAAGAAAGACCAAGGGAGGGATAGTGATGCTTAATAAAGGGGAGGGTGGATGGGCAGAGAGGGACAGTTAAAAAGCAGGGATACTGAACAAATACTTCTGCTTGGTATTCACAAATAAGGAGGAGGGGGAGGTACCTAATCCAGTCAATAGAAGCACTCTGGATGGGGGGTGATACCAGTCTATTCACAGAAGAAAGGGTTCTGAAAGGACTCCTAAAACTGAAGGTGGACAAAGCAATGTGGCCTGATGGGATTCACCCCAGAATTCTAAAAGAACTAAGGGGAGAACTAGTGACACCACTGACTACCCTCTTTAACAGATCATGGGAGGATGGTGTGGTAGCTAAGGAGTGGAGGAGGGTGGATGTGATTTCTCTTCACAAAAGAGGGAGCAAAGCAGAGGCAGGAAACTACAGACTTGTTAGTCTGACCTCAGTGGTAGGGGAAATGATGTAATCACTTCTGAAAGTAAGAATTGTTGAGTACCTAGAGGCCAGTGGGGCACAGGACCCAAGGCAGCATGGATTCACAGCAGGAAGGTCATGTCAGACAATTCTAATTGATTTCTTTGACTGGGTGACCAAAGTAGTAGACCAGGGAGGGGCTGTGGACATGGCCTACCTAAACTTTAGCAAGGCATTTGACACAGTCCTACATAAAAGATTAATAAACAAATTAGCCAGCCTGGGAGTGGGTCCCAGGGTGGTAGCCTGAGTAAAAACTGGCTGGACAACAGGACACAGAGGGTAATAGTAAACAGAGTCCACTCCAAGGGGGTTACTAGTGGGTACAGCAGGGTTCAGTACTGGGTCCAGTCCTTTTTAATGCCTTTATAAGTGACATTGCAGAGGGACTGGAAGGAAAAGTATGTCTTTTTGCAGATGACACAAAGATCTTCAACAGTATTGATACAAAAGGGGGGGGGGTGGAATGGATGAGAAGGGACTTGGCAAGGTTGGAGGAATGGTCAGAAGTATGGCAGTTTGGATTCATAGGTTTCATAGGTTATATCTGAGTAGAGAAGACGTTAGTCCATTATGCTCGCTGATGCCCTAGTTATAGTAACTCATGATTTTGTTTGCTACGCAGTATTTGTCCAGTTCCCTCTTAAACCCAAGCATGTTATTACTTGCAGCAATCTCCTCAGGCAAGTTGTTCCAGACTGGAATTACCCTAACACTAAACCACTGTTTCCTTTTTATTGTTTTAAAATGTTGCCCCTTCAATTGCAATGTGTGTGTCCTGGTGTTATGATGCTGATTCGTAAGTGTAAGTTCCAGTTTCACCCTTAAATTGGTGTCCTTGATTGATCAATACACCATACACAGATCTCCTCTCAGTCGCCTATACTCCAGTGTGTACATCCCCAGGTCCTCCAATCTGTCTTCATAGTCTCTGTCCTTAACATCAGCCACCAACCTGGATGCCCTTTTCTGAACCCTGTCCAGTCTCTTGATATCTGTTTTGAACCCAGGTGACCAAAACTGGGCACAGTACTCCAAACGTGGCCTCACCAGTGAACTGTAAAGTGGCACGATCATCTCCCTCTTCCTACTTTTAATGTTTCTTGATACTGTTTAGCATACCGCTAGCAGTTCTTACCATCTGGCTACAGTGCTGGTGGAACTTGAGATCATTAGTCACCTTAATGCCCAGATCTCTTTCTTCGGAGACCTTTCCCAACTTCTGCCCATTTAAAACATAGTCCATTTTGTTGTTATTTTTATCAAAGTGCATAACCGCACCGTTATTAGTGTTATAGGATAACTGATACTCCCTAGCACAGTTTTCCATCCTAGCTAGAGCATCCTGTAACTTCTGTGCATCCCCACTATTATTGATGCTTGTGCCAATCCTGGTATCGTCTGCAAATTTGGTCTCCCAAACTTCCCCTCCACCTGTTAGTGAGTGTATATACACGTTAAACAAGCAAGGCCCCAGCACTGATCCCTGGGGGACTCCATTTTCCATGTTTAACTGGTCTGAATATGCACCCTTCAAACAGACCCTCTGCTTTCTTTCGCTTAGCCATGCATTGACCCAGCTTGTGATGTACCCAGGAATATTATGTTCTAGTAGAGCATCTATTAATTCCCCATGGGGGACTTTATTGAACGGTTTCGAGAAGTCCAAAAACACGACATCCACAGGGTTGCCCTCATCCAGTGCCCCACTCACATGCTCATAGAATTCCAGGAGATTTGTTTGGCATGATAAGCCTTTCTTAAAACCATGCTGTGCATCGTCACAGTCCCCCTGCCAAGTTCATGAGCTCCACTGTTTGGTCCTTAACATCTTCCCCAAGACAGTGGTCAAACTTACAGGCCTGTAATTACTCAACTCTTGTCTTGACCCCTTTTTGTGGATTGGAACGATGTTTGCCTTATGCCAGACCTCAACCACGTCCCCTCTATCCAATGATGCTTGGAATAATGCTGTTATTGATTCCGGCAATTCCTCTGCCAGTTCCTTAAGGATTCTAGGATGGATCCTGTCTGGTCCGTGAGATTTACTGGGGTCCAGATGCATCACTCTGTCCTCAATATCCACACTGTTAAGAGTAATTCTATAGCCTACATTATTAAGATGATCCCTAGTAGCCTTAGTTTTGTCATTAAAATCCAATGAAAAGTAGGTATTAAAATGTCCCGCCATAGCCTGGTTGCCATCTACTATCTCTCCATCCCGGTCCTTAATAGGCCCCACAGTAGTTTTGCCCCCCTTTTTGTTGTTAATGTAACTATAAAAGGATTTATGATTACCCTTTACTTTTGTGACCAGATTCGGCTCATGTTTTCTAATTGCATGATTTACTGCTTTTCTAGTTTCCTTTAATAGTTTTTTATATACCTCACAGTTTCTTGCACACCCATTCTTCCCATTTTTGTTAAAGGCTCTTTTTTCTTTTTAATCAATCTTCTAATTCTAGGGACAGCCATGTGGGGATTTTACCCATTCTGTTATATTTCCTCCTGAGTGGTACATGCTTATTAATCAAGCCTATGATTTTATTTTCCAAGATATCCCATTTATCATTTAGTGCTTTGTTATCAAACTCCTTTTGCCATCCTCAATCAGAAAGTTTCCTCCTTATTATATTGAAGTTGGCCTTCTTGTAGTTCCGAACCTCAGTGAAGCCAAGTATCCTAGTTTTTAGTCCCTTCAGCTCAAAGCTAACCATACAATGGTCACTTGAGCCAAGTGGGGTGGTTACCCTACAGTGCTGAATTGTGTCCCCCAAATTACTTAACACAAGGTCTAATGTGTTATCCCCCCTTGTACTACTTTCTATATGTTGTTCCAGGCCAGCTAATAGGAAGGAGTCCAGGTATCTTAACTCATTTTGCATCCCTGCTAGTTGCTTTACCCAATTAATGCCGGGCAGATTAAAGTCACCTAAAAGAATGATCCTTTCAGTTGGGTCTAGGGAATCCAAAAAGCTAAGAACAGCCTCATCATTCTGTGTTGAACTCGAGGAGGTCTGTTCATAACCCCAATTATGATTTTAGTGCTATTTGATGGCAATACCTTAATCCATGAATGTTCTATTTCTGGCAATTGAGGAACTTCGATGGCTTCTGATTAAATTTTGTCAGATACATACAAGGCTACCCCTCCACCTCTTTTACTGTCTCTCCATATGATATAAGTCATATCCAGGTATATGATGGTCCCAGGTATCCTCCGGTGACCACCAGGTCTCAGTTATGGCGCACATCTGAATTTTTTCCATATTAAGCAGACACACTAGTTCATCGAACTTGTTTGTAAGGCTCCTGGCATTAAGGGACAGGCATTTCCAGCCCTGAGTTACATTAGCCTGCTTAAGGAATTTGGGAACGCCCCTGATGCCTGGGTAGCCTGGTGGCCAGCCCCTTCCCCCTCTGTACCCAGTTTAAAAAGTCTGCTACCTGATGTTGTATTTCTTTGGTCAATAATCTACTGCCATGTTTGTTTAAATGCAGACCATCATTCCCAAACAATCCGGGGTCCCTGATGGTGTCCCAGTGGTGGATAAATTTGAAACCCTCCCTATGGCACCACCTTCTCAGCCACCCATTGAGCTGCCTAATATCTCTATGCTTGGCTGCCCCAGCTCTAGGGATGGGAAGGATCTCTGATATCATGATGTCACAACCTTCCAACCTCAAGGCCTCTCCAACTGCCTCAAAATCCCTTTGAATGTCCAGGTGTGCCCTTAATCCAACATCATTTGTACCAACATGCAAAGAAGTGCAAAGTAATGCACCTGGGAAACAAAAACTCAGAGGAAGAGTACACAGTGTGTGTGTGGGGGGGGGGGTATTAACAACAACAAAAATTTAAAGGGATCTGGGGGTAGTCATATCAGATGACCTAAAGGTAGGCAAGCAATGTGAGAAGGCAGTAAGGATGGCTGGGTGGATACTAGGATGTACAGGGAGAGGCATCACCAGTAGAAAACAGGAAGTTGTTATCCCTCTGTACAGACAGTTAGTGAGACCCCATCTGGAGTACAGCGTGCAGTTCTGGAGACCCCATCTCCGCAAGGACATAGGATGGAGGCAGTCCAGAGAAGGGCAACTAAAATGGTGCAGGGTCTGCAACAGAAGCCATATTAAGAAAGATTAAAGGAGCTTAATATGTATACCCTTGAGAAAAGGAAGGAGAGGGGGGGGACATGACAGAAACTTTCAAGTACCTCAAGGGAATCAACAAAGTCCAAGAGGGTAGCATCTTTCAGAAAAAGAGATGTGCAAGAACAAGGGGACACAATCTGAAGACAGAGGGGGTACGGCTCAGGGGCAATGTAAGGAAGTATTTCTTCACAGAGCGTGTGGTGGACACGTGGAACAGCCTTCCTGAGTAGGTTGTGGGGTCAAAAACAGTGGGGAAATTCAAAAATGCATGGGACAGACATAAGGCAATTCTGGTGGGGGGTAGGAAGAGGTAAGCTGTTGGTTAACTAGGATCTGCAGTTATCCAATAGGTAGGGAAGTGGGCAGACTATGTGGGCCAAGCGGTCCTTATCTGCCGTCAAAGTCTATGTTTCTATGTTTCAGTGGCATCTGCCAGGATGCAGCCAGGATGAGTATTTGCTGCAAATTTTACCTCTGACTCTAATTATTTGACTCATAATTTATGCATCGTGGTGTAGTTTCTGTCTATGTATTATCCTCATTCTGCCGCTGTTCTTTGTCTCTGTACCATATGTTTTACTCCGTATTTTGTCCTCATTTAATGTATGATGTGGAGCCTTTGTAAATGAGTCCCTGACTCAAAGGGTTGTAATTCCTAAACTTATATAAAATAAATAAAAAAACAGAATCCTGCAGAGTTACTACAGGAAGCAAGGCAATTTAAAAGGCAGAAAAATCCCTTTTGTTATGCAGGACTCTGTATCACTGCATTGCATCCTGACTGGCTCCACTGTACTTCATCCACAGTGTGACTTCACTCCCTGTGACATCACTAGATCTTCCATGAGTTCATCTCCCTCATTAGAGCCCACACATTTAGAAATGTAAGCCACTGGCATCAGGACCACTTGGAAACTTTTGTGAGCTGGGGCCGTCCATGTTGACGTACTTATTTATTGGATTTTGGTAACTGGGTAGGCCCACCGAGACAAGACGGTCCCTTTTTCAAGGGTGACCCAGGAGGTAAAGTACAATAGCAGTGCAAAACACTGACAACAGGATTGGCATAGATAGGTAATAGAAATCAAGTACATATACTTTTACAGAGGACCATCTATACAGTTAACCAGTATTAAGGAATCGTAGGTAAGACCAAAACAATATTCACATCTGACAATAGTATCTTACTGTTGTTAGCGCTGCTGTAAGTTATAAAGCAGGCTGTATTTTAATTTCTGTTCTGGTCTGGTTTGTTCTTGAATCTTTGATTTTTACAGTAGCGGCTGTGTGGGGGCAGCCTGTTTACAGAAATTGTGGCAATCTTTTACAGCATCTCCAGTGACTGTCCCCATTACCCGGTTCTATATGCACATTCCCTGCTTAGTACCCAGTAGGCTGAGGTTACCCAATCCCAGGATCACCTCATTCTGGTTATGGCCCCCTTGGTAGAGCTATTTCTGCTGGCTCAACCACTTTCTTCTGTGAGTGCTCATCTGGGTTGCCTGAAACCCCAAGGAGTTTGACCCCCATTCAATCCCTGTTTCCACATCAGTATTCTAGAGATGCGGGTGTTCTTCTTGGCCTTCAGGTTTTCATCCCTAACATTTAGTGCCCTCCTCTGATGGTCTGTATGGACAACCTCTGAGTCGTGCACTACCTCAGCAAATGGAATTACCCACTCCTGCTCCCTGTGCAATGCAGCCATGTGGGTGTGGGAATGGTCCAGGGCACACAGCATATACTTTATTGCCACTTTTACGCTTGGCACTCTGAACGTCCTGGTGGACTTTTAGCAGGTTGGTTGTGCAGTTCCATGAGCAGGAACTCCTGAACGACGTGGTTCTAGACCATGTTACCCACTGGGTCATCCAGAGGTGAACCTTTTTGCATCCCCACACAACACACAACTGATGCTTGCTCAAGGGCCTTTTTAGTAAGATGCATTGTCCTTTTCCTGGAAAGGGAGTTTTTTTTTACAGCTTTAGAAACATAGGAACATAGACTTTGACAGCAGATAAGGACCACTTGACCCACCCAGTCTACCCATTTCCGTACCTATTGGATAAGCTGCAGATCCTAGTTAACCAACAGCCTACTTTTTCCTAACACCCACCAGAATTGCCTTATGTCTGTCCCATGCATTGCTGAATTCCCCCACTGTTTTTGAACCCACAGCCTCATCAGGAAGGCTGTTTCATGCATCCACCACCTTCTTCATGAAAAAATACTTCCTCTGATCCATCCTCCCCGCCATCTTCAAATTGTGCCCCCTTGTTCTTGCACATCTCTTTTTCTGAAAGATGCTACCCTCTTGGACTTTGCTGATTCCCTTGAGGTGCTTGAAAGTTTCTATCATGTCCCCTCCCTCCTTTCCTCAAGGGTATACATATAAGGCTCCTTTAGTCTCTCTTGGTATGGCTTCTGGAGCAGACCCTGCACCATTTTAGTTGCCCTCCTCTGGACTGCCTCCATCCTGTCTATGTCCTTGTGGAGATTGGGTCTCCAGAACTGCAAACAGTACTCCAGATGGGGTCTCACCAACTGACTGTACAGAGTGATAACTTCCTGTTTTATACTGGCAATGCCTCTCTCCCTGTGCATCCCAGTATCACCCCAGCATTCCTTACTGCCTTCTCACATTGCTTGCCTACCTTTAGGTCATCTGACATGACTACCCACAGGTCCCTTTCAATTTTTGTTGTTGTTAGTACCCCCCCCCCCCATTGTGTACTGTTTCCCAGGTGCATTACTTTGCATTTTGTTGCATTGAATTTAAGCTTTACCTCCAATCCCTCTTATTCAACCGGTATTGGACAAGCAGTGGGGGGACCTGGCCACAATGATACTGGTGGCTTCCTTCAGGCTCAGACAAATTTGGTTTCCTCTACTTTGGCAGATCACAGTGGAACCTCCTGTCACAGGATAAGGACGGTCTGTTGCACCCTTGGCCTACCGTCCATGCAACTTCACACCTAGCATCTGTGGATGTAATACTGTCCCGATTTGCAGTTTTTTAAGTGGTTTCTAACATTTTATTATCAGTTGCTAATCTTTCTACTGTCCTTAGCACACTAATTCCTTTATATGGTAATGTTTCAGTATTTGGTGCTCCTTCGGTTCTGGACCCTATTTCGTGTCCGATATAAAGTGTCTTAGAATATCTCCTGTCCATTTTAGACTTTGGCTCCTGTACTCTTCAGTGAAGGTAAACCTTTCAGCCGTCTCTGCCTTCTTGCCATCTTAGAAGGCTAGAGTGGTGTTTAATTGGGGTTGCCCTGCAGGTTCCTCAAAGGACTCCTGCGTCTTCATTCCCTGTTCTGTAGGCTGGCTCCTGTACCTCAACTTGTAGAGTTTCCAAGCTCCAATATATGGTTGCAGATCCCCCAAACCCTCTTTTTCACAAGGATTGGGTTTTACTACGCACCCATTATTGATTACTTCCCAAGGTTGTCTCTGAGTTTACATTGAAGCAGATTACTAGTTTTTCCCTCTTCCTTTCAGAATGCAAGAGAAGTTATTCTGCATTTTATACATGTCCATAGAGCCCAAGTGTTCTATTTGGGCAACAAGAAGGACTGGAGAAAGTCCTCTCAGCTTTTTCTTAAGCTGACCCCCAGGATGGTGGTTGCCTTTATTTTTAAGTAGACTCTTTCCAAATAGTTGGCCTCTTGCATGTCTGTTTGTTACCAAATGCACAATACAGAGTTTCCTGGTCCTGTTTGTGGAAATACCACCCATGGCATTGCCACTTCTGTAGCTTGTTTTGATTCTGACTTGTCAACATATGTGTGCTGTGACACCACATGCAGTTCTGCTCATATATCCACTAAACATTACAGTCTTGATCTAGTGTCCGATGGATTTGGCCTTGGCGTCATCTAAGGCCTACTTCTTAAGAGTGTTTATGTTTCTCCTGTCCAGACTTCCTCCTGCTCTGCAGTCTTGCAGTGTTTGGGAATTTTTCCAAAGGTGTGGCTTTATGGAGGGAGATATCCTTGATGAAGATAGGTTACTTACTATTAACAGCATATCTTCAAAAGAATCTCTTTCCCTCTACTGCTTTTGTATTTTCAAGTTAAATACTCTGGAATGTTGACTCTGACATTTTATTTAGTATTGTAAGTGCAGAGATAAAATTTATAAGAATGATGCACATGAAGTATGTGTCTGCTGCCTAGGCCTCTCTCATAACGTTCGAACCTGTGAGATCTGCCAGATCTTTAAACAAGCTACTAAGTGACGCCTAAAGAGAGCACTGAAAAATATTCTTTTACTGAAAATGTTAGCAGCCAGGGAAAGGATCAAGGCCAGAAATATGCATTGCCAGCCCCACTGACTGAATCACGGCCAGCGAAACCTTAGGACCAGGAGAGGGATAGGTCATCATCCCAACCCTCTTCATGGTTGAGCCATAAGCACAAGTGCAGGGATAAAAAGAGAGCCTCTGAGGAGGGGCGCTGTGGAGCCCAAGCATGGTGGATGTACTCTAACAGAGCTCCGTTTACTGTCTGCTAAATAAATGATTAAAACTTAATTTTTTCGGAAGCAGTTTCATTTTGAACTTATCAGAAGGTTGTATGAACACTTCCTATCTGCAATGGGCAATCCAAAGTGAGTTAAATCGGCCGCAGAAGGATCTAAAATGAAAAATACTTCTGGTGCTCCAACAACACACTTAGCGCAAGGCCACGACCATGAGGGAGCTGCAATGGAGGAAGAAACTTTTTCCATTGCTCGGGCACAAAATCAACCAACTGATCACCTCAGTTGCTGGGCTGGCGGACAAGTTTGACAGCCTAAAAAACAGAGTGGCTAGAATTGAGACCAACTTAGATTCTATTACCCTGGCCTCCTCTGAGGCAACCTAAAGAGCCAGTCCCAAAATGGGGGCAGTTTCAGCAATAGTAAAAGAAAATGCACTCCTCAAAACCAAACTGGAGAGCCTTGAAAATCAGGCTCGAGCCAATAATCTCCCATCTTTTTGTTGTGCCAGAATGAGCAGAGGAAGACCACTTCCTTCTCTTCATCCAAGAGTGGATGGTTCAACAGCTAGGTAAGGAGGTGTCCCCCACAGTCCAGTGCTTCCAGAAGGCCTATAGAGTAACACTACAGGGCCGTCCAGACAATCCAGAGGCCCCGCACACCATAGTGGTGACTGATGGTGTCGGCTCCGGAGACCTGCTTCTTGCAATGGCCAGATGCAAACGAGTGCTCCTATGTGAAGGCCAAGCTGTGTTGCTGTTTCCGGACACTGGGTATGCAACCCGACAGAAACGAAAAAAATTCAGTGGAGCTAGCAATGCTCGATGAAGCGGGGATACGGCATGCCATGGTGTTCCCAGCAAGACTGAGAATTGCACACCAAGATCAATTTTTTTCTTTTTGCAGATCCCAGCGATGCGCTCAAGTGGTGCCACACAAATGCAACTAGGCAAAGAGAGGATAAAAGGGAAGATTATTCCTCAGAAGAAGAGGATACTTGAGACTGTCATTTCTGGACTAAAGTTCAGGTTCCCTTTATTTGGTAATGAGGAGTGGGAATAGCATAGTTGAGTAGGTCTTATGGCCACATTTTTTTTTCCTAAGGCCTAAAGATGTTGATATTAAAAGTTATGAAGGGATATACTAATTCCCTTAATCTGTTTTGTTTAAAATATGCCCTTGCTGAATATAAATGTTCTTATCACGAGCCTAGCTCAGTTACCTATGCTGTCTGTTAAGTCTAATTAATCAGCTTTGGAAAGTGACAATGACAGTTTCTATGCAAAGGTATTTTTCTTTATTTAGAGAGATATTCTGGACTCTAATGATTGGTTATGGCACTTTATTGTGCTCTCATTTCTAGTTTAAGGATAGTGTTTAGCTTCAGTTCCTAAAGGGGACAAAGTACAAATTAGCTAAAATATTTTGGACATTTTATTTTATACCATGCAGCTTTTGGGCTCAATTAGCAGCAATGTGGAATAATTTACACTGGATTTTAAATAGCTGTAATCCCCTAAAACGTATATTTTAATTTTAGATGGATAAACTGTAGGTATTAAGAGGAGTGGCGCCTTCATTGGTGTATAACTAAAGCATGTCATATCTGAAATTAGGGAATGACTGTATGTCTATTATAAACAAATAAACATAAAGTGAAAAAAAAAAATAGAGCATCTTCCCCAGCAAGGTCCCAATCTCCACTGTGGCTTTCAGGTTCTCACACTTCTTCTTCAACTGCTCCAGTGGTGATGAGGACAGCACCCCCCACCCCCATCCATCAGTGAGACACAAAGGTTGGGGCTTGGCTCAGGCACAGCCATACCTAATATGGACGGTACATCACCATCGTCTATGGGTCCCAGCCCGTTGGCTTAACTTGCAATGGTCCCTTGCAAGGGCATCTTTGACACTCAAGTGTTACTGGCATAATTGTCAGAGGTAATACAATGTATTTTAACAGGCTTGTGTTGCCGTTGATGAGTGTTACTGGCTCTCAGCCATCATCGACACCATCTTCCGGTACACCACAAATACCTCCTTCTCAACTGACGCCAGTGTGGTCCTCAGTTCCCAGCATCGACAGGGAGGTTGACAATGAGGTGGAATATAATCCTGACCTCTTTATGGAGGAGGATTATGAGGGAGAACAGTATGTACCACGTTCAAGTGCTACCCTGTCTTCCTGTAGAGAAGATTCTTTGTTATACCCTCTGAGATCTTCTCCAAAGGACCCTACATTTCAGTCTGTGCTGCAGCAAATGCAAAGTGCCATCCGCTTTGCTGTGGAGGAGGAGGGCTCCACCAAGAAAGATCTGATGGAGTTTTTGGAGGTATCTTGTACTCCACCTATTTTTATTTCTTCAATTTACTCTGCACTGGAGGATGCTACATTTGCTGCATGGTACAATCCTAATTCATAGCCTGCTGTACCAAGAAAGGTTGACAAGTAGTACCATGCTCCTTCTACCAAGGCTTATTATGCCAATCAACTAGAGACAGATTCAGTGGTTATTATGGCTGCCCATGATAGAGTCAGGGCACCTAAACACATGAGTACTCTGCCTCCTGACAAAGAATCCAGCGCACATATGCCTCTGCCTCACTAGGCCTTGGGACTGCAAATTACTAACGCCATATGATCAGATATCAGCATAGCCTGTGGAAGGTTGGTAAAGCTGTTGCCTATGCTCTGTCAAGAATGAATGAATTAAAATCCTGACTTCTGGTGCTGAGGTTGGCAAACACTTGCTTCACTCAGCATACAATGTGATGCTTCTGCTGAGGCAGCTGCATGTTGCATTTACATGAGCCGTTATTCTTGGCCAAGGGTAGCTAGATTTGCAAGTGATATACAGCAAGCAGTTTTAAATGCCCCTTTTAGAGGGAGCAAACAGTTTAGCTGTGATGTTGAAGAGGTACTGAGAGGCCTTCAGGCTTCTAAAACGACACTAAGGTCTGTCAAATTCCTTTATTCCTTGCTTGCTAGAGGTCATGGAAGGGGATCCTTTTGCCAGTCTGCTACCAGAGGTGGCCATCAAGTCTACCATCAGCAAGACAGATGTGAGGGTAGTGGACCCTTGCTGAACTCCCTTCCATAGGTGCCCACTCAGAAGCACCCAAGACTGTTGGAGCCAGTGGATCTGTCCCCACTGGTTCAGCCTGACTTGACTCATATTGCCTCCCACACCACTGTTGCCTGCAGGGGTGGTTGCTGTGGCTGACTCTCCCTACATCTCAAAGAATTGAGGGAGGTCACAACAGACTAATGGGTCCTGGAGATAGTTGCAAGGAGGCATGCTGTGGAGCTTTTCTAGACCCCTCTAAAGCATCCTCCGTCTCCTTTCAGTTATCCTCCGAGACATTTGTCCCTTCTGAAAGAAGAAGTGCAGGTTTTAATACACAAATGTGCTATAAAACCAGTTCCTCCACGTCAGAGAAACAAAGGGTTCTGTTCCATATACGTCCTGGTTCCCAAATGGACGGGAGATATGCAGCCTGTTTTGTATCTGAGAGTCCTCACCGTCTACATAGAATACAGGAAGTTTTGCATGGTCTTCCTGCAAACTGTGATTCCCTTATTGCAAACAGGGGACTGGCTTTGCTCCCTATCTATCAAGATCAAAGAAGCTCATAGACAGTTTCTTCACTTTATGGTGGAAAGGAAGTATTAACAATTCAGAGTGTTGCCCTTTGGCTTGTCTTCTATGCCACGGCTCTTTACCAAATGCTTGGCAGTTGTGGCAGCAGCCCTTTTGCAGGGAAGGCCTGTATGTCTTCCCATATCTGGACAACAGGCCATTGAAAGCCAGCTCCAGGAAACATCTATTACACAGGAAGTAGGGAGCAGAGCTACCAGAGAACTGTATGTGTGCAGCACGAAAAAGGCATAAACCTACAGAGCAAAAATATCAGCGCACACAACAGCTGCCAAAAAGTATAACTGTATTAAAGTGCAAATAAACACATGCAATCAACTTGGCCCCAAATTCGTTTTCTGTATGTGTTTGTTTGCACTTTAATAGATGTATACTTTTTGGCAGCTGTTGTGTGCGCTGATATTTTTTGCTCTGAACATCTGTTACCCTGTCTCAGACACGGGAGTTGTTAGCTGATTTAGGAGTCACAGTGAATGTGCCAAAGTCTGTCCCAACTGCTTGCCAGAGACTGCAGTACATAAGAGCAGTCTTGGACACAGAAATCAGCTGTGCTTTTCTACCCTTGGACAGGGCAGAAAACCTGATTGCTCAAGCAAGCTTGGTATACAACAGTCATCATGTCCCAGCCAGAACTTTATTACGTCTTCTGGGATTCATGGCAGCATCCATTATCACTGTGCCACAGACCCGCTTACACATGAGTATCTGTCAGTGGACATTAATGGTCCAATGGGATCAGCTGATGGATGAACTAAACCAAATGGTCCTTATCATGACTCAGCTGCACAGAGCACTGAAGTGGTAGATGGAACATGACAACCTAATAAAGGGTGCTCCATTCTGTATTCCATCTCTGAAGCAGATCCTCACCATGGATACTTCTGGCTCCGGGTGATGGTCGCACCTGGGTCCCTATCAGAGACAAGATTCTTGGACCCAGGTGGAGGCCAAGTTACATATAAATGCCCTGGAGATGAGGGCTGTCCTTTATAGCCTCTAGGCATTTCAGGAGCATCTGTCTCCAGGTCATGTGTTGATACAGACGGGCAACATCAGTGTGGTGTTTTATATCAAAAAAACTGGGAGCACTCATTCCTATCCCCTATGCAGGGAAGTAACGAGAGTGTGGTACTAGGTGCTGAACCACGGCCTAGACCTCTCAGCCGTGAATACCCAGGTGTTTAAAACATCTTGGCAGACAAGATATATATATATATAGGTCACAGTCTAAAATGCATGAATCAGAACTGCTGACTTCAGTGGTAGGTGACCTCTTTGCAAGATGGGGTCATCCAGAGTTGGACCTTTTTGCATCCCCACACAACACAAAACTGTTTATATTTCTGCTCGCTCACTCCAAGGCCTTGAGTTTTCTGGCAAGACACATTGTCCCTCTCCTTGAAAGGGAAATTCCTGTATGCATTACTTCCAGTTCCACTAATACTGAGAGTATTGCTCAAAGTGAAGATAGAGGGTGCCACCCTTATCCTCATTGCTCCCCTGTGTCCTCATCATATATGGTTTTCACTTTTGCAGCAGCTGGCTGTGAAGCCCCGCTTGCTGCACCTCTGTGCAGGGGTCTATTGTCACAGGAGAAGGAATCTCTGGTCCATCCGTCCAGAAATCCTTTCATCTGCATGCATGGCTGGCTACTTTTGAGACAGCCATGAGTTGTGACTTACACTTCTGTCATGGAAAACATTATTTTTGGTTGCAGTCGCTTCTGCTCAAAGGATTTCAGTGCTGTAGGCTCTTATGTGTGAGCCTCCTTATTTGATTTGCCACAAACAGTGTTTCTCTGCGTACAAATCCTAAGTTTTTACTAAAAGTGGTATCTGAGTTTACATTGAATCAGATGATACACCTTCCTGTTTACTATCCTGAGCATGCCAGTCAGGGCATGGATGTTCACAGGATACTGAGTTACTACATAAATCGTACCAAGGACTGCAAAAAGTCCTCTCAGCTTTTTGTTTCATTTGCCACTGGCAAAGGATGCTCCCCTTTGTCTAAACAGTGTCTGTCCAAATGGCTGGCACATTGAATTAAGTTCTGTTATTGGAAGTACGATAAAGAACTTCCTGGTGTGGTTCGTGGTTACTCCACAAGGGATATTGCTACTTCTGTTGCTTGTTTCAGAAATGTTTCTGTGGCTGACATTTATGCGGCAGCCACATGGAGCACTGTCTACACCTTCACTAAGCATTACAGTCTGGATATAGTCTGTCATAGACAAGCAGGTTTTGGCCTTGCTGTACTACAAGACTGCTGTCTTGAACTGGACTGTACCAGCCTCCCAGTTGGCTTTTTAAAACTGTTTGGGACTCGTTCCACAGATGTAGCCTAATAGAAAAGATATCCTCGAAGAAGATATAACAGTTAGACAGCCTGCCAGCACAGCGGAAGTGTTACTGCTTGCAGCACCAGTGACTGGGGTTTGGGAGTGAACCTTGGACGTTAGAGGGTTGGTGGGGGGATGGGGAGGAGCTGGAGCATCAAGGGGACATCTCGCCTTCTCTGGGGATGGAGGTGACTTGGTACCCAGTTCCTACTGACCCCTAGCATTGGTTAGGGGGGCACAGCAGTCCGGGACCATGCTGCTTGGCCCTGTTGAATGGAGCTGGCAGACCTCTGCACATCGGGGGCAGGAATGCACCCGGTTGTGCATCGAGGTCATTGCATGACTGACTCCATTCCAGTGGGTCATGGGGGATGCATACACAAAAAAGCACCTTCGCGTGAGCACCATGATGCCCAGATCCTGGCAAGTACTGGGACCAAGCTGATACAAGGGAGATTCCCCCTCAGCTGTTGACTGAGGATATAAAAAGAAGCAGTAAAAAAAAAAAATCATACAGTAGAACAGTTGCATTCTTACCGTAACAGTACCTTCAAGAGATTCTCTTCCATTAGGCCATGCCATCTCTCCTTCCGTCATCTCCCCCCCCCTTATGTTATCTAGTAAAGGTGGCATCAGATATTTCTGCCTTATCCTGATCCATGGCTGCATTGTCCAGCACCATTTATCACCTAATATGCTTGGTACTGGTTTGATCTCCTGGTTCCCGAGACATGGAAGTCCTCCTTGTCTAATCTCTGGCAGGGAACTAAGGAGAGATGAGGCCACCAATGTTTATATAGACGCTGACGCACGACGTTGTCATGAGCGCCCCCTGGCTAGCTAAAGTTTCTGTGTAGTCCTCATGCTGACGCGGGTATAATTCCAGAGGTGTAGCCTAGTGGAAGAGAGTCTCTCACAGATGCACTGTTACAGTAAGTACGTAACTTGTTTTCTATGAATCTGGAAGAGATTATGCCTTCTGTTGGGGCAGAAATTATTTTGAACCAGTCTTCATCTGATACGAGTTTTCCAAGATTCTTCTCCCATCTCTTAATGCTTTAATGTCACGATGCAATAAGTCAGGTAGTACATAGTATATTCAGGCTATAATTTTTTTTGTTTTGCATCCAAGTTTGAAGAAATATCTATCGGTGACAGAGGAGAAGAGGAAGGAGAAAGAGACCATTTCTTTGTACATGAAGTCTCTGAGCTGTAAAAATCTAAAAAGATGCTGACTTGTGAGCTGAAATTCTGTTTGCAGTTGGTAAAATGATTTGAGCTGTCCTGCAACAAAACATTGAGATAAGTGCTGTAGTCCCTGCATGTGCCATGCTTTAAATGCACTGTCAGTTGTAGACAATCCAGTCTAGAGATTCATGTAAACAGGGGAGTCGATTGACAACTTTTGCTTTTATTTAGTCAGTGGTGGTCTTTTTCCCAACTAGAACAGGATGCTAATGTGCTAAAGAAAAGGTTTTTAAAGTATTTTTTGATGTAACCAGCATAAAGGACACACCTTATGTAAATGTATGATACCTTGGAAATTTCTAGGACGTAATTAATGGACACGAGGTCCTTAAACCAATCCCGAACTTGAGTTATTTGTGCAGCTAGGTATTATATATATATATATATATATTTATATAAAGGTTAGAGAGGGCTAGACTACCTTCACTTTAAGGCAGATACAACTGGGCTAAGGAGAGCTTTGTTTTTTTCATAGAACATTTGATATGGTTTTGTTCAAATTATTAAAAAAAGGAATTTGATAATACTATGAGGACGGTCTGAAAAAAAGTAGTTTGGGTAATGCTGACATTTTTGTCAAACTGACATGGTAGATTAATGTCTAGGGTAGGTTTGTCGAGCCTTCTAAGTCAGTTGTTATCCTGTCTATTAAGGGGGGATTTAGGAAGTGAAATTATGTGAAAGGGTTACCCCAACAGTACTTTACTTATTGCATGTCCTTGAATTTAATTTCTTTTGGTAGTTATATTTGATTTGGAGATCCTAGTTGTAGGCCCTCAGATTTGGTCCAGTTTTCCTTATATTTTGAAGCCTTGCCAAATAGACTTATTACAGTGAAAATACATTTTAATGATGTATGTTGAGAAGAAAGAAATATCAGTATTGTGTCCTCATAAAGACTTATTTTGTGTTGTATTTGTTCAAATGTTATAACCTGTATATGTTTGTGGATTCTAATATATTTTAATTTTACTAGGAAGGACATACTGAGCTGGTAGCAGTACATATCCAGATGTGTCCGGGTTGGGGGGGAGTATCAGTACGAAACAGTAACTACAATATGGTGCACACAAGCTAAACAAGCATAGAACAGTAACTACAAGGTGCAATACAAAATTCAATTCAGGTAATAATATAATTGCCATGAGAAAGGAACAATTCTACAGAATCTGCACTAGCACAGAGTTCAGTGCCTGGTAGCCAAGATGCTGGCACTGGGGCAGTGAAACACAGCTGGGTTAGACCCGGGAGTTGTACTTAGCAGTAGAGGAGCTTGAAAGGATCAGGGGCATTTGCAGGAGAGAGTTTAGAAGTTGCAAAGAAGGATTTATTTCATTGGAGGAAGGAGGGGGGAGAGAGAGACAGGGTTGGTGTTACAAAGGGAGAACATGGGAGCCTGGGTTGGGGTGCCCATTTTGGGCCACACGAAGCAGAAAACCTCTGGGGTCCCAACTCCGTATCTCTCCCATAAACCTTCTGGAGATGTGGGCCGTCCGTCTGGCTCTTCGGGCCTAACCGTTTCTTGTCCCCGGACCTCTGCTGGTCCACACAGACAATACATGTGTAGTATACTACATCAACAAGCAAGGTGGCACAAAGTCACAAACTCTGTGCCAAGAAGCCGTGAAAGTCTAGAAACAGGCTGTAACTCTCCACCTTCATCTGGTGGCAGTCCACATTCCCAGAGCCCAGAATGTAATTGCAGATCACCTCAACTGTTATGCTTTGGGCCACGAGTGAACCCTGGCGATGGCAGCACTCCATGACATATTCCTTCTGTGGGACACTCTGGGCATCGATTTATTCACCTCTCTGGATGATCACAGGCTTTTCCTCTACTGCTCGATCATTCCAGATTTACAGGGCCATTCCCTGGATGCCCTGTCCTTCTCCTGGCACAGGCACTTCTTGTATGCCTTCCTACCCGTTCCCCTCCTCCAGCAAATCCCACTCAAATTCCAGCTGGAACGGGCCTCCATGATTCATATCGCCCCATTTTGACCCCAGGAGCTATGGTTCATCCTCCTTAAGCAACTGTCAGTCACAGATCCCTTTCCTCTTCTACCGGATCTTATCACGCAAAATAGAGGAACCCTTCTCAACCCCACTCTCAGGTCCCTTCATTTACATGCTTGGCTCCTGAAGACATCTTTATAGCTCGGCAACATGTCTCTGCCTCTGTGGCCACCATTCTGTTGGCCTTTAGTCTGGCATCAGCGAGAAAGACATATGCTGCCAAATGCAGACGTTTTGCTCCTCTGGGTGGCTGACAGGAGCTTGAATCTATACTCCTGCCCGTTAGCTACTATCCTGGAGTACCTTTCCACCCTCTTCAGTCAGGGTTTAAGCTACTCTTCCATCAACGTCCATTCAGCTGCAATCTTGGCTTTCCACTCACCCATTGGGGACCAGCAAGTTGACCAAATGGACCTCACCTAGATGTATCTGAAGGGCATTCTCCATCTCAAGCCCCCTGCCCAGAATCCCATTCTGCCCTGGGACCTCAGTTTCATCCTAGAAAAATTAACCCTTGAACCATTTGAACTGGCAGCTACCTGTAACATGTGCTTGTAGCTGTTACATCGGCCAGGCACATTTTGAAAATTCAAGCCCTCGCGTGCCATGAGCTGTACCTGGTCTTCCATAAAGACAGAGTCACTGTCCGCAGCAATCCGGCATTCCTTCCTTTTTTTTTTCTTCTATCTCTCTCTACCTGCGGTCGCTGGTCACTTTAGACATCTCTCCAGCTAGGGCACTCAGGCATATTGCCTCTACCACCCGTCATGCTCTTTACCCGGCAGGTATCGGGTGCTGGGTCGTCCCCACCCCCACCCCCGCAGCCCAAACGGGGAGGCAGGAACACAGAGAGTCAAGCCGAGGTCCGAGCCAGTTTTGGGCATGTGGGCTCAGCCTACTCACCCTGCCTTCACCTCCCAAGCAGTCGGGGTTTTTCCATCTTGGTTTTTTCTGCCCCTCGGAGTTCGGCTATGCAAGGCAACATCCACCGCAACTCCTCCCCTGGTTACGCAAGCACCGCTATGTTTGGCGCGCCCCCAATCACTGCCAGATCACCCTAAACCCTCCCCAGGAAGAGAGAGCAGTCCTCTGGATGCTCAGTCTTTTCTCTACCCTGCCAACACCCAACGACCTGAGTCCGTCTCTGAACCTGGGTTGCTGGCATGAGATGTGGCATCCAGCACCACAGCCCTCAGCACCATGAGGCTGACAGCATCTGGCATTCCTTCTGAAGGTGGTTTTGGACTTCACGCTGAACCAATCCATTAATTTGCTGGTCTTCTGCCTGGCTTATGCTAACCTTGGAGAATCTCTTCTTCACAGTCTGGATGTACACCGCATCCTGCGATATTATCTCACTCGTACCAAGCCTTCTGGTAAATCCAAGCACCTCTTTGTTGCTTTTGTTCCTGGCAGGGAAAGTCATCCTGTCACGCAGCAGACCTTGTCAAATTGGTTAGCTCATTAGCCGGCCCGGGTGGCGCTGAGGGCTGAAGCGCTGGACGCCTTACCTCGTGTCACGCTGGCGACCCGTGTTCGGAAACGGACATGGGGAGCCAGGGGTTTGGAGAGTGGAGAAGGATTGAGTGTCCTCAGTACTACTCTCCTTCTCCGGGAAGGGGTATCTCAATGCTCGGCGAATGCCTGCCACCTTGCGGAGGCTGGGAGGGGGCATGCCAGCATTGAATCTGTGGGCGAGAGTCTTGCGGCAGGTGCTTGGTGAGGATGTGCACAGGAGCATGCACACCACCGCCACTGGTGCCATTGCACGCCGAGACCTCGGGGAAGGAAAGAGGAGGAAAATGCGGTACTGGCGAGCATGGTGACATGGGATCCTCGCAGGCACCACCCCCACGATGGGCAGTAATCCCTCCAGCATCGGATCCGGACCTAGGTGGGTTGAATGATCCCCGCTGCCCCACAACAGCAGGTAAGCCGTGGGATAGCAGGAGGGGTAAGCTGCTAGCGGGGGACGGGGCTGGGGGAGCCTGACGAGATGGGAAGCCATCAGGGACCTGATGGAAAAAAAGAAATAACCGCAAAAAAAAATTGGTTAGCTCATTGTATCACCTATTACTACGGTAAATATAACAAGCCCCCTCCCGGAGCTTTGCACGCACACTTCACCAGCGTTCTTTCTACCTCTGTTGCCTGCTTCAGGGGCGTGTCCATCACAGGTGTCTATGACACTGCCATTTGGTCTACTGTTCATACATTTACCAGACATTATAGTCTTGATTTGACCTCCAGGCACGCACCTCCTTTCGCCATGCCATCCTGCAGGGCCTCCTGTCTTAACTGCTCTTTTTATTGTAACTGCTTGGAGTCATCCCAAGTGTTTGACCTGCTGCAGAGATACCCTCGAAGAAGATAGTACAGTTTTGTACTTACCATAATGGTAGATCTTTGAAAGGATCTCTTGCAGCAGGTCACTTTCCCGTCTTCCTTCCCCCTCCATTTCTGGGAGAGCTGTCTTCTACATCTATACTCATCGTCCTAATGGGCGATTTCTCCGGCCTCCTCGGTTCCCCTTGGTGTCCTGTTCCAGGAGCTGATCACCGGCTGGGAACTGAGGCCGCTTGGGGTGGCCCACATATTTATACATATGCATGACGTGACGTCATTGTGGGTGGCCCCCATTCAATACTGCTGGTGAACGCTACCATCGACGGGAGCGCCCTCTGACTGACACCCAAGTGTATGACCTGCTGCAAGAGATCTTCTCGAAGATCTACTGTTATGGTAAGTACGAAACTGTACTTTACTTCCACACCATTTTCAAAACTGTGCTAAAATCCACATATTCACAGGGTTTAACTACAGTTTTCAAATATAGTCTGAAAATCACAGGATTGTAGGATGAAAACAAGTCCATTAGCGTTATCCATCATGAGTTGTATTTCTATATAAACATATCCAGTTATTCTCTTCTAATTAAAAAAGCAGCCAGTGTTTCATTGAATTGCTTCACATTTGAACTGTGTACATGTTTGGAAGATTATTCCAAGTAGAGACTACTCTTTGATTGATCAAAGAGCCTCTTAAATTCTGTTTGTAATTCTTTAAACAAATAGTAGTATTCGTGGCACCTGGTGTCCCTGCATTGTCCTTCTGCTTCCAAGCCTTTGTATTCCCATAAATCTTTGTTGTCATGTGCCCTATCAATTAGACAAAGATGTCCTCTCATCTTCCTGTATTCCAGGCAGTACATCCCTAATTCCTTCAGCCTCTCCTCGTATGGCAAATATTTAATTTTGGTAATTAATTTTTTTTTTTTAACATCCAGACCCACAGGCATCCTTCAGGAGTGCCCATATAGATGCTACTCTAACTCCCGGCCTGAACCCCCCACTTCTCCCAAGCTGTCTCCCCCCGACTGACCTAGGCAGGCCCAACCCCCAGATCACCTCCAGGGCTGGTTTCGCCCCTCCCCTGGTGGTTAACTCCTAAGTGTGACGGTGCCAACCTTCAGTCGTCGGGTCGGCCATGGATAGAGCTGGGCACGCTTAGGCTGGCAGTGGGATGTGGGCGCTCCACTGGGGCCACCTTCATCTCACCGACGATCTAGAGGATTTTTTTTCCTTTTGTTCCTACTGAGCACAGTCATGCAGTGGCGTCAGTACGAGGCTACCCTGTAGACTCCCGCCGTGCTCGTTCCCGATTTCTGTTCCCGCGCCAGTAGTACCCCCAGTCTCCACCGGGGGTCTCTACTGCGCCGGGAATACCCCAGATCCCTCCCCAGGGAGAGGAGAGCTGTCCAACGGAAGCTCAATCCAACTCCCTCCCATGCTGACCCCCAGTGCCCTGGCTTGCTCCCGAACCCGGGTCGCTGGCGTGGCACGAGGTATTGCGTCCAGCACCTCAACCCTCAGTGCCACCGGGCCGGTCATTGGTAATTCATTTTGTTGCTTTTCTCTGAACTCCCTCCAGTCTTCTCATGTTCCCTTTCTTATGCAGTGCCAAGAATTTCACACAGTACTGCATGTGTGGCCTCATTAGAGAAGTATACAAAGGCACTACCACTTCCTTTTTTCATTTTTTATTTTATTTTTATACTTCTGCTGTACAGCAACTGTTTTTTTTCACAGCAGTTATCAAATAATAAGGTTTAAACCTTTACAGCTGGATATCTGTGCTTCAAACCTTTTCAAGAAGGACACATTGCATTTAACATACAGTTAACTATGTTTAGTATTATTCACTTTCAACCTTTGGGGGCTGTCTGCTGATTTACCAAATGAGATTAAATTAAGAAGAGATACAGTGAAGATCTGGGTGTTTGCATCTGTTGGTAGACAAATTAGAAAATCCCATTGTTTAATTAGATTCTTTTCTTCATGCCTACCTTAGTATTACTGCCATCTTATAATAAAATACAAAAGAGACCTCCTTTTTATGTTGGCTCGCGCTTGCGCACCAGCCAACATATTGCAGTGGTGGCAGATTTGGAGGTGCGGTCACTGTGGGCGAATGCAGGGCACGCATCAGTAGGAGCGTCCCTCATTCCCCAATAAGCCAACTGCAGGTGCTGAAACCCGCAATATGTAAAGTGGTCACCAAATCTAAGAAAAGTGCTGCTGCAAGAGGCCAATCTCGTCCGCAGTGCTTTAATATTTCCGCCTCGGCGTGCCTTTCCTGGTGAAGCACTTCACTAAACATGGCGGCATTGACTGCCGCCGCTACTTCATTTGCAGACGGGGGAGCCCACCCCCCATTGGCATGATGCCTCCCTCCCATTCCAAGTGTGTGCTGCGGGATGCCCAATCCCCTCGGCATCATACCCCAACTGTCTTTCCTTGCCAACGGGGGGCCCAATCCCTGTCAGCTTCAGTCCCCCCTGCCTAGTTTAGTCTGCCGACAGGGGAGCCCACTCCCCGTCGACATAATGTCCACAGCCCCCAATGTGTGCTGTGTGACGGAGTGCCCAATCCCCGGCATCATGCGCCCCCCACCTGTTTCTGTGCCAACGGGGCCCAGTCCCGTTGGCTGCAGTCCCTTCCCCATTATGCAGGTGGTACACTGGGAGCCACCCAGTGTACCAAAACACCTGCAAAAGAAAACCGACCCTCGCTCTTTTTTTTTTTTTTTTTTTTACCTGTAAAAAGAAGAAAACGTCCCTTGTGGTCTCTCCTGCCCCTCCCCAACCCACGCTCACCCTCTGCACTCTGCCTCCCCACATCCCCCACCCCATACTTACCTCTGGAGTCTGGCTGACGATCTTCAGTGGACCAGGAACACGCTCCACTCTTCAAAGTCAACCACTAACTGAAGAAATGCTGGTAGCTGTATAGTGGCATAAATAGGGTTTTTTCATCTTTGGTCCATGTCTCGGGCATTTTGGAGAATTTCTGCACCAGATTTTCAACATGGGGTTATTGGGACCCCTCCTCATGAATTCAGTCACTGTCATGGCGTTATTCGGTCCCAAAAAGTGATTTCGCAGTCACTGCGCAGAATCACCTTTCAGGACTGATTAACAAAATGACAGTGCCACTGTTCATGAGGTGGTCTCTCAACAACTCTATGTTGCAAATTTGGTGAAAAAAATTCAAAAAATTGACTGTTTTACGAGCGTGCGATATGCAGTTTCCACGCATGCTCGTAACTTCGGGAATTTGTAATACTGTATTTTCACTCCAGATTTTTAACATTGGCATTTTGCCACACCTCCTTATGAACGGTACAGCTGTCATTTTACATATCCTGGCCGAAATGTGTTTTCGCACTTCTGGCACAGAATAGCACAGTCGCTGTGGGAGATCACTTTTAGGGACAGATTAAGAAAATGACAGTGACACTGTTCATGAGCAAAGGTCCTAAAATGCCCACGTTGAAAATTTGGTGATGGAAGTCCATAAAATGACTGTTACAAGCATGCGTTGCGCAGTTTTCATGCACCCTTGTAACTTCACAAATTTGCAATATTTTCATGCCAGATTTTCAACACTGGCATTTTTTCACACCTCCTTATGAACAGTACAGCTGAAATTTTTCACATCTTGCCCAAAATGTGTTTTCTCACCTGTGGCATACAGTGGCATGGTCGCTGTGGAAAATCAACCTTTGGGACATATTAACAAAATCACAGTGCCACTGTTCATGACGGGAGGTCCCAAAATGCCCATGTTGTAAATGTGGTTAAAAAATATCCCAAAAATAATTGGGTTACGGATGTGTGTTGCGTAGTTTCTATGCCTGCTCATGACTTCACCAATTTTACGTATTTACACTCCAGATTTTCAATGTTGCCATTTTTTATGCCTCATCATGAACAATACGGTTGTCATTTTTCACACCCTGCCCAAAGTGTGTTTGCATGCCTGTGTCGCCAAATGGCATAGTCGCTATGCAAAACCACCTTTTGGCTAGCAAACTAATAGTGCCGCTCTTCATGAGGTGAGGTCACAAAAAGCCCATGTCGAAAATTTGGAGTGAAAATACCAACAAATGCCTACGTCGTTAGGGTTTTCAACTGCAACACCCCACCCTGTAGAGACTGACAGGCGTCGGGGTGCGACTTGGGATCATTGGCTGTAATGCTCATGCCATTCCACCCCCACCCTGCAGCCAGTCACAGGCATCGAGGTGTGCCTTGGAGTCTTCTGCCCT
Organism: Neoceratodus forsteri; assembly: GCA_016271365.2. NCBI lineage: Eukaryota > Metazoa > Chordata > Ceratodontiformes > Ceratodontidae > Neoceratodus > Neoceratodus forsteri. The sequence goes on from CM057458.1 coordinate 1,119,332,153, forward strand.
AAGGTACACCCCATTCTCCTATACTGCACCCATCTCAGCATGTTTCCTTATGGAATGGGGTAAATATAAGGCCCAAAGACCCCAAAGCACACCACAACACTTGTCAGTGTCTACAGGGTAGGATGAGGTTAAATGGCATAAACGTTATAGCCGATGACCCAAAGGGACACCCCAACGCCTGTCAGTCTCTGCAGGGTGGGGGTGGGGTTGGCGCCAGTTCAATACTTCACTGCTGTTGCTATTGTGCATCTCTAACTCCTGCACTACCAATGCCAGAGAGACACATTCAGCATTGACAAATGCTTGTTCTTTATGTCCCTTATGGAACAAAATCAGGTCTGTGAGCCATTATATGAACAATCTCTCCTGTCCAGCGGTTATTAAACAAATCTAACCTTTGTTGAATCTCTGCTGTTAATTTCTCCATATGATAGACTTGGATAACTGAATCCCTTCATTGCTCTATATCTGGAGGGTTCAGCATTAACCAATGCTGGATTATATCTTTCTTGGCGGTTGTTAATCACCACCTCCTTTCCCATGCTCCTAATATTACCACTGATGCATCCCCATATTCTATTTCTTTTATTTACTGTACTCCTGCACTGAAGATCAAAGATTGACCTATTAGAGACAAGTACACCCAAGTCCCTCTTGACCTCAGTGGAGGATATTTCCAGTTACCAGTGCAAACACAACCCGTGTTCAGCAGCTCTTACAATATTTTAAAAGGTTTAAGATGCTTTTGGAGCACCAGTGTTGGCAGGGCCTTAGTCCACTCTGGGTGAGCACTAAGATCTAAAAATGTTGCCAAAACACATTCGGAAGTATTAGCCACATTTTAACTGTGGATTAGCCACTTTAAAAGAAAGAAAGTAAAGTACTCAGCGTGATATGGGGAACTTTTAGATGCCCCCAAGAAAGTAATCAAGGACCTAGAGTTCCTGATTAGGCAAATAGCATTTTGATTTTTTTTTCCTGTTCAATTTACTTTAGAATGTCTTAAATTTTTTGATCTGATTGATCCTGCCAACTACAGCTTATCATTGCCAATGCGTATTAAGTCCTGGGAAGGGGGACTGGTACCTGTCAGTGTCAGCACGATAATGCACACAGATATATAACAATTCTGAATGTGATTAATGGCACATAGATGGGGCTTACAAGGTTTAAAGGCATCAGCAGTGATGGCGATAGTCGGTATGGCTGACCAGATCAAAAAATGTAAGACATTTACTTGTAGCCACATTGGCAAATCTGGGTGCAAAAAGTTGAGCCTGTTTGAATTTGAGGTTGCCACTGGCCAGCTTTGTCTATAAAATGAAGTAGTGAGTTTGAGGTCAGGTAAAAACATTATATTGGCGGTGCGGATGTATATCAACTTGGGCAGACCCAGAAGGCAAACGTTTCTGAGTGGTCCTAATGCCAGTTGCTTACAGTTCTATAGGTGTGGCTCTGTGAAGGAAATTTCTTTCGAATATCTACTATTACTGGTAACAAAACTTCGCTAATCTGGCAGATGGTGAGTGGCTCTTCTCTGTCATTTATGATGTCACAGTCAGTGAGGTAATAATGCTTTACTGGCACAAAACATGTCATTTTCCAGATAGAGTATTGTTAATATATATCACACATAGTATTGTCTGATGCATTTTTATGTTTGCTTGCACGCATGTGTAAAAAACATCTTGGGACATTACAACATTTTAGAGGTGTGTGAGTTTCTTCCCAATGCAGTTGACACTTTATGGGGCTTGTCCCTCAAGCACCAATGAATCGGCAAGCTGTCTATGACAGCAGTTTGAGAGAAGTGGTCTTCACTTGAAAGAAAAGTGCCACTCCAGTCAGGGATGGCTACGAGTTGATGCTTTATGGGGCTCGTCCCTCAGGAACCAATGAATCCGTGAGCTATGACAGCAGTTTGAGAGAGAGAGGACTGCACTTGAAAGAAATCTGCTGCTGCTACAATGAGGGACAGTTTCCTCATTGCAGCGGTACCTTCCCCCTCCCTCATAGCCAGGCACACAGATATACCTTCTCTCTGTTGGCATCAGCTGACAAGATTCTGGCCATGAACATTATAGTGCACAGTAATGCGCATGGCTGGAGTTACGGGTCTTGTCGGCTCCTGCCGCTGAGCATCGGTGTGCCTTTCTTGGTGAACCATTTCAATAAATAAATTAGCTGCAGTGTGGCTTTCCACATTGGCGGCTCCTGCTGCCGTCACACACTCCCGGAAAGGCTGACATCAGGGTGCCCAGTCCCGTGTCAGCATGTATCCCCCATTAATGTAACACACTGTGAGCCCACCCCAGTGAGCCAGAATAATTTTTTATTTATGTTTACGACATCGGGATGCCCACTCCCAATGTCAGATGACACCTCCACCCTCCCGAATATTTCAAGTGCCGACATCGAGGAGCCCAATCCCTGTGTTGGCATGCCCACACACACACACATACACTATTGTGGCACACTTGGAGCCCACCCCAGTGTGCCTAAATATTTTTGGTAACCTGTAAAATAAAGAAAACCGCCCCAAAGTCATTTTTTCCCCCTGTAAAAAAGAAAATGGTCTCTTATCATCTCCCCATTCCCCCAACCCCCACTCTCCCTCTGTGGACCCACCTCCCCTTACCCCCCTTATCCCATACTTACCTTCGGAGGTCAGGAGCAGCGATCTTCTATGCACGGTGACACGTCTGCACTCTTCAAAGCCGACCGGCAAACTGAAGAAATGACAGTAAGCTGTATAATGGGAGTCAATGGGGGGGTCAACTTAGGTTGATATCTCAGCCATTTTAAGGAATTTTAGCCCCAAATTTTCAACATGGGGTTCTTGGGAGCCCACCCTATGAACACTGTCACTATCATTTTGTTACTCACTCCCGAAAGATGATTTTGCAGTTGCACAGAATCACCTTTCGGACCAGTTAATGGAACGACAGTGCCACTGTTCATGAGGTGGGGTCCAAAAAAAACCATTTTGCAAATTTGGTGAAAAGATTCCAAAAAGTGACTGCGTTATGAGCGTGCATTGCACAGTTTCTACACATGTTCGTAACTTCGCCAATTTTTAATATTTTGACTCCAGATTTTCAACATTGCCATTTTTCACACCTCCTTGTGAACAGTACAGCTGTCATTTTTCACTTCCTTCCCGAAATGTATTTTCGCACCTGTGGTGCAGAATGTCGTGGTCGCTGTAAAAAATCAACTTTCAAGACAGATTAACAAAATGGCAGTGGCACTGTTCATGAGGGGAGGTTCCAAAATGCCCATGTTGGAAATTTTGTGAAAAAAATTCCAAAAAATTATTGCGTTACAGACATGCGTTGTGCGGTTTCTACACACACTTGTAACTTCACCAATTTTTCATATTTTCACTCCAGATTTTCAACATTGCCATTTTTTCACACCTCCTCATCAACTGGTGTTTTCCACATCCTGCCTAAAATGTGTTTTCCCACCTGTGGCGCTGAATGGCACAGTCGCTGTGCAAAATCACCTTTCGAGATTGAGTAATGAAATGATAGTGCCACTGTTCTTGAGGTGAGGTCCCAGAAAGCCTATGTTAAAAATCTGGAGCAAAAATACCTACAAACGCCCGGAGCATTAGGGTTTCCAACCATAATGCCCCACCCTGTGAAGACTGACAAGCATTTGGGGGGTGACTTGGGGTCGTCGGACGTAATCTTCATGCCTTTCCACCCCCACCCCCACCCTGCAGCCAGTGACAGGCATTGAGGTGTGCCTTGGGCACTTCAAATCTAACGTTCACCCCATTCTCCTCTACTGCACCCAATCTCAGCTTATTTCCTTATGGAATGGGGTGAACCTGAGGACTGAAGACCCCAAGGCACACCGCACCACCTGTCGGTGTCTGCAGGGTGGGGTGAGGTAGAATGGCATGTGCATTATGCCAGATGATCCAAAGGCACACCCCAAAACACCTGTCAGTCTCTGCATGGTGGGGGTGGCGGCTGACATTAGTTTAATACTTCACTGCCATTCCTATTGTGCATTTCTCTAACTCCTGCACTGCCAGTGCCAATACCAGCAAGCAAACATTTGGCATTGACAAATCCTTGTTTTTAATTGCAATAGGAAGAAAAGGAAAAAAGTACTTTGGGTATGAAAAGCAACTACTGACCACTTCTAAAATGTCAATACTAATTTCAAGTGGTATACTCAGTGCTGGCTGTGTTTTTGGTGACTGTGTAACAAATTATTTCAGAAAGGTAACACCCAAAATCTGAACTAAAGATGGAGGCAGAATCTGCAAAGATAATTTATATAAATATTTACGCACTGTATAGTGGAGACGTAAAAGTAGTGGTCAATTCTTTTCAGTTCTGAAGAAGGTAATTTTTAAAAACACTTGTATTGCAGTATTTTTTTCTAATATCATTGCTTGTTTGGTGAACTTTATTTATTTTTTAGTTTCATATTTCTGCTCCCGCAGCTCGGCCTGCCGTACATCCAGCTGCCGTCCTCGCTTTCATTCGGCCCGTAGGCTCACTCACTTCTGGCTGGCTTGCATCATGCCCATGGAGGGGTACCCTCTCCCTCTTGCCGAGCCGGGAACCACTACCAGAGTGCAATTCCATAACAGGCCTCCTGGATGGAGAGGTACGGCCATCAAGCTGCCCAGCTGACTGCCATTTTCCTCTGGTTTTGCACCTCTGAAGTACGGACATGCAGTGATGTCCAGACACTGTGTGCGCCATCCGCCGTACTTCACCCCTTGAGTGCACCACTCCTGCAGTGCCCCCGATTCCCATTGGGGTCCGCCACAGAGTGATGGAAGCCCTGAAGCCTCCCCAGGGAAAGGAGAGCAGTCCATCAGACACTCAATTCTTTCCCTTCCCACCAACCCCCAACGGCCTGGGCGCGTTCCCGAACCCGGGTCATCAGTTTGGTGCAAGCTGTGGCGTCCAGCACCTCAACCCTCAGCGCCATCGGGCTGGTTTGAACATTATTTTTTATCATCTATAATATGTGTTAATTAGTCACAGATATCTCATGGGTCACTTTGAAAAGTCATTGAGACTGAATTCAGCTTTTATGTTCTATTTTCAGTACTGGTAGGTATCTTTTCTTTATTCGGTAACTGTGTACTAGGGTTGTCATTAGCATTTGTAAAAAGGGACCAGTTAGCCTCTCTGCTTTAAATATTGTGTGTGTGTGTGTGGTGGGGGGGTCAGCCCCAAAACTCTCAGAGTTTGAAATTTGTTGGAGTGTCTTTCACCTGCATTAGCAAGGCAAATTTTATTTTTTAGTTGCCCACGCACGATCAAACTCCATCAAAAGCGGTTAAAACACAGTAAGTAAAATACAAAACATTCCATTTAAATACTTAAAAGCAGATCACCCAAAACGGGGGCCTGACCTAGAAACAGAATTCTAAAGGGGCCATTTTTCAGAATGTCTCAGAAACAGTATCTAAAGGACAGTGTCTGGGAAGGCCCAGCTGAATAAAAAGATCTTGAGGGAGGCTTTAAACGCCTCAACTGAAGGGGCCTCCCTTACTGATGGAGAAAGTGAATTCCACAGGACGGGGCCAGCGACACTAGAACTCTGTCACCGGCAGTTTTTAACCTCATTCTGGGAATCTCAATGAGGCCCCTAGAGGAGGACTGGAGGGAGCAAACCGAAGCAGCAGGTGTTAGAATGTCTGAAAGCTAGCCAGGGCCCAGTCCATATAGGGCGTTAAAGGTGAGCAAGCCCACCTTAAAGAGAACCCTCCACTGAACAGGCAGCCAGTGCAGTTCACGCAGCAACAGGGTGATGTGACAGTGTTTTGGCTGACCCGTCAACAGCCTGGCAGCTGCATTCTGCACTAGGTGCAGTCGGCAGAGGGTACCTCCAGAGACCCTGAGGTAGAGTGCATTACAATAGTCGAGCCTCGAAGTCACGAATGCATGTACCAAGGTGGGGAGGTCCATGGGAGAACTAGGTGTTTGATATTAACAATATTCCTCAGGTGGTAAAAGCTGAATCAGACAAAGGACGACACCTAAAACTCAAGTGTCAGTTCGCTGTTGAGAATAATGCCAAGACTGTGCACCCTAGAGTAGGCCTTCAGTGGCACAGATCCCAGAAACAATAAGGAAATTGCTCAATAATTAATTGGTATGTTAGCCTGACCACCCTTAAAAATTGGACTTACCATTGGTTTTTTGCATATGTTTGGAACTATTTTTGTGTTAAGTGATATGTTAAAAATTACCTGCAGTGGACCTACATTCAAATTCATGGTTACTATTACGACTGAAGGACCTCTCGAGGTCTGCAGTCATCATAGTAATTACTCAGGTAAAGAATAGCCTTGTTGTGTATGGGACACCATACACTATCCTATATGCTACTGTTGTCACAATGGATATTTTTTTAAAGTCACTGGCATCACAGTAGAATACTGAACCAGAGAGCAGCATCCACAGTGCTTATGACATCGCAATGCCTAGTGTAGCGCTAAAATCAATTGTTATGATCAAAGAAAAACAGCTAAATTTTTCAATTGAATGCAGACTTAAAAGCTGTAACTTGTAAACTGCTGTTGTATATATCAAATATACACTAGCCTGACTCAAAATAGACATTTCTAGGGACGCGGATATGTTATTCAATCCACACTTCTTGGCAGGTACCTTGCTGCTTTAAAAGGTGCCAGAAAGTCTTCAAGCTAGCTCCTCCCACCCACCCGGGTGATGTAACCTTCGGCTGCACCCCATGACACCAGATCTTCCATACCACTTGGAAGCTCGGGTTCTCTCCTTAGCACTCTAGCGTTTTACAGGCCCTGGCTTTTGAATCTTTGGATTTTCATCCGAAACTTACCTTAAAACTTATCAGACTTCAGTCTTCATCATCATGTCTCATGGCTGCGATGGAAGAAAAGTCCATTCCCAGGATCTGCTGGTGCACTTGTGGGCAGAAGATGTCCCAGACCGATCCTTACGCCATGTGCGTCTACTGCCTTGGACATGACCACGATCCGCAAGCCTGTGAAATGTGTCTGTCCTTCTTGCCTTCTGTTCTCGAGGACCGCACTGTCCGACTCCAGCTGGGGCAATTCTAGAAACGGTACCCGCCGGTAAAATCGAAGGAGACCCATTGGGTGGTGTCTGCACCCCACGGGGGGCTATGGAGTCCGCAGCCTCCCAGTCGGCTCTCAGAGACGACATCGATCAGCTCCTCCAGAACAACTTAAGCAATTAACAACCCTCGAGGAGGAGGCAGCTCAGGTCGCGGCGAGCTCCTCCTTGGCCTCGGCCTTTATTCCACTCCAGTTGGGTTCCTCCTACACGGCTTCCTTTAGGGAGCTGTGCCAGTCCCTCTCCACCAAAGGGAAGGGTCCTTCAGGGTCAAGAAACGGAAAAAAGATAAATTTCAACATCTACACTTTTGGGAGCGGGAGAGGTCCTGTTCCCAGGATGGTCGAATCTCGACTTCAGATGAAGTTGCAGCCCAAGCTGCTGGTTTCACAGTGCCCCCATCAGACTAGTCGGCCATGACACCTGTTGACGCGGCCAAGATCTTTCTCGAGCCCATCGACAGGTTGTCGACCGAGGAGGCCAACAACTCTTTGTCTCAGATACCGGTGCTTCCGGTGCCTTCTGAGGATTTGTCTCAGCCTGCTCAGCTGAAGTCTCAGGATCCAGAACCTGAACTGGAGGTGTAGCAGGTTTCCCCTGCTCCTTCCTCGATCCACCGCCGGCACTGCCGATGGTCAAGATCTCAGTCTTGGTCCATGTCCACGTCGGGCAATTCCCGCCGACATCGGCACTCTCTGTCCTGACATTGGGGAAAGCAGCACCGCTGCTCTTCCTCCTCATCCTCCTCGGTTGAGGAGAAGCTTAGATGCAAACTGCATCGGCGCTATAAGAATTTAATGTGGCAACAGCTCATTTTGACTGGCTCTAAGCTATTGCCAGCCTGTACTCCTGCTATTAAGTGGCTGTCACTGGGACGGCCAACGTAAACTCCCGCGATCATTCCCTTGACCGAGGATTCAACCTCGGCCCTGCTGACTCGGCTGAAGCCAGCCCCTCCGCCCATTGTGGTGGAACCTCCACCCCCTCAGATGAAAGTTGGGGTGCCGGCCTAGGATTCTCGGCCAGCTCAAGGCCTGCCCCACTGGCTGTTGGTCATTCTCACCCTCAGTGAGTGGAGAGTGATCTGGGTGGTCGCCAGTTTTACATGGACTCCTTGGAGACTCCTCATTGCACTCCCATCCAGGGGACCTGGAGTCCTCGGGGAGGTCTATCTGTGGACGAGAGCCCCACCTAGTTCCTTGGTATCCTTCGGCTCATCTCCAAGTCCACTGGGATGCAGCTCGAACCCATGCAAAAGTGGGCCAGATATCCCCTTATGGAGATTCTGGATAAAGGGGATTCCCCCATGGAGGTCTCCCCTGTGGTGGAGGCCATAGTGGGTCCAGCCTTAGAGTTATGGCAGCGTCCAGCTTCTTGCCTAGCGCTGTCGGCCCGGATAGCCTGCAAGTATGCAGTCCCCACAGGTTCCCTCTCTGGGTTCATGGAGCACCCTTTGGCCGAGGGGTGGGTGGCTAACTTTGTTTTTAGGCGCTCTGGCAATACGCAGGATGTTGACAAGCCCCCAGATAAAGAGTCCAAGAAGTTGGACCACTCTGGTAAAAAGGTCTGTGCTGCCTCCTCTTTAGGCTAGCTCAGCCGATATGATGGCACACTTTTCACACACCCTGTTGGGCTCTCTGGATGAGGTGCTTCCTCATCTCCCAGCTGACCTTCAGCTGACGGTCAGGTAGGTCCGGGATCAGAGTAGGGCTGTGGCTAAGCAACAATTCCAGACTGCTCTGGATATTGACGACTCTTATGCCCATTCCATAGTGGTCGCAGTGGCCATGCAATGCAGGGCTTGGCTTAAGATCTCAACCATCACTGCGGATACTTAGCACAAACTGGCAGATGTCTCCTTTCTGGGCATCGACTTGTTCAGGCCTGGGGTGGAGGGCCACCTTCAGCGCATTGAGAAGTCCAGTGCCACCTTGGACTCTTGTCACATCTGCCTAGAAGAACAAAGGCACCCACTATCAACAGCACAAGTACTTTCGTCCCTCTGCTCCTGCAGCTAGACCAGCCCAGTAGCATCAGCAGCAGGACCAGCAGGCTCAGACTTGGCATCCTAGAGCCAAGTCCGTGGCTTCCTCAATCAGGAAGCCCGGAGGGAAGGATCCCAGTGGCTCCTCTGCTGGCTTCTCCTCCTTCAAGCCTGCCCAGTGATGGGTTGTGGGGTGCTGCCCCCAATCCCATCACACCTTCCCTGGGTCCCCCTGTGGGGGGCCGGCTCAGCCACTTCCTTTCTGCCTGGTCCACTATCACCACAAATCACTGGGTATTGGAAGTGGTCGGCAGGGGCCTGCCTCTGGACTTTGAGCAGGTCCCTCCCTTTCAAGCCTGTGCCCCACTAGGGGGTTATGGGTTCAGCAACCTCCCAGTCAGCTGTCAGAGATGACATCTATCAGCTGTTCTGAAAGGAGGTCATCTGTAGGGTGGCGGATCCTCCCTCAAGCCCAGGGTTTGTTTCCAGGTACTTCCTGGCCCCAAATCTTAAAGACCTGAACAGGTTCATAAGGCCACACACCTTCCAGATGGTAATTCTGGCTCAGATCATACCATCTCTGGAGCAGGGCATGTGGTTCTGCTCCCTGGAGCTGCAGGACATGTTCTTTCACATCCCAATCTGTCCATCCCATCATTAGTTTCGCTGCTTTTTGGCAGAGGGAACCCTTTACGAGTTCTGAGCCATGCCCTTTGGCCTCTCATCCATCCCCAGGGTCTTCACTAAATGCATTGCAGTGGTGGCAGCATTTCTGCAGCACCAAGGGGTCTGGGTCTACCCTTACCTGGACAAATGGCTGATAGCAGGTCCCTCCAGGCAGGAGGAAGAGTGATCCAGGGATCTGGCCCTCCAGGCTTGCTCCCAACTTGGTCTCCTTATGAACGAGGCCAAGTCGGAACACATGCCTTCGCAAGTGAGTCAGTTCATCGGGGCGGAGCTCGACTGTGTCTGAACCAGAGCTTGGCTCCCAGCAGACAGGGCTGAGGTTCTTTCCTCTTTTGCCCAGTCATTTCAGGTTGGGCAGTTGCACCCTGCCTGGGACTTCCTGCGACTTCTGGGTTACATGGCGGCCTGCACCAGCATAGTCCATTGGGCCCGCTGACATATGTTTGCCCTCCAGTGGGAACTGGCTAGCCAGTGGTCTCAGCACTCAGGTCATGTAGACCAGCTAGTCACTTTGACTCAGACGATGTGGGACGGCCTTCAATGGTGGCCCATCCCAGCTCATCTGCATGGGGGAATCCCATTTGTCCGCCCCGAGCCAACGGTCTTCCTGACAACCGATGCCTCTCTGATGGGTTGGGGTGCCCATCTGGGGGAGCACAGAGCCCATAGACTCTAGTCCCCTCAGCAGTCCCGATGTCACATCAACCTGCTGGAGCTCTGAGCGGTCTGGCTGGCCGTGACTGCCATTGCTCCATTTGTTCGGGGTCAAGTGGTTCAAGTCCAGATGGACAACACCACGACCTTGTATTATCTCAACAGGCAGGGAGGGACATGCTCCTTGCCTCTGTGCAAGGAAACTCTTTGCATTTGGTCTCTCGTGCTTTGCCTGGAGGCGGAGCTCCTGGCCATTCATGTGGCAGGAGCCTCGAATAGTCTGGCCAATGCTCTCAGCCGGATGGGCAAGGCATCTCACGAGTGGTCTCTTCTGCCGGAGGTAGTACAAGATCTGTTCTCCCATTGGGGCACTCTACAGGTGAACCTGTTTACCTCCAGGGAGAATGCGAAGCTGAGGCTGTATCATGCCCGCCTCCCTCAGTGGGGCTCACTGCATGGGGATGCCTTCTCGAGGTCGTGGACCGTCTGCAGGCCTCTTCTATGCCTTCCCTCCTCTGTCCTTGTTTCACATGATGCTCCTTAAGATCAGGAGAGACAAGGCACAGGTGATCCTGGCAGCCCCAGATTGGCCCAGCCAGTTCTGGTATCCAGATCGCCTCAGCTCCAGGCTCCCGAGGTGGCTTCCAGTCCACCTGGACTTGCTGTCCATCAGTCAGGGGTAGGTACTCCATCCAGACCTTCAATCTCTGCACCTGACAGCCTGGTTCCTCAGCGGCTAGAGTTCCAGGCCTTGGGTCTTTCTGACGAGGTTCTCAACGTGGTTGAGGCATCCCATAAGGAACTGACCAGAAAATGGTACGACTTCAAATGGAAGAGATTCTCCATTTGGTGTCAGGGCAAAGGGTTGGACCTTTCGTCCTGTCCAGTGGCTAGCATTTTGAACTACCTGTGGTCCCTCTCCCAGCAGGGGCTTCAGTCGAAGACCCTCAAGATGCACCTGGCAACCATCTCTGCTTACCGGTGCAGGCCGGTAAGCAGTCAGTGGTACAGGAGAAGCTGGTCCTATGCTTTTTCAAGGGCTTAGGTCACATATCCCTTCCAATGGGTGAACCACCACCTCTGTGGGATCTACTGCTGGTACTGGCTAAGCTCACTGGCAAGCCATTCGAACCATTGCACAGGTGTGACATATCTCACCTGTCGTGGAAGACCACCTTATTCTGGGAGCGAAAGTTCTTTAAATTTGATGGACTGCATCTGACTAAAGAGGGAGTCAGTGCATTGGGGCAGAAGTTTGACGTCTTTGCAGAATATTTAAACTAGCAAATGGGGAGAGGTGCACTTTCCTGTCGTCAAATGGGAAGAACACCCTCCCCTCAGCTAGTGGTCAAACAGGAATTCAGCGTGTTTGCCGTTCATTTGCATCACCAGGTAAGAAAAAAGGTTTGTCTCCCATATGATGCACAGGGGTAATGCCAAACTTCACCCAACAACTAACACACCAAAATCTGGCCAATGGAAAATCATGTACACAATGCTCACAGCCTGGGAAATAAGATCCCAGACCTGCAGGCAATAATGTCAGAGGCTAAACTGGACATAGTAGCAATTAGTGAGGCGTGGTTTACCAGTAACCACACTTGGGAGACTTCAGTACCTGGCTATGTATTGTTCAGAAGAGGCGAGGGTGCAAAAGGGGAGGAGTGGCCCTGTATGTTAATGAAAATATCAAAGCTACAGAAATTCAGAATACATATAAGGAGCCAGAAGAACTGTGGGTCACCCTGGAAACAGGAAATGGGACAGCCATAAGAACTGGGGTTGTCTACAGGCCCCCCAGACCAGGGGGAGGACATAGACACATTACTGTTAGAAGATATACAAAACATGACAGCTAAAGGGGAGGTTCTGATAATGGGAGACTTCAACATGCCAGATACAGATTGGTCAATACCAGCAGGAACATCTGCCAGAACTAGACTCATAGTGGATTCCCTGCAGGGGGAGGGCCTCAAACAACTGGTACAGCAACCCACAAGAGACAGAGCTATCCTAGATCTAGTACTGACTAACAAAGAAGGGATCACAGATCTCCAGGTAGAAGGTCACCTGGGGCCAGTGACCATCACATGGTATGGTTCAATTTGGCTACTACATCTAAATCATCCCATTCCAAGGCAAAATATGGGACTTCAGAGGAGCTGACTTTGATAAGATGGCCAACAGAGTTAAGCTAGCCTGGCAAAGAAACACAGGTGAGGAGGTACAGGCAAAGTGGGCAAGCATTAAGGATGCAATACTTGAAGCAACATCCCATTGTGTTAGACAGAAAAGGAAGTGCAAAGAAGAAGAAACCACTTTGGTTCTCAAATACAGTAGCAGAAAGGTCAGAGCCAAAGGCTGGCCTTCAGGAAATATAAGGGAACACAGCGGGATGAAGATGGGAGGCATACCAAACTGCCCTAAGGGAAGCAGGTAAGGCAGTAAGGCAGGCAAAGTCCCAAACTGAGGAAACACTAGCACGAACAGTAAAAGAAGGTGACAAGACTTTCTATAGATACATTAGTGAAAGGAGAAAGTCCAGAGGTATTGCTAAGCTTAATGGAGAAAAGGGAGCAAGTGAGGAGGAGGACCCTGTAAAGGCATCTATCCTAAATAGATACTTTGCTCAGTATTTACTGAAGAGAAGGTAGGCAGGGCCCACAGCTCAGCATCATGGACACAGGGGAGGGAGGTGAGCACTACTCCCTTCACAAAAGAAAGGGTCCTACAAGAGCTTGCTAAGCTCAGGGTGGATAAGGCAATGGGACCTGATGGCATACATCCCAGGGTACTTAAGGAGCTAGAGGAGGAACTAGCAGAGCCATTAACAGAATTGTTTAGTGAGTCTCTGAGCACAGGAGAGGTCCCAGAAACTGGAGAAGGGCTCATGTGATCCCGCTCCACGAAAGTGGTAGCAGGGAGGAGGCGGGGAACTACAGACCGGTCAGTCATACCTCAGTAGTGGGCAAGATTATGGAGGCACTCCTTAAGGAAAGGATAGTGCAACACCTGGAATCCATAGGGGCACAGGATCCAAGACAGCATGGGTTTACAAAAGGAAGGTCCTGTCAGACTAATCTCATAGATTTCTTTGACTGGGTAACCAGAGTGGTGGACCAAGGGGGAGCAGTTGATGTCGCCTACCTTGACTTCAGCAAAGCTTTTGACACTGTTCCACATAGAAGATTGATAAATAAGCTAGGTAGGCTCGGGTTGGGTCAGAAGTTGGTCAACTGGGTGGCAAATTGGTTGACTGGCAGAAAACAGAGAGTGGTGGTAAATGGTATACAGTCAGAAGAGATGCAAGTCACAAGTGGGTACCTCAGGGATCAGTCCTGGGGCCAGTCCTATTCAACATCTCTTCATTAGTGACCCTGCAGATGGACTAGAGGGTAAGGCTTGTCTGTTTGCAGATGACACCAAGATCTGCAACAGAGTAGATGATCCAGATGGGTGGGCAGAATGAGAACAGATCTGGATAAACTAGCAGAATGGTCAGAAGAGTGGCAACTGGGATTTAATGCAAAGAAGTGCAAAATCATGCACATAGGGAAGAGAAACCCTGAAGCCACTTATAGGCTGGGAGGGGAGTTGCTAGCAGTCACAAAGGAAGAAAGAGACTTGGGCATCATCATCACTGATGACCTGAAATCATCAAAGCAGGCCTCTAAAGCAGTAGGTAAGGCTAGGGGGTGTTGGGGTGTATTAGTAGGGGTATCACAAGTCGTAAGAGGGAGGTAATAATCCCTCTGTACAAGACATTGGTTAGGCCCCATCTGGAGTACTGCGTACAGTATTGGAGGCCACACCTTCAAAAGGACATTAACCAAATTGAGGCAGTCCAGAGAAGGGCAACTAAAATGGTGCAGGGACTGCATCAGAAGACATAGTGAGGACAGATTAACGGAGCTCAATATGTATACCCTTGAGCAAAGGAGGGAGAGAGGTGATATGATCGAGGCATTCAAACACCTTAAGGGCATAAACAAGGTGAAAGAGTCTAACATGTTTAAATATAAGAAAATATCAGGACAAGAGGACACAGCATGAGATTAGAGGGAGGCCGATTAAGGGGGAATGTGAGGAAATTCTTTTTCACAGAAAGGGTGGTAGATGCATGGAATGGCTTACCACAAGAAGTGGTAGCTATGAATACAGTGCAGGGCTTCAAACAGGCATGGGATAGGCATAAGGGAGCAATACAAATGACTATGAATAGATAGGTCACTGACAGAGCAAAGGCCAATGGCACATTTATAAGGTAGAAAAAGAAATGGGCAGACTGGATGGGCCTTGCGGTCCTTGTCTGCCGTCAACTTCTATGTTTATTGGTGGCTGTCACATCAGCCAGAAGGATTGGGGAGCTCCAGGCGCTTTCTATTGAGGCTCCCTACCTGGTCTTCCACAGGGACAAGGTTGTCTTTTGCCCAACCAGAAATTTCTTCCGAAGGTGTTGTCGGAGTTTCACCTGAACCAGGTGTTGACTGTGCCAGTGTTCTACCCCAGTTACACCTCGGAGGCCGAGTACCGGCTCCATACTTGAGACCTGAGATGAGCGCTCACCTACTACAAAGAGCGTATGGTGGAAGTTCAGGGAGCAGTTCACCAGCTGTTTGTCACCTACGCTGAAGCTGCACTTGGCAGACCTGCAGCCAAGTGGACGATGGGCAGGCGGATTACTTCCTGCATTGATCTCTGCTATAGGTTGGCGGGTAGGGAGCCCCCCATAGGGCTCATTTCACCCGCCATACCACTGCATCGGTGGCTGCTTCTAGGGACATCCCTATCCAGGAAATCTGCAGGGCTGCTACCTGGAAGTCAGCACAAAACTTCATTTCCCATTACCACATCAACCTTGAGTCATGCCAGGATGCTGGTTTTGGAGGCTCAGTTCTCCAGTCCCCATTCCCTAAGTACAGGGTATGCGCCTTGCCTCCCTCATCAGAGGACTGCTAGGAGTCTGCCAAGAAGTGTGGACTGAACAACATCCACTTCTCTAGAAAAACAGGTTACTCAACTGTAACAGTAGTTCTAGGAGTGGTATATGTTGTTCATTCACACTGACCCATCCAACCTCCCCGGCTTCGATGCACAACCTGGCTTCCAGTTGGCTAGATCTGGCATCATGGGGTGGCGCTGAGGGTTGCATCACCTGGATGGGTGGGAGGAGCTAGCTTGAAGACTTTCCAGCAAGATACCCACCAAGAAGTGTGGATGAACAACATATACCACACCTAGAACGAGCTGCTACCAGCTCAATATGTCTTTCCTGGTAAAACTTTTGAAATAAATAACTTAAATGGGACAATGTGGCAGGAGAAGAAAAGGCTGGGAGTGAATCATTTATGCTAAAAAGATTCTGAGTTAGGGAATTATGGGACAGACTGGATGGACTGTTCAGATCTCTTTCTTGTCTGGTTTCTGTGACACAGCTAGACCGCACGTACACCTAATTTAGCTTGTTTCGTAAGTTCCTCTTCTGCATTAATAGCCAAGACATTTTCACGAAAACAGGATCTCCATTACTTGATCTTGGTGTGTGCTGGGTTCTTAAGTACAAGTGACATCATAATCCTCGCTTGTGATGTCACATGGCTGGTAGCTGTAGGAATGACTATGATGTGACAAGCGGAGGATTATACTATCACAAGTAGACAGACAGCAGTGGCAGCTAAAGACCAAAAGACATATGTGCTGATTTCATGCATGCATCCTATATAATAAAGAACAAGGCGAGGCAGATACAGGAAATATTTTAATTATGTGTGGAATTCTGTCTAGATATACTGGTTTTCAAAATTTACCTTGTGGAGTCCAATGCATTTTAAGATTTCTACAAGTAAAGTAAATTTGTGTTTTTTCTTTTTTTGCTTTCTAGTCCATTGGAAATGCCAGAAGGCCTCTTCAGGTACCCCATAGTTGAGCAATACCTAAGGACGAAGAAGAAATCCAAAAAATTGATCATCAAGTATCTTGTATGCAGGATGCTGACACTGATCATCATTTTATTTGCTTGTGTCTATTTGGGTTACTACATCAGTCTGTCTTCTGGCTCAGATGAGTTTCTCTGCAACATTAAAACTGGCATTTTGAAGAACGATACAACTATTCCAGACTTCTTTCAGTGTAAACTCATTGCTGTTGGGGTCTTCCGGCTCCTTAGTTTTATCAACTTAGTGGTATACATTTTGATAGCACCACTTGTCATTTATTCAGCATTGGTTCCATGGAGACAGAAGTTAGATTTTCTTAAAGTTTATGAACTACTGCCAACCTTTGATGATTTGCATGTGGATGCAGATAATTATGATGACCTTAGCCTTTACGTCCTTTTCCTTGGTGAAAATATAAGTGAAATAAACTCATACAAATGCCTTAAAGTGTTGGAAAATATTAAAGAAGCTGGAGGTAATACTCTGGTCCTGTTATCAACCCTCGGTCTGATCAAGACAGATGCAATTGATGGGAAGCTTAGAACAAGTAACAGTAATAACAAAACTGATGTAGACCCAGAAAACAATGCAACAGAGCTTCAAGGTAAGAAAAGACTAAATACACAGCAGAGTAATGTATGGATAGTCATACACAACAAGGCTCTGTTCCCATCTAGGCATTCTGGTGATATTATAGACGCTCAGGAGGTCAGTGATATGTCAGTGATGTCATCACAACCCCAAGATGGAAACAGCATACCTTGATGTGTATGGTTGCCCATACTTTATTATTAAAAATACATGGGGAAGGGTTATGTGATAAGCATTGCTTATCCCAGCCCCTGCTATGTGATGCAGGACTATGGGAGGTGCTTTGTGTCTCCGGAGCCCAGGTGAAATATTTATATTATACAAAATAGACAGCATGTTGCTTTCTTCTACTCGAGTAATGCATTTAAAGTGATTTGCATAGTGCAAGAGAGGTTCAGTGCTAAATCCAGTAAAATAGACAATCCTTTGAATTATGGATATTTTGGATTGTGGTGTAACTGTGTGAGACGTGTATGGGGGGTGTGAGGTTGCTCAAAATAAGGGGGCTCCTGAAAATAGGGAGGCCTGGAAGGAAATATTGCATGTGTTAGGAAAGATGCATGTTAATGTCACTGCCTCCTAAATCTGCCAGCAGTGGCCCCTGAGAAGATGGGACAACATGGCATCAGCCAGGGGCTTTATTTAATCATTTACAGAGTTGTATTTGACTCCTAATAGTGAAAAATGAAGGTGACTTTGAATTTTGCAGCCATGGAAGTCAAACAATAGTGTGATATTTTTCTGAATGAATCGGGCATGGCATTATCATTACTTTACATTACTTTACTTGTACTGTCTGTTTACCTGTATGTTATTTTTTACCCCCGGGTCGCCCCTGAAAAAGGGACCTCTGGGGCCCAGTGTGCCTACCCGGTCAACAAAATTCACTAAATAAATAAATAAATTATCTGTAATGTGTATATTATAAAATTGTCTCTGACAACATCATATTGACTTCCAGAGTTGTAACCTGGGAAGTATTTTGACTCCTCCAAAACTGGTGTGACTTTGAGATTTTGACCACTGAAGTTTTTGACATAAATCATCCAAAATTAACTGAACATCAGAGGCTACAATGTATAGCAATCTTTTTTAAGAAATAATGTAGGTGGCGTGTGTGTGTGTGTGGGGGGGGGGGATCTGATTGTTAACTGGTGCAGGATTCACCCACAAGTTTAATTTCATTTTTTAATAGTCTGCTTATCATCATGATGCATAAATCACCCTTTGGTTGTCCCCTAACAGTAGCAGACTGGATCCCCCACTCTGTTTTCATTGCCTGCTGCTCTAGTGGTCTGCTGCTTGTCCCTTTTTTTTCTTGTACTCAGATCAGAATGGCAGCTCGTATATGAACATACGAACAAATGAAATTTGCCAGCAGAAAAAGGCCATTTGGTCTATCGGGTCTACTCTATTATGCAGCTAGCAGCCCTAGTCTGCAGCTGCCCCTCCTTCTTCGACCCCCTTTATCCTCCCTCTTGCCCTGTCCCAGCCCCTTTTGAAGCAGCCCACTGTTTTTCAGGCTACTACCTCCACTGGTAACCCGTTCCACCCTGCCACCACCCTCTCCATGAAAAAGTATCTCCTCATCTGCCTCCTGAACCATCCCCCCTCCAATTTCATGTCGTGTCCTTGAGTGTCCCTCCCCACTCTTGTCCTGAATAGTCCCTCTGTACCAGTCCTGTTTATTCCTTTCATGTACTTAAATGACTCGACCATATCCTCTCTGTCCCTCCTCTCCTCCAATGAGTACATGTCCGACTCCTTTAGCCTACTCTCATACGGTAAGTCCCCCAGACCCTGGATCAACTTAGTTGCTCTGCGCTTCACCCACTCCAGCAAATGAATGTCCCTCTTCAGGTATGGCTACCAGAACTGCGCACAGTACTCGAGATGAGGTCTAACCAGTGATCTGTACAGTGGCAGAATTACCCCCCCTCGATGTTATTCCCCTTGCTATCCATCCCAGCATCTTGTTGGCCATTGCTGCTGCCTTCCAACGCTGTGCTGAGTTGCTCATTGATCACGTGATGACCACCCCCAGATCCTTCTCATCCTCAGTTTTCACCAGCTGCGCCCCCCCAAGTTGGTAGCCTCTTCTTGAATTTTTTGCTCCAAAATGCAGTACCTTTCATTTTTTTACATTGAATCCCAGCTGCCACTTGTCTGACCAAGTCTCCAGCTTATTCAGAGCTTCCTGCAGGCCCTGCCACCCCTCTATGTCATCCACCACCACCCACATGTTGTTGTCATCGGCAAACAGGCTGATCCTGCTCTTGATTCCCATGGAAATGTCTGCAATAAATACACCAAATAACCCTAGACCCAGCACAGAGCCCTGTGGGACCCCCGCTTATTACTGCCCTTAGGGATGAGCGTTCCCCTTCCACCACCACCCTCTGCTGCCTCCCCTGCAGCCAGTTGGTCACCTATCCCTCAATTTTAGGTCCTGCCCCTGTGCCTTCAAGTTTTATTCCCAGTCTCCCATGTGGCTCCGAATCGAATGCCTTGCTGAAGTCCAGGTACGGGACATCCACTGCATGGCCCTTGTCCATCTGCCTGGTAACCCAGTTATAGTAATCTACCAGGTTGGTTTGTCAGGATCTGCTTTTGACAGAACCATGCTGCTTGCTGTCCTGCACCCCACTGTACTCCAGCAGGGACACCAGCATCTCCTTCATCATTGTTTCCATTAGCTTCCCTATGATGGAAATGAGACTCACTGGTCTGTAGTTCCCTGGTTCATCTTTGGGGCCACTCTTATGCAGGGGAACCATGTGAGCCAACCTCCAGTCCATGGGTACACATCCTGAATTCAGTGAGGCATTAAATAGACCTGCCAAGGACCCCGCCAGGATCTCTGCTAGCTCCTTCAATACCCTGGGGTGAATGCCATCCAGCCCTGGTGCCTTGTCCACTCTCAGCCTTTTCTAACCCTCCAGGACTATAAGTTCTGTGATCACCCCATCTGTCCGTCCATCCTTCCCCAGCCTTACCTGCACCCCCACTCCCCTTGGGTAGCGCTCCACCTCTCTCCTTCATAAATACTGAGCAGAAGTAGTCATTGAGTGCTTCTGCCTCTTCCCTCCCCTTCTCTACCCATCCCCATTCTTCTTAATCCTTACTATCTGTTCTTTACACCTCCTTTTCTCCCCCATGAACCTGAAGAAACCCTTCTCCCCCCCTTTTATGCCTTGTGCCAGCCTTAGCTCTTTGGTGACTTTTGCTTTTCTTACTGCCCTTGTCACCTTCCTTGCCTCCTGCAGGTACTCCTCCCAATCTTCTCCCCTCCCCAGTGTCCTGTATCTCCTAAAAGCCACCTATTTTCTCCTCACCTTATCCACAGCCACCTTGCACATCCAGCTCGACTTTTCTGCTTTGACTTTTTTAACCAAGTCCTGCTACAGGAATTGGTAGCCTCCAGTATCTCCTTCTTTATGAGCTCCCATCTTTGGTCAGTCTCCATGCTAGACTGGATCCTGGCCAGATGCCCACTCACTACCTCCTCCATCTTTGCAAAATCCGCCCACCTGAAATCCAGCACCTTCATATTGGTTGCCACCCCCTTTGCTCATAATCAACCTGCACCGTACTGAGTGATGGTCACTCCCTGCTAGTGGTTCATCTACCTTGATATCCTTCACAAATTCCCCATTTGTGATCACTAGGTCTAGGGTGGGCCCCCCCGGTCGGTTCTCTGATCATCTGTGTCAGGAAGCTTACCTGAAAGGTGTCCAGTAGTATCTGCTCACTTTACTGCTGGTGGCCAGGGTTCCCCAGTCTACCCTCGGCAGGTTGAAGTCTCCCACAACCACAATGCTCCCCTTCCTGCATGCCTTTTTAATCTGCCTTGCAAGTTCCTTGTCCAGCTCCTCTGTCTGGGAGGGTGGCCTGTACACCACTGCCAACCTGAGAGTCCTATTCCTGGAATCCTGGATTAGCAGCCATAATGACTCTGTTTCCCCCCTCCTCCTCCCTAACACACTTTAACCCTTCCCTTACATATAAAACCACCCCCTTCTCCTGTTTACCCTATCCCTGCAGGATATTCTGTACCCAGGGACTGCCAGGTCCCAGTCATGGATGGTATTCAGTGGCCCATATTTCTGTGATTGCTGCCATGTCCACCTCCCAGCTACCTAGTACGTCGCCTTTGTTCTGTTGGGGTAAGCCTGCTCTGCTTCCCATCTCATGGCCACTGTATGCCCTCCCTCCACCTGCCACCCTCTTCTCCTAGTTTAAATGACTAGCTGTCTCAGTGTACTTCCCAAGCTTTTGTTTTAGCACCTTCTTGCCCTCTTCATTTAGGAGCAGTCTATCCTTAACGTATAGACTACTGTCCTCCCAGGTCTGTCCCCACCCTCCCACTAACCCATGCCCTTTGGTATGACACCATTTTCCTAACCATTCATTAAACTCCGTGATTCTTTGTTTTCTGGCAGTGCTTGCCTTGGGCACTGGCAATACCTCAGAAAAAGCTAATGATCTACCATCCCCTATTGTATAAAGTTCCCAGCTCCTCAAACCTCCTTTGGACTACCTCTAATAAGCTATCAGCCAGGTCGTTTGTCCCCAGATGTACAATTAAATGAGATCTCTCCCTTCTAGCATATTTCAGGACTGATTCATCCACTCTTTCAGCTGTCATCCCTAGCATGGCCTTCACCCATATACGACTATGCTTTTCCCCTTTGCTACCCCACCTAACCCCCTAATAATTGAATCCCCCAGTACTAGTTCTCCCCTATATTTCCTTCTGCCTGCTTCCCTTCCCCAGTTCCTCTCTTGTCCAACTCCTCCTCCACCAGCACATACTTCCCCCCATTTGCCTCCATTTCTGTTTTTCTCCTACCTGCCTCCTACTCCAGCACATAATTCCCCCTTCCTGTCCCTGTCATCACACCTCTCCTCCATCTCCTCTTCCTGCACATGATTCCCCTGCCTATCCCTGTTCCTCCTCTGCCCGAGTCCTCCTCCTGCATACAATTCCCCCATCTGTTCCCTTTGCCTTTCTCCTATCAGTCCTTCCCACCACCACCTCCTCTGCTATGCTGCTGACATCTTTTCTATCCTCCCTGCTTCGTTCCTCTGCATCGCTTTTCCATTCAACTATCCCTCCTGCTGTGCCCCTTCCCCCTTAGTCCGTCTACCATTCTTTGCGCACTTCCTTCCCTCTCCCTCTCTTGAACCCTCCTGGGTATCCTGCACCCCCTCGTCCTCCACCAATGTTGCTAGTGCTGCATGCCTATTCTCTGCCTCCTCTGCAGTGCTGTGCCTTGGTTCCTCCCTCCTGACTTGAGCCTTCTTCCAGCACTAGACCTCTTGTTCATTATGCTCTCACTCCCCCCTTCCCTTGATCCAATATACCTCCCATGTTGCGGCCTTATGATTCTTCCTGGGGGAGGCCCTCCTGTCTTAGACCCTTTTGTCCCACCTCATCCTCTCCAACTCCCGCCCAAGCCACAGCATTTCTTCCTCAAGACTCCTCAGCCTGTGACAGATTGGACACCCTCCCAGCTTCCACAAAATGTTCATCCAAACCACCACCCCACGTCCATTGCAGCCTGCTATTCTACCCATTCTTAAGCAGTATTATCTAGAAAAAAAGAAAATAATAGTTCTAACTAGCAACCCAGACTGAGAAAATATAGTTGTAACATAGATTACATGCCTGGTTACTTACTCACCCAGACCTTAATAAAATGCAATATCAACTGTACTTTCAACGAATAGATACCATACCACTGTACACCTCAAGAAGCCTAAAGCAGTACCATCTATATCCTTTTTACCCACTAGAAATGGAGATGCTGTACCGCATTTACTCACCCCCCAACAGTATTGCCAAAGAACAGTCTTACCATCAGCTTGTCGTCCAAGTTGTGATCAGCCTCTTCTGGCTTGTTCACTGCCCTGTGCACAGAATCCTGGCCCTTAGATGGCGTCATGCCACCTTGATCCCACTTGGTCTGGTTTTCTCTCCTCTCATCCACTTGCTCCTCCTCCACCCAGGAGCATTTAATAGAGTTGGGGCGGGGTGGGTGGGAAAAAAAAGCAGGCTCCTTCTGCTGCTCTACTGGGCAACTCCCACTTCCTGTTTGCAGCGATGGCTGCCGCTACCTCCCTGGCTCCACAGATGCCCTCCTAATTCTTCTAGTGAGAGCAGCGGCCGACAGTCCTTTTAAGGCCACCCACTCTCACAGAACACTGCTCCTTCTTTCCTGGTTGGCTCCACTAAGAACCTACATCAGTCCTTTGTTCCATGAGTGGTACTGGGTCCCCTTGCCCAATTAGTCATTCCGGGACCCAGCTCAGTTCAGCTGTTTAGCCCCAATAAGCAGGCTCCTTCTGCTCCTTTTCTGGGTCACTCCCACTAGCATGATGGCCAGCAGGCTCCTTCTGCTGCTCTGTTGGGTAACTTCCGTTTCCCATTTGTGATGATAGCTGCCACTAGCTCCCTGACTCCACAGACTCCCTCCTAATTCTTCTAGCATCTTCTAGTATGATAATAATCTTTTGCATAAGCTGCCTTGCTTGTCCACTTCTTGCGATTGGAGTATGGTGCGTAACTTGCAGGCAGTGGGCTAACAAAAAATACGGGGGGGGTGTTAGTGGAAGAAAGGGGTAATTAACAAAAGGGTTAAGTGTGATCTGGTGGTTCTGTTTCACAGAATGTGAGAGAAATAGGGAGTGAGAAGCAATCCACTTTACAAATGAAGCGAAGAATGCAATTTCATAAACAGTTTAATTTTTAAAACATTCTTATAGGAAACAGTAACATCCTTATCACACAATGTTTCATCCTGGTGGTCTTTAACGTATCTTACTGTGCTTTAAAATGCAGGAAAATGCACCATTCACAGCGATATTTTAAAACATTTCCTGGGGAGCATGCCCTCCAGACCCCCTCAGCCTTGTGAACATTTTTGCACCCCTTTTTCACTGACTCTATTCACAGCTCTGAATATGGGCCGTTGGGCCCCTACTTTTTTCATCATAATTTGACCACTGCTATGTGTAAAACAAAACTGTATGCAGTACTCCAGATGGGGCTTAAACAAAGCCTTGTAAAGTGGCAGGATTACTTTCCCTTTGCTGGTCATCCCCTTGTAATGTACACCTGCATTCTGCTGGCCTCATAACGTAGAAACTTATAAAAATATGATACATAGACACTGTCAGCAGATAAAGGCCTATGGCCCACCCAGTCTGCCCATTTGAGCTTGGAAGTTCACTTTATGTTTTCCTAGAAGTCTGTTGCCCCTTACCCCTGACCTCCAGAATTCCCTTATGTCTATCCCATGCATTCTTAAATCCCGTGATTGTTTCAGGCTCCACCACTTTCTCTAGCAGGTTGTTCCACTTGTCCACCACCCATTCTGTGAAGAAATTTTTCCTCACGTTTTCTCTGAATTGCCCTCCCTCCAACTTCATTCCATGCCCTCTAGTCCTGGAACATCTTTTTTGCTGGAAAATAGTGTATTCATGCACCCTGTTTCTCCCTGTAAGGTACTTGTATGTCTCTGTCATATCCCCTCTCTCCCTCCTCTTCTCCAGGAAGTACATATTCAAGTCCTTCAGCCTGTCCTCATGGGACTTGTGATGCAATCCCTGTACCATCTTTGTTGCCCTCCTCTGAACCTTCTCTACCCTGTCTGTGGCCTTACATAAGTTTCGTCTCCAGAACTGTACACTGTACTCCAGGTGGGGCCTCACTAGTGTCTTGTATAGTGGAATGATGACCTCCCTTTTCCTGCTGGTGATGCCCCTGCCTGTACATCCCAGCATCCTATTTGCTTTACCTGCTGCCTTGTCGCACTGTTTCCCTACCTTGACGTCATCAGAGATGATAACCCCAAGGTCCCTTTCCTGTTTGGTGCATGCCATAGCCTCGCCTCCAAACTGATATGTTGTTCCAGGGTTTTTGTGCCCTATATGCATCATCTTGCATTTCTTTGCATTGAATTTCAACTGCCAAACCCTTGACCATTGTTCAGACTTCTGCATGTCCTCCTCATTCTGTCTACACCCTCTGGTGTGTCCACTCTGTTACAGAGCTTTGTGTCATCGGCAGACAGGGAAATTATGCCGTCCAGGTCCTGCACAATGTCACTGACAAAGATGTTTAAGAGGACCAGTCCCAGCACTGATCCCTGTGGTACCCCACTGGTCTCTCTTCCCTCTGTGGAGTGACAGCCATTTACCACCACCCTCTGTGTCCTGCTGGCAGGCCAATTACTTACCCACTACACAACTGTCTTGCCTTCTCCCATATTCCCCAGTTTGTTTAATAGCCTTCTATGTGGCACAGTGTCAAAGGCCTTGTTGAAATCCAGATAGGCCACGTCCACTGCCCTCTCCTGATCCACCTCCCTTGTTACCCAGACAAAAAATTAAATGAGGTTGGGCTGGCATGACCTCCCCCCAGTGAAACCATGCTGCCTTGGGTCCTGTAGTCCATTGGCAACCAGATGTTCCACCGATCTCTCCTTCAGGAGTGCCTCCATGATTTTCCCCACTATCGAGGTCAGGCTTACTGGTCTGTAGTTCCCTGCTTCCTCTTCGTTCCCTTTTTTGTAAAGGGGATTACATCTGCTATCCTCCAGTCTTTGTGTACCTCCTCTGTTTCCAGTGATTGGCTAAATAGGATTGCCAGAGGTTCAGCCACCACCTCTCTTAGTTCCTCTAGGACCATGGGGTGCACCCCATCTGGCCCCATTGCTTTATCAACTCTTATTACTTCCAGTTCCTTTAGGACCCTTTCCCGTATAAAGGGACATGTGCCCATTTCTGTGCTGTTTCCATCCCTTGTACTCCCTTCAGACCCATTACCCTCCTGTTCCTCAGTAAAGTCTCCAACCAGCACCACCTCACCCTTGTCTGCCATCGTTTGGATGGCTAGCATCAGCTCCCTATCTGTTTCTTCCTCCTGGGCTGGTGGTCTGGAGACCACCCTTGTGTGGATGGCTGACCCCATTTTCCTTTCCATCTTAACCCACAGTGTCTCTCCCCCATTTTGTTCCTCCTGGATCTCTGTGGCTTTTATGCCATTTTTTACATAAAGTGCCACTTCTCCTCCCTTCCTGCTTGCCCTGTCTCTTCTGAATATGTTGTAGCCGGGTATGGCCATCTCCCAGTTGTGGTTATCATTACAGCAGGTCTCTGTGATGGCCACAATATCCAGGTCCGACTGCACCATGACAGCCTCCAGATCCTCCATCTTCTTGCTATGGCTCCTGGCATTGGCATACATGGCTTTCCATGATTTGAACTCCCTGGACTGTTCGGCTGTTCAACTTCAGCCTTCTTCCTGGTTGTCCTTTATCCCTGGTTCTCCCTGCTGTCTGCCCTTCTGTTGAATTTTGCCCGCTTTCTGCCTATCCACCTCTTGGGTGCTTATCTCCATCTTTTGCACACTGCTTTGTAGAGATAGCCACTCCTCCTGTTCACTGGTTCCACTGCTAGCTGTGGGGGGTGGGCAATTAGGTACCCTCCTTGCTGGCCTGCCACTCCCCTTGGCTAGTTTAAATGCTTGTCCATGTAACATTTAAATTTATTATTGAGTGCTTGGATTCCCCTCCAGAACAGATGTAGGCCGTCAGGCTTGAACAAGCCTCCATCCCTCAAGGTGGGTCCCCAGTCAACAATGAATTCAAAACCTTCCTCACAGCACCAGTTCTTCAACCATGAGTTAAAGTTCCCGGTGCATGTGCCCCTATGCTCTCCCATGCCTCTCACAGGTAGTACTTCTGAGAAGGTGACAGAAGTAGCTACTTGTTTGAGACCCCTCCCCAATTTCCTAAACTGTTCCTGAACTTCCTTAGGCTCCCCGTTTGCCAGGTCATTAGTACTTAGGTGGATAATGACATCCAGCTCACCCTCCCATCTTGCCTTCCCAGCAATCTCCAGGATCTTCCTCCCATCCCGCAATGTCATGGCACCTGGTAGGCACCTCATCTCTCTGTCCTCCCCCTCCTGTGTTCCTAGCTGGATCCCTCCGGCTTTGATATTATCAAAGCTTGCATTGTAGACAAAGTAATCTGTAATTACAATAAAATGATAGTGTAAGCAGAAGAACTGAAGTTCCCAGAACCAAGTTTGCCCACTGTAGACTACCTGACAGTGACAGCTCACTATTGTGCTGTATAGAAAAGAAAATACTGCTGTCACAATAAGCTATAAATTGCTTCACAAACAGGTGAAGAAAGTTTATATGGTGCTTTTTAATAATTTTATTCACTAGCTATAGTGTATTACTTCTCGGAGGGAGCTAGAAGACTGCCAGGCGTATATCTCAACAAAATAGAGCTGCTCATGCTGGGCTTGGAGTGACAGGTCGTCTGCTAAAATTATCCGTTGGCTGCCCATTTTTTAAGCAGTCCAACCTGAGGCTGGGAGATGGTTAAAACCTGGGAGTAACTTTTGATGAAAGACTGACCCTAAACCTCAAAGTGTCGGCTGTATTCAAGGGTTGCTTTTATCATGGAACAATATCACCAGGCCTTTTGGTAGGATTTTTGTTTTAAGGGCCCTGTACTCCCTGTAGAAATAAATGGAGGTCCCAGACAGCACTGAGGGCTGAGGCGCTGGATGCCTTTCCTTGCATCAGACAGACGGCTTATGTTTGGGAATGAGCCAGGGTCATCAAGAGCCAACTGAGGGGAGAGGGAGGGATCAGGATTGAGCAGCCGATAGGTAGCTCTCCTCTCCCGAAGAGGAACCCTGTCACCTACCATAATTCCACTGTCCCCGGGTGGAGGACTGAAGTCGCTGGAGGTGGGTACGTGGCAAGCAGAGAGAGGGTGTTGCGGCACCACAGCATGCACATGCCTTCACATGCATGCACACAGCCGAGACATGGGGCAGTGGGAAAAATATAAATAAAGAAAGAAAAGGAAAAATGGAGGTCCCATAAAAAACAGTGTCCATTGACGTTTTGAGGGTCCCAGTGTGGCATCATGTCTCATACTTTGACCTACTAAAGTAAAACATAGAAACATAGAATTTGACGGCAGATAAGGACCGCTTGGCCCACCCAGTCTGCCCATTTCCCTACCTAACCCTAAAACCCTCCCACTGCCAATTTGAGCTCCACCGACAAAGTCCTTAAACACTCTTCCCACTTTATATGTTTAAACATTCTTTTTCCATCCATTGCAGCTTGCTGATCATTGTGATGCTCCGCCCCTGCTTCTGGTTACCTGTATGATATTTATCTTATAAATAAATGGTCCGTGTATGAAATGTCAGTATGTGAGAGATTTGGCCTTTAACTTTCAAGGTCAGTAGCTGAAACCACAGGATGTTGTAAAACAGACCAGAAGAACCAGTTAATGAAGACTTCCTTATAGAAGGGTATTTTATTACCTTTGTATGACCTGCCCATGCTTTTGAAGTTGAAACTAAATGTGAGTTTTATGGTTCCTGAAGAAAAAAGGCAAGTTGATAGCAGAAGTGTGTGAAAAGTCATAAAATCCCTCAGATTACACTAGCACAGTAAATCAGCCTAAGGGACATGAGTGTGGGATTGTTAAATTCAAAGAGAAATGTTAAATTAACGACTGTCTTATTTGGGAAATGGCTAGTTACAGATTTTTCAAAAGCGATGACTCACATCCTCAGAGACACTTATGTCAGAAATCATCTAAGGGAGGTTGTAGCTGACCTCATCAAAAGGGGGTGGGGACACACAGAGTTACAAATTAAACGTATATGGGATTTTGACTTATGATTCTAGACTCTGACTGGGAAAGCACTTAGAAAGATAATAGAAATTAAGTCTTTGTGGTAGGAGTGTTTTGTATGTAACTTGCTTTTTGTTTTACAGGATTGTAAGCTGTATGATATATTGTCCTCTGTTTAATTTTACCATTTTATCATATTTTCAGTAAACAACCTTTTCTTTGAAATACTGGCTGGGTGTCTTCTCAGTTTCTTTTTGCATATGATGTATATGGGGTTAAGTCTGACAGCTGTTAAAAGGTTTGATGGTGTTACTAAGCTTGGAAAAGTTAAGAATATACCTAAGGTCTCTTATAGAGTTTTAAGGGTTCATGTTAGAAACCTGGCTGGGTGCCCCTGGTGAAAGATTGTACTTCAGTCCCAAATAGGGCACATATGTGAGCCTGTAAGTGGGTATGCTAACCTAAGGTTCGCAGTTTGAAGCCCTCCAGAACTTGAGGCTAACAGGTGATTCAGACCCAATGCAGACAGGAGGGTTACCCTGTCTGTTACCTGTCACACTATTGTGCTCTTAAGGTTGGCACTGTGGGAGCAGAGGGCCTGACCTGAGGAGTGTGTTTGTGACAGATTTGGTTTCTTAGTGCTGCGATTTAAGTAATTGGTAACACAAGCTGTAACAGTTCAGTATGTCAGTTTAATACAGTACAGCTCACTTGCAAAAGAAGGCAGTGATTTATTTTAAAAAGATAACCAGAACTACATAATTTTGCTTACAGTCAAAGTTCCTACACTTTTTTTTTTTTAAAGTGCAAGTTAGAGTAGCCACAGTTAGGGAAGAAGATGTCTTCCAACTACAGCGGGTACACTACAGACTATTTGAGGCAGTTGTGCCAGGACAGAGGATTCCAGTATGAGGGGAAAGCCAACAAGCAGACCCTCATAGATGCTCTGATGGCCACCGATGACCAGATCGTTGAGTCACAGTCCGTGACTGGAAAGGACCAAACCTTGGGCAAGGAGGGGTCAGTGCAGTGTCCAGATCTGGTGAGGAGGACAGCAGGGCCAGAGCAAGGCAAGGGCCACAGCAGCAGGGGAAGGTCACCAGCATTCTGGAGCCAGAAGCATTCAGGCTGCAGATGGAACTGCGGAGGATAGAACTGGAGTTCAAACAGCAGACGTGGGAATTTGAGAGAGAGGAGAAGTGAGAACAGCGAGAAGCTAAGCAAGAGCAGTGAGCCACAGAGGAGAAGAGGGAGCGAGAACAGCAAGAAGCTGAGCAAGAATGGTGAGCCGCAGAGGGGAAGAGGGAATGAGAACAGTGAGAAGCTGACCGTGAAGAGCGTGAGTGTCAGAGGCTACATGAACTGGAGAAGCTATGACTCCAACCACCAGCACCAGAGCAGCTAAGTGGCCTGGGTTTAATTGGAACTACAGGACTGGGTTACAAATTAAATTCTAAATTGATAGCTGAATTTAAAGAGAAGGAGCATATGGATGCCTTTTTAAATTCCTTTGAAAAAGTTTGTATTCAGGCAAATATTCCTAGACGGTCCTGGAGCTTCCAGCTATCCCTGCTACTTACCGGGAAAGCTCGGGATGCATTGGGTCAAATGGACAATGAGGACAGTAATGATAACAGCAAACTTAAAGCTGCACTTTTAAAAAAGTATGAATTAACTGCAGAAGCATACAGAGCTAAATTCTGTACGCCCAGGAGAACCCTGTCATGAGCTACGAGGAGCTAGCCATGAAACAACTTCAGTTTTTAAAACGGTGGGAAGGAATTGAAGCAAACTCTGCAGATAAAATTGAAATTGCTGTATTACTAGAGCAGTTTTTGTGGACATGCCCAGCAGAGCTGAAAACCTGGCTGGAGGACCGAGATCCCAAAACAGTGCAAGAGGCTGCTGAACTCTCAGACCACTATGCCAAGAGGAGACCTGCTCTGAGAGCAAATGGGGCAGTCGTGGCAGCACAGAAAGGGAAAAGCGCACCTTCAGGGCAGCTAAACCCCTCACTGTCTCCACCGAAACCAGTTAGCCCTAGGTTTCAAAGAAAAGATTTTTCTGAGAAAAGAAACAAATGTTGGGTTTACAAAGAAACTGGGCATATTGCCAGCCAGTGTCTGAAAAGGATGTGCAATACGTAGAGTGGTGCTAGGAAAGAAGTGGGTTGTTTGTGTGTCCCTGAAAGTATGCCTGTAAACATGAGGGAGCACATGCACCCAGTCACTGTGAATGGTGTACAGACACAAGGGTTAAGAGACACAGGTGCATCCCTGATGTTGGTAAAAGGGGATCTGGTAGAGCCTGGTCAGCTTTTACCCAATCAATTTGTAACTGTATGAGGATTCACTGAGGAGGAGAACACCTTGCCACTTGCTAGTGTCCTCCTAGACTGGGGTGAGAGGGGGGACTATACAAAAGGTTGCCATAGCTGAAACTTTAGCTGTTGATGTAATCATTGGCAACAATCTCAAACAGTGGTTTGTGTGTGCAGTTACCCGCAGCCAAGTGGCAAAGGAAAATGGTGGTGCCCTGGACCCCATAGAAGCCACTGTGGAAACCACCGAGAGGCTGGTTCCCCAGCCTGGGTCTCCTGATATTGAGACTAATGAAAGGGGGGTAGAAATTTCCCCAGTAGCAGTTAACCAAACAGCTATGGAGGGTTACTCTGAAGAAGGAAGGATGACCCATTGTCAGAGGATTAGGGATGACAGTGATCCTGAGAGCCCTGATGCTAGAGCTAGGGACCCTAGTTTAGATACTGAAGGGGACTTGTCCCATGCCTTGGGAATGTGTAAGGAGTTTGAAGCTGTTCAGAAAAGTGACCCTAGTCTAGAGAAGCTGAGGGCTTGGGCAAACTCTGGCGGAGCACAGGGAGGTGACAGGAAACATAAGGTTTATTGGGAAAATGGACTGCTGTATACGCAGAATGCTAAGACAGAGGGAGGGGTGATAAGCAGGCAGCTTGTCATTCCTCAGGGTTACTTTGAGCAGTTGCTTAAAACTGCACATGATATTCCATTGTCTGGTCATCTGGGAATCGTGCACACTACGCAGTGGTTGGCCCAGAATGTCTGTTGGCCCAACTTCACCCAGCAGGTAAAGGAGTATTGCAGGTCTTGTCACCAGTGCCAAGAAATAGGGAAGGCAGGTAAGAAAACCCAAGCCGCCCTAATTCCATTGTCCATAGTGGAGGGAATGGATATTGTTGAGCCTTTAAATACCCCCAGCTCCTCTAGGAAGAGGTTCATCCTGACTGTGGTACATTATGCCACCCAGTACCCATAGGTAGTCGCCTTGTCCTCACTGAGGACAAAGTGGCAGATGCCTTACGTGAGATTTTCTGCCATGTTGGGTTTCCGCAAGAGGTTATCACCAATTGAGGAGGTTCCTTCATGTCGAACCTAATGAAATGTTTGTGGGAGAAGTGTGGGGTGGTGCAGAGACACACGATATCTTATCACCCGCAAGCCAATGGGCTTGTGGAAAGATTTAACGGTACCCTTAAGTCAGTGCTCCAAGCATTTGCTGAACAGCATGGGAGGAACTGGGAGAAATACCTTCCCCACCTGTTGTTTGCATACAGGGAGGTGCCCCAAGAGTTGACAGGGGTTTTCCCTCTTCGAGCTCTTATATGGATATATGGACGCTGGGTACATGGGTCCCTAGACTTGGGAGGCAAGCTCACCACCCAGGGAACTCCCATAGTGGATTATGTCCATAGGTTTAGGGACAGGCTGAAGCAGCTTATGGGGACAGACCAGAGCAATCTGGCAGCTGCCGAACAAAAACAATAAGTGTGGTATGACTGCAGAGCCAAAGCTCGCTCGTACACGATGGGTCAGGAAGTCATGGTCCTCATCCCGGTCCGGAAAGACAAGCTGCAGGCTAAGTGAGCAGGACCGTACAGAGTAGTCAGAAAGGTAAATGACATGAACTATATCACAGAGTTACCTGACAGAAGACATACAGAAAGAGTGTACCATGTCAACATGATGAAGTCATATGCTAATAGGGCTGACATGGTGTTTGCAGTGTGTAGTCCTGGGGAGGGGACGGACAAAAGAGACCCCCTTCTGGACTTGCTGGAAGAAAGCAAGCGGGAGTCCTCTGTGGAGGCAGTTAAATTGTCACCCCAGCTGGCCCCGGACCAGATCCAGAAAATAAGCGAGGTTTTAGCAGACTTTGCCCCATAGTTTAGCGCCAAGCCTGGACTAACCCCCTTAGCAATGCACGATGTGGAGACAGGGACACAGACGCCCATGCGGCAGACAGCATATCGGGTGTCAGAGGCTGTCCAAAAGGACATTAGGAGGGAGGTGGAGGAAATGTTGGATTTAGGGTTAATCCAGAGATCCCACAGCCCCTGGGCCTCACACATAGTCTGTGTGCCCAAGCCAGATGGCTCTACTCGTTTTTGTGTAGACTATCATGGGCTGAATGCAGTCACGAAGTCAGACGCTCACCCAATGCCATGGACTGACAAACTCCTGGACAAGTTGAAGGGACGACCTACCTTAGGCAGGAAATTTCAAGCCTCCCCCCAACAAAACATGACAGGTAGTAAGGTAAACACTGAGCTACAGTGCTCAACAGAGGGCAGGACAGGGGTAAATGGAAAAACAGACAAGGGCAAAAAGAGCACGCATGGGGGAAAAAGGATAAAGCCAACATTAAATGAAGGGCAATGAGTACCGATGCCCGTAGTCTGGGAAACAAGCTTCCTGAGCTAGTAGCCTTGATGGAAGATGAAAAATTGGATATTGTGGCAGTCACAGAAACATGGTACATGGGGAACCATGACTGGGATGTCAACATACCGGGGTACACAGTCTACAGAAGGGACAGGGAGGGGAAAAGAGGAGGTGGATTAGCTCTATACATAAGGGAAGGGATCAAAGCTACAGAACTAAAAAGTAAAGGGGGAGGACAAGAGGCACTCTGGGTCACCTTGGAGACAGGGAATGGCATCACAATCCGCACAGGGGTTGTATACAGACCCCCATCTCAAGGGGAGGAAATAGACAAGAAAATGATAGAGGATATTCTCAAAATGGCTGAAAAAGGGGAGATGCTGTTGATGGGGGACCTGAATATGCCAGTTGTTAACTGGATGACATGTACTACAGCCACATCCAAGAGCAGGGTCATTCTTGATGCCCTGCAGGCAGGTCTTAGACAGCTGTGTTGGAACCCACTCGGGAGGGAGCAATACTAGACCTGGTACTCTCAAATGGAGAGGATGCAATTAGAAGTCAGTAGACATTTGGGAACAAGCGACCACTGCACAGTGTGCTTCACACAAAGCACAACCATGGAGACAAGCCATACAAAAACAAGCATACTGGACTTTAGAAGGGCTGACTTTGGAAATGGGTGAATACCTGAGGGATATACCTAGCAAATGGCCAAAAGGAGGGGTGGAAGAGCAATGGAAAAATCAAAACTGCCATCATAGAGGCAACAAGCCTTTGTGTGAAACAGATAAAGAAACAAAGTGGAGTAAAACCACTATGGTTCTCAAAAGAGGTGGCAGGAAGGTTAAGGAGAAAAAAGCTGCATTCAAAAAGTA
The DNA here is from genome assembly GCA_016271365.2 of Neoceratodus forsteri. Lineage (NCBI taxonomy): Eukaryota > Metazoa > Chordata > Ceratodontiformes > Ceratodontidae > Neoceratodus > Neoceratodus forsteri. Next base: position 1,119,366,364 of record CM057458.1, read on the forward strand.
TAAGGCATCACAGAAGGAGCACGACAGGGAACTATATCAAAGCAGAAAGAAGTGGGGAAGGCAGTCAAAATAGCAAAAGCCCAAACTGAGGAAAAAATAGCCAGTTCAGTTAAGAAGGGGGATAAAACCTTTTATAGGTCCATTAGGGAGCATAGAAAGGTTAAGGGAGGACTAGTGAAGATTAATAAGGGAGAGGGGAGGTGGGCAGAGGGAGACAGTGAAAAGGCAGAGATACTGAATGAATACTTTTGCTCAGTATTCGCAAAGAAGATGAGGTTACCTAAACCAGACAACAGAAGCACTCTGGGTAGAGGGTTGACACCAGTCCATTTACAGAAGAAAGAGTCCTGAAAGAACTCCTAAAGAACTAAGGGAGGACCTAGTGACACCACTGACCACCTTTTAACAAATCATGGGAGGATGGGGTGGTACCTGAGGACTGCAGGAGGGCAGATGTGATTCCCCTTCACAAAAGTGGGAGCAAGGCAGAAGCAGGAAACTACAGTCCTGTAAGTTTGACCTCAGTGGTAGGGAAAATGATGGAATCACTTCTGAAAGAAAGAATTGTTGAGTACCTAGAGGCCAGCGGGGCATAGGACCCAAAGCAGCATGGATTTACAGCAGGAAGGTCATGTCAGACTAATCTAATAGACTTCTTTGACTGGGTGACCAAAGTAATAGACCAGTGAGGGGCTGTGGATATGGCCTACCTAGACTTTAGAAAGGCATTTGACACAGTCCCGCACAAAAGATTAATAATCAGGTTAGCCAGCCTGGGAGTGGGTCCCAGGATGGTAGCCTGAGTTGCAAACTGGCTGCACAACAGGACACAGAAGGTAATAGTGGGTGGAACACATTCCAAAGAAGGGGGTCGCTAGTGGTAGCCTCAGGGCTCAGTACTGGGTCCAGTCTCTTTAACTTCTTAAATAGGTGACATTGCAGAGGGTCTGAGGGAAAGGTATGCTTCTTTGCAGATGATACAAAATCTGTAACAGAGTTGATACACAAGGGGGTAGAAAGGATGAGAAGGACTTGGCAAGGTTGGAGAATGGTCTGACATATGGCAACTTAGATTCAATGCAAAGAGGTGTAAGTAATGCACCTGGGAAACAAAACCCAGGAGAAGAGTACACAATAGCAGGGAGGTACTAACAACAACAAAAATGGAGCGGGACTTGGGGATAGTCATATCAGATGATCTAAAGGCTGGTAAGCAATGTGAGAAGTCAGTAAGGAGAGCCAGGGGATACTAGGATGCATAGGCAGGGGCATCACAAGTAGAAAAAGAGAAGTGGTTATCCCTCTGTACCGACAGTTGGTGAGACCCCATCTGAAGTACTGTGTGCAGTTTTGGAGACCTTATCTACGCAAGAACATAGACAGGATGGAAGCAGTCCAGAGGAGGGCAACTAAAATGGTGCAGGGTCTGCATCAGAAATCATACGAAGAGAAACTGAGAGAGCTTAACATGTATACCCTTGATGAAAGGAGGGATGGGGGGACATGATAGAAACGTTCAAGTACCTCAAGGGAATCAACAAAGTCCAGGAGAGTAGCATCGTTTAGAAAAAGAGATGTGTAAGAACAAGGGGACACAATTTAAAGATAGAGTGGGGACGGCTTAGGGGTAATGTGAGGAAATTTTTTTTCATGGAGAGAGTGGTGGATGCATGGAACTGCCTTCCTGGGGAGGTTGTTGGGGCTAAAACAGTGGGGGAATTCAAACATGCATGGAACAGACACAAGTCAATTGTAGTGGGGGATGGCAGGAAGTAGGCTGTTGGTTAACTAGAATCTGCAGCTTATCCAATAGGTAGGGAAGTGGGCAGACTGGGTGGGCCAAGTGGTCCTTATCTGCCGTCAAAGTCTGTGTTTCTATGTAACGACTATTGACCTGAAAAAGGGGTATTGGCAGGCTGAGTTAACTGCCAGAGCTAGGGAGAGGTCGACCTTCATCACTCCAATAGGGTTATTTGAATTCAAAGTAATGCATTTTGGAATGAAGAGCGCTCTGGCCACTTTCCAAAGGTTGGTGAACCAGGTGTTAAATGGTGCTGAGGAATACGCCATGGCGTACCTGGATGACATTGCCACCTTTAGTGCCAGCTGGGAGGAACACCTGTCTCACCTTAGGGAAGTGCTGGGCAGGATACAGAGGGCCAAGCTCACTGTCAAAGCTAAGAAGTGCTAGGTTGTCATGACTGAAGTGCATACTTCAAGCATGTTGTAGGCCAAGGATAGCTCCGTCCTATCCAAGTAAAAGTAGAGACAATCAAGGCATGGCCCAGACCAGAAATGCAGAAGCAGATCAGGAGTTTTCTAGGGACAGCAGGGTACTATAGGAAATTTGTACCCAGTTACAATGCCCTGCCTGCTGTCCTATCTGACCTGGTAAAGAAGAGGATGCCTAAGAAAATTACCTGGGAACAGTCTGTAAAAAAGCCTTTACCAGACCGAAGGAGATACTGTGCAGTGCTCCTGTGTTGAAAAGTCCTGACTATAGCAGACCCTTTATAGTCCAGACTGACACCTCAGATGTGGATATTGGGGCAGTACTGAGCCAGACATCCAACGAAGGGAAGGATCACCTCATTGTGTACCTGAGTAAAAAGTTACTTCCCAAGGAACTGGCATACTCTACTGTGGAAAAAGAGCATCTTGCCATAGTGTGAGCCCTAAAGAAATTAGAGCCATACTTATACGGACAGCATTTTGAGGTACAAACTGACCAGAACCCTCCTGGTTTGGCTGACACAAATGGGAAAAATGAATAGTAGACTATTAAGATGGAGTCTTGTCTTGCAATGGTATGACATGACAATCTCACATAGGGCTGGAGCAGCCAATCAGAACGCAGATGGCTTGTTGCATCTATATGAGGAATGAACTAACTTGTGAAGCTCATACCATGCAGGGGATAGAGCCCCCAAATTCAGTCTAGATGGGGAGGAGTGTGACACTCTTTCCCTGCTTCTGGTTACCTGTATGATAATATCTTGTAAATAAATGGTCGGTATATGAAATGTCAGTATGTGAGAGATTTGACCTTTAACTTTCAAAGTCAGTAGCTGAAACCACAGGATGTTGTAAAACAGACCAGAAGAACCAGTTAATGAAGACTTCCTTACAGAAGGGTATTTTATTACCTTTGTATGACCTGCCCATGCTTTTGAAGTTGAAACTAAATGTAAGTTTTATGGTTCCTGCAGGAAAAAGGCAGGTTGATAGCAGAAGTGTGTGAAGAGTCATGAAATCCCTCAGATCACACTAGCACAGTAAATCAGCCTAAGGGACTCGAGTGTGGGATTGTTAAGTTCAAAGAGAAATGTTTAATTAACGACTGTCATATTTGGGAAATGGCTAGTTGCAGATTTTTCAAAGGCAATGACTCACATCCTCAGAGACACTTATGTCAGAAATTATCTAAGGGAGGTTCTAGCTGACCTCATCAAAAGGGGGTGGAGACACACAGAGTTAAAAATGAAATGTATATGGGATTGTGACATATGATTCTAGACTCTGACTAGGAAAGCACTTAGAAAGGTAATAGAAATAAATTAAGTATTTGTGGTAGGGGTGTTTTGTCTGTAACTTCCTTTTTGTTTTACAGGATTGTAAGCTGTATGCTATATTGTTCTGTGTTTAATTTTACCATTTTACCATATTTTTAGCAAACAATTTTTTCTTTGAAATACTACCTGGGTGACTTCTCAGTTTCTTTTTGCATGTGATATATATGGGGTTAAGTCTGACAGCTGTTAAAAGGCTTGATGGTGTTACTAAGCTTGAAAAAGGTAAGAATATTCCTAAGGTCTCTTATAGAGTTTTTCAGGGTTCATTTTGGAGACCTGGCTGGGTGCCCCTGGCAAAAGATTGTACTGCAGTCCCGAAGAGGGGACATATCTGAGCCTGTAATTGGGTATGCTAGCATAAGGTTCACAGTTTGAATCCCACCCAAACTTGAGGCTAACAGGGGATTCGGACCCAAGGCAGACAGGAGGGTTACCCTGTCTGTTACCTGTTCGAACTATTGCGCTCTGAGGTTGGCACTGTGGGAGGAGAGGGCCTGACCCACGGAGTGTGTTTGTGACATTGTCTTTCTGTCACCTCCATGCCTGAATAATGGTAATGTAGCCGACCGTGCACAATGTCATTGGGGTGAAATACTAAAATTTGGGTCTGGTGGCAAAAGAGAAAGGTGGAGGATCAGCATGCCACATTGGATGGTGAAATAAATTTATTGTTGAACATAAGAAGTGGTAGAAGGGGTATCAGAGGACTGGTAGGGTGGTGGCAGTCAGGTGAGTGGTGGGTTTTACTATATTTCAAATGGCACCAGTGAGCAGAATTACAGGGGAAGGAGTCCTGGCCCATGTGATATCGCATCTTGGTGACTCACATCAGAGAACCACACACATCCTGAACAGCTCATTGAACATAAGGGACATGGGTGCCAGTGTCTGAAAGTGTCCTAATTGCATGGTTGCACCAGTGCCTAGAGATGTGAGAATCCTGGTGCACAGATTCTTGGGTTGATGATAGCACTGAATCCCATTCAGCTCTGCTCAAACTTAAGGCATAGAAAATCTAACTATAGAAGGATAAATTAAAGGTGCAGAAATTTAAACAGTGGTACAACAAGATACATATTGTGGACTTACCAGAAAGGACATGAAGAGCTACTTCATGGTCTCCTTTCCAGTTGCCTCAAAATTGGCTCTGAGTTTCAGATCAAACATGCATGTCAAGCACTAAGACCCCAGTCAAAGCCACATAAATGGCTGTGGCTAGTGACTGTGTGTATCCTGCACTTTCTGGTCAAGGAGCTGATCCTCTTTTGGGCCAGGGAGATGGTGAAGGTGATTGCTGACAGGTCCCACCTAAAGTTCTCCCCTGAATGTCCTAATTCCCTACTCGATAAATGCAGAAATGTCAGTGCAGCTAAGGGCAGTTTAAAGCAACACAATGTCAGGTATGCCTTCAGGTTTTCAGGGGTACTTCTCATGTGACCTAATGGAGTCACTCACATTTTACCAGCAGCAATTAAGGCTCTGCAGTTTGCACCAGAATGGTGGGTATTGATGAAGGCACCGCAGAAAACAGATACTGCTGCTTTAGAGAAGATGGACACTGCTATGCCATCATCCCAGACCTAGTACTCCTACAGCTGAGTGCAAAACAGGCTTCATTAAATTGTTCACCTCAGCAAATCAGAATATTAACTACCACCTTCAATCATGCATGAAGTTGTATATTTTTTATTTTGTTTTACAATGAAAAAGTGCCATTAGCAATGCTCATTTTCAAGGTAGTCTTGGAATTTGGATGTGTTCTCGTGATACTTTACCCTCAATAACTTTTTTTTAAGTGACACCCTCCTAAACTCCACCCTGTGAGCCTTGTGGCAAATTAACTAGCATTGCTGCTAAACAGTCATCTGGGACAGTAATATCAAAAGCAGCCCCCCAATCACTCCATCATGGGAAATGTCTTCTACACCAGCCTCTGCCTGCAAATTAACCCTTACTTATTTCCTTTTTTCTTCAACTTCCCAGAATTGGTGTCCATCATTGATGTAAATTCTGGTTTGGGGACTAAGAACCTCATACTTTAATCTGTTATTGACTGCTTTACCTTTTTAGTATTCTGTACACAGGATCAAACTTGACAGCAGGTGATGACTTAACTGTTACCTGTTTAGTTTTCCACCTTCCAAATTAGCATTGATAATTTGAATTTTGGTATGCGCTTCATGCTCCACAGTAAATCAGCTGGTTGGGCACCAGATGACCTGTCTACACAAAGGACTGGACTGCTAGGTGATCGTACATCTCATGGTGTGATAAACCAGACTACATCACAGTACTCAGGATGGGAGTAAACACTCACTGTGATGTGTGCTGATATCTGCGTTTTATTTGTACTGTGGTGCTTGGAAGGGGATGTACGAGGCGGAGCACTGAGGACTTGACTGGAAGGACTCGGGAGTGAGTACAGTGTGACTTACGAGCCAGTAGTATGCTGTGGCTGATGCCATGACACCCCACCCTCCCAACCACCACCAGATACATACACTCACACAGAAAGCCGTTGTTTCATTCATTCACTCACTCACTGGCCTGATGAGTCCCAGAAAAAGCAAATTAGTTTTTTATGTCACTGGGGCTGGTTTGGTGCTGCTGAATCTTAACTACAGGCTCACACAAAGTGGCAAAATAATTTTAGAAATTCAGTTACCAGTTTAGATGATCTATGTACAGCACATCTGGTGCTTCCTAAGTTTCAAACTGATTAAGTGATGACGCAAACAGGATTGTAGCATTTTTAGTGCTGTTTGCTGTCACTGCGGAGCAGAGTGTGCATAGGTGGCACCTTCTCTATACCATAGAAGCCATGTTTTTTTAGAGGTTTGTTGCTTGCTTATACAACCTTCTTGCATGCCCGCATAACAACCAAAAGTATCTTTACATTAATTGAGAGACAGCAGTAACCAGCAATAACAAACCACACCACCATCTTGTTTTGGCAGGTGTCTCTCACTCCCCCCATGCTTCAATGCCACAGCTGCAAAACACTTTCTAACTGATCAAAATAGGAACTGGTTAGCTATGCTGACCAACCCTATAAATTGGTAGTGAAAGAGATACTGGATATATAGTAGTAACAGTGGATTACCTGCTGTCCGGGCCCCTGATAGGAAGCCCACTACCAGCCCTTGCTCTGCCCTCCAGATGTTCAGGGTGGAGCAGAAAACACATTGAGGTCAACTATATATAAGACTAGAGGGACCACCTCGTGTCATTACTGGTGCTCTGGCAATTTGTTCCCTGATGTTAACATGGGGGGGTCAGGAAATAACAAAAGCCTACATTGTTCCCTCTATTTTCTATTTACAACAGAGTAGACAATCCAGAGGAGATCGAAAGAATGAGGAAGGATCTGGGAAGGGTGGAAGAATGGTCCAAGGTGTGGCAATTATAGTTGAATGCAAGGAAGTGCAAAATCATGCACCTAGGGTGAAAAAACCCTGTGGAGAGCTACAGTATGGGGGAGTGCTGACAGTCATCAGGGAAGAAAGGGATTTAGGGATTATCATCCCAGATGACTGTAAAGTGCCATAACAGCGTAACAAGGCTGTGGAGAGGGCCAGTGGGATGTTGGGGTGCATAGGAAGGGGTAATACTAGCAGAAGAACGGAGGTGGTGGTGCCCTTATACAAAACATTGGTGAGTACGGTGTTCAGTTCTGGAGGCCTCATCTTTACAGGGACATAGACAGGGTGGGGGCGGTCCACAGAAGGGCAACCAAGGTGGTACAGGGCTTGCATCAGAAAACATATGAGGACTGATTAAAAGACCTCAATGTGTATACACTGAAAGAAAGGAGGGAATGGGGGATATGACAGAGGCCCTCATGTATCTTAAAGGCTTCAGCAAAGTGCAGGTGAGTGACATCTTTCAGTACAAGAATTGTACAAGGATGGGGAGGGCACTATGAGATTGGAGGGGGGCAGGATAAGGGGAATTGTGAGGATATTTTTCTTCACAGAAAGGGTGGTAGATGCTTGAAGTAGCTTGCCCCAGATGATGGGGGCTGACACAGTAGGGGGATTCAAGCATCCATGGGATAGACATAAAGGTACCCTAGATGTGGCAAAGAGATGAAAGCCAGTGACCAAGTAGGGCCAGCAGCCGCTGATGCAGGCTGGGAATACGGGTAGACTAGGTGGGCCTAGTGGTCCTTATCTGCCGTCAACTACAATGTTACTATGTATGCTGCTATGTTACTCTGTATATACTTTTATATATATATATATATATATATGTATGTGATCTGTGCGAGAAAACGTTATTGACTTCAGTTTGGGAATGGAGAGTTGTGGGGAGGGAGTTAAGCAATTATTTAGGCCATTCCAAATGTGAGATATTAAAAATACAAAATTCTGCTGTTATTAAATTGGAACAGGTTACCATTTAAAATATTTGGATATTTTGCTAGATTCTGGATTATCATATTCTTTACACATAAAAAAGATTGGGTGTGCTGTATAGGATACAGAATTTGTTGACTGAGCAAGCCAGATTAGCAGTGGCTAATAATGTCTTATTGTCCATAATGTACTATAATTCATTCTTGCTTCAAGGTTTGGCCAAAATGGACTTGAAATTATTGACAACTACTTTTCATTCAGTCTGTAGGTTTACTCTTAGGGTACCTTTAGGACACACCATTGTACTTTGTATGAACTAACAGGTTGGTTACCTCCAAATATACATTGTTTATATAGTTTGAATACTTTAGCCTATAATATCCTAAAACTGGATTCAAAATCTCCCTTACCTTCATTGTTTGTAGTAAGGAATCCCAATAAAGTGCTACGATCAAACAGTTCCCTGTTACTTGAGGTCCCAAAGAAGTTAACTAATATGGGAAGATCTGCCCTTTCATTTTCTGCCCCATTATATTGGAAAGACTTGCCATTCAGTATCCATTCACAACGAAGTTACACTACTTTTAAAGTGGCACTTCAAAAATTCTACATTGAGTCCTTGAAAAGTGATTGTTTTAATTGATTATTTTGTATGTTTTGTATTTATATGTATATTTATGTAACATCTTGACTGTGTATATGGTCCCAGGTCACTTTTGAAAAAGGGCCTTGGTTCATATCGCTTACCCGGTTAACAAATGTTTAAATTTAAAAAATCCATACCTCGGGGCCCTCAAAGTAGATGGCTCAGAGAAACAAGTCTAGTTATGTAGTGGCTATGTCACTTGTATGTTTACTTAGGTGTGTGCATAATACCTGTTGCTTATGTAAATGTCTGAGTAAATTCTTTCTTTTTTTCCTCTTTTTTTAGTTACAGCAAATCAGTCTTCAGCTGATGGTATCCAATCCAGTACAGATGACAAAAAAATTCGCCAAAGACTTTTGGATTCTTCATGCTGAGTGTGTTTCTTTGACTCTTCTTGCCAAATCTAACCAGGCTACAGAATGTACTGTATCTTCAGGATGCATGCACTGAATGACATATATTGACATATATTGAACAAAGAACTTTGAAAGGATACCTAGATGGGTCCACATCCTATTGACTATTTTAAAGTTGGACACTGATACAGAAATATCTGTATGTCACTTCACGTACTTTTTGTCTACATCATTTTATTTTCATGGAATGCAAAGATTCAATGAGTTTTTACTCAAATATCATGGAAGACGATTACCTAATCCTGCATTCATATGTCTCAACCTCTTGCCTCAGAATTCAGGGACAAATGGACAAAGTGAGAATCATGTCTTTAAAAATGGTACTAGCTTAAGAAGCTGACACAATATGTGGCTTCATGTAAAAAATAAATATATTCTGAAGAGGAACTAGGCTTTTGTGCAACTTGTTGGTATTTTAGTGGTGCAGTTGTGTAACTATTGTTATGGTCTATATAAAATTCTGATTTTGCTAATTTGTAAAAAACACCTATGTAAAGAGATGGATAGTTGTTGCTGGATCTGTAAATGGTTTCAGATTATGCAAACCCTAAAACTTTAAACCTAGTCCACCCATGTGTGTATGAGACACAAACTTCATGACAATGTATTTTTTTTTAAGTTTAATATTTGTTTTAGCCTTCTACAGCTGAAACTGTAAAACATTAAATGGTCAGAATTGATAGGGTACTTGCCTTCCTGTAAGGGATTTTGGTATTCCCATTTCAGACAATTTCATTGCTTTTGATTTGGATTTAACTATAATGTTCCATGCATGCTAAAAAAAAAAAAAAAAAAATTAATATGATAATGTACCACAGATGCATAACAATTCCTGTTGCTCTTCTTATGGATATCTCTTGCAGCAGTTTACATTTTAGGAACTATAGCTGCTAGGCATCACAACCACACAGACACATTTCTGCTAGCACTCTAACTTGGGCTGCCCACAGTGACATCATCACATTGATGTCCCGTTATATAGTTAGCCCCATGCCCTTCTCAGTTATTTTCCTGTCATCAACTGTCACATATTGGACTCCAAGAAGCAACGTTGCTTCAGTCGACCACCATTTTTTTCTTCAGTTTTCCGCATTTTGTTTTTATCACCCTAGTTTTTATCACTTTATTTCCTAATGTGATTCCCCCTTTTACTTTTGTTTATGCCCAGGTCTGACAACCTCTTTCATCACTGCAGCTGTGGACAGAAGATCTACAATAACAGCTTTTACAAGGCCTGCGCCTGCTGCCTCGACACTGACCACGATGTCCAGGCCTGCGAGATCTGCAGCGGCTTCAACCAGGCTACCCAGTGTAATTGTTAAAAGGAGCTTAAATCTTTCCTCATGGAACAGAGGGTTGCCGCCTTGGAGAAGGGGCTTCAGGTTCGGGGCTCCTCTGTTTCTCCCACTCTGTCAAAGGCTGGGACTAGTTATTGGGGTAGCAACGCCAGTGGGAGAAGGACCAGTCCTCCCGAGAGTGTTCTTGGTCAATGTACCCGGTGCCTACTGCTTCAGAATCATCGACCAGACTGGCAGTAACCCCTGCTGCCACCCACACCCTCTCGCCTCCAGAGTTGGCCTTGGTAGGCCTCTCCAGCAGTGTTCCCCAGCTCGACAGTACTTCGTCTGTGAGCTTTTCTCTTCTGCTGATGAAACCCACTGCCTCCCTTACCCTATCTGCTACAGGGGATGACTTTGGCAGTGTGGCCTATTGGTGTCACCGATGCTGGACCTTCATTGTCAGGGTTTCCTTCTCTACCCCCACCGATGCACCTGCCCCTGCTGAATGCTCCCAACCTCCTCAGGGGCCGCAGTCTGGGTGCGGTGCTGGCCGCCAGCGACAGTCATGCATTGTCAGGTGCTAGACCTCTTCTGTCAACGCCTCTGGCCATCCACACACTGTTGTGGCTGCAGGCCTCTCAGCTGGTCCCTCAGCCTGCCCCCATCCCATCATTGCTGCAACCTCCTCCCAATGCTGTGGCCTCAATACCCTCAACACCGCAAGGAATTGTGCCAACAGTGTCCATCAATGTGCATGCTCTCTTTTCTTCTACTACTGTGTGCAGGTATCCTTTGGACATGCATTTCTTTCTTTCTGTCCTGGACCTGGTGCAAAAGGTTGTCCCACCTCCAGACCCATCACCAGAGGGAGCCTTCCGAGGACAACCCCTGCTGCATCACACATTTTTGAGACCTGTCCCCTCTTACATGTCAATGCCCTTGATACCACCCTCTGAGCCAGGGGACGATGAGGACTATTGCCCTGATTTCCTCTAATTGGATGAGGAGAATGAAGAAGAAGATGAGGATGCTAGGGCCCAGATTCCCTCTAGTACCTCCATGGTCTCGGCGAGTGAGGATTCCTCCAGTTATGTCCCAAGGACCAACCCCCAGGACAACCCCTCCTTCATCACTGTGATGCAGCAACTGCAGGCTGCCATGGAGCAGAACATTTCCAGGCAGAACCTTGTCCACTATTTGGGCCTGCCTGAGTCTCCTCCTATTATTATCCCTCCTATGACTGACTCATATGAGGATGCCACCTTTGCAGCATGGTATAGACCTAACCTGATGTCCCTATGCCAAGGAAGGCAGACAAACTATACCAGGCCCCTTCTGGGAAGCCCTTTTCATGGGGGCCCCCTTCAGGTGGATTCGGTGGTTATAAATTTATTTATTTGAAAGTTTCATCAGGAAAGACATACTGAGCAGACATACTCATTTCCAGCTACATCCTGGGGGAAAAAGAAAAGGGATACACAGCAAGTACAGCAGCAAAAGTCAAAATACGATGCATGGTGGTAAAATGGAATACAAACTCACACAGAAAGAACAAAATAGCTAACAATACATTACAATAAACTACAACAATAACAAGAAAGGTGCTAGAAGCCTAAATAAAATAAACCAAACAGTATCATAAAAAAATAGGAATTGGTACTAAACTGCAAACTAGTGCAGAGACAATTATGGTAAAAAAGTGATAAATTCATCATTTAACACAACTACAGGAGGGGAGGGAAGTGGTCCTTGAGGAGGCAGTTTAGGATATGTGGGGAGGCAGCATGACAGATGGGAAGAAGGAGGGCATTCCAAATTTTGGGGAAGCGATGTGAGAAAGCATCCTGTCCAATTGAGGTAGTCCTGGGCGGGATGGTTAGGTCCAGTGGTCATGATTTCTGAGTGAACGAGAAGATGACCGTTTGAGGAAACAGAGGAGGAAAGGTAGGGAGGGAGTGAAACAAGAATTTAACAGGAAAGTTGGCACAGTGGATAAGGCACCATTTGGCTAGGGAAGGAAGAGAGAGAATGATTGGTAAAGGATACAGTGATGGGTAAGTGGAGGATTACTAAGAGTGAAACAACAGAAAGAGGAAAAAAAGAGTCTAGCTGAATTAGGGAAGATTTGGGAGCAGCACTGTAGTCTGCATCACCATAGTCAAAAATGGGTAGAATCATTTTCTGGGCCAGGGCATGACAAGCTGGCAGAGAAATCCAACCATGATTTCTGTATAAAGCACCCAGTTTAGGGTGGAGCTTTTTGTGGATGGCACCAGTGTGTCCAAAGAAGGTGAGGTGCTGGTCAAGCTAGACACCAAGGTACCTGAAGGAGGAGGTGACCTCAAGTAATGCCCCATCTACGGTGTGGTAAGAAGGGAGAGAGTTTAGACGAGAGAGTCGCTGCTTCGTGCCAAAGGTAATGAAGACTGTCTTCTTGGCAGAAAAGGTGGTTTGAGTGAAACCAGAGCTGTACTTTGTCAAAATCTTGCTGAGGTTTTGATGCAACAACAGAAGGGGAAGGGCCAGACGCAAACAGGACAATATCATCCACAAAACATTGGTGGGCTAGTACCGTCCTGGATCACTACCTGCTCATCACTGTCTAAGAGGCCCCAGAACCTCAGCTGTCTTCCTCCAGACAAGGAGCCCAGAAAGCTGGACCTAATGGGCAAGAGAGTATTTGCTTATTCCACTCTGGCAATACGGATCCTTAATTATGTGAGCCACATGCTCAAGTACCAAAATGGTCTCTGGTGTAGCCCACCCCAGTCCTCAATTTGTCTAGGGGTCCCAATGTTATGAAGTGGGGGGGGGGGGCACAGATCAGAACACTCCCTGGCATTTTCACAGTGAAGGATGGAAAACTAGGTGGTCTTACCTGCTGATGTTTTCTATTTTCTAGAAAGGCTTCCCTGTACCTAAACAACTTCTCACAGATACAGGTGGCAACAGAACTGGCAGATTGTATGTCCTGAAGGCTGACACTTCTGCCACTCTCTCACAATGGGGAGAGGAAGGGGGTTCTCCAAAAACATGATAAATACTGAGTGGTTAAGTTACATTCATTATTATATCTTAATTCATTAACCAAATGATCAGTCACCACAACCATCTTCACAGGAACATGAAAAACTTCATTTTTGGATATTGGAAAAAAAAATTGTGTCCAAAGGAAATTTCTATTAATTAACTAGGAGCAGCTCCATTGGGCTGGGAGATGAACACAGAGTACCAGCAGCTCTTTCAGGCACCGTAAATCTGCACAACAGCTAAGATTATATCACAGGGCTTAGACTTAGATCAATCTGGCTGCACGTGAAATTTTGTCTTCCCTTGGGCAGAGATCTCGCTTAACCAAAAACAGCTTTTAATTTGTGAAGCTTTCCTTTTCTCACACTTCAGTCTCCAGCAAGGAGTGCCTTGTTCCTTCCAGTGCCAGCTGTGCCAGTTAGCGGCCTCAGGATGATTGCAGCCTAAGCCTCCCGTAGCTGCTTCCTATTAGTTACCCATAAAGTTATTCTGAGCCACATATGGTGCCCACGGTTTCCTTTGCTCTCCGATCCGGTGCACAGGCTACTCAAAGCATATATAACAATATTCCTGTTCTCAGAAGAGTCATGTCTCTTAACGGATCTGACGAACCTGCCTCAGACACGAGCACAGCAGGTTCTATAAAGAATCCCAGGCCACACTCTCCTTGCCTTAAAACATTTCCTCTGACAGCATGCCACACAGGAATGGACCACCGGAGCTGCCACCTCTGAAAAATCCTACTGCAGCGCTGCCACCACTACAGCAGCCCCACTGCCAGGCTACCCCTTACCTTAAAATGGGGAACCAGGACCCCTGTGCCACAGAAGAATTCAATGCACCATCCAGGCCTTCTGCTGTTTGCCTCCCCTCCTTCTCCAGCTGATGTAAAACAAATCTCCCTGGACCCACATAGCCACAAAGCTCTTACCTCCCTCAAAGACCAAACACCCTTCCCCTTGCTGACTCCTAGGCCGCCCCCCCCAGAACACTGTCCCTACTCACAGCTGCTAACTCCTCATCTCCCTTCCTAGCTCAGGGAACCAGGGCTTAAATACTGGCCAAGACACTGCCCCCTGTTGGCAGTGAGGTAGAATTGGTCCAGGACACTTTCTAGACTAGGGGGCACCACAGGGAGGGGAAGGTACAACCAGAGGCTAGTAAGCCCACCCTGAGAGGGGGGCTTACACTCTCCCCTCCCTTTAAACCATTTCCTCCTGCAAATGGGGCAGTACTGACATTTCCAGAGGCCCTACATGACCAAGTGGGTATGCGCACCTCCCACCCAGCCTGAAGGCTTTAATGGGCATGCATACCCTCACCCTCCTAATCAACTGTCTAACTGCTCAGTGGAGCGAGTTTGGACCAGAATGCATTTTAGTCATAAAACAAAACTTTAATAGAACACTTTCTTTAAAATTAGTAAGCTTTTCCTTGTTCTTGCCAGGCTGTCTGTTAACTCTATAACCAGCAGGTAACTAGATACATTTTTTAGATTAAATCTGTAACATTTATTTAGCTTACTTACCCATTCACGCTCCATTCACTCTCTGAATCATTCTCCATTCACACAGAAATAGAGGTGTATAGCATTCTCCCTAAGATATTTAATTATTCTTTAGCTTTCAAAAAGAAGAAATTAGGTTGTTGTTGCTTTTTTATTTCAGAACAAGCAAGGCACTTTTTAGAGTCTCAGGGCAAATAAGTAATCAAAGTTCAGACATTGAAAATCTTCCCCTGCACATGGTTCTTTCTGGATTTTTTTTTTTTAGCAAAACAGCATGCAGTTCTAGCAAACAGCTTCATTCCTTCTGATGCAATTCAGTCAAAAGATAGTCCTGGCAATCACTTATGGGGCCCATCACCTCAGGGGAACTAGTAATCCAGGTCTGGTTTTGTAGATTCATCCCCAAAGGAGTCCTTTGAAATCACAGAGTGTTTGACTCTGCATCCAGCCAGATCTTGTATTAAGCTAAAACATTTGAAAATGGTCAGACCAGACCTGGGGGTAAAGAAACACATTGCTCTGGCCTTCTGGATGATCTATTGAGTGGCATGCCCTGTCCCTCCAGGCCTCGACTGCAGTTTGGTAACCATTCCTCTGAATTCCCAGTCAGGCCTTTTCTCCTCGAATTATGTCTCAAAGTCGCTGAGGAACAGGGATACTCTGTGGTGGGGTACTCCATATGAATTCTCCTGATCCACTGCACAACTTGGGACCATTCAGGCAGCTCCCTCATGCTGGTGTGCCAGGTGCCCCTCACCGGCTCTAACCACACCTGGATCTGGTACACAGCATTGACTGGGTTACTTCTTGGAATGCCGTCCATTCTCTCTGTGAGTTTTTTGCAGTGCGCATGGGACAGTATCTGGTAGAATTATGGCAGGTCAATGGAAAGGCCAAGGGATCATCCTTTGGATCTCATCAGTAAACTGGTATTGTCTCAGTGGTCCTCCTGTGGCCAAAGAAGCAGTCTCCTCCCAGATCTCCTCCTCCTCTCTGGGCTATACCTTCACTACAGGCCATAAAAAATATGGCTGAGGAGCCTTTCCTTGAGCTGGTGCTCCGGGAATGCTGTCGCCGGGCAGCGGTCCCACTAGAGATGCCCTGGTCCCCAAGGGGTCCCCTGCTGACATCTGCAGACCCCTGCCCCTCTCTCTGCCACAGGGATAGTCGACAGCCAGTGGGGTGGAACTGGGCACACAGCTGCACCCACCCACTCACCACCCTCTGATGACTCCTCCACGGCCTCGATCTCCACCTCTAGAGACTCTGCCATGATCTCGGCTACCACCTCTTTACTTTCTTGCAACTCCAATCTTGCTTCAGCTCCCAAGTGCAAGCTTCCCTGAGAAAGTAGGGAAGCCATTCTCACAGATGCAGTGGTGGGTTAATGCCAGGGGTAACCATATGGTATCCCTTCAAAAAGTCCCCCTGGCATAGTGCTGGAGCAGACAGAACAAAGTGGCAGCTTGACCACCTTCTTTCCATGGTAGCCACATCTCACATATCTCTCATCAGCCTTTCCCCCTCCCTGCAGAATTCCAAAGCCAAGTGAGCAGGGAGGTTGGAACCACTGCATGGGGCTCCTCCTTGGATGAAAACCCTTTTGTCATAATCGTCTGATGAAATGGCCTCAACTGCTTTTGATCTGCCACTATGCTGTAGATCACACCTCTGCTCTCTGTCATTCTCTTCTTGGTATGCTGGCAAAATGGTACTGCCTCACAACTCTCTCCAGACATTTCCACGGAGCCAACCAATCACCAATGTCCTTTTTCATCACTGACTCAAGTCCAGACTTAGAAACACAAGGAGAGAGAGTCATACCCATGAGGTATCTTCTAACCTGTCTTTTGTCTACCATAACTGCATCATCAAGACAACAGGCCTTGCACCCGGCCAGCCCCCCATGACTCCTCCATAGCAGCGGTGCCACCAATCTTTTGGGTGCAGAATTAAATTCTGGATGAGCCCCCACATCTGTAGCCCCCCTAGTCCTCAGTATGTGTAGGGGTCCTGATGTTATGAAAGGGGGGGCACCACTGACCACAACACTCACTGGCATTTTCATAGCGAAGGACGGAAAACTAGGTGGCCTTACTTGCAGATTTTTTCTATTTTCTAGAAATTCCTCCCTCCACCCAAACAACTTCTCACAGGTACAGGTGGCAATATAACTGACACATGGCATCTTCTGAAGAGTGACACTTCATCCACTCTGTCACAGTGGGGAGGACGGTTGGTTTCTTTAAAAGCAGGATGAATACTGTGAGGGGTTAAGTTAAATTCATTATATCTTAATTCAGTAACCAAATGATCAGTTGCCACAACCATCTTCACAGGAACATGTAAAACTACTCTTGGACATTGAAAAAAAAAAACATTGCTTCCAAAGGAAATTTCTGTTAATTAACTAGGGAGCAGCTCCATGGGGCTGTGGGATGATCACAGAGTACAAGTGTCTCTTTCAGGCACCATAAATCAGCACAGCAGCTAAGATTTTATCACAAAGCCTAGACTTGAAATTTTTTCTTCCTTTGGACAGAGATCTCACTTAACCAGAAACAGCTTTACCTTCATGAACCTTCCCTTTTCTCACAGTTTCCTTTATTCTCCAGTCCAGTACACAGGCTGCTCAAAGCATAGTGGTGACTCCAATTCTTTAAAAATTCCTGTTCACAGAAGACTCATGGCCATTAACAGGTCTAACAGACCTGCCCCAGGCACGGGGCATGGCAGGTCCCAGGGCCTGCCCACAACACATGCAAGGCAGGCCCTATGGCAAATCCCAGGCCATACTCCTCTTGCCTTAAAATGTTTCCCCAAACAGTGTGCCACACAGGAACAGTCAATCAGAGCTGCCACCTTCAGAGACCCTGCTGCAGCCCTGTCACCACTACAACAGCCCCACTACCAGGCTACCCCCTCACCTTAAAACAGGATACTGGGACCCCTGTGTGATGCTCTGCCCCTGTTTCTGGTTACCTGTATAATATTTATCTTATAAATAAATGGTCTGTTTATGAAATGTCAGTATGTGAGAGATTTGGCCTTTAACTTTCAAGGTCAGTAGCTGAAATCACAGGATATTGTGAAACAAACCAGAAAAACCAGTTAATGAAGACATCCTTACAGAAGGGTATTTTATTAACTTTTTCATGGCCTGCCCATGCTTTTGAAGTTGAAACTAAATGTGTTTTATGACGTGACGGGAGGCCAGGAGTGTGGGATTGTTAAGTTCAAAGAGAAAATGTTTAATTAAAGACTGTCATATTTGAGAAATGGCTAGTATAGATTTTTCAAAGCAATAATGACTCACATCCTCAGAGACACTTATGTCAGAATTTATCTAAGAGAGATTATAGCTGACCTCATCAAAAGGGGATGGGGACAGATAGAATTAAAAATGAAACATTATATATGGGATTGTGTCATGATTCTAGATTCTGACTGGGAAAGCACTTGGAAAGGTAATAGAAAGAAATTAAGTCTTTGTGGTAGGAGTGGTTTTTTTTATCATAATATTTTATTCATTTTTTTAAATTTTTCTTTTGATTGCAAAAATAAGAGAGAACTTCTCCAGTAAGGGAAAAAAAAAAGAAAAGAAAGGAAAGGAATATGTAAAGTCCAATTCAAAGAAAAGAAGGGGGTAAAAGGGGATATGCAAAAGCTATAGACAACTTATGAAATCGGTGTAGAGTGCAATTCTGAAGTTAAATATCTCCAATAACCATTATGTATCATTACTCTATTATTTATTATACATTAACTCCTCCACAGATTGTAAAGAAATACAACTGAAGCAATATACTACAAAATGCTGCAAAAGTGCTATAAACTGTTTCAAACCCCAAAACCCTCTGCAGCATCAGCCACAGGTGACATTTCCAATTCTGAATTTGTTAGAGACTCAGAATCCTCTCCAGATTCCCCAGTCTGCTTGTATTGTCCTCTCAAAAATTCAGCCAAGTGATCAGTCTCAAAAAACACATATGATTTTCCATTATAACGAATTTGCACCTTTGCAGGTGCAAATAGTTGGAATTGCACTCCCAGCTTGAGGATCTTCTGCCTAAACAACAAAAACTTTTGCCGCCTCTGCTGCATAGGATAGGCAAAATCTGGGAAGATATTAAATTTATGACCCCTATACAAAAGCGTTCCTTTAATTGGAAAAAGCTTAATGATATGGTCATGATCTGACTCGAATACTAAGGAGAAAATAATAGTGGCTTTATTGTCTGGATCTTCTTTTCTTTGTTTCGTTCTTTCAAAGCACCCTAAAAGCCTTAATAATAAATAGAAGGTTGTCTTGGGGTAGCTGGTAAACCTGAATAAAAATATCCTTAATTAATTTGTGAGTACTTTCAAATTCTGTGTCCAACTTTAAGGGCAAGTCCACAATTTGCAAATTTCAATATCTTGTCTGGTTTTTGAGTGTCTCAGTCTTCTGATTCAGATTATGATTGTCCTTAGCCTTTCCACCAGCCCATTGGCTTGTGGGTGATAAGGTGCTATGCACCTCTGCAAGACCCCACACTTCTCCCACAAACACTTCATCAGCTCCGACATGAAGGTACCCCCTCGATCAGTAATAACCGCCTGTGGAAACCTGACATGGGAGAAAATCCCTAGCAAGGCATCTGCCACTTTGTCTTAAGTGAGGAGAGGGCAACTGCCTCTGGGTATTGGGTGGTATAATCTACCACCGTCAGGATAAACCTCTTCCCAGAGAAGCTTGGGGTGCTCAAAGGTCCCACAATATCCATTCCTATCCTCTGGAATAGCTCCTCCACAATGGGCAAGGGAACTATGGTGGCTTTGATTTTACTACCTGCCTTCCCTGTTTGTTGGCACCCATGACAAATATTCCTTCACCTGCTGGATGAAGGTTGGCCAATAGAAATTCTGGGCCAGTCGCTGAATGGTGCATGCGATTCCCAGATGTCCAGATATGGGGATACCATGAGTGATCTTGAGCAACCACTCATGGTACCCCTGGGGAATGGCAAGATGCCTGCCCATCACCCCTCCTTCTTTCCTTGTATCCTGTGTATATAACAGTCCATTGTCCCAAAATACTCTGTGTCTCACGTCACCTCCCTGTGTCCCAGCAGATTCTGCACAAGCCCTCAGCCTCTCCAAACTAGGATCAGTCCTCTGAGCAGCTACAAATTCTTCACAGTTTCCCAAGGCATGGGACATGTCCCCTTCAGTTCCTAAGTTGGGGTCCATAGCTCTAGCATCAGGGCATTCTGGGTTACTGCCATTCCTAACCTTCTGACTACTGGTTACCCCTCCCTCCTCAAAGTAACCTTCTGTAGCTGTTTTGTGAACTACTACTTGGGGAAGTGCTGTCTCCCTTTCACTACTCTCCATTTCCGGAGACACAGGCTGGGGAACCAGCCTCTCATTGTTTTCCACAGGGGCTTCTATGGGGTTCAGGGAACTACAATCGGCCTTTGCTATCTGACTGCAGGTAACTGCACACGCCACTCCCTTCTAGAGATTGTTCCCTATTATAACATCCAGGGTGAGATTGGCTGCCACTGCCATTTTTTGCACTGTCTCTCCTGTCTCACCCAGTCCAAGAGAATGCTAGCAAGTGGCAGAGTTTTTTCATCCTCAGTAAGTCCCTTCACTGTTACAAACTGATTAGGTATGAGTTCAAGCCCAACCAAATCCCCTTTTACTAAGGTGAGAGACACCCCCGTGTCCCTTAAATGGAAACTGTCATCTACAGGATTTCTTAATGCCTGAAATTCCATAGAAGGCTAATTTGAGTGAGCCAATGTGTTTATCTGTGAGTATTTGCAGTCCAAAGTTATTCATATGTAAATCAGCCTGTAATTAAGGGTTGGGGGGCCTCCAGGTGGTGCCGGAATAGCCTGGCACAGGCCGGGCTGTCTCCGGCATCCTAAGAAGGGGGGACAGTTTGCATATCCGTGTCCTCCTGGGGTTCATTGGGTGAAGAGTGCTTCCTTCCAGGTGGAATTTTTAAATGGTTGAATGCCAGGAGTATGAAGAAAATATATTGACTCTGAGACTTTATGAACTTTTGTTATGTGGGGCTTATGATTAATGTTATTAAGTTCAAGGACATTTTAGTTGGGGGCTTTTAATAATACGACAATCACAGACCTATGTTTCTGTTTTTATTTGTTTGTATGTGATTTTTATTTTATCTTGCAGTGAGAGTGCTAAGATTGTTTTTTCCCCTCACCTTTGCTGTGAGAGGGCTGAAGGAGGGGGGGAATTTTTTGTGTTAGGGTAGTGAGAGTTCCCCTTTATATTTATATTTATTTTATAATTATTTATTTCATTTGCTTTGTTTATTATCTTTATTTTATTTTTATGTGTTCTTTGTATGGGTTTTGAGGATTAGTTTTTGTTTAAGTTGATGTATTTTGTTTTAGTTTTAGCAATAATATGTGTTGGCCTGTAGGTTCCTCTGTGGTGCGCTATTCATCCTTCTCCTCTCTTCGCGCCCTCCGCCCTTTATATACAGTACCCCTCCTTTGCAATTTGAGACCTACCAGCTCTATAGAGCGCTGGGGATTGTTCGTAGGAGAATGGGGTGGGCGAACAGGTGAGGATGAATGAGCGTGGCCATCGTATCAGGGTTATTAAGTCCAGAAGGCACCCTGGGGCAAAATGGAATCCAGACAGGGGTTTCCCATGTCTGGTGCCCATACCCAAGGGCACTGCCGAATTTGGTGGGCAGATAGGTCGGACAACCTCCGAGGTTTGTCCAACTCGGGCGGTGCTATGCAATGCCAGGTCAGTTAGGAATAAGACCGCTATTATTATGGATCTTGTTGGCTCAGTTGACCTGGCTTGCATCACCGAGACCTGGCTGGATGAAAACTCTGGCCCCATATTGGAGGCCATGGTTCCGTCCAGGTATTCGGTGATACACCGCCCGAGATTGGACTGCAGGGGAGAGGGGGTTGCAGTCTGTTTTAAGACTAAATTGGGCCTCATGAATGTGGTAGTAGGTGAGGCTGAATCTTTTGAGTGTGTAGTTGTAGCAGGTGTAGGCGTTCGAATCATTCTCATCTACCGTCCACCCGGAGATGGGAAACGTTTCTTACAGGAAGTAGCAGACTTCCTCATCGATATGTCATTTGAGTCTCCCAGATTGATGGTTCTGGGTGACTTTAATGCCTGGAGCAATGATGAACTCTCGCAATTTGGGAACCACTTCCTCCTACTTATGTCTTCTTTGGGCCTTACACAGGTAGTTTCCACTGCTACACATAGATCTGGGCACTCTCTAGATTTAGTCTTCCTCTTAGGGATTAATTCATCTGACATGGGGTGGAACCAGTCGCGTGGTCTGACCACCACACCATGAGGTTCAATTTTTGCACCCCCTTAGAAGGCCTTCCCTTGTGGAGATGGTCAGGTACCGCCCATTGCGAAATGTTATTTCTCAGGGTCTTGCTGCGGTCCTTGATCTCTCATCCCCCGTGTTGGCTAGCAGTAATCCAGGGGAACTGGTATCGGTTTATAATACATCCGTTACGGTGGCCCTGGATTTTATTGCTCCTGTTCGTGAGCGCCTCTTATCCCTTCGCCCCAGATCCCCCTGGTTTGATGGGACACTGAGGGAGTTGCGGGGACAGGGGCGAAGGTTAGAGCAGTGCTGGCGCAAGTCCACCCTTGATGCCGACTGCCTTAGATTGATGGAACACTATTCTATCTATCAATCTGCAATCACCCATAAGAAGGCAGAATTTCTGTCCAGGGCGATTGCAGTTGCACAGAATCAACCGGCTCAGCTGTTTTGGACTGTGGACAGACTATGCAACCCAGCCTGTCTACAAGTCCAGAGAGCCTTTTCGCAAATGGAGTGCAATGAGCTCGCTCGGTTCTTTGCAAATAAGGTGGATGACATCAGGGCGGGCTTGCGCCTAGAAATCTCTAAGGGTGATGTCGTGGAACAATGCGAGCTCATAATGCCTAGTTTTTCCTTGGAGTTCCTTTTGCCAACCAGAGGTCGTGGATATTATGAAGAACACCCATAGTGTGCGGCCTATGAGCTGTAGTTTAGATCCTGGACCAACTCCCATCATTTTGGGTTGTCTTGAGATCATTGGCCCAGTTATGGTGTAGATAGTCTGGTGTTCCTTAGAGTCAGGTGAGTTTCTTAACTCCCTGAAAGAAGCAGTGGTTACACCTTTACTGAAGAAAGTTACTTTGGACCCAGACTGTTTTCAAACTACAGACCTGTCTCTAACCTTCCTTTTTGGGGAAGGTTATTGAGAAAATAGTGGCAGCCAATTGGAAGACCATTTAACCATCCATAATGTCTACGAATCCTTCCAATCTGGTTTTCGTAAAAGACACAGCACCGAGACTGCACTGGTTCGGGTGCTTAATGATCTTCTGAGGGCGAGGGATCAGAAGAGACGCTCTATTCTAGTTCTTCTTGATCTCTTATCAGCTTTTGACACTGTTGATCACTTGGTGTTGTTAGCACGCCTGAGGCAAATATGTGGAATGTCGGGAACTGTTTTAAAATGGTTCACTTCATTCCTTACCAGAAGAACACAGAGAGTTGTGTTGGGGGTTCATTCCTCTGCCCCAACTTCTTTGTTGTGTGAGGTGCCTCAGGGTTCAGTGCTGTTACCCATGTTATTCGCAGTGTATAGGCTGCCCCTGGGAGACATTATAAGATGGTATGGGCTGAGGTTTCACTGCTATGCAGATGACACGCAGCTATACCTGTCTTTTGTGCCTGACCAGGATGGAGCTCTCTCGGTGTTTAATAACTGTCTGGAAGAAATCCAAGGATGGACGGATTCTAGCTGGTTGAAGTTGAACTCAGAGAAGACAGAGGTATTGGTGGTGGACCCTGGTGGTCTGATAATGAGGCCGAAAGATGGCTCGCCCTCTGGAATTTTTCTTGACGGCGTGTCACTTCCGACCTCTGAATGGGTGTGCAACCTGGGGATTGTCCTAGATGACAAGCTGATCTTTCAATCTCCAGTGTCGGCCGTTGTCAGGACTTCCTTTTATCATCTTAGGAACATTGCCAGGGTGCATCACCTTGTTCCATCGGACTCTTTGCCAACGTTGGTCTACGCCTTTGTGTCCTTGTGGCTGGACTACTGCAACGCCCTTTACTTTGGCCTTTCTGGGGTGAAATCCGTCACCTTCAGCTGGTGCAGAACGCTGCAGCCAGGGTGTTGACTGGGACAAGGAGATCCAGTCATATCACCCCAGTACTGTGCAAACTGCACTGGCTTCCTATACGATGGCGGATCACCTTTAAAGTCATTTTATTGACTTTTAAAGCCCTTCACGATCAGGGTCCAACCTATCTGAAAGAACTTCTGGTGCCTTACTGCCCCAGCCGATCGCTATGCTCAGCTGAAGAGGGCTTGTTAGAGATTCCAAGAGTGAGTTTAAGATCTTCTGGCAGTAGA
The DNA here is from genome assembly GCA_016271365.2 of Neoceratodus forsteri. Classification (NCBI taxonomy): domain Eukaryota; kingdom Metazoa; phylum Chordata; order Ceratodontiformes; family Ceratodontidae; genus Neoceratodus; species Neoceratodus forsteri. Next base: position 1,119,390,604 of record CM057458.1, read on the forward strand.
GCTTTTTCTTATAGCTCCAACTCTTGGAATTGTTCACTGGCCAAGAAGTTAAGGAGTGCAATTCCTTGGAGGCATTTAAGAAAAATTTGAAAATCTACCTGTGGCGGAGCGCCTTCTTGGATGATTAATTGATATTTGAGTGTTAATATTATTCTTTGGATAGTATGGATGGTTTTATTGTAGGTTTTTAATATGTGATGTTGTTATGTATTTACTGTATTTGTATGTTTTATGTGATATTTTATATTGTGCTTTTTGACTTGTAAAGCGCTTTGAAATTTTAAAAAGCGCTTTAAAAATAAAGTTATTATTATTATCTATTTTGGGCTCCTGACAGGAAATTATGTCACTGAGGGTCTTGGCTGTCATTTTACTGTAGGTTAAATAGGAAATCATCTGTTCTATTAAGTGTGTTTTAAGGAGTTATTACACTACTTTCTACATTATATAATTGCTTTGTATGTGCATTGAAACTAGTGAGTTGTCACCTTCAAATTTCAAACTGTTAGTAAAAATCTTCAGAATTGCTTTGACCTCTAGGCTATACTGTCAGCTGATCATCAAAAACTACACATCCCAAGGCTGGCTGCGTGTTGCCAACAGGTATTGGGGCCCCGTATCAGGATATCTAACACTGGCTATGTTCATGTTAGTATAGATTTCTGGGGCTGCCACAACACCAACTTCTGTCCTTTTCCATTGCTTCTGTAACAGCCTTTTCTTTTACAATTCTGAGCGTGAACTCAGGACTTCAATGTGCAAACGTGGCTCCATACCTACTGGCCTGGCATCAAGGGGCCAGCCTTGAAATGTGTAGTTTTTTCATTATTAGCTGGCAGTACAGCCTTGAGAGCTGTGAACAAGTTTTTTTTAATCTAGAAGAATGTGTTTTGATTCCAACATGGTCTACTTGTATATTGTGGGTGGGATATTCAGACTGCGCCAAAAAGATGCGCAATAGAAGGAGCAGGCGCAAGTGCAGTGTGCCACTGCGCAATGTGCATGATATTCAAACCAAGCGCAGGCCAAGGTGCGCCTGTGCAACACAGCTGAATATCACACCACATGCATCATGGTGCAACCAGGGATGTGCAGTGGAGCAGGGCCGATGTGCAGTAGCACAACCAGTGATGCGCAGGGCCATGGACAGGAAGCAGGGGTGCACTAGCCATGGAAGCCACGGGTGGAGGAGCATGCAGCGGGCCAGACAGACCTACCCCCCCCCCCAGGCAACCCATGAACTGCACTACCAGAGGTAAACTGGATGGACCACCAGCCCATGAACCCAGCATCAACAGCAGAGACACGGTGCCCCAGCACACTCCACTGACAAGCAGCGACCGCAACACAGGGAGTGCTGGACCCTTCATTGCCACCACACCCCACCAATGCTGATCTCCCCCTGTACAGTGATCCTAAGACACCCGGCCAAGAAGCATCACCCAACAGTGCATGGCACAGAATGCATGCCACCACCGAGACAATGCAACCCTGTGCCCCATGGTGCCTTAAATGACAGCCCCACTGTGATCTCACAGCAGGCAACACCAACCACTGACGCAACAACAGCATACACAGTGCCCCCGTGCATGGCCCCCACCATGGCACAGCAGAGAGGTTGACCCTGCGTCAGTAGCCGAGGTACCCCGCATGTGATAAGATCTGCCCTGGATGCCACCACCAGCAGGACAGCACCCCGCACACCCACCCATGCACACTCCCTGTCCCAGCACTGGCCCCACCAGACAGCACAGCTGCCCACTGTGGTGCATGGAAGCATGCACCACACAAGATGCAACACGGGGTATGGACAAATCCTCCACCCTGTCACAAGGGTACCCGGATACAGGGCCACACATAGCAGGTCAACAGATGCCGCTGGTGCATGTTCAATGATGCTGTGTACCCATGGCCTGTACCCCACTATGGCACTGGTGAGCTAGCCATCTGATGCGTGCACCATGAATCTGTCCACCGCCAGCATGTAGCTGGAGCACATGTGACAGCAGACCACAGACACCAGCAACAGTATGAAGAGGGGACAACAGCATAGTGTCACCCAAGGCAGACATGCAATAAACCTGGAGACAGGATGCTAGCTGCCATGGCGCCATGCCTAGAGGGTGGCTGGCATGGACAGCCACCAATGTCATGCCAGTAGACATGCATGGGGGGGTCAGCATGACCACGCATACCACAGACATGCAAGGGGCTCAGCCGCATGGGCCAGGTACTGACTGACGAGGCAGCAGGGACACAGCGCATGCACCTGGGACCACTGCACACGGGCATCCAGTGCACAGGGCACAACACACATACCACAGACAGGGACCATGGCCCCCACCCGCACCAGGAGAGGGGCCCTGCCAGACACACACACATGCCCAGGCCTGCAATACCCCTGACGCCATGCACACCACTGCAGCAAAGCACCATACGCCCACTGCAAATCAGAGACCACCACAATTGTCATATAAAACATGAATATAACTAAAATGGAAACAGTATAAACATCAACAACAACAGAACTATGTACAAAGTGGGGGGGCAGGGCTACAACTCAGGTGGGGATGGGCATGTGGCAAGGGAGAACATCAAGGAGTGGAACAAAGGGGTGTGAGGGACCATCCAGGGGGAATGCACAGCATGTACGCTGCAGGCCCTACTGGCGGCCCCTCTCTTCTCTGCGGTCTCTGGTGCTGCCTGTGCCTCTACTGGTCACCATGTGCCATACCCTGGAGCAGCTCCAGAGTTGACCGGGCCACCTGGAGGAGCTCCTGGATGTGTCGCTCCAGGGTTGTCCAGCATTGTTCACCTAGGACAAGAGAGCGAGTCAGTACATGTGACTGGCCAGACCCCCGCAGCCCACCCAATGTGCATGGCATACAGCTGTGGGCCTTACCCCTGTTATGGCATGCGACCACCCACAGTGGCCTCGCCCACAAGACTCATATACCCAGGCACCCATAGCCATGCAAAATGCTGCACAACTCCACCACCCATGCACTGCACAGCACCAACGTGGCCGTACAGTGTCATGGCTATGCAGTGTGATGGCAGTGGCACAGCAATGAGCCCAGTGCATACACAGCCCACCTGAGACACCCAACCACGCATGCAGTGCCACAGGACAACACGGAGTGCACCATGTTACATGCACGGCAGTGGGGCCATGTGTGGGGGGCCATGCCCCACCACCACCCCTGCAACCCACCATGCACAGATGTAAGGGGAAACACGGCACTCACCTGCACCCTGGTCAGCAGGGTGTTGCTGACCCCATGGCACCACCACTGTGCCCTGGCTGCAAGGCCACACCACCCACTCCATCCTGCTGTCCCTGTTCACAGGCCAAATGGGTCCTATGGTGATCGTCTGGGCCTAGGGTGCAAATATGGGGAGGGAAACATCAGTACAGGTCAGTAACATAGCCCCCCCTTGCTGTGTGCATGCCCACACAGCCCAGCCATGACACGGTGGAGGTTGTACACGAGGCACAACCACCACTGGCAACACAGGTAGGCCCCCCCCGCAGCATCACCTGATGGCCACCACGATACCTGGATGGACAGATACTAACAGTGATGTGATGGAGCACCTACCTGGCAGTGGCATGGTGCCCTGCCGGGCACATGCCTGCAGCCACCCCAGGCAGTCAGGGTCCTGCTGCTGCAGGTCGCCATAATGGTGGCGACACTGCTCCACCATTCTGCTGCACCCTGTTGCCTCCTCCAGGCCCTCTGCAACCTCCTGCCACACTGCAGTTCATGGCCTCAGAAGGGGGTACCTGCCCAAAGAGGGAACCAGTGTGTGACTCCACCAAGGCCACCAGGTTCACGAGCTCGACAGCTGTCCAGATGGGTGCTCTGGTGTGTGGCATGGTGCAGTCTCAATCTGCATCAAAATGGTGCCCTGTAGTGCACGTGCCCTATGTGTGGAGGCAGCGCAGTACTGCACTGCCAGTCGCTATCGCGCTGTCACCGGACTGTGCAATAGGGGTGCAGCCATGCATACACATGGCACCTAGAAAAAAAAAGGTCAGCCGCAGGGTCAAGGGTCTGTCCGCACAAGGAGCATCATAGCACTATTGGGACACCCTGTGTGTAGCACGGTAGGGTGCATGTGTGTGACACCCTGCAGTGGCCTACCATCCTGTGGCACCATGGCGCCCACGGTGCACCATGGCATGAGCACCCCGGGCATACAGCACACTTGTGCCACAGGCACAGTGGTGGCCATGCCCTGTACTGCCTCCTATGCACAGCACGTCTGCAGCGCCACTAGAGTCAGCGTCAGCACCCCAGGCATGCATGGTGCGGTGCTGATTGCGCACGTCACAGTGGTGCGCCATAGCCTGAGCACACTCAACAACATTGCGCAAGGCACAACAGCGCAATATTCAGCCAGGATATGCAAATCAGTTCATGAGCCATTCCTCGGTGCATCCAATTACAGATGCACCTGCTCTCATTTGCATGCGTTGCGCTATAAGTATGCAACCTGAGGCTGCATGGACCATGGATCGGTATTACAGTCCCTTGAGGTAGGTTGCATGCTGTTGGGATGTGGGGACAGTGGTCTGGGAGGGCTGTATGGGACTGCACAGTCCAAGGTAACACCTGTCTTTCCCCCAGGCACGAGCATGACTGAGTGAGAGGAAGAGGAGGAGCAGGGAAGAGTGAGAAGGAGGAGGCCCAACTTCACTAGGGCTGAATCTGATGTCCTGTTTGAGGCATATCTCGACAGGAAACCGCTGCTTAGCGGACAGCAGGGAATGCTACTGGCCCATGCTGTGGTGTGGGGTGAGGTGACACATGCCGTAAACAGCAGGGCAGCCACCAGTGGTTCATGCAGGAGAGCAAAAAGAAGGTTGGCATGGACAGGAGGCAGATTAAGGATAAGGTGGCTGCCATCAGGGTGGCACATGCTGCCACCAGTGGGGACCAACAGGACGTAACCCGCCTGATGCCATGGGAGGAGCAGATGGCCAGCAGCATACAGCGTAGTGCCGTCGAGGGCATTCCTGGTGGTGGCTTCCAGACAGGTGGCAGCCCATCACTACATGGTAGGTCCAGTGCTGTCGGTGTGTGTGGGTGGTGGAGGGCATGCCGCAGGGCCGGGAGGAGCCACTAATGGTACTGTGTTCCTTTACATCTCCTGAGCATCTACATGGGGCAGCGGTGGTGGGTGTGTCCACTGAGGGGGTGGCCCTGGACACAGAGGAATGCCCATCCAACTCCATAGGTGTTCGAGAGACCATCCAAGTGCATACCTGCATGTCTTTCCAGACTGATGTGGGTGGTGCGAGTGTGGACATGGCCCTGCCCGTGTCCCAGTGTGACACCACCCCCGCTGTCCAGTGTGCTGGGACACAGATTGGGGCTGGATCCAGCACCGATGATGATGATGGGACACACATCCCGGACAGTGATACATGTGAGACATAGGATGGTCCCACAGCAGGCAACTGCCCCGGGCAGTTCGGCGGGTGATGCTGTCGTGGCTGCCTGTGCAACAACCCATTCCCAGCCTGTGTCTGCATGCCCCAGTGGGGCAGCACTGGTGTGCATCCAGGGAGGTGGGGTTGTTGCTGCTGCTGCGTCAGTGCCAGTGCTCCCTGGAAATCTGCAGCCAGAGGGGCAGCGCTGGCAGTTGGCCAGTGACAATGGGGGGACAGTGTTGGGGCAGTGGCAGTGCACCGCATGTGGATGTACCCCAGAATGGCACTAGTGTGCAGCGCCCAACGTCAAGGGGTGCTGGGAAATAGGGCCAGAAACATCACGGGGGACAGCATGCTGGACAAGCAGATGACCCCTTGGACGACCTCAGCCATCGTCTCCAAACCTCAGTTGATCATCAGATGCGGCTCGTGATAGCGGTGGATGCACTCAGTGCAGTTCTGTGCCAGGCAGAGGAGCAGTGCAGCAGGGACCACCGCTTGCTCCTGGCAGAGTTGATCCAGCAGCGGGCGGATGTGACCACTGCCAATGATAGGCAGACCACTGCAATGGTGACTGTCATGGCTACACTAGTCACCCAGTTGGGTGCCCAGCTGCCGCAGACCCCGCACAGTGCTATGTATACCTCCTGTTCCTGACATCGTGTGACCCCTGCTATGTCGACACCCCGGTTCAGCTGTGGGCATACTGAATATACCTGGTGTGGGCATGTTCAGTGGCCTGCAGACCCCGGCACAGACATGGTCGCATTCACACAGTGTCACCCCTGGGGGCCCGTCAGTGCCACCCCCCGCAACTGTGGTGGCTGAGGTACTGTGCCACATGACTGACCTGTCTCCCACCATGGCCACTGTCTGCCGCTGCCCTGTGTGTACTGTGGTGTTCATTGTGCGATGCACAGGTGAGGTTCCCAGCCCTGCACACACATGGTCCCTGTGCACACCCTCCCAGCTGCTGGCTACTGTGGCGTGTGCATGATGATGCCTGCATAGCACTGTCTGCCACTGTGCAATGGTGCCCAGCATCTGAGGCTCGCACAGTGCCAGTCACTGGGCATGGTTGTGTGTGGTCCTGTGAGAGTGTGGGGGTGCCTGTTGGGGTGGACGTGCCGGTTGTCCTTTGGGCATGTGTTGTGGTGTGTGTGCGTGTGTGTGCACATGACTTGTTCAGCCCTGCCCATCCCTGCCGCCATGTGCAGTCCCCCGCTCATTCCCATTCCCTTTACGCCGTCCACCCCGGTGTCCACCCCTGCCTGTCTGTGGGCTGTGTCCTTTCCATAGGTGGTTGCACATGGCCCCGTTGCCTACCTGTGTTGTCCAAAGTGCTCCTCTGCGATGATGTCCCGGTGCTGCTGAGCCATCCGGACCAGCCGGGGGTCCCATCACCTAGGTGGTAGCTGCCCTACACCAGCTGGACCGGCATCCTCATCATCCTCACTGCTGCCCCCCTCTTCAACCTCAATGGCTATCCCACAGTCGATGACCATGTTGTGCAGGACACAACAGGCCAGGAATAACCCACAGGCCTTTGAGGGGCTGTACTGTAGAGCACGTGTGCAGGCACCAGAACCATGCCTTCAGCAGCCCGAACACCCACTTGATGACATTCCATATTGTGGCGTGTGCCTCATTGTACTGTTGCTGCACTGGGGTCATGGGGCACCAGTATGGTGTGAACAGCCAGGGCAGTAGCGGGTAACCACTGTCACCTGTGTGTACAAGGGAGACATTAGCATGGTGGTCTGCGTCACTATGCCATGGGCCATCATGACCAATACCCATGGCACCCCTGACAATGCCCCCCCCCAACTCTGCACCCATTGTCAGGTATGCTATGCATACTCACCTACTAGATGGCCAGTGGGGATGTCCCCACTCTCAAGCTAGTGGCACAGTGCAGACTGGTGCCAGATGAAGGCATTGTGTGCTCCCCCAGTGTGCGTGAAACAGATATTGATTATGTGCCCCCTGGCATCGCACACCACCTGGCAGTTGATACTCGGGTAGCCCTTGTGATTGATGTATGCCACATGCTTCTGGCCAGGTGGCATGTGGATGCCTACATGGGTGCAGTCAATGGCCCCGAGCATGCCAGGCAACCATGCAACCCTGTGAAGCTCCTGTATCTGTGCATTGCACTCCGCCTGTGTGCTGGGGAAATGGATGTACTCCACAGCATGTGGCAGCAGTGCGCTGAGGAATTGTGTGAGTAGGCATGACCCGGCTGACTGGGTTATGCCTGTCATGTCCCCCATTGGTCTCTGGAAAGTGCCTGTGGTGAGCAGGCACATGACAGCTGTGTGACCTTTGTCTCCACTGACAGTGTGTTGCTCCGTCGTGTGGGTGCCTGCATCTCTTCACTGCACAGCTCACAGAGCCACCTCAGAATCACCCAGTTCAGGTGGTGCCGGCCCACAATCTCAGTGTCAGTGTCCTATTTGAAGGTGGTGCGGGCTCGGTACTGCCTGTTCTGGGTATACTGCCAACGGGCCCTTCCATGGCCGCGCCTCCCTGCTGCCTGCCTTTTCACACTCCTCATTACCAGGTGGCACTGGCCATGTCCCTGGCTGGTGTCCCCACCGGGCAGCTGTCCTCCTGTTCCCCCCGCTGTGTGTTGCTGGTACTGCCCCTGCATCGGGTTCACCTGTGGCTGTCCTGCCTCTTGCCACTGCCCTCTGTTGACTGTGGCTCTCTCAGGCCCTATCGTGCACACTGGCATGGGCACAGCCACTCCTACTCTCACTCAGGCACACCTCCAGTGGGCCCTGTCCAACATCTGGCTACACCTGCATCCTGCTTCCTGTCTTGCCTCCCTACCACTCTGTCTCCGCCCTCCCACCTGTGGCTCCCCTATGGAGCATTCTTCCTCCCCTCTCTTGCTCCCTTTTATTGTGGCTCACTTCCACTGTCACACAACTTCCACTTGCTCCACTACCGCACATGTCGCATGCTGATGAATATAGCACTGCACATGTTATTCCTGGTTCCGCCCCCTGCAGTTGTGCATGCATTCATTACTGTTGAGCTGTGGCGCATTGCTTGTTATGCTGCGCTGCTGCTCCCGCTGAATATCGCACCATGGCAAAATTTCTGCACAGCTCTCAAGGTTGTACTGCCGGGTAATAATGAAAAACTATGTATTTCAAGGCTGGCCCCTTGATGCCAGGCCAGTAGGCATGGAGCCACATTTGCATCTTACAGATCTGAGTTCACACCCAAAATTGTAATAGAAAAGGCTGTAAGAGAGGGAATAGAAAAATACAGAAGTTGGTGCTGTGGCAGCCTCAGAAATTTGTGCTGACATGAACACAGTTAGGGTTAGATATCCTGATATGGGGTCCCAATACCTGTTGGCAAAACAGATCCAGCCTTGAGATATGTAGCTTTTGATGATCAGCTGGCAATATAGCCTAGAAGTTAAAGTTCTGAAGATGGATTATTTTTACTAACAGTTTGAAAAGTAAAGGTGATAACTCACTAGTTCCAGTGCATATACAAAGCAATTATTATAAATGTAGAAAGTGTTGTAATAAAACCTTGAAACATACTCAATAAAACAGACTATTTCCTATTTAACCTACAGTCAAAGATGAGCTAAGACCCTTGGTGACATCATTTCCTGTCAAGAGCCTAAAACAGATGGCTGCCCTTAGCCCTTAATTACATAGAGAATAATAGATAAGCAACTGTGTGTTATGGATTTTTTTTGTACACCCAAGGTGTGTGATAACCCATAAACCTCGAGAACAAAGCTCAAAAGGTTTGAGGTCATCACACCAAGAATGTGTAAAAAAAATCCATGAACACACAGTTGCTTATTTTTAATTTTTTATACTTATTGGTGCAGGGTTTGTTAGTGTCTCAGTTTGTCCCCCACCTACACACACACACACACACACACACACAATGTGTCACAGCAGACACTGTCTCTCAGAGATGGACATGCACATGAAACTTTACTTTTTATATTTTTTTTAATGAAATGATACTGCAGACTGCAAGGAAGCAGTCAGATTTGTGAGTGCGGTGGGTCAATCACAATCTCCGACCGAAGCTCAACAACGGCCATCTGTGAGCGCACTGGGTCAGCAGAAGCCTCGACCAAAGTGCGACCACTTCAGGATCAACCAGATCTTTTTTTTTGTCAAATTATTTACCCCTATAGGCAGGATTAACCTGATAAAAATAACTTACTGCAGCGGGGTAGAATTACAGTACTTGACACAGAGTAGGCTGTTGATAGCGAAGGGAAATTTTGCTGCCGTGTTTTTCAATATGTTCAGCCTGCCCACAGAGGGAGTAAGGGCCAATAACGTTGCATGCTACAGATGAGTGACAGTGTTACTGAGATAATGTTTTAAGAAACGCCGTAATAACTCGATTTTGAGTTATTACGGCATTTTGGAGACTGTGAAAACAAGTTGATAAAGGAGGTTACCAGTAATTATAGGCTGATTTACATATGAATAACTCTTGACTGCAAATACTCACAGATAAACACATTGGCTCACTCAAATTAGCTTTCTATGGGCTTTCAGGCATTAAGAAATCCTGTAGTTGACAGTTCCCCTTTAACCCATGGGTCTGCACCCCATTTACAGTAACCGGATGCATGTGCTCCCTCATATTTACAGGCATGCTTTCAGGGATACACAAACAACCCAACTCTGTTCAAGCACCACTTTGGCCACTCTGCCTTTTTAGGACACTGTCTAGCAAGGTGCCCTGGCTGTTTTATCCGATAAATCCTTTTTTTAACCTGGGTCTTCCCCCTTTCTGTGGAGGCAGTGAGGGATTTAGCTGCCCTAAAGGTGCACTTTTCCACTTCTGTGCTGCCACACCAGCCCCACACCCTTTCAGAACAGGCCTGTTCCTGGCATAGCGATCCAAGAGCTCAGCAGCCTGCTGCGCTGTTTTGGGGTTTCGATCCTCTATCCAGGTTTTTAGCTCTGCTGGGCTACCCCAAAAGAACTGCTCCAGCAACATAACTTCTGCAATTTTTTTCCACAGAATTTTCTTCTATTCGCTCCCACCAACATTTCAGAAACTGACGTTGCTTTGTTGTGAGTTCCTCATAGATCATGTTAGGGTTTCTCTGGAGCTTATGGAACTTAACACTGTATGCTTCAGGAGTTAATTCATACTTTTTAAGTAAGGCAAGTTTCTCATAATCATTACTGTCCTGATTGTCCATTTGGCTTAGCACTTCACATCCCTTCCCAGTAAGTAGTGAGGATAGCTAGAAGCTCCAGGACTCCCTGGGTATTTTTGCCTGAACACAGACCTTTTCAAACAAATTTAGCAATGCAGTCATAACGTCCCCCTCTTTAAATTCAGCTATTAATTTTGAATGTAACTTATACTCCAGACCTGGAGTTTCAGGCTCATCCTTGCTACTTACTTCCTCTGGCATTGGTCGTTGGAGTCATAGCTTTTCCAGTTCAAACTCCCTCTGCTGCTGTTTTCTCTTTCCTTGACCTGTCTCTCTCTGAAGCAGACTTTCTCTTTCCTCTGCCTATCACTGACACTGCTTTTCCTTGCAACTGCTTCTTGAACTTGATAATCACTAGTGACTTGATGCACTCCACACCATGCAAGAAAACAGCAGCAAAGACAAACAAGATGCCGGGATGCATATCTAGGAGGATCAGTAGTAGGAGAGAGGAGGTTATACTGCCCTTGTACAGGTCACTGCTAAGGCCCCATCTAGAGTATGGAGTTCAGTACTGGTGCCCACACCTCAAAAATGACATTAACCTACTGGAGAATGTCCAAAGGAGGGCTGCAAAGATGATAGCTGACCAGCAGGGTATGGCATACAAGAAGAGATTGAGGGGACTGAACATGTACTCCCTGGAAGACAGGGGAGAGAGAGAGAGAGGGGACATGATTGAGCACTTCAAGTATTCAAAAGGGATAAATAAGGTTGATAAGAAGAGTCTCTTTAAGCTGAGTGGCAACAATAGCACAAGGGGGCACAGTCTTAAGCTGGAGGGTGGGAGGTTTAGGAGGGAGATCAGAAAGCACTTCTTCACAGAGAGGGTGGTGCACACTTGGAATGTGCTGCAGGAAGAGGTCATCTGATTGAAGACAGTGGGAAGCTCTAAGAGAGGCTGGGATAGGCATGGGGGAAGGTAAGGAGGATGTGAGGAATGTGGAGGAAGGGCAGAGACATTAGCTCAAGCTGTGGACCCTGCAATATGACCAGACTTGATAGACCAAATGGCCTTCTGCTGGCTTCTTCTTATGTATGCATGTTTGTATGTATTGCTTCACACACGAACCATGCACAAGGCAATAGTGATGCTTTCAGCTGAATAAATACCAATACACAAAAGCTGAAGCACACACAAACCCCAATAATAATCAGATCTGGAGCATATAACATAATTTTATTACACCAGTAAAACCGCTTGACGCGTTTCGGACAAAAGTCCTTTATCAAAAGCTAAAAGACAATACACACCACACAATTAAATACCAAACCACCCATTACATCACCATGACGAATTTCAAAATCATTGGTACAACAATTAATCAGCATACCCTATATGTTAACTCTTAAAGGCATAAAGATGCAATACTATAACACATAGAAAACAGTTAAAATACTATCGAAAATTACAATTTAAATATTAATTTATCTACTTTCCAAATATGGTTTTAATTCCAAATGTGCATTAATGCCTGGTTTCTTATAGGCATGTAACCGTAAAATCCATTCATTTTCCTTTTTTAAAATTTTATTGCGGTAATTATTGCCTCGCAGACCATGGAAAATCTTTTCTATTCCTAAAACTTAAACCCATGTTTCTAATCTCTCTGTTTTCATAAATATGTGCTGCTGTTGCATAAGTCAGATCTTGTTTGTTGATCGCTCTAACATGTTCCAAAACTCTAATCTTGAAGGCTCTTTCTGTTTTACCCACATAAAATGCTCCACAATTACATCTTGCTAAATAAATAACCCCCTGAGTGATGCATGTAATTAATTGTCTAATATCAAAGATCTTGCCTGGATGATTACTAACACTGAAGTCCTTCTCTTTTAAAATATGGTTACATGCACTACAGTTTTTACACTGTACACAACCCGTGTAATTTACCAACCAACTATTGGTGTGGTTTACTGCAGCTGTAAAATGACTTCTTACTAAGGTATCTTTCAATGTGGGAGCATGTCTAAAAGTTAGAATCGGGGCTTGGGCAGACACTTCGCATAAACCAGCTTCTGCTGTAAGTACTTGCCAGTGTCTCTTAATTATTTGTCCAATCTCTCGGCTTTGGGAACTAAAAGTAGTTACAAAATGAAATCTTTTATTATTGTCTAACATCTCATTTCTATCCAATAACAGATCCTTTAAATCTACCAAAACTGCTACCTGATACCCTTTATCAATAGTTTTCTCAGTGTAACCTCTATTACTAAGTCGATTTTTTAGGGCAGTTGCTTCTATTTCAAAATCAGTCTCTTTACTACAATTTTGTTTTAATCGAAGGAACTGTCCTTTGGGAATGTTCTCTTTCGTATGTGATGGATGGCAACTTGTGGCAAACAATAAAGTATTTCCATCTGTAGGTTTTCAAAACAAATTAGTGGTAACTCGACCCTCTTTATCATGAATAATCTGCATATCCAAATAATTCACTGATTCCATACTCACATTATGAGAGAATTTTAAATGTGGGTTTGTACTATGCAAAAAATCAACAAATTCTTCCAACATTTTTACATTTCCTTTCCAGATTAATATAATGTCATCAATAAAAAGTTTCCACAACAATACATTATAGAAAAATGGATTCTTGTTATTGTTGAAAACAACTTCATATTCCCACTGACCCACATACAAACTAGCCACTGATGGTGCACAGGTAGCCACCATAGCAGTTCCCTTTGTCTAAAAACAGTCCCATCGAAAGCAAAAATATTTTCAGTCAAGACATGTTCAAGAAATTTTAGAAGTACAACAATTTCCTCATCACTTTTATCCCCAGATGTATTCAAAAAATAGGCAGCAGTATCCATTGCCCCATCGTGTGGTACATTGGTGTAAAGCGCTTCAATATCAAGTGTCACTAACAAGCAGTCATTCCCTATTGACATCTCTTCTAACACTTTTAAAACATCTTTAGTATCCTTAACATATGATTGGAGTTTTTTCACATAATTAATAAGAGTAGAGTCTACAAACTGGGAAAGGGGTTCCGTTAAACTCCCAAGGCCGCTCACTATCGGACGACCAGGGGGATTTAAACTATCCTTGTGTATTTTGGGTATTACGTAAAAAGTGGGTCTAACTGGATGTTCAACTTTGAGAAACTTTCTAATCTGATTGGTTATAACACCCTTTTTAAATGCCTCATCTATTGTTTCATCAATGCATGTTTTATATTCGCACACAGGATCAAAACTCAATTTCTCATAGAACTCTGTATCATTAAGTTGTCTCATAACTTCCTGTTTATATTTCCCCACGTCCCATAATACCACACAACCCCCTTTGTCAGCTTGTTTGATAACAATGTTCGAGTCATTTCATAGAGACTTCATAGCTGCACGTTCATTCCGTGTTAAATTATTAAATTGCGTGCAAGGTGGGTTGTCGAATAGTTTCGCCAAATCTCTTTCACACAGGTCTCTAAAGACACTAACTGCACTGCAGAGGGGTGGATCAAACACAGAGTTTGATTTGAAAACCTTTTTATGAGCAGAGGGGTAGGTCATAATGTCAGAAGTAAAGTTACTATCAGCGTGTTTATTGAAAAATGCTTTCGTATATAAGTTCCTGCACATAAGATGCAAATCAATAATAGTTTGTGCAGGATTCGACAGGGTAGTTGGTGAAAAGCTCAAGCCTTTCTGAAGTAACATTGTTTCAGATGGAGTCAATATATGATCTGAAAGATTTATAATCTGAATGTCTCCACTCACCTCCTCGTTGTCCTGGCGTTCCACCTGTTGCCATTCCGTTTCCAATTGTACGGCCCCCTCTGCTCACAATAATTTGCATTTCTCCTGTCCCCTTCTTGTGCATTTGTCAAAGTTGAACATCCAGTTAGACCCACTTTTTACGTATTATCCAAAATACACAAGGATAGTTTAAATCCCCCTGGTCGTCCGATAGTGAGCAGCCTTGGGAGTTTAATGGAATCCCTGTCCCAGTTTGTAGACTCTACTCTTATTAATCATATGTTAAGGATACTAAAGATGTTTTAAAAGTGTTAGAAGAGATGTCAATAGGGAATGATTGCTTGTTAGTGACACTTGATATTGAAGCGCTTTACACCAATGTACCACATGATGGGGTAATGGATACTGCTGCCTATTTTTTGAATACATCTGGGGATAAAAGTGATGAGGAAATCGTTGTACTTCTAAAATTTCTTGAACATGTCTTGACTGAAAATATTTTTGCTTTCGATGTGACTGTTTTTAGACAAATAAAGGGAACTGCTAGGGGGGCTACCTGTGCACCATCAGTGGCTAGTTTGTATGTGGGTCAGTGGGAATATGAAGTTGTTTTCAACAATAACAAGAATCCATTTTTCTATAATGTATTGTTGTGGAAACGTTTTATTGACAACATTATATTAATCTAGAAAGGAAATATAAAAATGGAAGAATTTGTTGATTTTTTGCATAGTACAAACCCACATTTAAAATTCTCTTATAATGTGAGTATGGAATCAGTGAATTATTTGGATGTGCAGATTATTCATGATAAAGGGGGTCGAGTTACCACTAATTTGTTACCACTAATCCTGCACAAACTATTATTGATTTGCATCTTATGTGCAGGAACTTAAATATGAAAGCATTTTTCAATAAACACGCTGATAGTAACTTTACTCCTGACATTATGACCTACCCCTCTGCTCATAAAAAGGTTTTCAAATCAAACTCTGTGTTTAATCCACCCCTCTGCAGTGCAGTTAGTGTCTTTAGAGACCTGTGTGAAAGAGATTTGGAGAAACTATTCGACAACTCACCTTGCACTCAATTTAATAATTTAACACGGAATGAACGTGCAGCTATGAAGTCTCTAAGAAATGACTCGAACATTGTTATCAAACAAGCTGACAAAGGGGGTTGTGTAGTATTATGGGACGTGGGGAAATATAAACAGGAAGTCATGAGACAACTTAATGATACAGAGTTCTATGAGAAATTGAGTTTTGATCCTGTGTGGGAATATAAAACATGCACTGATGAAACAATAGATGAGGCATTTAAAAAGGGTGTTATAACTGATCAGATTAGAAAGTTTCTCAAAGTTGAACATCCAATTAGACCCAATTTTTATGTATTACCCAAAATACACAAGGATAGTTTAAATCCCTCTGGTCGTCTGATAGTGAGCGGCCTTGGGAGTTTAACGGAACCCCTGTCCCAGTTTGTAGACTCTACTCTTATTAATTATGTGAAAAAACTCCAATCGTATGTTAAGAATACTAAAGATGTTTTAAAAGTGTTAGAAGAGATGTCAATAGGGAATGACTGCTTGTTAGTGACACTTGATATTGAAGCGCTTTACACCAATGTACCACATGATGGGGCAATGGATACTGCTGCCTATTTTTTGAATATATCTGGGGATAAAAGTGATGAGGAAATCATTGTACTTCTAAAATTTCTTGAACATGTCTTGACTGAAAATATTTTTGCTTTCGATGGGACTGTTTTTAGACAAATAAAGGGAACTGCTATGGGGGCTACCTGTGCACCATCAGTGGGTAGTTTGTATGTGGGTCAGTGGGAATATGAAGTTGTTTTCAACAATAACAAGAATCCATTTTTCTATAATGTATTGTTGTGGAAACGTTTTATTGACGACATTATATTAATCTGGAAAGGAAATGTAAAAATGTTGGAAGAATTTGTTGATTTTTTGCATAGTACAAACCCACATTTAAAATTCTCTTATAATATGAGTATGGAATCAGTGAATTATTTGGATGTGCAGATTATTCATGATAAAGAGGGTCGAGTTACCACTAATTTGTTTCGAAAACCTACAAATGGAAATACTTTATTGTTTGCCACAAGTTAGCCATCGATCACCATCTGAAAGAACATTCCCAGGACAGTTCCTTTGATTAAAACGAAATTGTAGTAAAGAGACTGATTTTGAAATAGAAGCAACTGCCCTAAAAAATCGACTTAGTAATAGAGGTTACACTGAGAAAACTATTGATAAAGGGTATCAAGCAGCAGTTTTGGTAGATAGAAAGGATCTGTTATTGGATAGAAATGAGACGTTAGACAATAATAAAAGATTTCATTTTGTAACTACTTTTAGTTCCCAAAGCCGAGAGATTGGACAAATAATTAAGAGACACTGGCAAGTACTTACAGCAGAAGCTGGTTTATGCGAAGTGTCTGCCCAAGCCCCGATTCTAACTTTTAGACATGCTCCCACATTGAAAGATACCTTAGTAAGAAATCATTTTACAGCTGCAGTAAACCACACCAATAGTTGGTTGGTAAATTACACGGGTTGTGTACAGTGTAAAAACTGTAGTGCATGTAACCATATTTTAAAAGAGAAGGACTTCAGTGTTAGTAATCATCCAGGCAAGATCTTTGATATTAGACAATTAATTACATACAACACTCAGGGGGTTATTTATTTAGCAAGATGTAATTGTGGAGCATTTTATGTGGGTAAAACAGAAAGAACCTTCAAGATTAGAGTTTTGGAACATGTTAGAGTGATCAACAAACAAGCTCTGACTTGTGCAACAGCAGCACATATTTATGAAAACAGAGAGAGATTAGAAACACATGGGTTTAAGTTTTTAGGAATAGAAAAGATTTTCCATGGTCTGCGAGGCAGTAATTACCGCAATAAAATTTTAAAAAAGGAAAATGAATGAATTTTACGGTTACATGCCTATAAGAAACCGGGCATTAATGCACATTTGGAATTAAAACCATATTTGGAAAGTAGATAAATTAATATTTAAATTGTAATTTTTGATAGTATTTTAACTGTTTTCTATGTGCTATAGTATTGCATCTTTATGCCTTTAAGAGTTAACATATAGGGTATGCTGATTAATTGTTGTACCAATGATTTTGAAATTCGTCATGGTGATGTAATGGGTGGTTTGGTATTTAATTGTGTGGTGTGTATTGTCTTTTAGCTTTTGATAAAGGACTTTTGTCCGAAACGCGTCAAGCGGTTTTACTGGTGTAATAAAATTATATTATATGCTCTGGATCTGATTATTATTGGGGTTTGTGTGTGCTTCAGCTTTTGTGTATTGGCATTTATCCAGCTGAAAGCATCACTATTGCCTTGTGCATGATTTGTGTGTGAAGCTTTGAGTTTTTTGAACCGTTGCACAGACTGTGCCTATTTTAGCAGTTATTCCAGTGTGATATCTGGATTTCACCCCTCGATACCGTGTGAGCGCCTTTGGATATCATGAATACGAGAGGAGTGACACCAAGTGATCAGACTCAATGTGAGAACCCTCTTTTTTATGTTGAAAAACTACTTACGGATACGAATACAGCAAATCCATTCTTAATAGATATCAGTGATTCTGAATCTATCTCTATTGATGCTCATTCATTAAAAGGTATGTTTAGAGAATTGGAGAAAACTATGCAACAAATAAGGAAGATCTTCTGGAATGTTACTAACTTGGAAGCATAGTTACATCTTAAAAGAATTCCAAGAGGACTCAGATTGATTAAAAACCCTGCATTTGGGACAGACAACGTTAATTTTATGCAGGAGTGGGAGAACATTCTGAGTGAAGCTAGTAGTAGATTAATGGAATTAATTATAAAGTATAGTAAAGAAAGAGAAGTAGTACTTAAAAATGACCTGAAACAAATCGAAAAAGAAGTTTTGAAATTTAAAGATACAGAAGGTTTTGATTTATGCAACAAAAGACTGCAAGAATGTATTAATAGACTGGATTGGGAACTAAAAAGTGCTAAGCAGACCAAATTTATTCGAGATAAGGGTGACTACGAAAATCATCGGGTTTATTCATGGAAAAAGGAAACTAGGAAGGGGATTTTGAAACAACCAGCTCGTGTCTCTTTCAGCTACAGTACAGAGGAGAGTGGTTCAGAAGGGGACGATAACACTCCTTCATCAAGTCGTTTTTTTCATAGAGATCAGGAAAATTTCGAGCAACCACTACAACAAGAACTACGACGGAGCCCCAGGTTGGTGAATTACGGTATGGCAAATGCACAAGAAGGGGACAGAAGAAACACAAATTATCACGAGCAGAGGGGGCGGTACAATTGGAAACGGAATGGCAACAGGTGGAATGCCAAGGACAACAAGGAGGTGAGTAGAGACATTCAGATTATAAATCTTTCAGATCATATATTGACGCCATCTGAAACAACGTTACTTCAGAAAGGCTTGAGCTTTTCACCAACGACTCTGTCGAATCCTGCACAAACTATTATTGATTTGCATTTTATGTGCAGGAACTTAAATGTGAAAGCATTTTTCAATAAACGCGCTGATAGTAACTTTACTTCTGACGTTATGACCTACCCCTCTGCTCGTAAAAAGGTTTTCAAATCAAACTCTGTGTTAAATCCACCCCTCTGCAGTGCAGTTAGTGTCTTTAGAGACCTGTGTGAAAGAGATTTTGAGAAACTATTCGACAACCCACCTTGCACCAATTTAATAATTTAACACGGAATGAATGTGCAGCTATGAAGTCTCGACGAAATGACTCGAACATTGTTATCAAACAAGCTGACAAAGGGGGTTGTGTGGTATTATGGGACGTGGGGAAATATAAACAGGAAGTCATGAGACAACTTAATGATACAGAGTTCTATGAGAAATTGAGTTTTGATCCTGTGTGGGAATATAAAACGCACTGATGAAACAATAGATGAGGCATTTAAAAAGGGTGTTATAACTGATCAGATTAGAAAGTTTCTCAAAGTTGAACATCCAGTTAGACCCACTTTTTATGTATTACCCAAAATACACAAGGATAGTTTAAATCCCCCTGGTCGTCTGATAGTGAGCGGCCTTGGGAGTTTATCGGAACCCCTGTCCCAGTTTGTAGACTCTATTCTTATTAATTATGTGAAAAAACTCCGATCATATGTTAAGGATCCTAAAGATGTTTTAAAAGTGTTAGAAGAGATGTCAATAGGGAATGACTGCTTGTTAGTGACACTTGATATTGAAGCGCTTTACACCAATGTACCACATGATGGGGCAATGGATACTGCTGCCTATTTTTTGAATACATCTGGGGATAAAAGTGATGAGGAAATCGTTGTACTTCTAAAATTTCTTGAACATGTCTTGACTAAAAATATTTTTGCTTTCGATGGGACTGTTTATAGACAAATAAAGGGAACTGCTATGGGGGCTACCTGTGCACCATCAGTGGCTAGTTTGTATGTGGGTCAGTGGGAATATGAAGTTGTTTTCAACAATAACAAGAATCCATTTTTCTATAATGTATTGTTGTGGAAACATTTTATTGACGACATTATATTAATCTGGAAAGGAAATGTAAAAATGTTGGAAGAATTTGTTGATTTTTTGTATAGTACAAACCCATATTTAAAATTCTCTTATAATGTGAGTATGGAATCAGTAAATTATTTGGATGTGCAGATTATTCATGATAAAGAGGGTTGAGTTACCACTAATTTGTTTTGAAAACCTACAGATGGAAATACTTTATTGTTTGCCACAAGTTGCCATCCATCACATATGAAAGAGAACATTCTCAAAGGACAGTTCCTTCGATTAAAACGAAATTGTAGTAAAGAGACTGATTTTGAAATAGAAGCAACTGCCCTAAAAAATCGACTTAGTAATAGAGGTTACACTGAGAAAACTATTGATAAAGGGTATCAGGTAGCAGTTTTGGTAGATAGAAAGGATCTGTTATTGGATAGAAATGAGACATTAGACAATAATAAAAGATTTCATTTTGTAACTACTTTTAATTCCCAAAGCCGAGAGATTGGACAAATAATTAAGAGACACTGGCAAGTACTTACAGCAGAAGCTGGTTTATCTGAATGTCTGCCAAGCCCGATTCTAACTTTTAGACATGCTCCCACATTGAAAGATACCTTAGTAAGAAATCATTTTACAGCTGCAGTAAACCACACCAATAGTTGGTTGGTAAATTACACGGGTTGTGTACAGTGTAAAAACTGTAGTGCATGTAACCATATTTTAAAAGAGAAGGACTTCAGTGTTAGTAATCATCCAGACAAGATCTTTGATATTAGACAATTAATTACATGCAACACTCAGGAGGTTATTTATTTAGCAAGATGTAATTGTGGAGCATTTTATGTGGGTAAAACAGAAAGAGCCTTCAAGATTAGAGTTTTGGAACATGTTAGAGCGATCAACAAATACAATCTGACTTATGCAACACCAGCACATATTTATGAAAACAGAGAGAGATTAGAAACACATGGGCTTAAGTTTTTAGGAATAGAAAAGATTTTCCATGGTCTGTGAGAAGGTAATTACCGCAATAAAATTTTGAAAAAGGAAAATGAATGAATTTTACGGTTACATGCCTATAAGAAACTGGGTATTAATGCACATTTGGAATTAAAACCATATTTGGAAAGTAGATAAATTAATATTTAAATTGTAATTATTGATAGTATTTTAACTGTTTTCTATGTGTTATAGTATTGCATCTTTATGCTTTTAAGAGTTAACATATAGGGTATGCTGATTATTTGTTGTACCAATGATTTTGAAATTCATTATGGTGATGTAATGGGTGGGTTGGTATTTAATTGTGTGGTGTGTATTGTATTTTAGCTTTTGATAAAGGACTTTTGTCCGAAATGCGTCAAGCGGTTTTACTGGTGTAATAAAATTATATTATATGCTCCTGATCTGATTATTATTGGGGTTTGTGTGTGCTTCAGCTTTTGTGTATTGATGTTTGTATGTATGTATGTAACTTCCACTGCTCAAATGCTAGCTCATTTCCTCAACTCCAGCAGCATCCTGATCCCTTCCATTTCTAGCCCTGTGGTGACCGTCCCCATCTGCTGTGGCTCCGGGTTCCTTCTGGTTGTGCTGTCTGCCTCCCTGGGACTAGATTCTGTGGTGGACCCTGGCACCCCCACACTCAGGCTCTGGTCCTTTTTAGTCACTGGCTGTGATTTAAGGGTCTGGGCAGCTGCTAGCTTATTGGTTGCCATGAGAGCCTCCACAAGGTGCTTTTTGGTTTGTCCTTCATACTGGACCACTCTTGCCTGACACAACTGCCTTAGGTGGTCTGCAGTGCATTCATTATAGTTGGAAGACATCTTCTTCCCTATTACTACACTAGGGAACTTTATTCTGTAACCAAATTATTTTTTCCAAATTTCTGCCTTGATTGTGTGTGGATTGCTTTCAGTTTATCAATCTGATACCCTGGCCTCAGATCCAACTGTTATGCCTGTGCCACCAATATCTCTCGAATCGCAGCACTAAGTAACCAAATCTCTCGGATCCCAGTGCTATGCACTGAATCTGTTATAAGCCCACTCCTGGGAGTCAGGTCCACTGAGCTCACAGTGCCCACCCATAAGTGCAATCCATGATGGGGGGTGGGGAACAGGGCTACCCTCCTCATGTCTTTTTAGACTGCTTGCCGAGGTCATAACTGCACCTCTGCCATGAGGACCCAGGGCATCCCTCTGAACTCTGGATAAGGGCACAATACCAGTTTCAAGGCTTGTAGTCAAATATGAACCCCTCCTTTGCTATTACACAAAAGGGTAAGTCCCAGGTGTCACACTGTCTTCAGGGGTAGCAACGTAACACCTGATCTGGCCTTCTCCCTACAGGACATGCAACAGCCTGGTTCAAAATCCCTGCAGACTCTGGTATTCTACCCATCCTTCCAGATACCTTACATACCCCTTTTTTGATTTGGTTGCTGATGGCAATAACCCCTTAGCAATAACAGTTTGTTACAGATTATTAATACTGTCCTACAATTCACACACAATTATAGAAATCTCACTCAGGCAGATTTTCTTTAGAAAAACAAATGTTTCTACTAAAATACTTAATAATCATATAGTTACAACTGAAAAAGACTTTAATGTGGTTACTGAATACAGAATAAAAATGGACAAATATACATGAAAACGCAATATGACTGATAGCTGAAGTCTACCTGACATTCGTAGAAACTTAAAGTCCAGAACAATGTCTAGAAGTTCAGTTTCATTGGTCTTGGCAGCAATTTTGCTCCTTATGTGTTGGGTGAAGTCCAATTGAGAAGTGTGTTGGCAGCCACTGAGTTTCAGCAGTTTGTCTTCATGTGTGTCAGGTGGGGACCAAATTAAAAGTGTGTTCAAATGCCCTGAGCTGGGGCTTTAAATACTTTCTGTAACTTGCAGTGTCATCAGTTATTCTCAGTTCTAAATAACTGGTCTGATTCCCCAGAACAACTACTCCTTTAGGCCAGGGGATGTCACTGTTCCACTGTTTCTCAAAATCTCAAGAATATAACAATCCTCAGACATATAATTAACATGGATATGACATTCAGAGTTTAAGCCTTTTGAAGTCCCCTGTAGACAGTTGGCACCCGTAAGATAATATTCACAATGTTCTGTCAAAATGTTCATCTGCTGCTCAAATCCTGGCTAAAACATCCTGGGCTTTTGAACTGGCTTCCTTCAATTAGTTCTAAGGAATATCCTGTAAGGTTTATGACTATATAAGCTGATTTTATTATCTCTGTTTCCCTTGGTTAGTTAATGTAGGGGAAATACCCTTTGATCAGTTATCCCCAACCCTTTGACAATTGACCATTGTGGAACCCATACTTGTGCAGGGATATAAATAGAATAAAGAGTGTGCAGAGGAGACTTACTAAGCTTATAGATGGTATCCAGCACATGATATGAGGATAGATTGAGGGTACTGGAGCTTTACCCTCTGGAACTCAGAAGACTTAGAGGGGATCTCTTGTTGATGTTTAAAATTGTGGAAGATACATCTTTATTTAATGAACTAGGATTGGTTATTAACCACACAGAAGCAAGCCTTAGAAGTCATCAATCTCAGCTCATGCTCACTAACCCAAAAGGTCTTCTCAGATGTAGTTTTCATACCCAGTGTATTATCACATATTGGAATACTTCATCAAGCACAGTTGTTGATGTGGGTACTTTCAGTTCTTTTAAACTAAAATTAGATAGTTATCTGATCAACGACCAATTTTCTCGGGATCATTAACCC
The DNA here is from genome assembly GCA_016271365.2 of Neoceratodus forsteri. Taxonomy (NCBI): domain Eukaryota; kingdom Metazoa; phylum Chordata; order Ceratodontiformes; family Ceratodontidae; genus Neoceratodus; species Neoceratodus forsteri. The sequence continues at coordinate 1,119,414,301 of CM057458.1, forward strand.
AGATGTGGGAGAGGTGCTCTATGGGCCTATAGCATTCTGCACTTCTTAATGCTCGTATGAACTCCTAGTATAATGTGTCAGTTTCCTAGCAAGCAAGCTGGCCTTCAGGTCAAAGGAATTTCACACATTTTTAAAAATCCAGTCTCTCTATGTCCCCTTGAATTAACACTGGCCTTCCTGTGGCATGCAAATATACACAGCATAAAAAAAAAATACATATATATATAAAAGATAATTATATCCACAAATAAGGACTGGCAGTTGGGTAGCTTGCCACAAAGGTGTCAAAATAGAGCTCAGATTTGCAAGGAAGGCAAGTGACATGCTGGGGTGCATAGGTAGAGATATCACTAGCAGACAGTGTGATGTGGTGATGCCTTTGTATAATGCACTAGTGAGGCCTCCCCTACAGTACTGTGTGCAGTTCTGGAGGCCACAACTGTGCAAGGACCTTGACAGGGTGGAGGCAGTATGCAGAAGGGCAACCAAGCTGGTACATGGCTTGCAACACAGAACATATCAGGAAAGATTAAAGGACCTCAATATGTACTCACTGGAGGAAAGGAGGAAGCAGGGGGACATGATATATAGGGCATAAACAAGGTGCAGGGACAGACATCTTCCAATGTAGAAGGAGTGCAAAAATGGAGGGGGGGAGGATATGAAATTGGACAGGGGTAGATTAAGAGGAAATGTGAGAAAAGTTTTCTTCACAGAGAGGGCGGTGGTCACAAAGAATAGTCTGCCATGAGGGGTAGAGCCAGCTGTTGAACTGAATGTATGCATGTGTTTGGAGCTCCAGATTCAACAAGTGATTTTCTACTAAAAAATTAGTTAACACTTATTTAGAGGCAGTTTGAATCAACAGATCAGTGTACACCGAACGAAGCTGAGCAAATTGATCCTAAAATCAGCACAATGGGGAGACATACCTGAGATGGCCAAAAGACTGAAGCAGCACAACCGAAAGTTAAAAAGGCCCCGGATAGTTCATTGTCATCAACTTCTACCTTGATGGCAGAAACTGGGTAACCAACAAATACTGCTTTATTAAAAGCAATCCAGTCAATGGACGCTAAATTGAAGGCTGTGGTAGGCAAATTGACCACGTTTGATGCAGCTGCAGTTGAGGAGAAGTAAATAATGCATCAGATACTGCTACTAAGGCCATTACAACAGCAGCAAGACTTGTGAAAGAAAACTCGGTGCTCCGTCTATGCCTGGAGCACTTGGAAAACCAGGCCAAAGCCAGGCATGTCCAAATGATCGAGATGGCAGAGAATGTTGGAGATGAAGATTCACAACTCAGTGGTTAATGGAACATTTAAATTTGCAAAACTTTACTATCAAGAAGCTGTATAGAATTACCCCTCGATGAGCTCTGGGAGATGATCCTCCTCCATGGACTGTGATGATTGTCCTGGCTGACAAGATCAAACTCTATGAGATGTTACATGCTGCTGGATGGGCTGAAAACCTAGAATGGCAAGGCAAAGTCACCTGCCGCTTCCCTGACATTAGCTATTCCACCCAGTCAAGACGGAAAGCCTTCCACAGCATACTACAGCAGCTTTGAGAATTGGGGGTCCAGCATGTCTTGATGCTCCCTGCCAGAGTAAAGATCATCTATGGAGGCAAGACTTACATCTTTACTGACCCGAAAGATACAGGTAAACTTGTGGTCCATATTGACCGTGAGTTTGCAGTCAGAGGATCCGACTCTGAATCTGAAGAGAATTCTTAAAGATTTATCTTTGGGTCTTACAAGAATGATCAGTAAGATTCCGGGACTTGAAGTATTGTGAGGAAGGGCTAAAGGACTGGTTTAATGATGTAAAAACTTTGAATGCTGTTGGGTTCTCAAAAAAAATATGGTTTAATGCACAGCCTGTTTGACAAATAGTGGATAGATACTTCTATTGGGACAGTCTGATGTTACAATACCGCTTGTTTGGCTTCACTGTAAGATGGTGCCCTCCCACCATTGCTCCAGTTCATAGCACCTCACATTGGCAGCCATCGTTCTTGCCACAAGGTTTTCAACTGGCAGGTTTTCCTCATACCGTTAACTGAATATGTTGCTCCCATTTTGAGCTGTGTGGTCAATTGTGGGTTACACATTGCTGGCCAGTAAAATTGGCTCTTTTTTGTTTCTGTTTGGGTTAAACTGCAATGTTATTATGCTTGTAGAAGTTACAGTTTTGTTATAGTAACTTTGACTATTTCAGAGATACCTGGTTTGAAATAGGATTTAAAACACAGACTTCAAATGAATATGCGCAATGGAGAACTCTTAGTCCACTGCATGGACAAAATATATTTTACTAAAGTTCTCATCTCAGGGACTGTAGTCGTTCTTGGCAATTTAAGCTCACCCTTACAGTTTCTGTATGAGATATATGATAAAGTACTTACCCCCCTTAGGATGTAGTATAATCTAGACTTGTGTCAAATCCTAACATTGCATATTGACTATGTATTTCCTCATGTATCAACTCTGGATGTAATGTACTTGTTTTTATTTGTGCAAATGAATAAAAAATAAGTTAAAAAAAATAGTGTGCCATAAGAGGTGGTGGGAGCAAGCAAGGCAGCTGGTGGTGGTAAATGGGATCCAATGTGGTGAGAGCGGAGTGACTAGTGAGCTACCTCAGGCATCAGTTCTGGAACCAGTTCTGTTCAATGTCTTCATTAATGACATTGTGGAAGGCCTACAAGGAAAGGTCTGCCTGTAGATGACACCAAGATCTGTAACAGAGTGGATACTGCAGAAGGGATAGAGAAAAAGGTGAGGGACCAGGAGAGGCTTTAAAAAAATGATCTGAGGAGTGGCAACTGAGGTTCAGTGCAAAGAAGTGCAAAATAATGCACCTGAGAAGAGGGAACCTTGGGGAGAGCCACAAGGGGGTGGTGACATGCTGGGGTGCATAGACAGGGTTCTGTGTCATAACGGTGATTGCAGAATAGTACTCACCATTAGACTGAGTGTACATCACCAAAAATGAATTTTGGCAATGCACAATCGTGGTGAATGGGAAGAGGGTGCCCGAGATCTATGGGTTTCCTTTCAATGTGGGGGGCTCTGCCCACCACACTCCTCTACTAAAGGATTCTAAACTCCAGGGGCTTGTATGTCGGGGGGAGGTGAAATACTTAAAAAAGAAACAAGTTGCCTGCCAGCAAAAAAAGAATTGCACCGCACTGGACCCAAACCCTGCACCTCCCAACCGACCACCCTCCCCACCACGCTAGCTGACCAGATTGGCAGCTGCCCACCACACCCCCCACATACCGTCCCTCTCCATCCTCTACCCCCGCTTGTGTGCATGTGCATATATGCACATACTTCATCACCCTACCTCTTCCACATAAGTATCTGGTCCCTACCCTACCCTGCCATGGAGTCCTGAACAGAGGCACTGTAATTGAGTCACCGTTTTTGTAAGCGCTCAGCTGCAGATGCCTTGTTCACTGGATACCCATAGACAGAAGTATCACAAACAGAAGGCGGGGGGTGCAGGCAAAGAAACCCTGGGGAGAGCTACAGGATGGGGGGAGGGAATTGCTGGCAGTCACCAAGGAACAAAATGACCTGCTGGTTATTATTTCAGATGACCTGAAAATGTCAAAGCGGAGTACAAAGGAGCAGGAAGGGTCACTGGCATGCTGAGGTGCATAGGCAGGACATCACCAGCAGAAGGAGAGGGATAGTGATGCCGTTTTATAAAACCCTGGTCAGGTCTCAGATGCAGTACTGTGTGCAGGTCTGGAGGTTGCACCTTCGAAAGAACATAAACAGGCTGGAGCTGATCCAGAGAAGGGCGACTAACATGGTACTGTGTTGCACCACAAAACTTATGAGCAGAGATTAAGGGGCCTCAATATGTACTGGCTAGAGGACAGGAAGTATAGAGGAGACATAATAGAGACATTCAAGAACCTCAAAGGTATAAACAGTGTGCAGGGGGAGACATCTTCCAATACAGGAGGAGTACGACAACAAGGGGAATATGACATGAAATTGGAAAGTGGCAGGCTAAGAGGGAATGTGAGGATGTTTTTCTTTACAAAGAGGGTGGTGGACGCATGGAATGGTCTGTCAAAGGGGGTCATAGGAGCAAGCACTATGGTTGGATTTAAACATGCATGGGAGAACCATAGCGGTAAAGCTGAGGGAGGAGTCAAAACCATAGTCAAGTACACGGCTAACCGGAAGACTGAATGAGCCTAGCAGTCCTTATCTGCTGACAGTTTCTATGTTTGAACCTCTGGCAGCCATATTCACACAGTAACTCAACATAGGAGTGGTGCAGGAGGATTGGAGGAGGGCACATGTGATCCCTCTACACAAATCTGGCAGTAGGGAGGAGACAGGGAACTATAGGCTACTCAGCCTCACATCAGTAGTGGAGAAGATCTTGGAGGCACTGCTTAAAGAAAGGATAGTTGAACATTTAGAAGCCATTGGTGCCCAGAACCCAAGGTAGCATTGATTCACGCGGCAGGTAGGTTGTGTCAGATGAATCTGGTAGATTTCTTTGGGTGATGAAGGAAGTAAATGGGGGGGCAGTGGACGTCGCCTACCTTGATTTCAGCAAGGCCTTCAGCACCGTCCCACATAAGAAGCTTATTATACCGCTGGCAGTATGTAGGAGCCAGCCCTGCCACCAGTCCCTACTCCACTTCCTCCTCCTTCGCCGCAGTCTCTCTCATTTCTTTTTTGTTTCTTAGCATTCTGAGGGAGGGGGAATAAAATAAATAAAGGGGGGAAACCAGGTCAGCCTCCAAACTGCACTCAGTTTATACAGGAGGTGAATTAAAAACTGAATCAACACATAAACTCACATTAACCAGAAGAAATGGCATGAGGCAAAGTCAAGGGCACGATGGAGAATGGAAGACATTTATCTGGAATTCAGAGAAAAAGGAGTTTATGGGCAGGATTGGAAGCAACTGGTGTAATTCCTAATTAAACTCTGCTTTTTAATGCCTGCCACAATGTCTCTCTCTCTCTCTCTCTCCCGGTCCTCATTCCTCTGCCCCCCCAGGCTTCTACATTAGCTGCAGTGTGGCTTTACTTATTGGTGGCTCTTGCCCTCCACCACACTCTCTCTCCCCATTCCTCATTCCTCTGACCCACCCCTCCAGGCTTCCACAGTAGCCGCGCTGTTGCTTTACTTATTGGCATCTCCTGCCGCCCACCACACTCTATCTCCTCAGTCCTCACTCCTCTGAAATCCCCCCTAGGCTTCTACAATAGCTGCAGTGTGGCTTTACTTATTGGTGGCTACTCCTGCCCGATACACACTTTCTTTCCCCAGACCTCTCTCCTCTGACCCCCCCCCCAAGCTTCAACATTAGTTGCGGTGTGGATCTACTTATTGGCATCTCCTGCTGCCCGGTGCACTCTCTCTCTCCACAGTCCACTAAGGCCAGCGGGAGCGGCTTCTCTGTCTAGCAGCTCCTTCCTGCATTTACAGTGCAACTTCTACCATGTGTCACCCACCACTCTCACTGCTGCCTCCTCGCTCCTCTGAAGCCAGTACCAGTACCAAACACCTCTGTAAATACCTGCACATGAACGTTCAGCATTGACAAATGATTGTGTCTTATTAGGCTAACATTTGCACAGCAACTCTGTGCTCTATTCCTTTGGCATGATCTGCCACTGAAGCTCGGAAGAGCCATTCCATCTTAGTTCTTAATGATCTCTCATCAGCATTTGACACTGTGGACCATGGGGTACTACTTAACCATTTGAGGTTCATCTACAGACTAACTGGTGTAGTCCTTAGGTGGTTCACATTGTACCTCACCAGAAGAACACAGGGAGTGATGTCTGAGGTTTATTCCTCTGACTCTGTTTCTGTGTCTTGTGGGGTCCCTCAGGGTTCAGTCTTGTCCCCTGTGTTGTTCATAGTGTATATGCTCTCCTTTGGAGACACTGTAAGAATGTATGGGCTGAGGTTTCACTGCTATACTGATGATACCTTGCTCTGCCTTTCTTTTGCACCTGACCAGGATGGAACTCTCTCAGTCTTTAATAACTGCCTCATAGAAATCCGGGAGTGGATGGACTCGAGTTGGCTGAAGTTGAACTCGGTTAAGACTGAGGTGCTGGTTGTGAATCCGGCATGCTGGACAGGGGGTTTGGGGGTTGGTTTCCCCTCAGGGTTATATCTTGGGGGTGTATCACTCCTGACCTCTGAACAGGTGCAGAACCTGGGGGTAATTTTGGATGCAGGGCTTACTCTGCATTCGCAGGTGTCTGCTGTCATCAAATCCTCTTTTTATCATCTGAGGAATATCTCCAGGATTAAGCAACTTGTTCCATCCGGTGATCTTCCTACACTGGTCCATGCCTTTGTGTCCTCGTGCTTGGACTATTGCAACTCGCTTTACCTAGGGCTACCTGGGGTGGAAATCCACTGCCTGCAGCTGGTGTAGAATGCTACTGCTCAGATTTTGACAGGAACCTCGCAGTCTAGTCATATATCGCCGGTGCTGTGCTGACTGCACTGGCTGCCTGTGCAGTGGTGGATCACCTTTAAAGTCGGTCTTCTGACTTTTAAAGCCCTACATATTCTGGGCTCGGACTACTTGAAAGAGCTCCTGGTTCCCTATTGCCCTAGGTGATTGCTCCGCTCAGTCAACGAGGGGTTGCTAGAGATCCCAAGGGTATATTTAAAATCTTCAGGAGCCTGGGCATTTTGTTTGTGGCCTCCACCCTCCGGAATTCTCTACCCTGTCGGTTACAGGAGTGCACAGCCATGGAGCGATTTAAACTGGATTTGAAAACTTATTTATGGATGCAAGCTTTTGGCAGTTAGGAACCAGATTAAGGGCTTGCAAATGGACTTGGTAGCTAATCCGCTAGAAGAGACAGATTAAGTTAATCAAAGTTAGAGATGAATATCTTAAAATGCTAGGCGACCAGGCAGAGTTGGCGATTATTAAAACCAAGGCCAGGTATACCGATCAAGGAGAGAAGCCAGGCAGGCTCTTGGCTCGGCGCATAGCCCAGCTGTAGGCATCTCGACTAATAGAGGGGATTTGGTCAGAGCAGGAAAAGTGTATAAAGACTAGCCCGGAGGACACAACCCTGGTCTTTCGGAATTACTATGAAACTTTATACGGGGAGATGCAGTCTCCACCTGCCCAACCTGAAATTCAAGACTATTTGGACCGGCTGTCTTTGCCTAAGTTGGTTGAGATGGATCATACCTTGCTCCTAGCTGATATTTCTAGCAGTGAAATAGAATCGGCTATTAGGGCTTGCCCATGGACAAGACTCCGGTCCAGATGGGTTCTTCCTAATTTCTATAAATCTTTCTTCTCAGCTGACTCTTTACTACTCAGGGTATACCAACATATTCTCTTGGGTGCAGACACAGATCAAAGTTTGTTTGAGGCACTTATAGTGCTCATACCAGCCAAATAAGCCCCTTGAGAATCCTGGTAGTTACAGGCCCATCTCTCTGCTTAATTATGACGTAAAGATTTTATCTAAAATTCTGGCAGAGAGAATTAGCAAATTTCTCCCTAAATTAATAGGCCTGGAGCAGGTGGGCTTTATGAAGGGCAGATCCTCAGCAGATCATTTTAGAACATTGTCTCACGTCTTCTCGGTGTCTGAGGAGGCTGGTCCCCTGATGGCGCTGGTCTCCTTGGACACCGAGAAGGCATTTGATAGGGTCCACTGGTCTTTCCTGTTTCGGGTGATGGAAAATGTAGGGTTCCCAGTCAAATTTGTTAATTGGATTAAGGCCCTATATACAAACCCAATGGCGAGAGTGGCATGCAATGGTGTGATTTCGTCACCGTTTCATCTCTATGTGGGGACTAGACAAGGGTGCCCTTTATCACCATTGTTATTCAATCTGTATTTGGAACCATTGATTAGGCAGATTGTATCTACTAGTAGGGTCAGGGGGATTAAGATTAGAGATCAAGTTGTAAAGGTTACCGCATTTGTGGATGATCTGTTGATTTATGTGACCAATCCTGTCACCTCTGTCCCAGCATTGATGGAAGTACTCCAGGAGTTTAGCAGGCTGTCTAATTATAAATTAAACCATGAAAAGACGGTGGTATTTCCTCTGAATGGCAAAGTTCACAAGGACGATATTACAAGGTTAGGCCTGGGGTGGTGTTCTAAGTCCCTTAGGTATTTAGGCCTCAATTTGGTGAGTAGTTCAGAACGTTTGCGTCAGCTGAATTTAGATACCTTAGTGTGTACTTTAGAGATAGACATGAAAAGGTGGGCACAGCTGCCGTTATCATTGTGGGGTAGAATAAGCATTGTTAAAATGAATATCTTTCCCAGGCTTTTCTACCCCTTGACCATGCTCAACATCTGGATTCCTCTGGCGTGGTTTAATAAAGTCCATAGGCTGATTGAGGATTTCATTTGGAATTATAAGAAAGCAAGAATGTCCTACGCTAAACTTGTGGCGCCCAAAAAAACAAGGGGGGCTGAAATTACCCCATTTTGCTCTTTATTATTGGGCCGCTCACGTAAACAAATATGGTAGGTGGATTCAGGGGCAGGCAACCTCTCTGGTCAAGGATTATGTACCAATGTAGGTTAACCTAGAGACGAGTTTAATTAAGAGCTTGGGCCTTAACCCAGCAGCTTTGTACTATAGCACCCTAGTGTGCTCTCTTCCTTAAGGGATTCAGCTATAGGGTCTCTTTGAGGATACATAACCAGCTTTGTAACTTCCTAAAATACGAACATGTCAGGGATAGCTCTCAACCAATTGCTGGCAACCCTCAGTTGCTAATTGGGTGTCAAACTATCAAGCAGGGTTGGCTTATGAAACTAGGGGATTGCAAGATGCTAGATTTTTTGGATGAGAATGGTAAACTTATCTCATCTCCTCAAATTCTAAATAAGTTTAATCTGTCTGCAAAGGAGTGTTTTAGAGCCTACCAGCTGCGTCACTTGCTTATGCAGAGAATAGGGCCAAGTGGAATTCCCTCGTCCCGTATCCCTTTTTGGGACACTATAAGTCCCTTGGTTGGTGCCTCCCATGCGGTTTCGAAGTTGTATCAGGTGCTGCTCCAATGGGCTTTCGCCGAGAATCCAGCTTCGTCTCAGTATTGGACTGAGGCATTTCCTGAGGTTAGGCTGGATTGGTCACATATCTGGATTAACTGTCACAGATTTCTCAAGCAGGATGGCCTCAGGCTGACTCAGTTCAAGATTTTGCATAATATTTATTATTCTCCGCAGAAGCTAGCTGACCTGAAGGTCCTTTCAGATCCCACGTGTTTCAGATGTGGCGTAGGAACAGGCGATCCACTCCATATATTCTGGGATTGTTTAAAAGTTGCACCTTTATGGAGGGAGATTAAGGAGAAAGTTAGCCCATTACTGGGGTTGAAGACATGTTTGTCCCAGAGGTGTGTCTGCTTGGCATGATGTCTGACTTCCCGGTTAGACCAAGGAAATATCATATGTCTCTGATTTCTATTACTGTGAAAAGACTCGTCCTTAAACACTGGAAGGATTCCATTGTTATCTCTTACTCAGAGTGGCTATCTGAGCTCTTAGCATCTCTGAGGGTGGAAAGATCGATTGCTATCCTTCGTAATCAGTTGCCCCTTTATGAAGATATTTGGTCCCCATTAGTGATAGCTTACTCATAACCTAGCAGGCAGCTCTCTCTATGTATGGTGGAGGTCAGCACAGTACCTTGCGTGGGGGTTCGGGAGGGGTACAGAGACTGTATTTTATGGTGGTGTCTGTCGCGGTCTTGTTGTATTGTATGTGTCAATTCACCTGGTTTTCCTGCTTTGTTCTCATTGTCTCTGTATTGATTTGTTAAAATTAATAAAAAGTGAATGGCAAACAAAAAAGCTTTTGGCAGTTAGGTTCTTATTCAATTGTATTGTTTGTTTTGTTGATGTTCTATATTGTAATGACTCAGAGCTGTATGATTTATTTGAAATGTTGTGCGGTGCCTTGGTAATTGAAAGGCACCTTAAAATTAAAGCTTTATTATTATTTATTTATTAAAGGACTGCCCAAAGCCCCCAACTATGTTTGTAAAAACTGCATTTTGTTTCGTAGTCAAGGAGGGGCTAGCATTTCCTCATGATAGTGTTTTGTTCAATGCATTTGTATGCAGTATCCAAATCACTTTCTTTGTCAGGTAATACCAACATTACATATTTTGCTTCTGACTTCTCAACCCATTTATTCAAAAGATTTACATGATAAATCTCAGTAGGTCTCATTCTATCATTTCATAATTAGCTTCCCTGTTTGTTTTAAAAATGTATGAGGATCTTGCCATTTCATTAGAAGCTTGTTTGCACTGCTTGGCAATAGCTGTAAAACCCTGTCGCCAGTTTCAATTGTTTCTGAGCTAGACCATAGCTATAGTATTTTTGTTGTTTGCACTGGGCCTTTTGCTGATTGTTATGGGCCAAGTTTTTCCTTTAGGAAAGCATGTAAGCAGAGTCATTCTCTTTTTGTTTTATATGGTGTCAGCGTGGCTCAGTTGGTAGCACATCCGCCTCTGGACCAGAAGGTTGTGGGTTCTTGTCCCACACCGGGATTGGACTTGCACCTAAAAATCGCTGCCATCTGAGTGCAGTATTGGGGGGTGCTGTACTGCTGAGGTGTGCCATCCTTTGGATGAGATGTTAAACCGAGGTCCCTTCTGCCCATCCTGGTGGGTGTCCAGGTGGAAGTAAAAGAACCCAGGGCACCCTTCGTAAAGAGTAGGGAACACTCCTGGTGTCCTGGCCAACATTCCCTTTCCCATAAAACCAGTTCATGCAATTATCCAGGCTGTGTGTGGGTAATGATGTGCGATATGGCCTCCACCACACATTCAGTCACTTCACTACCAGTCTAGCATTGCTTGTAAAGCGCTTTGGGATGTATGAAAAGCACTATATAAATACTGATTCTTCTTCTTCTTCTTATATCACCTTCCCATGTTTCCTTAATCACATCTAGGGGTCCTCTTGGTGTGCTACCATATAGTAGTTTCAAAGGTAACAACCAGGTAGAAGCTTGTAGTTCTTCCCTATATGCAAAAGGCAAGTAAGGTAGGACATTATCCCAGTCATTTCCTTCAACACTCACAAACTTCCTTAAAGAGCTAGTGCACTGCTTGGGATTGATAGTAATTTTCAGTTGCAGTCAGTTATCACTTCTTATATCTCAAGTATTTTTTTCTTTTCTCTTTGTTAATTAGAAGCTTTTCCACCTGGAAGTACTGGGGTGATGTGTGGAGCAGCATGCTGTCTGGAGGAAAAAAAAGTCAGTTTTGTTCCTCCTACTACATCATCAGAAATGAGACCAAACATCTTGAGGCACCAAAATCCTTGCAGCCTGAGTAGTGACTCTCACAAACTATCAATCAAGATGCAGGAAAACTGTGACATCACTAGTAACCAGGGAGAGCCAGTCACTGCTGCTTCATGTGAAAGTGAAACCTGGCAGTGAGAAATGGTTTTCTTTGGTTACTAGTGATGTCATAGTCAGTGTGGTCTCGGTGTTGATGTAGTGGGAGGAACAGAACTGACATTTTCCCTCCCAGACAGAGTGCTGCTCCACACATCATCCCAGTACTGCCAGGTGAAAAATCTTCTAATCAGCAAACAGAAAAGAAAAAAATACTTGAGATATAAGAAGTGATAGTTGACTACATCTGAAAGTTACAATTAATTGCAGGCAATTTTCTAGCAGTACACTAGCTCTTTAACATGCATTTCAGGGTCTGAGTGAAATGTTCCACTAGAATATCTATAGATGGTAAGAAGAGGTAGGGTATAACTCGCAACCTTTTGACAAATAGGACAAGTGGTACAGAATTCTGCCACCTGTTCATGTATGTCAGGCCAATACAATCTGTACAGTAACCAGGTTACTGTGTGTTCACCGCCTCCATGCCCTGCCATTGGTATAACATGAGCCAAGTGCATCAATGCTGTCCTGAACCTGGTTGGAACAATTAGTTGTTTAGTACTCTCATATGTTTGAGGATTTTTACATACTTTGTACAATATATTGTTTTTCACAACAAACTTAGATTTTCCCTTTTCAGCCTATACCCCACACATTTATACAGTGGGTTAAGGGATACATCATTACTTTGTTCATTTATCATGTCACATTTACCCACGGACACAGTCTCTGATAAAGAGTCAGTCTCTGATGGCTTATCTGGCGCAGTCTTTTGATTCCACTCTCTCCTAACATGTTTACGTTCTTTCCTGGTTTTGTGAATCTTACAGATGGTATCAAATAAGGCAGAGTCAGAGAAAGGAAAAACATCACCCAGAGCTGGTTGGTTCTTGCTTAGTCTGAGATCTGGTGACCATGGCAGCAGAAAATGAGGCTGGCACCTCTTTGTTTAGTAGAGTCTTAAACCCAGGATAATTATGTCCAGTGATGATAGGGTACCACACCTGCCACAATCATAATAGGTACTCCAGCAATAGACATTGTCACAGGTCTGGTAGGGTAATACTTTGTGTCATCATGAATGCAAATACCTCCAGTCCCAGGTGCCATCTTAATTTCAGGCAGAATCTGAGTAAATTAGGGTTTATCGACTTCTTGAGTCAATCAGTCCCAAAACTGTAGTTGTACCCAGTCACTTCAGTGAGATACTGTCCCCAAATGGCTAAGGTTAGTTGAGCACCTTTATCATCCTTGTTCTTAGGTCATTTATGAGCAGTATGGACTGGATTATTACAACAAAAACAAAGTCTGTAGACATCGGCCTACCCCCATCAGGTTTTGAATCAGGCCTAGTTAAAGGCTTAATTCCATAAAAATTAGGGCTTACTGCGCTCTGGTGAAATGTGTACATTGTTGATCGTCTCACCATCTGGTAGTCCTCAGCTAGTGTAATGGCTTGTTCCCCAGAATCTGGATGGTGCTTCTGCATCCAAAGCTTGACATCACTGGGCCAACTTTGATGAATTGTTTCATCACAAAAGTCTCAAGCACCTGGGCAGCCACCTTCCCATCTGTCTGTACTTGTTTTGTGCAAAGCTCCTTAAAACAAGTGTAGATCTCTCTGGGTGTGTCTGATGGGTTATATTTCCAATTTTAGAAATGTTGATGCTAGGTTTAGTTGGAAATGTCATAGTGACATAGAAGTTTCCTCTTGACAATGTCATAATTGTTGGCTTGTGCAGAATCAATATTGCTGTAGGCAACCTGCGCTTTACCAGTTAGATAATGGAACAGCCTGATAACCCACCAATGTTGTGGCCATCAGCAAGCTAAAGCCACACATTCAAAAGAAGTCAAATAAGCTACTGTGTTATCTGTAGGACAGAGGCTGGTTAGCTTAGCTTAGCTTAATGTCCTTTGCTGTCTCAACAAGCATGGTCTGATTTGTAGTCCCTGCTATTTAGGGCCTGAAAAGCTTCAGCCCAATGCTTTTCTTGCCTCTCATATTCTCTGTCTCTTCCTTTCTCTTGTTCCCTTTGTTCACAGTCTCTCTCTTTCTCTCTTTGTATGTCCATCTATCTCTGGTGATGACCCCACCACTTACAAAATTCTGAGAGACCCTCTGGTAAATCTACCCATTCTTCTTCGTCTCTAACCTTTTCCTTCATAAATCTACCCATTCTTCTTCCTTTCTAACCCTTTCCTTCCTTTTTTCCATTTCAGCTTCACCACAGGTTCTGCTAGATGAAGTGGGCCAATTTCATCCTTTACCTCAGACTCAGAAGTGCCTGCTTTTGCAGCCATTTTTCTGATAAGTACACCCAGGATGGAGGTCATATACACAGCTCTGGTGCATCATTTCCCTTTGTGCATCACCAGGCCCTCTACCGACCTTCTTTGACACCAAGGCTGATGTATCTCAAACAAACTGTCCCTTACAGAGTCTTCCCAGGCTATATCCCACTGTTGACATATGAGTGTGATGGAGGTGCAGGTGAAGAAGGTCAGACAGACACAAAAGGCTATAGCTGAGATGTAGTGTAGCACTGTAGCTAGTGCAGTGTAGTTCTATTCATGAATAGTGCAAAGCAAGTATGTTTCAGGTGTGCACACAAGTTCAGAATACATTTTTTTTTACCAGTTTTTGTCTGATTGCAAAATGACAAGACATGTAATATGGAAGTGACCTTTTAAAAACTTTCAAGTTCAGAGAATTTCAGCAAAAATGCAGCTGAATACATCCCCACAGGCTTCTCAGAATGTAGGAGCCATCCGAAATATTGAGTTAGCAGATGTCTTATGTCCTGCAGGGCTGGATATCAACTAACTAAGTCAGTGTAAAGGGCCTTTTATATCACTCCAATTGGTAATGTGATATGCTTCCATTTACACAGTGGTTTGTATCTTTTATATTATATTCACCAAAACTGATGTAACAGAATCCAATGTAAAATATCTTGCTATTAAAGATGTAACCCTCACTCCACTATTTTGCACACTAATACTTTTGATGCTCCATTCAGTTTTAGAAATTGGTTTTAAAACAACATGTCTGGGGGGCATTGGGGAGGTTTGTTCCCTGAAGCCATATTACACAGCTGACCTGACTGGAATACAAGGCAGACCATCACCCCCACCCCTCGTGTCTAGAGGTGATGTTGTTCAGTCTCTGAGAGGGAAGGAGGGAGGGGATCCGACCCCTCGGGTCACATTTAATATTTCAACAATACCTTTAGGTGGTTACTGACCTTGTAAATTTTGCTTTGGGTTCAACTTTTAGCAGCTGGAGTCCGCTGACACAGACACAGTCTACTCACAATACCTCAGACCAGTCCCTTCAGATGGATCTCACTGTCCTGAAACACATAGATTTAGAAGACAAAAACACAGGCAGTTCTTTCAAAAGATTTAAGTTCCACACAAATGTTGGGAGCCAGTAGTAAACCATTAATTTTCCATAGAAAGGCTCAAGCCATCTATTCCTCTAGATAACATATGTTCAAGTGCACTTTTTATGAGCTCGGGTGAACAGACTACAACTTTAGTTGTGGCACATTTCTTTATGACAGAAAGGGGATTTGATCCTCCAACCTGTGATCACTTTTTACACTTCACATTCCATTTACTTCTGTACTCTTAACCCATAGCAGGGCTTAGTTGCTACTGGTTTCCATAGTACTTTCCTTCCTTACTTTCTGATTTCTCAACAGGATACAGCTCTTAAATCTTACTCCCACTCACTGAGACTTTCATGCAGTCTTACTCAAACATCAACATCCTGCCGTGGGGACGGGGAGAGATTATCTTGCTCTTGGTGGCTGATCTCTAAGTCAGGGGACAGCTGAAAACAGTTCTTAAATAAGCCCCAGTAACATGCACAGTCCATAAGGCTCCACTGCACCTGGCCCAAACAAGAGGACATTGGGGAGGGGGGGGCCTACCCTCCAAACAGCAATATAACAGGAGGAATCAACAAATTGGACAGTCTTTACCTGGTGAACATAAGAGAGCTAAAAGGATATAAGCTGCCACCTTGTACCCTTCCTTTGGTCCATCTGCCATGTGAACTTCTGGGCCCCTTCTGGCAACCACCATTACTAGTTGAGGAGAATTCTCTCTCCTCCCGACTCTTCCTCGAATTTCTGCCCATCACTCTGCTCCTGCCCCACCGCTGGGTGATGGGGAAATCGCTCTCTCTTCCATACTTTGGGAAGGGGGTCAGCTGTCCCCTCATTCCACAGGACTTGCCATCCTTGACATGCTGGACTGCCCGATGTCACACTTAAACCACTGAGCTGCTCCCTCCCTCATGCACACACTCCTCCTCAAACCTCCTCCTCTCTTCAACTGACCCTGAACACTCCCCTCACACCTGATAGGTGCGAAAACTCAAACGCGCGCACACACGCACACTAATGTGCACATTCCCTGGGTGTCTTAAAGGCACCACTTAGTACCTCCCTGCAATGGCAGGGGGTTACAAAGACATGAATTTTACAATTTTTTTCTATGTACAAGAAAGAATAGTAGTAGCATGGTTTTATTGTTTGGCTGAATGCCATTACAATATGCTAAAATACAAATAATTCAACATACAATATACAAATTATGTTACTCATACAATAATTCAGTTTCATTAAAAATGATTATAAATCCATTTTCCCATGAAGATAAAAATTCCACCTGCATTTTCCTGTATGATCCAGTATTAAATATTCATTATATAGGTCCATTTAGAAAAATAATCTAAACAATCAAAATATGAAAACATGTATTATCATTTATATTTATAAACGATTAATTGTAGCTTCTAGGAGAAAGCTAATTTACATTCAAAGAGTGTAAGTGCAACAAGTATACTAGGTCCAAAAACTTCCTATTAAATAGATTACATCTTAATTACAACATTAATCTCATGCATCTGAGAGAATACTGAAATAACAGAATGTCTTTCTAATATCAGAAGAGCTGGTAATGATACTAATTAATAATTAGGAATTCATTTGGCAATGTTATCATATAGAGCACACCAAAACTGTTCTAGGGATACATTAGAATAGCATAGATCCCCCAAAACATTTATCAAATATCAATTTTTATTTGGCAGCTAATTACCTGCCAATGGAACCTGCTTCGACTCTCATGAACGAGCTGACCATACCATCCACCAAGCATCCCTCAAAGAAACTATCTCCCATGCTTAGATAGGCCTGAAATGTAACCAGTATGTTTAGGCCCAACTACAGGTAGGATCCTACTCTTGAAGCTACTATGTAACAGAATTATTTAAGGGTACCCGCTCACCAAACCCAAATTAGGAAATCTTGAGCTACCAGCAACACCCATCCAAATAGAATAGTATCAAGGAGCATCCCACTGCACATGCAGACCCATGCTCCTACTGCATCCTGGTATAATGGGAATTGATATGCCAGCTACTAACTGTAACCAGCTATGAGTTTTTTAGAGACTGAGCCTTCCCCAAAAAACTCCCACAATTCACTCCACTTTCAAGTCCAAAACTTTGAGGCTGAGACCTGCCATTACAGGCTTAATCAGGCCAAAACAGAGAAATAAAGAAGTTTTCCCAGGAAGCGAAGTGAAAAATCCACCAGCTAGCTTCCAGAACTATCTACCAGTTCCATTTGGCTCACAACATTCCCTTAAAACAAGTATACACAACAAATTAAGTTCCCACAACTCGATCAGATTAAAAATTGAGGTAACATATTTAGACCCACTTCAGGTAGGGAATCCTACTCTTAAAGGTACAATGCTACATCTTTATTGAGGGAGCCAACAAACCAGATCCATATTAGGATATTTTAAGATGCCCACAAAACCCATAGTGTTGGGGTACTATCAAGGAGCCTCCTACTGCACATGCAGTTCCATACCCGACTGTCAACCGATATGAAGAGAATTATATGTGGCTGCTTTTTGTAGCCAGGTATGAGTCTTTGGGTATTATGCCTACCCCAAAGAACTCTCACACTTCTCTCCACTTTCAGATCCAAAACCTTAAAGCTGACCCCTGCCCTCACAACATTAATTAAACCACAGTAAAACTTCAAACAAAAAGAAACATTGAGATACATACAATAAAATACCAAAGAAACACATATAAAATTAGCAACAGAAAATTAACTTGCACCAATAATAACAGGTCCTTCAGTTGCTCAAATCATCTATCAGATATTAGCACTGTCAAGTAAGCAATCAAAAAAGCCCCCAAAAAGATATCCTTGTGGAATCACAGGAGGCAGTATATCTCAAGTTTTCCAGTATCTTGAGTTTTCCTCAAACAAGGAAAGAAAGTTTATCAGAGGCTCTGCTTTTCTTTCTTATTAGTGCCATCACATGCTGAAAATCAGCATCCTTCTTACAGCAAATTTACAGTCCAAGGATAAATTCTAAATTCTCAACGGCAAGCAGCTTTGGACTCAGTATGAAAAAATGAAAAGCAATACCTCATAGGGGATCACTCCTTAGTCAGTGTCCAGCAGTCACTGAAACAGCATCATGGGCCCGTTGAAGGAAAAACGACCACCAGCTCCAAATTTTAACAAACACGTTCTCCTTTCCCTTTAGTCAGGTAAGCCGGGTAGTCCAAATCCAATCACCCTTCCATGAAGGACTCTGTCAGCTGACTTTATTTCCACTTCTTGGACAATATAGATTGGGGGCATTGGCAATTTCAGTCACAGGTTAGTGGAGAGAAATCTCCAGAGCCGTCCAAGCCCCAAATGTAGAAAGCAATGCACATCTATTTAACCAGGCAGGAGAAACCCTTTCTTAGTTCCTCCATCAATTGTTGAACCTTCCCCTCAAGGTGAACAGTTCAGTGGCCTGTGGACGCTCCAGACCATTTCAGTGTTCATTTCACCCAGCCACTGCATGCACTTAGGAAAGAGAAAACAAGAGAGATGCACCACTGAGAGTAGTAAAACTTTGGCAATAAGTATATCAGTTGAAGAGCTAACCCCCAAGGCAAGGGTGGCATACCTCTTTTAGATAGTTTCCAATCATTTCCACACATTTTGCGCTCCTGAGACTCAGCAGCTCCCTCTTTGACTTTAATCTTGGAGGCATTTTCTTCTCGATCCTAGTTTCTTATTTCTTATTTTATATGCACCATCCAGTTTCATTTTAATCCAGCATACTGACTTTTATCATTAGCCTTAGGAGAGTAAGCCTCCAGACTTACAACTCCCAAACTGGTATACTAGCTGATATAACTGAATGCCTGTCAAAACATCTGGCAACCGGTTTTACTTTGCAGCAGAAACCATCGCCAAATACACTGTTATAAATTCAATAAAAAGGTAGCATTAGTTTCATTCATGGGCAAGCAAATAAGACTAGAAAATAAATATTAAATTTAAAAGCAGAGCTCTCACTTGATGTGGTGTGGAGCAGAGCAGCAGTGCTGCCATCTTGCTGCCTCTGCGTCACCCCAAGAAAGGATATTTTTATTGAAGTTCCTTAACAAGGGGTGTAACCCCACCTCTGGTCCCACCCACAAGCCATCCCACTTCGCAGCTCAGAAACAAGAGAAGCAGAGGTGTGACTGGCTGAAGCCTCTTGAACCATTTGGAACAGGTATGTTTGGCTTGCTTTTACCTGATTTCTGTGTATCTAATTTCTTTCAACTCTCCTTCCTTTCTTTCTTTTACAGGTACTTTTCATATTTCAGTAGTGTATTTGGGACAATATTTGTGTAACAATAAAAAAGTCATAAAGAAACCACTGTCACAAATGCACTCTGCAGGTCAGGCCCTCTGCTCCCACAGTGCCAACCTCAAAGTGCAATAGTGTGAACTGGTAACAGCCAAGGTAACCCTCCTCTCTGTTTTGGGCCCGAATATTCTGTTAGCCTCAAGTACTGGAGGGATTCAAACTGTGAACCTTATGCTAGCATACCCAGTTACAAGTTTAGATATGTACCCTCTTCGGGACTGCAGTACAATCTTTCACCAGGGGCTCCCAGCCAGGTCTCCAAAATGAACCCTTAAAACTCTGTAAGAGACCTTAGGTGTATATTCTTACCTTTTCCAAGCTTAGTAACATCATCAAGCCTTTTAACAGATGTCAGACTTAACCCCATATACATCACATGTGAAAAGAAACTGAGAAGACACCCATGCAGTATTTCAAAGAAATTGTAGTTTAAAAAATATGAATAAATGGTAAAATTAAACATAGAACAGTGTGTCACACAGTTTATAATCCTGTAAAACAAAAAGGAAGTTACAGACAAAACACTCCTACCACAAAAACTTAATTTCTTTCTATTACCTTTCTAAGTGCTTTCCTAGTCAGAGTCTAAAATCATATGTCACAATCCCATATACAATGGTTCATTTTTTAACTCTATCTGTCCCCACCCTCTTTTGATGAGGTCAGCTATAACCTCCCTTAGATAATTTCTGACATAAGTCCAAGGAGAACAACACTGCAAGGGAGTCAGACTCCCTGGACCCCAAGAAAACATGGGACAATGTATGGAGGTGGTCAACCGAGGACCTTCCCTTCATGAATCCTACCTGTTCAGGACCAATAAGATCAGGTAGTAGAGGGCTAAGCCGGTCAGCCAGAATCTTAGCAAGTATTTTAATGTCTTGATTCAGGAGGAAAATTGACCTGTTACTCTGGACCTGGTCCGGCCACTTACCTGATTTGGGTAGCAGAATAACCAGGGCTTCAAATAAAGTTTTGTCTGATGGTATACCTGAAAGAATATAGTGAAAAAGAGATTGGAGGAGTGGGGCTATCAGTTTTGCAAAGGCTTTGTAAAGATTAGAGGTAAATCCATCCGGGCCCGGAGCCTTCTCAGAAGGGAGGACACTGATCACTTGGAGGATCTCGGCCTGTGAAATGGGAGACAGTAGAGCGAGGCCTTGTTCCTTCGACAATGATGAAAGGTGAGAGGCCTTCAAGAACTTGTCTACTTCCTGAGGGCGAGGTGGTATTGGCATATGGCTATACAACAACTTATAATAGGCTTCAAATTCTGCTACAATATCTGGGGGGGGGAGGTCTTCAGGGAACCGTCCACTGAAGACTGGATAGTGCCAATCAGCCTGGCCAATTCATGTTTTTTGATCCTCAAGGCAAGTAGCCATCTGGCCTTCTCACCTTGATCTGTATAGCTTGCTTTAGACCTTAAAATGGCATGTTCAGCTTTCTCTTGAAGGAGCTCTAAGTAAGCCCCTTTAAGCCATGTAAGTTCCAGCCTAAATTGCTCTGAGGAATGTAGGGAGAGTCGGGATTCCATGGTTCTGATTTGAGAAAGTGTGGATAAGAAACGTTCATCCCTTTTTTCCTGTGAGAGGAGGCTAGGCCAATCAAAATGCCTCTGAGGTATGCTTTTAATGAGCACCACTCCACATCAGGTTTACCTGTAGAACCTTGATTAATCTCAACAAAGTGGGTGATATGTTCTGAAACTGACTGGAGTATTCTGGGTCTTTCAACAGTTGGTTATTTAATTTCCAGATCCCCTGAGATTTAGGTTGGGTAGATAGGAAAAGGAGGCAAATGACTAGGGAATGATCTGAGGGGGGCCTGGTTGCATGCTTGAACCCATCACCCCTTGGATAAGACATTGTGAAAGGAGAATATAATCAATATGGATGAGGTACTGTGGGCCGAGGAAGTGAAAGTATACTCCTTCTCCAGGGGGTGAAGTTCCCACCAGATGTTGCACAGGCCCAGGTGGTCAATTAAATCCCTTAGTGCACATTGTGTTGGGGAAAGATCCTTTTGAGCGGAGCCAAACTTGTCGAGATTAGGGTCAAAGGGGAGGTTCCAGTCCCCTCCTAAAATTATTAGGAGCTCCAGGAAAGGGGAAAGGTTCTGAAGAAGTTTTAAAAAGAAAGAGGGGGAATCTAAATTAGGACCATTAATGCTGCCTAGTAGTAGCTCCGTGGTATGAAGGAGTCCTTTAACCAATATATACCTGCCATCAGGGTCAGCAATTATTTGGGTGGGGGTAAAAGGCACAGATCTCTTCAACATGATCATCACACCACAACTCTTGGTGGTGCCTTGCACAGAGAAGATCTGACCAATAAATTGCCATCTGAGTTGCTTTACCTCAGAGTCAAGAAGGTGGGATTCCTGGATAAAAATTACATCACTTGCTAAAAGGTGGACATGCTTGAGAACCTTATACTGCTTCAGTTTATGCCTTACCCCTTTTACATTCCTGGTGGCGAGGGTAAGTCATCTGGCCATTCCTGTTAGCCTTATGTACCACAGCATCAGTTGTAGAGGCCATATGTGTGTGCATCTGGCAAGTATTTAAAGGAAACATTGGCCATGCAACCCCCCCATCCCATCAGCCCTCCAAACTACTCTACGAACTTCAATAAAACAAGTTGGAAAAATAATGTTCCCAAAAAAGTCCCTTTGCCAGACCCTCACCCCCTTTATTATCCCTGCCCCTTCACCCTCCTCTCCAGAAACGATCGTGGTCCATGTCTAACAGACCATCAGCATCTAGCCCTCCCTTCAACCCCCCCAGACCCCAAAAACATGCAGACATAAGTATTAACCCCAAGCATAACTAACAACTAACAATTATTAACACTCCCTTCATTATTAGGGAAGGAAAACTACAAACTAAATAAACATTGGTAACATTACATGCGATGTGCAATGTCTCTAGTCAGCTAAGGTAGTGCATAGAAGTCCAATATAGGCGAACACTTGGTCATTCTAGTTGTAGGGGCAAAATCAAAAAATGTACAGTGGGATTATTTTCATCCCTAAACTGAGTTCAATTAAAAGAAAACAGCATGAACAGTCGAGTACGTGTACAAACCATGAGCCAATTTGGGTACCCAACAGGTTAAGCTCCTTAAACATTACAGCTATGCAACCACCTTGCAATCAAACTAAGAGGGAGTTGGAATGTAGAAAAAAAATTGCTATCGCACATGTGGAAGGTCCTGGCGTTAGGCTTGGGAGACCTCTAGTGGTGACACTCACTCACTCCTCACTATCCCTCGAGGAGGAGAGAGCCTATTGCTGTCCAAGTGTACAGATGCTGATATACGGATAGTTCATTTGGGCTGGTAGCCTGCCTAAACCTGCATGGAATGAATGTCACAACAGAAGTCCAAATGGTGTTGATACTTGACAGTCAGATAATCACTCCATAGGTAGTAGGACCTCCATTTCACTTAGTAATATAAAAACGTAGATGGTTAAAGTCATCCGATGATCAAGAACTGCTCCCAAATAGACACCCAGATGTGCTCACCATTCACGGAACAAGTCGGGAAATTGCAGCCTTTAAACTTGAGGTTGCTGACTACACATCTTCTTAGGTAATCCAAAATCCTGTGACTACAACTTGGAAGCATGCTGGATATCCCATATGGAAGCAAATCCCAGCGGCTATGAGTTTAACCACCAGAGGATGAAAGGTGGCCCTTCTCTGTCTGACAGAAGCAGGGAGGTCTTGTGCCACATGGAGTTTGGTATTTCCCCAGACGATTTCTTGAGCTTCTTTAACTTTACTCATGAAGTACTGCTTTTCTTGGTAGTTTAAAGAACGAAAAATAAACAGGCGCGACGGGGCCCTGGGCTGAGGCAAGGGGTGAAGAGCACGGTAGGCTCGCTCTATAATATATCTGAAGCCAAATGGTGAGGGGCCAGCAATTTGTTCCACAAACTTCTGAATAAAGATAAGGGGATCTGACCCTTCCTCTTTTTCTATAAGGTTGATAAGCACCGCATTGTTCCGGTGGCTGCGGCATTCCAAATCTTCCACCTTACTTTCCAACTTTGAAATCTTCTGTCTGGCTACTACTATGTTGGGCTCCATTCTTTCGTTTTTTTTTCAAGGGAGTGCAGGCGCGCCTCACTGTCCGTCGTGCGAGTGGAAATATCCTCAAGGGCTTGTGCAAGAGATTTTAGCTCTGAAGAGAACAGCTTCATCTCTTGCCAGAAAGCTTGAAACTCTTCCAAAAATCACACCAGCATGAGGGACTCACTTTCTGATGCTGAAGCCACTGATTTCTGGAGGTCTTGAGCAGGTGAGGCTTTTGGCTTTTATGGGGCCTTCTCTGGCTTTTGTGGGGGAGTATGTTTAGGAGGAGATTTCTTCATTGTAACCTCCATTGGAGGAGTTTTTTTTTAAGGAGGAGCTGTGCCTGTCAGTCAGGAGGCAAATCTGTACAGTAACACAGGAGGCAGGAGAATGACAGGACAAAGTGACAGTGCAAGACATGTTTTTTTTGAATTAGGAAATTGAGAATCTGAGAAAAGGAGGCAGGAGAAAGGAGCGGGCACTAAATGTCGGCTGTAGCATATGTTTTTGGTTAGGGCAGGCAACGCTTATAATAGACAAACTTGACTTACACAACTTAGTTCATAATAATTGGCATGCTCTGTACTGTATTATTATGTGATCCTAAAAAGAGGAGGTAGGTAGGAAGGGAGAGTTGTACTAGCTGTTCTAATCATCTAGGAGAAAGTCAGATACTACAGTGAATATCCTTTCCTTCTAGCAGCAATAATTAGAACAGCTAGTCCAACTATAGCAGACCCCAAGCAATACCTGTGGCTACTTAAGAAACTGGTTCTGAAGTGCAGAGATGCCAAACCTGGTATCTTCTCTTGCTTGGATATTTAGCCTGCAGTGAGAAATAAAAGTCTGCACTGTTGACCAGGTCACAGCTTTGCAGATTTCTGTCAGAGGGACATTTCTTCTTGCAACTGCTGATGCTGCTGTTCCCCTCATAGAATGTGCTCTGACACCCACAGGTGGCACTATACTTGCTTTTGCATAAGAATATTTAATGGTGAATACTATCCACCAAGCTATTGTTCTCTTACTGGCTGGGTGTCCCTGTGACACATCACCATATATGACAAACAAGTGTTTGTTACTACCTCAAACAGATTCAGTTCTGTTTTTATAGTAACAGAGTGCCATTTTCACATCCAGGCAGCACAAGGCCTGCTCACCTTCACTGTGTGGCCCTTTGAAGTATGCTGGTAAGGTTACTGATTGGTTTAATTGGAACTCTGATACCACTTTTGGGACAAAAGTGTTACTTGTTCTTAAGGTGACATCCTCCTTGTGGAATATTAAGAACTCACGATCTATGCTGAGAGTCTGGAGTTAACTTCTTTTCACAAAAGTTACTGCTACAAGGAATAATGTTTTCTAGGTAACATATTTTAATTCTGCAATACCCATAGGCTTGAAAGGAGGAAACATCAGCTGAGATGTGACCAAATTGAGGTCCCATGCATGGGCTGGATTCCTCATTGGTAGTTGCAAGTGGTTTAAAGAGGGTCTCCAGTACTTCACTGTTAAATGCACTCACCTTCTACACATGGTTCTTGACTAGCTATTTCACAATCTAATCCTTTTTTATATCAATTGTATTTAAAGGAAAACACTGGAAAAGACACAGTTTCCCAAAACACTACAACAACTCTCGATTAGTGCTTTCAGACAGTAATAACTATTTTTTTAATGATTTAAATATTTTAACATTGCTCTCAAGGAGGTCTTTTAGGTTGTCCCAAAATTTCCTCCCATTGCTCCATTTTTTATTCTTTTGTTCCTTGTGGAAGTCTGCTTTAGCTTTTCTTACATCCCAGATGCACTTGTTGCAGGCTTCCTTATACCTTTGTAGGTCTGCAGACAATCCAGTTCCCTTTGCTCGGTACCAGAGATTATCCCTGCCTCACAGTTGGGGTGGTAGTGTAGGAATTATCCACTCAGCTGAGGTCCCTTTAATTTTGTGACTTATTAGTGGTGTGAATTTGATGCATGCTTCAGTAAATTTGGTAATGAAGTAGTCAGTTGCTGTATTGATGTCATGGATTGTGTCTAAAACATTCCAATCTATCTGGCTAGGTGTGCTTTGAAGGCACCAGTTAAGCTTTTACTTAGGACTCTGCTAGTAATTGTTTTAGGAGGAGTCTAGTCCTAGTGATTGTTTTAGGAGGGGTCCTAGGTATCCAGGCAGACCATTTGCAAATGACAGGTAAGTAATCACTGATGGCATCAGGTAGAACCTCAACCTTGAATAGGCTTTCCAGGTGCGTGGTTAAGATCCAATCTATTAGTGTTTTGGTTCCCATTCTATAGTTAACTCAGGTACAATCATTGACCAACTGAGTAAGGAATAGGTTAGATACCAGGTCCTTGGAGGCGAAGCAAGATTCAGCTTCCCAATTAATACTAAAGTCACCAGTGACTATTGTTTCCCCTTTTAAACAAGATCGGTTAAAGTACTGTAAAACTGTTAAATACTGTGTTTTATTAATTTCATGCCCTCAGCATCCTGCACTGCAGACTGTCAACTAAAGTTCGCGGGATGGGCATTCTAATTTTGAAGTAGACTGGTGATCAGAGAACAATGTAAATATAAGGAGGATCTCCAATAATCATCCGAACAGTGCCCACATGAAACGGCAATCACTTTTAAAAAAACATTCAACTTTGGTTTACCATTTACTACAGTTCCATTTTTAAGTAGACTGGGGATCGGAGAATAGTATAAATATAGGGATGTTCTCCAGTAATAATTTGAACAGTGGCAGTACAAAGGATGTCACTTTAGTCTTGGCTTTTTACTAAATGGTACGGTACATTGATAACAGATCAGCATGTATTAAGACGATTTATTTATTTTTTATTAGTTTTTTATTTTTATTTTTTACAGCCACTAATACTTCTGCTAGCAACAGTGTGTTCCATTCAGTTTGGAACCTTTTTTTCTTAAATACATTCTACATAGCTCAGTTACATATGTAGTTAATTTGCTTCAGCATACAGTAGCTAATAACTGGAGCATACATTCAGACATTTAATTGTAATATATCAACACAAATTATCAACACAGTGTATGTTAAATTGTTATATATCCATGGTGAGAATTCACTCATGGTGGCAGGCACAGCAGCTAGCGCTATTGTGTGTGGTAGTACAGTACTGTGTTCTAGCCATGCGGTAGGAACTACTCTATCCACTGCCTGCTTTTGAAATGCTGTGTATTGTCTGTAATGCGATTGGTCTGCTTTTGTACTATGCTTAATGTTTCTTTTTAACTCTTGAATGTGCACTTAATAAAATACGGTTATTTTTAAATCACATACAGTACATGTTGCTGTCAGTTATTGTTCACGCTATTTCCAAAGCGCGAACATAGCAAGGATTTTTTTGTATTAATTATTACCTGTTTTACAGTGTCTGGCAAATGTTTCAATGCCCATTTGTTGTTTTCCAGGTGGGATATAGACTGATGGGACTTGAAGAGATTTGTTACCACTCCCCATTTGAATTTTAATGGCCAGGCACTCACGTTCACTAAATGGGTTGTCTATTGTCAGTCTGTGGCCAACCAGGTTGGTTTTTAGGTATATAAGGTAGCCATCTCCCCTTTTGCCTTGTTGATCCTCCCTGAACAGGTTGTATCCCTGCAAGGCAATAGTGGAATCAGGTATTTTCTTTTAGAGGGAAGGGCCATGTTTCTCTAAGGGCAGTTATGTTAGTTTGAATGAGAGCAACCCAGGCTTATAACTGAGGGAACTTTGGGAATTGGCTACCAATATTTAGAGAGGCTACTTTTAGGTGTCCCTTACGGTTCTTACAGGTCCAATTTTTCCCTGATGGGCCAAGATTGGGATGGATATTTCCTGATAGAAGGAGGAGAATATATACAGTAGCAGTGTTTTATGAACCTTCCTCACATGAGCAGCCCTTAATGTCTTCAACATACTGTAGGCTAACTGGAGTGGGATTCCCTATAACTTCAGGGCTGCCACCATGGATAACAGTCAGACTGGGAAGATTTAGGTGTAAGCAGTGTGCGGTAAGGCTATGAGTACCTTCAATCCTAGGGCAAAGCTCTGGGACAGTGACATTGCGAATTTCTGTGAGTTGCCTAGATTCCACCCTTTGTGTTCAAGGCAGTACAAGAGTTAGGAGTATTGAAAAATTAAGTACTAGCTTGGTAAGGGGTAATCCAGATGTGTCGAAGTCCAGCCGGATTCTTAAGCAGGAACAGGCAGTTTTTTATTTTATTTTATTTTATTTTATTGGAGATCTTGGGAACCCTTCCCCTTATATGATAGCAGCCAGCAATGGCAAGTTCAAACTGGTGTTGTCCCAGACAAGAACCAGGTCTTTTACCATTAATATACTCTGACAATAAAAACAATATATTGTAGATAATACGCAGTAAGAGTTCTTTAAAATGCTCTGTTTCAGTAGTGTATCTCCAAGTAAGGCACTTACCTCTGAATGGTGCACAAACTATTGAGCACTTACCCCTAAATGGTGCACAGACTACTGAGCTCCTATTCCTAAATGGTGCATGGGCTACTGAGTACTTGGACCCATAACAGTTAATGAAGCACTGAAACTGAGAGGATAACTAACACCTTCTGCAGTGAACCTAGGTTGCAAATGTTGCCCTAGCTGAGTGTGAACGATAGGCTGAAACCAGGTCCTCACTTATTTATCCTTGGGGTGATACCAGACATTTTATAATTATCCTTACAATGTTCAGGGCCATCACATTGCTAACTGGTGGCCAGCCCCTGACTGAGTCATCTGCTACTCAGTCTCACTCCCCACCCACTGCTTGCATCACTCTTGTGTCAGTCACAATGCCCTGCTTCCTGTATCAATCAAATGGGTAGTCCTTATCAGTAATTGGGTGGGCAGGAGGGCCAAAAATTGCTGTGTTTCTGGTCGTCAGTGATACAGGCAAAGACAGAAGCAGGACACCTGTTGATCAAGAAAAAGTATTTTGCGGTCGTCCAGTGCAGGGGAAGGGTGAAAGAACTAACACTCTCTTCAGCCCTCCGACCCCTGTTGAAGTTCTCCTCCTGCAGCAATGGAATTCAAGTTTAAATATTTAAATGTTTAAGGCACCCAGTAAGGTTTTAAAAACTGGCACCTTTTCTGTCAAGCTGCCGATTGGCTATTGCTGTGCTGCTGGTCAGTGATGCAGGAACGGACAGGAGCGGGACTACTGTTGCTCAAGAAAAAGTCTTTTGTGGTCATCAAGTGCAGGGTGAGGGTGAAAAAACAAACACTCTCCTTAGCCCTCTGGCCCCTGTTGAAGTCATCCTCCTGTGGTGATGGAATGAATGTTTAAATGTTTAAGACACCCAGTAAGGTTTTCAAAACTGGTGGCTTTTCTGTCAGGCTGCTGATTGGTCATTGCCATGCTACTGATCAGTGATATGGGCAAGGACAGGAACAGAACTCCTGTTGATCAAAAAAAAAATCTTTTGCAGTCATCCGGTGCAGGGTGAGGGCAAAAAAACAAACACTTTCCTCAGCCCTCTGACCCCTGTTGAAGTTCTCCAGCAACAATGGAATGCTAATACTGCAGTAGTGTCTCTAAGTGAATATTAGGGTTGCTTGCAGTCATACATACTTCTATTTATATCTCATCTCAATCATATACTCTGTGGTTTATATAAATATTCCTGTCATTAATTTCTTATCATTTGTATTTACCTCCCATTAAAAGTATTGTGGTGTGAATACTATTTTGAAGAGTGTTTATTGTGTAACTGTTTCTGGCTACCTGTGTATGTTTGTTATTTGTGTTGACATAATGCCACCTAGATGCTTTGTGGTCAATTAATGGTAAATCTCATAAAATGGGAGTTTCTCTAGTCACCTTTCCTAAGGACACTCATCGTCAGGGTTGGTGGTTATATGTGGCATATTAGGAGGTCTGGAAGGAGGGCATAATACAGTGATGGTGGACATTTTCAGTGGATAACATCCATAATGACACCACAATGATTGTCGGTGGCAAGAAAGACAGAATGGTGGCTGTGTCATCCAGCATCCGGTCAGTAGGTTATCTGTATGGCTGGGATGGCGAGAGGGTTGGGGGGGTAATGGTAAAGGCACAGCATGGCTCATTTGGTAGCACTTCTATCTCTAGTCCAGAAGGCTGGGGTTCTAGCCTCATACTGGGACTAGCCTCATACCTTAAAAACTGGCACCCTAGTGCAGTACTAGGGGGGTGCTGTACTTTGAATGAGACTTTAAATGGTTCCATGTCATAATAGCGATCAGTCTTATGGTGTGTGTATATCACAGAAAAGCTTATTAGTGATATACACTTCTCAGGTACCTCAGTTTTGGGAACATTTAGTTTTTTCCAGTGAGGGGGGCTGCACCCTCCCTCACCCCTCGCACTGCCCTGATTTTAGATTACCATCTCCAGAGGGATGCATGTCAAGGAGGGGTTAAAACTTGGTGTGGGTGGAAGAAAAAAATGGCAGCCACAAGCAGTGGTAAAATTTTCTCCTCTGGTCTGGCCTGAACCCAATAACTACTGCACCGGAGCCAGCCACCCTCACCACCACATCAGAGGGCTGGCTCGGCTGCAGCAGGCACACCTCCCTACCTAAACCCTTTTTCCTATCCCTCCCTATCTCCTCCCTATCCCTCCCCTTCCAGTCACTCTCCTCGCTACCCTTGCAAGGTAGCGCATGATGATAGTGCTAAAAATGAGGTGCTGTTCTTGCAGTGGCTCATTTTTAATTGCTATCATCACTGGATACCACATTAAACAGAGGGCCCTTATACCCAACTCTGGTGCTGTTCAAGTGGGTAAACCCAAGGTACTTTTTGCACAAGTAGAGGAACTGTTTATTGAAGCAAACCAAATAATAAAATGTGGGTTACACAATGTCATTCATAAAGCAAAGAAACACAAAACATATTAGGTACAGTTGTGCCATTATCAAATATTTGCCCAGGAATAATATTTCCATCATTTACT
Source organism: Neoceratodus forsteri (assembly GCA_016271365.2). Classification (NCBI taxonomy): domain Eukaryota; kingdom Metazoa; phylum Chordata; order Ceratodontiformes; family Ceratodontidae; genus Neoceratodus; species Neoceratodus forsteri. The sequence goes on from CM057458.1 coordinate 1,119,444,520, forward strand.
CCACAGAGCTTGAGAGAGATAAGTTTGCTCTAAGGCACAATGTTTCCTCAGAGCAGTTTCAGTCATATGCAACAACACATTTTGATCCCAATATAGTTGTTATAAGACATATTTGCTCCTAACTTGCCAAATCAAAACTTAAATACAAGAAATAATCAATAACAGCACAGAGGAGTCAAATTTAGAAGTCAATTTTTGTAAATCCCCATATATAAAGGTATCGTATGAAATAGTATTCCAAAAAGAATCAGATCAAGAGCTACCCAAGAGGGCCCAAACCCTTAGGATGAAGGGACAATCAAAATACAGGTTCTAATGATTTCACACTGTGCCACAGAGCTGTTTCTAGAGCAAAACCTTTGATTAATACTCTTGTGATTATTATTATCTTTCACATTCAGCCTGCCATGGCAACAGAGCCAGGCTACATTCCAATGTTGTGCTGCAATAGTTTTATCGGTCAAATAATTCAAGGCAATTTGTTTTAAGCATGGGGATACTCCTGGTATTATCTCAACAACAGTGAGAAACAGGGATTTGTAAAACTCTTTACGATGTTTAGTGTGAATAGCTTCCCTAGAAAGTTTCTGTTTCCTAATAAATTTCCAAAAAGATTCCAAATCTGGTGGAAAAAAACACATTTCATCTGAAAATGTCTTTCAACCTTTGCCATTCAGCTTGAAGTGGTTCCAACAATAAGGTGGCCCATTCTATCCTTGAGGAGGGATGTGCAGAAACTCAAGGTACAATATTTGTTTGAAAAAATATACTAATGAAAAATATGACCTGATGAACCATATTCAACTCTCATTGATGCAGCATTTGATATAAAATGGGATTTAGTCTACTGCCCCAAACCATCTGAAAATGCTGTTATCAAGATTCAAAAGACTGAGGCACAGGAAATATAGCACTGACATAAAGAAAAGTGGGTATCACAAATGTTTTAATGATACCCTTTTCTTTTTAGATTACTGCCAAATCTTTCCACTTCATAAACTGCAAATTCCTAATATCCGAGGCTTTCTCCAAGTTAAATGTTGGTAAATTAATCTGACCAAAATAGATACCCAACATTTCTTTGTTTTTTGGGACACTATTATATTACCAGTCTCAGGAGGAACAGCCTCATGGGATCCAATAAGTGACACCTGGCTTTTCTGGAGATTAATGTGTGATCTCATCATCTCAGTAATATTTTGAATAAGTGTCACCACCTCCCATCCAGATGGAACATCTTTAACAAATAAGCAGACATTATCTGCATAAACTGATACTCTGACTTCAGTTAAGGACACCAGATTCCAAATCCCCTGACTTATAGGTGAAGTACTAATGGCTGATAACAAAGGATCTAACATCAAGATGTATAAAACAGGGCTAAGTGGACACCCCTGCTTTACTTCTTGAAGTAGTGGCATATTTGTTCCCACCCACCCATTTATGTTAGGGATAGCAGATACCTTGGAAAGAAATCAGTTCCAACTGATAAAGTTTTGCAAAAAAACATATTTTTGGTAATACAAGGAATAGATACTCATGGGGGACCTTATCAAAAGTATTTTCCTGGGTGCGGTGGATCCAAGTTGGCACCTGGAAGCTGAGTTGCTTGACACTGCATCCTTAAGCCTAAAACTAGGAGGAAAAAATGAACATCGAGACTCACGGCGGAAGAATGAAATGTAAAGATAAGTACACTTGGCTACTTTCTGTATGTAGAAAGAAATGATCAGCACTTAATGGTGGAAAATGTCTTGTTTGCAAGCAGCTTGAATGTGTAAACATAACTGAGATGGAGTCTGTTGACCTGGTTGGAAAACACTCCAGGAAAATCTAAGGGATGAGAATGGCAACTGAAATAGTGATTTCTGCAGATAAAGAAAGTGCTGAAAGATAAACTGGAATTTTTTCCCATGCCCTGTGTACTTAACCTGGTTTGGTACCTTTTATTTTTCCTCTTTGAGTAATGGGATTGAATCGAGGGTAAAAACCCTGGAGGCACAGAGATAGATCCAAGAGAACACTTGTTCTCAATTGGGATCTCTCAGTAGTAAAGCCAGGAAGATTAATTTAGTAGTTAATCTACTCTCTTCTGTTTTTGGAGATGGATGCCTGGAGTAGGGAGAAGTTGGGATATTTTACATGCTGGTGACTTTATGCGGCGTTGGGGGGAGTGAGGGAAGAATGGAAGTGAGACCAAAACTATAACAAACAATGTGAAGATTGTTAAAAGCAGGGCATTGCTGACACTTTTGATTCCTTGAAATGGCAAACAGTGGATTTTGTTCTATTTTTCGTATTGGGTTTTCAAGATAATTCTCTAACACAGAGGTGGAAAATGTGGGAAGCAATAAAGTTTTAAATGGAAGCAAAATGGAAACAGAGTTCGCTTAAAGAGTTCTCTAAGAAATGGAAAAAAGGAAGAAAAAAAGAGTCATCAGATCAAAGCAGGGTGGAGAACCCTACTGAGGCCATTACTGGTAGAATACTTGTTATAAATATAAAACATATTACTACTTGCTTTTTGAAGCAGGAAACATCTGATCAGAGACAGCACAGCTTGATATAACTGACACGCTTTAAAACATTGGGTGGAAAAATTGGGGGGGAGATTAGGACTGCTGAGACTCAGTGACTAAAGCTACAAAACTTAGATGGAGTAAATATAAATAGGTCTAAGCCCTCATAGGATGAAAATACAGAAGCAAAGTTAAAAACATTGGATAAGAAGCAAATAACTGCTGAAAAGTGATAAGAAGAAGAAGAAAAATCAGTATAATTGAAGAAATCAAGTACAAAAATAAGTGCTGTATCTACATATGATAAAACTTTGGCTGAAAAACAGATAGAGATAGAAGTTTATTGCTAAGGGTCAAGTGATCTTGACTCTTTTTTTTCCTTTGATCTCCCTTGCAGCATCAGACAAAAAGATTGGGGAACTTATCATTTCTTAACCTGAAAATACAACTCGGGAGTTGAATAGCAAAAAACTCTGAAACTTTAACCCCTGGATGGTCTCAGTAAATTTATCTGTCTAAAATAAAAACAGACTTTGGCTGAAAAGAGAAGGGAAGTAGGTGGGGGGGGGGGGAAGAAAAAAATGGTAACTAAACCTAAAATGTGAAAGAGTTAAGGTCCTACCTTTTAAAACCAGAACAAAGGACAACTAGAAGAGAACATAAAAAATAATACAGATAAACCACTAACAGATAATATGGCAAGAAACGTGAACAGTGCACCTAGCTCTCCGGAAAGAGAAGAAGGGAATAACACAAATACACAATTGGGAATAAAACTGCACAGAAAAGCGAACAGAAAACTACAAAAAAAGAGGAAACCAGAATATATGGGACTACAGAACCAAAAGACCCAGAACTGGTAGATTGGTATGAATCCATAAAGGAGTATAAACAGGATGACAGCTCACAGCTACCTCTGTGAAATAAAAACCTTATGCCAGAACAAATAACAGAAAGACAGATAATAGAAAAAAATATGAATCCTATAAAAGACACATTATATAGAAAAGGACAGATGTATACATTCTGCACACCTACTGTAGATCATCTTGCTTCACCTAATGGAAAGAAAAGGGAGAAGGAAGAACAAAAAGGAGCACAGGCAAATATAGACAGATCAGACATAAGCCAGGTTAAATTAAGGAACCTGCCAAAAAAGGAAGAAAAAAAGACAAATGAAGAAATAAACAAGAATGAAAACAAGATCTCAGATTTAGAAATGGGTAGTCATCTGGGAACAAGCGACCACCAAACAGTGTGGTTCACAGTAAACCAATAAACACAGCCATAGAGTAAAGCCATACAAAAGCAAAAGTATTGCACTGTAGGAGGGCTGACTTTGGGAAAATGAGAGTGTGCCTCAGAAAAGCACTAGCAAATGGGAAAGAAGGAGGGGTAAAGGAACAGTGGGGAATAATCAAAACAGCCATCACAGAGGCAACAAGCCTTTGTGTGAAGTGAATCAATAAAACAAAACAAAGGAAAAAAACACTATGGTTCTCAAAAGAGGTGGCAGGGAAGGTTAAGGAGAAAAGGATAGCATTCAGGAAATATAAGGAGACACAGAAGGAGCAGGACAGATAACTTTATCAGTTAAAGCAGAAGAAGGCAGGGAAGGCAGTCAGAATAGCAAAGGCCCAAACCGAGGAAAAGATGGCCATTTCTGTTGCGATGGGGGATAAAACCTTTTATAGGTACATTAGGGAGCAAAGAAAGACCAAGGGAGGGATACGGAGACTTAATAAAGGGGAGGGAATGTGGGCAGAGAGTGATAGTGAAAAAGCAGGGATACCGAATGAATATTTCTTCTCAGTATTCACAACAGAAGAGGATGGAGAGGTACCCAAACCAAACAAGAGAAACACTCTGGATAGGGGGGCCAATACCAGTCCATTCACAGAAGAAAGGGCTTTGAAAGAACTCTTGAAACGGAGGGTGGACAAAGCAATTGGGCCTGATGAGATTCACCCCAGAATTCTAAAAGAACTAAGGGTGGAACTAGTGACACCACTGACTACTCTCTTTAACAAATCATGGGAGGAAGGGGTGGTACCCAAGGACTGGAGGAGGGTGGATGTGATTCCACATCACAAAAGTGGGAGCAGGGCAGAGGCAGGAAACTACAGACCAGTTAGTTTGACCTCAGTGGTAGGGAAAATAATGGAATCACTTCTGAAGGAAAGAATTGTTGAGTACCTGGAGGCTAGTGGGGCAGAAGACTCAAGGCAGCATGGCTTCACAGAGGGAAGGTTGTGTCAGATGAATCTAATAGATTTCTTTGACTGAGTGACTAAAGTAGTAGACCAGGGAGGGGCTGTGGATATGGCCTACCTAGATTTTAGCAAGACATTTGACACAGTACCACACAAAAGATTAATTTACAAGTTAGCCAGCCTTGGAGTAGGTCCCAAGGTGGTAGCCTAGATAAAAAATTGGGTAGACAACAGGACGCAAAATGTAGTTGTAAATGGAGTCCACAGTGAAGAAAGGAGGGTAACCAGCAGGGTACTGCAGGGTTCAGTACAAGGACCGGTCCTCTTTAATGTCTTTATAAGTAACATTGGAGAGCACCTGGAAGGAAAACTACGTCTCTTTAAAGACGACACAAAGATCTGCAACAGGGTTGATGCACAAGGTGGGATGGAAATTGTCTTGGCAAGGTTGGAGGAATGGTCAAATGAATGGCAGCTCAGATTCGATGCAAAGAAATGCAAGGTAGTGCACCTGGGAAACAAAAACCGGGGGAAGAGTACACAATGGGGTGGTGAGTTACTAACAACAACAAAATTCGAAAGGGAGCTGGAGCATAGGCATAGATTGCGGGGGGGGGGGCAGAGGGGCAAGCTGCCTCCCCTCAGAAATTAGACCAGGGCTTTTTTAGGAGCCCAGTCACCGTTCTCCGGTTATCATTTTTTTTTTTAATATTGAATGGGCTCAGGGCTATGCCCGGACTGCCTGCACCTCTCCATGGGAGGGGGGGTTGGCGGCATGGCATTGTGTCTCTTAAACAAAAACTATCCCCTTTTCCGATTGGCTACAAGCCTGCAACCGTAGTAGCCTGCATGTTACAGCCAATCAGATAGTGCTGCAAGCTGGCGCCATTGCGTGAGCAGTACTCTGTTAGTGGCGCCATTTAGTTGTCTGTGTGCCTTCCATGAAGGAGCAGCAGCAGCATCCATATAGTGTAGGGCTGAGGAGAGATAGCTATTCAAGGATGTCAAGCAGCAGTTGTTGGTTGTCTGTCAGGTGTCACCAGTGTCTCAGTCAGTCTAGTGTTCCCACCCTCCTCCTGTCCTGAACAGCCCAGTTTAAATATACCTCACCCGAGTCCTCTGACTACCTACTCTTTGTTTCTCAGTGCAGCCAGCTGTGCTCTGGGCTCTCCCACTGCCACCTGAGCCTCCCACCCCCGAGAGCCTAGGAGGCCTGCGACCACAAGGCCTCTACCACCGGACAGACCAGGTGGAGGAGCGAGTAGTACAATTACAGTGAGTCTGAGGTATGGCCAGGCTTGCTTGCACACCCAGCTCCTGTGTCAAGCAGGCCAGAAAAAGATTTACCATGCTGTCGGCGAGTCTCACACCACGCCCGTTGCCCACCAGTTCCACAGTCCGCCGAGAGGGATTATTCAGGTCAGTGAACAGCCAGGCCCAGAACAGTGAAGAAGCCGACAGTCATGCAGGCTATAGCAGACCCATAATGAGACATGTTCATCTGGTATCAGAAAAAATTAGTTACTGTCTTATCGTGGGATTAATTGGGAGAGGAACAGGACTGTTGGGAGAGTCTCGGCTACCTGACCTGCCTTCTTGGTCTTGCTGTGCCCTGCTACGTGCTGGCCTGTCTGTGCCCTTGCTGATTTGGTGAATAACTGTGCTGCAAGCTGGTTGTTGGAAATTAATACCATTCACATCCCAGAAATGTGTCTTTTGGGGGGGTTGTCTTGGTCATGGCCATGTGTCTGGGGGGTAGGTGGAAGGTTTGCTGGCAGCTTGGGTTTCTTTGGGTGAGAGGGGATTTGCTGGCTGTTGAAGCTGTCCATGTTGGTGGAGTGGGTGGGGGGCCTATTTGTTTGGTATGGTGTGGACACTGGTCATGTTGGTGGGTGGGGACACTCAGTTACTGTGCTACTACTGTGGTGGGGTTTGTTGGGGAAACTCACTGGACAGTCTGTGTTTGGTGGGGCTGGGGGGATGGTCTGTTTTGTGGGGTTGGGGTCGGGGGAGACAGTCTGTGTGTTTTGGGGCTGACTCACTGAGAGGATGGTCAGTGTTTGGTGCTGGGGGACGGCCTGCATTTGGGGGGCTGGGGTGGTTAGTGTTTGGGACTGGGAGGGCAGTCAGTGTTTGGTGGGGCTGGGGGGACAGTCTGTTTTCTATTCTGGCGTCTGGTGGGGTGGAGACACAGGCCATGGTGATGTGGGGACACTGGCTGTGATGGTGGGGTGGTGACACTAGCCATTGTTTGGTGGACTTGGCTGGCATTTGTCTGAGGGGACTGTCCATGATGGTGGAAAAGGGGGACTGTCCATGTTTGCCTGCTGGGTGTATGGTGGGGAGGCAGGGACTATTTGCTGGTCGGGTTTCTGGGGGGGAATCTTTCCATGTTGACTTATGAGGGGGTGAATGTCGGTGATTGCTGATCAGGTGTCTAAGATGGACTATCAATGTTGTTGGGGAGGAGGAACTCTCCGTGTTTGCTAGCCAGGTGTTTGGGGGGATTGTTCATGTTGGTGGGGCGGGGGGAAATTCTGTGTTTGCTAGCTGTGTGTCGGTGGGGTGGGGACTGTCCTTGGTGGGATATGGGTGGACCATCCATGTTTGCTGGCTGCCTAGGTGTCTGGTGGGACTGTCCTTGTCGGTTGGGAGGAGGGCATTCTATGCTCGCTGGCCCCGTGTCTGGTGGGGAGGCGGGGACTGTTCAGATGTCTGGGGGAACTGTCTTTGTAGGTGGGGTGAAGGAGGGGACTGTCCATGTTTGCTGACTGGGTTTCTGGAGGACTGCCTGTGTTGGTTAGGAGAGGGGACATTCTGTGCTTGCTGACTGGGTGTTAGCATATAAACATAAGTAAATGTTAAAACATAATTTCCACCTCATCCTTTACCTCTCAAGGGATGTATCTCACTGACCTGTGCCAGCAGCTAGCATACGAACATTAGTAAATGTTGATACATTATTTCCCCCTAATCCTTTACCTGGCTGTAAAAGTAATCTTTCACTTTTTTTGATTTCTCCGATCATCCACTGTGAAGGGGTGAAACAGACAGATTCCTTGGCCTTGCTGTCTCTGTCTTCATTGCCTGGCAAACACAACCAAAGGGGTAGTTTTTTGTGTTCTCCCCATTACAGTGTTACAAGACTAACAAAAAAAATCTTGCACTAAAACATGCACCCTAAAGAAATGATTATACTACTACCTGGCTATTGTTATAGCGACTACCGACTGGCCATGGTTTTCTGGGGGGGGGGGTTGGAATACTGATCATGTGTGGGTGGGCTGCAGACACTGCTAGTTTTGTGTGTGTGTGTGTGCGTGTGTGCGTGTGTGTGGTTGGGGACACTGCTGATCGTGTGTGTGTGGGGGGTTGGGGTCACTGCTGGTCGTGTGTGTGTTGGGGGTTGGGGACTCTGCTGGTCATGTGTGTGTGTGTGGTGTTGTGGACACTGATTATTTGTGTGGGTGGGGTTGGGGATACAGGCATTGTGTGGGTGTGGTGGGGGCACTGTTGTGTGGGTGGGTGGAGGCACTGGCATTGTGTCGGTGGGGCAGGGTTGTAATTGTATACCTGGCAAACTGTGCTGACCGGTAGCTCAACATCTCTCTTTCCAGACAAAGAAAGAAACATAAACAAAATGCAGTAAAAAATGTAGTTTTATTTACTTTTGTGTATCTGTGATGGGGAGGCACAGACCTGGTTGCCTGGAGCGGATACCAGATAAATGGAGCTGGAAATGGTGTTGGTTGGGTGGGGTGGGGAGAATGGCTATGCTGGTGCGGTGGGGAGAATGGCTGTGCTGGTGGGGTGGACAGAGTGTGGAGAGTGGCTGTGCAAGTCCATCAGGATGCAGAGATTAGCTCAGCTGGCCAGTCTGGGTGGAGATAGTGGCCTTGCAGGTCTGGGGTGGGGAGAGTGGGCTGTAGCTTTTTGCATGGACATTTAATTCACTGTTGCTTGCTGTGCCTTCTGCTGCCCTGCCAGCTTTGTGCGGCTGTACTGACCAGGGCGGACTTGTACACATGCTGAAAAAAATGGCACTGGTCACTGGTGATGGAGGAGGGAGGGGTGGACGGGCATACTGGCACAGAAATAATTTTTTCAACATGTATGCCAGTCTGCTGGGTCCATGCCATGCTTACCTCCCTTGTACAAGGGGCTTCTGAGCCCTAAAGATAAGTTTCTGTGTCAAAATTAGGAACTGTTGGAAAGTATGAAATCCTACAGTATAAAAATTGTGCATGTTTATGTAGTTTCACCTTACTGTGTGGTTCAACAAGATGTTCTGTGGTCTCCTCCTCATTTAGCACCCTGACCTGTGACCTCGCCATTCCCCGGCCCCCAGGGCAGGGGGAAGGTCCATTGTTTTGTGGTCTTTTGGTGGTTTGTTGGGCATTGTAAAATGCATTGTTTCATTTATTGTGGTGTACTGTCTGGACCTGCTTTACCCTGTCTCTATCCTGAATGTAAACAGGTATAAAAAAAGTTAATTTTTTGGTGGTGTGTGTGTCTGTCTGTGTCTGTGTGTAGAAGAATAGAGACACACGCTTGGACAAAAAAAACTGTATTAAATCACATCAAACTGAAGCAACCATGTTTCATTTGTGCCCTTCAAAACTGTCAGATGAGACGATTTTGAAGTAGTCTGTGGGGGAGCATTCACGGCAACCTGGGCTACCACAACTGGCCCACCACACACTGTCATAGGTGATGTTAATAAAATCCACCAACCAAGTACTTACCTTTCAGGGTGGGTCCTACGAGGCTGTGCGCAGCTATCTGGAGTCGTTGTTCCAGCAAACTTCATGTGGCGTCTGTTCTCTTAGGTTATGTGATGTGACCACTTTTGTGCCAAGGCAGTCCGTGTTTGCTTGGATGGGGTTGTATAACCCTGGGCATGGACAGAGATGCATGCATATTCCTTAGGAGCCCATGGGGGAGAGTGGTAGGGGTTGTGGTGTGACCACACCATACCCATGATCATCTTGAACAATTAGGGGATTTACATTGTTCTGTTGCACTGTCCCAGGTACATCAGCATGCTTGTTAAGAGCACCGCCTGAGGGATATCAGCAAGTCCAATGCTTATGTATGCAATGCTTGCTTGCTTGAGGAGAGCATTATCCTCTTCGCTTACTTTACCTAACCAGATTCAGGCATATGACATTGAATAATATGGGATGGGATGAGATGGGAGACTAATGAATTAACTGGGTTATAGCAAAGAAAAGTGTTAACACTGGGTGCAAGTAAGCAATAATGCCCGACAGAAGTGTGTCATCATGCTGGGATAACATCACGCCAGGTGGTTGGGCACGAGGCATCCAATACATAAGGCATGACATTATCCTACCATGACACACACCCTGGAGGGCATTATTGCTATTATACAATGGTGTGTTGTTATACAGAACTAAAAAAAATAATTTTAAAGATGTTTTATTTGATGTGGAAAAATATTTATAAAAGAAGATACAAAAAACCACACTAATGCTAACAATCATCAAGAGGTTCACAGAGAGACTGAGACTAGACCTGTGATGAATTGGATGTACTGGAATAACATCATGGGTCTAGCCCAAGACTGACCAATCAAAGGCCAGCATTCATTCTTGTCATTGTATAATCTCATTTTTTTATGTAATCTTTGTAAATAAGGGCTCATGCTGTGAGGATGCACATGCTGGGATGTTTCCCATACCATCCATGTTTATAGGTATACTGAGGTAGCACAGCCATTTGCTGCACTTCCTTGAAACATGCGTTGTGCACTCCTCAAGGGTGGGAGGGCTAGCTCAAGCAGGCATTTCAAGAAGTTCAGGATCCACTATAAGGGCTAGACTTGGAAGGGTTATGTAAGCAGCAAAGGGGGGTGAGAGACTAGTGAGCTAACCACCTGGAGATTCAGGTGGGGGCAAAATTAGGTCAAGATTGATTTGAATTGAAGCTGAGGGGAGGTCCTGTCCTCTTGAAAAGGAAGTTAAGTTCCTTACATATTTTCAACTTTACAAGTAAGTCCTCATTCCCAAGGCAGAAGAACGAAGAATTGAATACAAAACAGGTCTCGGTCAGTTTTTTCAACTCTGGTCTCAGCAGGAGTTGGGCCAAGAGAAGGCTGCAGTAAAACTGGTGGGGTGGGGAAGTGCTCTGACTTGGCCTGGGCTGGTCCCTCCCAGGAGTTATTCAGCTGTAGTCTTAAATGTTCTTTGGGCATTATTTGATGCTGGTTGATTTGTTTGCATTACGCAAGCCACCCGCCCTCTTCACTGTCATGATACGCGAAAATCAGGACTTTTTTGTTACTTTGTCCTCCCCCCGTAAAAATAACAAACTACGCCCCTGGCTGGGAGTAATTATATCAGATGACCTAAAGGTGGACCAGCAATGTGAGAAGGCAGTAAGGATGGCTGGGGGGATACTGGGATGCTTAGGGAGAGGCATCAACAGTAGAAAACAGGAAGTTGTTATTCCTCTGTACAGACAATTAGTGAGACCCCATCTTGAGTACTGCATGCAGTTCTGGAGACCCCATCTCGCAACGACATAGACAGAGTGGAGACTGTTCAGAGGAGGGCAACCAAAATGATGCAGGGTCTACCAGGGTCTGCACCAGAAGACATGTGAAGAGAGACTAAAGCAGCTTAATATGTATACCCTCGAGGAAAGGAGGGAGAGGGGGGGACATAATAGAAACTTTCAAGTACCTCAAGGGAAATTTAAAAAGTCTAAGATGGTAGTATCTTTCAGAAAATGAGATGTGCAAGAACAAGGAGACACAATTTGAAGATAGAGGGAGGATGGCTCAGAGGTAATGTTAGAAAGTAGTTTTCATGGAGAGGGTTGTGGATGCATGGAACAGCCTTCCTGAGGAGGTTGTGGAGTCAAGAACAGTGAAAGTATTCAAGAATGCATGGGACAGACATAAAGCAGTTCTAGTGGGGGGTAGGAAGAAGTAGGCTGTTGGTTAACTAGAATCTGCAGCTTATCCATCAGGTAGGGAAATGGGCAGACTAGGTGGGCCAAGCGGTCCTTATCTGCCATCAAATTCTACATTTCTATGTTAAGACACTAAATAAAATTTTCAAGTAAGAACACATGGAAGAAAGTGATAAACAAAGGAAAAAAGAGGAGATAATACCAGAGGACATATCAGACAATACAGGAGATGATATGAGCGAAAAAGAAAGATTAGAGAGCCCACCATCATGACCTTGTGCTTGATCTGGTCTTCTCACTTAGGGCTTGAGGTAGTCAACCTCAAGACTGATCCAGTCATTTGGTCTGATTATTGCACTGTGAAGATTTTGTTCAGAGCCCCCCCTGGAAGTCCCTCCCCTGCTGAGATGGTCAGCTACTCTCCTTTAAGGGGATTGTCCCCAGAGAGACTTCTGGCTTTGGCTGACCTATCTAGTGTATCATGTGTAGTTGGTGTGGGTGAGGCAGTGGCTGCCTATAATGGAATGGTTTCCAAGGCACCTGACGCCACAGTACCAGTCTGTATATGACCCGGAGTCTCTCACTTGAGATCACCTTGGTTTGATAGGGATCTCAAGGCAATGAAGATCAAGGTTCAGAAGCTGGAGTGTTGCTGGCAGAAGTCCCACCCAGAGGGGGACAGACTGGCCTTGAGTGCTCACTACCATGAGTACCAATGAGCAATCAACCGTAAGAAGGCAGAGTTCCTGTCCAGGGAAATTACTGCATTGAAAAACAAGCCATCTCAGCCATTTCAGACTGTTACACTCTGTCTGTCTACAGCCAAAAAAAGCATTTTCAACCACATTGTCTGAAGAGTTTGCTCTGTTTTTCTCTGACAAGGGTGTCCTCCATCTGGTTGGGGATTCTGTCAATGAGACAAGCTTTGTCTCACAGTGATTGATATTGGATGAGCAGAGGCACTCCATCTGTCTGAGATGAGTTTAAACAAGTGGAACTGGCCAAAGTTATTGAGGTGATCTCAATGCTAAAGCACATTTATTGTGAACTAGACCCAACCCTACTTGTTGAGATATGTCGGGCCCGATGGCTCGGTGTTCACTGGAATTGCCCAGTGTTTGATGTCTGAGTGGATCTTTCTGGATGCCTTGAAAGATGCTCTGGTATGACCCCTCCTGAAAAATCCATCTCTTGACCGGATGTTCTGGTGAATTACCATCCAATCTCTAACCTGCTATTTTTAGTCAAGGTTGTTCAGAAATTAGTGGCACAACACTATGAATCATTCCAGTCAAGTTTCAGGGCTAGGCATAGCACTGAAACAGCATTAGTCAGGGTACATAATGACCTATTCAGGGCTACAGATAGAGGAGACAGGACAATTCTTGTTCTCCTTGATCTCTCATCAGCCTTTGATACATGCTTCTTGATCACCTTTGAGAGTATTGTGGACTTGCTGGTACTGTCATCAACTGGTTTGAGTCCTATCTCTCAGGCAGGGAGCAGCGGGTGGTGATGGGGAATTTCTCCTCCTCCCCGAGGCCCCTGTCATTTGGAGTACCTCAGGGTTTGATCTTGTCACTGATGTTATTCACAGTATACATTCTGCCCCTGGGAGAGCTTCTTAGACAGTACATTGTGGTGTTTCATTGCTATGCAGATGATACCCAGCTGAATTCTGTTTTTTGCCAAGGGAACATGTGATGCTGTGGAAGTAATTAACAGCTGCCTGTCCGAGATCAATGATTGGATGTCCTCCAGTTGGTTGTGACTGAACCTGAACAAGGCAGAGGTACTGGTGATTGAGCTGGGTCATGGGTATGATGGGAGTTCAGCTGGAATGGGTGCAGGATTATTTCTGGGACCCACACCATTCATGGCTTCCCTTAGTGTGTGGGATCTTCAAGTTGTTCTGGACAGCAGATTGACACTTGATGCTCAGGTGTCATGTGTAGTCAAAAGTTGTTTCTAACACTTGAGGATCCACACCAGGATCAAGCCCTTAGTTCTGCCTGAAGATCTGCCGTCACTGGTGCATGCCTTTGTTACTTTGAGGCTAGATCACTAAAATGCTCTTTACTTTGAGGTCACTGGAGGGATCCTCTGCTGAATGTAGCTGGTGCAGAATGGCAGCAGCTAGGTTGCTGATGAGCTAGCCAAGGTCCAGTCATGTGACCCTGGTCCTTTGGGCCCCTACACTGGCTGTCAGTCAGGTGGAGGATCCTTTTCAAGGTGGGCTTGCTCACCTAAAAGGCCCTATATGGGCTGGGCCCTGGTTATCTGGCAGATCTCCTAACACCTGTCTCCTTGGTCCATTCCCTCTGCTTCTTGACCCAGGGTCTCCTTGATGTTCCCAGAGTCTGGCTAAAAACATCATGCAATCATGCTTTTAGTGTCACAGGGCTGACCTTGTAGAACACTTTACCATCTGTCATCAGGGAGGCCCCAACCATCAAGCTGTTCAAGAAAGGGCTAAAGGCCCATCTGTTTCACCTGGCATTCCCTGTCAAGGGTGACTGACCTGTATTTTATCAAATTTATAGTTATGCTGAAATTTATTTATATATTAATTCTAATTTTATTGTAGGTTGTATGTTGTGTTGTTTTTCCCTGCCTCTTGTTGTAAGGCACCCAGAGCCTCAGGGATTGAGCACCTCATAAATAAAATTTGCCCTGCCTTGCCTGAAGGAGGAAAGTGAGGAAGAGGAGGAAATGAGACAGAGAGCCCAGAAGATTACAGGCAGTAAAAATGAAGGAGAAATGTCAAAAGAGAAGGACTCTGACTTTTGGGAAAATCTATTGAAAGAAATCCAAACATGATTCCAGAGAGTGGAGACAAAGATAGGAGTCTGTGAGGAAATTAAATGATTGAAAGTAGTCAAAGATATAACTGATTGAGTAATACAGTTAGAAGAACAAGTATCAAATGTTGAAGACAATGTACTAACAATTAAGGAGAACTCACTACACATAAAAAATAATTTTTGGAAATGAAAGACAAAATAACCAGTTTGGAATGAAGACCATAAGAGAGAATTTAAACATTTTAGGGATTCCAGAAGGAAAGGAAAATAATGACATGTTAAACTTCTGTGAAAAATGGCTGACAGAGTTTCCTGGAAAAAAATATCCAGAAGAAAAAATTGAATTACACTGAGCACATCGAACACCAGCCAGGCAGAACACAAACTATAAATACCCAATAATTACATATGTAAAGTTCTTGAAGTATCAAGACAGAGAACTAGTACTGCAAACAGCAAGGAAAAAAAAAAAGCCGGTGATGTTAGACAACAAAGAAATAGTAATATTTCCAGACTCAGGTAAAGAAATGCATACAAAGAAATAAAGAGATTTTTATGGGATAAAATAATACCTTTCTCCCATACAACTCCAACAACCTTAAAAATAATATGCAGAGGCAAAGCCCATACCGTGAACTCTTCTGGAGAAGCACATGAATATGTACATGTTGCACTGGGACTGAGGCTTGAACAGTGAAAATAAGGACTATGATAAGAGAAAAATGAAGTGGTAAACAAAAAAAAAAAAACAGACAGAAAATGGGTATATGCATATTATTTTTATAGGGAAATACTGTATGAAATCTTGATGAACATGACAGCAATAACATATGAATGGGGGATGTTGAGCACCCCAATAAATGTCTTATCTTGATATTCAAGCTGGGAATAAGGGTTTAGAAGGGGTAGGCATACAAAAAGGGGAAACTGAAGACTTAGATGGAGGTTAGCAGGACAGAATTTAGAAGGGCACGGGGAAAAAGAGAAATTGCTGAATGGAGGGGGTGGGTAAAAATAAAGATATAGGAAGTATACCATCAATTGGAATTCTTGAAAGTGGAAAATGGTTTAAAAATAACAAAGAAAAGAAAACATTAACAAGGAGAGACATAGTAAAATTAAACAGACATAATGGACTTTAACATAATGTCCTGGAATGTGAATGGAGTAAATAATTGCATTCAAGGAAAAAGAATAATAACATATGTAAAAAAAAAATCATAACATAGAATAACATATGTAAAAAAAGTATAACATAGACTGTCTGCTATTACAAGAAATTCATCTGATAGAAGAAGAATTTAAGAAATGTTGCAAATATTGGTGAGGGAAGAGAATCCAATCCAATCCAAATCAAATGGAAAATCTAAAGGAACAGCAATATTATTCAAAATAAGAAAATAAGTATTAAAAAAGACATAATAGATGAACAGGAAAGATATGTAATGTGTACCATACTGATTGAGGGTAATAGATATACAGTAGCAAATGTGTATAGTCCAAATGAAGATGATTGTAAGTTTTTCATTAATTTCTTCCTAAAACTAGCAGAATTCCCAGAACCGTATATAGTAGGCAGATATTATAACACTATGTTATACATTAGGTTAGACAGGATGGGCTCCCATTCAACCCTGTCAAAAGCAGCAAAGACCATCCTGGAAAATATGGCAGGGTTGGGATTAATTGACTACTGGAGACATAAAAATGCAAACATGTGAATACTCATTTTACTCAAATAGACATGATACAATGCATTCTCAAGAAAAGATTGGATAATGAAAACATTTAGATTAATAAACAACATAAAATCAATAACATATGAATTAATAAGTTTAACTAATAATGCACCAGTAAAATACCAAATAAAAATAAACAGAACAGTGATAATCAGAAATTGGAATATGGATTTGAGACTAATACAAGATACTGAATTTATACAATACATTAAAAAAGACTGCAGGAGTTTGAAAGGTTCAACAAAGATACAGATACACCTGTATATAGCATATGAGAAGGTAGGAAAGAAGTCATGAGAGGATGTATAACTCAGTATACAAGTGGAAAACATAAAGAAAGAATGGAAAAAAATTGAAAAATTGGAAAAAGAAATAAAAAGAGCAGAACAAAAACAAAAACATATACACATACACATACACACAGGCTTGGAAACCGATAGGCAAGCACTAACAAATTTAAAATTACAATATAATGCAATATTAAATGAAAACATGAGAAGACCGTTGATGAAAACAGTAGCAAAGTTCTATTCAAATGTAGATAAGACAGGTAAAACACTTGCATACCAGCTACAGAAAGAAAAAAACAAAATCATAAAAAAAAATAGAAACACAAGAAGGAATAACAATCAACCCTCATAAAATCAACCAGGAATTTACAAAATACTACACACAGCGATATAAATCAGAAAAAAGCAGTCATAACACTAGAATGCTGCAAAACATTAATATTCCACAAATAACAGATTTAGATAAAGATTAAGTAAACCATTTACAGACGAAGTGGAAAGGGCAATAAAAAAAAGGAAAACAGGTAAGGCTTCAGGCCCAGATTTCTTCCAGATAGAATTTATTTATTTATTTATTTGACAAGTTGGACTTACAACCTTTGAGTCAGGGACTCATTTACAAAAGTATCTTGTCGCAGGGAGGGTAATACAATAGAACATTGTGCTGATACAACATTGGACAACATTACAGGTGCAGACATTAAACACAGAATACACTTAGTTGCATGTTGGTATAAAATACAGATTTACAATTAAAGATGTACAATTTCTCTGGAGTTGTAGTGTAATACATCCTTGTATACTCTCAAGTACTAATAAAAGAATATACCCATTATTGATAAAATTATTTAACTCATTCACAGAACAGAAAGAATTACCATAAATTTTCCAGAGTGCAATACTATAGTAATAAAAAAGAAGCAAAAGATCCCAAAATATGCTAATCTTACTGCCCTATATCACTTTTAAATTCTGATTACAAAATATTTACTAAAATTTTGACATCCCACCTTGAGCAAATACTAGCAAAAATTATTAATAATGATCAAACAGGATTCATTCATTAGGAACGTAATTAATGTACTAAAATTCAATATGGACACAGAGATGATATTAATGGTGCTAGATGCTGAAATGCTTTTGACAGGGTTGAATGGGTGCACCTGTTCCAAGTTCTGGAAAAAGGATAAACGGGAGATACAGTTATTGCATGAATCAAAATGATATACCAGAATACAAAAGCTTCAATACTCACTAACCAGGAAGCATCACAAGAAATCAGTTTAAAAGGGGGAACAAACAGGGATGTCCCCTTTACCAATTCTATTGGCATTGGCAATTGAGCCTTTAGCAAATTTTATATGAGAAATATAGAAATAAAAGGAATTAAAATAGGATCACATGGGATAAAAATATCATTATATGCTGACAGTATTCTGTTATAAATGTTAAACCCTAATATAGCTATAACTAAAGTAATAAATACTATTTTGAACTTTGGAAAATTTTCAGGTTACAGAATAAACTGGGCAAAATCAAAAATATTGACAACTAACTCAAAGAAAGACAAAAATATGGAAATAAGGTCAAAATTTAGACTAACTAACCAAATAAAATATTTAGTGATACTCAATGAATAATCTAAATAAATATATGGAGATAAATTGGAACCCACTAATGCTTAAAATTAAACAGGATTAACATAAATGGGAAAATTTACCATTGGTGCTAATAGGAAGAATTCAAGTTACCAAGATGAACATGTTACCGAAGACACTGTACATACAGTATGTCAGTCTTTACCATTAGATAGACAGACAGATACTTTATTTATAAAGTGCCCCTTCCTGGAAATTCTGAGCACTGTGTAATTATATTTAAAAATGAAATCATTAAAAAACATTTTCACAATCACATTACAGAGTATATAAAACCAAAATCATAATATAGCTATCTACCACACATAACAAGGCAATCAGTAAAAGTATGAAACTTTCAATGATTATATTAACTCATATGCCTGATTAAATAGAAATGTCTATAGCCCCTTTTTAAAAGTTTCCACTGAGTGTGCCTTCCTCAGATAACCTAGTAGTGAATTCCACAGGGCTGGTGCGGTGACGATTAATTATACAGAAACAAAAGTTTACAGAACTAGACACAATAATTAGGAAATTTATGTGGAAGAGAGGTAAAACTGGACTATCGTTAGAAATATTAAAAGCTAATTATGACCAGGTAGGTTTAAAACTTCCCAACTTCACCTATTACCAACAAGCAGCTATAATAAATCAAAATATAGAATATTATGAAGAAGACCCACCTTGGTGGGTAGAAGCAGAATTTATCCAAAACACAGAAAATAAACTTTACAATATAAAATATAATCTGCTATACCAACATAGAAATGAGAAGGAAATCAAGCTGGTTAGTAACCCATGTACACAAGCAATTATTAGAACACGGCAAAATGATCATAAAATCACAAAAGACAATTTAAGAATTAATATACATACTCTAATAAGACTAAATATATAGAGCAGAAGCAAAACAGTAAAATCATTAGCTATATAACCCCTGGGTTTAAAATGGAGTATCCAAATTGAAGACTATATATATGTATATATATATATATATATATATATATGCAAAAAACTTTGTTTAATGCATCAGTTAGGGTTAATGTGACAAAAGTGGGGAAATGAGACATTAGGGTTGAGCCCCTAACCCCCCCCATCCTCCACAGACTGACAGATGCTGGGGTGTGCCATAGGGTCACAAGGCCCAACTCTCTCCCCATTCCATGTGTAAACAGGTTGACATGCTACAGTAAAGGAGAATGAGGTGGGAGGTATGCCTCACAACCCCATGGCACACCCTGGCATCTGTCGGTCTGTGGAGAATGGGGGGGTTGGAGCTCAACCCTAACGTCTCATTTCCCCACTTTTGTTGCTTTAACCCTAACTGATGCATTAAACAAAGTTTTTTGCAAGGTTGTTTGCAATGAATTTCCTTACTTTTTGAAAAAGTGTAATATAACTAGTAAATAACATGTGTTGGTGGGATTGCAGTCCCACCAAGCTGCCCATTTCTGCAAAACAATATGTATCTGTGGGAGCACGGGCCCTCTGGGTCCTGCGCTCCCAATTACACATAGTTACAGAGACATACAGTAGCCCTATAGGGCAAGAAACCCTTGTAACACTAATTTGCCAATATCTCAGGAACCCTAGCAGCTAGGAAAAAAATTCAAGTGTCATTGCAATCTTGACATCGAGATGTCCACATAAGATAAATCAACGAAATCTGTATCCTATATTATTTATGAGCTATGGGCACCAAAAACACTGAAAAGGCACCCTTAGAACCCTTGTAACATGTTTTTGCCAATATCTCCATAACCGTAGGAAGCAGGAAAAAAATGTCACTGTAGCTGTACTCTATGGTTTCCAAACTTTTTTTCAACAGATTAGTTCACTTAAAGGTGAACTAAACTATAGCTAGCAAAAAATCTGTATCTTGCTTCATTTTCGAGATACGGTAGCTGAAAGTCGTTATGGGTGCTGCAGTGTTATCCTATGGGAAAAATAAAATCTCTGTGATACCATATCTATGGAACCGATTAACTTTTCAACACCTTAATAGCATAATTAACATCTCTGGGGCATCCCCTTAATACACTGCAAACTTCAAGTCAAAAGACCAAACAATTTATTTACAGTGCAGTGGCAAAGTTTTTAAAATCCTAATTCACAAGGTAACAAAATCCCAACCGTGAGATCAATCCCCTTTCATAAGCTGTCAAAATGTCCATCCGCGAGAAATCTTTAACCATCAGATTTTGGCCATCTGGTCACAAGGTGATTGTCTAGGATTTTGCTACCTCATGAAAGGGGATTGCTCACAGACTGGGATTTTATCAACTCATGGACTAGGATTTTGTCAGCTCATGAAAGGGCATTCAAAAACCCAATCCCCTTTTGTGAGCTGACAATATCCCAATCCATGAGCCAATCCTTTTTTGTGAGGCAGCAAAATCCTTGACTGTGAGTCAATCCTCATCTGCAAGAAGGGCCATCTGGTCACAAAGTGATGGCCAAGGATTTTGCTGCCTCGCGAAAGGGGGTTGGCTAGCGGACTGGGATTTTGTCAGCTCACGAAAGAGGATTGGAAGCGAGTCGCAAAAGAAGAATTTCTAAATTTGAAACAGTAATTTTTTTGGCCAAAATAAAGCAAACCAAAGGTATAGGTTTGTACAGGGCATCACCCTGAACAAAACTCATGCCTGATTGCAACAAGATGTCACCCATGGAGGAAGTTATGACACTTTGTTTGGGGCTAAAAATGAAAACAAGATGGCGGCTCATAGATGAGGAAATTTTTTCACAGACTAGGATTAAATCCCCTTTCATGAGCTGACAAAATCCTTGACCGTGAGCCCAATCCTCTTTCGCAAAATATACATTTAAATTTTGGAACGAACTGAACATGTTCAGAACCCCCAAATGAAAAATGAAATAACTTTTGAATGGATTAATATTTTTTCACCAAACCAATGCTGGATTGTTCTTTGACCCAAACTCTTTCTACTTTCCAAATTTCAGACCAAAACACCAAACGATATGGTCACAGTGTGATGGGTATAAAATTTGTCAAAAGTTGTGAAAAAATGTGTTTTTCAGTGCTTCACTGCACATAAACCGTAATTCCAACCACAATGTAACTTGGTAGATCAAGAGATCTACCATACCAGACTGCACATTCCAAATTTCATGCAAATCCATTGAACGAATGCAAAGTTATTGATGTGCAAAAATTGGGAGTTAACATTAAAGTGCCTAATTAACCTTAACCATAGGGGTGCGACTGCACTATGGAAAAAACGTTGTTAATCCATCATTTAGGGTTAAAACACAACAAGTCAGAAAATAAGACCTTTAGAGTTGCCCCTCCCCCTCTTGTGTGCCCCCATCCTCTCGAGATTGACAGACAACGGGGTGTGTCATTGGAGTTGTGAGGCCTAAATGTCACCCCATTCCATGTGTAATCATATTCACAAGCCACAGCAAAGAAGAATGGGGTGACATTTAGACCCCACAACCCCAATGGCACACCCCATTGTCTGTTGATCTCGGGAGGATGGGGGGCCATATGGGGGGGAGGGAGCAACCCTAAATGTCTCATTTCCTGACTTTTTTAAATAATGCATTAACAAAGTTTTTTGAATAGAATTTCCTTACTTTTTGAGAAACCATAGGAAAGTAGAAAGTCGCGCACCCCCACCACCTTGCAAATTTCTGCCTAGCATAACAGTACAAGTACTGAATATAATATGTATTGGTGGGGGTACATATGGGTGGGAGCATGGGGCCCAAAGCACCTTGAAACAAAACAAAGTTTCATTCATCAGAGTGGCATAATTCCACACCTGTTTACATGCCAGAGACCTAACCCCACTGAAAATTACCTCCATGGCAGGAAGGCTAGATACCCTATAAATGTGAAGCCACTACCACAATGCAAAACACTATATGCAAAATGTAAAGTGGGTCACACAATATCTCCACAGCAAATTAATTTTCCAACACCTAAATACCATAATTCACACATACAGGACATCCCCTCAGCACCCTCCAAATTTCAGTTTAGAAAACTAAACAGTTTCCGAGATATAGCATTTGAAAGTTCAAGATTTTCATTTGTCACAGTGGCAGAATTCCACACCTGTTTACATTTTAGACACCTAATGACTGAAAAGTATTCCATGGCAGTAAGGCTAGCTACCCTATAAATGTCAAACCACTACCACAATGCAAAACACTTTCTGCAAAACATAAAGTGTGCCATGCAATATCTCCACAAAAAATGTATTCTCTGACACCTAAACACCATAATTCACATCTACAGGACATCCCGTCAACATCCTCCAAATTTCAAGTTAAAAGACCAAACCATTTCCGAGATATTGAATTTTAAGTTTTTTTAAAATTGGGCTATCTGGTCCCTCCAAATCTGGCCATCTCATCCCTCCCTCACAATTAAAGATTGCAATTAAGGAATTTGCAGGACATTCGTGCTCTTGATCAAAGAATAAAAAATGATAAAAATCAAGTTTTACACAAAAATACATGAAACCACAGCCATGACTCAATAGAATGAAGCTCCCTGAGTAAAACCCATCCTCATTTGGCTTTTAAGTCACCCCTGAGCTGAGAAAATAGATTTTTTAATCTTGCCATCTAGTCACCCCTCACGATCAAAGATCGCAGTCAAAGAATCTCATGATCAAAGAATTTGCAGGCTCGTGATCAAAGATTATTAGCGAGCTGTGATCAAAGAATTAAAAACTTCATAACTCTATTTGTTGACAATTTTAAAAGAAACCACAGGCATGGCTCAATAGAGGGAAGACCCCTGAGTAAAACCCAACATAGTTTTACTTCAGAAGTCCTCCCTGAGCCAAGATATTTGTATTTTTCTGACCACAAACTGAAAACAAGATGGCAGCCATCGTGATCAAAAGATTCCTCACGAACAAAGATTCTTTGATTGTGAGCCTGCAAATTCTTTGATTGTGAGGAAGGACCAGATGGCCAAAATTCCATTCTTCTTTCGAAAAATAACCATATACATTTTCCCATTGACTTATAATAGGAACTTACAACTTTAATAACTTTTGAATGGATTAATATTTTTTGCCAAGCAAAAAGTGGCATATTCCTTCACCCAAGCTCTTTCAGACAAGTCAAGTCATAGAGCATCATGCCACATTATGGCCATGCAGCACCACTGATAAAATACAAAAAAACTGCCCACATAACTGGCGAAAACTGCATTTTTCAGTGTTTTGGTGCGCAAAAACTGTATGTCTGACCAAAATGAGATATATATATACACACATATGTGGTTTTCCACCTTTCAGGAATTACAGAGAGAGAAGATTTTGAGAGAAATAGATCAATTATTTTATCTAAGAATTAAAGCTATCCTAAGTAAGGAACTAGGAAAGAATCTGCATAAGTCAAAGAAGACATCAGTACAGAAACTGACAATGGAAAAGTGAAAACAATGGTATGTGAAATATATAATAAATTAATGGAAATGGAAAAAGGGAACTTAGGTAAATTAAAAAAAGAGTTGGAAGAAATAACTTGGATATGATCTGACTGAAGATAAGAAGAAATAAATAAAAATTCAGACACAATTTGCAATCAGTAATAGACTGACTCAAATTCAGTTTAATATATTTCGTATGGTATATTTTATCACATACCTCCTGAAAAAAAATAATCCAGCCATATCACCACTCTGCAATAGATGTGGAACATACCAATGAAACCTCACACATGTGGTTACAACATATAAATATATAAAACAACTGTGAAGAAAGGTGCTTGAAACAATACAATTCCTGGAATCAATTTTAAAATGTGAAACAGAACTATGTATATTAGGTACATCATCAAACAAATTATAAAAGAAGGACCCTTATGAAAAATAATAAATATGGCTCTAGTGAATGTCAGAAGATGTACTGCTATACTGTGGAAAGATGCACACCCACCAGAATATGCACTATGGAAGTACTTGTTCCTGGAATGTTTGCAACTGGAAAGAATCCACCTCTTCAATCAAAATCAAATGCACATATTCAATAAAATATGGGCTGTAATTCAAACTTTGAAAACAGAACAAAAACAATAAAAACCCAAAGATAAAAAGTGAACATTTAAAAGGGGAGGGAGGAAAACAGGTTAGAAAGAGGGTTAGGATATCGGGGGGGGGGGGGGTTAGGTATGCAGTATGGAAGGTAAGGATGAATTTGCCAGATATGCTGTAAGAGGGTAACGTCTCTGAACTCAGAGAAAGATTTAACCTGATGAAATAACACAGGCAATAACTGAACATTCTAATAAAAAAGGAAAATAAAAATATTTTCCTGGTCCAGGATGAACATGAAATGCCCATTTTATTCCCTTTTACAATACTGTACAATTTCCCTGATAAATAATAAATTGTCCTGAATTTTCCATCCCAGAATTGAACATGTCTTTAAAGGATATATATCATCTTCGGGGGTATCTCAGTCATCAGTTCACACCATAGGAATTCACCAAAGGTGAAGCAGGATCCACACAGGAGATTTTCAGCAGTACAACTGTGGCTGCCCATGCCAACATCATCTGCCGATGTCGCCAACCCTATAAAGATATGAGCAGCCCTGTTGCCTCCTCAGTTCTTTCCTGTTGTGGTCTCTGCGGAAGCTCTGGTGCAGTACTCATGCCGTTTTTTTTAGCTATGACTTTTTTCTTACCTAAATTTCAGAATCTCTTTTTCTAAGAGATTCCTTTATTTTGCTTATGGTGAGAGAAAATCCTTCATCCTCTCTCTTCTATCGCTGCTGCTGCTGCGGAAAGAAGATTGCCTCCACCAATGAACATTCCATCTGTGTCTGCTGTCTTGGGCCTTCCTACCAAGTTGCTGACTGTGAGCTCTGCCAGAAATTTAATGAAACAACCCTATGGTGACAAAAAAAGGCTCTAAAGAATTCTTTTGATGGAGCAGCAGGTAGCCAGTTCTAGGCAGGGGTCCTCCAGGGTCCAGTTCCATACTGACAATGCCTCATCCTGATTCTCAGGGCAGCTGTCCGCCAAACTCTGGGTTGTCGGCCCCCATCATCAGCGATGGGCTCATCAGTGAAGACTCTCTTGTGGAGGCCTGTCCCCTTTCCCAGCAGGGCTCCAGATCCCATGGGTTCTCAGGGTTCCTCAGGTGGGTTGTCGATGCCTATGCCATTGACTCCCTTCGTCAATGCTGTTTTCTACAATGGTCGACCTCAAAAACATTTTAATTAATTTACCTATGGTGATTGTCCAGCAGCTGGGCACAATCAGAACCCTTCACCAGTGCCATCGACGGTGGCTTCGTCATTGACTTCTGCTCATTGGCCATGGGGAAGTTCCCCGCAGGCTATCAGCAGTGCACCCATCCGATCTGGAATTAGAGGAATTGGACATCGTGGAGGAGTACCACCCAGATTTCATTTTCCCAGAAGAGGAAGAGAAGGAGGAGAGAAAGTCCTGGGCTGTGACAGGTCCACTGCTTCCTCTGTTAGCGAAGATTCCTTCAAACATACTCCTAGGTCTCCTCCTGAGGATCCCACATTGTTTAATGTGATGAGGCAACTGTCTGCTACCATGGACTTTCACACTGCAGAGAAAGACATCACTAGAAGAGAGCTGGTGGACTTCCTAGAGATTTTAGAGTCTCTTCCCAAGATCATCCCTCCAATCCTAGAGCCATAAGGAATGCAACCACTGCAGCCTGGCATAGACCATTCATGGTGCCGGCCATGCCCCGTCAAGTGAACAACCTTTACCATGCCCCCCAGGGGTTCCCTTACTATGCTGCCCAACCTGAAACAAATTCAGTAGTCATCAAGCAGCCCGTGACAGGTCCAAGGTGCCTAGGCACTTTAGTTCCTTTTCCCCAGACAAATGCCTTGTTTACATGCACACTGGAACTGGGTTCAAACTCCAGTTGAATTAGTGCTGCTTTTCTCAATTGGAAGCTCATGTAAACTCATGCTGAGTTTGGTTCCTGTTGCAGTTGGAACGGGGTTCAACTGCAGTGGTTCAAAAGCATTGATTATTTTAAACATGGTTACTTTGTAAGTGTAAACCTGATTTGTGAATTGATTTTGCTATCCTTGCTGTTGAAACTGCTGCAAAAGGAATGCAACCAGATTCAAAATCCTCAATTGCTGCATGTTTACATGCAATGGGAATCAGTCACCTTGTAATCAATTTAGTTTAAATTGATTACAAGATAACTGATTCCTATTGCATGTAATTACACAGCAAATGGGGATTTTGAATAAGGTCATTCGTCCTCATTAATCCAACACCATGTAAATCAAAAAGAATTACATTCTGAATGAAGTGAATTGATTACAAAGTAGTTGATTTCCACTACATGTAAACATGGCAAGTGAATCACGTAGAATAGATCTCTGTGGGAAAATACTGAAGTTTATGCCTCCTCTACCATTGACCTGAAAACTGCAAACTACCTGTCACATATGGTGAAGTACCAGAACTCCAACTGGAAGAAGAGCAAGGCTGCGGCCCAGGCCCTCCCGGATAGCATGCAAAAGCAGGAGCTTCTTAAATCCCTGCAGACATAGCAAACTTCTCCTCTGGGCTTGCCATGACTTGACTAATACCATTTCAAGGGTAGCTGCCATGGTATATGTCTCTGTAGGCATTCCTGGTTAAGAGTTTCGGGATTTACTGCTGATGTCCAGCACAAAGTGCTTAATGTCCCCTTTAACAGTACTAAGCTTTTTGTCCCTGATGTCCAGGATATAATTTCTGACCAGCAGACCTCAGGCAAGGCAGTTCAGTATGCTCACTCTCTCTACCACACACAGCTGAGGGAAAGACAGTGCCCTCACTTTCATAAGACAGCTAATAGACCAGGTGCAGCCTCTCGCCCTCAGAAAAAGTGAAGAACACCCTCGCCTTACTTGCCCCCTCCAACACTGGAGTCACAGCTGTCAAGCATCCCATGCTTGAGGAACCAGTCCCTTCAGCTGGATCTGCCTTAGCTTTACTTCTTGCTGGACCCCCCTCCACTGGTCCTTGACCAAGAGGTGGTGGTCGGTGGTCAGTTCTCCCTCCATCTGAACCAATGGAGAGCCGTAACATCGGATGATTGGATTATGCAGATTATTAAAAAAGACTGCATGCTGGAGCTCATAAAACAACCTCCAGAGACCCCTACCCTGCCCTCCACCTACCCCTCCCAGCTCACTTGCCTGTTCTCAGAGAAGGTGTGCAGTCCCTTCTGTGCAAGCTTGCCATCAAACCAGTGCCCAGGTGCCAGAGAGGCAAGGGGTTGTATTCCAACTCCTTCCTGGTCCACAAGAAGACTGGGGATTTTAGGCCCATTTTGAATCTAAAGCAGTGGTTGTCAACCTTTTTTGGTCCAGGGCCCCTCTGACCAGCTGTCAGCCATTTTGGGAACCCCCTACCAACAGGCTACAGATTGGGTACGTCCATGCTTGTTTTGTACTGCCATTATACATACTTACTTATGATCTACTACTGCTGCTGGGGGGGGTCAGCATTCCACTTATAACAACTAACAGTGGTAAAACTAGCTGCATTCAGTGGCACTGCTCTCATGTAATTCTCATGCTCTCATGCAAGTCATCAGTGCTTTCTGTGTGACTGCAGTCACTGATCTACTACTGCTAGGGAGGCTGCATTCCACTTATGAGAACTTACAACAAATGCAATTATTTCTGTCTACATAATTCATTGACACTGCTCTACTGTAGTCATCAATGCTTTTCTGTATGACTGCTGTCACTGATCAACTACTGCGGGGGGGGGGCAATTGCAATGCATTCATTGTATGCATACAGCTAACTGACTGAGCTAACGTGCCAAGCTAACACAGAAAATTAAAACACCGGTAGTAATATTTTTTTGTCTGTGTCTTAACCCAGTCAGCTATGACTCTGTGATTCTAAGATTGCAATGTCACTGTCCAGAACAGAAGCAGGCACTTAGTAAACTGAATGGAGGAGCAGGTAGCATTGGGTTTGTTGTTTGTGATGAAGTCAGCAAAAAAACACTTAGAAAGCACCAGCGATGAGCGAGGAGCAGAGAGAGGAGAGACATCAGCAACGAGCACATGTTTTTTTTTTCTCTGTACTGGGCTTACACTCAGAGCAGACCAGAGAGGAGATGGAAGCAGTGAAGTAAGGCAAGTGATCAAAGTTGGGTCACTGAACTGAACAGATGATACCAATCAGGGGAGTGATCGGCAGTAATTAGACACTAATCATAGCAATTCACAGCAACCTGACAACACCCCTGAATGGCAC
This sequence comes from Neoceratodus forsteri, assembly GCA_016271365.2. NCBI lineage: Eukaryota > Metazoa > Chordata > Ceratodontiformes > Ceratodontidae > Neoceratodus > Neoceratodus forsteri. The sequence continues at coordinate 1,119,472,920 of CM057458.1, forward strand.
GAGTAATCTGCTGCAATTAAAGTGAACATCCAGCACTGTTTTGTAATTAGGGATATTGTGGTAAAACAGCAGACCTAAAAAAAATATTTTACTGTGGTTCCAATTTCTCAAGGTGTTCTGCCAACCCCTGGTAGCTGCTCACGGACCCCCTGTGGACTGCGGACCCGTGGTTGAAAACCCATGATCTAAAGGACCTCATCATTCACATCCAGTACAAAAAGTTCCGAGTGGTAATTCTGCCAGGTCTGATGCCACTGCTCAAGACAGGGGAATTGCTATGTTCTCTAGACATGCATGATGCATACCTACACATTTCGGTCTTTCTACCTTACAGGAGGTTTCTTCACTTTGCTTTCCAGGGTGAGCATTACCAGTTCAAAGTGCTTCCCTTTAACTTGTCCTCTGTGCCAGGAGTCTTTACCAAGTGCTTAGCTATGGTGGCTGCAGCTCTTAGAAGGGAGGGATTGTACATTTTCCCCTACCTGGATGATTGGTTCCTGAAGGCCCTGTCCAGGAAGCAACTCCTGTTAACTCTGGAAAGAACTCTACTGCTTTCCCTCTTCCTGTATATCACTGTCAATCTGCCTAAATTGGTTCTTGTACCATCCCAAAAGTTGCAATACATAGGGGTAGTTTTGGACTCAGCTCAGGGAAGGCCTTTTTTTCTACAAAACAAAATAGAAAGCCTTATAGTCCAAGCTTAGGAAGTCACTCAGAGTTGCTATGTTCCTTCCACAGTGTACCTGAGACTGCTGGGCCTGGTGGCTGCAGCCATTCCCACTATCCCTCTGGCCCAGCTCCAGATGCCCATCCTCCAGTGGACAGTCAGGGTACAGTGGAACCAGAGCTTGGATGAGTTAGACCATCCAATCCTAGTCTCTTCACCAGTCCGCAAGGTGCTGCAATGGTGGATAGACTCCTTGAACCTGCTTCAGAACGTCCTATTCCAGATCTCCTCTCCAGAACAGATCCTTACCATGGATGCTTCTGGGCTGGGCTGGGGAGTGCACCTGGGTCCATTTTAAACCCAGGGCTCATGGTCCCTGCTGTAGTCCTCCCTCCATATCAGTGTCCTGGAGATGAGGGCAGTGCTCTATGTCATGCAGGCCTTTCAGAGTTACTTCACTCCAGGTCACCTGCTGGTGCAGTTGGACAACTTCAGTGTAGTATACTACATCAATAAGCAGAGATTACCCACTTGTATCCCCTTTGCAGGGAAGCCATGGAGAATGTGGTGCTGGGCATTAGATCATGGTATGAAACTCCCAGCAGTCAATGTCCCATGAATTCTAAACACTCTGGCAGACAGCCTCAGCCGACCTCAGTCCAGGACACATGAGTGGGAACTTCTCTCATTGATCATAGAAGATCTGTTCAATAGATGGGGTCATCCAGAAGTTGACCTTTTTGCATCCCCACTCAACACAAAATTGCCCAATTTTTGCTGTCTTGATCCAGGGCCTGGAGTTTTCTAGTGAGGTGCATCATCCCTCTCCTCGAGCTGGAGGTTTTTTTATGCATTCCCTCCATGTCCTGTGACTCAGAAGGAGCTCATCAAACTGCAGATGGGGGGGGATGCATGATTCTGGTACCTCCATTTTGGCCTTGCCAGATTTGCTTTCCATTACTACAGCAGCTGGCGGAGGAATCTCTGGTTCCTCTTCCCCTCTGCAGAAACCTGATGACCTAGACCCAGGGGACCCTGGTCCATCCCAACCTCATGTCCCTCCATGGGCATGCTTGGCTCCTGAGGACATAGCCATCGCCAGATTCAGAGTCTCCAGCAGAGAGACGGATGTCCTAGTGGCTGCCCGGATGCCTTCCATTCAAGCCACTAATGCCATGAAGTAGAAGCAGCTTGCCATCTGGGCTGCTAAACATAATTTGGATCCCTTCACCTGTCTGATGAGCCAGGTTGTGGACTACCTGATCTCTCTGTCTGACACAGGTCTCCAGTATTCCTACCTCAAGGTGCACCTTTCAACCATTTCAGCTTCCCATGAGCCCATGGGTGACCGTACTGCAGCCCAGCTGGATGTTATCTATACCTTTTTGAGGAGTAGCCTGCATCTGAAACCCACAATCCATTCCCCCATCCAGACTTGGGAGTAAAATTTTGTTTTGGAGAAGCTGAGCCTGTCTCCTTTTGAGCCAGCTACAACTTGTAAGCTACGCTTCCTTTCCTGGAAAGCATTATTTTTAGTTGTCATTACTTCTGCTCGAAGAATTTCAGAACTTCAGGCCCTTTGGTGTGAGGAGTTTTATTTGTTTTTTTTCACAAATACAGGGTGTTTTTGTGCACAAATCTTAAGTTTCTTCCGAAGGTGGTGTCTGAGTTTACACTCAGCCAGTTTATCCACCTTTCTGTTTATTTTCCCGAGCGTGCCAATCCAGGGGAAGCACTGCTCTATATGATAGATGTTTGCAAAACTTTGAAGAATTACCTGCTCTGAACCAAGAAATGCAGAAGGTCGAAGCAGTTGTTTCTTTTGCCACAGGTAGGGAGGGCATTCAGGATTCTAAACACTGTTTATCTAAATGGTTAGCTAATTGCATTGTGTTATGTTACAAGTACAGCAAAGAATTTTCCGGATCTGTCAAGGCTCATTCCACAAGAGGCATGGCTACCTCTGTGGCTTGTTTCCAAGGGGTCTCAGCTGCTAACATCTGTGTGACTGCCACCTGGAGTACTGTCAACACTTTCACCAAGCATTGCAGTCTGGGCATTGCCTCAAGAGCCTGTGCAGGATTTGGCAGGGCTGTGCTGCAGGACCACTTGTCTTACGTTTAAGGCTGGTCTCCCTTCCAGACTTTCAGTTTGCACCTGTAACTGCTTGGAACTTATTCCTATGGTGTGACCTGATGACTGAGATACCCCAAAGAAGACAGAACAGTTATGTAAGAATGTAATGTAACAGTAGATCTTCGCGGGGATCTCACTCATAAGGTCTGCTCTCCCTCCCACCATCCCCCTTTTTGGGGATCTTTTCTGGAACTGGCTATCTGGAGTATCCAGCCTTTCTTATAGGCCTGGACCTGTCTCTCTCTCTCTCTCTCTCTCTTTTTCTCCTCAGTCCACCATGGCTAGAGTTATGCTCCCTTGTCTTTGGGGGAAAAGAACTGAGGAGGGAGTGGAGACTCTCACGCCTTTATAGGGTTGGCGATGTCAGCAGATGACATCGGTGTGGGCAGACCCAGTTGTACTGCTGAAAATCTTCCATGTGAATCCTGCTTCACCATCGGTGAAGTTCCTACGATGTGACCTTATGACTGAGACCCTATCTAAGATCTACTGTTACAGTAAGTTCTTATGTAACTGTTCTATCAGTTTGGAAAAAGCTGCTGATAGACACTTGCAAAAACCGTTTGCAAAGATTTTAGCATCGATATTTATAAGACAAATTGGTTTCTATTTTTTTAACTCTGCTTGGTTCCCTTTTTTGAATAAAAATATTTGTATAACATCAGTAATAGAACCCGAAATAATATGTTGTGTCAAAAAATAATTAAAAACAAAAGCTAAGATTGGAGCTAAAGATCAGTAAAGGCCTGGTAACTTCAAAAGTCAAACTATCAGTACCTGGAGCAGACCGTTTCTTCAATGTAAAAATCACCAAGCTGAGTTCTATAGTACTAATAGGTTGTATAAGTAAATCAAAGTCAGTGGCAGATACTTGGGGCAGTCCTAAGGAGTCCAAAAGTTGTGTAGTCCAGTCATCTATAGTAAAACTAGATTCCACTGTAGTTAATAAAAAGTCCTGAACTAACTGTAGCATGCCCTGTTTAGGCATCTGAACATTACCAGCTTGGTCAACTAAGAAATGCACCCTTTTCTTTTGAATTCTGGAGAAACAAACAGAAAAACACCCCCCACCCCCAGATAAATGCTGACCTTGAGTTCTACATTGTTCAAAATAAAGTGTCTTGACCCTATCATATCATATAGCTTTCAATTTGTCCTTGATTGTGTAAAGAAATACTCCTTTGTGCCTGAAGAAAAATCAAATTTAGTGTATGTAACTGGCACCTTGAGTCTAGATATGTCATATAATCATGCAAGTATGCAGCACTAGAATGTTGTTTAGCCACATTCCCAATATCCCTGTTAGTATGTTCCAACCACAGGGACTTATCCTTATAAAAATAAAGAACTGTACTATAAGCCCATCATAATTCCACAAATAACAGTTTGGAAGTGTAGCACTAAAATAATAGTGTTTTCTATGAACGTGAATATGCTGTACTATCCACACTTTTGGCGCTGTTCTTTTCCTTTTAAGGCTTACTGGAATACCTCCAGGTTGGCTTCTTCCACCCACCAGGGTGGTAACTCCCTCTACACCACCTTGTTACATCAGATCTTTCTTTCCGCTAGAAGAAGACTCCCTCCTAACCACTTACCATGCTGAGTAGTCTGGGCAACAAGCTCCCTGAGCTGATGGCCTTAATGGAAGAGGGATGCCTGGATATCGTAGCAGTCACAGAAACATGGTACACAGAGAACCATGACTGGGATGTCAACATACCAGGGTACATAACCTACAGGAGAGACAGGCTGGGGAGAAGAGGGGGAGGAGTAGCTCTCTATGTAAAGGAAGGGATAAAAGCAACTGAACAAAAGAGTAAACAGGGAGGAGAGGAGGCACTGTGGGTCACCTTGGAGACTGGAAAGGGCACCACAATCCGCACAGGGGTTGTGTACAGACCCCCATGTCAGGGGAAGGAATTGACAAGGATATGATAGAAGGCATTCTTAGAATGGCAGAGAAAGGGGAGATACTGTTGATGGGAGACCTGAATATGCCAGATGTTAACTGGAGCACATTTGCTGCAGCCACATCCAAGAGCAGGGCTATTCTTGATGCCTTACAGGTGGCAGGCATCAGACAGCTAGTTTGGAACCCACTGTGTGAGGAGCAATCTTAGACCTCATACTCTCAAACGGGGGCAGTGAGGATCTCAGATCTAGAAGTGGGTTGCCATCTGGGGACAAGTGATCATCAAACAGTGTGGTTCACGTTAAACTCAGCTACAGAGTCAAGCCATACAAAAGTGAGGGTACTGGACTTTAGGAGGGCTGACTTTGGCAAGATGGGAGAGTGCCTCAGAAAAGCACTAGCAAACAGGCTAGAAGGAGTGTGTGAGCAGAGGGGACAGTGAAAAAGCAGGAATACTGAATGAATATTTCTGCTTAGTATTCACAAAAGAGGAGGGGGAAGTGCCTAATCCAATTAACAGAAGCACTCTTGATAGGGGGGTTGATCCCGTCCTTTCACAGAAGAAAGGGTTCTGCAAGAACTCCTAAAACTGAAGGTGGACAAAGCAATGGGTCCTGATGGAATTCACCCCAGAATTCTAAAAGAATTAAGGGTGGAACTAGTGAAACCACTGGCTACTCTTTTTAATAAATCATGGGAGGATGGTGTGGTACCCGAGGACTGGAGGAAGGCGGATGTGATTCCCCTTCACAAAAGTGGGTCCAAGACAGAGGCAGGAAACTACAGACCTGTCAGTCTGTCCTCTGTGGTAGGGAAAGTGATGGAGTCACTTGAAGGAAAGAATAGTCGAGTACCTAGAGGCCAGTGGGCACAGGACCCAAGGCAGCATGGGTTCACAGCGGGAAGGTCATGTCAGATGAATTTAATAGATTTCTTTGACTGGGTGACCAAAGTAGTAGACCAGGGAGGGCTGTGACATGGTCTACCTAGACTTTAGCAAGGCATTTGACACAGTCCACACAAAGATTAATAGTCAAATTAACCAGCCTGGGAGTGGGACCCAGGGTGGTAGCCTGGGTAAAACATTGGCTGGACAACAGGACACAGAAGGTAATTGTAAATGGAGTCCATTCTGAAGAAAGGGGTTTACTAGTGGGGTACCACAGGGTTCAGTATTGGGTCCAGTCCTTTTAATGTCTTCATCAGTGACATTGCAGAGGGACTGAAGGAAAGTATGCCTTTTGCAGATGACACAAAAATCTGCAACAGGTTGATACACAAGGAGGCTGGAAAGGATGAAAAGGGACTTGGCAAGGTTGGAGGAATGGTCAGAAGTATGGCAGCTAGGATTCAATGCAAAGAAGTGCAAAATAATGCACCTGGGAAACAAGAACCCAGGGGAAGAATATACAATGGGTGGGGAGGTAGTAACAACAACAAAAAAGGAAAGGGACCTGGGGGTAATCATATCAGATGACCTTAAGGTTAGCAAGCAATGTGAGAAGGCAGTAGGGAGGGCTGGGGGTATACTGGGATGTATAGGGAGAGGCATCAGCAGCAGAAAAAAGGAAGTTGTTATCCCTCTGTACAGACAGTTGGTGAGACCCCATCTGGAGTACTGTGTCCAGTTCTGGAGACCCCATCTCCGCAAGGACATAGACAGGATAGAGGCAGTCCAGAGGAGGGCAACTAAAATGGTGCAGGGTCTGCAAGAGAAGCTGTATGAGGAGAGACCAAAGGAGCTTAATATGTATACCCTTGAGGAAAGAAGGGAGAGGGGGGACATGATAGAAACTTTTAAGTACCTCAGTGGAATCAACAAAGTCCAAGAGGGTAGCATTTTTCAGAAAAAGAGACTTGCAAGAACAAGGGGACACAATTTAAAGATAGAAGGAGGGCGGTTCAGGGGCAATGTGAGGAAGTATTATTTCACAGAGAGGGTAGTGGATGAATGGAACAGCCTTCCTGAGGAGGTTGTGGGGTCTAAAACTGTGGGAGAATTCAAGAATGCATGGGACAGACATAAGGCAATTCTTGTGGGGGGTAGGAAGAAATAGGCTGTTGGTTAACTAGGATCTGCGGCCTATCCTGTAGGTAGGGAAATGGGCAGACTAGATGGGCATAGCGGTCCTTATCTGCCGTCAAAGTCTATGAATAGGTCCTTTGCTTCAAACATTTGCAAACTTTGCAAAATCACTTAGTCTCCAGGCAATTTCTTCATCTCCACCATGGATGAATCAAAGTCGACACCAGTATTTAAGCAATGTGACTGTAGGCAGAAGATGTCCTGGTCAGACTCACACACCTTGTGCGTCTACTGCCTAGACCACAAACATGATCCTCAGGCATGTGGTCTCTGTTGCACCTTGTACAATTCTACTTTACAAGACCGGCACACTTGGCTTCTGTTAGGGAGCCCAGATTAATGGGATCTCCATGTTCTCTTGAAGGACATTCTTTGGGCAGTTTCTGCAGCTGTGGGGTCCACTGAACCACTTACAGATTTTGAAGAGGCTGCGGCTTACCCCCGGAGTAGACCTCTTTGACTTTGGCCTTCATGCCGCTTACTCATGGTGCCACCTTTTCGTCTGTTTCACAACTTGTGCCAGTCCTGTCCCACTTTTGGGCAGGACCCTTTTAAGGGCAGAAAATCTAAATCTTCCAAGAAGGAGAGTAAAAAGAAGTCTTGCCATCAATTGTGGGATCGTGAGTGCTCTTGGGCCTTGGATTGCATGCTTCTCTGGATGCTTTGACTAGTCAATCCTTTGGCCCAGGTCACTGGCTCCACGACTGTCCATCGAACCAGATGGCTGAGATACCTATCAACCAACCTGTCACATGTTTTCATGACCTGGTCAATGCTTTGTCACCAGATGAGGTCGGCACCTCCCTTTTTAAGACTCTGATCTTGCTTCTTAGGGTGGGTTGGACCAGCATGCTGATCTAGTCCCCAACCCTCAGGATCTGATTTCCCAAGTGGTTCCCAGCTTTTGCCAGATCCCTCTGAGTCTCACCATTGGCATCCCCAATGGTCGAGAATGAGGTCTCAGTACAGAAGCCTGGAGTCCAATAGCCCGTGTTGACTTAGGTGTTCTCACTCTCAGCACTTGGGCAAGTGGTACCAACACTATTCCTCCTCCTCAGACAAGGAGAGGCTCCACTGCAAAATGTGTTGGCTCAATGAGGAGCTTATGTGGCATCAGCTCATGTTCACTGGGGTTAAGCTCATTCCAGCTCCCACCCCAGCTATTCCATGGATCTCACCACCCAGGACCCAGCCTGCTCCAGCTCAGCCTGTCCCTGCTACTACACCCATCCTAGTGGAGCCACCGCCTAAGCAGCTGAAGGAGGGCCCCCCTTCTAAGTGTACCCATACCACTCCAGGGATTCCTCATCAGCTGTTGGCCACCATAACTCCTGACAGCCCCCATATGGTCAGTAGGGACTCTGGTGGTCAACCACTTTTTGACGAATCTTCAGAGTTGGATGGCTACTGTATGCACTTCCATCCAATGGACACCAAGTCGGGAGACGATTTATTGACAGAGCAAGGTGCTATTTCTTTCTTGGGCCTTCTCCAGCTGATCTTGAAATTCACAGGTCTTCAGATGGAGCCCATCCAGAAACGGGCTAAGTACCTGCTGACCGAGATTCTCAACCGGGGCAACTCCCCTAGGGAGACCTTCCCAGTCACCAAGGCCATTCTTGGCCTGCTCTGGAGTTTTAACAGCACCCTGTCACTTGCCCTGTGCCATCAATGGAACAGATGGTCCACAAGTATGCGGTCCCTACTGGTTCCCTGTTGGGTTTCACTAAACACCCCTTGGTTGAGGGTCTGGTGACTGACTTTGTTCTTTTGGCACTCAGACAATGTCAGGGACATGGATAAGCCTCCTGACAAGGAATCCAAGACATTGGATCATATGGCCAAAAATGTCTATACAGCCTCCTCCCTTGGTCTTCAGCAGGTGATTTTGGCCCTTTTAAAGGCCCACTCCAGTTATGACCTCTTAGGCATGCTCAATGAGGTGCTTCCCTAGCCCCTGGATGACATACAGACCACAGTCAAGTCTGGGACCAGGGCCAAATGCTGGCTAACCAGCAGCTCCAGACAACTTTGGACATTGGTGACTCTTATGCCTGGTCTATGGCTGCAATGGTCACCATGCACTGCAGGGCTTGGTTGGGGATCTCGACCTTTACAGTCAATAACCAGCACAAGTTGATGAATGTCCCATTCTTGGGCACCGACCTGTTCAGATCTGGGGTCGAAGGGCATCTTACTTGTATTGAGAAGTCCAGTACCACCCTGAACTCGGTGACCTCCACCCAGAGGCATTCCAAGTGCACAAAGCCTCAACAGAAAAAGCCCTTTCAGCCCTTTCTCTGCTGCTGCAGCCAAGCTGTCCCACCCCCTAACTGGGCAGCAGGCACAGACCTGGTACCACCAACCAAAGTCGGTTGCTTCAGTCATCAGAAAGCCAGGTGGTCAAGGCCCCACTGCTTCCTCAGCTTGTCCCTCTTTTGCTTCCAAGCCTGCCCAATGATGGGCTGGGGGTGCCTCTCCCAGGACTGTCCTGACCCCATTGGGTTACCCAAGGGGGGCTGGCTCTGCCACTTCCTTTCTGCCTGTCTGCTGTCACCATGGACAGGTGAATCCTCAAGGTGGTCGGTCAGGGTCTGCCTCTAGAGTCTGATGCTTACCTGCCTTGCTGAGCCCATGCCCCATGGGAGGACATGGTGTCCACAGACTTTTCAGCCCTTCGGGTGGACATTGCCAAACTCCTCCAGAAGGAGGTAGTGGCTCCAGTCTCAGAGCCTCCTGTGAACTCAGAGTTTGTCTCTAGATACATTCTGGTGCCAAAGTGGATGGGGGGGGGCTGGCATCCCATCTTAGATCTGCATGACCTGAACAAATTCCTCTGATTGCACACCTTCCAGATGGTCACTGTGTCTCAGATCATACCATCACTGGAGTGGGAAATGTTGTTCTGCACCCCGAATCATCTGAATGCATTTTTTCATGTCCCCATCCATCTATCTCACCACCATTTCCTCCAGTTCAGAGCAGAGTTGAATCTTTATGAGTTACAGGCCATGCTGTTTAGCCTCTTCTCAGCTCCCTGGGTTTTCACCAGCTAAATAGCAGTGGTGGCAGCCTACCTGAGGCAATGAGGAGTTCGGGTATACCCCTACCTGGATAACAGGCTTATAGCAGGTCCCTTCACGGAGGAGGAGATGGAACAGTCCAGGGACCTGGCCCTCCAGACCTGCTCATCCCTTGACTTTCTGGTGAACAAGGCCAAATCATAACTTGTGCCCTTGCAGGTGATTCTCTTCATCAGGGCGGAGCTTGACTCTTGCAGTGCCAGGGCTCAGCTCCTGGCAGAATGGGCAAAGGCTGTCTCCTCCTTTGCCCAATCATTTCAGGTTGGGCAGCTGTGCCCTGCCTGAGATTTCCTGCACCTCCTGGGATACATGGCAGCATGCAGTAGCATGGTCTGTTGGGCCCGGTGGAGAATGTGCTCTGTGCAATGCGAGGTTGCCTGTAAATGGTCTCAGTGCCAAGGCCACTTCAATTAGCTGATCACTGTGACCCAGCTGATGTGGGATGCCCTCCAGTGGTGGTTAGTACCAGAATATCTGTAGGAAGGGATCTCATTTGTCTGCCTAGAGCTGATGGTTACCATTATGACCAAAGCCTCCCTGATGGGCTGCAGTGCCCACTTGGGGGACCACAGACTCTACTGACTCTGGACCCCCAAGGAGTCACGATGCCATACCATCCTGCTGGGGCTTCAGGCAGTTCATCTGGTGCTAACAGCCTTTCATCCATGCATTCACGATACAGTTGTTCAGGTCCAGATGGACAACACCATGACCTTGTACTATTTCAACAAACAGGGTGGGATGCACTCCCTTCCTCTGTGCAGGGAAGCTTTCCACATCTGGAACCTCATGTGCAGCCTGAACATCAGTCTCCTGGCCATCCATGTGGCTGGTGTCTCCAACCAACTGGCCGATGCTCTCAGCTATGTGGGCAAGGCGTCTCACAAGTGGTCTCTCCATCCAGAGGTAATACACAGCTTGTTCTTCCAATGAGGTACCCCTCTGGTGGACCTGTTCACCTCCGGGGGAATGCAAAGCTGAAGCTGTTTTGTGCCTGCCCCTCTCAGCAGGGAATGCTGCAGAGGGATGCCTTCTTGAGGCCCTGGACCCCAAGCTTTTTGTATGCCTTCCCTCCATTTCTCCTGATACACAAAAGTGCCATAAGGGATAAGGTACAGATGATCCTGGTGGCTCTGGACTGGTCCTGCCAGTTCTGGCACCCCAATCTCCTCAGCCTCAACAGCACACTCCTGAAGTGCCTTCCTCTCTGCCCAGAGCTGCTCTCTTGCAATCAGGGGGAAGGTACTCCATCTGGACCTTCATTCTCTGCACTAGCCAGCCTGGTTCCTGAGCAGCTAGAGTTCCAGGCTTTGGGTTTCTCCAACAGTGCCTTCACCATGGCCGAGGCCTCTCAGAAGGAGTTGACCTGAAAATGCTATGCCTTCAAATGGAAGAGGTTCTCCATTTGGTGCCAGGGCAAGGGGCTAGACCCTTTATCTTGTCGGATGGCTAGCATTCTCGGCTACTTTTGGTTTCTCTCTCAGTCAGGCCTTTGGCCGACGACCCTTAAGGTGCACCTGGTGGCCATCTTGGCATACTGAGAGCACGCTGGTATGCCATCAGTGGAGCAGGAAAAGATGGTATGTTGCTTTTTCAATGGCCTTGACCATATTTCCCATCTGGTGCATGAACCACCACCACCTTGGGACTTGTTGCTGGTGTTGGCAAAGCTCATTGCCAGCCATTCGAACTGATGCACAGGTGTGAGATGTCACACCTGTCATGGAAGACCACCTTCTTGGTAGCTATCACATCAGCCAGAAGGATGAGTGAGCTCCAGGTGCTCTCGGTGGAGCCTCCTTACCTGGTCTTCCAAAGGGACAAGGTTGTCCTTCCCCTGAACCTGAAGTTCCTCCTGAAGGTTATGTCTGAGTTTCACCTTAACCAGGTGATAACTCTTCCAGTGTATTTTACCAACCACACCTCAGAAGATGAGCACAGGCTCCATACTTTGAACCTGCGGTGAGTGCTGGCCTATTATAAGGAGTGCACGACTGGAGCTCAGGGGGAGGTTCACTAGCTCTTTGTTACCTTTGCTGAAGCTGTAACTAGCAGACTAGCAGCTAAGTGGATGATTGGAAGGTGGAATTTATCCTGCATCAATCTCTGCTATAGATTGGCAGGTAGAGAACCTCCCATAGGGCTAAGGGGGCATTCCAACTGTCATACAGCCACCTCGGTGGCTGCTTCAGGGGATGTCCCTATCCAAGAAATCTGCAGAGCTGCTACCTGGAAGTCAGCACGTACCTTCATTTCCCACTACAACATCAATCTTGAGACATGCCAGGATGCTGCTTTTGAGGCCTCAGTTCTGAAATCTCTCTTCCTTAAATAGGTGGTGTACACCTTGACGCCTCCTCCTGGAGAACCACAATGAGTCTGCCAAAAGTGTGGCTAGTACATTATATCTATGTCCCTAGAAAAACAGGTTACTCACCTGTAACAGTAGTTCTGGGAATGGTATATGATATACATCCACACTGACCCACCCAATCTCCCCTGGCAAGAGGCACACTGGTCTTGTTTCCAGGGGGTAAGATGTGATGTTATGGGCTGGTGCCAAGGGATTTTCACCCCAGTGGGTGGGAGGAGCCAGCTTGAAGATGTTCCAGCAAGTCTTAAAGGGAAAGGAACACTACCAGGACTATGGATGTGCATCATGTACCGCTCCTGGAACTACTGTTACAGGTGAGTAACCTGTTTATTCTGTCTTCAACTCAGCTTCCCCGGTTTATGTTCTGGAGCCAGGCTGGAGATCAAGAACTCTTAACACCTTAGGTTGAACAGTGCTAAACAGAATTGAAACTCCGGTACAAGTATCAGTTCCAATAGAAAAGTAGGAAACACCTGCCTTCCACAGCCGTTGCACAGCAGCTATGTCAGGCAGGATTCTAAGTCTAGTATCCTGTAAAAAAATACATCAGCTGAATGGTTTTGTAAAATTTGAAAGGTAATTTGAGTACAAAATTCTTAATGCTCTTAGTATTTAAAGTTGCAACCCACATGTTGAAAGAAAAGGATAGACAACACAAACATTAAAGACAATGTAAAAGTCCAAAGGTGGCTGAGTGTGTTTCTTTTTGGATTTCATTTTGCCTCCTGGACTTGGACCTTCCCTCCATTTATGGGTTCTTTTGGGATGTTGACTATCATCCTCTGCATCAGAGAAGAACAGTTTCTTGGATGACACTGTGGAGGATGCTTCTGAGTCAAGGTCATCATCTAAATTCCCCAATTTTTTGATTTTGCAAGGAGGCCAAATCTATTCTTCATTGGTGCAGAAACAAAAGGACAATCCATAGGGGAAGATTGGGGGCCTTTTTTACATAAGGAACGTGTACGTGTTAACTCTGTGAAGGGTGCACGGGGAGCCATCGAAGCTCCAGGAAGGACAGCAAAAGCAGATTTAAAAGTTGAACTTTGCTAAGTCTATGGAAGAGATTGTTTAGAAGGGTGAGCACCACTATCAGCAACTTGAAAAGGTGTGCCCCCAGAAGAACCAGTGGAAGTAGTGGGAGCAGTAGTAACCATCAAATTGTCTGCAGGTGGAACTGTCATGCCATCTGACTCGGCAGGAGGATCAGGAAGCATAATATCTGAATCTGTGGAAGTTCCAGCTTTCAGGGGCATTATTCAGAATATCCTCTTGTCGGAGCCTGTCAGCTTTATTAAGGGTAGCCCATGGGCAGGCATGGAAGGTGTGCCTTTCGAATTGACAAATATTGCATTTGACCTTATTGGGACACGGCACACTAATATGTCCATATTCTGAACATAAATTAAAGAATCATTGATCACAGACATTGCTGAGATGAGACAAGGATCCACACTTAAAACAAGCTTTCGGCTCACCAGGGTAGAAGCAGACTCCTCGTCACGACCAGTAAAAAAGCTGTTAGATAAATTGGAAATCCCTGAGTCTGTTGGTTTCAGTTGTACTTTACACCTCCAACCATTAGTCCCAATATTATACTTATCCAAAACCTCACATCCATTTTTGAGTCAGCAGGTGATGTTTTGAACATCAACCCCTTCATTTCAAAACATAATTGTAACAGTACGGGTGGTGGGATTCATAAGGGGAATAGCTTGAAAAGGAAGCCATAGCTCAGAATATTTTAAATCATTATATTTAGCCCAAAACCTATCTAAAGTAGAAGGCAGCTTAAAGTTGATGTCATACCAGATATCCCCAGAGACGTAAATCAGTGCATAAATGTCTGAAGGCAGACATCCCTTGGACTCCTTAAAGGGACACTGTCAGCCTTTTTTGCATCATATCACTTCGAAGTAAAAAACAACATTTTGTTTGTTTTGTTTAAAATCTAGTAAGTCCATGGGCCAAAGGTCCATTTTCATGGTTGACCAGTCACAGTCATTCATAAATAGATACAACAATCAATCAGTACATATAAAATATAACATTCTCAGACACATATACTAGGTAAAACATTTACAAAGATTCATTGAAAGAAGATACTTTATCAGATTAGTTCTAAAACAGAGTATTGAGACATGATACAGTCAATAGCCTTTGAGATAGTATTAAAAATACTGGCAGATTATAGAATCATGTTTTAAGGTTGCTTACTCTCTCAAAAAAATAATTGATGTTGCTGGTTGCTTTATCTGGACCAGCTACTCTGCCTCCTTCCTTATTAGAAATGAAATGCATGGTACTGTGTATCTATGCCCAGCTTTGGTTTCCTTGAAATCATGGAGCTATTCTTAGTGCGTACTTCTGAACATTAGAAACACCCTAAACCAATGCAGCAACTCATGATACAATAGTCTACTCTACTCTCACTGCATAGATGGGTGGCTAGATTGTGTTGGGAGTGTTCCTGATTCCAGGAAAGATTCAGTGGGAGCAGGTCAAGAAATGTAAACAAGCATGTTTTGGTGTGGTAACACCAATATGGTAGGCAGTCAGTTTTTCACTTTTTAAAAGAAAAAAGTGATCTGAACCAAACTACCAGCTACATTAACTGTCTCCATAGAATGTGATCAATCATAAAATGAGATTTTTTAAACTAGGGACACTGTGAGGCCTAAGGGGGTTGACACTTTCCCTTTAATGAGTTTCTTCACAATAAATGCGCGATTGGGGATAGTTCATTGCTGGCCCTTAATTTGACTTGTACCGTGTTGCGCTGTGAGGTAGGAACAGGCTTAGTGGCAAAAAGGTCTGACATCCAGGAAGCAATCTCTGAACTCTGTTCAGTAGTAATTGGAATGATAGGAGCCTGTAGAGCATGATCTGTAGGCACCACTGAAGAAGTGTCATCAGGCACAATTCTCTCAGTCTCTGAAGTAGTAAGCACAACTGTATGGGAGATATGGGAAGAAGGCATGGCAACAACGGTTGAAGCAGAATCCCCACAAGGGGCAGGATCAATCTGTGGCATAGCAGGACCCAGCTGAGCTGTACTGTGTGAGGCAAAAGCTGAAGAAACATTATTTCCAGGGACACAGATATGATGTACTATCCACACCTCTGGCAGTGTTCCTTTCCCTTTAAGGCTTGCTGGAATGTCTTCAAGTTGGCTCCTCCCACCCACTCAGGTGGTAACTGTCTCGACACTGCCCCATGACATCAGATCGTCCTTTCTGCTGGAAGAAGAAAAGTTCCTTCCTTACTGCTCTCCATGCTGATTAGGCCCTTTGCTTCAAAATTTTGCAAAACTTTTAGAATCTCCTTGTGTCTTTAGGTGATTGTCGATTCTTTGTCATGGATGACTCGAAGTCGGTGCCTGGTTTTAAAAAATGCAAGTGCAGGCAGAAGATGTCCCAGATGGACCTGCATACTTATTGCATCTACTGCCTAGGCCACAAACATGATCTCCAGGTGTGTGGCCTCTGTTGCACCTTGCATCCTAGTCCTTTAGAAGACTGGCTTGCTTGGCTACTTTTAGGGTGCCCAGATGAACAGGATCCCTCCATTCAGTTGAAAGACACCTGGCAGACTCTGCAGCAGTGGGGTCTACTGAGCACCTTGCGACTATTAAAGAGACTGTGGCTCAGGCCACGGAGCATGCCTCTTTGACTTTGGCCTTTGTGCCACTTTCTTTTGGCACCACCTTTACAGGGGCATTTAGAGATTTGTGCCAGTCCCTTCCTACCATTGGGTAGGGCCCCTCTAAGGGTACAAAATCCAAATCTTCAAAGTAGGAGACAAAAAAAAGTCTTGCTGTCAATTGTAGGATCACGAGTGCTCTTTGGCCTCGGACTCATGCACTTCTGTGGTTCTCAGGCAACTACCTCCATGGTCTCCCTATTGACCTAGTTGGTCAAGATGCCTGATCAACCTGTCGAGATTTTTCTCAAGCCTGTCAATGCATTGCAGCTAAATAAAGTTGATACCTCCCTTTCTAGGACTCCGGTCCTACCTCTCACTTCTCAGGGTGAGTCGGACCAGGCTGCTGATCCAATCCATAACCCTCAGGGTCCGATTACCTAGAAGGATCCTTGGCTTTTGCCAGTTCACTTTGAGTTCTACCATCGGCGTCCCTGATGGTCAAGGTCGAGGTCTCAATACAGAAGCCCCGAGTCTAACAGCCCACACTGGCATCAGCGTTCCTGCTCTTGGCATTCAGGCAAGTGGTGCTGACACTATTTTTCTTCTTCTTCTTCCTCCTCGGATGAAGAGAGGCTCCACTGCAAAATGTGCCAGCACTACAAAGAACTCATGTGACATGGGAACATGGTGGCTGGGGATAACTCAGTTCTGGACCCCATCCTGGCTGTCAGAGGGTCTGGGAATAACAGATAGGTGTTCACACAAAATGTCAGGTGCAACGCACAGGTAGTATGGTTTTATTTTCAGGAAATAAAATAAACTGAAGAAAAACAATAAAACAGTAAAGGTCCACTTGACAGCAGTCAAGGTTTGGATCACAACTATGTTTGGTGAAAAGCAAGGAATCCTTTAGCTTATTCCAAGCTTCAAGACATGAAGCTGAGCATGTCTTGCACTGATACCAGTCGGATAACTTCTGACTACCAATCTGCAAGGTAAGGCCAAATGAAGGTGTTTTATTCCTCCCCTTGGCCAGGTGATCCATCTCTGTTTATAAAAATACATTTTTAAGTAAGTTATACATTGATGGTCTGACCAAATACACAAAAAATCAAATAACTTTTTATGGCAAGGTAACACTATTCACATAATATATGAATTAACTATAAGCCAATGTTTTTAATTCAAGATGAAGATTTAATCATTGAATAATGAGCGGTAGCTCCTCCCATTCACTGATGTCATCCTTGTCCTGGGACTGTATATAAGCTCTGCTGAAAGGGGGCCGCAGACTCCTATAGTAGTCTTTGGAAACAGTGGAAACTGGTGGGCCCAAAAGTATTTCTGAATCCAGGTAAGGCCAAACTCTTAGTTTAGTACAAAATAACCTCTATTGATGTCTAAAAGAGGAACAGTCTAAAGCCTAATAATCATTTTGTAGTTTCTATATGTAGTTTTACCAGGAAGTAACAGAGTGGATACTTTCTATTAAATAAATGCTTTTAAACTTCTCAGGTAGGCCTCATGTCTGGTTGGAGTTCTGAAAAACATTCTGTGATACAGCTTTCTGAGAAAGGTAACAACAGGATACAAAAGTGTTTGTGTTTGCTCATTCTTTTTAACAAAACTGTAAAAATAAGCATTCTTGTATTAAAGGAAAACAGTCCAAATTAGGGGGCTCCTGCCCCCGAAAGGCTTACCCTTCGGTTTACCTTTATCCAGTAAAAACTGCATTTTTCTCACACCGCAACTGAGTTGATTTTGTTTTCTAAACGTCTGCAACCTGGCCGTCTGGCAGATGCTGGGGGAGGGGTTCCATTAACTGTAATGGTGTGATGCCACACCGCTCACTTCAATACAAATGTAATGAAGCAAGCGGTGCAGCGCCTCGCCATTACAGTTAATGGATCCCTCCCAGCGTCCGCCATGTTTCCGAGCTGTGAACATTTAGAAAATAAAATAAACTTAGTTGTGCCACAGGAAAAAATGCTGCTTTTACTGTATAAAGCTAAACAGGACGGTAAGCTTTTCGGGGGCAAGGGCCCCCTAATTTGAACTGTTTTCCTTTAAACAAAGCAGTATTATGTAAAGGGGATTTAATTTCCCTAACCTTCAACACTGTTTTGAGTCAATTCCTTGATTTGTTTTCTGCTTTACAAAACTAAGAGAAAGGGAAAAAAATGCTCTGCATTAGCATACACTTTTTCTCAATATTTTTTTAGATACTGAAGACACTTGTGTAAACTTAGCTTAGCAGCTACTGACTTTCTTATGACTATTATACTGTTTTTTCTTTACCAAAATACAGTTTTAAACATTACGGTTTAACTCAAGTTCATGCAGGACTCTTTTCCCATACACTGTATACTTTTTCTGCTTGTTTTAAGTAACTCTCTTAGCCACAGCACTATAATAGTGTTCCCTAAATACTTGATATTCAGTGTCGTAATTGCAACATCATGCTAGCTAGCATTTCCTTTACTTGTGCACCTTTATAAACACTGGCACACCTTATATCTCTGTGAGGGCTGAAAAACAAGAGGAAAAAAGAAAAATAAAGTGGGCAATAGATACAGAAGAGAAATGTGGGTGGGGCATCCTCCAGATGGCTGGCCTAGAAGGAATAATGTGAAATAATTAGGAAAATGACAGGTATTACCTAGAGGTGCTGTTGCAACAGACGTAAAGCACAAAAGGAAGCCTCCCAGGGTCACTAGAGACCAACCCTGCCACATATTCCCCTACTCAAAAGGGAAGCAGTACTTTAACAAAAGGGATGGTTACCTACCAAACATTGTTAATTTGACTATTAATCTTTTGTGTGGGACTGTGTCAAATGCCTTGCTAAAGTCTAGGTAGACCATGTCCACAGCCCCTCCCTGGTCTACTACTTTGGTCACCCAGTCAAAGAAATCAATTAGATTCATCTGACATGACCTTCCCACTGTGAACCCATTCTACCTTGGGTCCTGTTCCCCACTGGCCTCTAGGTACTCAACAGTTCTTTCCTTCAGAAGTGATTCCATCACTTTCCCTATCACAGAGGTCAAACTGACAGGTCTGTAGTTTTCTGCCTCTGTCTTGGTCCCACTTTTGTGAAGAGAAATCACATCTACCTTCCTCTAGTCCTCAGGTACCACACCATCCTCTCACGGTTTGATAAAAAGAGTAGTCAGTGGTTTCACTAATTTTCCCCTTAATTCTTTCAGAATTCTAGGGTGAATTACGTCAGGCTCCATTGCTTTGTCCACCTTCAGTTTTAGAAGTTCTTTCAGAACCCTTTCTTCTGTGAAAGGACTGGGACTGAGACCCCTATCCAGAGTGCTTCTATTAACTGGATTAGGCACCTCCCCCTTGTCCTCTTTTGTGAATACTGAGCAGAAGTATTCATTCAGTATCCCTGCTTTTTCACTGTCTCTCTCTGCCCACTCACCATCCATTCTATTCAGCCTCACTCTTCAGCCTCACACCTTTGTCTTTTTACACTCCCTGATGTACCTATAAAAGGTTTTATCCCCCTTCTTAACCGAGTTGACTATCTTTTCCTCATTTTGGGCCTTTGCTATTCTGACTACCCTCCCTGCTTCCTTCTGCCTTAACTAGTACAGCTCTCTGCCCTGCTCCTTCTGTATTTCCTTATACTTCCTGAATCCTGGCTTTTTCTTCCTGACCTACCCCGCTACATCTTTTGAGAACCATAGTGGCTTTTTCTTTAATTTTGATTTATTTATTTGTTCCACACAAAGGCTTGTTGCCTCTGTGATGGCAGTTTTGATGTTTCCCCATTGTTGCTGCACCCCTCATTCTAGCCTGTTTGCTAGTGCTTTTCTAAGACACTCTCCCATCTTGCCAAAGTCAGTCCTCCTGAAGTCCAGCACCCTCACTTTTGTATGGTTTGACTCTGTAGCTGAGTTTAGTGTGAACCACACTGTTTGGTGGTCACTTGTTCCCAGATGGCTAGCCACTTCTAGATCTTAGATTCTCTCACTGTCCCCATTTGAGAGTATGAGATCTAAGATTGCTCCCTCATGAGGGGGTTCCAAAACTAGCTGTCTGAGGCATGCCACCTGTAGGGCATTGAGAATGGCTCTGCTCTTGTATGTGGCTGCAGCAAAGGTGCTCCAGTTAACATCTGTTGTATTCAGGTCTCCCATCAATAGTATCTCCCCTTTCTCTGTCATCCTAAGGATGCCTTCTATCATATCCTTGTCCATTCCCTCCCCCTGACATGGAGGTCTATATACAACCCCTGTGCAGATTGTGATGCAATTTCCAGTCTCTAAGGTGACCCACAGTACCTCCTCTCCTCCCTATTTACTGTTTTGTTCAGTTGCTTTTATCTCTTCCCTTACATACAGAGCTACCCCTCCCCCCTTCTCCCCTCCCTGTTTCTCCTGTAGGTTGTGTAGCCTGGTATGTTAACATCCCAGTTATGGTTCTCTGTGTACCATGTTTCTGTGACTGTTACAATATCCAGGCATCCTCTCCCATCAAGATCACCAGTTCCGGGAGCTTGTAGCCCAGACTGTGGGCTTTGGTACTCATTACCCTCCATTTCCTGATGGCCTTACCCCTTTTTGCCCCATCCCTGTCCTTATTGCCTTTGTCACTTTCTCCATTTACCCCTGCCCTTTTCCCCAGCGACTGCTCTGTCTTGGTCTTTACCTCACTTTCTACCCTGATTTTTTGGGGGGAACTAGGATTTCCCTCCTCCTTTCCTGTGCCATCCCCCCTTGGCTAGTTTAAATGCTTGCCAATGAAGCATTCAAACCTATCACCTAGGATCCTGGTTCCTCTCCTGGACAGATACAGACCATCATGCCAGTATAGGCCTGCATCACTCCAAGTGGACCCCCAGTCCCCAATGAAGCTAAATCCCTGAGCTCTGCACCAGTTTTTCAGCCACTGATTGAATCCCATGGTATGGAGCACCCTAGCCTCACCTATGCCATATACAGGCAGCACCTCTGAGAAGGTTACCGTGTGTGCTACTCGTCTAAGGCCCCTGTCCAACTCCACAAACTCTTCCTGCACTGCTCTGATCCCTTTCTTAGCCAGGTCATTTGTCCCTAGGTGGTCAATGACATCCAGCTCCTTCCCCTGTGCAGCTGCTCTGGCAATCCTGAGGATTCACTCCCTGTCCCTCCAAGCCATGGAGCCAGGCAGGCACCTTACCTCTCTCTCCACTTCCTCCCCAGTTCTACCTTCCTAACAATGGAGTCCCCCACGGGAAGTTGTTTCCTTCCCCTGTGGGGTCCCATGCCACCCTCCTGTGGCTCTCTTTTGTGGAGGTTCCCAGCATCCTCCTTGGTCTCCACTGCGGGTGCCTCCATAAAGTAACCACACTTTGCCAGAACAGCATATGAACTGTGGAGAGGTACAGCTGGAGGGATGCGCCTCTGTTCCACCACCCTCACCCTTCCTGAGCTCACTGTGGTTCAACTGCTCCTCTTTTTTGGCAACCTCTGAGGCAATGGCAGTGGCCTTGGTGGTCCCTGGATGGAAGAGGAGGTCCCACAAATCCTGGCCAACTCAGCCTGGAGATGAGCAACCTCCTCCCTCAGCCCAGTGAGGTGCCTGCAGATGGGACAACACCACATCCTCCAGAACATCTCCCAGAAGACTGCTGCTCCACAGCCACTGCACTGCACCACTCCCATCATGTCTTATTTCTGGTTTGAAGGGGGCTAACCTCTGGATACTTTATTGCATAGTCACAAATTACTGTGATAAAATGATTCCCCTTTGAACTTTTATCTAAGGTCCAACAATATCCATCCATATAATTTCAAATGGAGTGGTAACAGTGGGAATGGGCTGTAGGGGCACCATCTCATTCTTGCTGACCTGGGCAGTCTTCTGGCATTCACTACATGCCCTACAATAGTCAACAGCTTGGTTATGACTCATGGGGCAGAAAAAGCATTGTAATAACCATGTCAAGGTGCAGTCTTGGTCAGCATGACCAGCCATCAGTATGTCATGGGCTATGGATATCAATTGTTCCCTGTAGGGTTCAGGAACTACTAACTCTTCTACAATTTCCCCAGTATTTGGGTTAACACACACCATGTACATTGTTCTGAATCACACATTTTGGTGCATTAGTGTTTGTTACCTTCCCCACCTGTTGAAACAAACGGGTTAGTGAAGCATAACTTTTCTGTGCACTACTTATATTACAATCCTGTACAATACGCTGTAATGCCCAATCTCCCTGATTTTTGTACTTTGCTGTGTATTGTAACTTTCTTTGTCTCCTTTCCTTTCCTTTTTTAGACAGTCTTGTTTTTCGTGGGGTTCCCAGGACCTCATCATCAAAAGGAAAAGGTCTTGTATCTCTTGCCCTCTTTTGGCCTACGCCCTTGTGGTAACAACGGACAATGCAGTACCACTTATGAAAGTCTCAAAGTCTGAGTAATCGTGCCCTATTACCACAGGTGCCAGCAGTCTTGGGACCAGGCCTATAGCCATTCGATGGGTATTCTCCTGTACAGTCAGATCAACAACATGTGTGGGGTAGTAGTACATGTTGCCATGTACTCTGGTTATCCCAGTCTCAGTACCATCTGGTTGTACATTTTAAATTAAATTGGCTCACACCAGGGTTTACTGGCTTCCTGAGTCTATAAATCCCAACACCTGGTGAGTGCCAATGTGGACATCCGTCACATATTGCCCCCAGTTTGCAGGTGCCAAATGCATCTGGTCCTGTCTCTTTTTAGGGCAATTCCTCACAATTTGTTCTTTCCCTAGGCAATTGTGACAAATGACCACTGTGGAATAAGCCTTTCTTCACCATCCAGTTTTGCTTTCTGCTTGTTGGATGAAGGAAAAAAGTCACAGGTCTTACTGGCTTGGGATTAGGCTGAGTCCCTTTGAAATTTCTGCTCTATGTCTGATGTGCCACAAGGTCATCTTCAACTGGAGAGATGGTCTTCTCAGCTGTCTCTGGCCAGTTTTTGCAGACCCAAATCTGTACGTTCTGGTGCAAAATCTGAGTGAATTGTGCAGTCACAATCATTTCCATCAATTGTTCCACAATCTTGTGTTCCACTTGTAACATTTGTTGCACAATTCCCATAAGTGTACGTAAAACTCTCTGGGGGTATCAGAAGGCTGCATCCTAAGGAATTGAAATCTCTGGTGGTATGTGTCAATATTGATGTCATACCATTGTAAAATTTCTTGTTTCACAAGGTCCTAATTTGCTTCATTCCTGCCGTCCATGTGGCTGTAGGTGAGGAGTGCTTGACCATGTAGGTAGGGAGCGAGTCTTACAATCCACTGCTCCTTTGGTTAAGAACAGGCCCTGGCAATTCACTCAAAGGTTTTTAGGAATGCCTCTACATCATCCAATTGAAACAGTTTTGTAAGTTTTATGTCTTTAGGTGCTTCTGGCTGTCCCATGGGTGGTTGACTGGCTTTCAAGAGTTGTAGGGCCCACATGGTATCTGCCCATCGCTGATCTTGACGCTGCCTGTTTAGCTCCCTCTGTCTGTCGACCTCCACCTTTTTGATGCACAACTACCTCAGCTGTTCATGAATGTTCTCCAGAAGTTCATCAGCTACCTCTTCTCTAGACTCAAGCATGCTGGCTTCCAAAACATCGGTCTTGTTCTTAGGCCTGGTTCTTGTACCCAAGCCTTGACTGAGTTGTTCTCTGTACTTCTCTGTCATGGTCCTTGTCAGACTCTTGTAAATCCTTCAGTTGTTGCATGGTTGCATGAACCTATCTGGTCACCAAGGACTGACAACCACCAGAGATGTCCCCCTACCCAGTCCAGACATCCCAGTTATCCCACTTCTGCCATCATATGTCAAAGGGAGTAGGAATAACAGATAGGAGTTCACACAAAAGTTCAGGTGCAACACACAGGTAGTGTGGTTTGATTTTCAGAAAACAAAATAAACTGAATAAAAACAATAAAACAGCAAATGTCCACTTGACAGCAGTCAAGGTTTGGATCATCACTATGTTTGGTGAAAAGCAAGGAATCTTTAGCTTATTCCAAGCTTCAAGACATGAAGCTGAGCATGTCTTGCACTGATAACGGTCAGATACCTTCTGACTACCAATCTGTTAGGTAAGGCCAAATGAAGGGCTTTTATACCTCCCCTTGGTTAGGTGATCCACCCCTTTTTATAAAAATGCATTTTTAAACAGGTTATACAGTGATGGTATGACCAAATACACAAAAATCAAATTACTTTTTATGGCAATGTAACATTATTCACATAATATATTGATTAACTATAAGCCAGTGTTTTTAAATCAAGATGAATATCTAATCATGGAATAATGAGCTGTAGCTCCTCCCATTAACTGATGTCATACCTCTTTACAGTTGACACAAAGATCTGCAACAGAGTTGATACATAAGGGGGGGTGGAAAGACGAGAAGGGACTTGGCAAGGTTGGAGGAATGCAAGGTAATGCACCTGGGAAACAAAAACCCATTGAAAGAGTACACAATGGGAGAGGAGGTACTTGCAACAACAAGAATGGAAAGGGACCTGGGGATAGTCATATCAGATGACCTAAAGGTAAGCACCCAATGTGAGAAGGCAGTAAGGAGGGCTGGGGGGATACTGGGATGAATAGGGAGAGGCATCATCAGTAGAAAACAAGAAGTTGTTATACCTCTGTACAGACAGTTGGTGAGACCCCATCTGGAGTATTGCATGCAGTTCTGGAGACCCCATTTCCACAAGTATGGAGGCAGTCCAGAGGAGGGCAACTAAAATGGTGCAGGGTCTGCAAGAGAAGCCATACAAAAAGAGACTAAAGGAGCTTAATATGTATACCCTTGAGGAAAGGCGGGAGAGGGGGGACATGATAGAAACTTTCAAGTACTTCAAGAAAATCAACAAAGTCCAAGAGGGTAGCATCTTTCAGAAAAAGAGATGTGCAAGAACAAAGGGGTACAATTTGAAGATACAGTAGAGGGGGGACGGCTCAAGGGCAGTGTGAGGAAGTATTTTTTCATGGAGAGGTGAGGTGGACGCATGGAAAGGCCTTCTTGAGCAGGTTGTGGGGTCAAAAACAGTGGTGGAATTCAAGAATGCATAGAAACATAGAAACATAGACTTTGACAGCTGATAAGGACCATTTGGCCCATCTAGTCTGCCCATTTTCCTACCTACAGGATAGGCCGCAGATCCTAGTTAACCAACAGCCTATTTCTTCCTACACCCCACAAGAATTGCCTTATGTCTGTCCCATGCATTCTTGAATTCTCCCACAGTTTTAGACCCCACAACCTCCTCAGGAAGGCTGTTCCATGCATCCACTACCCTCTCTGTGAAATAATACTTCCTCACATTGCCCCTGAACCACCCCCCTTCTATCTTTAAATTGTGTCCCCTTGTTCTTGCACGTCTCTTTTTCTGAAAGATGCTACCCTCTTGGACTTTGTTGATTCCACTGAGGTACTTAAAAGTTTCTATCATGTCCACCCCTCTCCCTTCTTTCCTCAAGGGTATACATAATAAGCTCCTTTAGTCTCTCCTCATACGGCTTCTCTTGCAGACCCTGCACCATTTTTTTGTCGCCCTCCTCCAGACTGCCTCTATCCTGTCTATGTCCTTGCGGAGATGGAGTCTCCAGAACTGGACATGGTACTCCAGATGGGATCTCACCAACTGTCTGTATAGAGGGATAACAACTTCCTGTTTTCTGCTGCTGATGCCTTTCCCTATGCATCAAACAGACATAAGGCAATTCTGGTGGGAGGGGGGTAGGAAGAAGTAGGCTGTTGGGTAATTAGGATCTACAGCCTATCCCAATAGGTAGGGAAATGGGCAGACTGGGTGGACCAAGTGGCCCTTATCTGGTGTCAAAGTCTATGCTTGTCCTGGGACTGTATATAAGACATGCTAAAAGGGTCTGCAGACTCCTATAGTAGTCATTGGAAACAGTGGGAAGTGGTAGGCCCAAAAGTACTGAATCCAGGTAAGGCCAGACTCTTACTTGAGTACAAAACAACCTCTATTGATGTCTAAAAGAGGAATATTCTAAAGCCTAATAATCATGTTATAGTTTCTATACGTAGTTGTACCAGGAAGTAACATAGTGGATACTTTTTATCAAAGGAATGCTTTTATAATTCTCAGGTAGGCCTCACATCTGTTTGGAATGCTGAAAAACTTTCTATGATACAGCTTTACCAGAAAGGTAACAGTAGAATACAAAAGGTGGTGTTCTGCTCATTCTTCTTATCAAAACATTAAAAACAACTATTCTTGTATTAAACAAAGCAGTATTGTGTAAAGGGGATTTCATTTCCTTAACCTTCAACAATGTTTTGAGTGAATTTCTGGACTTGTTTTTTTGCTTTACGAAACTAAGAGAAAGTGGAAAAAATGCTCTGCATTATTATACACTTTTTCTTAATAGTTTTTTAGATACCAAAGACACTTGTGTAAAGCTTGACTGCTAGCGGCTGACTTTCTTATGGTTATTATCAGAGCCCCTGGTGTTCTGCGGCAGAATTTTCTGATTTCTGCGGCAGGGCTCCTTGACTTCTGCAGCAGCATTTTCTGATTTCTGCGGCATGATTTATTCATTTCTCTGGCAGAATGCAGTCGTGTCATTGGCTAAATATGATGTGATGTCATCGATAACATCATATGCTGAGCATAGAGGAGGGGCTTCAGAATAAAAGCGGTGGGAAAGAAAGCCTGACACTATGAAAAAAACAGTATATTTATATGAAAATTCATCAAAAACAATGAATTCTGCGGCACTATATATATTCTGTGGCATGATGCAAATTCTGCGGCAAATTCTGTAACCGCAGAACAGCAGAATTCCAGGGGCCTTGGTTATTATACAGTTTTTTCTTTACCAAGATACAGTTTTAAACATTACAGTTTAACACAGGTTCATTCAGGACTCTTTTACCATACACTGTATACTTTTTCTGCTTGTTTTAAGTAAATCTCTTAGCCATAGCACTATAATAGTGTTCCACAAATACTTGCTTTTCAAGGTCGTAATTACGACATCATGCTAGCTAGCATCTCTTTTACTGGTGCAACTTTATAAACACTAGTACACTTTATATCCCTGGGAGGACTGGAAAATGAGAGGGGAAAAAAGAAAAATAAAGTGGGTAATAGATGTAAAAGAGAAATGGGGGGTGGGGCATCCTGCAGGTGGCCGGCATGGAAGGAATAAGGTGAAATAATTAGGACAGGAAAAGGATGTGTATTATTTAGAGGTGCTGTTGCAGCAGACTTAAAGTACAAAAGAAGCCTCCCAGGGTTGCTAAAGACCAACCCAGCCACTCCAGCTCTTCCATGGCTCACTCCACCCAGGCCCCAGCCTACTCCAGCTCAATCAGTTCCAGCCTCTGTGCCCATCCAGGGAGCCACCACCTAAGCAACAGCTAGTGGGTTCTCCCTCCCAAGGATGCCCATATAGATCTGGGCTTCCTCATCAGCTGTCGGTCACCATGACTCCCGACAGACCCTGTAGGGTCAGCAGGGACTCTGGCAGTTTACCGCTTTATGATGAAGCCATGGAGTCTGAGGGCTCCTCTCTTCACTCCCATCCATTGGACGTCAAGTCGGGAGAGGATTTTTTCTGCACAACAATGTCCCACCTTTTTCACGGGCCTGCTCCATTTGATCTCAGAATCTAAGGGACTCCAAATGCAGCCCTTCCAAAAATGGTCCAAGTACCCTTTGACTAAGATTCTTGACTGGGGTGACTCTTCTGGGGTGGCCTTCTAGGTTGCCAAGGCCATTCTTGGACCAGCTCAGGAGCTTTGGCAGAACCCTGCCTCTTGCCCTGCACCGTCGGCATGGATGGCTAGCAAGTGCATGGTTCCTGCCAGTTCCTGGTTGGGTTACCCTGAACACCCCTCAGCCGAGGGCCTGGTGGTTGACTTGGTCTTTCAGTGTACTGGCAACATCGACTCCTGACAAGGAATCCAAGAAATTGGTTTATATGGTCAAAAAGGTCTATGTGGCCTCTTGTCTCAGCCTTCAGCAGGCGAGTTCAGCCCTTTTGATGGCCCACTTCACTCATGCCCTCATAGGCACTCTCGATGATGTGCTTCCCCAGCTCCCAGCTGATTTACAGACCATATTCAAGCAAGTGCGGGACCAGGGCTGAGCAGTGGCTAAGCAGCAACTCCAGACAGCCATGAAAATTGATGACTCCTGTGCCTGGTCTGTGACTACCATGGTGGCCATGCACCTCAGGGCTTGGCTGAGGATCTCGGCCTTTATGGTAGATAGTCAAGTCAAAGTTTATTGGCAGGAAAATAACTCCATTGAGCAGGCTCATTTACAAGGTGGTCCTGAGACAGGAAGTATATACTTGAACAATATAAGCAACTCATGGATATATACAACATGTACTATATAAGCAAGGCAGTATATACAAGAGATGTACATCTCGTACACAACCTTGCAACCTTGATACCTTGCACAAGTTGGTGGATGTTCCCTTCTTGCTCATTAACTTGTTCAGGCTAAGGGCGTAAGGACAGCTCACTCACATTGAGAAGTCCAGTGCCACCCTGAACTTGGTTACCTCCACCCAGAGGGATCTCAATGGCTCTAAGTTCCAAAGAAAGGAGCCCTTTTGACCCCTCTTTGCCCATGCAGCCAAGCCATCCCAGTTCCCAGCTGTGTAGCAGGCACAAGCTTGGCATCCCTGACTGAAGTCTTCGGTCGTCTGAAAGCTAGGTGGTCAAGGCTTTGCTGTTTCCTCAGCTGGTCTCTTCTCTGCCTCCCAGCCTGCACCTGGGTGCCTCCTCCATGCCTGTCCTGACTTCCCTGAGTCCTCTCATGGAGGGCCGGCTCCACCACTTCCTTTCCACCTGGTCTGCTGTCACCATGGACAGGTGGGCCTCAAGGTGGTCAGTCAGGGTCTGCCTCTAGAGTTCAAAACTTACCCACCTTGCCTAGTCCATGCAATGTGGGAGGACATGGTGTCCACTGACATGATATCAGCCCTTTGGGAAGACCTTGTCCAGATTCTCCAGAAGGAGGTAGTAGCTCAAGTCCCGGCCCCTCCAGTAAGCCCAGGGGTTGTTGCCAGGTACTTCCTGGTGCCAAAGCGAATGGGGGCTGGTGTCCCATCTTAGATCTGCACAATCTGAACAAATTCCTTTAGTCATGCATTTTCAGGATGGTCACTCTGTCTCAGATTGTTCCATCTCAAAAGCAGGACATGTGGTTCTGCTATGTGGATCTTTGGGACACATTTTTCCATGTCCCCATCCATCTGTCCTACCTCTGGTTCCTCCAGTTGTGTTCAGAGGGAGTTCTCTATGAGTTCCAGACCATATCCTTCAGTCTCTCCTTGGCTTCAACCCACTCCTGAGGGCCAGGTCTATTGAGCTAACAGTGTCACCCCTAAGTGCATTCCATGATAGGAAGGGGCAAAACAGGGGATGCCCTCTTTGAGTCCCTCTATAGTGCTCACTGGCTTCACAACTGAACACTCGCCATAAAGTCCCACAGTCCCCTCTTTAGTCTGGATCAGGGTACAATACCAGTCTCAAGTCTTGTAGCCAAATGAAACCCTTTCTCAGTTGTTACATAAAGGGGGAAGATCTAGGCATTACAACCTCTTTGGGGTAGCATTGTAACTCTGATTCTGTCTTCTCTCATGCGTGTCCAATAAGCTGATTCAAATCCACACAGACCCTTCTTTGGGTCATTTGTATTCTCCCTATCTTTTATCCAGATTTTTCCTGTTGCAGACCCTTGTTCAATTTGGCAGCCTATGGTGACAACCCCTTAGCAATAACAGTTTAGTCACAGATTAATACTGAACTGCTCACAATAGGACATACAATTATAAAAAAAAACTCACTCAGGCCGGTTCTCTTAAAAACAAAATGTTTATGTATATGCCCCTAACTCCGACTCACCTGAATTCTTCCATAATTTGTCCCAACAAATTATGAACAATAACAACAATTCTCCCATAATATTGGGTGGAGACTTTAACATAGCTCTGGATCCTCAGTTAGACAGAAGTAATTCATCATGTGACTCCCATCCTAGAGGTACTGCTGCACTTTCTATTCTAATGAAAGATCTAGGTGTCAGCGATATTTTGAGACGACATCATCCTAGACAATGCGATTATACCTTTCATTCCCCATTACATAAATCTTATAGCAGAATTGATTGTTAGTTGTCTTCTCCTTTCATTATCAATAAAACTGTTGATGCTGCTGTTCTTCTAATTACTATATCAGATCACTCTTCTATAAATTTACACCTACTTTGAGGCCCACCCCCTCCTAAATCTTCCTTCTGGTGTCTAGACCCACTTTTATTAAGAGACCCTGATTTCTTTCCCTGGGTTACATCCCAGATCCAAGATTTTCTATCAACATTGCCCCTGATGTTTCTCAAGGTACAATATGGGAAGTTCTTAAAGCCACAAATAGAGGCAAAATCATTAGCTATGCAGCACACAGAAAAAAGTTAAGAGAACAACAATTGGCCAATTTAGAAAAATTACTCAAAGAAAAAGAATCTCCATATTACAAAACAAAAAATCTGGACTATAACTCACAACTTCATCTCAAAATTTTATAGCTACGAATCAAAATCAATGAATTAATATCTAGGAAAGCCAAACTCACCCTTTTAAGACTCAAACATCGATACAAGGCGATAAATGTGGGAAGTTGCTCTCTTACGAACTTAGAAATCAACAGATGGAGAGACATTGCTGGTCTAAAAGATTCCTCAGGCAAAATTTACACCGACAACCCCTCGATTAACCATATCATGCACTCCTTTTACCAACAATTATACTCCCAAATAAACCCTCTGCAACTCGTTTGTATAGAGCATTTTTTGGATAAATTGCACCTACCACATCTCTCTCTCAACAAGACATGGCTATGTTAGATGAACCTTTTTCCTTAAAAAAGATACAAACAGCATTAGCTTCCCTAAAATCTGGTAAATCACCTGGGAGTGACGGTTTTCCCGTAGATTTCTATAAACCCCTAGCTGATACTTTATGCCTTTTACTTTTCAAAGTCTTCCTGGAAGCAACCTCACAGGGCAAACTCCCTCATTCTATGACTGAAGCTATTATAACTGTTTTACCAAAAAAAGATAAAGTCCCTTCTCTTCCTTCTAGTTATAGAATGATTTCATTACTTAATACGGACGGAAAAATTTTTGCTAAATTATTAAATCTCCATTTAAAATAATTAGTTCTGAAACTTGTCCACAATTCTCAAGTTGGATTCATCAAGAATAGAACTGGCTCCGACCATCTCTGTTCTCTATTTAACTTAATCTAAGAAGCAAAATCCCTTAGATCACCAGCCACTGCTATAGCCATCCATTTTGAGAAAGCATTTGATTCTCTCAGTTGGAACTATTTATACCATGTATTATCTCATTTTGGTGTCACTAATAAATTCTGTGCATGGATTAAATTATTATACACCTTACCCTCTGCTCGTGTGCTCACTAACTCTATTCAGTCCCCCTCCTTTTACTTGGCAAGAGGTACTAGGCAAGGATGTCACTTATCCCCTACTTTATTTATTCTTGCCACAGAACCTCTATTGGCCTCTCTGTGTCATTTCTCCTCAATCCAAGGTGTCCCTATTGGCAACTCTTGTTATACCTTGCTGTCATATGCTGATGACCTTCTCATCTTATTAGTAAACCTTGAAACCTCAGGACAACCCTTGATCAAATTACTCAGTGATTTCACCTCTCTTTCAGGGCTTGCTTTCAATCTTAGCAAATCTGAAACATTACCATTGAACAATTTCTGCAAACCTTCTACTATAAATACTAAATTAGGTTTCCACTGGACCCTCATGGTCTATCTTATCTTGGAATCCAGATTACCCCTAAACTAGACAAGTTATGGGATGTTAATCTTTCTCCTTTGTTAGCATGTATAACCACTGCTCTTAATAGATGAAAACTACTTAACCTTTCTTTTAATGGGAAAATCTCCACAATCAAAATGTCAATAGCTTCCAAAATATTATATTTATTTTCAAATATACCGTTAATTATTCCTACCCATTTCTTTGTCAAAATTGACAAAATAATTGGAAATTTTATTTGGGAAGGTAAAATCCTTAGATTTAGCCGCAACAAACTTTGTTCTCATTGGTCCAAAGGTGGTTTTGGACTCCCCTGGTTTCCAGCATACTTCTGTACTGCCCAAACCATTAAATGGTTTAATAAGCTTAACAATAAGTCACCGTTATGGGTTAACATGGAAGCATCTTTATGCCCGGGCAATGTTGCTACCTCTTTCATCGATAATCCTCTCCCTCCAAATTTAAAGTCTCACCCTACTATAGCTGCATCTGTATTTTACTGGAAAATAATTTATAAACACCTCAAATCAGAACCACCCCCCCCTTGTTTATGCCCCTGTGTGGGGAAACCATAATGTTTCTCTTGATAACTACCCAATTTTCTGTTGAAATTGGAAAAATAAGGGTATTTTTTTCCTGGGAGATATACTAGTACCCCCGATGTTCAAATTAAAACCCTTCTCAGACCTATGCAATCAATGGTGTCTCCCCATCACAATCTCTGGAAATATCTACAGTTGTGCATGGCATGTAATCTCTACTTTTCTCTTACTCCTCATAAACCTTTACATAATAATTATATTTCTAGATGGATTAATACACTGTGCAATTTAAATAGCACTATCTATGGAGACATTAGCGATATGCTTCCAGACCAATATATCAAAGCCAAAAATAAATGGAGTAATCTGTTAAATTGCAATAACCAATATACAATGGCATAGGTGTTGGCTCTCTTGCCACAAATATTTTAATGATAAGCATAATTCGCTCATAAAAAACAACATTTTACATTTATAGTACAGGGCACTGATGGTACTTCAAAAAATGGGCTTAATAAACAACAACAACTGCTGGTGATGCAACTCTCCTAATGGTGATTTACTACACATTTTATGGAACTGCCCCCCCCATTCACAATCTCTGGTGTTGTATCCATCTCTTTGCGATACGAGTGATAGGTCAATCCTTTGCACTAGATCCTAAACACTGTATACTTGGTATTTTTAATTTTCACTCCTTTAGAATATTCCACTCCCAGAACAAATGGTTGACCAAATTATTCCTTCAGGTCAAGCACCTTATACTTACACACTAGAGAGCTAATATAACCACCACTTTTCAGGATATACTCGAACAATTATCTTAATATGCATCCTTCAGTCATATGACACACATATCCTCCGGCCGACTCCCTCTATATAACAAATGCTGGCAGGACTACTTTAAATATTTGGAACCATCTAATCCTATTGTCACGTAATGTATGGGCCATATCTTTTCTCCATATGTATTTCTCCACATGTTTTTCCATTGTGTTCTCACTTCTTGTTTCTCCTGTTCTCCTTTCTCCACTTCTCTTCCTCTTCTTTCTTCCCTCTCTTCCTTTCCATTCCTTCACTCCAGATCTCTTCCTGGATAACCTCTCCTTTTTATATACTCCTCCTTTATATACTTTTACTGCATTGTTACAAATTCCAAATACTACATTGTACTATCATGACGGTCTACTCCACTTGTTTCAATTCACTTTACATACATAGAAACATAGACTTTGATGGCAGATAAGGACCGCTTGGCCCATCTAGTCTGCCCATTTCCCTACCTACAGGATAGGCCGCAGATCCTAGTTAATCAACAGCCTATTTCTTCCTACACCCCATAAGAATTGTCTTATGTCTGTCCCATGCATTCTTGAATTCTCCCACAGTTTTATACCCGACAATCTCCTCAGGAGGGCTGTTCCATGCATCCACTACCCTCTCTGTGAAATGATACTTCCTCACATTGCCCCTGAACCACCCCCTCTATCTTTAAATTGTGTCCCCTTGTTCTTGCATGTCTCTTTTTCTGAAAAATGCTACCCTCTTGGACTTTGTTGATTCCACTGAGGCACTTAAAAGTCTCTATCATGTCCCCACTCTCCCTTCTATCATGTCCCCCCCTCTCCCTTCATACTCCTTATATTACAATTTTTCTAGTTCCTTTAACTACATAGGATATACCATCTTACATTGTTCTCAAGTATATATTTTCCTTTTTTATAGAAACATAGACTTTGACGGCAGATAAGGACCACTTGGCCCACCCAGTCTGCCCATTTCCCTACCTACTGGATAAGCTGCAGATTCTAGTTAACCAACAGCCTGCTTCCTGCAACCCCCCCACTATAATTGCCTTGTGTCTGTCCCATGCATGTTTGAATTCCCTCACTGTTTTAGACCCAACAACCTCCTCAGGAAGGCTGTTCCATGTATCCACCATTCTCTCCATGAAAAAATTTCCTCACATTACCCTAGCGTCCCCTCTATCTTTAAACTGTGCCCCTTGTTCTTACACATCTCTTTTTTTGAAAGATGCTACCCTCCTGGGCTTTGTTGATTTCCTTGAGGTACTTGAATGTTTCTATCATGTCCCCCCTGTCCCTCCTTTCATCAAGGGTATACATATTAAGCTCTCTCAGTCTCTCCTCATATGGTTTCTGATGTAGACTCTGCACCATTTTAGTTGCCCTCCTCTGGACAGCTTCCATGTTGTCTATGTCCTTGCATAGATGAGGTCTCCAAAACTGCACACAGTACTCCAGATGGGGTCTCACCAACTGTCTGTATAGAGGGATAACCACTTCCTTTTTTCTACTTGTGATGTCCCTTCCTATGCATCCCAGTATCCCCCTGGCTCTCCTTACCGACTTTTCACATTGCTTACCCACCTTTAGGTCATCTGATATGACTACCCCCTGGTCCCTTTCCATTTTTGTTGTTGTTAGTACCTCCTCTGCTATTGTGTACTCTTCTCCTGGGTTTTTGTTTCCCAGGTGCATTACTTTGCACTTCTTTGTATTGAATCTAAGTTGCCATATGTCTGACCATTCCTCCAACCTTGCCAAGTCCCTTCTCATCTTTTCTACCCCCTCTTGTGTATCAACTCTGTTACAGATCTTTGTGTCATCTGCAAAGAGGCATACCTTTCCCTCCAGACCCTCTGCAATGTCACTTATAAAGATGTTAAAGAGGATTGGACCCAGTACTGAGCCCTGAGGTACTCCACTAGTAACCCCCCTTTCTTTGGAATGTGTTCCATTCACTATTACCTTCTGTGTCCTGTTGTGCAGCCAGTTCGCTACCCAGGCTACCACCCTGGGACCCACTCCCAGGCTGGCTAACTTGATTATTAATCTTTTGTGTGGGACTGTGTCAAATGCCTTGCTAAAGTCTAGGTAGGCCATATCCACAGCCCCTCCCTGGTCTATTACTTTGGTCACCCAGTCAAAGAAATCAATTAGATTAGTCTGATATTACCTTCCTGCTGTAAATCCATGCTGCTTTGGGTCCCGTGCCCCGCTGGCCTCTAGGTACTCAAAAATTCTTTCTTTCAGAAGTGATTCCATCATTTTCCCTACCACTGAGGTCAAACTTACAGGTCTGTGTTTCCTGCTTCTGCCTTGCTCCCACTTTTGTAAGGGAATCACATCTGCCTCCTCCAGTCCTCAGGTACCACCCCATCCTGCCATGATTTGTTGAAAAGTGTGGTCAGTGGTGTCACTAGGTCCCCCTTAGTTCTTTTAGGATTCTGGGGTGAATCCGTCAGGCCCCATTGCTTTGTCCACCTTGAGTTTCGGAGTTCTTTCAGTACTCTTTCTTCTGTGAATGGACTGGTGTCAACCCCCTGCAAGTGCTTCTATTGTCTGGTTTAGGTAACTGCTCCTCATCTTCTTTTTGAAATACTGAGCAAAAGTATTCATTCAGTATCTCTGCCTTTTCACTGTCTCCCTCTGCCCACCTTCTCTCTCCTTTATTAATCTTCACTCATCCCTCCTTAACCTTTCTATGCTCCCTAATGTACCTATAAAGGTTTTAGCCCCTTGACTGAGTTGACTATTTTTCCTTGGTTTGTGCCTTTGCTATTCTTGACTGCTTTTCCTACTTCTTTCTGCTTTAATTGATACAGTTCCCTGTCGTGCTCCTTCTGTGATTCCTTATACTTTTTGAATGCAGCCTTTTTCTCCTTAACCTTCCCTGCCACCTCTTTTGAGAACCATAGTGTTTTTTTACTCTACTTTGTTTTCTTTATTTGTTTTACACAAAGACTTGTTGCCTTTATCATGGCAGTTTTGATTATTCTCCATTGTTCTTCCACCCCTCTTATTTGGCCATTTGCTAGTGCATTTTTCAGGTGTTCACCCATTTTGCCAAAGTCAGCCCTTCTAAAGTCCAGTATCCTTGTTTGTGTATGGCTTATCTCCATGGTTGTGCTCATTGTAAACACACTGTGCAGTGTCGCTTGTTCCCAGATGTCTACCGACTTCTAAATTTGTGATCCTCTCTCCATTTGAGAGTACCGGGTCTAGTATTGCTCCCTCCTGAGTGGGTTGTCCAGCACTAGCTGTCTAAGGTTTGCCCCTAGGCATCAACGTAGAATGACCCTGCTCTTGGATGTGGCTGCACATGTCCTCCAGTTAACATCTGGCATATTCAGGTCCCCCATCAACAGTATCTCCCCTTTTTCAGCCATTTTGAGAATGTCCTCTATCATTTTCTTGTCCATTTCCTCCCCTTGAGACGGGGGTCTGTATACAACCCCTGTGCAGATTGTGATCCCATTCCCCATCTCCAAGGTGACCCAGAGTGCCTCTTGTCCTCCCCCTTTACCTTTTAGTTCTGTAGCTTTGATCCCTTCCCTTATGTATAGAGCTACTCAACCTCCTCTTTTACCTTCCCTGTCCCTTCTGTAGATTGTGTACCCTGGTATGTTGACATCCCAGTCATGGTTCTCAGTGTACCATGTTTCTGTGACTGTCACAATATCCAATTGTTCATCTTCCATCAAAGCTACTAGCTCAGGAAGCTTGTTTCCCAGACTACGGGCATTGGTAGTCATTGCCCTCCATTTAATGTTGGCTTTATACTTTTTTCCTCCATCCCTGTTCTTATTGCTCTTATCTATTTTACCATTTACCCCCATCCTGCCCTGTGTTGAGCTCTGTACCTCAGTGTTTACCCTACTACTTGCCATGTTTTGTGGGGGAAGGCTTGACTTTTCCTGCCTTTTATCAGTACCTCCCCTTATCTAGTTTAAAAGCTTGCCAAGGAAGCATTTAAACCTGTCACCTAGACTTGGTCCCTTTGGACAAATGCAGACCGTCATACCAGTATGGACCTTTATCTCTCCAGGTGGACCCCCAGTCCCCAATGAAGCCAAAGCCCTGTGCTCTGCACCAGTTTTCAACCATTCATTAAACTGCATGTGTGCAGTACCTAGCCTCACTCCTGCCATGGACTGGTAGCACCTCTGAGAAGGTTACTGTGCACTGCCACATCTGAGGCCCCTCCCCAACTCCACAAATTCATTCTGCACTGCACTGATCCCATGCCTAGCTAGGTCATTTGTCCTAAGGTGGACAATGACATCTAGTTTTCTCTCCTGTGATGCTGCTTCTGCAATTTGAGGATTACAGCTTCTTGTCCTCAAGCCATGGCACCAGGCAGGCAGCTTACTTCCTTCTCTTCCTTCCCCAGTTCTACCCCCTAACAATTGAGTCCCCTATCAGTAGCTGTTTCCTTCCCTTGTGGTGTCCCTTGCCACCCTTTTGTGAGTCTCCCTTGTGGATGTCCTCAGCTTTCTTCTTGGTTTCCACTGAGGGTGCCATCACAGAGGAACCTTGCTCTGCCAGAATGGCATATGATTTGTGTAGAGGTACAACTGGGGGGGGGCTTTGCCTCTGGTCCACTACCCTCACCCTCCCAGAACCCACTGTGGTCCAACTGCTCTTCATACTCCAAAACCTCTGACTCAGTGGTTGTGGCAGTGGTGGTCTTTGGGAGAGGGAGGCCTTCTTAGTCCTTGCTAGTTCATCTTGGAGGTGGGCAATGTCCTCTCTCAGGGCTGACAGTTGCCTACAAATAGGACAGCAATGCAGTCTCCAGAATGTCTCCCGGAAAACTGCTGCC
Source organism: Neoceratodus forsteri (assembly GCA_016271365.2). Lineage (NCBI taxonomy): Eukaryota > Metazoa > Chordata > Ceratodontiformes > Ceratodontidae > Neoceratodus > Neoceratodus forsteri. The sequence goes on from CM057458.1 coordinate 1,119,510,838, forward strand.
CCACAGCCAGTGCATTGCACCACTCCCCACATGTCCCGCTCCCTTATTATATACAATATGTAATTATATATGTATTATTACTTGTTTTGTGTACCTACTCTTTATGTATGTTGCAGGGTTATTTGGAATATGACAGTTCTGCCCCAAGACCTGTTGAGGAAGTGATGTCAGAACTGTGTCTATAAAGGAAATGCCATGCCTGGGGGTGGGGGTGGGGAAAGGTGGTGGGTAGTGCACAGCCACTGGTGACTGTTAGAAACAATTAAATACACAACTGCTCCACCACCCTGGTAAGTACTGTCCTTTATAGTATTACAACTAACACCACAATTTACTAGACCATGGCTCCAACACAAACCACTCTACTGAGTCCAGGGATAAAAATGAACTCACTCCTCAGCCAGCAGGACACTTAAAATGTTACAAAAATATCCTTCCAAATCCTAGGTCTCAACCCCAGCATTCAAGCACATTCAGTTGTATCTCACTCCCACTGGTTATAAAATTACTACACTTTTAATGGAATCCTGCAATTCTCTGCTTAATGCCAATAAGGAAATACAAAAATAAAACTTTTTGTAGAAAGCATAGCTCCCTTTCTTACCAAGTGCTCTGCAGTATTGTGCCTTAATCAGGTTTCCAGGTCCTAAATGGAGTTGCAGTTTGTTCTTTGCAGTAACTTTCTCAGCTTCTTTATGTCAACATTTTACAGTACTTCAGACAATATGATGTACTTCCTCTTCCATTATGATCATATGCAGTTGTATATTTGAGGATATTGTTTGCCTGTTTATAAGTGCCATAATATTAAAAATAATAAAAAGATTAACTACAGAAGAACATGTTTTTACTAAATAGTTACTAATCATACAGTTACAACTAAAACAGTTTTAAAGAACTGTAATTAGTTCTGTACCCATTCACTTCGCAGTCTCACCACGATTAGGTTTTGCAAATAAAGCCCCCTGTTTTGTCACTTTCCACTTTATTTAATTTTGAAAAGTCCAGCGTTCGACAAAATAGCGCATGCTCTATAGCTCCATTTACACTTGCATTGGAGCTGAGCAGTGCGGTGCCACACTTTATCATGAAATGGAGCTACGGAGCATGTGCCATTTTGGTGAACGCTGGACTTTTCAAAAATTAAATAAAGTAAGTGGAAAGTGACAGAACAAGGAGCTTTATTTGCAAAACCCTTAATCAGGGGGTGAGGCTTGCAGAGATGGGTGATTTGGGATAATTACAGTTCTCCTTCAATAATCTTTTCAGTCACAGCATAACAAAAAAAAGTGGAATTGTACAAAAAAAATGCACCATGACAGTAACCTAAAGTTCTGCCTTACTCTGCAGTGAACTGAAGTCCATAAAGAGTAAGTACAGTCTCTAGTTCTTAGTCTCTGGGCTGTGGCAGTTTTGCTTCTCTGTGTGTTCAGGAGAAAGTCCAGATGAAAAGTGTGTTACATGCTTAGCTGAGGGCTTTAAATACCTTCTGTAATTTACATTGTTACCAATTACCCCAGTTCTAAAGCAACTGGTATATGATTATACAGGCTGATTTTATTACCTCTGGGTTAGCTAGTCAGGAAATTCAATAAGCTTCTTGCCAAGTAAGCTGTTTTGCAGATTACAGGAATATCAACCATTTTAAAGAAAAACAATCCATTTTCATTTATATTGGCATTTAAACATACACAGAAATCACATAAAACTCAACATCATATGTTTGTATGTAACCACGCTCCCACTGTCCTCCCCCCATTTAACTAGCAGGGCTGCTCCTCTCACCACATGGTGCCCAAGAGAGGGATGGGGTGTACATAACAGTTTACTAGTACATTTCCTTCTAAGACTGCCATACACAGACAGGCAGCCCAAGTGTGGAAATTACCTGGCTCACACCTGGTGGGACCATTTACCATGGTCATCAACATAGGTCCCTGGGAGAAAACATCTGCCCACAATTATGCTGGGTTTGTACTTCTGGTCAGGGGCACTTAAGTAAATCCAGACACAGTGGAAGCAATAACAGTACTGTCCAAACCAGGTTGGGATTCTAGAGTGTGGCTTTTATTCACATACATAGAGAATAATCACAAAGTGAAGATGGACCCCCACAGGGCTACTCCTACTGGTAATGCAGATTACTGTGGTACAGACATTCCTGAATTCCCATTTAGCATAGGCTTAAAGAGCACACACATAGTGAACTGTCTGGTTCTGAATTACACAGTGAACTCTCTGGTTCTGAATTACACAGCAAACTCTCTGGTTCTGAATTAGGAGGTTGGCACACATGACCAGTACTAGGGGACTTTCCCATATTTCATGACTAATTGCTGGTGGCACCCTCGACCACCAAAGACCACATACAGGCTCACAGAGAATTCAACCCACGTCTGGGTAAACTATTTTCTTCAGGCACTGGCCAAATGCACTGAAAGAAAACACAGGTGTCCAAACTGAACCCAGAGTGGTAAACTGGTTACTCCAGATTGGGGGTGTCTCCCACCTTTTGCTTCCAAGTTTATACTCGGCCATTCATCTGGTTAATAAGACCCTCAAAGAAAACTTGTAGATTCTATCTTGAAATGTTGTTCACACTTAACATACTACATTACCGCCTCTGAGGTGTCAGAAAGTTAAAAGTTCTGGAATTGGCACTGTCTCTTCACTTGGCCCCAACCTGAGCAGACACTTTTAAACAGAAAACAGTCTAGGTGACAGGATCCCTTTGACAGAGAAAACTCACCTAAGGAATGCAGGTGCCCCAGGGCTTTTCCATACAAAAGTCGCAGGTACTCACACAGCAGTTGAATCTCAGGCAGCTTCAACACAGACCAGAACTGGACCAGCGGATTGCCCCTGAATCCACACCATTCCTCCTGGGATGGGGCACTGTGAAAACCACCTGGCTTAGTTTCCACCACTTCACTACTAGTCTGTACTGGCTCACACTAGGGTGAGAAACAAACAAAAACACTACTGGTCGCTCTCTGACAGAGCTGAGGAGAGGAGAGGAGATGCACTACCTGCAACCTCCTCCACTGACTCCAACTGCAGACTCTCTCACTCCAACTGAACATTCCAGTTCTAACTCCCTGCAGCTGCTAACTGTGTAGCTTATGCTGCTGTGACAGTTCCATGATTACATCATCGCTCCAGCTCACCTGAGACTGAAAAACAGAGTGTGACACTGTGAAATCCATTTACCTGGCATTTCACTAGCTGCCTCTCCCTGCCTGCCACTGATTCTAATGGGATTCTAGTAACCCCTGGGAACAAGGGGGTTACATATACACATGGCTGGCAGGGGCATAGCTCACCACCTCCCTCCCTCCTGAACTGAAATTGTGTGAATCCATCCCTATGCATGGTATGATTTTCAAAAATTCTGTTCACTGCTCTAACTGGCAAGATAGACCATCTGTGTTTGGGTTGGCTGAACCTGCTCTGTGCATTATGGTCATATCGTAGGCCTGTAGGGCAATACTCCATCTTAAGAGATGACCAATTGTCTTACTCATCTGATTCAATCACACCAGGGGGTTGTGATCAGTCTGTATCACAAAGCATCTCCCGTAAAGGTATGGCTCTAATTGCTTCAGGGCCCACACCAACACAAGGCATTCCTTTTCAACTGTGAAATAGGTCTGCTCTCATGGAAGTAACTTCTTACTCAAGTACACTATTGGGTGATCCTTTCACTGATTAGATGTCTGGCTGACGACTGCTCTAATCCCCACAAATGAGGCATCTGTTTGGACTACAAATTGCTTAGAGTAATCTGGACAAGCCAACACAGGGGCACTGCATAGTGCCTCCTTTAGCCCTACGAAGGCATGTTCACAGGTTGGCTCCCAGTCTACCTTTTTGGGCTTTCTTTTCTTTAGCAGGCCAGATAGGGGAGATGTAATTTGGTACAAACTTTCAGTTGTACCCTGTGGTCCCCAGAAAGCTCCTAACCTGCTGTCACAGAGAGTGAGAAATAATTCAGACGAGGCAGTTTTTCAAGATTAAAAACTCACTGGAGCGTGACATTAATTTACAGAACTGTATGTACAAAAAGAAAAAGAATAAACCAAGAAATCAGAAAAAAAAATAATGTTAAAGTCAGGAAAACAATATGCAATACCAATGACTACTTGTTCCCTCACTGGTTTCTTGTACTAGATTTTAAATACAGTCACAAGGCCATAGAATTGCTATGGTCTAAATACTACTGTATTACTCTTCTTGAATTCTCACAGTCTACCTCACTGTAGACCTCTCTGTCTCACTGTCAAGGCTCATCTGCCTGAAGAACACATTTGGAAGGTATTTATACTCCCTGGACAAGGTCACCTGACTAGCCCCTTAACCTACTTAACACAAATAGAATACTCTAGAACAGGTTAGGTATCTAAATGTGACATAAAACCAATACTCAGTCAAATGTAATTATCATACTGTTCCCATTTATACAATATGCTATAAAACAAAGCTTTTAATCCTTTATCATTGTTAATTAGCCTGATAATTACCTAGCAACCCACAGGCAATATGCTTAGAAACAATCTGAGTGACAGGGGATTAGTCTGTGACCATATAAAAAGGGGACAGTAGAGGACACTGATCCCTTAGGAAAACCCATTCAAAGACCTGCAGCTTCAGGAAAGAATCAACACTGTTCATTTTCTTGGCAACCAGGTAAGGATTTCTACCTGGTTAAACCTTAGTTCCTTTTTAAAAGTAGTTTTCTTTAAACAAATATAAGCCATTTCATTTCAGGGGGCACAGTGTTACTGAGAGATTACACTAAATACAGTAAGTTGGTGTTCTACCCTCTTTTCTGCAAGTCCCTGTGCTTCTAATGTTTATTTTGAATGCTTTTACTTTATCTGCTTTAATGCTTGCATACTGTTTTAAGAAAGGGAAGCCTCTCATTCTAACATGTTTGAAACAGTGGCTTCCAAGCACAAGTGAGCTACAACAGCGCTGCAGGAGCTGTGGCTAAAATTATTAGTCTATTCTTACTCAGCTGCTGATTCCTTTAGCTGTTTCAACTTGGGGTCTTTATTTTTCAGGGGCTCGCTACTCCCTATTTAAACACTAAAGATACTGGGTAGTAACCTCTATGTAATTAAAAGGGAGAGTTGTTCAAGGTCTTTTATGCAGACCTGCATGGTTCACCTGCAGTGCGACTCATGCAGAAAAGTGAAAGTTCTTTACTTTTTCTTTTGGGCGGGCAGCTGCAATTGCCAATGCTGCACTGCCTCTCTTTCCATAATTACCTTGCTTCCTTTTGCCAGGGCATCAATCAAAGCCTGGCAGTGAAGCTATAACTAAAAGTAGCATTCTACTCTCCTTTTTTACTCGGTTATACAGGAGTTACATGAGCCGACCGTCAGGGGAATATTTCTAAATATTTCCTTTCTCAGGTGGCTGCAAAAGTGAAAGCTGCTGTTACCCAAGGACATAATGGAATTAAATTTATTACAGCTTATCCTTTGATACTACTTTTACACATTCTACATAATGCAATTTGTGCATAGCATGCATAGCACATTCTTCAGGATCCTGCCTCATAAACCAGAAGGCTTTTATTTGTTAGTCTTCATTAAACTGTTATGTCCGAGGACACAATTCTTTTTCTTACTGTACAGTAACAGTTCTCAGTAACTACTCACTTTTTGGAGTTTATTTGGGGTGGGGGGTGGGGTTCTGTATGAACAGAAATAGAAGATTTATGCATAGTTATAGAATAGAAATGAAGTACAGAAGCAGATAGTACAGTTTTATCTTAGGTGGCCTAACTAGGAAAATGGAAAAAAGTATACAAAGTAGAAGAGATAAGAGGGTAATGTTGCAACATAAGTTTTAAAGTGGAAGAAAAAAGAAGACAAGACAGAGTTCAGCAATCCATTTTTATGGAGTGTAGCCTACATTTACCACACCTGCATCTGGGTTTTGGAAGTAGGCCATGCCTCAATGCCTCTATCCCCTCAGTCTTTGCCTTATTAGGGTGAGGCTGCCCCCGCCTCACTACATGGTCTAGGTATGCCACCTCCATCATAGCAACCTGACAGTTTTCAGCCTTGACAGTAAGCCCTGCCCTCTGTATCCTGCCCAACACTTCATTCAGGTGGGATAGGTGTTCCTTCCAGCTGGTACTAAAGATGGCAATATCATCCAGATAAGCCACTGTATACTCTTCAGTAACATGTAACACCTGGTTGACCAATCTTTGGAAGGTGGCTGGGGTATTCTTCATTCTAAAAGGCATTATCTAGAACACAAATAATCCTATTGGAGTGATGAAGGATGACCTCTCTCTAGCTCTGGCAGTTAACTCCACCTGCCAATACCCTTTCATCAAGTCAATGGTGGTAAGGTATGTCACCCCCAACTTGTCCAGTAGTTCATCAATCTGTGGCATTGGGTAGGTGTCAGACTTTGTGACTATGTTGAGTCCACAATAGTCCACACAGAAGTGAGAAGAGCCATCCAGCTTGGGAATGAAGACTATGGGTGAGGCCCAGGGACTGGGATTTCTGGATTACCCCTAAATCCAACATTTTTTCTAGTTCCCTCCTAATGCCTTTTAGGACAGCCTCAGACACCCAGTAGACTGTCTGTCGGATGGGTGCTTGCATCCCTGTATCTACATCATGTGTTGCTAAGGGGTACATCCCGGCTTGGCCATAAACCAAGGAGTAAAGTCCTCTAAACCCCCCCCTCACTTCCTGAGTCTGCTAAGGGGTCAGCTGGGGTGATAGTTTGATTCCCCTACAGATGACTCCAGCTTGCTTTCCTCTAGCAAGTTCAGGAGGGGGTCTTCTTCATCTGTCTTCTCCACTGGACTACACACTACAACTACCATGTCAGCCCTATTTGCATTTGGCTTCATCATCTTGACATGGTGCATCCTCTGGCTACATCTACTGTCAGGCACTTCCATGATATAATTTATATAATTTATCTGTTGGACTACCTTATACAGTCCTGCCCACTTAGCCTGCAGCTTGTCCTTCCGGACTGGGATTAGACCATTATTTCCTGACCAGCACTGTACGTGTGAGTTCTGGCTCCACAATTGTACCAGACATTTTGTTTCTGTTGGGCAGCTGGCAGGTTGCTTTGGGCCACCCTCATAAGCTCCTTCAACTATTCCCTAAACCTAAGCATGTACTCCACCATGGGAGTTCCCTGGATGGTGTGTTTGCCTTCCTAGTTTTTCTGGATCAAGTCTAGGGGCCCATGCACCTAATGTCCATATAAAAGCTTGAAGGCAGAGAATTGTGTTGATTCTTGGGGCACCTCCCTATATGTGAACAACAGGTGAGGAAGGTATTTCTTCCAGTCCCTCCCATGCTGTTATAGTGAATAGTGAATTAGAGCTATTTAGTAGCTGTTGTCTTACAGAAACCCCAGTTAGCTTGCTCACAGGTATCTGCTAAACTAACTGTTGACATTTGTGCTCCCTGGATAAGAACAGTTACAAGGTTCTGCTGTTGCTAAACTAATTTTAAAGCAGTACACATGCTAAATCTAAGGGCACGGCCATGTCACAGTCACATGAGACAGGGGGCATCATAGGAGAAAGAAAGCCAATAAAACTATTTGTCATGGAGATCCCCAGGAGCCGTAAAACTACCATACAGCTACCAAGCTAATTTAGGAAAAACTCATAATAGCAGACAGAGGGAAGGACACACTAGAATTTAACATACATACATATCAAAACACTCTATATAACATATGTTTTTTGCACATTCTGGGTGGACTATTCCTTTAATCATGAAGCATTGGTATTAGTAATTCATTTAGAAATACAATTTTTAATTGTCTTTACAGTTAAACATGTAGTTTCACATCAGGGCACATTTTTTGGGGGGGTTCAAATTATTTTAAACATGGGCACAGTACTTGGTAAATACAAACTTTGATGATAAAGTCTATTTTTTCTTTCAAGTTTGAGAAGTATGTATTATATATAAGTGTAACCGTGTTATAAATGGTTAGGTAGGCAGTGGTTTAATGCTCTGAGCTACAAACCTGGAGACCTGGATTTGACTCCCACAGTCCCCACTTGCATACTGTGTGACCCTGCACAAATAACTTAACTTTCTTGTGCTCCCAGGTCACACATGTAAACAAGCTTTCAGCTTAGTATGTCTCTCCTGGTAAAAAAAAAAGTGCCTAGAATAATTTTTTTACTATAGTCGAGTTTATATGTGGTAAGTAGGTAAGGTATGATGTTTTGAATGTGGCAGTAGGATTTAGCATGTGCACTGCTTTAAAATCATTTCACAGTATTTCATACTTTCTTAAAAAAATACTCCACATTTGTGTGGGGGCTGTGGGAGTCAAACTTAGATCTCCAGATTTGCAGAGAAGAACCTTATACTACTGTGCTATACTGCCTTCCTAGTTATGGCAGTCATCTGTTTTATTGAATCCTGGCTGTGACTATAGGTGTTTACAACTGAATGATAATAATCACATTTGCTTCACTTGCAAATAGGTAGGCATTTGTGTCTAATTTCTGTTTGACTTACTGAAGATTACACATAGAATCTGACAAATTCATAACATACTGTATTGTGATTCAATGACCTGATAAATGGGGATTTTGGTTTATTTTACAAATTCATTTTTCCTGACCATGGATATACTAAGAAAAAAGTTCTCAACAAAATGTTTTTAAATAAAGAGTTTAACAAGAGGACTAGATGCCCTACAACACAACTAATCTGCAAAATGATTAAAGCATACCTTCTTAGGATACTGCTTATGCTACTTCTGATATCTGGAAATGTTCATCTTAATCCGGGGCCTACCAGCCTAGCACCCCATGCCAAAAAAAGACAGGAGGGGTCCCTCACATTAGCCTCAATCAATGTCTGCAGCCTCCTTAACACACTTGACTTCTTGCAAACCTGGGTCCAGCAACATAGCCCTGATGTACTCTCTGTTGTCGAAACATGGCTTAACCCCAAGATACCAGATGCTGCAGTCACCATCCCTGAATACTCTATATTCAGGCAGGACAGAGTTTCCAAATGAGGTGGGGGCTGTGCCATCTACCTGAGGAATTCCTATCTGGGTCAAGTCTTCCCGTTCTCAAACCCTAAACCACCCTTGCAGATTCTCACCATTAAAGTTCTACTTGGGGCACACAACAAGGAGCTCACCATTGCCTCTGTGTACCTACCCCCTAAAGATCAGCACAATGGATTTATGAGCATATTGGAAAGCCTACAGAGATTACACCATAACTCTGAACTCATAGTACTAGGTGACTTCAACATAAATTGGCTATCGCTGGAGGCCAGTAACTACAAGGATGCTGTCACATCACAGAACCTCACCCAGCTTGTTACCACTCCCACCAGATGCAACTATAGGACAGGGTCATGAACACTTCTGGACTGGATCCTAACTAATCACCCTAAACGAATCTCAAAAGTCTTGGTGCTCCCTGATGGGATCAGTGACCACTCACCAGTCACATGTACCTGGACAAACAAATTCATTAAGCCCCTTCCTAAAATAATCCACACCAGAGTGTTAAAGCAGGGGTACCTTGAGCTACTAAAGACACACCTAAGCCACCTGGACTGGACACCAATCGACTCTGCCATTGATGTAAACCAAGCCTTAGACCTTTTCATCAGCCACTTCACTGCGGCCTGCAATATCTTTGCACTTCTCAAAAAGCTAAAGGTCAGGGGCAGAGCTAACCCTTGGATAACCCCCAATCTAATCACTTTACTCAAACATAGGGATCGTCTCTGTCACTGTGCCCATGCAACATCCAAACCTGGGGATATTCATAAATATAAAGCTGCCAGAAATGAGTGCACGTGGGCAGTTAGGAGAGCCAAAAGCAAATACTTCAAGGAAACTCTCTCCAACTCCTGGGGTGATGGAAAAAATGTTGGAGTAACTTGAAAGACCTTGCAGGCAAGGACCCTAAATCACCACCCACCATGCTAAACATAAATGGAACACCAACAACTGATCTGTACACCATCACCAACACCTTTAACAATGCATTCTCCAACTTGGATAGTGTCCTCCCTTCTAATTTCTTTGATGCTCCCTCTGGTAGTAACCCTCCTGCAACTACTCCACTCCTACACCCTGCCCCACAATTCTACTTCAAGAAGATCCCAGTGCATGAAGCCAGAACCTATATTCGGAAGGCCATTCACAATGCAGGCTACAGCGGTGACTCCCTTGACCTGAAGTTGTTAGCACTTGTCCTTGAAGAAGTCCTTGAACCCTTGACAAAGGTCCTCAATCTATCATTAAGGATGTCCCAGTTCCCATCTCGCTGGAAACAGGCAACCATCACACCGGTACACAAAAGTGGAGACAAATCACTGCACTCCAACTACAGACCTATCTCCAACCTCCCTCCATTGTCTAAGGCCCTGGAGCGCATCGGCTCAGACCAATTAGTCAAGTACCTGGAAAAATACAACATCCAGTGTCCTGAGCAACATGGTTTCTGAAAAGGGCACAGTACCACCACTGCACTATTATAATTGACAGGCTTCATCCATACCACACTTGATCAAGGAAATCGTGTAGGGGCAGTATTCATCGACCTTACAAAAGCCTTTGATACTGTGAACCACCCACTCCTACTCAAGCAATTATCAAACATTGGGCTCTCCAATGAAGCACTGCTCTGGTTTTCAAGCTACCATGGGGAGAGGGTCCAGTGGGTTAGGATTGCCGGTGTTACCTCAGAAGAAAAGTTATTCCTTTCAGGGGTCCCACAGGGGTCCGTCCTGGGGCCACTAATCTTCAGCCTCTTCCTCAATGACCTTCCCAGTGTCTGTCACCAGAAATTACTGCTCTATGCCGATGACACAGTCATGTTCACCAACCACCAAAATGCAGAGCTCCTCGAGAAACAATTACAGCTTGAATTCATGCGCATCGAAGAATAGTTCATGTCACACAAACTGGTCATGAACTACAGCAAAACAAAGGTTATGACCTTCTACAACACCAGGAGCAAGTACAAATCCCATGACCTAACCATCCTAAACCAAACAGTGACCTTACTTGAACACGTTCCTGATTTTAAATACCTAGATGTCACATTGGACAGCTCACTGTCCTACCATCAGCACATAGATTCTGTTGCCAAAGCCACCAACATCCATATAGGCCTGCTCTACAGGCACAAACACTGCATGACTCCTGACACTCTCCGGTTGGCTATCAACAGCTCTGTCACCTCCATCATCGATTACGGGCTAGCAATTTATGGCACTGCCTCTGCCTCTGCCCTCCGCAGAATTACAGTTGCACTCAACAAAGCATGCAGGCTGCTAACTGGGGTTGATTGACTTACACACACTTGTGATCTGTACACTCGGGTAGGATGGCTACCTCTCATCAGCCGGATACAGTATCAAACCTGCCTCTTAGCCAAAAAGTCCTCCTCGGGGTCATGCCCCTGGGCATTGAAAAGCTACTTATTGACCACCACAGCACCCAGAGAACTAGAAGTTCACAACAACTAACCATCCTTGCCCCCAGATGCCGGACTACCATGGGCCAGAGGACCTTTGCCCACAGAGCACCACAATGGTACAATACTCTCAATAAAGAAACTCTTATTGCTGCTGCTCTTGGTCCTTTTAAGAGGCAACTCCGACTTCATCTAATTTCAACTAGTTGTTGTGACTGCCTCACCTAATTGGGGCCCACCGTTCGGTGCCCTCCACTTCAGTCTTGAAAGCTATCTCTCCCCAACTTGCCTTCTTCTACCTGCCTACCTCCTTGCCCCCTCTCCCTTTCCTCCCCCGGGGCATTTCCTGACTTCTATCCCTCCTCTCCCTCCCCTTTAGAGCTCTTACCCTCACCCTCTACCCTCCGACAATGCCTTTCTGCCTGCTTACCCCCTTCCCTCTAACCTGCAGTGCTTATTTCCAAGATTGCCCTTGGCTGGTTATGTCATGCTATCTAACATTTGGCACATTTTGAATTACTGGAATTTCCTAAGCCTCAGTCTCTTACTTCTTGTTATTATGTAACTATGTATTATTATGTTGACCTCTGTATGTATGTATACCCCCCATTCCTTCGACGTGGACCCTGTGTAAATGAGCAGTTCTTGCTCACAGGTATTTGTAATCCTAGATTTCAATAAAATAAAAAATAAAATAAAGTTAAACTCACAGCAGTAGAAGAAGCATGTTGGCATTAAAAGCTTAGTGGCATGGATGTAGCGGCACCAGTACTTAAGCATGACTTTGGTAGAGGATTAATTGTGACTGGGGGTGAGGGAAGGAGGGAGTGAGTCTTGATATTTGGAGCATAATGGTTTTCTGAAACTTCAGCCTTCAATGGGTTAGACTCTGCAGCCATCTGTACAGTATATCACTAAGCCAAATGCAGTGTGGTATGGGTAAAACCCAGATCACTAGACCAGGAACAGTGCAGCAAAATCTGCGCTGGGCACAGCTTGTGCAAATATTGCTGATCCAGTTGATTAAATAAATACATGCAAATAAATAAATACTCAGCTTCACCTCATGCTTCAACCCACCTCAGGAGTGACATTATTACATGATAACACACACCCTGTCATACCTTATTGCTTAAATATGCCCTTTCTCAATGTACTATACTTTGATTCAGTTAGTGTATGCAACAGCCTTCATGTGAACACTCTGGGCTCTCTTTGACTCCTGCTGTCTATTTGCTTTAGCTATTGTATATTGTTTGAACTGCTCTGGTCTTCTTGATGTGGTGCCTGTGTGCCTAAACTATGTAATCTGTTTATCTACTGCTACCCATGTATCTCCAGTGAATGACTGTTATAACTGTCTGCTCTCCGAGCCATTGTTTTTGGACTTGTTAACTGTACTGTCTTTGTATTAGTTTTGACGAGGTGTCTTTGTAAATGAGTCTCTGACTCAAAGGTTTGTAAATCAGATATTTTTTAAATAAATAAATGTTTATGTTTAAGCCCATGAAACACCCTTATCTTGTTAATGCATTCTCAGTCATAGTGGCTCTGCCAGAGCTTGTTTGATAAAGCCACAATTATTTTGCATTTGATTGCCAGTATTATAGAAAAGTGCATGATACAGCTATGAGGCATTGGTGGCCCCCTCTTTTGCAAACCTCTTTATGGGAAAGTGGGAAGAGGACTATATTTACAACACAACATGCAATCCATTCCACAGTAATATTGTGGCATGGTTTCACTTTATAGACAATGTACTGTGTATCTGGGATGGAACCAGCCAGAAAGCTGGATGCTTTTTGCAGTAGAGTAATCAAAATAATCTCAGTTTGCTAATCACAAGTAATTTCCGTCAGCATAACAGAGTTCCTAGATATAACGTCGATGACATCACAATCTAGTCTAACAGTAACCGCAATGGAGTTTAGGAAAAGCACTTCTACTAATAATGTCATACTTGCCAGCAGTTGTCACCCTAGAAAACTTAAGAATTCGATTCCATTTAGCCAGTTTGTTCTGAGACAGAGGATTTCCTTGTCCAAGCTGAAGACCTAAAGATAATGTTTTTAAGGAGGGGTTTTTCAAATGAAGGTCTTGAGAATGCTTTAACTAAGGCGCCTAACACTGAATGGGAGTCATTGCTGACACCAAATTGAGTAAATAGGAGTCACCAAAACCTGTACATTTTAGCATTCAGTGCAATCATCTTTAAGGTAAAATTGGGGGTATAATTCACAAATACTAGCCAATATGTCTGAATGATCCTGTGTTAGGCAACAGTATTGGTCCCAAACCCACAGTTACTTTTAGGAGGGGTAATAACCTGCATGACAAAGTGGTGAACAGTCAGTCTGCAAGTGGCACTGGTGCGACTAGAACATGGTTACTCGCCAAACCACATGGAATGTTTCAACATGGTAATTGCAATATGTGTGGTTTCTGTATGCAAGCCATTGATTTGACCATTCTAGAGGTGATAGATCTGTTACTATTTTCCAGTTTATAGTGTATCTGTGTAACTGCATTTGTAGTTTAGGTAATTTGGTGCCCCTGTCAATCTATGTATGTGGGTCATACAACATGACCATTAAAAACTAGAATGCAGGAACACATAAGGGATATTAAGAGTTTTAATTTAGAAAATTCTGTGGTGAAACACTTCTTTCATCATCACAACAGTAACTCCACAGGCTTCAGATTTATGGGCCTAGAACAAGTATGCATTTGAAGAAGGGGTGGGGACAGACTGCAACATCTGTTGCAGCATGAATCATTTTTAATTTTTATATTTGATACCCTTACTCCTGATGGTCTCAATATGGAAACTGATTTCAAGCCTTGTTTGTAAACTTAAAATTGTCACTGGATTATCTGTAGAACTATTTTATGTGTTACCTTAATCAGCCTGATTTCCTCCCCCATTTCAGTAACATTGAATCTGATTGGGTTTGTCTATAATGTATAGCTTAACCCCCAACCTGTACTGCCTTCTGCCTAGATTTATATATCCCTTCCTAATAAAATCCTCCCATATTCTTTTGGCTTGTTTGCCTGACAACATTTTGTATTAAAATATTACAATTATGTGCTTTTTGCTAATACCGTATAATCTTATAATTACTGGTGACCCCCTTTATGAACCCGAATTTAGATACCTCTGAAATGCCATAATAACCTGATAATCGGTTATTATGGTATTTAGAAAACAACTCACTTGCACTGTCCTCAAGTGCCACTTTCACTTTCCTGGCAGTGTAGTGTTACTGAGCGGTGCTCGTTCAGGGAAACAAATATTGCCGAAAATGTAGACAAACCGTAGTGCTTTGTTTAAAAATCCTATCCATTGTAGCACTTGACTTAATTTTTCTTCCTTTTTTTTTGGTTAAAGCTACCTAGTATAGACTGAGGAGAGTGAGTGACTTGGTGGCTTCAGAAGATGAGATTCAAGCGCGAGTGTTGCTCATTTGGTTACGTTTGAATGTCCTCTTCTGAACCTGCCGAGTCACTCGCTCTCCTTAATCTATACTCAGTGGCTTTAATGCAAAAAAATAAAAAAGATTAAGTTAACTTCTACAACGGACAAGATTTTTAAACAAAGCACTGCTGCTTGTCTACATTTTCGGCAATATTTTTTTCCTGAACGAACACCACTGGGTCAGGCTTCACTAAGGGATCCAAATCAATCTCTAATGAGCTGCAGGAAGGAAACCAATTGTTTTGGGCAGTAAATCTTTGCACCAGTAATTATAAAAAATAAAGTCTATGTAGGTGTGTGTTCATTATGTTTTTTAACACACCCTCTGTGAGTGATTGACTCATAAACCTCTCAAGCTTTGCTTATGAGGTTTATGGCTTATCAGTCACCTAGGGTGTGTAAAAAAACATCATAACATACACATACTAACATACTAATTGCCAGCAGATTAGGCCTTATGGTCTATCGAGTCTGCTTGAACCTCAGATCCCTAGCGTACCTAGCCATTATTCTCTGTTTTCTCTTTGCTTCTCTTTACAGACTGAAGATGTGGTAGTGTGCAGGAGGTTCCTGTCTTAGCAATGAACTGACTGTTAAAAGCTCCCTACTCTAGTTGACTGTTTTACCCTTTTGCCTTTCTTCCTGCCCTAGTAAATGTCCTTGCTATTTCCAGTATTTTTGTTGTGATATTTCTTGCAGTGCAATTTCTGTAATGTACACCTTTTATTTTTATTTGTATTATTTTGTATTATCAGTTATAATTTAATTTTATTTGTGTTGCTTTTTCTTATGCTTAACCACACATAAATAAATTTGGCATTCCTTGAGAATTCAAATTATAAGTCGATCTATTATGAATATTATTGTAATGTTCCCTGCTTGGGGCATAAAAGTGTGGTCTAAACCTCATTAGAAATGGGCTTGAAAAATAAGGCATGTTGAATGGCTGAAAGCCATCCTCAGCATACATTTATTTTTCAATAGAGCACAGTAAAAATTAAGTGCCAATTCAGGGTGCCCATTACTAAGGATATCATTGGGCACCTCAAATTTTCAAAGAGACCAGCTGCCATTTTTTCTCTAGGTTACCAGGCAACTTGGTGGCTGGCCAACACCCCCTTCTGACCATCTTTTTTTGAAGGGGGCTGCACACCGCCCCTTCCCTTTTCTGCCCAAACTCCTGACCCTTGCCTCACTCTCCCCAGACTCACCCTCCACCCTCCCTCGATTTATCCCCAGGGTGGGGCCATATTGTCAGTGATCCTCTCAATGATGGAAGAAGGTGTCGGTGGGGAGCGCTCACTGATATTGCCTCCCTGGCTTTCCCCCCAGGGTGGGGTTCAAGGCCACTGCAGCCTCAGACATTGAAATTGGTCAGTGGGAGAGCTGGAGGGAGTGGCCAGAGCCAGGAGTGGGTAGCATTAGTGGGTGGCTGCAATTGTTTTGTAGGCTATTTTGCCCTGGGGCAGGGAAGTGCAATGATGTTCTGTGTCCACCCCACTCTCCCATAAGTGATGGTGCCGGCATGGAGGTACCCCCAACCTCAGCCAGAGGTCCTCATTGTGTAGGATACTCTATCCCCCTCCCTTTGGAGAAGGAGAGCAGTCCCTAGGACTCTCAGTCCTTCTCCCCCGGCTGGCCCTCTGATGTTCTGAGTATGTTCCTGAACCCAGGTCATAGGCATTGCAGATGGGTGCCCTGCACCTTCGCCAGCAGGCCAGCTATCTTCCATCCATCCTGGTCAAGTTAAAAAAAGTAAACATTGCCCATAAAATTAAAAAAAAAACTAAGCCATTCAAGCTCTCACTACCACCAGTACCTACTCATGCCCCTGCCCCCCCCAAATACAGGCCGATCAATTAGGTAGCATAAGCCAGCATCCTGTCTCCATCTCCTGGGAGACAAGTTCACTAAAGCCTCACTTCAGTTCCTACTAATTCCCATGACCACTTGCTCTTTTACAGTACTAATTGGTAATGCAGAGCAGTCACACTGTAAAGCAGCATTGAGTTTCTGACATACTAAAGGGCACCAAGAGAAACAAAATACCTGCTTCTCCAGAGTATCCTGCTCGATAGTGTGGTGGCCCACTCGTCAGCTACCAAACTGCTCAACACATATTGTCCTGCTCACCCTCCATTCTATGTACCAGTTAAAAAATAAATAAAAAAGGGTGGGCATTGGGAGTTGTGGGGATGGGGAACAAAAGGAAAGTTAATCAAAAACAAACCAGAGTGTGGAAACAAAGTGCTGCATAATGAAGGGAGGAAGGATCAGAGAGTGTAACTGCATACAACTGGCCTTTTTTTTAAACTACGGGGTCTTCACTAGAACAAACCACCATAGCTGAACAAAAAAAGTAATTATAATACAAGCCAAGAAACTATTTTATTACAAAATGTATTTTAAATTGATTATTAGCAATTTTTTATTCAACTTTTTTTTCAGAGCCCATTTTCTAAGTGCAATAATACCCTCCAGGGTGGGTGGTACTAGGAAATACCGGCCCTTCCAGAGGCTGTGAGTCCCTTGGTCTGTGGCGTGGGGCCTCATAATGCCCCTGGGTGGTCCGGTATTTCCCAATACCACCTACTCTGTCAGGTATTATTGCCTATGCATAGCACTTCCTGAAAAAGCTCCATCAAACAAAGTACTGGGGTTACTGAGTTTGTAGTGCTTGGCTCTTTGTTTGGTATCTTTCCATTTGTGCATGATAGGTAAATACCGAGAACCCCATTGTTTCAAACAAGTAAACATGTCCAATCTTCCTGTACTGTATAGTGCCCAGAGCAACTTTTGGATGAACTCCCATCTGTTTTAAAACATGATTTCCGATAATCCCGCCCCCGTAAAACTGCACTTGCATACACAAAGCTCCCACTGGAAGCCATCCTTCCAGTTGACAATTCCCCAGCTCACCCTGAAATTCCACCTGTCAAAACAAGAGGTGCCTCGATCAGATGTGTGTCCCCCAAACACAATATCCCAACTTTAATCCTATGACCAGGGTATACTGGAAACTTTAAAGAGAAATTACAGGAAGAAACTGCTGCAGTCCATTCTGTCTGAAGACAATGAGGGTGTACCATTGAGCGAAATTCTAAAGAGAAACACTCTGAAAGGTGACTGTTACAGGCTAGCAGAGGCATGGCAAAATTTAGGGCTGGAGACCATACAGAAAGCATTGTAGAACAGCTGCTGCTGATGCTGCCAAGCAGGAGGAGCTAAGAGAAATTGCAGCAGCTCTTCCTGGAGAACTGATTTCGGATTCACAGTTGAAGGAGTGGCTGTCATGTGATTCCAGTGAGAGGGGCATGAAATTCTAGACAAGGACTCCATCATTAATCTTATACTCAGCAACTCACAAGATGCAACTGTGGAATCAGAATAGGAAGAGGTGGAGGATTATTCCACGCCATTACCAGCACCCATCACACACTTTGAAGCTGCCACCTATTTTGAAAAGTGCTTGCAGTACCAAGAAATGCAACACGACAGCACTGCAGTCGATCTGATGCTGCTAAGAAATCTACACACAAGAGCAAGTAGGAAGCAAATCGATTTGCTGTACTGAAACAAAAGACTTACTGATTTTTTTCTAAGATTTAATATGATCTACTGTGTTCTGAAAGCTGATCTGATCTACCGTGTTCTGAAAACTACATATGTTGCTTTATTTTCTTTTGTTTATTTTTATTAGTCTGTTTTATTTTGCACCAGTAATCAAATAAAGTGCTAATATACTGTCTTAGTAGTCTTGCATGCTCATCTGTACATGCAGTCCCATTCATCTGAACTCCCATTTATCTGAACATTTCGGGTGCCCTTCGGGAGGTTCTGATACATGGAATTCTATTATACTTGCTGACCTGCAGGCCTCAGGATGAACCCTGCAGTCAGTCCACTCCCTTTGCCACACGCAGCCAAAAAGTACCCAGAGGGCCTCCTTTCATCGAGCTTACAACAAACCTAAGCAGGGCACCAGACCCCAGGGCAAGTGTTTGGCAGCCACAGCCAAGCCTACCCCTACTGCCACCACAGCTTCAACCCCCCCAAGAGGGTCCATGGCTCTGGCCACAGGTGCTACCTCAGCATGACTCCTTATTAGACCCCCACCCTCAGATCCTCAAGAGGTGGTCGTTGGTGTTTGCTTCTCCCTCCAACTAGACAGTTGGTGGGAGATCACAACAGATGTATGGGAGTTACAGATCATAGAGTAGGGTCACTCTTTAGAACTTCTAGAGTGGCCCCCAGAGTCACCTCCAATTTAGTGCTATTACCCTCCAGCTCACATTCCAGTGTTGTGGGGGGGGAGGGAGTTTCACCTTGCTACAGAAAAAGGTCTTAGAACCTGTTCCCAAGAACCAGAGAAGCAGCGGCTTCCATTCCCACTTCTTCCAAGTCCACAAATCCACACAAGATCTGAGGCCCATTCCAGATCAGAGAGACCTGAACTCCTACATCCATCACAAAACATTCAGGACAGTGACCCTACAGGGCTTGCTGCCACTGTTGCTCCAGGGAGACTGGGTATGCTCTCTAGACATGCAGGATGCATACCTGCACATCAGGGTGTGTACCACCCATCAGCAATGCTCAGGTTCCAGTTCCAAAGGGAGCACTATCAGTTTCAAGCATTGCCCTTTGGCTTATCCTCAGCGCCACAGGTCTTTACCGAATGCTTAGCAGTGATAGCTGTGGCTATCAGGGGAGAGGGCCTATATGTCTTCCCTTACTTAGACAGTTGGCTACTCAATGTACAATCCAGAGACCAGCTGCTCCGGACTCTGGAGAGCACCATACAGCTGTTCCATGCACTGAGAATCATGGCCAATTTGCTCAAGTCAGTCTTAACCTCTTGCCAATGTTTTCAGTACATTGGGGCAGTATCGGACATTGCTCAGGGCCTCACATTTTTACTGCAGAACAGGGCAGACCACTTGATGGAACAAGCCCAGCTGCTGTACAACAGCCATTATGTCATGGCCAGATCTTTTCTGAGGCTCTTGTGCCTGATGGCTGCAGTCATCACTATGGTGCCTCTTGCCAGATTGCACATGCTGATTCCCCAGTGGATGCTGAGGATCCAGTGGGATCAGCACACTGATGACCTGCAACAGCCAGTTCCAGTTTCCTCCCTGGTCAAAAAGGTGCTGCTATGGTGAATGGAACCTAGCAACCTGTTGAAAGTGGTTCCCTTCCTCATTCCTTCATCTCAGCAGATTCTCACTAAGGACACCTTGGGGTTTGGCTAGGGAGCTCATCCGGAGTCTCATCAGACTCAAGGGACATGGTCAACAGTGGAGGCTACCCTCCATATCAATGTCCTGGAGATGAGGGCCATTCTGTATGCTCTACAAGCCTTCCAGATCCTTCTGTTCCCAAGCCAGCTACTGGTGCAGATGGACATCATCAGTGTAGTCCATTACATCAACACACAGGGAGGGACCCACTTGTATCCTTTGTGTCAGGAAGTGATGAGGGTCTGGTACTGGACTCTAGTACATGATCTATAACTGTCAATCATCCATGTCCCAGGCATCCAAAATGTCCTGATGGACAGACTCAGTCGGGTACAAGAGTGGGAGCTGCTAACCTCATAGCAGAAGACCTGTTTGACAGGTGGGGCTAGCCAGAGTTGGACCCTTTTGCATCCCCACTCAATGAAAACCTGCCGAGTTCCTGCTCAATTGCTCACTGCATGGCCTGGAGTTTTCTGGTGAGATGTGCTGTCCCTCTCCTGGAAAGGGAGGATTCTCTATGCCTTCCCTCCCTTCCCTCTAATTCATGGGATTCTGACTAAGCTTCAGAGGGAAGGCGTCACTATAATCCTCGTGGTTCCTTTCTGGCCTCATCAGATGTGGTTCCCCTTACTGCAGCAGCTGACCATGAAACCTTCTCTGCCTCTTCCCCATGCCACAGCTTGCTATCACAGGAGCAGGGCACTCTAATCCATTTGGACCTTAACTCCCTTTGCTTTTATGCTTGGCTCCTGAAAACATGGCCACTGTGAGGTTTGGAGCTTCTCAGAAGGCACTGATGTCCTCATGGCTGCCAGAAAACCCTTCATCAGGGCCACTTATTCCATGAAGTAGAATTGCTTTGCTCCATGGACTGCTTCCCATTATCTGGATCCATTTACCTGTCCAGCAAATCAGACTCTGGAGTACCTGTGCTCCCTGTTTGATGCTGGGTTGCAGTACTCTTCCATGAAGGTAGTTGTGAACCAGGTTAGTTGTATGCCTGCTGGGTCAAGTATTACGCTGCTTTCCCTGAAGGGAGTGTGATATTTGGACCTGTTACCTGGGCGTGCTAGAAAAAAGGATTCATATTTGACCATAGGACTTGAGACTGGTAGTTTGCTCATACAAAAAACGTCCCTGTTTGTCCCCTGATCACAAATTACTCTTCAAGGTTGGGCACTGTGGGAGCAGGGGGCCTGATTCCCAGGTGGATTTGTGACAGAACTAAAGTACAGTGGTGCGATCAGAAAGATTTGTCTGCATTCTGTGCAGTTATTTGGTAGCACAGGCTTTAACAGTCCAGTGTGTTGAATTGATAAACTGTAACACTTCACACACAAACAAGGTAGGGTATTCTTGTTTAAAGAAATATATGTTTTTGGTTACAGTCTAAACTTCCCTACTTGTTTTTTTTCTTTCTGGGTGCAAGCTAGTGCAGCCATAGATTAGGGAAGAAGATGGCTTCCACCTACAGGGACTACATTATGGAATACATGAGGCAGTTGTGTCAGGAAAGAGGAGTCCAAAGTGAGGGGCAAAACAACCAGCACTTCATGGAGGACTTTGTGGCAGCCAATGCACAAGTGACTGCCTAGGGTCTTGGGTCATAGTTGGTGACTGAAGAGGACCAGACCTTGGATGTGGTGGTGACAGAGTCTATCATAGTGTCCAGTCCCCAGAAGAAGGGCAGTGAGACCAGTGAGAATTGAGAGCCACAGTACCAGGGGATGGTCACCACAATGCTAAAGCCAGAAGGGATCAGGCTGCAGCTAAAGTTGAGAAGAATGAAGCTGGAATTTGAGCAGAGAAGGTTTGTAGCACAGCAGCAGAGGGATTTTGAGCAGAGGTGGTTCAAGCTGGAGACACAGGGAAAAGAAAACCAGCATCAGAGAGAAGCAGAGGAAAGAGAAAAACAGCTTAAAAGAGAGGCAAAGGAAAGAGAAAACTAACGCCAGAGGGAATTTAAACTTGCAACACTAAAATATCAAAGACCAGAGCCAGAGGAGGTAAGTGGCAGGGGTGAACCTGGCCCTCCAGGACTGCAGAATAAGTTACATTCTAAATTAATAGGTGAATTTAAAGAGTGGAAGGATATGGATGCTTTTCTGAATTTCTTTGAAAGGTCTTTGTTCAGGCTAAAAAACCCAAGGAGTCCTGGAGATTCCAGTTCTCCCTGCTACTTACTGGTAAAGCTAGTGATGCATTGGGTCAAATGGACAATCAAGACAGTAGTGATTATGCGAAACTTAAGCCTGCCTTGGTTAAAAAGTATGAGTTAACTCCTGAAGCCTACAGGGTTAAGTTCCATAAGCTCCGGAGAAGAACTGACATTAGCTAGGAGGAACTCGCCACAAAGCAAAGTCAGTTTTTAAAACATTGGTGGGAGGGGATCAAAGCAGACTCTATAGAGAAAATAGAGGATGTGGTACTTTTGGAGCAATTCTTTTGGGCTTGCTTAGCAGAGTTGATAACGTGGTTTGAGGACTGAGATCCAAAAACAGTGCAGGAGGCTTCCGAGTTCTTGGACTGCTATGCCAGGAACAGGCCTGCTCTGAAAATGAGTGGGGTGGGTGCGGCAGCACAGAAAGGAAAAAGTGCACCTTCAGGGCAGCTAAAACCCTCACTGCCTACCCAGAAAGTGGGCAGCCCCAAAGTACAAAGAAAGGATTTGTCTTATAAAAGAAATGATGATTGTTGGTTTTGCAAACAACTTGAGCATCTTGCTAGACAGTGTCTTAAAAAGGCACAGAGTGGCAAAGTGGTGCTAGGAAAGACTTTTGGTTTTGTGTATCCATAAAAGCATGCCAGTAAACATGAGGGAGCACATACACCCAGTTACCGTGAATGGGGTGCAGACCCATGGTTTATGGGACATGGGGATGTCCCTTAATTTGGTAAAAGGGAATTTGGTTGAGCCTGGAAAGCTTATACCTAATCAGTTCATAACTGTAAGGGGATTTGCCAGGGATGAAAAAACTCTGCCCCTAGTAAGTGTTCTCCTGGACTGAGGTGAGACAGGAGAGGGGGTGCAGAAAGTGACTGTAGCAGACAACCTTGCACTGGATGTGATTTTAGGAAATAATCTACAAAATGGGGTGGTATGTGCGGTTACCCATAGTCAGATGGCAAAGGCCGATTGTAGTTTTCTGAACCCCATAGAAGCCCCTGTGGAAAACACCGGGAGGCTGGTTCCCCAGCATGTGTCTCCTGAAATGAAGACTAGTGAAAGGGAGTAGAACTTCCCAAGGGAGCAGTTCACAAAACAGCTACCAAAGGTTACTCTGAGGAGGGAGAGGTAGTCAATGGTCAGAAGATTAGGGATAGCAGTAGCTCTGAATGCCCTGATACTACAGCTATGGACCCCAGTTTAGAGACTGAAGGGGACATGTCCCATGCCTTGGGAAAATGTGTGGATTTTGCAGCTGCTCAGAGGACTGATACTAGTTTAGAGAGGCTGAGGGCTTGTGCAGAATCTAATGAGACACAAGGAGGTGATGTGAGACATAGTGTTTTGGGACAATGGACTGTTGTATACAAAGAACATAAGGACAGAGGGAGGGGTGATGGGCAGGCAGCTTGTTGTTCCCTTGGAGTACCGTGAGCGGTTGCCCAAGATTGCTCATGATATACCCATGTATGGACATCTGGGAATCACGTGCACTACACAGCAATTGGCCCAGAACATCAGTTGGCCCCACCTTCACCCAGCAGGTGAAGGAATATTACAGTTCTTGTCACAGGTGCCAAGAAATAGGAAAAGCAGGCAGTAAAAGCAAAGTTGCCCTAATTCTCTTGACCCTAGTGGAGGAGCCATTCCAGATGGTAGGAATGGATATTGTGGGACCTTTGAGTACTCCAAGCTCCCCCGGGAAGAGGTATATCTGGATGGTGGTAAATTATGTCACCTGATACCAGAGGAAGTCACCCTATCTTCACCGAGGGCAGACAATGTGGCAGATGCCTTGCCTGGGATTTTCTCTCATGTCAGATTCCAACAGGAGGTTATCATGGATTGAGGGGGTACCTTCATGTCGGTCCTGATGAAGTGTTTGTGGGAGAAGTGTGGGGTAGTGCAGAGATGCATGACACCTTACCACCTGCAAACCATTGGGCTTGTGGAAGGTTTAATGGTACCCTTAAATCAATCCCCCAAGCATTTGCTGAACAGCATGGGAGGGACTAGGAGAAATATCTTACCCATCTGTTGTTTGCATATAGGGAGGTACCCCAAGAGTCAACAGAGTTCTCCCCCTTTGAGCTCTTATATGGACATAGGGTTCATGGGCCCCTAGACTTGATTTGGGAGGGCTTGGAAGGCAAGCATGCCACCCAGGGAACTCCCATCGTGGATTATGTCCTTAAGTTTAGGGAAAAACTGAATGAGCTTATGAGAACAGCCCAGAGCAATCTGGCAGTCACCCAGCAGAAGGAAAAGATATGGTATGATCATGGAGCTAGAGCTCGCTCATACACTGTGGGTCAGGAGGTCATGGTCCTAATCCCGGTCTGGACAGATAAGCTGTAGGCCAAGTGGGCAGGACCATACAAGGTAGTCAGACAGGTGAATGACATAAACTACATTGCAGAACTGCCTGACAGAAGACTTATCCATAGGATGTACCATGTCAACATGATAAAGCTATGTGCAAATAGGGCTGACATGGTATTTGCAGTGTGTAGTCCTGGGAAGGGGATGGATGAGAAAGACCTCCTTCTGGACTTGCTTGAGGAAACCACACAGGAGTCCTCTGTGGAGGCAATCAAACTGTCTCCCCAGTTGACCCCAAAACAGATCCAGGAAGTAAGGAAGGTTTTAGCTGACTTTGTCCCTTGATTTAATGCCAAGCCTGGACTAACCCCGTTAGTGATGCACAATATAGATATGGGGACTCAGTTGCCCATGCGGTGGACAGCATACTGGGTGTCTGACACCATTCTAAAGGACATTAGGAAGGAGGTGGAGGAAATGCTGGATTTAAGGGTAATCCAGAAATCTCCCAACTCCTGTGCCTCACTGGTAGTCCTTGTTCCCAAGCTGGATGGCTCTACTCATTTTTGGGAGCACAATTGTGGACTTAATGCAGTCACAAAGTTGGAAGCCCACCCAGTGCCACAGATGGATGAACTACTGGACAAGTTAGGAGGGGTGATCTACTTTACTACCATTGACCTGATGAAAGGGTATTGGCAGGTGGAGTTGATTGCCAGAACTAGGGAAAGGTCAGCCTTCATCACTCTGATAGGCTTATTTGAGTTCAAGGTAATGCCTTTCAGAATGAAGGACATCCCTGCCACCTTCCAAAGTTGGCGAACCAGGTGTTACATGGTACTGAAGAGTATGCGGTGACATACCTGGATGATATTGCCATCTTCAGTGCCAGCTGGAAGGCACACCTGTCCCATCTTAAGGAAGTGTTGGGCAGGATACAGAGGGCTGGACTCATTGTCAAAGCTGAAAGGTGCAAGGTGACCATGGTGGAGGTGGCATACCCAGTGCATGAAGTAGGGCGGGGACAGCTCCGTCCTTATCATACCAAGGTTGAGGCAATAGAGGCATGGCCTAGACCAGAACCACAGAAGTAGGTTTGGAATTTTCTAGGGAATGCAGCATACTATCGAAGGTTTGTACCAAACTACAGTGCCCTGGCCACTCCCCTATCTGATCTGCTAAAGATAAGGATGCCTAAAAGGGCAAACTGGGAATCAGCCTGTGAACGAGCCTTTACACAACTAAAGGAGGCACTGTGCAGTGCTCCTGTATTGACCAGTCCAGACTACAGTAAACTATTTATAGTCCAGACAGATGCCTCAGATGTGGGTATTGGGGTAATACTTAGCCAGACTTCTACCCAAGGGAAAGATCACCCGATGGTGTACCTCAGTAAGACATTACTTCCCAGGGAGCAGGCTTATTCTACAGTGGAGAAGGAGTGCCTGGCACAGGTGTGGGCACTGAGGAAATTAGAGCCATACCTCTATGGGAGGCACTTTGAAGCACAGATGAATCAGAACCCCCAGTTTTGGCTGGCACAAATGGGAAAGACAAATGGTAGGCTTCTAAGATGGGGTCTTGCCTTACAGGGATACAATATGACCATTACCCAAAGGGCTGGATTGGCAAATGCAGATGGGCTATCACACAAGTTACAGCAGTGAACTGAATTTGGGAAACTCATCCCATGCCTAGGAATAGATTCCTCCAAATTCAGTCTAGGAGGGAGGGGTGTGGCAACTACCGTCTGCCTGTTATTACTTGTATTATATTTTTGCTGCAAATGTATGTTTTTTTTAATTTCTGCTTGTGAAACATGGCAGTCTGCACAAGGCATCATGGGACAATGGATTTTTTTTCAAAAGGAAAACATGTTCTGCCCCCTTGCAGACCTAAATGGCACAGCCTGGCTTGGAGGAAATTTAATACTTATCTGCTAAACTTTCTGAGACTGTTACAAAAATCAGGTTATAGCAAGCCACTGTGTTGAATCTAGGCAACTGGTCATAAAATATTACATTTTATGACATACCAAGAGGGAAGCCATTTCTGATAGACCTATGTGAAAATTCAACCCAATGTGAGAAATGTTTTCAAAATGTTTCTCTGAAAGATCAAAGGGATATTGTAACCTGCCACAAAATCATACTCTGATGAAGACTGCCCGTCTTATTATAATTAAAAATATTGCTGTATTTGCAGATTCAAATCAAATTGTAATCTGACATGTTTTGCCTATGCAGTTGCATGTTACAAATTAAGTATGTAGAACTGAGTGTGACATCACACTAGCAGCCCAGAGCTGTGACATCACAGGATGGGAGGGATATTCTTGCCTCTCTGATATTGTCAAACTGGCTGAGAGGACTGACTCTTTGTTCTGGACTTCTAAGGGACGCTTTGTTCCTGGACTCGAGAGACCACTTCTGCCAAGATAGGTAATGACAGCCCAAATCCTTGCCAACTGATAACTGAATTTGAATGAGTTAATTCAGTTACAAGGTGCTTTTTTTGTAATTGTTCATTTCTTTTTGACTGTAATCATAATGTATATATGTCTGTTTTATGTCCTGTATTTACTTACTATCTTTAGTTCTTAGAAAATGTTGTTTTCCTTAAACCTGCCTGAGACATTTTCTCATTTTGAGTGGGACTGGTGGAACAGTATTGATAATTCTGACTTAACTGTTAAATTGCTTAGTGTGTCACCATATGCAGCCACGCTAACAAGGATCTGTGTAAAGATCCAGCAAGGTAAGAAAATACCAGTGTCTCGATTGAGCCGGCACGGGGTTGTGAACCAGATTGGTTGAATGTCCGCAGGGTCAAGTATTGCACTGCTTTCCCCAAAAAGAGTGTGATATTTGGACCTGTTACCTGGGCATGCTAGCTAAAAAGAGTTTATATTTGACCCCAGGACTCAAGACTGGTAGTCTTCTCATACCCAAAACAAACAGGAGGGTATCCTTGTTTGTCCCCTGATCATGAATTACACTTCAAGGTTGTGCACTGTGGGAACAGAGGGCCTGACCCCCAGAGTGGATCTGTGACATGGAGTGCTGTCCACACTTGCACTAGACTCTACAGTCTGGATATTGCTTGTAGAACAAAGGCAGGTTTGGGCCTAGCTGTGCTCCAGGGCCTTCTTTTTTAGGCCTCTTGCTTGCAGACATCCAGACAATTTCGATGTCAGAACTGCTTGGGACTCGTCCCATAGGTGTGACTTGCTGTAAGAGATATCCTCAATGAAGATAGTATAGTTGGATAAGAACATACCGTTTAACAGTAGATCTTCGAGAGAATCTTTTCTAGCAAGCCATGCTGACTTTCCCTCCTTCCCCCTTGCTTTCTGTGCCTGTCTCCTACTCCAGAATGCTTAACCTTTTGTTTTCATGTGGGTGGGAACCTCAGCTCTTCCCTTGGGTCCCGCAGAGGACATCTTCTGTTGATGGTCTCTGATGGAGAAATTGAGAAGGGTGCAGGGTTGCCCACACTGCCACACACACACACACAAACATATATATATATATATATATATATATATATATATATATATATATATAGAGGAATGACATCAGCTGATATTTTGCATGGGTGGCCCCAGTAAACTGCTAGCTAGAAAAGATTCTATATGGTCCTAGTGCCTGATAGCTATAGTTCTATAGGTGTGGCTTGCTACAAGAGATTATCTCGAAGATCTACTGTTACAGTAAGTTCTTACATAATTGCACTTTCATGAAAATCATTTGTATCACAGATTGTTTCAGAGGCCACTCGTGGGACATTGTGCCCATGCTGCTTAGTGTGTCTGCTAAGACTTTGCCCCTGCCTTCCACATGCACTGCTGCTGGCTACCTGTGTAGCTTGTATAACAGGTTCCACATTTTTAGTGTTTACTTGCACAGTTTTGTGGATCTGACACCCCCCTGTTTGTTTATACAGTACATTGTTGTTGTGTGTTTGTCCTCACTTGCAAGATGTGTCCCTTCAACAGGTCTGAAAGGTGCTGGATTGATAGATGTACTGCTTTGAGCGCCAACATGTTTATGTGTTCCTGGCTTTCTGACCTTGTCCATTTCCCATGGGCTACATGGTTCGAAATGTGTCCTCCCCATCCTTGCAGGGAAGCATCTGTTGTCAGGATCATAGAGTGTGGTGGTCTTTAGAAGGATATTCCCTTTCTGAGGTCATCCACCTCTTTTTTACCACTTTAGGGAATCTAACAGTGGCCTTTTTATTACTATCAGGGTAGACTGGGGCTGTCTCAATTGAGACCAATATCTTTTGGGGTACCATTGTAAGTCCCTCATGTGCTGCTTTGATCATGGGACTACTGAGATAGTTGCTGACATGTATCCCAGCAACATGAGGAAATCCTGTGCAGACTTGTGTGTACACATCTGAAAAGTATTTGCACAGGCTATCAGTGTATGCACTCTCTCCCATGACAGAAATTCTGTGACTTGAACTGTGTCCATTTCTGTCCCTATACATATTAGGTTTTGTAGTAGAACAATGGTTGATTTTTCCAGGTTCAGTATATATCCTATTATTGACATCCCTTTGGGCTAATTGCACCTCAGACGGGGGTCTACATGCCTCCATGGCAAGAAGAACCTGCTGCCACACTCTCCGACATCTTGCTAGCAGGCATCCTCATAGCCCTTTGGGCTAACAGTGCCTCAGATGGAGATCTACATGCCTCCATGGTGAGAAGAGCCTACTGCCTTACTCCCCGAGCCCTTGCTAGCAGGTACAGCCTGGGCAGCATTCTGGAAACTCAAGGCTGCATGGCTGTCTCTGTAAATGTTTTAAGGACAATTGTCTTTATCTTGGGACAGCTCTTATTGGCTGTCCATGGAACACGAGCTCTGTATTTGGTTCCTCATCCTGCCAGGCATTTCCAAATTCCTCCTGACTGGACTATGCCACTACCATCGGCCAGCTTATTTAACCTTTTTTCCCTGAATCCAGTATTGCCTCTGATATCAGTGCTGAATTTCTTCAGTTTAAAGTTGTTTTTTTTAACTGTACTTGTACTTGTACGTATTTGAACTTGGAAGCTTAGACTAGACTTTATTCTTAGTTCCCAATCCAAAACAATGCAATCTTCATGACTGTCACATCATGTTGTCCCTCCATGCACTGCATTTTCTGCTTCTCCTACTCTCACCCCTCTTTCTGCTTTTCTTCCTCCCTGGAGCTTGCTTCCCCCTCTCTCCCACTCAACATCCTACTTGGCACTGTCTATCATCATCACTCAGGTGCTTTCCATCATGAGCTTGCCCCCCCAGGTGCTCCCCTCTGCAAAAGGATGGCAGTCCCCACCTACGACTGTACACAGGCCCTGGACACTCTCGTCATGCTCTCATGTGTCATCACTCTGGGATCATTGCCACCAACCTAATGTAAGTTCCTACAAAAAATGGGCATGTAGACTCACGCTCAGGGACTTATGTTGGTGCACCCTGAAGCTTGTGCTCCTCCTCCTGCTGCTGTCGTGAAAAATCCATCCTAACCCTGGCCCAATCACCTCCAGTTCTATCTACCAGGGAAAACCCTCAGGAGCACTCTCCATAGCATCTCTCAACATCTGTAGTCTACTCCCCAAGCTGGATGCCCTACAAATCTTCACCAATCAGCACAGCCCAGATATCCTCACAGTTGTAGAAATCTGGCTTATACCCAAAATCCCCAACCTGGCTATCACTCTTCCAGGCTACAGTGTTTTCAGGCTGGACCAGAAATTCAAAAGAGGTGGTGGATGTGCAATTTACCTTAAAGATTCGCTACTGGGACACCCCATCACTACCCCCCCTCCCATCCACTGCTGTGCAGATTCTCCCTATCAGAATCTTATTAGGTACCCATAACAAATCCCTCACAGTTGTCTCAGTGTATATCCCCTCGAAAGAACAAGGTAATGACTGTAAAGCTGTATTGGAATTCACCAGATCCCAACCTCTTGACTCTGAAATGATTCTACTTGGAGACTTTAATATAAACTGGCTCATGCCGGCCTGCCAGCGCAGGGGCAAGGTGTTGACCTGTGGCACTGGAGACCCGGATTCAGGGTCAGAAATGGACTCTGGTTGCTGGAAGGCCAGCTGGGGGAGAAGGATAGAGGATCTCCTGACTGCTCTCCTTCTTCAGGGGGAGGGTGGGAGTGCATTCGGTGCACTAGGGACACCTGATGGAAGCTGGGTGCACCACAGCACCAATACCAGCATGTCAGGGGACGGGGTGGATGCTGGCCATCATTGCATGTCCTCGCCCATGTATACGGGAGAAAAATCCCACAGTTGGCCGCCTCCATGAAGCCAGCCTCCAGCTTCAATTAGCCTCTCAGCCGGCTCCCCCTGTCAGTCACAGGTTTGCAGCACCTGGGACCAGTGCCATGACCCGGCCCCCTGGGGGAAAAGCCAGGGGTCTCAGGGCAAGAGTGCAGCTGGAGGTGGAAGCCTGGAGGTGCTGTGACTGGTGGATAATCGGTGGCCAACTGCAGGGGGAAAAAAGTAATAAATAAAAAAATTAAAAAATAAAGAAAGAAAAAACTGGCTCGAGTCTGATGCAGGGGTCCATAAGGATGCCATCTCATCAGCCAATCTCAACCAGATGGTCATCTCTCCAACCAGGAAAAACTACAAATCTTGCACCAGCACCCTCCTGGATTGGATTCTTACCAGTCACCCAACTTGTATCACAAATACCTCAGTCCTCCCTGACTCTCTTAGCAACTATTCCCCTTTCATCTGTAAATAGTCACACAAATTCCACAAGTCCCCTCCTAATATCATCACTAGGAGAGTCCTATCATGTGGGCAGTTGTCACATCTCAAAACATGCCTCAGCCTCCAAGACTGGTCCCTTATCTACAAAGCAACAGATGTAAATACTACTCTGGATTACTTCATCAACACTTTCAATGCAGTCTGTGACTCCTACACTCCTTTTAAAAAGTGCAAAGTCAAAGCCCTTTGCAATCTCTGGCTCTTGGCTGATCTCTTACATCAACTAAAATCTAGAGATCACCTCTGGGATCTGGCCAGAACCACTGGTAAAGAAACTGACATCCAAAACTATAAACGTGCACGGAATGACTGTACCAAATCTTTCCGGCAAGAGAAATCTACCTACTTCAAGAACGCTATCATGTATACCTAGGGTAACGGGAGGGCATTTTGGAACAATGTTAAAGAGGTCACTGGGAAGCACCCAAAAACCTCCCCTACCTTGCTCAACATAAATGATCTACTACGCTTGTCTCTAAAATCATAGCAAATACCTTCAACACTGCATTCACCAATCTCAGCAGTGTTCTCCCTTCTGACTTTTCCAAGGACTATGACTCTCCCTCTCCTCCCCCAATGCCTCCTCCTCCTCTTCTAGCCACTTGCCTTTTTATTTCAAAGCAGTCAAGATACATGATACCTGCAAATACATTACCAAAGCCATCACCAAATCCAAATCCAGCAGTGATACACGACCTTAAACTGCAGTCCCTCACCCATGATGAGGTGTTACAGCTACTGACATATATCTTCAATCTCATACTTAGGCTCAGCCAGTTCTCTGACAAATGGAAATCTGTCACTGTTACACCTGTCCATAAAAGTGGTGACAGGACCACTTATGGAAACTACCATCTGATCTCTATATTGCCACCCCTCTCCAAGGCTCTTGAACGTATTGCAGCAGATCAGCTCAAAGATTTCCTCGACAAATACAATATCCTGTGCTCATAACAACATGGCTTCAGAAAAGGACATAGCACCTCATCTGCCCTACTGGAATTATCTGACATTCATCACAGCTCACTGGACAATGGTCAGTTAATTGGGCTCGCCTTTATCGATCTGACTAAGGCGTTCAACACTGTCCATCACCACCTACTGCTTGTGCAACTTCTGAAAGCTGGGCTCTCTCCCAACCTCACTGCCTGGTTCAAAAGCTACTTGGAGAACTGGTCTCAAAGAGTAAAAATTGCAGATATCCTCTCTGATACCAGGCCTGTTTGCTCAAGTGTCCTCCAGGGATCCATTCTGGGCCTCCTACTATTCAGCTTGTTCTTGAACTCCATTCCAAATTCTTGCTCCAAAACAATCATCCTCTATGCAGTTATGCTATAATTCTTGCCTCCCACAAGGATCCTAAGCCTCGACAAGAAAGCCTTCAGCATGGCTTCACATCTGTTGAAAATTGGTTCTCAAATCATAATCTGGTCCTCAATAATAAGAAAACAATGTCTAGGATGCTCAGCAGCTCTCATAAAAAGCATAAGCTGCACACCCTATCCATCAAAACCATTCATGGAGTCACCCTGGAACAGGCTCAAGCCTTTAAGCACCTTGGGATTACTCTAGACCCTCATCTAACTTACAGTGCCCACATTGACTCTGTATCCAAAGCAGCAAATACCTACCTTGGCCTCCTCTTCTGGCATAGGCAACACCCCAGAAGCCTTGACTATCACTGTTCAGAGCTCTGTTGTCTCCATTATTGACTATGGGCTTATCATCTATGGCTCTGCCCCTGCTACCACTCTTAGATGCAGATCCTCCTCCCTCAATAAGGCTTGCAGACTTCTCACTGGATCCCACCACCTCACACATAGGCTCTATGCACAAACTGGATAGCTGCAACTCACCAATTGGATAAAATACCTAACCTGCACCATGGTGAAGAAAAAAACTATGGGCCTTGTGCCCCCTGGAGTGTGTGCACTCCTGCACCCTAGCAATAACCCCCACTCAACCAGGGGGTCTGAATCACAGCTCCTGCAGGTTCCACATTGTTGTACTTCACAAGGTCAAAGATGTTTTGCCTACAGGATGCCCAGCTGTCCAAATGGTCTAAACAGTTACATCTCCTCCACTCCTACCTTTGGTGCATTTAAATCAAGGCTCTGCCTCTCTCACTGCCTCTAGCTCCTTTGACTGCCTCCACTAGCTGACCCCATGAATATTTCCCTAACCTTTTGTAGTTCTCTCCTATTAGCACTTGGCTACCCCTTAGCACACACTTCCTCATGTTATGTCTATGACAATGCCTCTGGCTGTGCCCCTCCTCTATAGCTCTCTGCCCCCCTCTACTCTTCCTCTCTCTTGTCCTCTATCCTCTATGTACCTCATCCACTATCTCCTTGTAACCTAGCCTCTAAAACTTGTTTTGTTTCTCAGATGCTTTGCAACTCTGTTTAGCTTACACGTCTGTAACCGTGTCCTACGTATTGAATTTGTAATCTGACTTACATGTCTTACATTTTGAGTTGTAACCTGATGTGAAACCTTTGTATAAGAGCCCTGGCTCAAAGGTATTGTAATCCTAGACTTGTTTTATAATTTGTAGTGATGTCTTATTTTTGTTTTGTGTTCTCACAGACTCACCAGTCATCTAAGTATGCAAAAACAGTGGTACTCTATTTTCTTAAGGCCACTGCAACTATGGGCATGCACTTTGTGAATACCCTTGGTGCTGTCAGAGCATAGCTTTTAAATAATACTGGTACTGACTCACCCTGGATCTTAGGTATTTTCTGTAGGAGTTCCTCATTAGAATGTGGAAATAAGCATCTTTCAGATCCAGTGATGCAAGACACTCCCCTTCCTGTAGTGATTGGATCACTACTTGATGGGTGACCATTCTGAATTCATCTTTTTTATGCACCTGTTTAGATATCTTAGGTCTAGTATAGGCTGCCATTCTCCAGATTTTTTCTTTGTGAGCAAGTACCTGGAGAAGAATCCCTTTTCCTTTTCTGTTGTTGGCACTTTCTCCACTGTCCCCTGTGTATCTACTTTTGAACTTCCAATTTTAATTGCTGCTGTTCCTCTTGTGATTTGTGTTTGAAGTTTATAAACTTCTTTTGTCTTGGCGCAGTTATGAGTGACAGAATCAGACCTTTTCCTACTACCTCCAGGACCTGTTTGTCATTGACAGATTTCCATTCCTGGAGGTAATGTGAAAGGCAACCCTTTACTGAAACTTGAGGCGTGGTGACGTGTATCATGTCAGAGGTTAGCCGTGGCAGGCTGCCTCCTGCCAGTGTTACCCCTACCTCTGTTGGAACCTCTTTGTAGTCCACATGGTTGTGGGATATAGTGTCTGTGGAAGTAACCCCTTCCCATACCTCCCCTTCTATTGGGTCTATAAGAATCCCTATGTTTCTTTTCTTCTTCAAGTAGGTTTTTCTATAACGGTTTTAGTTTTCTCCACTTTGTTCATGTAACTCTGTCTTATCTCCAAAGAGTGCGGTGCCTTCAGAGGGGATGTCAACTGCTTTATTTTGGAGATTAAGTGATAAGCCGGTGGTTCTGAGTGAAGCATATCTCCTGGTAGCTTAGCCCTCTTGTGGCTGAGTAATTTATATCTACAACCATTTGTAACTGATATTTGTTTGTGTCTAAGTGTGCTTTTGCTGTTTGCAGTAACTAGGTTCTATCCTTAGAGGGCAAGTTATTTGCAAAAGGCAACACTGCCTTCTACAAAGCTCCCTGTAAATGAGCTGTTTAGCTCAAAAGGCAGTTTCCCTCATAATGAGGGATGAGGAGCATTTTGCCAAAGCAACTATCTTCCTTGGGTCCTTGTCTGGTGGGACCAAGGAAAAAGATGCCTTCGCTTTTCTCACAAGCTGTTTCTTGTATTAAGCCTTCTGGAGTATGATGCTGGTATGGGTACTCTGAACCTAATCTGGTCACCTGGGGCATTTTTTTCTACTTTTTATCAATTGCTATACAGAATGCAGGCAGTTCTAGAATATGTTTACTCATTTTCTTAACAGTATCATACATAGGTGTAACCCCCCCCACACAAATAGGGGTTTACCAAGATGTCTTCCTAGGCTGCCTAATGCCCCTGTCAGGATGGTGTCCTTTGTCTGCAGTTACTGTATGTGTCTGCATGAGAGTTCTCCAGTAAGACTCCGTGCCTGTCTCTTTAAGAGATATGTATCTGTGTGAAAAAATTAGTCTGGACTGGATCCGAGTAATTAAGGCTCATGACCAGCATAAATGTCTGTATTTCTGCTCCTTTCTGCAGTCGCTATTTGTGCAGAGGGAGCTCTGTTAGGAAAAGTGATTATTTGTTGTTTATTTGCTGTAACAATAATAACACAGAAGTTTGTCTAACCTGCTTTCAACTGTAGCCGGGACCTTTTGAATTTGAGCCACCATCTTGGTTCTGGACTGCCAGTACTGGACGAATAGAACCTCAGAGGACCTAAAAATGGAGGCTGTCCCCAGAGGACTTGTGGGACTGAAATCTGTAGAAATTGTAGTTATAAGGGTTGGTGCCTAAATGGACCTGGAGGGGGAGCCTTTGCTGTGACAGACAGTTCCTTCAGCCAATTGAGCCTTTTGGATCTCAGAGGAAAGCCCCAGAACTGCCTGCAGCAGTGTGTCAATTGTGAGCTGGAGTTTGGAGAGTGAACAGCTTGAGCCATCGAGCATCTGCTCCTGTGTAGGAGCATGGGAGAATCATCAGTAAGGCTGCATTGGCCTGCCTGTCACATCTTCCACTGAGAAGAAATCATGTGAATGTGAAAGTTGAACTTAAATCCAATTCCTCAGTTGAGACTTGCAACCAGAAGAGAGAAATGTGCATTCGCTGCCTGCAAGTGGACTGAAGACTTATTCCAGAAGCAATTGGCTAGTCAATGTGCGAAGTGAGCTCAGATCGAAAGGTTTGCGTAGAAACCCTGCTTTATTGCAAACGGACTGTGACAAATATTCTAAGTGTTTATAAATGTGCTGAATGTGTAATGTGGGTCACGATCTGGTTCCCTACCACCTGTTTTATTATGCTAGCTAGAAGCTGCTCCAGCATTCATCTTGGACTGTATCCAGACTGCTCGCTTTGTCTGGGCCCTGCCATCTTGGCCTAGACTGCTGCTCCCTTCTCTAAGACATTTCCAATGAAAGACCCGTTCAGGGATTTGGCCCCTTGCTCAATACCATTGAACAGGTAGTGACCACCATGGTGTTTCATGTAGGCTCTGCTTCCCCTGGCAATCCAGTACAACATCCAGAGGTCTTCATCTCATCAGTCCTGCCTCCTGGTCTTGGTAATGAGAGTACAAAACAGGGTAGCTCCCTGCAACAAAGCTAAAATCATTGTGTGTCATCTGATTTTCTTGTTTAGGTTTATTGCAATGAAATGAGTCTTCTGGCTCCGGATTATAAATTCTGGGTTGAGTGCATGCTAATTGTTTTCTTTCCTAAGGGCCCCAACAACAGCAGCTGCAGTGCTGGCCTACCCTGGGAAACACTTCAGGCTAGCCTGTTTAATGACTAGGTACCCAGGGTTATGTGAATGTATCAAAGAGACTCACTGTGCATGCTTGTTCAGCCTGAGTTAATCAGATCTGCTAATCATTTACTAGATTCACACCCCATCCCCATTCACATCCCCCTGAATAAATCAGATTTGTGATTTTCTATGTTAAACCTGGCTAGTGTGTACCTTCTTGGTTGGAATACAGTACTGTTATTGTATTGTTGCATCATCGGTCTTATTTTACAGGGGGTCTCCAGGGCAGATTTAGAGAATCCAGCCCTGGTGGTAAGTGCAAGGGATATGAGCAAGTCATTACTGCTATATGGTCCATGTGAATGTTATGTTGCTATACTGTTTAGGCCACTAGAGGAGTTGGTGGAGGGTTATAGCATCCTGGAGGGCCATGCCAACAGCAGCTATGCTATCCCAAGACCATACCTGCGGGTGGAGGCAGCCGTTCACCAAACTCAGGCCCCTCAACCTATACTGGTCACACAGGCAGGGGTAGTGGCCCATAGGATATCACCATCTAGGGGTTACACCTTGGAGGCACCACTGGGATTAGCGCCCCTAGTGAGAAACATCAAGCATTCCAACTAAAGATCTAATGGGTACCACTGAAGAAATGTCTGTGCATCAGTTGTTTGTATGGAGTATGGGGCATGAAACTGACCCCCAAAACACCTTGCTAATACTGGATATACCTCTAGGCACTAGTAAAGACGCTATAGAAGAGGCACTTTCAAAAACTGAATGCCTAGGAAAAGCTGTAGTGGTAAGCCGACATGCTGACTTGACTGCCCAAACTCTAAAGGCTGTAGCGGAGTGCCGCAACCCCATGGACAGCACTAAGGTGCCCAAAACTATTGCTGTTGATGGGTTCCCAGCCACCTGTAGGGTGGTAACTAAAGATAGTGAGGATCCCTCGGATAACATGCTCCCACCCTTATCTGAGACCTTTGAGGAAAAATTTGCCAAGTTGTTATTGGAGAAGGGTAAAACCTCAAGAACTTTAAAAGGTTATTCATACCATCTGAGGGTGTTCCTTCCCTAACACCCATGCTAGCTCCAGTACCTGCCCCTTCACCAGCCCCTGTGCCCGCACTAGTGCCAGCACCCACACTTGTGCCTGCAGTTAGTCACAACTCTAACTGCAAGCTTAAAATGTTGTTTGGTATCCTCCCCACACTTAATGGGGAAGCTGACCTGGAGATCTGGATGGACTCCACTACTACTGTAGTACAAGACTGGCAATGCTCAGAGGCCGAAAAAAGGGCACACCTGGTGGAAAGCCTCCAGGGATCCACCCTACATGCTTTTCACTCCCTGAGGTCCTCTAAACCTAATACCAAAGCCCAAGAGTATTTAGTCATCCTTGAAGACGTACTTGGGGGTACCACTTGGGTCGAAGCCTTAAAGTGGAAACTCAAAGATGTCAAACAGCAGCCAAGAGAATTGTTATCGCCTTACATGAGTCAATCAGAGGAACTCATACGTACCGTTTTCCGAAAAGGAGGCTGGACCTCTAGCGAGTTGGACCAGATTAGACTGGATCATATACTTTGCTCTGCCTAACATTCCAGCTGGGTGTTGCTCAAACTGCAACTGCGCCAAGGGAGATCTGATCCCTTGCCCTTCCATATGTTGATGAAAGAGGTACAGTATGTGACGGTGAGGAGGACGAAGACTCTCAGGAACCCTGCGTGGTTGTAGCTATTGTGACTCCTGCTCTCGGTAAGGAGTCAGTCTCTGATGGCCCTGAATTTCAAGAGCCATGTAAAGGGATCCGAGAGCTAAACACTGGTGCCAGCCCCATGGAGCCCAGTGAGAGAGAGGGACTGCTAAGGATACTCTGCTATGGGCTGAGCTGCTGAAAGAAATCAGAGAAATGAAAGCCAGTATGCCTATCAAAGTTGCTCCTGCAGGTACAGACCCTGACCCCTCTCAGAGCACGGCTGCTATGGGAGTGGGGATGCATGCTCAGGTGCCCCCTTCTGATGGCAGCTTGAAAATTTAAATAAGTGAACTGACTGCTGCAATAAAAGAATTATTGAGATGTATTGCATCGCCTTCAACACCGCAGATGGAGGTCGAACCAAGGTTCTCTGTTAGAGCTCCAGCTCCAGCACTAAATGTATACCTCTCCCAACCCCCAGTTGTGAATGGAGACCAGCTCCTAATGTGATTTTTCAGCCACAAAAGACCAAAGGAATTGTAATTTGCCACAACTGTGGAAAGAATGGGCATGTGTAGACAGAGTAGCAGTCTCAAACAGACATGGAAAAGATAGTAAACAAACTTCAAGTGGAGATCCGAAAAGCAAAACAATTACAGAGGGGTGCAAGAAACAATCACAGTGGAGGTTCAGGCAATCCCGAATCCAATTTCTTTGTGGCTAAATCATCCATCCAGGTTCCTACTAATGTTCTTCCAGACTGGTCCAAGTTGGTGGGCTGTTCCATGGACACTACTGTACACACAGAGGGTATTCTGGCCCAAGCAGTTTTAGACAGCGGGTCTCAAGTCACAATAATCTTCCAAGACTGGTATGAGCAGCATTTATCTCATCACCCGCTCTAACCTTTCAATGGACTGCATGTGTGGGGGTTAAGTGAAACATCACATCCATATCTTGGTTATTTAAAGGTATGGCTTTCTTTTCCATCCTCTGTGGGCTAGTGTAGGAGATTCTCTGGAGATGCTAGCCCTGGTCTGCCCTGTCACTGAACTTTATGATGGTATCCCTGAACTGACTGGAACCAACGCACACATGTTTGGTCACTTGGCCCAGCTATGTGGAGGAAGGCAGAATACAAAGACAGGAAAAGCCCTGCGTGTTCACTCCTTGATCCAAAAGGCCCATAAGAGACAGATGCACTCTGAGGAAAGTGACCTAGATGAGCCTGTTAGGATGATTTGGAAGAAGGATCCTGCTACTATCATGTTACCTCCAAATGCAGAATGCAGAATCAGCAGTGAAGTGTGGCTGCAGAAAGAGGTAATGAACAAGATTTTGATGCTGGATGCCCCAGATCAGGGAAAATTACCCAAAGGACTGCTGATTGAAATAAGGAAGTAAGTAAGTAAAATTTATATAGTGTATGGTAGAACGTTGTTCTACTTCGATTTTCATCTGTACTGAAAAGCTGTTCTACCACAGTTCAAATGGCATAGAATGCTGTTCAACCCTTCTGTGGTAGAACAGCATTCCAGCCCAGATGACATGCGCTAGAGCCACAATAATGGTAACCGCAGGATCAACTAGATAATGTGGCAACCGACCTACGCACAGTCGCATAACCTCCCTGGCAGATGCAGGATCAACCATATAACATTTAAGCAGGATCAACCAGCCATATTTTTTTTAAAACTTACGATAATATGTTCAGGGCATCCACCTCCGATCTCAACGCGAGGCATACATCCGCCATGTTTTTTTTTTTTGAAAGACTGACCAAACCCGCCTGACAACCAATGACTGTGTGTGTCTCAGATGCTGTGATGACCGAGCTCTAGCAACTTCTAACTAGCCCTAGCAACCAGTCCCAACTCTCGGGATAAGGCAGTGAACAGTTTATTTTCTGCATTAAAAAAAAATAAGTACAAAAGTACTTAAAAAGATGTTAAATTATCACGGGGGAACCATACACTATAAAAAATACTGTCTGGGCAACTCCATGCCTAACCAGTGTGTTCTGCCACCTCGGGTCTGATTTCAGTGAACCTCTTGAGCTTCGCTCTGGAGGTCACATGAAATCAGACCCCTCCGCGGCAGAACACACTGGTTCTACATTGTTGCCCAGACAGTATTCTCTTTTTCTTAAGAGCCTTTTAAGTGCCAAGGCGCTATACAGTAAAATACACAAACAATATGATCAAATAATAAACATCTATAAATTTTAAAAACCATCAGAAAAAGCCTCATAAAACAGATATGTTTTGAGCTCCAATTTAAAACTCGCGATGGTCAGGCATTCCCTTAACCAACAAGGTAGAGAATTCCACAGGGTAGGAGCAGCATAAGAGAAAGCATGTGACCCCAGTGGAGGTCAGTACCCAGTGTGCTTCCGGCCTAGGCTCATGCTTATGCCCGACAAGTGGTGGTTCGAATACAAAATGTTATAGACCGAGACATCACGGTACACAGAGGATGCACCCTGGTTAGAGTCTATTGTGCTGACACTGCTGTGCTCCCATCCCAGTACAAAACTGACAAAGTATGTGAGGTATCACCTGACATGTTTGACTTTGGAGATTCACCTATTCCAAACAGCAGGAGAATCAGGATTAGTAAAAAAGCTGGCTCCAAGAACCAAAGTATTCTCCCTTAAGGAATGGGATGTTGGTTGTGTCACTGGTGCTAAACACCAAATTTGTCTGCACGTGAGAGACCCTGCAGGGAGAGGTCTAGATGCCTAGCTCCTGCTGACATAGGAGATGTCAGGCATCACCTACAAGAGATGTTAACGACTGGCATCATACAAGAGTCAGGAAGCCTGTATGCCTCCCCAGTTGTTGTGGTATGAAAAAAGAATGGCTCTGTCTGTATGTGCATGTGTTGATTACAGGACCCTTAACTAAAGAACTGTGCCTGATCAGTATACAATGCCACACATACAGGATGCCCTGGACTGTCTTAATGGGAGTAAATGGTTCTCTGTCCTCGACCTCCGAAGTGCATACCTCTCAACCTCCTGCCTCATAAATCAGGGACAAGGCTTAAAAAAATCAGGGACAAAGGACCAAAATCAGGGACACACCTTCAAAATTAGAGATATCCACCCAGAAAGCTGGTAGAATATGAGACTTAGTGCAAAATGCATTTTCTAAAGAAGAACAAGTCTGTAACTTTAATACTTGACTTTGTTTTGTGCTTATAGTCCCCACTGTTTAGCCACAAAAACACAAATTTTAGGAGGGACAGAGTAAAATTTTGAGGCAAAATCAGGGATGTCCCTGAAAATCAGGGACACTTGAGAGGTATGCTGAAGCGGATACTATCAAATCCCAATGGCTCCTGAGGACAGGGAAAACATGGCATTCATTTTTCCCTTGCATTTATATGAATTTCTTTGCATGCCTCAAGGCAAATCAGGTGCACCAGTAACATTTCAGTGGCTAATAGAGTATGCTGTGGGAGATATGAATCCCTTGGAATGTCTCGTCTACCTTGATAATGTAAACTTTGCAAAAACTCTCAAGGAGCATGAGACTCGCTTATTTAAAGTGTTAGACAGATTGGAGGAGTACGGTCTTAAGTTATCCATTAAAAAATGCAGTTTTTCCAGAGCTCTGTCAAATACATGGGCCACACTGTGTTATCAGAAGGCATACAAACCAACTCCAGTAAGGTGGAAGCCTTTGCCAGTTGGCCAAAGCCCAAAAGCTTAAAAGAACGTCAAAGGTTTCTCAGATTCTGTGGCTATTATCGCTGATTTGTCAAGGACTATACCAAGGTGATCCACCCCTCTTAAACTTAACTCAAGGATATCCACCTAATCACGAAAAGCTTAAGACAGGTTCTGACAGAGAAACTGAAAAAACCTATTTCAAACCCAATGAGTTGTTTGGACAGAGATAGACTCTCGATTGTGACACTGCTTTCGAAGAAATAATATACAGACTGGCTCATGCTCCTATACTCACTTATGCTGGTCCATCAAAGCCCTATGTGTAACATACAGATTCCAGCTTAAGTAGTATTGAGCTGTACTCCATCAAGAATACCTGGAAGGACTGTGACCCATAGCCTTTGCTAGCAGAAGTCTGACACCTTCAGGAGAGAAATTATCCAGTGCACAAATTAGAATTTCTCGCTCTTAAGTGGGCCATAGTTGACCAATTTCACAAATACTTGTATGGTGCTAAAATCTTGGTCAAGACTGATAACAATCCATTAACATATGTTCAAACAACAGCCAAATTAGATGCTACCAGACACTGATGACTTTCTACTCTAGCAACATATGATTATGCGGTGGAGTACCAACCAGGCCCAAACCATGTAGATGCCAATGCTCTTTCACGAAGGCCTGTTCCTGACCAACAGTGGGTTCATATTCCTGAGCAATCTGTAAAAGCACTATACCACAAGTTCGACCAGGAAGAAACCTTGTCCTCCGAAGTTGTAAGCTGTCTGGCAGATTGCTTGGGACCTCCAGAGACTTGTATTCTAGCTGTCTACTGTAATTTCACAGCCTTAGACTTAAGTTCTTTGCCCAGTTAACTCCAGCTGACATCTGCAAAGAACAGTATTATGATCCAAAGATCAGACCAGTAGTTGATGCTTTTTGAAAGGGGGAAGATAGCTCCAAAATGTGGTCCTGGGACCCCAAGATTGCTTCACGTCTACAAGAGGGGCCCAAACTCAAGCTTTGAGAACAGCTGTTGTATCAAGATCTTACTGACAGCCAAGGTGAAATTGTAAGGAAACAGTTGGTATTGCCAGCTAAGTTAAAAAATAGTCTTAAAAGCCTTGCATGACCAAATGGGACACCTGAGTAGTGAAAGAACCCTCAATCTATCCCAGTCACGCTTCTAGTGGCCTAAAATGGGCCTAGACATCGAGCAACAGTAGGTGCCTACCTGCAGTAGCTATATTCAGTGCAAAGTTCCACCCCACAGAACAGCCCCTCTGATCAATATTATCACAAGTGTACCAATGGAACTTGTCCATATCGATTTTCTTAGTTTAGAGCCAGATTCAAAAGGCATTGCAAATGTACTGGTAGTCATGGATCACTTCAGGAGATATGCACAGGCCTATCCAACCAAAGATCAAAAGGCCTAAATTGTTGCCAAAGTTCTTTTTGAGAAGTTTTTTGTACATTACGGAGCCCCCAGTGTATTCACTCGGATCAGGGCTGGGATTTGAAAAGCAGACTTATCAAAGAACTGTTGTCCTTATGGGGTGTAAGGAAATCCAGGACAACCCCTATCATCCCCAAGGAGATCCACAACCAGAAAGTTTTAACAGAACCCTACTTGATATGCTGGGTACCCTGCAACT
Source organism: Neoceratodus forsteri (assembly GCA_016271365.2). Taxonomy (NCBI): domain Eukaryota; kingdom Metazoa; phylum Chordata; order Ceratodontiformes; family Ceratodontidae; genus Neoceratodus; species Neoceratodus forsteri. Next base: position 1,119,554,806 of record CM057458.1, read on the forward strand.
TAAAGATAAACCAAAGTGGAGCCAACAAATAAGCACAGATGTCCATGTTTATACAGTACAAGTCACATTAAACTGTCCTGCTAATGAGTTGGTTTAGCATTGTTTTTTACAGTTGGCAGCACACTGGCAACTCTTACTGTATTGTTTTTTAACACTTAACCAGCTCAAAAGCCATGTTTATGAAATGTTTTTGCTACTCAGTTGGAATGCAGCTTATGCCCAATCACAATACATTGCAAAACTGAAATGTAATTCTTAAGAAATAGTTTATGCAAGTGTTTTTACTAAATCCAGCAACACTTATGCAACTCAATCAGAAATGCTAAAGCAACTCATTGGCAGAACGGTTTAATGTGACTTGTACTGTAATTGCACAAAGAATGATGTTACTGGTTTTTCACTGTACCATCTTATGTTTGGCAGAGAAACTTGTTTCCCAGTGGATGTGTGCTTTGGAGTGTCTCCTGATAGTGTTCAGTCAGAAAACTACCTGTAGTATGTTAAATACCTAAAGGCTCAACTTGATCACACATATCAGCTGGGAAATACCATGGCAGCAAAGACAAACCTGGCCAACAAAACTCACCATGATAAATGTGTTAAAGCCAAGGAGCTTCAACCAGGTGACAAGAGTACTAATAAGAAATTATGGACTTCCAGGTAAACATTAAATAGCTGACCACTGGAGCCACATTCCTTACATAGTAGTCAGTAAGATACCAGATCTACCTGTGTATAAAATATGTCCAGAAGGAGACCCTCATGCTGTCAAAACCATTCATAGGCATCATCTGTTACCTATCAGCCAAACAGTGATCAATAACATTCAAAGACTAAGGCTCCTCGCCCCCCCCCCCCCATGATTAGGTCTGCTTCCAAGGCCAAGCAACGAGATCAGCAAACTTCTGCTTCCCAACGTGCTGCTCCTAATGTCTACAGTCCTGCTAACATTGCAGATACTGAAAATGCTGAGATTGAAAGTGATGATGAAAATAAATTCTATCCTGCTTTCTACCCATCTTTTGAACTTGAGAAAGTGTTCCAGTGAATTTGTTCCGTTAACTACAGTGATGACTCTGAATCTCCAGCTGATTTAACAGATCCCAATTCATCCATTGCACCTGAATGTCCAGAAAGTGATGCTCACAGTGTGGATCTTGAAGAGGTTGAATCCCTCTACATTGAGGAGCTGATGGCAATCAGTGAACCTGAACACAATGAAGTAAGTAGTGAACCTACAAGTGATCACGCGTTAATGAACCAAGTGAGCTAAGTGAACTATTTCATGCTAATGACAGTAATCCTGTTCAAGAGCTAGAAAGATGTGTCCTGGATGATTCTGATTTTGCAGAAATACCTCTGACAAATGCCAGTGAGTCTCTACCAGAAGAAGTGCCAGTGCCAACGTTGCCATGTTGCTCAGAAAGATCGGTGAAACCAATCCTAAAGGTCATGTATGATACTCCAGGACAGCCTGTTAACTTGCCCATGAATGTTGTGCACAAAGGAGTCTATGTCATGCCAAATTCCTAGCCCAAAATTGTGTTCACTGCCTCCACCCAAACTAAAGCCTCCACCCAGGTTAAGTTTCCCACTCAGTGTAACAAGGGGTACAGAGTTAAAGAGATGGGAATAAGGTGAAATGCTTTGATAAAATATGGTAACGTTACTGAAATTGTGATTCTATTTGATGTGAAAAATGTGAATTCTAAACTAGTGAGATATACCAGATGAAACATGAATGTATCTTTTGTATAATGTGTTCATATGAAATTTTTTAGTAAGTATAGACTTGACACAGACACCGAGTTTTTCCAGGCAGGGAAATGTGTAACTCCCTTTCAAATCAGGGTTTACTGAGATGTCTTCCTGGGCTGTCTAATGCCCCCTGTCTGGATGGTGTCTTGTGTCTGCAGTAGCTGTATGTGTCTGAATGAGAGAGCTCCAGTAAGCCTCCATGCCTGTCTCTTTAAGAGAGATGTATTCTGTGTGACAAAATTAGTCTGGAATGGATCCGAGTAATTAAGGCTCGTGACCAGCCCGAAGGTCCATATTTCTGCTCCATTCTGCAGTCGCTATTTGTTCAGAGGGAGCTCTGTTAGGAAAATGAATGTTGTTTATTTGCTGTAATAATACAAGAGTTTGTCTAACCTGCTTTCAATTGCAGCTGGGACCTTTTGAATTAGAGCCACCATCTTGGTTCTGGACTGCGAGTGTTGGACAAATAGAACCTCAGAGGACCTAAAATGGAGGCTGTCCTCAGAGGTCTTGTGGGATTAAAATCAGTAGAAATTGTTGTTTTTAAGAGTTGGCACCTAAATGGACCTGAAGGGGGAGATCTTGCTGTGACAGACAGTTCCCTCAGCCATCCGAACCTTTTGGATCTCAGAGGAAATCCCCTGCACTGCCTTTAGCAGTGTGTCAGTTGTGAGCTGGCGTCTGGAGAGTGAACAGCTTGAGCCATTGAACAGCTGCTCCTGAATAGGAGCATGGGAGAATTGTTGGGAAGGCTGTGCTGGCCTGCCTGTCATATTTTTTAGTGAGAAAACATCCTGTGAATGTGAAAGTTGAACTTAAATCTGATTACTCAGTTGAGACTTGCAACTTGAAGAGGGACGTGTGCATTCATTGCCTGCAAGTGGACCAAAGTCTTGCTCCACAAATGATTGGCCTATCAGGTACCAAAGTGAACCTCAGATCAAAAGGTTTGTGCAGAGACCCTGCTTTATTGCAAACGGACTTTTGTCTGATCTGTGGCAAATATTCTAAGTGTTTATAAATGTGCTGAATGTGTAAAGTGGGTCGCGATCTGGTTCCCTATCACCTGTTTTGTTATGCTAGCTGGAAGCTGCTCCAGCACTCCTTTTGGACTGCATCCGAACTGCTCTCTTTGTCTGGGCCCTGCCATCTCGGCCTAGACTGCTGCTCCCATCTCAGAGACATTTCTGATGAAAGACCCGCTTGAGGATTCAACCCCCTGCTCAACACCATTGAACAGGTAGCGACCATCATGGTGAGTTGTGTAGGCCCTGCTTCCCCTGGCAATCCAGTACAACATCCAGAAGTCAGGTCTTCATCTCATCAGTCCTGCTTCTTGTCTGGGTAGCATGAGTACAAAACAGGGTAGCTCTCTGCAACAAAGCTACAATCATTGTGTCTCATCTGATTTGCTTGTTTGGATTTATTACAATGAACTGAGCCATCTGAAACCGGATTACAAATGCATGCTAATTGTTTTCTTTCCTAAGGACCCCAACAACAGCTGTAATGCCAGCCTACCCCGGGCAACACTTCAGGCTAGTCTGTTTAATGACAGGGTACCCAGGGTTGTATGGCTGTATCAAAGGGACTCACTGTGCATGCATGTTCAGCCTGAGTTAATCAGATCTGCTAATAATCTACAAGATTCATGTCCCACCCCTGTTCACATCCCCCTGAATAAGTCAGATTTATGGTTTTCTACATTTAACCTGGCTAGTGTGTACCTTCTTGGTGGGAATACAGTCCTGTTATTGTATTGATGCATCATTGGTCTTATATTACAGGGGGTCTCCAGGGCAGTTGCAGAGGATCCAGCCCTGGTGATAAGTGCAAGAGGTGTGAGCCACTCATTACTGCTATATGGTCTATGTGAATGTTTTGTTGTTATAGTGTTTTGGTCACTAGAGGGGTTGGTGGGGGGTTATAGCATCCCAGAGGGTTATACCTACAGCAGCTATGCTACCCCAAGACCATACCTCTGGGTGGAGGTACCAGTTCACCAAACTCAGGCCTCTCAACCTGTGCTGGTCACACAGGCAGGGGTAGTAGCCCATAGGACAACGCCACCTGAGGTTACATAGGCATATCTATTCTTTTAGCAAAAGGAAGTCCTAACATCCTTAGAAGCTAGACTTACCTTCCTCTGTCTCTGTCTCTGATGTAGGAATATTAATCATTACAGCTGTCCCTTTTAGAGAAGCTGAATATGAAGTAAAATCATCCAGAGCTCTGGAAGGAGGTCCAATTTCCTCCGCACTAGTATGGTCTGGTATTAGGGGATCTGACTTCAGGGGTATTTCTTACAGCAGGCCACATCTATGGAATTACAGCTGCCAGGCACTAGAACTACACAGATACCTTTCTATCTAGCAACCTACAAGGGGGCTACCACACTCTGATGTCATATGTTGATGTCAGCCAATCCTATAAGAGTGGATGGCCCCCGTACCATCCTCAGTTCTTTTCCCATCATTGCCATCACACTATGGACTTTAAAGAGATCTACCAGATTCAATTGACTGCCATTTTGCCAGATTTTTTCATCAAAGTTAACTTTTGTTTCTTCTCCCTAGTGTCTGTCACTTTAGCAATAAAGTGATTTTCCTGCTGCGTTTATGCCAAAAACCATGTCCAGAAACCTCTTTAAAAAGTGTGCCTGCTGGCAGATAATCCCTGAGAAGGACAACCACAAGGTCTGTGTGTGCTGTCTAGGCCCGAACCATGACACCTAGGCCTGTGAGATCTGCTGTGGCTTTCACCAGACCACCAGGAAGCACCAAGAGCAGACCCTCAGAACTTTTCTGCTGAAGCAGAAGGTCATCAAAATGGAGAAGGAGCTTCAGGCTCGAAGTTTGTTTGCTTCCCCCTTGACATCCACAGGCTTGCAGCCTTCCAAGGCCTGGAATATCAGGACAAAGTCCATCCCAATGATAGAACCTGTCCTCATCTCGATCCTGTTCATGCTTACTGTACCGATTGTGACCAGGCCTTCCTTATCATGGGGATGGCCCTCTCTGCCTCACACACCCTTTCTCCAACAGGGCTACTGTTGGCAGCTGTCCCCGCCAATGTTGCAGTGGCTGGGGTCAGTTCCAGGGGCTCTGGTGCACCACTGACTTCATAGCTTCTGCCATTCAGACACTTATTTTCCAAGAGCACTCAGTATGGTGGCTCTGCTGGCTTGTTGTTGACTGGCTCAGCGTTGGTGGTTGCCGGGTCATAGCAACAGTCCTTTCCACTGTCCACAGATGTTTCTTTGGTCATGTCAGGCCAGGAGCCTCTCTTTTGTCCTGAGTCACCCCAGCCTGAGCCCAAATCACTGTCACCATCCTCGACACTAACCCACACTGAGGAGCTCCCCCGCATGCTGCAGCCTCTGCAGCCATCTTCCTTGGTGCCCACTTCGGCACCAACCCCAGTGTTTCCCACCCAACACAAATGGGTCCAATACCAATGGGTCTGATGCCACAAGCAGTGGACTTCCACTCCCTGCTTACTGCCTTATGGTTGGTCATCCCACCTTTAATTGAACTTTTTGAAGATGCAACCATGGCAGCATGGCACTGATCCAGTTTGATCCCTGCCGTGCCAAGAAAAGTGGAAAAACTATACTAGACTCCAGCAAGAAGACCTTTTTTCACTGATTAGGCTCAAGCAGATTCAGTGATCATCAGTGTTGGCCACAACTGCACCAAGAGGCCCAAACACCTCAGTTCCTTGCCCAAGATAAGGACTCATAAAGGCTGGATCACATTGACAAGTGGACCTTTGCCTTTGCCATTCTCACCATCAGGGTTTTGAACTATATTGTCCATATGGTCCAGTGCCAAAACCAGTTCTGGGATCAAACCCTTGAATCTGCCTGGGCCCTCATAGAGGACACCCTAAAACAGCACCTGTTGCAATCCTTTAAAGCTGGGTCTAACATTGAGACTCACTTTCTTAGGGCTGAATAAGATGCCATAGTTACCTTGGTTAGGGCTGCAACAGACGGCATTTTCCTTCAGAGACACTATTGATTGAGGCTGTCTGGATTTACTCAGGATGTTCAATTGTCCATCCTGAATGCCCAGTTTAGGGGATAAAAGCTATGTGGCTCAGGTGTGCTGGACATACTGTCTCAACTGCAAGCCTCTGACCATGTTCTATGGTTGGTCCACTCCATGTGGCACACTAACCAGACAAAAAATCTACCCATAGACCTAAGCCCTCCAGCAAACCCAAGACTACGCGCAGGGCAGCCCCTGCCTTACCCACCCCCTCCTCCACCACAGGAAAATCCCTTAGAGAAGGAGGGGCACTCCTGGCTACTCCAGCCAGTTCGGACTGACTCCTTGCCTGACCCCCTCACCCCATAAGACAGGAGGTGGTGGTAAGGGGTCACTTCTCACTGCAGTTGGACAAGTGGAGAGAAATCACCAGAGATGCCTAGGTACTGCAGATTATAAAAAGTGGCCATACTCTGGAACTTCTAGAGTGGCCTCCAGAAAAAACTCCAGTTCGGTCTTCTTCCCCTTCAAATTACATTGTAGTGTTCTGGGAGGAAATTCACTCTTTGTTGCAGAAAAGGGCCAAAGAAACCCATCCCAGAGGCTCAACAGGGCAGAGGGGTCAAGTCTTACTTCTTCTTGGTGCCCGAATGCACAGGAGACCTCAGTCCCATACTGGACCTTTGGGAGTTAAATCTTTTTGTCCAGTACAAAAAATTATGGATGGTGACACTTCAGAGCCTGCTGCCCCTCCTGCACCAGGGAGACTGGATTTTCTCCCTTGACATGAAGGATTCCTACCTGGATATCCAGGTACATGCCTTCCACAAACAGTATATTTCACTTCCAGGGAGCGCACTTCCAGTTCTGGACCTTACCCTTTGGTTTGTATTTGGCCCTCTGGGTGTTTACCAAATGCCTAGTAGTGTTGGCAGTAGCCCTTAGGTGGGATGGACTCTATGTCTTTCCTACCTGGATAACTGGTTTCTCAAAGCCTGGTCAAGGGGAGCACCTCTTACAGACTCTGGAACACACCACCAGTCTATTCCAGAATCTGAGCATTATGGTCAACTTGCCTAAGTCAGTTCTGACCCCCTGTCAGCATCTCCAATAAATAGATGCAGTCCTGAATGCTGCTCAGGGCATGGCCTTCCTGCCACAGGACCAGGCAGTTTGCCTAATAGTCCAAGCCCTCCTGCTCTACAGCAGCTGCCTTGTCTCAGCCAGGGGATTTTCTCCAGCTTCTGGGTCTAATGACTGTGGCCATAATCACAGTGCCCCTAGCCAGATTGTACATGAGGATTCCTCAGTGGACACTAACAGTCCAGTGGGGCTAGCGTACAGACAATCTGGAACAGCAGGTCCTGGTTTCCTCTTCAGTAAAGAGAGTTGTACTTTGGTGGATGGAACCCCGCAACCTGTTAAGAAGGGTTCCAGTTTTCATTCCTTCTCCGCAGCAAATCCTCGGTACTGATGCTTTGGGGTTGGGATGGGGAACACATCCTGAGCTCCACCAAACTCAAGGGACCTAGTCTCATCTCGAATCTTCTTTTCGCATCAATGCCCTGGAGATGCAAGCCATTCTCTATGCCCTGCAGGCCTTCCAGACTCAACTGACCCTGGGTCTTCTGCTAGTGCAGATGGTCAACAGCAGTGTAATTCACTACATCAACAACCGGGGGGGGGGGGGTGGCACTACCCCCCTCTGCCAGAAAGCCATGACAGTGTATAGGACTCTGGATTACGGTCTTGAATTGACAGCCATCCATGTTCCAGGTGTCCAAAATGTCCTGGCGGACACCCTAAGTTGGTCATAGTCAAGGGCACACAAGTGGGAGCTGCTAAGCTCAGTAGTAGAAGACATGTTTGACAAGTGGGGTCATCCAGAGCTGGACTTTGTTGCATCCCCACTCAACACAAATCTGCTGATTTTTTACTCATTCGATACAGCGCCTGGATTTTTCTGGTGAGCCGCATTGTCCCTCTCTTGGGAAGGGAGGTTTCTGTATGCATTTCCTCCCTCCCCCCTACTTCAGAGGGTTATCATTGAGCTCCAGATGGCAGAGGCCACAACGATCCTCATAACCCCCTTCTGGCTCCATCAGCTCTGGTTACCCTTGCTGCAGCAGCTGATAATGAAGCCTCCAGTTCCTCTTTCTCTGTGCACTGGCTTGCTCTCCCAGAACTGGGTCACCCTGCTCCATCTGGGCCTCAGATCCCTGCATCATCACACCTGGCTCCTGAGGGCATAGCCATGGCCAGATTCAGGGTGTCTCCCAAGGTGGCTGGTGTCCTGGTGGCTGCTAGGAAGCCTTCCACTAGGGCCACCTATTCTATGAAGTGGAAATGCTTTGTGCTGTGGGCTGCTTCACATCAGCTGGATGCCTTCAATTGTCCAGTGAATCAGATTCTGGAGTATTTGTTGCCTCTTTCAGACTCTGGCCTAAAGCACTCCTCTATTAAGGTGCACATGTCTGCCATCTCTCTGTCCATATGTCCACTGATGGCTGTACGGTGGCACAACTGGAGGTGTCCCGTATCTTTCTGAGAGGTGTTCTTCACCTGAAGCCTCCTATCTGCAGTCTAGTCCTGTCTTGAGACATGAATTTTGTGTTGGAAAAACTTACTTTGGCTCCTTCTGAGCCAACTGCAACATGTAAGCTATACTTTCGGTCATGGAAAGCATTATTTTTATTTGCTATTACTTCTACTTGAAGAATTTCTGAGCTACATGTGCTCATGTGTGAGCAGCCTTATTTGGGTTTTTTTTTCGACAAAGACATGGTGTCTTTGCATACTAATCCAAAGTTTCTGCCTAAGGTAGTGTCTGAGTTCACTTAAACCAATCGATTCACCTGCCTGTTTATTACCTGGAGCATGGCAATCCAGGGAAGCATTGCTGCACACTTTAGATGTGCATAGAATTCCATGCCACTATACACATCGTATGAAGGACTGTAGGAAGTCCAAACAGTTGTTTGTTTCTTTCACCCCTAGAAAAGAGGGTGTCCCTGTTTCAAAACAATGTATGTTCAAATGGTTGGACAGCTGTATTACTTATTGCTACAGAAAGTATGGCATTGACCTTTCTGGCATTGTTCATGGCCATTCCACCAGAGGCATGGCCACTTCTGCTTTTTTCAGGAATGTGTCAGCCACAGAGATTTGTGATGCTGCTACTTGGAGTACTGTCCACACCTTTACCAAACACTACAGTCTGAACTTTGCCTCTAGGTGCAGGGCCAATTTTGGCCTAGCTGTCCTACAGGGCCTACTTTCTTAGGCTCTTGGTTTCTTCCACCCAGACTACATTTCTCAATGTCAGTATTGCTTGGGATTTGTTCCAAAGGTGTGGCCTGCTGTGAGCGATACCCCTTAAGTCAGATAGTATAGTTACATAAGAAGTTACCATAACAGTAGATCTGCAAGGGGATCTCTTGCAGCAGGCCATGCTGTCCCTCCCTCCTTTGCCCTAGACATGGGAAGTCTTCTTGTGTCTGTACCTCTTTCTCCATTCTTTTCTTTTGGCAGGGCCTTCATTCCCTCCTTGGTTCCCTCTGCTGGGATTAGAAAACTTATGGTCTCTGGCAGGAGCACTGAGGAGGGGGAGGGGACTGCAAACTCTTATAGGATTGGTTGACATATGACATCAGAGTGGGCAGCCCCTTTGAAGACTGCTAGAAAAAAAAAAGTTTCCATGTGGTCCTAGTGCCTGACGTCTGTAGTTCCATAGGTGTGGCCTGCTGGAGGAGAATTCCTCGCAGATCTACTGTTATGGTAAGTTCTTACATAACTGTGCTTTCCTCTTCCTCCGCCTCCTCTCCATAGTAGTCTGTACTTGGTTATTAGAGTCTGGCATGGCATTTGCCTGAACCTTCATTGTTTGGATAAACTTCCGCATTTGTTTGAATTCTTCCACAGAAGGCAGAGAGGACTGAGTGGGTTGTCTCAACCTTGCCATGGCGAGATCACCATGTAGGCAAGTGAGTAGTTCAGACTCCATGCTCATTCAATCCTTGGCCTCTCATGAGAGACTGCTAACAGCGGTGCCAATTAGTGCCAATTGTGTGGTTGACTTTTGTGATGTGAACACCTGCCCACTGGGAACTTGACTGAGACTACCCAAACACATTTCACATAGGCTACTGAATAGCCCTCAGATGATAATGGCTTTTGACCACTACTGACCTGTGCTGGATATGAACCCATGACCAAGAGGTGCAAGACCCCTTTACCTGCTACCGGTTCATTGAGCCATCCAGTTCCCCATTCTATGTTAGTGTTCAACATGAACAGTGATGTACCTCCCTTCGCCTGTGCACATACACACTAATTGGAGACAGCCCAGCTGCTGCCAGACCTCTGCAAATGTACTTCTATAGCATTAATGATGTTGGTGCCAAACAAAATGTAATAAGATAAACAGTAGTTTAAAGAGCGGCTAACACTTTAGGGTCAGGCAGCTTAAGGGAAGGAGGTGCCTGCCCCAGGACCTGAATTAGCCCCCCAAATATTTTTTTTTGAAATGATTATTCAGTTATTTTACTTAAAATAACCATAATCTTACTTCTTCATCAAAAGCCAGTCGCCGAGCTTCTGCTGCAACCCTGCCCTCCACACTATGTTTTTATGACATAGGGCTCAATTTTCAAATCCCCCAGCATGATGCAAGGAGCTTGCGTCAGTCAGAATTGATGTAAGTGGCTCTTTGCATCACATTTTGAGCCAGTCATGATTTTCTATTGGTGGCTGTGACTCAGCTGGGACCTCTTGCATGAAGTGTCCCTGTGCCACACTTGCACCCAACATGATGGTGTGCCTGGTCACAAGAGGGCTTGTGCCATGGTGGGTCTGCAACATCCCCCTATTTGGAAGTTTGCGAGCCCCCCCATAAATGCAGCAAAGGGCACCACTTAGACAAGCCAGGAAGTAGTTTATGTGGTTTGCGTCAGTGGGACACAATGGACAGTGTGGCAGTCAGGGGCATGGAAGGAGGCATGGGGGAGTCGGGGGAACAGTGTTGACAGACTATTAATGAAGTTGCACCCATATTGAACCACAGCACAGTACAGTTGTGAGGTCTGGTGTGCTGCAGTTCAATATGATGCTTGATTCTGCTGATGTATCACTTGCCCCTCCTTCTATAAGGCCATACATGATCACGGACCCAGTTACCTGCAAGATCTTCTTTACCCCTATTGTCCCTCCCACTCTCTCTCTGATCCACTGATGAGGGATTTGCTAGAGATTCCCAGGGTCCATTTAAAGACATCTAGGGCTTGGTCACTTAGTTTTGTGGCCCCAATCCTGTGGAATTCTCTATATCATCAGGTGCGAGATTGCCTGACCATCCAAAGTTTCAAATCTGCTCTTAAAACCTATTTATTCAGCCTAGCTTATTCTGATTTTTAAGCCACTGTTGTATTTATTGAATTTTAAATTGTATTTGTTAGTCATTGATGTGTTTTATTTATTTATTGTATTGAACAAGTGCCTTGGTTGCTAGAAAGGCACTTTTTCCAAATAAAGTTTGTTTGCATTCTTGCATTCTTCATTGTGGTTGTGTAGGGCTGGTTCTGAATGTACAGTATGGCTACTAGTTACTGTACATTATAGTCCTGTACAATTACATGCTGACATGTACAGTATATGTACAGATGTAAACACACCCCATCGGGTGCTATTTCCCTAACAGTCTGTCCTCATTGCCCCCCCAACTCTCCCATGCCTCCTCCCATGCCCCTTATGCCCCCTCACCCCCTTCTGGCAGGCTGTTTCATCTACCCAACCATCCTGGCCCTTCTAGTGTTGTGCCAGGTGATGAGGGGGGGCTGGATCACTGCAGCAGGTCCTGTACATGTGCCATTTGTTTGGCGAAAGCCTGCGGGTGTGGCAACTTCCAGGTTTTTGGCACCAGGACCCCAGTGTTTACGGAATCAGGCGCAGGATCCATGATGCACCTGAAACTTGCCACAGCCCTAGATCATCGCAGCTTGTGGTGATCTATGAGATCTTTGAAAATCAAGCTCATGAAGTAGGGAAGGGACTGCATGGCTATAGACAGCAGCACAATGCTGTGTGGGACAACAGCAGCCTTTAGGTGATACTTATACACGTTATAGGCAAGGCCACTGATTTTCGGTAATTAAAACAATTAAATTCCATTTTCAAGACTTAAGATTCCATAATTTCACTGGTGATTGTTACTCTAATTTCCGGATTTTACTGGAATTCTGCTATCATTCTTTTATTATGTGCATAAATAATCAGAATTAAATAAGACTTAATATACAGAGCATTAAATAAAGCAAACCGAAAATAGTACAGGAAGGAATTAAAAGAAAAACACACTTTTTCATAGATTTACTGATCTGATAGAAAATGCCAGATTCCATGAAATCTTCTTTTTTACTGGTCTTCAGGCAGCCCAAATTCCGGAATTTTACTGGATTTTCTGGTAAAAACCGAAAAACAGTGGCCTTGGTTATAGGTTATTGTAAATGTTAAGTGAGTAGTTTTACATGTATATAATGCTATCTATAACCCTTCATCCCCTTTCCTACTTTGAGTCATTAAAACACAATTATGTTCTCTTGTATTTTGTAGTTCCTGACTGGAGGGAAGCGGCCCTGGACCATCTTAGAACTCTACGGTTGTGCCAGCAATGCAGGTATCAACGAGAATAGTCCAGGTAAGCCAATTTATATGGTATTTACAGGACATGGAGTACCAGCAGGTATTACTCCCACAGGTTACTTCCCTGCTGGACAGATGTTGTTCTTCCATCCTGGGAAAGATACAGTTATTTTGTTGCCCGCTTGTTTAGGCTGTGCTCCTCAAGTTATTGCAAGCCTGTCCCTCTAACTGTATTCATACAGACGTATGTAACAGGTCTGTAATATTACTGTTACGTATCCAACAGCATTATTCCATGTAATGCTTGTTTAAGTCAAATCAATAAAAAACTTACTAACTATAAAAAAAAACACTATTATGTTGGCAGGGCTGCAGTGGGCACTTGGCGGCTGTCTTTCACTGAGGAAGTAAGATTGCAATTATTTGAAGTAAAATAACAAATAATTCTTGGATTAAAAAAAATAATAATTTCTGGGTTAATTTAGAACCTGGGGCAGGTAGCTCCTTGCCAGAAGCTGCCTGTACCAAGGACAGTAATGTGCCTGCTATCATTTTTCAGCACTTAGGGTCTTTGCTAATTTTCTTCCCTGTTTGGTGTGTGCTGATGTGGCACACTCTTTACCTTGCTTACCAAGGTATAGAGACTTGCTACAGTTTTCTAGTTCTGTATGACGAATGCCAAGACTGAACCTCAGGTACTTCTATAGCAAACAAATGAGGGGTGGCAAGCATAATTCGCTTGATATAAAGTAGGTGCTGTAACCCACTGTTTGGTTATTTTTAGTAAATGTTTGTAGTAAGTAGTGGAAGTTCTTGTTTTCTCAACTGAGAGAGTAGTTTACAAAAAAATGTAAATTTACATAAAAAATTATGTAAAGCTCAATATACTTCAGTGAGGTGAAAAAGAGTATGCACCCTTTTATAAAATATTAAACATATTTGACCAGGTAGACACACAAAACCACTTTTTTTCCAGTTGTGACCCGGGGAGGGGAGGGAACAGAGAGATCAAGATTTAAACAAGTTACTGAATTTGCCTGTTTAATGCTTTAACTCCTGTTTAATTGTTAGCTGTCTGCATAGACTAACTGTTCTCATTTACAGTTAAAAATGTATATATTACCTTGTATGCTAAGTACTAACTGATACAAAGGCAAAAATTACCAATAGTACTGAAAGATGTTAAGCAATCCTAAGCAGAAACAGGACCGCCCCTAAAATGGGATGAGTCATCTCAGCTATCTCTCCTGAGCAAATAAACTGACTGTAAAACACTGTGGGATGCAGTGCATGAACAGTACTTCATAAATGTAAATACTATACTTTTGTGAATATGATTACTTATGTAGCATTTTGCTGTCTATGTTGACTGGAATGTGGTAATGTGAACAGTAATTTAAAGAGATTCACCAGGCTAAATGGAGGTAGATGTGCACCATACAGTTTGGTGCCTTACCTCCCAGAAAAGCTTCTGATTTATAGTTAGCCAAAAAATATTCATCAGTATACAGGTACAATCACTCATAAAATCATCCTCATAGGGACACATGCACGTCCCAGTTCTATGATCCACCCCTCCACCGCTCCACACTCAGCCAACTTTTTAACATGATCTCAGGGAGAGCATGGGACGCACTCCATTGTAATTTGTGAGGGGGCACCTTTATGATAATTTTTTTATATTATAATGGCCATTTGGTAATTGAAATGTGGGCACTGATCGACTAACAAGGGTCTATATAACCAGTTCAAGGGGGGTGCATCTCGGGATGGGGGAGACAGTCTGACAAACAAATAAATAAAACAAAATGGCAGCAGTAAAGTTTTTCCTGGTCCCCAGCCAGGAACCCTGTATCTGCTGCACCAAAGCTAGCCACCCTCACCACCACCACACCACATGGCTAGGTCGGTGGCGGCATGGCACACTACCCCATACAAACCCTCTTCCCTTTTCTTCCCTATCCCCCCCCCTTCCACTCACCCTCCCTCGCTGACTCCTACTGTCACTTTTGTATTTCGTTGCTACCCTTACAGGGTAGCCCAAAAGGGCAGAGCTGTAAATGTGTTGCTGTTTTGACAGTCACTCATTTACAGTCACTAGCATTACTGGATAACCCTCTCTTTATATTCTTGTAATGTGTAGAAAGGGTAAATAGTTTAAATGCTGTTTATTGGTTCCATGTCCCATCCAGACAAGTGGGGTGAAAAGCACATTGTTCTTGCCATCCAAAAGAGTGTAGTCAAAAACTGTAACATTATAAATATACAACCTAACACACTTTCTTTACCTTGTTATCAAAATATATGGTTGGCACCCCATAAGTCCAATGTATACAGTATATTTCGATAATAAACTAAATGAAGTGTACTAGGTTGTATAGTGGCAATTTTGTGGTTTCTTCTTGTGCAGTTATCTCGGCGTGGTTTTTCACCATGCTTTTTCTGATGTGTGGTCTTGATGGGATACCTCGATAAGAAAGATGAACAATATGTAGGCTGCATAAATTATACAAGAAGGCAGATACTTAAATATAGCAAGCATCAGGGTATGTAAATCCATGAGTATTTTGGGGGGAAGGGGGGTTAGGTGACTAGAAAAATTATTTAAAGGGGAGCAGTCAGCATTAAAAATGAACTTATGAAAATGCCAGCAGATACAGGCCTTACAGTCTATCTAGTCTGCTCGATTGTGCATCACGTTGTTTATTAAACTGCAGCTACCCTGTACCCCCCTTGCCTCCTCTTCTGCTTTAATGTGCCCCACCTCCGACTTCTCTCTCTCCATCTTCCGCACAGTTTTGACCCTCCCTTTGACCCTATCCCACCCTCTCTTGAAGCTGCCCACTGTCTGCAGTACTATCACTTCTTCTGACAGTGCATTCCAACCTGCCACCACCCTGTCTGTGAAATAGTGCCTCCTCATCTCCCTCCTGAACCTGCCTCCCTCCAATTTCAGACTGCATCCCCTGGTGTCCCTTCCCCCTTTTAACTTAAACAAAGCATCCAAATGAACTCTTTTTATACCCTTCAGGTACTTGAATGTCTCAATCATATCCCCGCTCTCCCTTTTATCCTCATGTGTGTACATGTTGAGCTCCCTTAATCTCTCTTCATATGTTTTGTTCCCATCCACAGGATCATCTTTGTCACCCTACACTGGACTTCTTCCAGTAGTTTGATGTCTCTTTTCAAATGGGGGCACCAAAATTGCACACAGTATTCCAAGTGCGGCCTCACAAGGGATTTGTACAGGAGCATAGTGACTTCCTCCCTCCTAGAGGTGATTACTCTGGTGATGCATCCCAGCATTCTAGTCACCTTTGCAGCTGCCTTCCTGCACTGTGCCGAGTGTTTAATGTCCCCTGTCACCAGCACCCCCAGATCTTAATTCTCAGCTGAAGTGGATAACTGTACTCCTCTGACCAGTAGCTTTTCAATGGGTTTTTTGCTTCCAAGTACAAGACCTTACATTTTTTAGCATTGAACCCCAGTTGTCATGTGGCAGACCAGCACTCAAATGTCACCAAATCCTCTTGTAGTACCTTATCCCTTTCCACACTATCCACCTCCAAACAGATCTTGGTGTCATCTGCAAAGAGATTGATCTTGCTCCTTATCCCATTTGATATATCAGCAATGAATATGTTAAATAGTACCCGTCTCAGCACCGACCCCTGTGGGACCCTGCTGGTTACAGCCCTGGGTGCCGAGGGCTCACCTCCAATAGCCACCCTCTGTTGTCTGCCCTGCAACCAGCTCTTAATTCACCCAACCAGTTTCCCTCCCTGTTCCTAGGCTATTTAGCTTGCTGGTCAGCCTTCTATGGGGCACCAAGTCAAACGCCTTGCATCCATGTAAAGGACATCCACTGCGTGGCCCCTATCCGGTGACTACGTTACCCAGTCGAAAAAGTCAACAAGGTTGGTGTGACATGATCTGCCGGATACAAACCCATGTTCTCTGTCATCCTGTAGTCCATTCTCCTCCAGGAAACTCACCAGCCTTTCCTTAAGGATAGCCTCCATTAGTTTTCCCACAATGGCTTTAAGGTTCATCGATCTGTAGTTCCCAGGTTCATCCCTGGGTCCACCCTTATGGACTGGCACTACATGTGCCATCCTTCAATCCCTGGGCATCCATCCAGTACTTAGTGAAGATTTGAACAAATCCACCAGTGGTCCCGCAAGGATGTCTGCAAATTCCTTGAGTACCCTAGGATGCACTCTGTCTTGTCCAGGCACCTTATACACGCTTAGAGACCTTAGGCCCTCCAACATCCTTTCAAGTTGGATCTCCACGTCAGATACTTCCTCTCCCCCAGATCTCCTCTCAACCCTCCTCTGAGTTATAGGCCCTTCCCTATTCCTGGTAAACACTGAGCAGAAGTACTCATTTTGTACTACCGCTTGCTCTGCTCCCTGCTCTGCCCACCCTCCCTCCTCCTTCCCTCCCTCCCTTCCTCCAAATCCTTACTATCTGGTCCTTGCACTTTCTCCTCTCTGCACATAATCCTGAAGAAATGCTTTTCACCTTCCTAATCCCCTGCACCAACCTTAGTTCTTTGAGCCTTGAATGCCTTTACTACTCTGCTCACCTCCCTGGATTTCTTCATGTATTCCTCCCTGCCCTCATCCCGGCAGGAACTGTTATACTTTCTAAAGGCCGCTCTCTTTTCCCTCACCCTTTCCACTATCTCTCCATTCAGTCAACTTGGATTCTTGTTCCAGGCCTACTTTGGCATTTTGTACAAGAGCTAATGGCCTCTGCCAGACCACCCCTTAATGATGTTCCATTTCTGCTCTGCATCCATGTCTGTTCTGAGGTTGTCTAGGTGTCCTTTCAAAATGATTCCCATCCTGCCAAAATCTGCTCTCTTAAAATCCACAATGGGAGAGCTTTAAACCTGAGGTTCGATGGGTGGGGCAACAATGTCACTACCCATCGAGCTTAAAAGGTCACTACTTCCTAGGACTAGCCAGGATTCTTTTTCATTGTGGGATGGAGGAACTGTCCTACTCAATCCTCCCTTCCTCCTGATTCTGCTCCTTCTCCTGTGCCTGTCTGCTGCTTGCATTCAACTGCCTGCCTGTTGTCTGTTCCTCTCCCTCACTGTTCCTTCCCACCATGTTTTTCTCCCTGCTTCCCCCTTTGTGGCTCCTTTGTGTCTTTCCTCCAACCCCTCCCCATCTCTCTCCATTACCTTCCTGGTTTCTTCTTTTGCCACCAGTTGCTCCTTTTACTTGCTGTTGCGATACCTCCGGCTCGCTTTCATTTCCTATTTCACTGTCCGTTCCTGTCAACCACACCATGCCATTGTCAGTTTAGTGCGACCTCTGGCGCTGCGAACTGGCTTCTTGGCCATTCTCAATCAGTTTCACGTGCCTATTTCTGCATTCCCTGACCCTAAGAGCTTCGTTCCATATTTTGTTTCTCTGGTGCTCCCTTTTTGTGAATGATTGTGCATCCTGTTGCTTGGTTTTGATTTCAATATGCCAGCTGGCAGCAGCTGGGTGATTTGGAGGTGAACTACACTCATTCATTCTTTCATTATCTCCCAAATGTTGCACCGTTCATGACTACCTTTTCTATAGTTCTGCAGGACTCAGCTGACTGGTCCAGTCCAAGGTGTACAGTGCACCACGCTGTGTCTTATTGGCAAGTGCTGCTTTGTGTTTTCTATTGCTTCTGTCAACCACCTTTGCTCTTGCATTTTGGAATTTCCTCCATTGCTGTAGGCAATTTCTATTTATATATATTTTCTGTCTGTGATGATTGTTTAGCCGAATTTGTATACTGAGGCATGGTGCACTGTATTCCATCTACAGCTTGCCACCACCTTACCCAGTTTGGCACAACCACACTGCACTATGTATACTATTGACAGTGGTTTGTGGTTCATCTATGCCTGAGGCGACCTCCAATACCCTTTGACTAACTAATTGGCAGCATATTTGACTTCAAAGTCAATGCTAATTTACTATGTTTTACAGTTCCGTTCCCAATTCTGTTCTGTCATGCCATTCTCCCATTGCTCACTCGAGCCATCACTTCAGTCCTGTATACATGTCGTTCGGTCCTCTCATTGCCCAGTTGTGGCTTCATACCATCATCAGCAGTCATGGATTCACTTTGTTCCTGGCTTTCTTTCTTATCTATCTCCGCTCACAGTCATGCTTTCCTGTCTGTCGCCCTTGCTAGGAGCTGGCTGGTGGCTCTCCACCATCTTCCAAATCCCCTTTTCAAGTTCATTTCTGATTCTACTTGCTTTCAAGGACTCTGCTTCATCACATTGCTCCATTAAGCTCTCCTCAGTCATTTCATCCTTCGTCCTTTCTTGCCATCCACATCATTGAGCCGTCTCTGGCCATTTCACTCTGGCCTGCGATCTGTACTTCTCTTTGGCATACCTCTCATGACCACTCCTGAATCTTATCCCTCCTGCATTTTCCTCCCATTCCAGCTGCAATCAATCTTCTTTATGGGCATAACTATCATTACTCATATGCCCACCGCATCAATCCACAGCCCTCACGCCACATGTATCAGGTTCCTGATTCCATCCATCATCAGCCATCACGGATTCACTCTAGTCATGGCTTCTATATCTCATCATACCATGGTTTTTCTATTAGCTTGCTCTGCCATTCACACCATTGAGCCATCTATGGCTGACTCCATCTGGCCTTTCATTGAGCCTGGCCTGCATGCCACCTCATCCAGCTTGCCCTACTGCCATTCTCATCCTGTAATCGGCTGGGTCTTATGCTACCCCATTGACCACCCTCTGTCCTTTGTCCTTTCATACCTCACTTTCCTGTACCAGCCTCCATGGCTTCACTCCACTCTTAGCTTCATTCCTTATCACACATCGTCCAGTTTTGCTCACTCCTCATAATACCTCATCCAGTTTTTCTCCTCGATTACTCAACCTGAGTTGTCTCTGGTTCCAGATCTACCTTCTTGGCCTCTCAGTCTACCGTCTTTTGAGGAGCCTACTTCCTTTTACTTCCATAGTCGAAGTTCATTTTCAAGTTCATTCCTGTCTCCTCCTCTTCCAATTATGTACCAGCCATTCAGGATTCACTCCACTTGTGGGCTGCTATCAATATTTCTTTTCGGGCTTACCTCTCATGACATAACCATCCTGACTCACTGACCCTTGGCCATCCTGCTGCATGTATCAGGTTCATCACGTCAGCCATCATTCACTCATTCTTATCTCAACGTTTCTCTATTTACATTGCTTACTCGAGCATTCCTCTCATTGACTCCTATGCTACTTCATCAACTCCGACCTCAGGGTCTAATCATTCCCATCTCCTGTTTCTCTCGCATCACTCAATCAAGCTAGTCTGCATTATCCTCAGTCTAAGCACATCTGGACTCCCCTCATGAGCACATCTGGATACCCCTTGCTCCTCTGACTTCTACATGGATTTACTCCATCCCATCAACTCCTTGAGCATACCCTTCTTGGGTCCCTGCTGCCTCATGCTCCTTCTTTAATCTGTGCTTCTTTGTAGTTTTTCTGTATTCCGTTATCATCCTCCCTACTTATAGCTCTCGTTAATGAACCATTCTCTTTACTGGCATACATCCTCAAATCAAACATCGTTAGCCTGGAAGGAAGGTGACCTAGGCCTTGGATCCCCAGAGATTTCTTCCTTGAAGGGTTTTTTTCCTCTCCTCCATGCCAATGGTCATAGTATTAGTTGAGTTAGTGCTTTCTTCATGTTAGTTAATTAGGTTCCGCTGTTGGATGGAGGTGTATGGTGGCCTCGGCTTTCCTCTCTCTCCTTAGAAAGTTAGTCCTTCTCTTCATAGAATTCATTCATCATCCTTGCCTCTTTGAAGCTTGACATCTTTGGGTATTCTTTTTGGGCTTCTTCCTAACCTACCTTTAGCTGACGCATTCATTCCCAGCACCTGTAAGGGGGGAACCATCCTCTAGGGTTCCTTGCATCATACCCCTACAGGGTGGTCTATCCCATGGATAGAGAGGTGGAAAGCCACAAAGCAAATCAAGTTATGCAAGCATCATCTCATGTTATCTCATCCAGTTGCATAAGCACACCAAACTCTTTTTTTTATCACTTTTTTTAATCAGTTACCTCCTACCCCAGATTGAAGGAGAACCAAACTGTGCAGTGGTCACTTCCTTTAGGGGGTTCTCCACCTCAATGTCATGGACTAGTTCACCATCTGAAATTACCAAGGCCAGAATATTCCCTTCCTGGTTAGCCCCATCACTTTCTTTGTGAGGAAACTGTTCTGGAAGGCCTCAAGGAGGACCTGCTCTCTGACACTTGAGGTGGCTGGGGTGTTCTAATCCACTCCCAGCAGATTGAAGTCCCCTACCACCATTGTCTTGCCCTTAATGCTAAGCCTTTTAATCTGTTCCTCCAGTTCCCTGTCCATCTCCATGCTTTGGGAGGGTGGCCTATACACCACCCTGAATCTCACCTTCTTACCCTTTGAGTTCTGTAGATGAATCCATAAGGCTTCAGTTTGTCCTTCTCACCTTCCTCCCTGTTGCACAATATCCTCTCTGTAACACAGATAACTACCCATCCCCCTTTCTCATGGTCCCTGTCTCTGTGGTACAGTCTGTACCCAGGGCTCACTAGATCCCAGTCCTGATACTGAGTGGTCAGCCCATGTTTCAGTTATGGCAGCTATATCCACCTCCCCTTCCACCATCAAAGCCTATAGTTCTTCTGTCTTATTGCTAAGGTTTCTTGCATTCAATGATGCCACCATCCACTGTGAATTCTTCCCCAACTTGCCTATACCCTTTCCCCTAACCTCCCCTCCTTTTGCCTTTTGCTTCCTCTCTTTCTGCATATCTATGGGAGAAGACTGGTGGTTTCTCTTGCCTTGTGGCACTGTTTCCTACCTACCTCCTTTCCCCCCCAGCCCCACCAAGTTTAAATTATACTTTTCTGCAATGAACTCCCCACGCTTTTTCTTTAGGAATCCTGAGACTTCCCTGCTCAGGTGCAGCCTAGCCAGTGCATACAGGTTTTTGTTCTCCCATGTGCTACCCCATCCCCCCAATCAGTCCATATCTCATGTCTTCACACCATATCCTCAGCCATTTATTGAACTCTGAGATTCTTAGTTTCCTGGCCTGTTTTCCCTTGGTACTGGGAGAGTCTCAGAGAATGCAATTGTCCTCCCCTCTCTACTGCACAACCTTCTTACATCCTTGACTCTCTTCTGCACCTCCTCTAACCTATCTCCTTCCAAATCATTAGTACCCAGATGTACCATGATATGAGGTTCCCAGCTAGCCTCCCCACACACCTCTTAACATGATGCCCCACTTTTCCTGCTGTCATGCCCAGCATACACTCCACCCATTTGTGGCTCTTCCTGGCTCCTCTGCCCCCTCCCCATCTTACACCTTTTAATTTTGAACACCCCAAGATGACAAATCTTTCCTCTTTATCCTGCTCACCTCCCTGGTGCAACCCATTCCTCCACACACATTCTTGGTCTCCTACCCCTGATTCCATCCCTGAGGGCCCCTCTCCCAATGGTATAGCTACTGATACTCCTAGCAAGCCATGGCATACTAAGTTTAGTATCAGGGGTAACAAACAAGCAGGCCAGCATTGCTCTACCCTCTCTAGTCCATCACATTTAAATTTCTCTGTTTGGCTTTGCAGGCTTTTTCTTTTCTCTTTCAGCTTTATTTTGGGGGGTGTGGTAGAGTGGACCATGGACATTGAAGCTGAAGGTCTCAATTAGGCCTGCATGGTTCGCCTGCATAGTGATTGCCTGTGGCATCTGGTAGGAGGTGTGGCAAGTCTGGGGCAGTGAGTTTAAATGCCCCAGAAAAGTTAGAAGCCATACTATTAGTTCAGTTGCACTGGGAGCGAGCAAAGCAGTAGAAGAACTGAGGACTCAGAGCCAGTTAAAAGAATGAAGACTTCATGTGGAGTGGCAAGTGGAGCAAATCTGCATACTTGTAGGGGAGAGAGAAGAAATTTCTGGTGTGGTCTTGGACTCATGGTGTAGTCAGTGGTGTTTGCGAGCAGGCAGTGAGCACCACACTAGCAGCACAGACAGATAGCAGGTCACGTGTGGAAATCATCTGATCGGCACCAGGAACCTTGGACTCGAGTTGTGGGGGGGAGCGGTAGCAGTGTGGCAGGTTGGTGTACAAATCTGAAAGGCCTGGCTACACCCCTGCCCTCTGCCCCATTTGATCCCTGTTGTACCCTTGCCCTAGACCTCCCTTGCTACCCCCTGCTGCTACCCGTCTTAGCTGTGTCCTTGTCTCTACCATTCCTAACATTCTCTACCTGCATCCTCCCTTCCTGAGTCAGACCCCCTTTGCTCTGTATCAGTCCTCTCCCTACCTCTGGCGCTAGTGCCTCCCCTGATCTTTTCCCTTCCCCTACAATTGACCCTCTCTTCTCCATCTTAGTACTCCTGTCCTGACTGGCTGCCCCACCAGCTTTCTGTACCTTCCCCCTGTCTCCCCACACTTTCCCGAGTCTTTTGGCCCCCTCTTCTGCCATCCCCCCCTCCACTACCCCTGGTACCCTCTCCTGAGTTGACCCAGTGTCTAGCCTCAATACTAGCTCCCCTTCCAATGCTACTGTCCCGTTCCCCTGCTATCCCTGTGACTGACCCTCCCCCTTCATACTGCTCCAGGCTTGCTAGCACTGATAACCTGTTCTTATCCTCCCTCCCTTTATCCTGAGCTTCCCCATCCCCCCACCGCAATATCAAACCATGCTCTGCTCCCTTTCCCTTAGCTTGACCTCACTCAAACCTTCGGCCTCATGTCTCAACTGCTCCTTAGTAGTAGTATGATCTGCTCTTTGAATCATCTCACCTTGCAATCCCCCTTGTTTGCCTTTTATGTCTACTGTATAGGTCCTTCTGTCCCTTGGCCCCTGCTGTCCCCCCCCACTCTTCCCTTCTCACTTACTCAGCTCCCTTCTCAGCCTGTCAACCTCCTCCCTAAGTTGCTCCATCTGTCTACACACCATGCAACCCCTGCCCTCCAAGTAATCTCCAAGAAGATGGCCGTCCCACACCCATTGCAGCTTATCACCCATCCTGTTTCTCCTTTTGGCCTGTCACTGCCCATTCCCCACCCCCTTGCCTTTCTCCGTCCTTCAGGTCTCTCCATTTTTCTTATCCTCCCACACTGGTCTAGGCACACATTTGGAACCCCCTCATCAGCTCACAGTTGCTTCCCTTCAATATCTTATGCCACCACCTGACTCCTGGAATTTTGTATACCCTGCCTGTAGCTTGCTGTTCACCCTGCAGATGCCCTGCAGATGCCACACTCCTGCGTTGTGGCACTCAAGATTTTGGGTACTCAAGCTTTGGGGTCGCTTGGTCCCCTGGAAAATATAACATGACCCCGGCCTTCCAATAGGCCCGTCTGGCTCATGTACCTCCTGCTTCCCTACTGTCCCTCCTTCTCCGGCTCATCTCCCTCCCTCCTTCCAGAGTCCCGTTTTACCCAACACTGTCCTTCAGAGCATCAGTTCTGCTCCCGGTCCCTAATGGGTCCACAAAACAGCACAAAGAATGCCATAAAAAGTATTCAAAATGTACCTCCCTCTCTCCCCCTCCAGTCCTTTATGATTGGCTGCACCTCTTGGCTGCCACAGCCAAGTATGGGATGAATGCCAGTTTGCACTTTTCTGTACAAAAACATTTTGTCTACTTGCTGTTCACTGCAGCATAGTAGATTGTATTGGACAGTTTCTGTTGACTTGCAAGCTGATATTTTCTATATCTACAAATCCCAGAATCATCTGCAACTGACATCAGAGGACGGCTGCAGCAATAGGAGACACTCAATAGCTTTCAGTGCATGTTAGAGCTGTTAAAAAAAATGATCAAAGGTTTGCCAGTCCCGTTGTTCTCCTAGGTTCTGTACAGTCCCAAAGAGGACAGGGGGACCAGCAAACAAAAAAAATCAGAGCTTATAAAAACTCTAACGTGCACTGCAGGTTAGTGAGTCTCCCACTGCTGCAACCCTCCTCTGATTCTCTGATGTCAGCTGCAGGGGATTTGGGGATTTCTTGTTAGAGCAGTTGTCCACTTGGAAGTTGGAAGAATCAGCCTCTGGGAAAACAAAACACCCTGCTCCTATACCTCTGCCCAGCTCCATGAGTGTATGATGTACTCCCACTTCTGCACTCCAATCCAAAGCAGTTCAGGTTGTGTGTAGTGGCAGTGTTCTGCAAGAGTGTTGGTTCTTTAGTGGGAAGGCTGCAGATGCCAGTGGGAATAGCATCCACAGCACACATTCACTGCTTGAGGATGTGGTTTATGCATATGTCCATACCCCTGCCATGTGGTGCGGTGTCTGGGGATTGACTGGTCACACAGTATGCACAGTCTGCACATGCGAGTGCACACCAAACAGCAGCATGAAATAGGGGATCACACATGTAGCTCTCAAGTCCAGAAACTACACAAACCAGGGACTGCAGTGGCTATTGCACACCCTCTTATTCCTGGCACAAGTGTGACAGAGCCAAAATATACAGTAAGCAACAAGCATGTGGTATGCATTCACCTTATCAATGTGCATAACACAGCTGTCATGCCGGGGCTGACACAGGGACATGTACACTGTACACAGTACTTTAAACACCGATGCACTAATGATTTCTCACAAACAAATGGTAATAGTCCCCAGTCCCAAACAGTCCATGTTGTCTAGCTGAACCAGGGGATGGCGCATAGCATACTATTTGAATGCATATATTGAGGCACCAGAATTAAGCACAGAATGTTATCATTGTATTACTAGTGAAAGCTGTGGAGCCAAGTTAGAACAACATCCAGCCACAGCACACATACTGTACGTAACGTGTGGAAGTGGCTCATGCACAAGTCCACACTGCCGACCTTCAAAGTGCTGTGTGGGGCATGACTGGACATATTCACAATAGGGACATGTGAATACCAAACCACAGCTTAAGATCATGGTTAACGCATATGGATCTTGAGTCTGTAAACTACATAAAATTGGGGGGGGGGGCTGCAGTAGCAATGGCACAGCCCTTTATTATGTCAAATGCATAACAGATCCACAATGAGGAGTCTATAATGAGCACATGGTGTCCCCACCGTTGCAATGTGCATACACACGGGGACATATAAATTGTACACAATACCTTGAAAACACATGTACACCAGTGATGTCACACATGAATGGCAATAGTCCCACACCTGCAACCCAACAATCCATGTAGTTCAGCTGAACCAGGGCATAACATGCAGCACAACACTGGAGTACACTATGCCAAGGACAACAGAATAAAGGGCAGAAAGTTGTCAATATTTTATTACCCTTTTCCAATAATGCCTTGTCACACACTTCATTGCAGTGTTTGCACTGGACCCCTGGAAGCCTTTTGCCCAAAAAAGTGCTGAGTCCTGTGGTACCCTGAGTATCTACTGTCAGGCATGTAGGAATCATCCTTCCTCTGCTGCTACTATTGCTGTGCTCCAGCCACCATTCCTTCAGACAGACCTCCAAGTAGGTCCTCCTTGTTCATTTTGATGTAGGACCCATTACCATAGTATGGCCATTTAGAATCATATTCCTGAGCCAAGTCCTCAGGATCCTCCTCAGCTAACTAAAAACAATGGAAATCCATTTGGATTAAAGGATACCCAAACAACATTTTGACAACAAACTATTCAAAATCTGACTCCATAGGTGACTAAAGGAAAGGTTGCTGTATTCATTAATGTGAAAACTACATTTATATAATTTACTTAACTGTAGTTCCAGAGCATTTGAAAATTATAAAACCAGCCTTCCAATTTCAAAAAAATGATCTTACCTGCCTCCTAAAATGGCCACCAAATGTGTTATGTGATGACATCGTTGGAGCCAACATCAGAGAGGTATATGGCTCTCTGTAGTGTTAACTTGTTCTTTTTTCCCTTTGTATACAATTGGTTCACCCAAATGGTCAAAACCACATGCATTATTTTGTATAATACACATGTTAGGCTATCGTTCTGTTTATTTTGTTTACTTTAACATGCTGAAAATGTGTTTTAATCCAACCGACTTTCTCTGTGACAAACCTCAGTGCAGTGTGAATCTTGAGTAACCTGGTGGTCTAGTAGTTACAGTGGATCCAAGATGCTACAATGGGGTGCTGGGGTGATGTACATGCTTAGTATGCACTTTTTAACATTTTTATTAAACCATTATATTTTCTGCTATTATTCTTTTCTAGTATGTTTTTGACAGAACCTACAAATGTAATCCATAGTTTGAATGTAAACATTTGTACAATCAATAAATCAGATTTCTTCAACAAAGTGAAATGCAGCACCAGCAGCAAGCAAGTACATTACTATATGGTAGTGGTTGTGGTGGTGAGAGGGGGTGCAGCCACACCCTTCACCACCCCCTAGAGCCACCACTTTTTTGTAGCAAAGTTCTTGTGTAGTCCAATGTTAGACTTCATACTTTCTCAAAAATCAAATATATGCTTGTCTTCTTTTTCTAAAGGAAATAATAATAAGAATCAGCATTCATATAGTGGTTTTCATAACACTGTATCCCAAAGTGCTTTACAATCAATACTAGACTGGTAGTGAAGTGACTGAACGTGTAGTGGCAGCCATTTCACACATTAATATCCACACACAGCCTTGAATAATTGCATGAACTGGTTTTATGAGAAGGGGAATGCTGGCCAGGACAACAGGGTCAGGTGGTGATCAAGATGCTGACAGACCCACATCATATTTCTTACAGTAATCTGCTCATATTTCTCTCCTTCTGTCTTCCCCCTTCCCTGAATACAGCAGTACCTTGCAAGAGTGGCCTTCTCAGTCCCACTCTGAAATTCATTCTTCACTACTCCTCCTCACACCAAAAACTGGTGAGCTCATCACCCTTCTGCACCATGAATGCAAGTAGTACAGTCCCTGTTTTTTTGACATATCAAATATAAACATAACTTTCCAGTAAGTCAGGCTGATATCAGCAGGGAACAAGGGGAATGATGGGCTTTCCTATTCTTAAAAGATCTAGGCTACCTTTGATTAGGTACTATTAAATGATGGGTGTGCACATCACTATGCATGTCATTTAACAGTGCCTAAGCATAGGTGGCTTAGATCTTCTATGGGTAGGAAAGCCTATTTTTCCACTTGTGCCATACTGCTATCAGCCTGGCTTACCAGAAGATCATGTTTATCATTAATATGTAAAAAATAACATGGGAGACTGCACTGTCCACATTCATGATGCGGAAGGGTAGTGAACTCATCAGTTTGTGGTGTGGGGAGCAGATGAGAAGAATGAACGCCAGAGAGGGACTGAACAGGCCATTCCAGCAGGATACAGCTATATTCAGGTTAGTTGAAGACATGAAGGAGGACGTTGAGTAGATCATGGTGAGATCTGAAATGTAGGACTGCCAGTATAGTGATCACCACCTGACTGTGTGTATGAGAGTAGCCAGTGATGATAAATATTCAGACTGGTAGGTCTGCACATAAACTGTTACTTGAATTCAGTGTAGGGAGAGTACCCTTGGGTGGGGTTGGGGGGGATGTTGACGTTTGTTAGGACAGTATTGAGGGAGTTGTGTATAGTTCATTCAAGATTTGGAAAGGTGGCAGACAGTCAACTTGCATTGTGGAGAAGAGCACAGAAAAGTACTGGAGAAGAATTGCTGGGAGCTGGCCTGTGGGGTTCTGCAGATCACAGGTAAAGGAGTAGATTGACACTGAAAGCTGGGTGGATTCGCTCAAGGCATTAGTATGCCTCTCCTGCCAATAATATTGTTATCCATTGTAAGTGCAGCCCTTATGAGGGTGTGAACAGCAGTTTTTCTGGTGAGTCATGATGCTTATTGCTTGGCCCTCCAGGAAGACCTAGTTGTTGGTTAATGAGGTGGGAAAAACACAATAGGGGAACTGTACATACTGCCTTCACTGTGCAGAAGGGTGGTGATTCACTCAATGTTTACTGTGGGAGCAGAAGTCAAACACTGAGAATGTGGACTGGAGAGTGATTTGGGAGGCATTTTTTAACAGTGCCAGCTGATGATGCATATCGGTATAGATGTGCACAACTCTCTGAGGTACAAGATTACAATCTGAGGTGTGATAATTCTCTTCATGAGACCGCAATCACATATGCTGCCCCAGGCAGTACTAAGGACAGGGTATGGATGGTGAGGTGTTCAACAGGAGGCAGGCTAGGTGCAGGGGCTTGACATGGAAAAAGAAAGCCTTATTTGTGGATTATCGAGAAAGCATGAGCTTTGGAACTGAACCAGACCAGTACTTTGCTGTGTGACCCTGAACAAGTCACTAAATTTCCTTGTGTGCCCAGGCCACACCTGTAAACAAGCTTTCAGTTTAGTGTGTCTCTCCTTGTTAACAAAAAACAAAATTCAGTGCATCACATAACCACTAGATCATCAGGTATTTGAAGTGTTGTACTGTACTGCAGTTTGCCAGAGAAAAAGACAGCTGAATTGCAAAACATTTTCCGGAAGTTAAAGTAAACAAAATGAACAAAATCTTAGCCTAACGTGTACTGATCAAAATAATCCATGAGTCAATACATGGTGTTGATCATTCTGGTACAACTATTCAAAACAAAGAGGGAAAGAAGGACTAGTTAGCACTATAGGAATCTATATTGGTCTCTGGCTCTGGCTCTGATGATGTCTTCATGACTCATCACTTAACATACTTGGCAGACATTTTTGGGAGAAACCAAGGCTGTTTTTTGAAAGTGAAAGGCTGATGTTTACATTTTTCAAAAGCTATGAAACTGCATTTATGTTATTTACAGAAATGCAGTTTTAGCATAAATGTAAACAGCATCCTTTACTTTACCTCAATATGAAGCCAGATTTTGGAGTTTGTAGTTTTAAAAAACTGCTTGTTTAGGTACCTTTAATACACACAGATACATCAGACTTGACATTTATCATCTGATGCAATACAAATTGTACATAACGTGTGTCATACCCCTGTCAGGTTGCATAAATGAGGATTACTAGAATCCCCCTATGTACTAGCTATGAGAACACAGAAGGCAAACTTCTGCACATCCTATGGGACTGCTGTAAAGCCCAGCCAGTCTGGCAGGCAGTGAAAATCATACTTGATCAATTGTTAGAGCTGGAAGGCACCTTTACAAGAGACAGATGCATCTTAGGCCTGGGTATTCAGGCACTAACAAGTAACAGGTGAAACCATTTTACAATAATCACTCTGATAATTAAAAAACTAATCCTTAGACATTGGCTGGATAAGGAGAGCACCACAATGCTGGAATAGCATCAGGAAATATTATAAATCCTCAGGCTGGAGAAAATGCTGGCCTCCACGAGGCACAGACGTACAGCCTTTTGAAACAGATGGGATGCTTTGGATGCATTATTAACTACTATAGATTGTACTGCACCATTGTAACCGAGCTAAGAAAGGTGTATAATTCTGTACTGCCTGTGAACTGATCTGAACTTGTAGGAGCATCTGTAGAGGGGATGAGGGTAGTGGGTAAATGCAGAACTGTACGTCTGTTAGCTGTGTTCATTGTAAGATGAAAAACAAATAAAATACATTTGCTTAAAGAAAGGCTCCCTTTCATTTTCTTCGCTTCTTGCCCTCTCATACTGAAGCAGTAGGGCCCAGCATGTCTGACTGTCTCTTTCAAAGACCTAGGAAAGTGGTCCTCTGTCCACTACCAGAATATACAACAATCCAACTTGCATATAAATATATGTACTTACTCAACAAGGGTTGAACACCTTCCAGTAGACCCCCCACCACATGTCCTGGTACTTATTACCCACACTGGAGAGAGTATTTGGGATGTAGAAGGTAGGTGGAATGGGTCTGGGCTTCAGGCATGTATGCTTTTTGTCTCCTACTGGTCCGGATGTTTGTGGCACTATAAAAAGGGTATATTATTTCTTGTGTGACAGTATGTCCCTCCCCCCATGCATGGGGCTTGTGCATCTGCTATGGCCTGTTTTTAAATTGCTAGCCAGGACAAGGATGCCTGTTGATGCACAGTAAAGGCTAGTCACTGTGAACTGTGTGCTTGTGGTTGGATATCCATGCCATGACATAACACTGTGAAATTATGGTTATGTGCAGCACTATACTCAGATATGTGTCACATTGAATGTTTTCCTTACAGAGCTGGTGAACAGATGCTGGCAACAACATGCATATCTGTGAGTGTGTGTGTGTGTGTGTGTGTGTGTGTGTGTGTGTGTGTGTGTGTGTGTGTGTGTGTGCTGTAGCTCTAGAAGTGCTCCAGCAACACTTACCAAGCTGTAGTGTCTCTGCCATTAAAGATTTGACATGGCCACTACTGATGAAATATGCACCCTACTAGGACCATGACTATAGACCAGAAAAGAGGAAGCCACACACTCAATGTTACAACACAGGTGCTGATTGCCTTGGCATTCTATGCAACAGGCTTCTTCCACAGGATAAGAGGGATGTGGCTGGTATGAGTCAGCCTTCTGTGTACAGGTGTCTGGAGCAGATCAGTACAACCTTCCAGGAGCATGTGTGAGAATACATGCACCTTTCTGCAGTTGAGGCAGACATGGAGACCTTGAAAGAGGCATTTATATGCTTTAGTAGGCATGCAAAATGTAGTGGGGGCCATAGACTATATATGTGACCATAGTAGCCCATCCTAGGAGGTTAAAGTCTACCACATCTGCCAGTTGTTAACGGGGAGAGGGTGTTTGGGAGACAGAAGACTAGTGTCCAGGACAGTGGAAAGGAAGCACACCTTGTGTGCTGCCAGGGCTGTTCACATGGTATAGACATGCATGTGGTGGGATGCCTCAGGACTAATGATTACACATGTGTGCCACCTACCCTGTGTTGGCCCATGTTGGAATCTGAAACCTGGAACAGTCCCACTTTATGTTAAGACTGCATGCACTAGTACTAGAACAGAGGTAACTGATCGATGAGTTCATGTCCAGTATTGGTCCTGTGTGCTGGCAAGTATTCAGCAGAGCTTTGCCTTTTTCACACAGGTAACTGTGGATGCTCCCTACAATCCAACCTCTTGCTCTAACACTTACAGATCAGATATTGTGTGAGCCAGTGGCAAAAACAGCAGCAGCAAATAGTCACAAGATCACCAGAGTTGACTGTGTAAAGGTGGGCCAGAGGCCTTCCATTTCTTTCTAACATGGTAAATTACCAGGGAAGGAGGAAGCACACTTGGTGCACTGCAAGGACTGGATGCTGTTCTCAGTCCTACTTGCAGAGGGGTATATCTGCAGATATGAGCTGGTCAGTGCATTAGAGATACATACTGTCAATCTGGAATTGCAGCTGTCCACAGTAAAGGGATATAAGTTGGAGGATGACCAGCTGTGTGGGACTTTGAGTGGGGCAAGTGGAAGTTTAGTATCCAGGACACTGGAAAGGAAGCACACCGTGTGTACTGTCTCTTTTGTGCAATGTACACTGTCCTGCATATGCAGAGCAGGGTATTACATCTGTGGTCACTTAGGGTGGCCAGTGCTCAGATTAAGTACATTGCCAGGCATGAGTGGCAGTTGGAGGCATCACATGACCACAAGGAGGTGAGTGGGAATCTAAGGAGGATGGGCAGAGATGGGCATAGAATAGAAGTCTAGGCGTATGGGTACTAGACCAGCGTGGATGGTTTACTGGGACAGATAGAATAGGGAAGAGGATATCAAAAACTGAATATCAGTGGTACAGATGGAAAGAGCTTCTGAGGGAGGAGGTGAGGGTAGAAGGTATAGTTATAAGGCAGCAGCATCACCCTGAGTGAACACCTGCAACTGGCAGCATCTGGGTGGTCAGTTTCAATGTAAGAGAGAGGGTTTTCTTTTTCCTTTTTATTTATTGAGAATATTGGAATTACAAACCTTTGAGTCAAAGACTCATTTACAAAGGCTCCACGTTGAGAGTTAACAAGGTGATTACACTGCAATTTATAAAAAGTGATTACAGTAATGGATTACAACAGGAGAGAAAAAACATTGCAAGATACAGAATAAGTACAGGTATAGAGGCATTATAGTGGGCAGACATACAGCTACAATATAAAACAAACAAGAATCTTGGATAGTAAAAGATAAGAGAGTAAATAAATAAATAAATAACAGGGAGGACATAGAGAGCAGGTGAGGAGGGCTAATTTTAAATCGGAGAGGCAGTCCATGGGACCTTGTCACAACAATCAGGGAGGGAGCCAAAACTAACAGGGGGTGGGGTGTCAGGGGAGACTAAAGCAGGGCTATGTGGAGGGAGGGACTAGGAGAACTGTGATAAGTAAAGGAAGGGGGAGTGAAAGGATAAGGGGCAAGCAGAGTGGTCAGAATGAAAGAGAAAAAGGGGGAGTAGAGGGTAGAGGGGCAGAGTATGGCAGTGGAAAAAGAAATATCAGTGGGAGTAAAGTTAGGGAAGTTTCCAGAGGTACAAAGTGCTGAGACAGGGATAACAATGCTAGGGGTATGTTTGTCCCACTGAGGGGCCTTCTGGAGCAAGAGTCACCTGTATGCCAAGATGGGCTGTACTTGTGCCAGAAGTGGAGGTTGACAAGCCAATGCAGCCTTAAGCCTGGCTCGAGTATAGTGTCTGGCTGAGCATTTTTGTCAGTCTGAGAAGTGAGTACCATGGTGGGAACCTTCAGCTTCTCTCATGCAACTCATGAGAGACACTGTTGGTATAATGAAGAACAATCTGAAGCAACCCTGGTTCTGCTCATGTTTTGGCTTGTAGAGTCAAGCCAGACTCTTTAAAAACTCCTGGCTTGCTACCTCTAGCCAGGAGGGAGTGGGAGTACTGGCCAAACTAATAGGCAGGGTACTCAGGGATTTACACTACAGGATAGTGTGAAGAGGACATGTACATGCTGAAACAGCTTGCAATACCTCAGAGTGGAAAAGGACCAGTCTGGAAATATTTTAATGGCCTGATTGTAGATGCTGACAGAATAATGGGCTCTCACTCAGTTCAGGATTATGACTCGTACTTCTGGACCAGCTGTAACTAACAGAATTGTATGGCAGGTGTCCAATTCTCTTACACCCTCCTGAAGTTGACTCTGTAAGTCCTTTTTAGAGCTTTAGGATCAAGTCCCACTTCTTCAGGCATCACAAATTGAAGCCAGCACTGCAGGAATGCCAGTAGATTATCTTACCTCTGTGCTTTCTGTTAGCCCCGCCGCCAGTCAGATGTTCATGGCCCTGTTAGTATTTTCTGGAGTCTCCATGAGTTCCCTAAGGTGATTTGCTTCAGAGGACATTTTAGCAGAGGCAGCCTGTGTTCTTTTCAAACTCTCATCTGCTTCAGTTACTGTCATCATGGCTTCTTAAATTTTTTACTAGCATGAGCACTTAGTTTTTCATGCACTTTTTCTGTTTTGCAGTCCATTAACCACACTGCTTGCAGGATCATGTCCCATTGTAGAGGACCCCGCCCCCATGCCTCCCGGTACTGTTCCTGCTGGGCTGGATGCTGCTGCTGTGAATATTTTTGTCCCAATCATCAGGTTTGGTTTTTGAAAGCCCACCATTAAATTTTGTATCTGATGACTCGTTGGAGGCTGAGCTGTCAGTCTGTATCAAAGAAAACTGAGTAGATTGTCTTCAAACAACAAAAATACTACTTTTTTGGAGCTCCTCGTAGAGCTGATCTAAAACGTGACCTGTCATGAGCATGACTCTCTAGTGCCCCCTACTTTTAAGGGTTACTGTTAATTTTCAGCAAAACACTAGCCTTAATAAGGAAGTTACTATTATAGATTTCAAAATGATAGTAGGTCAGTAGTTTACAACCTTTAGATAACAATGGGAGCAGCAAATTGGAGTCTACATTATGAGTTTTTTTTATTCTTTGATATCCATTTTGAAGCATTTTGTTTCTTATCCAAGGCAAGATCCTGTTACATGGCTTGCTCTTTCTTGCATTACTGTAATTTACAGCTTCAGAGACAGAGGTTTGAGTGTAGGAAAAATAAAAAGATAACCTAATCCTAAGTTATTGCGCATTTTATGTATATTGGCTGGCCAAGGAGAAGAGAAAGAAGTATCCAGTTTGGCAGATTGTTTTTTCAATTTCACGTTCTTTGGTAAAGGGAAGTGTTCCGAAGCACATCAGAGCATGTTTTTAACCACCTAGATACATAGATACATAGATACAGACCTCTTTGTAATACTTAAGGTACCCTAGATGTTGCAAGTCCCCCACCTCAATAAATGTTGGCATTTTTTCACTGAACTTTGAGAGCCTGCAACTTTATTTGAGGTTGGTGAGTGCTAGATTGTATGCTTTTATGGTATTTTCTTATCCTTAGCATCACCTATGATCCTATTTTGTGTTTTTTTTTCAGTAAGTGTTGCCTGAAGGTATTTGTTTCATGTACTAAAACAAAGTATAACTTATTTACCCATTAAGGAAGGAGGACTAGTATAATTAACCCCATTACTTTTTTGAAGTGTGTAAGGGAGGAAGGGGGGGAGGAGGGTAGTACTGAGTCACTTTGGATGCAAATCCAGGATTCCAAGAATAGGATTCTTAGAATGGGAGTGGTGTACAGGCCACCATCTCAGACGGAGGAGTTAGACAGGGAACTAGCGGGACAGAGCAGGAGGACCTGCGAGAAGGGTAGTGTGGTGATTGTGGGGGACTTCAACATGCCAGGAGTGGACTGGAGCACCCCAACAGCCAGGAACAGAAAGGAGCAGGTACTGCTGGATGCCTTCCAGGACAGCTTCCTGCTGCAAATGGTCAGTGAACCATCCAGGTTAGGAAATACCCTTGACCTTGTGCTGGCAAATGGGGACTTTGTGAGAGAACTTACAGAGGAGGAACCACTGTTAGGGAGTGACCACCACTCAGTATGGCTCACATTAGATATGGGCAAGGAAGGAGTGGAATCTGGCACAATAGTGCTGGACTTCAGGAGGTCTGACTTTGGGAGGATGGGGGAAGTGGTAAAAGGGTACCTGGCCAGAATTCAATCTATTATGGATACTAACCAGAGGTGGGAGCTCATAAAGCTGGGGATAGTGGAGGCAACCAAAACCTGCTGCAAAGCCCAGAGCAAGAAGGCTAGGGCTAAGAAACCGATCTGGTTGAGCAAGGAAGTCATATAAAAGGTAAGGAGGAAAAGAGCTGCATTTAGGAAGTACAAGAAAACAAGGAAGGGGGAGGAGAGGGAGGAGTACTTTACAGAATCGAAGGAGGTGACAAGGGCAGTAAGGGGAGCCAAAGCATCTACAGAACTCAGGCTGGCACAAGGCATTAAGAAGGGGGAGAAGGACTTCTTTAAGTACATCAGGGAGAAAAAGAGCTGTAAGGACCACATAGTAAGGATTAGGAAGGAGGGGGTTGGGTGGAAGCACGATGCGATAAGGCGGAAGCACTAAATAAGTACTTCTGCTCAGTATTTACTAAAGAGAAGAGCGGGGTGACACCCAAGGTGGGAGAAATGACAGAAGCGGGGGGGGAGTGGTGACAGATGGGGAAATCATGGAGGGCAGAGTTCAAGAGGGTTTGAAGACACTGAGGGTGGAAAAGGCACCAGGTCCAGATGGCATCCACCCCAGGGTACTGAAGGAGCTGGCAGAGGTCCTTGTAGGACCTTTGGCAGACCTATTTAATGCCTCACTACATTTGGGGTGTATACCTCAGGACTGGAGGATGGCTCATGTGGTGCCTCTCCACAAGAGTGGCCCCAAGGATGAACCGGGAAACTACAGACCAGTGAGCCTCACATCCATCATGGGTAAGCTAATGGAGACTATCCTAAAGGAGAGGCTGGTGGCCCTCCTAGAGGCCAAATGACTACAGGACAGCAGACAGCATGGCTTCATACATGGCAGATCCTGCCAAACCAACCTGGTTGAGTTCTATGACTGGATAACTAGGCAACTGGACAGGGGCCATGCAGTGGATGTCCTGTATCTGGACTTCAGTAAGGCATTCGACTCAGTGACACATGGAAGGCTGGGAAGGCTGGGAAGGAAGTTAGTAGGCACAGGGGTGGGTGCAAAGCTGGTGAGATGGGTAGGAAACTGGCTGCAGGGAAGGCAACAGAGAGTGGTGGTGGATGGGGAGCTCTCACACCCAAGGGCAGTGATGAATGGTGTTCCATAGGGATCAGTGTTGGAACCAATGCTGTTTGGGATATTCATTGCAGACACATCATGGGACATCAAGAGCAAGATCAGTCTGTTTGCTGATGATACCAAGGTAGGTGTGGTGGTGGATGACCTAGGGGGATGGCAGGCATTGCAGGATGATCTGGCAAAGTTTGAAACCTGGTAAGACACCTGGCAACAGGGCTTTAATGCCAAAAAGTGCAAGGTGCTGCATTTTGGGATGAAGAACCCAAGGTGGAGTTACCAGCTGGGGGGAGTGCAGCTTGCCCAGACAGAAGAGGAGAAGGATCTGGGTATGCTCATTACAGGGTCAATGAACAACTCTGCACAATGTAGGAAGGCAGCTGCAAAGGCCAACAAAATGCTGGGTTGTATTGCAAAGGGTATATCCTCGAGGAGGGAGGAGGTGATTCTGCCACTGTATAGGTCATTAGTTAGACCACACCTGGAGTACTGCGTGCAGTACTGGCATCCATATCTGAAGAGGGACATTAAGTTATTGGAGGGGGTGCATCGCAGAGCGACAAAGATGATCAAGGGGCTGGGGGACATCATACGAGAGGAGGTTGAAGGAGTTGAACACGTACTTACTGGAGGAGAGAAGAGACAGGGGTGACATGATTGAAACCTTTAAATACATGAAAGGAATAAACAGGTTGGGTACAGAGGGGCTGTTCAAAGTAAGGGAGGGAAGGGCCATCAGGGGCCATGATATGAGACTGGAGCGAGAAAGGTTCAGGAGGGAGATGAGGAGACACTTTTTTACAGAGAGGGTGGTGGCTGGGTAGAATGCGTTACCTGCTGAAGTGGTATGCAGTAGAACAGTGAACTGCTTCAAAAGAGGATGGGACAGTACAAGGGGGAGGGTTAATGAAGGGGAAGGGTGGAAGAGAGGGGCAGCTGCAGAATAAGGGGTGCTAGCTGCACATTCGAGCAGACTTGATAGACCTCTAGGCCTTTATCTGCTGGCAAATTTCGTATGTTCGTATGTTCTACAGCATCTTCTTTTCCAGTAACTTAGATCCATTCTTAGAAACACTCCCAAGGTACGATGTGACTGTTTTTTCAAATTGTTTGGCCCTATTTTAAATAGCAGGGAACTAAGGAAACTCTGGTTACCAAAGACAGGGAGTGAAGGGTGACTCCAACCTGAATATATGAAATCAGCCATAACAAAATTTTAAAAACCGGGGATCTCTCCCAATCATTTATGAGAATTTACCAGGAAAATTTGCATTTGTTCATTCTGGGCTCAGTTTTTTCAGCCAGACCCTATTTTTGAAAGGTGTCCACCATATCAACGTGAAGATACACCTTGACTATATTGATTGTTAAAATAATACCCAGTTGAATGTAAGATGTTTTATGGCTTAGCTGGCATGGTTGATTAGGAACCACTGCAAACATGAGAGCATTGAGGACAGAGATTGTCTAAAGCAGGCTTGAATGTGGACCAGGCCTTATAGGGTCTTAGATCTGGCAAAAAAAAAACTGAGGGAGGCAGATCTGAGGGGACCTCATAGGGTCTCAAAGCAGGGCCTTTACTTCATGTTTGTTTCTCCTTACCATGACTTCAACAGGGAAGTATGACTCTTAGTTTCTTTGTCCCTCTGTTTTCTATAGTATCTTCATATTTTGGGCCTGTGTTTTGACTTATTATCTTCATATTTTGGGCCTATGTTTTTACTTATTATTGAATAATTAGATGATAATAAAAGGCAAAGTCCACACTATGAAAGACAAAAGGACTTCCACCATAGTAGTGCATGTATCTTTTGAAAATTATGACCCTCAGAGACCTGGCAGTTTTTTCTACGCACTTTATAAACTGGTCTGAAGAAGGGGTATGAGAAAGTTTCTGAAACCCAAAGGTTCCCTATTTGAAGAATGCCCCTTTATTAAAAATGTTTGGGTTAATGTAGTGCACAGTGAGGGGAAAGTACAATTATGTAAGAGCTTACCATAATAGTAGATCTTTGAGAGGAGCTCTTGCAGCAGACAATAGCCATAAGTACTGAGCTGCCAGGTGCTAGAACCTCATGGAAAACTTCCAGCAAGCAGTATATAGATGTTGGCACACCAACGTCCAACCTATGGTATAAAAGGGGGAGTCTACCTGCCCATCCCCAGTTCTCCCAGCGGGGACCCTAGAGTGTACAGAAATTGGAGACCCAAGGAGGTTCCTCTTAAATGAGGAAAGCAGAAAAGATGCGATGTAGAAATAGCAATCGTGGGAAGAAGGGAGGCAATGCAACGGCTGCTGCAAGAGCTACTCTTGAAGATCTGCTGTTAAGGTAACTTCTTACAGAACTGTGCTATCTTACTTTGAGGGGGCTCTTGCAGTAGGCGAGAACCATAAGGACTGAATCCCAAGCAATAGAGGAATAGACTAGTCAACTGGGAGAAGTACAACAGCAGTCATAGGGAACTTTATGACAGGAGGCCCTGGAGGACTGCAAGTCCAGAAGCATCTCTACACTTAGAGGCAATGTCCAAACTGTAATGCCTAAAGAAAGTATGGACAGAATGGACAGAACTCCAAGTGGCAGCTGTGCAAATGTCTGCTGCAGACACATTTCTGAAGGAGGCAGTCGAGGCAACCATACTGCTGGTAGCATGACCTTTGATCTGGCCTGGCAAAGGCTTGTCATACTTGTGGTAGCAATAAACAATGCAATTATCTAACCACTTAGATGAACACTATTTGAAAATAGGAACACCTTCTTTCCCGGGGGCAAATGAAACAAACAACTGGCCAGATTTTCTGAAAGAGAGGATGTAGTCCAGATAGAAACGGAGCACCCGGTGAACATACGAACTTGTGAACATACGAATGTGCCAGCAGAAACAGACCATCCGGTATATCTAAGTCTGCTCGAGAGTACAGCTAGCCCCCCTAGTTTGCAACTGCCCCACCCCTTCCCCTTTGTCATCCCACTACCTACCCCACTTTCCCCACCCTCACTCTCCCTTGTTCCCTGTCCCATGCCCTTTTGAAGCTGTTCACAGATTTACATGATACCACCCATTCTGGTAGTGCACTCCATTTTGCTACCACCCTCTCTGTGAAATAGTGTCTCCTCATTTCTCTCCTAAATTTTCCCCCCTCTATTCTTAGTCCATGCCCCCTGGTGTCCCTCCCATTCTATAGCTTAAAGACCATGTCTGCCTCATCCTTATGGATTCCCCTCAGATACCTGAATGTCTCTATTATGTTCCCACCATCCCTTCTATCTTCCAGAGTGTACATATTCAGGTCTCCCAACCTGCTCTCATAGTCTTTCCCTTCCATTCCACATATCATCTTTGTTGCCCTCCTCTGCACCCCCTCCAGTAGCTTGGTATCATGCTTTAGGTATGACTTCCAAAATTGAACACAATGTTCTAAGTGTGACCTTACCAGTGACCTGTAGAGGGGCAAGATAACCTCTCTTTGCCTGAACAAAACCCCTCTCACTATGCACCCCAGCATTTTGTTTGCTTTTGTAGCCACTATCCTACGCTGGGCAGTGTTGTTAATGGTCCCTATTATCATTACACCTAGGTCCTTCTCCTCCTCAGTGATCCCCAGCTTAACCCCCACAGCCAGTATTCTCTCCTTGGGTTCTTTGCCTCAAAGTGCATGACCTTACACTTCTTTGCATTGAACTCCAGCTGCCACCTCTCTGATCACTCCTCTAGCTTGCTTAGGTCCCCCTGCAGCTGCTTCCATCCCTCTCCTCCATCCACCACTGCTCCAATTTTGGTGTCATCGGCGAACAGACATACCTTGCTCACCGCCTCATGTGCAATGTCTGATATGAAGAGCCCAAATAATACTGGCCCCAGAACAAAGCCCTGTGGCACCCCACTCGTCACTGACCTTGGAGTTGAGAGCTCCCTTCTCACCACCACCCATTGCAGCCTCCCACTCAGCCAGCTTGTAATCCAGTTCATCATTTTTGTCCCTACCCCTACACTAGTTAGCTTCCCTCAAACCTCCCATGAGGCACCAAATTGAAGGCCTTGCTGAAGTCCAAGTAAAGAACATGCACTACATGACCCTTATCCTGCTCACCTGTCACCCAGTCATAATACTGTATCAAGGTGGTCTGACAAGACTTACCTGAAACAAACCCATGCTGCCTCATATCCTGGAGGCCATTGTCCTCCAGGTACGACACCAGTCTTTCCTTTAGTATCGTTTCCATGAGTTTGCACACAATGGAGGTGAGATTTATCAGATGATAATTACTCAGTTCATCTCTTGGCCTGCTCTCATGCTATGGTAATACATGTGCCATCCTCCAGTCCAGTGGCACACATCCCGACTCCAGTGAGGTGCTGTACAGATCTGCCAGTGGCTCCACCAACACCTCTGCCATCTCCCTCAGCACCCTGGGGTGGATACCATCTGGCCCTGGTGCCTTGACTACCTTCAGCACCCTAAGTCTCTCTAGACTCAATTCTTTCGTCTGTCACCTCCTCTCCCCCTGTCCCCACCCTCCCAGCCCATGCTGGTAGCGGTGCCCCCTTTTCTTCTGTGAACACTGAGCAAAAGTATTCATTCAGTACTTCTACCTGCTCCTCCCCTTTTCCATTCACTTCCCACCCTTTTCATCCTCACTATAGTCTTCTTGCACTTTCTTTTCTCCATGATGTATCTGAAAAGTCTCCCCCCAATTCCTGCACTAATCTCAGCTCCTCTGGGCCTTGGCTTCTCTCACTTTTCTGGTCACATCCCTGGACCATTTTACAAATTCCTCCCTGTCCACTTCCTTCCCTGTCCTCCGAAACCTCTGAGTGGTGCACCACTCATTTTGCTCTCACCAACTTCACAACCTCGCTGTTCAACCAGCATGGTTTTCTTGCTCTGCTCCTCTTACTATGTGCCTTGTGTAGGCTTCTGTTGCCTCTGTAATCCCCGATTTAATAATATCCCATTTCTGCTCCATATCCTCTCCTGACTTATGCCCTCCAGTTTCCCTTTCAGTACTTCCTGCATCCTCCCAAAGTCCACCCCCCCTAAAGTTTACCACCCAAGTAACTGATTTCTTTGGCTCCCCGCACATCGTGATATTAAACCACACAGTGATCACTGTCAGCTAGTGGGTCCTCTACCTTTATTTCCTTCACTGCCTCCCCATTCAATAATACAAGATCTAAAGTGTTCTTTAGCCTAGTAGGTACAATAACCAACTGTGTCAGGAGACCCTCCTGGATTGCGTGCAGGAGCACTTGCTCTCTAGCACTGGAAGTGACCGGAATGCTCCAGTCAACCCCCGGCAAGTTGAAATCACCCATGATGACCACCTTCCCTTTTCTACATACCTTTTTGATTTTTCACGCTAATTCCCTATCAAGCTCCTCAGACTGGGACAGTGGCCTGTACACTGCCCCAAACTTCAATTTCCTACCCCTTAAGTCTAGGAGCTCAGCTAGATTGCCTCTGTTCTCCTTTCTTCACCCTCTTCCCTTGTGCATTTGATCCCTTCCCTCACATAGACTGCCACCTCACCCCTTCCCCTCCTTACGGTCCTTCTTGTATAATTTGTTATCCCGAGATTGCCAGATCCCAGTCCTGGTGCACAGTTGCCCATGTTTCTGTGACAGCTGCAATAACCACCCTCCACACTGCTAAGAGTGCTTGTAGCTCAGATGATTTGTTTCCTAGGCTTCTTGCATTCAATGAGACCACCCTCCATCATGCTACAATCCCTTCACTGGCCTCCATCTCCTCCCTTCTACTCCCTCCTTTTTTCCTAGAGTATGGAGTAAGGCCTCTTCCTGATTAGAATACTCAGGAAAATAAACAGGCAGGTGGATGGATTGATTCACAGTAAACTCAGACACCACCTTAGGCAAAACCTTAGGACTGGTCTGCAAGGATACCCTGTCTTTTTGGAAAACCAAGTAAGACTCTTTACATATCAGAGCCTGAAGCTCAGAAATCTTCCAAGCCAAAGTAATGACAACATAAAACAACGCTTTACATAGCAGAAAGCATAACTCACAGCTTGTAGCAGGTTCAAAGGGAGGAAGAGTGAGCTTTTAAAAAAATAAACAATAGATCCCCTGGTGGGACTAGGTCCCTAATGGGAGGTTTCAAATGAAGAATTCCCCACAAGATGGTGTGGAACAGGTCCAGTTGGGCAATAGTTTTGTCATCAATGGTTGCATGGTACACAGAGATGGCGAAAAGGTGCGCCTTGATAGAAGAGTAACCCAGCCCAGAGTCTGAAAGGGAGAGGAGGTACTCCAGGATGAGATTTACTGGATAGGTGGAGGGATCCAAATGCCAGGAAGTAGCCCATATGGAGAACTACTTCCACTTCATGGCGTAAATGTCTCTGGTGGAAGGCTTCCCAGTGGCCACTAGAACATCTGCCACCCTAGAGGAAACCCCAAAGCATGTAATGGCTAAGTCTGAAGGAGCCACACATAGAGATGAAGAGACTTGGCATCTGGGTAAATCAGAGCACTCTACACCTGGGTGAGCAGGTCGGAGCAAAGAGGCAGGGGAAATGGAGGTTCCTCTGCTAGTTGTTGTAACAATAGGACCATATATGGCATGACCAGTAGGTAGCTATCAAAATCATCTCCAACCTCTCCGATTGCAGCCTGAGAAGAACTCTCTGCAGGAAAAGACAGGGAGGAAAGGCATACAGAAACCTCCCTGCCCAAGAGAGGGACAATGTGTCTCACCAGAAAACACCAGGCCCTGGATATAGCGAGCAGAAATTGGGCAGCTTTGTGTTGAGCGGGGATGTAAAGAGATCCAACTCATGATGACTCCACTTGTCAAAGAGATCCTCAACTACAGACGATAGGAGCTCCCACTCGTGTGTCTTCAACCTGGACCTGCTTAGGCTGTCAGTCAGGATGTTTTAGATTCCTGGATCATGAACTGCTGTTAGAACCAGGTTGTGTTCTATGGCTCAATGCCAAACTCTCATGGTCTTCCTGCACAGGGGCTATGAAAGAGTCTCCCCTCCTGCTTATTGAGGTAATAAACTACCAACATGTTGTCTGTCTGAATCAGGAGAGGGCCCAGGAGTAGATGAGTCTGAAAGGCCTGAAAAGCAAGAAGGATTGCTAGGATCTCTAGCACGTTGACGTGGAGATCCTGTTCATGCTGAGATGAGGTCCCTTGGATCTGACAGTCTGCTAAGTGGGCACCCCAGCCCAGACTGGACACATCTGTCATAAAAATCTGATGTGGAGATTCTGCTCAGAAGGGAACCCCTCTAAGGAGGTTGGAGGGGTTCAGCCATCAGGAAAATGTTTTCCATACAGGGTTGGATACAAAGATCCTTGTTCCAAATTGTCTGTGCACTGATCCCATTGAACCTGAGGGTCCACTGAGGCACCCCGATGTGCAGGTGGGCTAGAGGAACAGTAACTATAACCACTGCCTTATGCCACAAGAGCCTCAGGAATGACCTGGCCAGGATTTGACTTGATGAAGAAAGCAATTGAGCCTGTGCTCTCAGGCAATCTGCTCAGTCTGGAGGCAGGAAAGTCTTGCCCTGAGCTGAATCTAAGATTGCTCTGATGGATTGCAATCCTTAACTTGCACAGTGGGGGGACTTGGGCAGGTTTAGGGTGATGCCCAGCATCTGAAACAACTTGAAGGTGATATCCATTGTCTGGAGCAGCTGGTCTCTGGTGGGGCCTGTGTGAAGCCCATCTTCCAGGTTGGGTAAGACATAAAGACCTTGCCTCCTGACGGCCTCAGCCACTACTGATAGGCACTTGGTAAAGACTTGAGGTACCAAGGGAAGGGCCCTGAACTGGTAATGGTTCCCTTGGAAACAAA
Organism: Neoceratodus forsteri; assembly: GCA_016271365.2. Classification (NCBI taxonomy): domain Eukaryota; kingdom Metazoa; phylum Chordata; order Ceratodontiformes; family Ceratodontidae; genus Neoceratodus; species Neoceratodus forsteri. The sequence continues at coordinate 1,119,599,154 of CM057458.1, forward strand.
AGCAGAGGAACCTCCGATGGGGTCTGAAAATCTGGATGTGGAGGTAGGCATCTTGCATATCCAGGAAGCAGAGCCAGTATCCTTGATGAAGAAGGGGAAGAAGACCCTGAAGGGCAACCATCCTGAAGCATTTGTACTCTATTTGTACAGTTTCAGGTAGCTGAGACCCAGAACTGGTCTCAAATCACCTGTCTTCTTTGGGACCAGGAAGAAATGGGAATAGAAGCCCTTGCCCCATTGATTTAACTTAACAGGTTCTATGGCCTTTTTGGTTAGAAGAGCCTGGATCTCCTTCTGGATAAGGGCAATATGATCTGGAGGGTAATGGGAGTGCAATGGATGGTTGTCTGGAGGAATCTTCTGAAATTTGAGAGTATGCTCCCTTTCTACAAGCTGAAGCATCTGTTGATCCGAGGTGATTCCATGCCATCTGTCCAGGTAAAGGGAGAAGTGACCTCCCCAAGAAATTTCATACAGGGGAGTTGGGCCGGGCAAGTAGTCATGCTGAAGAACCTGGGATAGGCAGTGTGGCAGGAGAGACCCTAGGGGCTGAAGCTCCTGTCACTTGCAAGGTGGCCTTAGGTTTGAAGGCTCCTCTGGGCTGCTGTACCCAAGACTCCTAATGCTGGTTCCTCTGAAAGGGCTGATACTAGTGGGGCTTTGGCTGGGAGTAGTACAAAGAGTGTACCGACTTTAGGACCTCCCCAAATTCCTGTATGTGGGAGATGATATTTTGAACATCCTCGCCAAAAAGAACCGATCCCCTAAAGGGAACATCAAGGATTCTAACCTGCACATCATGAGCAAATCCAGAAACCATTAGCCAGGAATGTCAGCAAATACAAATGCCAGTGGCTGCCTGTCCCACTACATCTGCGATATCGTAGGATACCTTCAGGACATGATTGCCGACATTTGACCCAGATTTCAACAGTTGGGTCAGCTGAGACTTACTAGGGTCCTCTGGGAGGGTTTGCACCCGTTCCAGGGCTTTGCTCCACAGGTCATTCTGGTATTGAACCATGTGGCTAGGAAATTCAATGACTGAACAGCCAAAGTGACTGAGGTATTTATTTCATTTTGGAGACACCTTTGAGCCTGGGGCTCTTTTACAAAGGTTCCATGTCATGAAACAGAATCAATAACCAAGTAACTACACAGCAAAGAGGAATACAGATTTCAAGAGTTGGGTAAGCTGAGACTTACTAGGGTCCTCTGGGAGGGCGGCACTGAGCAGGTAATACTTAGAGTAAACAAAATAAGAGCCACCAAGTGGTGTTGTCCAGTAGTACGTACAATTGAATTACAAAGCAAATCTTAGTTTGTACAATAACAGCCACCGAAAATGGTGTTGTCTAGTGGTGTGCTGCAAATAATTTGAACAATTGGACTATATACAAGGCATAGACCTTCTTTCCTAAGAAGTCCACCTGTCCAGACTTCCTATCTGGAGGGTGCATACTGAGATGTTTGGGCTTCTTAGTATGGTCATGAGCGGCATTCATGACCACTGAGTCAGCAACTGGATGCTCCCTATAAAATGGCTTATCCCTGGGGGCATGATTAAGTCTGTCTGGCTTTTTAGGTAAGGCCGGATTGGAATATGGGTGATTCCAGGTGCCCCTGTTAATATCTTTGAAAGAGTCAATGAGTTGGAGGGATAACCATAGGCAGAGTGTTTTTCTTATGGAGGAAGGTTGGCAGGCGTCGGCATTCTGAGTCTAGTTCCACCGAGTCCCAGCCCATGAGCGACTGAATGTGCCTCATGATGTTCAGGACAGTTGGATTGTCAACAGGGAATCTGGGGTATCTCTGGGTTCCTCAGGTTTCAGTGGTAACCTAGAATCATCAGAGTCCTCTGAGGAAGAGAAGGAGGAATCCCCGTCAGACGGATCAGAGTTCAGAACCAGTGGCTATGGGCAGTGAGGCTTCTTGCAACGGTCCTCCTTATCACCAGGAAGACTGGGGAGTGGTTTGGCGAACCCGGTCTGGTGAGAGGCAATGTTCCCTAGGAGGTGCAGTAGAAGGCCTCCTCCAGGGATCCTTGTTCTGCAAGAACTTCCACCAAGCCATGAATAAGGTGGTGTAATCCAAAGGAGGTGGGTGGGGCAGCACTGTGCAAGTAAGTATTAGATCTCCCGGTATCGGGCTCTGAGGCTTTGTATGCTCTGGCATCAGCCACTGGGGAACCAGGTGAGCAGGCAATAGTCCTTGTGGTGAAGGGCTGGCTGGATTCAGTCTTGAAGGGCCCAGTGTTGGTTTGGCAGGCTTCGGTTGCAGCTGACCTGAAGGAGGAGCTAACTGGGGCTTAGCCAACAATGGTAAAGGCATCACTGGGGTCGACACCAGGGTGGCCGGTGATGACTGAGGAAAAGGAGGCTCATGCTGGTCAGGCAAAGCAGCCAACACATGTGTATCCTGCATGGGAGAAGTAACTCTCGCCGGAGACGAAGGCATTGATCATGAGGGAGAGGTGAGCACATGCTCTGGGTGTCACTTAGAGATGTTGGCTGTGGAACTCGGGCTCAGTGTAGGCAAGACCAAGACTGGAGGGTCAGTGGGCAGAGACCCACTACCTGAAGAGATGGTCCAGATGCCTGACTGAGAACCTGTTGGGAGTAGGGGGCCTGAGCTTCAGGGGCTTTGGGGCTTGGGACAACATCCAAAGCACAGAAGAGCCTTAATTCAAAATGATGATGAGTGTGGGAGATGAAGACATGGGCAGCCCAGAAGGAGTGAGAGCTGCCAGTGAAGGAGGGACTAACCTCCTCTGAGAGGGAGATCCAGAAGTGGCCACTGACTTGCACATTGATCTGGAGCAGGAAGCTGACTGGGGCCAACCTCTATCCCTGTCCCAGTGCTTGTGCTTACTGCTAAACTTTTTCTCTTTGTGGGAAGAAGAAGTTGACACTCTGGAGGCCAAGGAGGAAGAAGAGCTTTTGCTCTGGAGCTCTTTCCCCATTGTCGCTAACTTCTGCTGCAGAAGGAAAGCCTAGAGGGTCTTCAAGTGGCATCTCTGAGTGGCCTGGTTGAACTCCTGGCAGTGCTGGTAGGTCTCAGTGTCATGGTTACAGCCTAGGCAGGGCAGGCACAAGTAGTAGTCATCCTTAAAGGGGACTGTTTGCTACAGGCACACTTCATTCACCGGTCAGAAGATGTTACTGGAGAAGAAGACATGCAGAAACTCAAAGAAAAAGGTTAAACTATGAAAATAACAAATTGTGATCAAAACATGATAGAAATGGTGGTCAGCAAGAAGCCAGAATATGTGGAAGTCCAATCTGCATGGGTCGACAGCTGGAAAAGAACTGGAGATATGCTGGTGGACCAACCCTTTTATACCATAGATTGGATGTTGGCGTGCCGATGTTGGGAGTGGTCCCCCACTGTTTACTGCTAGCTAGAAGTTTTTTGTGTGGTCCTAGTACCTGGCAGCTCAGTCCTCATGGTTATTGCCTGCTGTAAGAGCCCCCTCAAAATAAGATCCATGGTTCCTCTCTTTGACCTATGAGGAACTGGTCCTTAAATTATGCAGACCAGATTGGTAAAAGCATCCCCTCAGCACTGTAACCATGTGATTTGCAATTATAATTTTGTTTATTTGTCAAACTAGGTGCCAGTTGGTATAGCAACAAAAAATTATGTTTCATACAGAGCTTGAAGCAATAATTAGAGGATCTTTTCTAATTATGTACAAGAAGAAATCTCTATGGCTTGCCATGACCAAAAGTCTGATGTACTGCAGAAACTTGAGTCACATTTTCCCTCAATAAAACAAATTAAATATGCAGCGATTCATATTATGTAATCCTCTATCTGTTTTAGAAATTTCATGATATACCATACTTCAGATTTGTTTTGAAGTTTAGATTTGTTTTCTTTTTTTCTGCTTTTCATTAAAATTGCTTTATGTATACTGTATGTTGTATATTGTGTTTTGTCTGAAAATAATGTGTTTGGCCTTTGCTGCAAAATTCCCCTACTTACATGAGAGCTTGAAATTCCACCGGGACAGTAACCAGAGATGGGCAAAAGTAACCTTGGTTTAATGTTTCATCCACAGAACTCACCTCAGCAGTACAGCACACCCTTCATACAGCACCACAGTGTCAGTTCTGAGTATTACCCGTCATAGCTGGTGTGCAGCTAGAACCTTCCAATGTTCTGGCTCCAGAAGCAAGTGTGCCACCTACTGAGATACTGACACATCTAGGGGTAATCATTTCAAGCATTCTAAAGAACACAAGGCAATGTGACAGGGCAGTGTGGAGGGCAAATAGGATGCTAGGATGCATGGGAAGGGGACTCATCAGCTAGAGAAAACTTTGCCACTATGTAGATCCCTGGTGTGTCCTCACCTGGAATACTTTGTGCAGTTTTGGAGAGTGTATTTGAAAAAGGATAGACGCAGACTGAAGGCAGTCCAGGTGATCCAGGCTTTGCAGGAAAAGCCATACAGTGAGGCTGAAGGATTCAAACAATTATGCACTGGCAGTGAGAAGGGTGAAGGGGGTATAACTGAGGCATACAGATACCTTCATGGGGTAAGTAAGAACTGTTTAAGCTAAGTGGCAATATAAGCACCAATATTATGAAGGTGCTAGGGGACAAATTTAAGAGGGAAATCATTTTTTTTTGCATGAAAAGGGTGGCAGAGGGTTATAATAGGCCACCAGAAGAGGCGGTTTGTGTAAGTTCGGTGGGGAGATTCAGATATAAGTGGAATAAATATATGGACCTGGTAAAGACAGTGTCAAAAGGTGATGAGGCAGGGAGGAGATGGAGTGAAGAGATACTAGGGTCTAGCATTCCACATTAGACAGGTATCACTGGGCAGACACAAGGGCCTACTGGACCTTTTTCTTCTAACATCTATGTTTTCTATTACTTAGGAGAGTAGTCAAGACTTCAAAACCTGAAGGTGCAAGCATCACTTCATGCTACGTAAAGCAGGTTGGTATCCATGGTCGGCTAAATTAAGGCAGGTTTAGTTATAATTTGTTAATTTAAATGAAGCCTGGGCCTTCAGGCTACAGCCTGGCTGCTCCTGTCAAGCACAAATGAGTGCACTGCCCAAAGTCTTTTATATTCAAACAAGCACAGAGTACAGTGTGTGTTTTTGTGTGTGCAAAACTTGTTCAAACATACTGTGCCCCCTACAGCACAGCACACTAACAGGTGCTCAGTCACAAAGGATGACCCCCGCTAGCTCCATAAAGGGATGTGACTATGGCACAACCATAGGCTGCCAAGGAGCAAAGTATTAGGGCATCCCAAATGTGTTTGCACTGTTGCACTAAGGTGCCATATTTGAACCTCTCCACGCAAATGACCATACTTGTCATGCAAGACCCTACAAAGTCATTAGGTTCCCATTGTGGAGCCATTTAAATGTCAGTACAAGCCTTTGATTTTTGGATTAAGTGTAACAGACTTAAAAAAACATGCACACAGGAATGATATTTTCGAAGCATTAATGGACAGGAATGAGTGTGCATGAAGTGCAGTTTTCATGCATCTAGTAAAAAAAATAACTCACCATGCCAGTGCTACTGGTTATTCATGAAAACTGAACACCCTACATATCGACATTACTGTCTTCTTCCTGAGAAATATGGTAAGGTTGGCTCATAGGGTTTTTTAGTTTTACATGCTAAACCTTTTGCATTTCTATGGTGAGTAAATCATACTAGATGCATTTAAAATTGAACTTCATGTACACTCACTCCTGCTTAATAAATCTTTGAAACTACAATCTCTGTGTGTATTTATTTTTATTTTTTTGCTATTTCAATTCAAACAGGGGCATCTTCACAAACATTAGTGCAGGGGCTTTTCGTATTTTCTCTTGGGTTGTGTGGATTATGAGTGCTTTTTAACCCCTACATTCCCATCAGTGTCATCTCTGGCATCCAGTGGCATCCCTCACCTTCCTCCTTTCAAATAAAAGATTCTCCTTTGTGTCTGTTGGTCCCCTCTTGCCTTATCCATCCCTGAAAGTGACAGTCTCTGGTGTCCACTGATCCCCAACACTCATCCTTTCCCCCATAAATGATAGTACCTGGTATCCAGTGATCCCCATATCCATTCCTAATAGATAAATGTCTGTTGTGTCTGGTGGTATCTCCACACACTCTCCAGTCATGTGGCACCCCTCCCTCTTCAATACCCCAACCCCGGCACCAGTACTAGCAGCTGGCACATGCCCATCACTTGCCTCCACGGCTGTCCACTATTTGCCACATGTGAGTACAGGATCAATACAGAAGTAGGTATATCAATATAGGGCGGGGGGGGGGTCTTTTCAAAATCACATGATCAAAGATCAAATCCCAACAGAGTGACCTATGGTGTGTCATTAAAATGATTTGACCTCCCGGTGTCAAATTCTTAGCTTTAAAATGGAACTGAAACTTGGACTTCTCTCTTAACATGATCTTGGAAACTAGGTAGCCCAACAAGGTTAGAAAAATGAATTCCATTTATTTTATGTAGTTGCTCATTCCCTATTATAGCTCTTTCCCAAGGTTCAGCTTAGTAATACTTTTTTTAGTTCCTTTTTTATTGGGACTGTTAACCTTGTATTTCTGCCAGATATTTTGATATCACATCTAAATTAAGAACATCAATGCATAATATATAGAAAGGATTTACATTAGTTCAAGGATTTATTTTTATAAATCAGTTAGTAGAGACAGAACAGTTCATCACGACTGGTGCAGAGCTGACAAAGACATTATGCTAAGATGCTCTTGCTCTGTCTCTGCCTAAAAGTTGTATGAATAGTAGAACCTTGAAATAAAGAGACTTCTTGAAAAAAATACTTTGACTGTTTTTGGTATTTCTAAAATGTTGTTTTCTTATTTACAATTGCTGTAGTGGATTTCAGTGTTCTGTGGTGCCAGACTGACAGCACTGCAGTCTGAAGCCCTCAGTTTATCACATATCAGATACAGTATGGATGGTTGCAATCTGCCCATGTGCCTCAGTGCTGTCATGGAGGGACCACCACATAGGTAAGAGAGGAATTCAGGCTCCATGGCCTTATATTCATTGACCTCACATGTAGGACTGCCCAAAATAGTGCCAATCTAGCTCATTAAGTTGAGTGTGGGCATCCGCTAGCAGAGAACCATACCAAACTGAGAGGCAGTTAGACCACGTTAATACAGCAGTGGCTTGGAAACTTGGAGATTGCAGTTCAAACCTCACAGTAGTCAAATACTCACTGTGTGACCGTGGGTAAGTAATTTAACCTCCCTGTGCTCCAGTCCAACAAGCTGTGGAAATAGGTAGATGCAGGACCCCACTGGAAATTAGATGTTGCATCTCAGCAGGGCTATCCTAGGTTGGTAAACTATAATCAATCAATCAATCAATCAATCAATACACATGGATAGTAATCTTTAGTTTCCAGTGTCATCATAGTAATTTAAGGTTGGAACTGGAAGGGGCTCTAAGTTCATCAAGTCTCCTCCCCCTCCCCTAAGCCTTCATAAGTGGGGACCAACAAGTACTATATGCTGTGCAAACATATGCTAATTTATAAGGATTCTGCACCCAGCCTACTACCCTTTGATTTCTTGGTAAGCAATATTTTACGCAGGCTTCCCTTGAAGACCTGCACTATCTTTATTAATCCCTGACCTTTCTTGGCCACTTGAAGCCTTCACGCAAACATATAAATAGCAGATGTTATGGATGGAGTGTAAAAGGTTTGTAATAGTGGCAGAACATGCAGTGTTCCTACCAACTTCTAACCATGCAGTCGTTTTGCAGACAAAAAAATACTTTGCATATATAATTTATTGATAAGTAGAAAAGGAAAGCTAGCACTGTACATATATATGAAAAAATATTTCAGTCTAGGTTGGTTATGAAAGATCTTATACTGTGGTTTCACAGGGATCTATGCATGATTGAGTAGCATGTGTGTGGATAACAGATGTAAAGGTCATGCACAATTGTGCAATTAAATAGTGCATAAACATGCGGGGCATGCATGGGAAGCATGGCTGTATAGTCCAGATTAATGATCATGCAGATAAGATTTTCAAAGTATTCAATCTAGGCATACTATTGACCTGCCTCTAGATCCCACAATAGAAGGCCATGTGTGCATCTGCATGCACATAGATGGGCATGTATATATCTGCAAGAAACACAGAAACATAGAATTTAATGGTTGATAAGGACTGCTTGGCCCACATAGTCTGCCCATTTCCCTACCTAATTGATAAGCTACAGATCCTAGTTAACCAACAGCTTACTTCTTCTACCCCCCACTAGGACTGCCTTATGTCTGTCCCATGCATTTTTGAATTCACCCACTGTTTTGACTTCACAACCTCCTCAGGAAGACTGTTCCATACATCTACAACCCTCTCCGTGGAAAAATATTTCCTCACATTTACCTCTGAGCCATCCCCCCTCTATCTTCAAATTGTGTACCCTTGTTCTTGCACATCTCTTTTCCTGAAAGATGCTACCCTCTTGGACTTTGTTGATTCCCTTGAGGTACTTGAAAGTTTCTATCATGCCCCCCTTTCCTTGAGGCTATACATATTAAGCTCTTTTAATCTTTCTTTATGTGTCTTCTTGTGCAGACCCTGCACAATTTTTGCTGCCCTCCTCTGGATAGTCTCCACCCTGTCTATGTCTTTGCGGAGATGGGGTCTCCAGAACTGCACACAGTACTCCAGATGTAGTCTCACCAACTCTCTGTACAGAGGGATAACAACTTCCTGGGTGGTAAATCACCCCGTGCCAGACCTAGCCAGTGTGAAAGACATGGTACCAATCACATTCTTCCAGATGACTTGGGACAGACATATTGAAGGTCTGACACAATAGCTGGTACAAGTAAGCATGGTGTTGCTACACTTATAACAGAATACCAAGCAACACACAATCCCTGCAATAGCTGCACTAACAATACCAGTGACCCACAAATTCCAACCAGTGGAGTCTGAAGGGAACAAAGAAGAAGCCATATATAAGGAGTGGCAAAATAGTTGGGCAAAAGCACAAAATAAATGACTATTAGTGGCAAAAGAAGAATGTTATGAAATTGAATTTATTGTGAGTGCCCCCACCATCTCAAAGCCTCAATGTTTTGCCAGCCTATCTACTAGCTGTTTTAGGGGGAGTGGTCCTATTAATTCAAATCTATCTATCTCTCTATCTATCTATCTATCTATATATATATATATATATATATATATATATATATATATATACAATAAGCAGTACAGCTGTATAATGTTGCACCAGTACATTATAGTACACTAAATATCTGCTTCAGCTTCAGAGTGTACCTCTCTTTGTGTCCTTTTAAGACTGTACAAAACATTTCATTGATGGTAAGACATCTCCTCCTAATATTTTGAGTAGCCCCCTTTCAGTCAGTTGGGAAAACTGACTGCTGATTTCCTTCTATAATTTCTTGACCTTATCCCACAGTTTTCTTGGGTCAGTAGCAAGAGCCCCAGAGTTATTTATGGTTAGCAGAGCAAAACCTTTTGCCATAAAGAAAGGCTCGCAGCTATATATACATGTTGGTTTAGAATTTTTATTCCAGCATTAGAACAGGAGGATTTGTTTATTTAATGAAATAATGCACATGGCATTACCTATAATTTTGGCAAACCCAATATGTTAAAGTTTGCTAAAGCTTACTTTTCCTATTGATGTTTGTAAGTAACCATGTAAGTACATTTTATTTATATATAGGTGCTCTTCCTTAGAGGCCTACTTACAAAAAGAGCAGGCGTAGAACATCAACATAATAAACAATTAAAATAAATGAATGTACAGACACACATAGTTTAGTGCAGTAATAAGCTAAGACACAGCTGGGATGTTAATCCAGAGAAAATATCACTCCTTGAATGCTTGAAGAAAAAGATTTGTCTTCAGGCCCCTCATCAAGGCCTCCACCAAGGGGGCCTCTCTGATGACTCTAGGAAGAGAACAGGCCAGCCATCTCAAAGGCCCAGTTTCCCAATGTTTTGAGCCGACATTGGTCCTATTAGCTTGCCTGCCTCTGAGAGGTAGAGAGACTCTGAGGGCACTTGAGGGTCTAGGATATCTGGCAGGTAACCAGGACTGAATCTTGTAGGGCCTTATATATTAGTATCCCAACTTAAAAGGAGATATGCCACTTCATCGGTAGCCCATGCAGTTAATGGAATGCCGGAGATATATTTTGTCATTGTTATTATTCCCTATGTTGATTACTTTCAGTGAAATCATTACCCATTAGTGCCTAAAATAAAACAAAACATGGAAGGAAATATAAGCAAAGAAAATCCAGAAAATAACTGGGGGTGAAAAAGCCATGTCTTTTTTTTATCCTGAGGAAAAAGTATGTTGCTTTAAAGAAACTAAAACAGAGACCAGTTTTGTAAATACAGTACTCTTAGTATGTTGGTCTCAGTCTTCTGTTAAGCATGCTCAAAATTTGATTGATTGATAAAATTGTATTTTCATCCAGGTACAAACTTTAGAAATTATATCCCTGTTTTCAATAAGAATGCCCTGTACGATATAACAATACTACATACAACGGTTTTCACAACATTCAGTATAACAGCAAATACAAAAAAAGGATCAGAGGGCAGAGGAGGAGATGTTATTTCACTGAAAGGGTGGTGGAGCCATGGAATGCATTACCCAGGGAGCTGGTAGTGATGGAGACTGTGGACGGGTTTAAGAGGGGATGGGACAGGTACAGGGGGAGGGTAAATCTGACCAGGCACAATGCAGGTGGAACATCTGGGACTAGGGACAGTATTACCCAAGGGGAGGGGGGACACCAAAATCAGTTCTCAGTGCGGGTGCTGAAAATCGAGCAGATTCGAGAGATCCATTAGGCCTATTCTGCTGGCATTTTAGTATGTTAGTGTGTAAAATTTGTGTAAAATTTGAGGGACGGGATCAAATGCACAAGGAACAAGGGGGAGGAAAGGAGAACAGAGGCAATCTGGCTGCAGTTCCTAGACTCAAGGGATAGGAAGCTGAGGCCACCGTCCCATTCTGAACAGCTTGACAGCAAATTAGTGGGACAAATCAGAAAGGTATGTAGAGGAGGGAAGGTGGTCATTGTGGGAGATTTAGACTCGCCGGGGGTTGACCGGAGCATTGCGGACTGCTCCAGTGCTAGGGAGCAAGTGCTCCTGGACACGATCCAGGAGGGTCTCCCGACACAGTTGGTCAGTGTACCTATGAGGCTAAAGAACACTTTAGATCTTGTATTGTTAAATGGAGAGGCAGTAAGGGAAATAAGGGTGGAGGACCACTAGCCAACAGTGATCACCAAATGGTGTGGTTTAATATCATGATGTGCAGGGAGCCAGAGAAGTCAGTAACCTGGGTCATAAACTTCAGGGGGGTGGACTTTGGCAGGATGCAGGAAGTACTGAAAGGGAAACTGGAGAGCATAAGATAGGAGATGGACGTGGAGCAGAAATGGGATGTTATTAAATGGGGGATTACAGAGGCAATGGAAGCCTGTACCAAGACACAGAGTAAAAGGAGCAGAGCAAGGAAACCATGCTGGCTGAACAGTGAGGTAGTGGATGTGGTGAGGGCAAAATCAGAGGTGCACCAGAGGTATAGCAAGACAGGGAAAGAAGTGGACAGGGAGGAGTATGCAAGGTGGTCCAGGGAGGTGATCAGAAATGTGAGAGAAGCCAAGGCCCAGAGGGAGCTGAGATCAGTGCAGGGAATTAAGGGGGTGGGACAGAAAGACTTTTTCAGATACATCAGGTAGAAAAGGAAGTGCAAGGAGACAACAGTGAGGATAAAAAGGGTGGGGAGTGGACGGAAAAGGGGGAGGAACAGGTGGAAGCATTAAATGAAGACTTTTGCTCGGTGCTCACTTAAGAAAATGGGGGACCGCTACCACCATGGACTGGGAGGGTGGGGATGGGGGGTGACAGATGGAAGGATTGAGGGAGGTAGTGTCCTAGAGGGACTGAGGGCACTGAGGGTAGACAAGGCACTAGGGCAGGATGGCATCCACCCCAGGGTGCCGAGGGAGATGGCGGAGGTGTTGGTGGAGCTGATGGCGGATTTGTATAGCGCCTCACTGCCATTACATAAGAGCGGACCCAGGGACGAACCGGGTAACTATCACCTGGAAAGTTTCACCTCCATAGTGTGCAAACTCATGGAAATGATACTAAAGGAAAGACTGGTGTTGTACCTGGAGGACAGTGGTCTCCAGGATGTGGGGCAGCATGAGCTCATTTCAGGGAAGTCCTGTCAAACCAACCTAATACAATATTATGACTGGGTGATAGGTGAGCAGGATAAGGGTCATGTGGTGGATGTTCTTTACTTGGACTTCAGTAAAGCCTTCAATTCAGTGCCTCATGGGCAGCTTGGGAGGAAGCTAACTGGTGTAGGGGTAGGGACAAAAATGACTAACTGGATTACAAGCTGGCTGAGTGGGAGGCTGCAACGTGTAGTGGTGGGAGGGGAGCTCTCAAATCTGACACCAGTGATGAGTGGGGTGCCACAGGGCTCGGTGCTGAGACCAGTATTATTTGGGCTCTTCTTATCAGATATTGCACATGGGGTGGTGAGCAAGGTAAATCTGTTAGCACACGACACCAAAACGGGAGCAGTGGTGGATGAAGAGGAGGGATGGATGCAGCTGCAGGGGGACCTAAGCAAGCTAGAGGAGAGGTCAGAGAGGTGGCAGCTGGGGTTCATTGCTAAGAAGTGTAAGGTTATGCACTTTGAGGTGAAGAACCCAAGGAGAGAATACTGGCGGGGGGGGGGGTTAATCTGGGGATCACTGAGGAGGAGAAGGACCTAGAGGTAATGGTAACCGGGACCATGAGCAATACTGCCCAGTGCAGGAGAGCACTTGCAAAAGTGAACAAAATGCTGAGGTGCATAGCGACAGGGTTTTCGTCCAGGTGAGGAAAGGTGATCCTGTCCCTCTACAGGTCATTGGTAAGGTTGCACTTGGAGTATTATGTGCAGTTTTGGAGGCCATACTTGACATGTGATATCAGGCTACTGTAAGGGGTGCAGAGGAGGGCAACAAAGATGATATGTGGAATGGAGGGGAGAGACTATGAGATGGTCTGGGAGACCTGAATATGCACACCCTGGGCGGTAGAAGGGACATGGGGAACATGATAGAGACATTCAAGTGTCTGAGGGGAATCAATAAGGATAGGGCAGATTGGGTCTGTAAGCAAAAGAGGGGGAGAGACACCGAGGGCATGAGCTAAGAATAGAGGGGGGAAGATGTAAGAGGGAAATGAGGAGACACTATTTCACACAGAGGGTAGTTGCAGAATGGAGTGCACTACCAGAATGGGTGGTATCATGTAAATCTGTGAACAGCTTTAAAAGGGCATGGGACAGGGAACAGGGGAGAGTGAAGGTGGGGGAGGTGGGGGGTGGCAGTGGGATGACAAAGGGAAGGGGGTGGGGCAGCTGAAAACCAGGGGTGATAGCTGCACACTCGAGCAGACTTAAATATACTGGGTGGTCTGTTTCTGCTAGCACATTTGTATGTTCGTAATGTGCACAAGGAGATCTGTGGCTTGTGGCATCCACATAGAGAAACAGAGCGAGTGTTTGCCATTCTAATCAGCTAGTTTAATGATGAATTATAACAGGGTTTCTTAATGGGAAAAAAATAGAGCCCAGTTATTGTATATTGAAAGATAATCAAGCCATAATGAATAACGAGTTGGACTACTGTGAAGCAACTGCATCCTTTCAACATACAGCTGTGATGCAAATCAAAGTGCTGCTCACTTCATGATGTAACTATGAAAGCTAACCCAGCCTCAATCATGCCTCATGTCAGATACAATAGTGATATGAATCAGCAATATGACACAACAGGGTGGTGGTTGACATGGGTAAACGTGCACCTAGGTGTGTTGTGAAGCAGAAGGTGTTTCAGCACCAGGGTGTGTATTATTAACCCATGGCAGCCACTATTCCAGAGTGTCTTATTGCACTTATAAAATGGGCCCCATACAAAAATTTGGAATATGGAGAAACAAATTTAAAAAATAGTTGAAAAGAAAGAAAAATGTTAAAATCACATTGTATAAATGAAAAAAGTTCCTGTAAGTTTCTGCCACTATGTGGCACTATTGTGCCCAAATCTATGTAAATCAGTATAAGTCTGAGTAGATATACACTCCCTCAGAATCAATTCATTTAATTATTTTATTTTTCTACAATTTAATAGACACCAGAGAGTGGTGAGGGAGTCCTGAGAGTGAGTCCTCAGAGGGGAAGAATTCAGCTGAGACCAAGAGCTGAGCAGGAGAGAGCTAGCACATGGTTTACATGTTACCAGTGTTTTAAACTTGTTGGACAAGTAATGGACCAGTGAATAAAGTAGGTGAGGAAGGTGTAGTGATTCAGTCACATTGGGCCAGTGGACCAGTCACACTGGGCAGGCAGGAATCAGACTTGAGCAGAAAGGTGCTGCTGAGATTTGGGAGCCAGGAAGAGAGGATCACTAAGTGGTCCTATCTCCAGGTGGGCACCACACTTTTGAGGCCTAAAACAAATGAAGAAATGAAAATTAAATTAAAATAAATGTGACAAGAAACTTACCGCTACACTGTATCATAAACAGTATGCTGGAGGTGATAGTGGAAGAAAGGGAGGCTAGAAAATAAGGCAATGAGTTGTTTTACTAACATAGAAACATAGAATTTGATGGCAGATAAGAACCGCTTGACCAACCTAGTTTGCCCATTTTCCTACCTAATGCATAGGCTGAAGATCCTAGTTAACCAACTACCTACTTCCTCCTACCCCCAACTAGAATTATCTTATGTCTGTCCCATGCATTCTTGAATTCCCCCACTGTTTTTGAGTCCACTACCTCCTCAGGAAGGCTGTTCCACATATCCACAACCCTCTCCGTGAAAAAATACTTCCTCACATTACCTTTGAGCTGTCCCCCCTCTATCTTCAAACTGTGCCCCCTTGTTCTTGCACATCTTTTTTTCTGAAAGATGCTACCATCTTGGACTCTGTTGATTCCCTTGATGTACTTGAAAGTTTCTATCATGTCCCCCTCTCCCTCCTCTCCTCGAGTGTATACATATTAATCTTTAATCTTTCTTCATATGTCTTCTGGTGCAGACCCTGCTCCATTTTAGTTGTCCTCCTATGGACAGCCTCCATTTTGTCTATGTCCTTGCGGAGATGGGGTCTCCAGAACTGGATGCAGAACTCCAGATGGGATCTCACAAACTGTACAGAGGGATAACAATTATTGTTTTCTACTGGCGATGCCTCTCCTTATGCATTCCAGTATCCCACCAGCCCTCCTTACTGCCTTCTCACATTGCTTGCCCACCTTAAGGTCATCTGATATGACTACCCCCGGGTCCCTTTCCATTTCTGTTGTTATTATCTCATCCCCCATTGTGTACTCTTCTCCTGGGTTTTTGTTTTCCAGGTGCATTACTTTGCACTTCTTTGCATTGAATCTGAGCTGCCATATATTTGACCATTCCTACAACCTTCCCAAGTCTCTTTGCATCCTTTCCACCCCACCTTATGTATCCATCCTGTTGCAGATCTTTGTGTCATCTGCAAAGAGACATACTTTTCCTTCCAGTCCCTCTGCAATGTCACTTATGAAGACATTAAAGAGGATCGGTCCCAGTACTGAACCCTGCGGTACCCCACTAGTAACCCCCCTTTCTTCAGAGTAAACTCTGTTTACTATTACTCTCTGTATCCTATTGTCCAGCCAATGTTTAACCAAGGCTGCCACCTTGGGACCCACTCCAAGGCTGGCTAACTTGTAAATTAATCTTTTGTGTAGGACTGTGTCAAATGCCTTGCTAAAGTCTAGGTAGGCCATGTCCACTGCCCCTCCTTGGTCTACCACATTGGTCACCCAGTCAAGTAAATCTATTAGATTTGTCTGACATGACCTTCCTGCTGTGAATCCATGCTGCCTTTAGTCCTGTGCTCCACTGGCCTCTAGGAACTCAACAATTCTTTCCTTTAGAAGTGATTTCATCATTTCTCCTACAACTGAGGTCAAACTAACAGGTCTGTAGTTTCCTGCCTCTATCTTGCTCCCACTTTCATGAAGGGGAATCACGTCTGCCCTCATCCAGTCCTCCGGTACTACACCATCCTCCCATGATTTGTTAAAAAGGGTAGTCAGTGGTGTCACTAATTCTACCCTTAGTTCTTTTAGAATTCTTGGGTGAATCCCATCAGGCCCCATTGCTTTGTCCACCCTCAGTTTTTAGAGTTCTTTCAGGACCCTTTCTTCTGTGAATAGACTGGTATCGACCTCCTCATCCAGAGTGCTTCTATTGTTTGATTTAGGTACCTCCCCTCCTCTTCTTTTGTGAATACTGAGCAGAAGTATTGATCCAGTATCCCTGCTTTTTCACTGTCATCCTCTGCCCACCCTCCCTTCCCTTTAGTAATCCCCACTATTCCTTCATCATTCTTCGTTTCCTAATGTACCTATAAAAGGTTTTATCCCCCTTCTTAACTGAGTTGGCTATCTTTTCCTCAGTTTGGGCTTTTGCTATTCTGACTGCCTTCCCCACTTCCTTCTGCTTTAACTGGTACAATTCTCTGTCCTGCTCCTCCTGTGTTTCCTTATACTTTCTGAATGCTACCTTTTTCTTCTTAACCTTCCCTGACACCTCTTTTGAGAATCATAGTGTTTTCTTCCTTTGTTTTGCTTTGTTGATTTGCTTCACACAAAGGCTTGTTGCCTCTCTGATGGCTGTTATGATTTTCCACATTGTTCCTTCACCCCTCCATCTTGCCAGTTTGCTAGCACTTTTCTGAGGCATTCTCCCATTTTCCCAAATTCAGCCCTCCTAAAGTCCAACACTTGCTTTTGTATGGCTCGACTCTGTGGCTGTGTTTATTGTGAACTACACTGTTTTGTGGTCACTTGTCCCTAGATGTCTACCCACTTCTAAATCTGAGATCCTTTCTTCATCCCCATTTGACAGTACCATGTCTAAGATTGCTCCCTCCCTAGTGCGTTCCACCACTAGCTGTCTGAAGCATACCCCTACAGGGCATCAAGAATAAATCTGCTTTTTGATGTGGCTGCAGCCAGGGTGCTCCAGATAATGCCTGGCATATTCAGGACCCCCATCAACAATATCTCCCCTTTTTCTGCCATTCTATGGATGCCTTCTGTCATTTTCTTGTCCAATGCCTCCCACTGAGATGGAGGTCTGTATATCACACTGTGTGAATTCTGGTGCCATGACCTGTTTCCAGGGTAACCCACATTGCCTCCTCTACTCCCTCTTTATCCTTTAGTTCCATTGCTTTGATCCCTTCCCTTACATACAGAGCTACTCCTCCTCCTCTTTTACCCTGCCTGTCTCTCCTGTGCATTGTGTATCCTGGTATGTTGAAATCCCAGTCATGGTTCTCAGTGTACCAAGTTTCTGTGATTGCCACAATATCCAGATGTCTCTCTTCCAACAAGGCCACGAGTTCAGGGAGCTTGTTACACAGACTATGGGCAATGGTACTCATCACCCTCCATTTGTTGATGGCCATACCCTCTTTAGCCCAATCCCTGTCCTTACTGCCTTTTTCTGCATTTACCTCTGTCCTGCTATGAGCAACTTGGAGGGTAGGGTTTGCACTATACAAAAATGGCTGTGACAAAGGTTTTTTTTTAAAGTTTTGAGGGTTGTATGACTATCTCAGTGCAATGTGTCCTGGTTGCCAGAAGGGTTCCAGACCCAGTGGTTGCCACCCTGTAAGGCACTGGGTTGCTGAACATTCTCAGACAATCACAACACCACACTTTCCCTACCCATTTTATAGTCAAATATAAAAGTTATTAATATTTCAAGAATGCCTATTTAATAGTTTGAAATTATGCCATTGTATGTGTTCATGTTGGTTGTAAACAATATTTGGATACCACATGGTTCCCATTCATGTCAGGTCTCGTAGAGCTCTGTCTTGTCCTCCATGTTGTTTGTGGTGTATATGCTGCTGCTTGGGGACATTATAAGGCAGTATTTGCTGAGTTTTCACTGCTATGCAGATGACACTCAGCTCTACATTTCCTTTGCACCTGAACAGCAGGAGATGGTCTCAGGATTGAACACCTGCCTTGTCAAGATCCAAGACTGGATGAGGGTGAACTGGTTGAGGTTAAACTCAGATAAGACTGAGGTACTGATGATGGAATCTGGTTGCCAGGGGGTGAGGGTGCAATCTGGTTCAGTCTCAGGGCCAAGGCTTGGGGACTTCCAGTTGCTTACCTCTAATTGGCCTATTCTTCTGAGTGACCAACAGTGGCTAAAGCAGTTGGAGGACAGCCTAGAGTGTCTTACAGAAGAGCCAAGAATTTTAAAGACATTTTGGTGCATAGTAGTTTCATAACCCCAAAGAGTTCTAAAACTACCTGGCTACCAAAAAGAGCCAATGGAAGTTCTAAATGTGCCAGGTGTAACATCTGTAAATACGGCATAACAGGCAAAGAATTTCAACATCCCCAACATTATAACATTCGAGCTGAGATCAGGGTGTTGCCTAAAACCTCTTAGTGTGCAGGGTAAATAATAATAATACTAATAATACAGATTCTGATGTCTTCAGAATCTACCAAGAAACATTCGTAAATAAGCAAGAGTACTAATAAATGTTTATTATACTACTTATGTCAAGCATGTGACAAAGCAAATCACAAGTGAGATGGGGTTCTCACTACTCTTCTGAAGAATGTACATAATATCCAGGATTGTAGGATCTCAGGTTCTCCAAGATCTCATCCTCTCTCCCTGTGTAACTGGGTTGCAGAAGGCTAAATACTACAGATAACAGCTTAGCAACAGAGATTACCTCATAGTTACAGATATGCGAAACAATATGCATTGGATAATGACTTAGGAGACAGAATTACTAATGAGTATCATATGAGACAAATAATATGCTTCAATTAACATTACAGCTTGAACATAAGAAATGCTGATAGGTTCAAACTACTTGTGGTATTTCTTGCTGATGCATAATATTAGACATAACAAAGGATTTCTCTTTCTGTGTCAGCTTGCTTGCTTAGACAAAGAGAAGTAATGACTGACCATAACTACATATGATTATTTGAGAACATATAAACATATATTTATATATATATATATATATATATATATATATATATATATATATATGGATGGATATTCAGACTGCGCCAGGCTGTGGTGCAAGCCTGGGCACAGCGCAACTGAGATGCACATGGGCATTGACAGGGTGATATTCATCGGTGCTATGCCATGACACAGCATTGTTGAATATCACTCCTTGGCCACCCGCAGTGTGCATGGCACAGTGGCACTGTGCCAGTGGCCAGAGTGGAGCAGGGGGATGTGCTAGTGTAAGTGCCATAGCGCAAGGTGCAACAACCGTGATATTTAAAAGTGCACATGAAAATGGGGCCATAATGTATGCAAGGTGCAAATGGGTCCATTTGCATTTCATTATGGCCCCATTTGCATGCAGGTGTGCAGATCCCTGATAACTTGTGCCTGGCACCCTATCAGGCTGCAACCAATCATGGGCATAGGGAAAATAAATGAAAGTCCCATATCCCTGGTGGTCCAGTGGACTGCTCACAGCCTGATTGTGGGTGTCAGTAATAAATTATGACAATTCAATCCATCCCTGGTGGTCCAGTGGTACCCCTCTCCCCACCCACCCACTGAGCCTCACCACCCCACTCCCCCCAGCAGCGGCGGGCAGCAGCTTCCCACCCATCAGCTGCACCGCTACCCGCTGACTGGCTCCATACAGTAGGGCTGTATGTCCTTTGGTCCACAGCATGGGCCAATGGGCATGCAACTGGTACCATACTACAGTCCAAAAATGTGAATGGATCTATTCACATATCTGGTCTATATAATGCAGTATAGGCTGCATGCCCATTGGCTTCACCTGGCAGACAATGGAGAAGCTATACCATATGAGGGCCAGTCAGCGGTGTGAAGGTGGCTGATATGAGAAGCTGCCACTAGCCACTGCGGGGAGCAGGGTGGTGGGGCTCAGTGGGTGGGGAAAGGGGTACCGCTGGACCACCAGGGATGGATTGGATTGCCATATTTTATCACTGACACCCATGATCAGGCTGCAAGCAGTCCACTGGACCACCAGGGATTTAGGACATTCCCCTATTACTACATATGCCTGTGATTGGGCATGGGGGGTCTCTACCATGCAGGTGCCACCAGAGCTTGGGTGGCAACCCACAGCTGGCAGCTGCCATATTGTGCCCTGCAATGTGGCAGCTCACCTGTGGATGGCCAGCTGTTGATCCTTTTTTTTGGCTCACTTGTGTGCAGCGCAAATAGGGGTTGCACATGCATGGGCTCAGGACATCCCAGACTAAATATCGGGATGTGCGGAGTATGCATGGGCACGCTCTCCCCCCACTTGTGCCGCATACATTGCTGATGTGCTCTGGCACATTGGGATTTGTGCCAGTCACATTTCCCTTTTGAATATCGAGGTGGGGTGCATCAGTGGACTGTGCATGGCACAACTATGTTCCGCCTTGCACAACCCTTCTGAATATCCCACCCAGAGTGTATAAAGTAATCACTGATGATCCCTCAGAGTCATCTTATTAGTAATTACAGTAAGTAGATTATATTTGGAATATATGTAAAAGATAAACATAATGCATTATAGTGACTTATAATAGTCATGCATGATCTAATCCTATGAAGGATGTAAACATTGGCATATATGAGTAACAAAGCACATTTCTGGCACTCATTCTTATTTGATGGATGCCTAAATCTACATATGAGTGCAAAATAGCTGTATCACAGTATAATAGATCAGAAATACAGTGTGAGGTATATGTGAGGTGTATGTGAGATGATAGTGGGCATAACCTAGGTGCAACAGTCCCCTCTTTATTGCCCTAATTGCAAAAGTGGCAACACAACAAAAAGATGATGGTCAGGCACCATTCATCTACAGGCCTGAGGCATGAGGCTGATAGGGGAATTTTAACTGGTCACGGGGGTGTTTCAGGGTTTTCCTTAAACAACACAATGTAATTATAAGGGAAAATTTTAGTAGACCTTGTATTACTATAAACATTTGGAATAAAACTTCACAATAGGGTTTTCCAATATTAAAACAATCAATAAATACTGATTTGTATCAGGTGTGTATCTGTCCTATTGAGAAGAAGTTGAAGAGACAAACTTAAGTTGCCTGTATGGATATTAAAAATAAGTAAAACTTGAGATACAGCTTTAAGATAGTTAGGACTAGACCTAATGATATCTGGTTCTGGGATGGGAACAGGTGTGATTACCGTATAAGCTATTACCTGTTTAGGGAGTAAAAATAGAAGTTAGAAAAGTTCACTTTACATAACTTTTAGTCCATATCAGAAGAATGTATAGGTGGTCACCATACAATGTTCCACATCAGCAGAATATACCACCTTGGAGGATGGTATTTTTCAGTTGGTAAATCAGACAGGACAGGAAATGTCAATGACCAGAAGGCATAAACAACAGACAGTTCCAGCGATAAATCTAGGTTTTTTTCAAGTGTTAAATGAAAATTCATAGTTCAAATTTGTTGCATTTAGAGTTTTCCAAAGGAAGATCAAAATGTTCAGGAGGCTGCAGTATTTTCAGAGGCCTCAGCAGGGGGTGCATTAGATTGCACACTGAGTTTTACAATGGAATAGCAACACTGTTCAGTTGAAGATGATCACACAGCTGCACAAAGTGTAAAAGTGTATGACAGCACTCAGTTTGTATGAGGTGCCAGCCAGGTTTGGAAAACATGCAGTGAAGAAAATGGATTTTTTGATTGTAGATCAAATGAAGAAGAATCTTCTTGCTGAAGTTAGGGGATTGCCCCCATGCCAGATGTGCTTCATAGTACGCATAATAATGAGCTTGATTGTAGAATCTTAATTGGCTGGACCAACTACAGTTTATTTGAGAGTTCACAAGTGGAAGCTCAATTTCAGTTATTAGGCCAGTATTCACAAGTTGCCAAGATAAGTTGGAAGATATCACATCAGCATAAAAGGTGGTGATCCTTTCAAGTATGACAGTCAAAGTTCAGAGTCAGTCATGATTTCAAGACCTCATGGTAAACAAGCAAAGGAGTTAGTTTTATCCTTTTCACGATAAAAGTTCCCATCAAGATGACCAATAGAATGGATAGTTGTCAGACGATCAGAGATGGATGTTGTTGGATGAAAATGTGGCAATGACATTATGAGAGTCACAAACATGGCTTCCTGGATTGTGCAGGGGTAAGTTTTAAAACATGGAGCAATACTGGTGTGTGGTGTGACATACCCAAGGTTCCTTGCCATTGACAAGGGAATAGTGCTAGATTCAAATAAACAATTAACACATGCAATAGAAGTGCATAATGTGGCAATACCACTGACCCATACATCTGTCATGTATGAGATCAAGGATATGTCCTAATTGCAGATCCCGGAAAAGATAACCAAAGGGTTGTAAGAACGTAATAGCTGTAGGCAGTGCATAGGACTTTCCTAGCTATGCGATGCTCATCTGCTTCTTTAATATGAGCATAAAATTTGTTCATTAACATGAACATTTGTCAGGTCAAACCCCTTCACAACACCCTTAATATTGTAAATGTAAATCACCCATTATGAACAAAACCATGTATACCATGCAATGGGGGAAGGGGGTATGATATTATATTTCATACTATCATGAACCTTCAACATATGAGCTCGAATAATGGCTATATCAGCCTATTTCAAATAGATATGTCAGAGCCAAGTAGGCCTGAGTCTAAACCTGCGTTTTCTTTTTTATATTAAAATAAAACAAATGAGAAAAAGAAAAAGAAAACCAAAATGCCTAGTGTGTTTGGGTAGGTTTACTGTTATGAGATGTACCACTAGCGGTCAGGATGTGAAAATCCTGTGTGTGTGTGTGTGTGTGTGTGTGTGTGTGTGTGTGTGTGTGTGTGTGCACTTACTATCAGTCCCTGTGTAAGGGGGTCATTATTGAGTACCTGGTATGCTGCCAGGGTATTCAATCACATCATTATTAAAAAGAAATGTGGACAATGTTTGCTGTGAAACATATAACAAATCATTCCAAGTTATAAAGGATGATATTTGAAAATCACTGATTTGTGCACGAGCTGCACATTATTAACAGTGGTACCTGGCTGGGAAGTGGCTATTAGACCACTGGATGGGCCAGGGTTCTGTTTTGGGCACTCACTATTAAGTGTCACAAATTATGGGGCATCACTGGGTAAAAACCTTAAGGGCTTAATGGCTTTTATTACCATAACATTTTTGATGCAAAAGTCCTGATTATCAATAAAATGTAAACAGGACTCCAGATCAAGTCTAGCTGCTAGAATTGATCCAAAGCAATGATCATAACATTCAGTAGGGCGTCACTACCCTTTTGGATGATGAGCATGTCTTTTAGGACTTTAGTGTGAATTCTACAGGATACAATTAAATCATGTGGGCTTGTGAGGTACTCTGCCTCAACAAGCTGTTTAGGATTCGATCACTGGTTCTTATCTGCAATAGTTTTGTGTGGTTTGGGCTTGTAAGAAGACCTATACTTTTAAAAAGAATAACAAGCATAAAAGCAAGCATCTCTCTCACTGGAACCTAAAAGGAAAGAGAAAAGAAAAACATAGTTAGTTTAGTACTATTCTTCCCACTGGGGTATGGAAAAGTAATTTAATCTCCTTTAAACAGGTTAATTTGACTGGCATGTAGCCATTTATCAATGACTGCTATAATGAGGCAGTCTAACTTGGTAGATTGCTGGACTGAGTTTGTTTACAATGGGATAGGGCCTGTTGTTGTGCCTTGCCCATACATGGTGAAGTAAACAAGTGTACCTTTTGGCTGTCTTGTTTGATGTCTTGTTTGAGTTAACATATTTATCTACTGATCCTCCATCAGCAGTGGCAGTACACAGGTCCAAAAGTAAATGTTCTGGGAGTCTCATGAATCGTCCGGTCATGATTTCAAAAATGGGGTACACTGTGTTCCTGCAGGGGATGTCCATCTTATTGCCATAAGGAGTAAAGGCAACAAGGAATCCCAGTCCTTTTGGGGGTTTCTGAACAAGTTTGGATAACATAACTTTGATCAGACTGTTAGCACATTCCACCTGTCCAGATGACTGTGGGTGGTAAGGGATATGAAACTTTTGTTTTACCCATAACAAATCCAGAATTCCCTGAATTACTTTGGCTATAAAGCCAGATCCCTGTAACCAGAATTTACCTTTCGGGGTAAAGCCCTACCTGGTAAATAGCGGGTTTACCAAGACATTTGCAGTCAATCTGGATGTTGTTCTAGGGGCCTGATTGCCTCTGTGGTAACAATGCATTTTTCCTAACTGGTATAGGATTGTTCTTTGCACAGATCAAATAATTACTAATGTAGTGTTCTACATCATTTCTCATATGTGGTCCCCAGACAGAGGATGTCAGTCTGTCGAGTATTTTATTGACTCCCTGGTGTCCACCAGTTAGAGTATCATGTATTTGGTGCAGTAGATAAAATCTACTCTCAGGTGTTCAGAAATTACCCATGACGTCTCATGAGTATTACACATTGATGTTCCAGAGGAGTAGGCCATCACTGGATATGTGAAGGTCATTTTTCACATTCTTATAAGAGCTTATTTTGGAAGATATTTCTGAGTTCCTTTATAAAGGAACCTATATACTGCCCTCAAATGAGGGTACATATTTTGGAGCACTAGGCTCTCATTTTAGAATATGCTTGACCCTTATGAGTGTCCAGTTTATATTTAAACTGGTTAGGCTGTGATGTACACAAACAAGCCTTTGTATTTCAAAGAGGTAATATCAGAGTGTTTCTGGAAGTTTGTTATCTTCCCAAAGAAATTCAGTGAGAGAAACCAGACCCAATTAGAATCAATAATAAAACAAAAAGCAGTTTCTGCAGTACTTTTGTAATTATATCAAGGCCATTTCTTAAAACATGCAGAACTTAACCATCTCATGGAGTGCTGGTATCTTGTTTCCTAAGGAAAAATCTTTTAACACAAGCTATGTCTTCCTCAAAGACTTACCAGCTGTCTAAACCATCCACAAATATTTGTAGTAATAAGGAGACTCCTCGTCTCCCTGCTTTACATTTTTTTTTTTGCCAGGTGTGTTTTAACAATGGCTGAGAATTGTACATAAATGATGATGCTCTTACTAGCCATGTACATTCTGCCATCACCAAACACTGCTACCTGATCCTCACTGGTATGTGTGACTGAGTGATCAGTCAAAACAGGACACTCAGTGGTGTATTTTAATACTTTCTGTGGTTTTGTTAGAAATGGCCCTAGGACAGGTAGATCAGTGGGTTGGAGTGAACAATCATGGGTCTCTCCTGTAAACTGTAGGCCATGAGCCAACAAGGATGAAGTTTTGATAGGAAATACAGTGATGTCATGATCCTGTAAAATGAGAGACCAGTGTGTAAGTCTGGCATTGGATACAGAGTAATCTTTTATTCTGCCTGACAACAAAAAGTTGGCAAATGAATGAAATGCAGCAGAATGGGTGCGTATCCAATGATGTACATAAAGTGTCTCACTGCCCAATATGTAGCCAAACAATTCCTTTCACAAAGGTTGTATTTCAGCTCCACTGGGGGTGAGCATCTGGGATGCATAAGCAATGGTTCTGATCTGTCCATTGTATTTTTGGGCAAAAACTGCTGAGATTGCCATCTCAGATGTAACAGTTCCAATATACCCTAAAACTGGGTTAGGATTAACCAATGCTGGCACCATGGTCAGTGATCCCAAAATAAAATACATTGATATCAGTATTAGGTTATCTTGTACATTCTTACCAGAACAGCCTAATAGTTTGTGCTGGGAATAACCAGACTGTTTCTGACTTGTGTCTGCATTTGAATGTGCTGGGTATAACCCAGCCAGTTCCTGGCTTGTGCCAGCTATTGCAGCCACAGTATGGGATGATCCAAGTGTCACTGGTGGAGGGGGTTCTGCATCATGTCCTGGCAGTGCTGGCACTATCAGGGGTGTCTGCACAGTGGAGAAAAGTGGTGTGCAAGTTGCACATAGTTCTCCAGCTATGGATTGCAGTTCAGTAGCCATCAGGGTTAGAGAAAGTAGTACTGAAACAGCTGTTAGCTCAGGTTCAGAAATCAAACTGGTAACCCTCCCCCCAACGTGGCATGTGATGCTGAAAATATTGCAGAAATGGGGCTTTCAGAATCAGGGTTGTCCCCTCCCCATCAAATGTAAAGTGGGTTTCCCAACCGGAAGGTTGCTGGATGGTAGCAACATTGTTTTTAAGGTTACAGCTTAAAGTATTAATGCACTGCATAGGAAAAGCAGTACATTCAGTCTTCTCAGGGAAAGCTGATGCTAAATTGCATAGGGAAGAATCATAACATTTCATGTAATTAACTGCAATGTGTTCCTTAACCAAGGCCGCTCTAGTGTAGTAAACATTGCTAGCAGAAGTTGTTTCTTCTGCAGTGTCAGACACTGACTTCATGACAGATTGCATACCAGTCTCATTTAAAAGTAAGTCAGCACAATTTTTAATGAGAATCTTCTGTCCCTCGGGAACACTAGTCTTACTGATAACATTATTAATCATGCCAAATACCTCCGGTATGTTTTGTTTGGTTATGGCAGCAATCACAGGTCCCTGTGACTGCATGATCCAACCTTTGTGATGTAAAACAAGTGACTAGCCTTTGTTCTAGTCCACCAACAGCATACTGTGAGTGTTCAAAATCAAACTCTTCAACATCAGAAGAGGCAAGATCTATGGGCATTAAGGTAGTATGCCCTGCCAATACCTCTGGCTGATGGCGCTAGTTCACTATATCTGACTTTTTATTCCTACAGTCTAACTGCTCAGATACAGGAGTTAGCACTGTAAAGTGCCTTGTTTTCAGACTGGAAGACATTCTCATCTTGTAAAACTTGCCTTTTGTCAACAGAAGCTGTGTCACAGTTTACATTCAAAACATTTATATAAAGTCTGCTGTAATGAAAACATAATAATTTACGCTGTTCAGTCAAGGTCTGGTGTTGAAATACCAGCTCGTTAACTCTTACAGTAATTACTTCAGACTTATCATCCCTAAGTGTCTTGTTTATAAAACATAAGGAATTAGTGTTATTAGCCAGAACACCATTTGTTTGAAAAACATTTTTCTAATAAGTTTTGCCTTTTCAGTGTTATATATTAAGGCATGCAGGTCTTGGCTACTTCTCTCATTAAAGAGAAACTCATTTTCTTGACAGAGAGACTGCAGCTCAGACTGCAGTCCATATATTCTTTCTTTATGAGAAGTCTTTTTCAGACTAATTTCCTGCTTGCAAGCAACATTCTCTATTTTGCAAGCAACGCACTCAGATTCCAAAACAGATAGTTTATTTAGAACAGCATCAAAACATTTTAAACAATGTTGCAATTAATAATCCTTCAGTATCAATTTTTTTGGTACCATTTTTCAATTCCCCATAATGGGCAATGATTTCCCTGAAAGAGCTGCCATTGGATTCTGCTGCTTCAGCAAAATCAGACAAACCACCGTAGGCAGTTTGGTATGTTAAGGCATCCAGCCTCAGCTCAGTACTGATATTTTTAGACATGTCATAAGATAAGAAACCCTTAGCTGTCTGTGGATCAAAACTTTGTTTGCAACCAAAGTTCATGACAGGACACTAACATCTTTTGGCATATGTGGACTACTAGATGAGTATAGACCCATTAGGATTTGAAACCACAAGGAAAGCAGTGTATCTGTCTGTTCAGATCCCTTTACAGCTGCATGTTCCCACAGAGAAAGAAGAGGAAAAAAAAACCTATCAAAAATAAAACAACTCATTACACATAGATTGAAAATCTGCCAAATTATTGTTTTGTCTGGACTGTGGTACACACAACAGACTGAAAATTTAAACAGAAGACACTCTCAGCTGCTTGTTACTGGATATTTCTCATCCAGTGTTTTAATTTACAGAGGAAATTAAAATGTAACTTAGCAAACAGCCAGACATTCTGCCCAGTTGCCATTTTATGTTGCCTAAACTCTCTTAGTGTGTAGGGTAAATAATAGAAACATAGAAACATAGAATTTGATGGCAGATAAGGACCTCTTGGCCCACCCAGTCTGCCCATTTCCCTACCTAATGGATAAGCTGCAGATCCTAGTTAACCGGCAGCCTACTTCTTCCTACCCCCACCCCCTAGAATTGCCTTATGACTGTCCCATGCATGCTTGAATTCCACCACTGTTTTTGACTCCACAACCTCCTCCGGAAGGCCGTTCCATGCATCCACAACCCTATCTGTGAAAAATACTTCCTTACATTACCTCTGAGCCGCCTTCAAATTGTGCCTTTGTTCTTGCACACCTTTTTTGAAAGATGCTACCCTCTTGGACTTTGTTGATTCCCTTGAGGTACTTGAAAGTTTCTTTCATGTCCCCCCTCTCCCTCCTTTCCTCAAGGCTATACATATTAAGGTCCTTAAGTCTCTCTTCATATGTCTTCCAGTGCAGACCCTGCACCATTTTAGCTGCCCTCCTTTGGACAGCTTCCACTCTGTCTATGTCTTTGCAGAGATTGGGTCTCCAGAACTGCATGCAGTACTCCAGATGGGGTCTGAACAGCTGTCTGTACAGAGGTATAATAACTTCCTGTTTTCTACCAGTGATGCCTCTTCCTATGCATCCCAGTATCCCTCCCAGCCCACCTTGCTGCCCTCTCACTTTGCTTGCCCACCTTTAGGTCATCTGATATGACTACCCCCAGGTCCCTTTCCATTTCTGTTGTTGTTAGTGTCTCACCCCCCATTGTGTACTCTTCCCCTGGGTTTTTGTTTCCCAAGTGCATTACCTTGCACTTCTTAGCACTGAATTTAATCTACCATACATTTGACCATTCCTCTAACCTTGCCAAGTCCCTTCTCATCCTTTCCACCCCACCTGGTGCATCAACTCTGTTGCAGATCTTTGTGTCATCTGCAAAGAGACATACTTTTCCTTCCAGTCCCTCTGCAATGTCACTTACAAAGACATTGAAGAGGACTGGTCCTACTACTGAACTCTGCGGTACCCCACTAGTAACCCCCCCCTTTCTTCAGAGTGGACTCCATTTACTATTACTCTCTGTGTACTATTCTCCAGTCAATTCTTTTCTCCGGATGTCATCTTGGGACCCACTTCCAGGCTGGCTAACTTGTATATTAACCTTTTGTGTGGGACTGTGTCAAATGCCTTGCTAAAGTCTAGGTAGGTCATGTCCACAGCCCCTCCCTGATCTATTACTTTGGTCACCCAGTCAAAGAAATCTATCAGATTTGTCTGGCATGACCTTCCAGCTGTGAATCCATGTTGCCTTGGGTCCTGTGCCCCTCTAGCCTCTAGATACTTGACAATTCTTTCCTTCAGAAGTGATTCCATCATTTTCCCTACCACTGAGGTTACACTAACAAGTCTGTAGTTTCCTGCTTCTGCCTTGCTCCCACTTTTGTGAAGGGGAATCACATCTGCCCTCCTCCAGTCCTTGGGTACCACCCCATCCTCCCATGATTTGTTAAAGAGGGTGGTCAGTGGTGTCACTAGTTCTACCCTTAGTTCTTTTAGAATTCTGGGATGAATCCCATCAGACCCCATTGCTTTACCCACCTTCAGTTTTAAGAGTTCTTTCAGAACCCTTTCTTCTATAAATGAGCTGGTATCAACATCTGTATCCAGAGTGTTTCTGCTGTTTATTTTAGGTACCGCCCCCTATTCCTTTGTAAATACTGAGCAAAAATATTTGTTTAGTATCTCTGCCTTTTCACAGTCACCCTCTGCCCACCTCCTCCCCTTTATTAAGCCTCACTATCCCTCCCTTGGTCTTCCTTCACTCTCTGATGTACCTATAAAAGGTTTTATCCCCCTTCTTAACTGAGTTGGCTATCTTTTCCTCAGTTTGGGCTTTTGCTGTTCTGACTGCCTTCCCATCTTTCTTTTGCTTTAACTGATACAGTTCTCTGTCCTTCTCCTTCTGTGATTTCTTGTACTTCCTGAATGCTTTCTTTTTCTCTTGAACCTTCACTGCCACTTCCTTTGAGAACCATAGTGGTTTCTTACATTGTTTTGTTTTGTTTATTTGCTTCACGCAAAGGCTTGTTACCTCTGTGATGGCAGTTTTTATTATTCCCCATTGTTCTTCAACCCCTCCTTCCTGCTCATTTGCTAGTACATTCCTTAGGCACTCACCCATTTTGGCAAAGTCAGCCTTCCTAAAGTCCAGTACTTTTGCCTTTGTATGGCTTGACTGTATGGCTGTGTTTATTGTGAACCATACTGTTCGATGGTCGCTAGTTCCCAGATGGCTACCCACGTCTACATCTGTGATCCTCTCTTCATCTCCATTTGAGAGAACCAGGTCTAATATTTCTCCCTCTTGAGTGGGCTCTAATACTAGTTGTCTAAGGCATGCCCCCTGTAGGACATCTAGAATAACCCCACTCTTCACAGTGGCTGCTGCAACTGCACTCCAGTTAATACTAATAATACAGATTCTTATGTCTTCAGAGTCTGCCAAGAAACATTCATAAACAAGCAAGAGTACTAATAAATGTTTATTATACTACTTATGCCAAGCATGTGATAAAGAAAATCATAAGGGGATGGGTTTCTCACCACTCTCCCAAAGAATGTACATAATCTTCAGAATTATAGGATCTCAGGTTCTCCAAGATCTCATTCTCTCTCCCCATGGAACTGGGTTGTAGAAGGCTAAATACTACGGATAACAGTGTAGCAACAAAGATTACCTCATAGTTACAGATATAAGAAACAATATGTATTGGATAATGATTTAGGAGACAAAATTACTAATGAGTATTACATGAGACAAATAATATGCTTTGGTTAGCATTATAGCATGGACAAAAGAAATGATGATGGGTTCAAACTACATGTAGCATTTCTTGCTTATGTATAATAAATAGAATAATGGATAGCTTACTGTGCATTACAAGGGAATATTTCCATCGAGAGGTTCTGGGGATGTAGAAACCTCTAGAGCGAAGCTCGAGAGGTTCTCACATTCTCAGAACCTCGAGATGGAACTATTCCCTTGTAACACACAGTAAGCTATACATTATTTTTTTGAATACATGGATGCAATTTTTATTTGTTTATTTTGTGACAGGTAGGTGGCCATTTCAGTTAAGGACTCTTGGTCCTGGCCAACCACTGAGCTATCTTGCTGCTGCTCTCAGACCACCCAACCCGCCTTCATCTTGACATATGAGAAGAACCGGTAGGCAGTCCTACCTTTTCCTTTTATTGGGTTCTGCTCGCATTCCCCTTTGCAAAGCAGAAAGAAAAAAACGCTGAAGAAATGTACAGAGGCTGTGTGGTCTCGCTAAGTGAGAGAGCAAGCCGCCATGTTTTTAAAATTGTTCTGCTTGCCCACACATGAAAAGCAGCCAATCAGGAGACATGCTTAGGACGATGTGGAAGGCAGAAGGCATCTTTGTGGGAGCTTACGCTGTTTGGTAGTTGTGATAATACTATCGTTCAGGAGTGGACATCACATTCAAATGATGGTATTATCACTGTCTAACAGTGGTATTACCATTGAGGGATCAATGGTATTACTGGAGTTTTTTGAATGCTTTACAATACTATTATTTTCAAATCCATATATTAAATAAGACATAACAATGGATTTCTCTCTGTGTCAGCTTGCTTGCTTAGATAAAGAGAAGTGCTGATTGGCCACAACTACATATGATATATGAGAATATATATATATATATATATATATATATATATATATATATAGTGTATAAATACAAACATACCAACAAACAATTGTTCCAGCAGAAACAGACCACCTAGTCTATCTAAGTCTGCTCGAGTGTGCAGCTAGCACCCTTAGTTTGCAGCTGTCCCACCCCATTTGTCATTCCACTGCCACCTCCCACCTCCCCACCCTCACTCTCCCTATTCCCTGTCCCATGCCCTTTTGAAACTGTTCACAGATTACATAATACCACCCATTCTGGTAGGGCATTCCATTTAGGTACCACCCTGTCTGTGAAATAGTGTCTCCCATTTCCTTCCTAAATCTTCCCCCTCTATTTTTAGTGCATGCCCCCTGGTGACCCTCCCCCTCCTTAACTTAAAGACCCCATCTGCCCCATCCTTATTGATTCCCCACAGATACTTGAATGTCTGTATCATGTACCCCCATCCCTTCTATCCTACAGGGTGTACATATTCAGGTCTCTCAGCCTGCTGTCATAATCTGTCCCTTCCATTCCATATACAATCTTTATTGCCCTCCCCTGCACCCCCTCCAGTAGCCTGATATCATGCTTTAGGTATGGCTTCCGAAACTGCACATCATACTCTAAGTGTTGCCTTACCAGTGACCTGTAGAGGGGCAAGATCACCTCGCTTCACCTGGATGAAAAACCCCTCGCTATGCACCTCCAAATTTATTTTGCCTTTGCAGCCACTCTCCTGCATTGGGCAGTGTTGTCCATGGTCCCTGTTATCATTACCCCTAGGTTCTTCTCCTCCTCAGTGATCCCAAGATTAACCACTCCCAGACAGTATTCTATCCTTGGGTTCTTCACCCCAAAGTGCATAACCTGACACCTCTTTGCATTGAACCCCAGCTGTCACCTCTCTGGCCACTCCTCTAGCTTGCTTAGGTCCCTCTGCAGCTGTTTTTATTCCTCCTGTCCATTCACTGCTGCTCCCATTTTGGTGTCATCAGCAAACAGGCTTATCTTGCTCACCACCTCATGTGCAATGTCTGATATGAAGAACTAGAACAATACTGGTCCCAACACAGAGCCTTGTGGCTCCCCACTTGTCAATAGCCTAGGAGTTGAGAGCTCCCCTCTCACCATCACCTGTTGCAGTTTCCCACTCAGCCAGCTTCTAATCCAGTTCATCATTTTTGCCCCTACCTCTACACCAATTAGCTTCCCTCAAGCCACCCATGAGGCACAGAATCGAAGGCCTTGCTGAAGTCCAAGTAAAGAACATCCACTGCATGACCCTTATCCAGCTCACATGTCACCCAGTCATAATATTGTATCAGGCTGGTTTGACAAGATTTCCCTGAAACAAACCCATGCTGCCTCACATCATGGAGACCATTGTCCTCCAGGTACTACACCAGTCTTTCCTTTAGTATTGTATCCATGAGTTTGCACACTATGGACCTGAGACTTACTGGGCAATAATTACCTGGATTATCCCTTGGTCCACTCTTGTGAATGATACTACATGTGCCATCCTCCAGTCCAGTGGCACTCATCAGAACTCCAGTGAGGTGCTGTACAGATCTGCCAGCAGCTTCACCAGCACCTCTGCAATCTCCCTCAGCACCCTGGGGTGGAGACCATCTGGCCCTGGTGTCTTGTCTACCTTCAGTGCCCTAAGTTCCTCTAGGACTCTACTTGCCTCAATTCTTCCATCTGTTGCCTCCTGTTCCTCCTGTCCCCACCCTCCCAGCCCATGGTGGTAGCGGCCCCCTTTCTTCTATGAACACTGAGCAAAAGTATTCATTCAGTGCTTCTGCCTGCTCCTCACCCTTTTCCATCCAATCTCCACCCCTTTTTATCCTTACTATTGTCTCCTTGCATTTCCTTTTCTCCCTGATGTATCTGAAATAGTCTCCCCCCCCATTAATTCCATGCACTAATCTCAGCTCCCTCTGGGCCTTGGCTTCTCTCACTTTTCTGGTCACATCCCTGGACTGTCTTGCATACTCCTCCCTGTCCACTTCCTTCCCTGTCCTTCTATACCTCTGGTGCATCTCTCATTTTGCTCTCACCACCTCCACTACCTTGCTGTAATCACTGATGATCCCTCAGAGTCATCTTATCAGTAATTAGGTAGATTATATATGGAATATATGAAAAATACAAACATAATGCATTATAGTGAAGTATAAGTCATGCATGATCTAATCCTATGAAGGATGTAAACATTGGCATATGTGTGCAGCAAAGCACATTCCTGGCACTCATGCCTAGATGATGGATGCCTAACTCTATATATTAGTGCAAAATAGCAGTATCACAGTATAATAGACCAGGAATACAGTGTGAAGTATATGTGAAGTGTATGTGGGACAATAGGGGGCTACCCAGGTACGACAAGGGAACTCATTACATGCAATACGATTTATGCGGTCTGTATACTGTGGTGTAGTTGTAAGCTACTGTATGTTGGAAAAACTGTAAGACCTTTGAAACAAAGGATATAAGAGCATGTACTTCTATACTCAATAACAGACAAGACACACCTGTAGGGATCCATTTTAGCCAGGTACATGATTCAAAACTAGAATGCATGAAGTTTATGGGAACTAAATGGATACCACTGCTTGAATTTGGTGGGGAGAGGCCAAATATGTTGTTAGAAAAAGAGGGCAAATGAATCTATATATTGAAAAGTGTTAAACCTGGAGGCTTAAATAAGAGGTGGGATCTTAAACCCTTCCTAAAAAATAAAAAATGAATTTAAGAACTAGAAGTAGTTATGAATTTTAGTAACTGATTCTCAATACAGAATAATGATACAATAATGTAACCCAACTTCTCTTAGTCTAAAACTGTTTTTTGTCTTTTCTCTTTCTTCTATAGATCATTTCAATTGGGACACTCTAATCTCTGGATCCAGGCTGTATGGCTGGTAATTATATATGATATGGAACCAAAAGATGGAGCCACCATTTTTAATAAGGAACCCAATCCTTTCCAAAGTCTGAATCCCTTTCTTTAGAAGTTTCGAAGTCTGAGTAACAGTCTGTTTAATGAGATTTGAAGACCTCTTGAACATTTTCTGTTTTCTCTATTGTTTTGAAATATGCAGCATAAATTTGTACAGTGAGCGCTGTAAAGCAGCACCTGCAAAGACAAAGCAAAAGATAAAAGGCAAATTGTTTCTTGCATCTATTTTAAGTTTTACATTTCATTTCATTTTGCATGAATTTATTTAATAAAGGTAAAAAATGTTTTGTGTTTATATACCATGCCATTAAGTTTATATTGCATATGTGCCTTTAATAACTGAGAAAGTGATGTCACTATGTAAATAAGCTATGACATGTATTTAAGTGTGTTTCCAGTCCTCTGACCACACCCCTGAGGAAAACTCACGAGGAGTTGAAATGCTGGGTGGTCATTTGGAATGCAACTGGATGTATTTAGCTAGAATAAAAGATTTCCTTTGGATTTATCTGCTCATTTTCTAAATTTTTTCAACAATTTATTGGTGAAAGTGCAACAAGTTTGTTTCATGTTGTTGCTACCCCAGGGGCTGGCTACTCATTTGTGTGAACCAGGCTGTTATGAGTGTATCGTGTCTTTCTGTCTGTTATTTTCAATTCTAAATTTATACTGAGAAAATGTTCATTAAGGGATATCAGCCTGGGTACCGGGTCATAATCACGCACACAAACCCATGCATAGCAGGAGCGCATTGTGGGTATCATGTAGGGGATTAGAGCAATAGGGGAATATTAGCAATGCGATACTATTGCTACCCCTGTCACTCACCTGAAAGGAGGAAGTGGATGTCACCACTGCTGGTTGGGTGCTTGGTCAAGCCACTCCCATGGAGAAGTGGCTAAAGCACCTGACCCTGCAGTGTATGGGTTGGGGAATTGCTCCTTGATTCCCTGCTATTGAATCTCTTAGTTGTATTTTATTTTTCTTGCCCCAGTGTACACACCACCTCAGAGTTAATTATAATAGTTCCGGGGGATGTGGGGTGTGCGGGGGTGAAGCCCTCCACAAAACAAAAGAATGGTTTTTGGATGTTGCTGCACACTGTTTCCTGCTGTGCAGTTATAATGTGTGCCATTTTGTCTGCGACATTATGACCCTGTGCCCTGGCCTGTATTCATGAACATTATTTCTAGGTTTAATTCCACTGTAATAGACTATGAGCACTTTTTATGGTGTTTCTAAAAAGTTGTTTTTAATCTTAGAAAATTAAGAACACATTCAAACCCTAATCAGTAGCACCTGTGAGTGGGAACTGTGATGAGCTGCCTGGCTGTTAGCCCTTAGCTGTGACTATAATTCTGTTGTATATATATCTTCTTTATGTAATTTTGTATATATGTACATGCCAAGACATGCCAGTGTCAGCACAAAGGTACCTAGGGAAAAGACTGGATTTTCTAAAAAGGGTTTGACCTTCTTTTAATCTGCAGGCCAGCCTTGCTTGGCAGGAAAATGACACATTATTGTCAAACAGCTTGTGTATAATTGATCAAAGAGTATTCCTCTAAGTTAACTACCCAAGGGAATCAGGAGTAATAAAATCAGTTTGTATAATTGAAAACCTTACAGGATCTTCCTTGTAACTAATTAAATTAAGCCAGTTCAAAAGCCCAGGATGTTTTAGCCAGGAATTGAACAGCAGATGACCATTCTAACAGGACAGTGTGAATTTTATCTTTTGGGGGCCAACTTTCTACAGGGGACTTCAAAGAGCTTCATCTGTGACAGTCATGAGTCAGAATTTGATTTTTGGAAGCAGCCAGACAGTGTTATCTACTGGCCAAATGGAGTAGTTGCTCGGAACTAGAAAAAAAATTATGACATGGCAGATGACAAAGGGTATTTAAAGCCCCAGCTCAGGGCATGTAGACTCACTTCCTCATCTAGACTCCACCTGACACACAGAAGTCAAAATGTTGAAACCCAGTGTGGCTACAAGGACTAAAGGAACTGAAAATGTTCATCCACTTTTCTAGTCTTCAAATCACTGCATTTCAAGGTAGATTTTTAGCGAACAGTGTTAAAATGTTTACATGCATATACTGTATTTGTCCCATTTTGTTTCTGCATACTGTAACTCAAATGAGTATAATTTATTTTTAGTTGTAACTGTATTTATTTAAGTATTTTAGTAAAAATGTGTTTTTCTAAAGAAATTCTGCCTGTGTGAGATTTATATATTTGTGTGACTGTAGAAGGTTTATTAATAATTTGTGACAACTGTTAATTGCTTAGGGGGGCCACTATAAGCAACCAGACTGAGAAAGGGGTCTGGAAGGGTTCTGGAAGGATATGGAGAATACCAAAGTCTCAGGAATGAGTTTGTAGGGGTTGTGAACCAGGCTGTTGCATGTCCTGTAGGAAGAAAGTCAAAGAAGGCTTACACTGCTACCCCAAAGGGAGTGTGACATCTGGGTCTTTCACCTTTGTGTAATAGCCAAGGAAAGGGTTCATATTTGGCCACAAGACTTGAGTCTGGTATTGTACTCTTATCCAGAGCTAGAGGGATCTCCTGGGTCCTCGTGACAGAGGTGCAGTCATGGTCTCAGCGAGCATTCAGAAAGGATGAGGAGGGTATCCCTTCCCCCCCCATCATGGATTGCACTTAAGGGTAGGCACTGTGAGCTCAGTGGGCCTGACCTCCAAAAGTGTGCTCATGACAGGAACCACTTGCAATAGTGGCTTTTAAAAAGAAATCTGAAAACAAAGCCAGAAGGTGAAGGAAGGAAACATATTCAATTCAGTGCTTCAGAGTAACTGGTAACTGGTATTTTTCTTTTAAACTTAGATTGTAGGCTTGTAGTGACACTATACTTTCTTTCTGTGTTGTCTTTACTTATAATTGTTTTTGGGCTGTTGAAAATTTAAAAAATAGTGGTGGTGTAATTCTGTGCTGTCTTTAATTGCTGCAATTTCGCCCCTCCCACCCCTTCCCCAACTCTTAATTATATGCCCTGATAAATCTGATTGACAGGAGCTAAACACAGGGTATAGTAAGAGTGTGAAGTAGGAGGGGCATAAGGGGAAGAAGACCACCCTCAGCAGGACAAGTTTTTGACTCATTTATTTATTTATTGGTTTCTTTTTCCTTAAAAATATATATCTGAGGATCAGTTACAGGATTTTAGTACTGTAAATAAATAAAAAGAGAACTAAGAGAGCTTCAGTAGCAGATAAGTAGTGGAATTGCAGTATAATGTGGGGAGTGGTGCAATGCAGTGGCTGTGGGGCAGCCATATTCAGGCAGAC
Source organism: Neoceratodus forsteri (assembly GCA_016271365.2). Taxonomy (NCBI): domain Eukaryota; kingdom Metazoa; phylum Chordata; order Ceratodontiformes; family Ceratodontidae; genus Neoceratodus; species Neoceratodus forsteri. The sequence continues at coordinate 1,119,637,254 of CM057458.1, forward strand.
CTTCTGGACACTGAGGTGCTGCCCTATCTGCATGCATCTCTTGGGACTGTGGGATGAGGTAGCCAGACTCAGAGTGGAAGTAAACTGGGTCAGGAGTACCATCACCCCTGTCCAGGAACCACCCAGTCCAATGCAGCTGCCTCAAAGGATGCCGAGAACGAGGAGCACTTGGATGACAGTGGGCTCAGGGAGGGTTAGAGCAGTCAGGCAGAGGCACATCCCAGATCCTATTCCTCTCAAGAACTCATATGCCACACTGGCAAATGAGGACAACCAAATAGAGGTACCCAGGGAAGTGGAAGGAAAGGATGTGGAGGTTAGGCAAGGAGGTGACCTCAGTGGGAAAGCAGTGGACCCCAGAGGAGGAGAAGTGAATCCTGGTGGGGACTCCATCATAAGAGGGATCCAGCTAGGAACACAGGAGGGGAGGCAGGAGGTGAGGTGCCTACCAGGTGCCACGGCATGGAGGGATGGAAGGAAGATACTGGGGATCACTGGGAAGGCAAGACAGGAGGGTGAGCTGGATGTCATTATCCACCTAGGTACAAATGACTTGGCAAATGGGGAGCCAAAGGAAGGTCAGGAAGAGTTTAGGAAACTGGGGAGGGGTCTCAAGCAAGTAGCTACTTCTGTCACTTTCTCAGAAGTACTACCTGTGAGAGGCAAGGGAGAGCATAGGAGTGCATGCACCAGGAACTTTAACTCATGGTTGAAGAACTGGTGCTGTGAGGAAGAGTTTGGATTCATTGGTGACTGGGGACCCATCTGGAGGGATGGAGGTTTGTTCAAGCCTGATGGCCTGCATCTATCCTGGAGGGAATCCAAGCACTCAATGATAAGTTTAAATGCTACATTGACAAGCATTTAAACTAGCAAAGGGGGGTGGAAGGCCAGCAAGGATGATACCTACTTGCTCACCCCCCCCACAGCTAGTAATGGAACCAGTGAACCAGAGGAGTGGCTATCTCTGCAAAGCAGTGTGCAAAAGATGGAGATTAGTGTCCAAAAGGTAGATAAGCAGAAAAGGGCAAAATTCAGTAGAAGGGCAGACAGCAAGGAGATCCAGGGATAAATGACAACCAAGGAAGGGGCTGAGTAGAACAGTGAAGCAGTCTAGGAGGTCAAATCATGGAAAGCCATGTGTGCAAATGCCAGGAGCCTTAGCAACAAGATGGAAGATCTGGAGGCTGTCATGGACAGTCAGACCTGGACATTGTGGCCATCACTGAAACCTGGTGTAATGATAACCATGACTGGGAGATGGCCATACCTGGCTACAACATATTCAGAAGAGACAGAGCAGGCAGGAAGGGAGGAGGGTGGCACTGTATGTGAAAATGACATAAGGGCCACAGAGATCCAGGAGGAACAAAATGGGGAGATACTGTGGGTTAAGCTGAAAGGAAAATGGGGCCATCCATCCGCACAGGTGGTCTATAGACCACCAGCCCAGGAGGAAGAAACAGATAGAGTTGATGCTAGCCATCCAAAGATGGCAGACAAGGGTGAGGTAGTACTGGTTGAGACTTCAATATACCAGACGTGGACTGGAGCATCCCAGCAGCAGCATCAACTAGGAGCAGATTTATCCTGAGTCCTTCAGGGTGCCTTCCTCAAGCAACTGGTCATGGAACCAACTCGCAGAAGGCAATACTGGACCTTGTGCTCACAAACAGGGACAGTGTGATGGGGTAACAGTGGGGGAGCACCTGGGTAACAGTGACCACCAGTCATTGTGGTTTGAAATCACAGAAAGAGCAGAACCAAACCACACAAAACATGTATCCTGGATTTTAGGGGCAGACTTTGGAGAAATGGGGAGATACTTGAAAGAGGCATTAAGGGAATGGGACAGGAATCAGGGATTGAGGAACAGTGGGCAGTATTTAAAATGGGGATTATAAGAACAACAAATTATGCATTAAGCAGGTTAGCAAGAGGAAAGAAAGAGGAGACCATTATGGTTTTCCAAAGAAGTAGCAAAGAAAGTGAAAGCCAAAAGATTGCATTCAGGGCAATACAAAAAGACACAGGCAGAAGGGGATAGGGAGAAGTACCAGGAGAAACAAAGGGAGGCAGAGGAAGTCAGTAAGGGAAGCCAAAGCTCAGACAGAAGAACACATTGCAAAATCAGTGGTTAAAGGGGACAAAACCTTTACAGGTACATAAGTGAAAAAAGAAGGACAAAGGGAGGGATAGTGAGACTGAAGGGGAGTATGGGAGCTGCGTGGAGGATGACAACAGTAAAGCTGACATATTGAACAGGTATTTTGCTCTCAGTCTTTACTAAGGAAGAGGGGTAATGGGTCTGAAGGGAGTACAAGGGGTGAGAATGGTGCAGAATGGACACAAGTCCCTTTACACGAGAAAGGGTCCTGAAGGAACTGGAAGTAATAAGAGCTGATAAAGCAATGGGGCCAGATGGGTGCACCCAGGGTCCTTAAAGAACTAAGAGAGTGGTGGCTGAACCTCTGGCTATCCTGTTCAGCCAATCACTGGAAACAGGAGGTACCCAAAGACTGGAGGACAGCAGATGTAGTCCCTTTATACAAAAGTGGGAACAAGAGGAAGCAGGGAACTACAGACCAGTCAGCCTCACCTCGGTAGTGGGAAAGATCATGGAAGCACTACTGAAGGAGAGATTGGTGGAACATCTGGTTGTCAATGGACTACAGGACCCAAGGCAGCATGGTTTCACCAGGGGGAGGTCATGTCAGACCAACCTCATTGAATTTTTAACTGGGTGACTAGGGAGGTGAATCAGGGGAGGGCAGTGGACATGGCCTATCTGGACTTCAGCAAGGCCTTTGACACTGTGCCACATAGAAGACTATTACACAAACTGGGGAATATGGGTGTGGGCAGGACAGTAGTGTGGTGGGTAGGTAACTGGCTGGGTGGCAGGACACAGAGGGTGGTGGTAAATGGCTGTCACTCCACAGAGGAAGAGTGACCAGTGGGGTACCACAGGGATCAGTGCTGGGACCGGTCCTATTCAACATCTTCATCAGTGACATTGCACAGGATCTAGAAGGCAGAATTTCACTGTTCGCTGATGACACAAAGCTCTGTAACAGAGTAGACACACCAGAGGGTGTAGACAGAATGAGAAGGACCTGCAGAAACTTGAAGAATGGTCAAGGGTTTGGCAGTTGAAATTCAATGCAAAGAAGTGCAAGATAATGCATATGGGGCACAAAAACCCTGGCACAATATATCAGTTGGGGGTGAGGATATAGCATGCACCAAGCAGAAAGGGATCTTGGGGTTGTCATCTCTGATGACCTCAAGGTAGGGAAACAGTGTGACAAGGCATCAGGTAAAGCAAATGGATGCTGGGATGTATAGGCAGGGCATCACCAGCAGGAAAGGGAGGTCATAATTCCGCTATACAAGACACTAGTGAGGCCCCACCTGGAGTACAGTGTAAGTTCTGGAGACCATACCTCACGTAAGGACATAGACAGGGTAGAGAAGGTTCAGAGGAGGGCAACAAAGATGGTGCATGGGTTGCATCACAAGCCCTATGAAGACAGGTTGAAGGAACTGAACATGTACTCCCTGGAGGAGAGGAGGGAGAGGGATATGATAGAGACATACAAGTATCTTACAGGAGGAACAGGGTGCAGGAAAACACTATTTTTAAGCAAAAAGATGTTTCAGGACTAGAGGGCATGGGATGAAGTTGGAGGAGGACGATTCAGAGGAAACATGAGAAAGAATTTCTTCACAGAACGGTGGTGGACAAGTGGAACACCCTGCCAGAGGAAGTGGTGGGGGCTGAAACAATCACGGGATTTAAGAATGCATGGGATAGACATAAAGGAATTCTAGAGGTCAGGGGTAAGGGGAAATAGACTTCTAGGAAAACAAACTGAACTTACAAGCTCAAATGGGCAGACTAGGTGGGCCATAGGCCCTTATCTGCCGACACTGTCTATGTATCTATGTAAACAAGCGATATCCCATCTAGACGAAATACTGATATCTCATTTAGGTGAAACATTGAACCTGCTGTGCTTAAATCAGTAGTGTATGATAGTAGTGAAAATGTTGATGTATACCTTTTTATTCTAGTTTAGACTTCTCCTTATCTCCTAAGGTGTATGATACCCACTCTTCCCCATTTTAAGTCTACTTTAGTACTTTTTCAGATTTTAAGTAATAAAATGAGCACTCCTTGTAACATGGCTTGGACCACACTTTCATCACTATTTCTCAGCTTTTTTGAACATCTTTTGATGTATAAGGTCATAGAGCACTGTCTGCTGCATGCTAGTTCATTTTAGTCACATCAGGAGTGATTTTAAACAATTTATGTACAAAAACAGCTGAGAATATTAGTGAAAACTGGTCTGAGCCATATCGTTCACTATTGGTAAGGAGCTAAAAAGGCATAAGCCTATACATGCTCCTATGTTTTTTTACTGATAATAATGTAGTTTCATACCACTTTGAATAGGATTATCAAGACCTCTTTTAAAAATGTCTCTATTACCACTCTGAACCAGGCTTTCCGGTAAACTATTCCACAAGTTCATCACTCTCTCAGTAAAGAAAAACTTCCTTTTGTTTGTTTTAAATCTGTTACCCTGTACTTGCAATGAATGACTTCTAGTGTGTGAGTCTTGATTTTTTTTGTAACCCCCCTGCAAATGGGGGTTCCCAAAAGACTTCCAGGAGCTTGCTTGAATGCTCCAAGCCTGAATGGTGTTTGGCGTTTAAGCCATTTATCAGTGAGTGTTTTTAGAACCTCTGGTACTGTCTCTTTAAGAGCTGTCTGCTTGCAGACATAATTAGTTTGTATGGGGGACTGTGTGCTTCTCTGTTTGAGTACCACTCGAGCTGCTGCCAATTCACTCCATTTTTGCAGTCACTAGGAGTGCAAAGGAACCTATCTGAAAGATGTAACTGTTTGCCAGAAATCATTTACAGTAATAATGAAATTACAGTTTGTCTAACCTGCTTTCTTTGCAGTCAAAACTGTGTCTGCCTAGTTCCCCATTCTGGTTTTGAACTGCTGAACTGGACCAATCAGTGTGGGGGTAAGCTAGCTCTAAAATGGTGCCTTGGACGAATCAGAACTTGGACTCATAATCTGGGCCACCACAAGAGGATTGTATGGGCAGTGACTCTGGGAGATGTAGTTTAGACTTCAGCCTTTTTGGACCAACAGCAGCAGTCTATTGTGAGTGACAGCCAATCTAGTCAAGAACTGGGAGGAACTCAAAGGAAGTGCCCGGTTTTGTCTGTTGGGAGTTTCAGTTGAGCTTTGTCAGTGAAGGGGAAAGGAACCCTGTGCTCCTTCAGTGCACAGTTTTAGTCAAAAAACATGCGTAAGGTCCAGAGTTCCGGTCTGCAGCTTGTTAGGACTGAATCCGTCCTGTGAAGAGAATCAAAGGATATCTGAGGAGTAGAAACCAGGCTCACCCTGTAGAAGACTGAGGAATTGCTGAAAATTGCACTCGGTCTGTCAGGAACTGAATCTGCTGTGTGTTCTCCCGGCATTGTGCAGTAATAGCGATCGGATACAGATGCAGCCTGCCTAGTATAGTGCTTTCTTTTTACCATATAAATGTGTGAAGAGGTTTGTGTACCTCAAGTGAATCCTGCTGCCATTAAGTGACTTTTGCCTGTGACTGTTTACCATATAAATGTGTGAGGAGTCTCTTGGAGCTCAAGAGTAGCCCTGCTAACATTGAAGGACCCTATCTTATTTGGAGGTCGTGAGTACTAATTCAGGGTCGCTCCCTGTTGAATTGCCACATTAAATCCAAATGGAATTACTGTACTGCTGACTGTTTAATTCTCCTTTTCTCTGTGTGAAAGGGCCCCTACCAGCTGCCACGGTTTGGACTAGCCACTAGGGCTTGGGTACCCAGGGACAGTAACTGATAGGGATAGGCCTGTGCACAGAGCCATAGGTAGATGAGTAGAGTGATAAGCTAATTAACCTGATTTCCCCTGTCCTTTTATATCCCCTAAATAAATCAGAGCTGCTTGTTTCAGAAAGTTATACTGCCTGAGGTATTTGTCTATGTTAAAGTACTGTACTGTGATTGTTGCACTGTATCTTATTTCACAGGAGGTCCCAGTGCCGAACCAGTCCTGGGGTAAGTGTATACTGTAAAGGTAATTCTGATGTATTGTGTGGGCCACTAGTGGGAAGAAAGGGGTTGCAGTGTCCCAGAGGGCTGTGACCAAGTTAGTTTAACTATTGTAAACCCTGACCTCTGGGTGGAGGCACCTGCCATTGGATCCAGGCCCCTCAACCTGTTAGTGGCAAATCAGGCAGGGTAGTAGCCCCTGGGATAGCGCCATCTAGGGTTACATCTGGAGGCTCACCGCTGGGATTGAGCGGCCCTAGTGGCCATATTTACGAACCACTGTTAAGAAAAATGGGTACCGACAGAAGTGGCTGTGCACCGCTGGTGGAGTGGTGTACTGGGGAGGAGATCACCCCAAAATGCTATGCTTATCCTGGACATCCCCTGGGTTTCAACACGGACACTGTGCAGGGAGTACTTTCCAAGGTGGAAGGTTTACAAAACCCTGTGGTGGTGGGTCGGCATGCTAATCTGCTCACCCACACTTTCCTGGCCCTAGTAGAGTTTAAGGATCCCATAGATAGCTCCAAAGTGCCACAGACCATTACCCCAGAGGAAGCCCTCACTGCTTGGAGAGTGATAACTAAGGACAGTAAAGACCTGGGGGGGAATGAGCCCCCACCACTATCTGAAACTTTTGAGGAGAAATTTGCTAAATGGTTGCTGGGGGAAGGGAAAACTGTGGAGGACTTGAAGAAACTATTCTTGCCACCTGGGGGTGTTCCTCCCCCAACACCCTCTCCCGCTCCAGTACCCGTAATGGTGGCTGAATCAATGCAGACTCCTATTTCTGCACCTGCCATTAGTCACGACTCTTACCGAAGGTTGAGGATCTTCTCTGGCACCCTCCCCACCCCCCAAGGGGAGGATGACTGGGAGACCTGGATAGACTATGTTGCCCCCCAAGTGCTAGAATGGCAATGCTCGGAAGCCGAAAAGCGAAAGAGGGTTAGTGAGAGCCTCCGAGGTCCTGCCCTGGCTACCATTCATGCTAAACGGGCCAGTAACCCTGAATTGACTGCACAGGCCTATCTTGAGGCCCTGGAGAATGTGTATGGGAGCCCAGATTCTGATGAGGACCTATGGTGGAGAGTAAGAGATGCACAACAGTACCAAGGGGAATTGTTGTCTGTGTATGTATCTCGGCTGGAAAAATTGTTGCAAGAATGCCTCAGAAAAGGTAGTTTGCCAACGATTGAACTGGACCGAACCAGGCTGGACAGGATCCTTAAGTCTGCCCCTTCTCAGAACTGCTGTTGCTTCAGTTACGCCTGGCAGATCGACTGGAATCCCCACCTCCTATGATGAGTTAATGAGAGAAATTCGAGGAGTTGAGAAAAGACGACTCGGAGGGACCTGCACCAATAGCTAGGCTACGACCACGTGACTGAGGGTGACCCATCAAGTGAAGTTCAGGGGCAGAGGTTGGCAGTAAATGAGTGCTCTGGCAAGGAAAAAGATATGCCACAATGGGGCGAACTGTTGAGAGAGATCCGGGAATTCAAAACAGTCCCTTTATGAAGGCCACACCTGCAAGTACGGCCCTGACCTATATCCGACATGATCTGCTATGGGGTGGAGTACCCACCCATGTATCTCCTGCTGATAACAGCTCCAAACTCAATTCCTTGACCATGGAAGTGGAGAAACTGACGAGATGTCTCCAAATGCTTATCACGCCGCAGACAGAGATGGCACCCAGGTTTCCAGTTAGTAATACCCCCGCCCTGGCTCCCAGTGTGGCGCCTCGGCCAGCTCAAACTCCAGAAAGTATGTTTTGCTATAATTGTGGGAAAGATGGGCACATGAAAAGGGAATGCCAGTCCCCAAAAGACACTGAAAAAGTTGCATATAGGCTACAAGGAGAGCTTCGGAGAACAAATCAGTGGTTAAGAGGTGCATGACATGATCCCAGTGAGGGCACCAAAAATGCTAATTCATGTCCTTTTGTGGCAAGGTCAGTTGCCCAGGCCCCCAATACCGCCTCTCCAGACTGGTCCAGAATAGTGGGTCCCTCCATGGAGACCACTGTAAAGGTGAATGGAGTGTCTACCAGAGCTGTATTAGACAGTGGCTCCCAAGTGACAATTATGTTCCAAGATTGGTATCAGAAGCATTTGTCAGACGTACCCTTACAACCATTAGAAGGACTGCACGTATGGGGGTTAAGTGAGAAGGCCTACCCTATTCCAGGTATATCCGAATTGGCTGTCTTTCCCCACTCCGTGTTTGGAGTGGCCGAACAAGTAGAGACCCTAGCCTAGTGTGTCCCCCCACTGGACTGTATGATGGTGTCCTTTGTTGATTGGAACAAATGCTCATATGTTCGAAGGCTGGCACAGTTGTGTTATGAAAACAGGGGTCAAAGACTAGTAGAGCTTTAAGAGTTCCGGCTTTAATTAAGAAGGCCTATGAGGCACAGAGAGATGCTGAAAAAATAGAACCAGAGGAACCGGTCGGAATTGTATGGAAGAAGGATCCTGAGTCTCTGATCCTGGCGCAAATGCCCAGTGTACCTTACAGGAGAGGTCCGTATCAGAAAGGATGTTAAGAATAAAATATTAATGTTGGATGCACCAGGCGATGGAAAATTGCCAGAGGGACTGCTGGTCAAGCCTAGTATTTTGCCCGCTAGAGCCCATGCTTATGCCAGAAGGGTAATGGTCCAAGTTCATAATGTGTCTGAAAGAGACATTCGAGTAAATAGAGGTTGCATCCTGGCTAATGTGCATTGTGCAGACACTGCAGTGCTACCCAGCAGCAAGAGTTCAAGGAAGAATGACAGAGTAACGCCTGACTTGTTTGATTTGGCGACTCCGCTGCCAGCTGAATGGAAAGTGAGGATCAGTGAGAAGCTTGCCCAGAGAGACCAGGTGTTTTCTTTAAAGGAATGGGACGAGGATGCGGCAAGGAGCTGAGCACAATATCCGGCTGCATGACGAAAAGACCATTTCGTGAGAGGTCTCGACGCCTGGCACCTGCTGACATAGATGATGTGAGACGGCATCTGCAAGAGATGTTAGCTGCTGGTGTAATACAAGAATCCAGAAGCCCTTATGCTTCCCCCATTGTGGTAGTGAGGAAAAAGAATGGAACAGTAAGGATGTGTGTGGATTATCGCACCTTAAACCGGCGGACTATCCCTGATCAGTACACAATGCCCCGCATTCAGGATGCTTTGGACTGCCTAAACGGGAGCAAGTGGTTCTCTGTGCTGGATCTCCGCAGTGGGTACTACCAGATCCCGATGGCCCCAGAGGACCGTGAAAAGACTGCCTTTATCTGTCCGCTTGGCTTCTATGAATTCATGAGGATGCCTCAAGGGATTTCAGGTGCCCCAGCCACTTTTCAACGCATTGATGGAGCTGCAGTGGGGACATGAACTTACTGAGTGCCTGGTATACCTAGATGATGTTATTGTGTTTGGCAGCTCACTGGAGGAACATGAGAGCAGATTATTTAAGATATTGGACCGACTGGAGGACTTTGGCCTTAAACTGTCCATTGATAAGTGTCAATTCTTTCAAACATCAGTAAAGTATATGGGACACATAGTATCCACCGAGGAATAGAGACCACCCAAGTAAAGTTGAGGCCTTGACCACTGGCCGCAGCCCAAAAATCTAAAAGAACTGCAAAGATTCCTGGATTCTGTGGTTATTATCTGCTTCATCAAGGACTATTCAAGAGTGATCCGCCCTTTACTTAACCTTACTCAAGGGTATCCCCCAACCCACAAAAATACCAAAGTCAGCGTCCCTCAAGACTGAAAGAGTGTATTTTCATCCGAAAGAAGTATTTGGGTCCGCTGGACTCCTGATTGTGAGACTGCTTTCATGAGATCATTTATCAACTTACCCATGCTCCAGTGCTGGCCTATGCCGATCCAAGAAAACCTTATGTCCTGCACACTGATGCTAGCTTGCAAGGGTTGGGGGCTGTGTTGTACCAAGAGCACTAGAATGGCCTGAGACCAGTGGCCTTTGCCAGTAGAAGTCTGACCCCATCCGAAAAGAACTATCCTGTACATAAGTTAGAGTTTCTAGCTTTGAAGTGGGCTATTGTTGACCAATTCCATGAGTACTTGTATGGGGCTAAAATACTAGTAAAAACTGACAATAATCCTTTAACCTATGTGCAGACCTCAGCTAAGTTGGATGCCACTGGCCATAGGTGGCTTTCTGCATTATCTACATACGACTATGCTCTCGAATACCGAGCAGGTCTGAACCACATAGATGCTGATGCTCTCTCCAGGAGGCCTGTTTCCCAGAATGATTGGGTCCGATTGGCAGAACCTGACATTCGGGCACTCTGCCGGAAGTTTGACAGGGAGGAACAAATGTCCACGGACGCAGTGGACTGCATGGTGGATTGCTTGGAACCCTCTGAGAATTGCATACCTGCTGCTTATTGCCACTTTTCTGCAATAGACATTGGTGCACTGCCTCAGCTGGACAATGACAGCATTCGGCGGGCTCAATCCCGCGATCCCATGATCAAAGCAGGTTTAGAAGCCCTCTATAGAGAAAAAGAACGGCCCAAATTACGCTCCACTGATTTGAGAACTGCACTGTTATACAAAGAAGGTCCTAAATTGAAACTGATCAATAAACTGTTACACAGAGAAACAGTAGACAGAGGGGACAAGTAGACAAACAACAACTAGTGCTGCCCACTGCCTTCGAGACTCAGTATTGAGGTCCTTGCACAACCACATGGGGCACCTTGGTATAGACAGAACACTTGACTTGGTGAGATCCAGATTCTATTGGCCTAAGATGGGGGCTGATGTGGAGCAACACATTCGAACTTGTAGTCGCTTGCTTACAGAGGAAAGCTTTGCCCAGAGGGCTGCCCCTTGTTAACATAACCACCAGTGCACCCATGGAGCTGGTCTGTATTGATTTTCTAAGTCTGGAGTCAGATCAAAGAAATATCAGTAATGTGCTGGTGGTCACTGACCATTTCACACAGATATGCCTAAGCTTTCCCACCAAAGACCAGAAAGCATCCACTGTAGCCAAAGTACTTGTAGAAACTTTTTGTTCACTATGGGCTCCACAAAGAATCCATTCTGATCAAGGGAGACTTTGAGAGTCGTCTGATCAAAGAGATGCTTTCTCTGTGGAGTGCAAAGTCCAGAACCACTCCTTACCACCCCAGGGGACCCACAGCCTGAACGTTTCAACCACACTTTGCTAGATATGTTAGGCACCCTGCACCCAAAGGACAAGCCTAGATGGAGCCAACAAATTAGCACCCTGGTACATGCTTATAACTGCACAAAAGTGATGCCACTGGGTTCTCCCCTCACCGCCTGATGTTTGGAAGAAGCTCAACTACCAGTAGATGTGTGTTTTGGGGTCTCTCCTGATGGGGTTCATGACAACCATTTACAGTATGTGCAAAGTTAAAGGCCCAGCTAACTCATGCGTACTAACTGGCTCAAACCATGGCTGCCAAAAGAAATCTGGCCAACAAAGAAAGGTATGATAAAAGGTGAAAGCACAGGAACTCCAGGAGGGAGATCAGGTATTGCTAAGAAATCTGGGACTGCATGGCAAGCACAAGATTGCTGACAGATGGCACCATCTCCCTCACATTGTAGTGGGCAAACTAGATGATCTGCCAATGTACAAAGTAAGGCCTGAGAATAATTCAAAAGATGTAAAACAATGCATAGAAATCATTTACTGCCCATTGGACAAATCTTAATTGAGTCTGAGCCCTAGAAGATGCCCCTCTGGACCAGTGACTAGAGCTGCTGCTAAGAAAAGATCAAGGAAGTCTGCACCTACAGAAGCAGAGTTAAAGTGTTCCCCTGCACAAGTCCCAGTTGAGCATGACTGTCAGTCCATATCAGAAGAAAGTGAGAGTGACTTTGAATACTATCCTTCTTACGAACTGAGTCAATTGTTTCGGGGCAATCCCCTAGTCAATACTGGAGACAAAGCTGGGCCTTCTGGACTGTCTAAACCCCCAGCTTCATCCCTGGAGCCAATGCTCCCAGAAAGTGAAGTGCAAAGCATCAGATCAGATGAAATGGAATCATTGTGCATGGTTGAACTGTTTGAGCTTTCAGGGGAGGAAAATGATAGATTGGGACAGACTGGTGATACACCCGAACAAGAAGAGTATTTTAAGTGCCCTGACAGTCCACTGCCAGTGTCCGAAAGCTCCATGCGGCCAAATGTTGTGGACTCAGAAACTGTAACTTCTGGAGCTGAAAGTGCCCCAAGTTCTAGCCTCTCTACCCCCAGGGAGACTCCTGACAAGTGAGGACAATGCTGAAATGAGGCTCAGAGTGCAGAGACTGTAACAGTTCCCCTAGAAAGACTGGTCGAGCTGTAAAGCCTGTGGTGCACCTCAGTTATGATTCCCTTGGGAGGCCTGTGGATTTGCCTCTCAATGTTGTCCATAAAAGTGTATGTGTCCCGAGCTCATTGCCAAACTGAGCATCAGTGCTAACTCCAAGTTACTTGTGTTGCCCTCTAAGTATGGTGCCTTGCCGGTCCAGCCCCAAGGTAACTGATAGGAAGGCCCTCTCTTCAGGTTTCATGTACAAGAGGTAATAACTTGAGTTATGGTACAATATGTGTGTAATACTGTGTAAAGAGTGACGTACTGCAATGTTTCAGAAATGTGTTCTTGGTAAAATGATATATTGACTGATGATTACATGTGTGAGCCTAATGCAAATGTATATGGTTGCAGTTAAAACTTATGGGGGTACTTGCTTGACGCGGACGTCAAGCTTTCCCAGGCCAGGAAGGGTGTAACCCCCCTGCAAATGGGGGTTCCCAAAAGACTTCCAGGAGCTTGCTTGAATGCTCCAAGCCTGAATGGTGTTTCATGCTTAAGCCATTTATCAGTGAGTGTTTTAGAACCTCTGGTACTGTCTCTTTAAGAGCTGTCTGCTTGCAGACATAATTAGTTTGTATGGGGACTGTGTGCTTCTCTGTTTGAGTACCACTGAGCTGCTGCCAATTCACTCCATTTTTGCAGTCACTAGGAGTGCAAAGGGAACCTATGTGAAAGATGTAACTGTTTGCCAGAAATTATTTAGAGTAATAATGAAATTACAGTTTGTCTAACCTGCTTTCTTTGCAGTCAGAACTGTGTCTGCTAGTTCCCCATTCTAGTTTTGAACTGCTGAACTGGACCAATCAGTGTGGGGTAAGCTAGCTCTAAAATGGTGCCTTGGACGAATCAGAACTTGGACTCATAATCTGAGCCAGCCACAAGAGGATTGTATGGGCAGTGACTCTGGGAGATGAGTTTAGACCGGCGCCTTTTGGACCAACAGCAGCAGTCTATTGTGAGTGACAGCCAATCCAGTCAAGAACTGGGAGGAACTCAAAGGAAGTGCCGGTTTTGTCTGTTGGGAGTTTCAGTTGAGCTTTGGCAGTGAAGGGAAAGGAACCCTGTGCTCCTTCAGTGCACAGTTTTAGTCAAAAACATGTGTAAGGTCCAGAGTTCCGGTCTGCAGCTTGTTAGGACTGAATCCGTCCTGTGAAGAGAATCAAGGATATCTGAAGAGTAGAAACCAGGCTCACCCCAGAAGACTGGAGGAATTGCTGAAAATTGCACTGGTCTGTCAGGAACTGAATCTGCTGTGTGTTCTCCGGGTATTGTGCAGTAATTGCGATCGGGATACAGATGCAGCCTGCCTGGTATAGTGCTTTCTTTTTACCATATAAATGTGTGAAGAGGTTTGTGTACCTCAAGTGAATCCTGCTGCCATTAAGTGACTTTTGCCTGTGACTGTTTACCATATAAATGTGTGAGGAGTCTCTTGGAGCTCAAGAGTAGCCCTGCTGACATTGAAGGACCCTATCTTATTTGGAGGTCGTGAGTACTAATTCAGAGTCGCTCCCTGTTGAATTGCCACATTAAATCCAAATGGAATTACTGTACTGCTGACTGTTTAATTCTCCTTTTCTCTGTGTGGAAAGGCCCCCTACCAGCTGCCACGGGTTTGACTAGCCACTAGGCTTGGGTGTTCTAGGGACAGTAACTGATAGGGATAGGCCTGTGCACAGAGCCATAGGTAGATGAGTAGAGTGATAAGCTAATTAACCTGATTTCCCTGTCCTTGTTATATTCCCTAAATAAATCAGAGCTGCTTGTTTCAGCAAAGTTATACTGCCTGAGGTATTTGTCTATGTTAAAGTACTGTACTGTGATTGTTGCACTGTATCTTATTTCACAGGAGGTCCCAGTGCCGGAACCAGTCCTGGGGGTAAGTGTATACTGTAAAGAGTAATTCTGATGTATTGTGTGGCCACTAGTGGGAAGAAAGGGGTTGCAGTGTCCCAGAGGGCTGTGACCAAGTTGTTTAACTATTGTAAACCCTGACCTCTGGGTGGAGGCACCCGCCATTGGATCCAGGCCCCTCAACCTGTTAGTGGCAAATCAGGCAGGGGTAGTAGCCCCTGGGATAGCGCCATCTAGGGGTTACATTTTGTTTAATGCCTAGTTCCTCTCTAAGTGTATCATTCCTGATAATATCAAAATATAAGATTAGGTCCCCTCATGTTCTCCTCTCTTCTAAGGTATATAGTCCCAATCTTCCAATTCTTTCTTTATATGTAAGAGGTTTGGCATGTGTTATTATTTTAGTTATACCATGCTGTACTCTTTCTAACCTTACAACGTTCCCCCCTTGTGTGGATTCCAAAGTTGATTACAGAAATCCAACTGGGGTCTCACGTATGATCTATAAAGAGGCTAAAACACCTTACTTTTCTACTCTTAATATTTCTATGGATTGCTCCAGCCACCCTGTTTGCTTTAGAAATTACATTTGTACATTGTGTACTAAAATCCAATTTACTATCAATGTGTACCCCTAAATCTCTATCACCTGTCAAGTGATTAAGTATTATTAATATGATAAGAATTACTAAGTGTGTACTGTGCATGTTTATTATTTTTCCCAGGTGAATTACACAACATGTATCAGTATTAAATGTCATACTCTGTTCGTATGCCCAGTGAGTTATTAAATCTAAATCATGCTGAATGGAGTCAATGTTGTCTTTGGTTTCACAAGGTCCACCTAACTTGGTGTCATCTATGTACTAAATGAGTCTGTTTTGTAGACCTCCTTCAAGGTCTTCTATGAAGAACTGAAACAACACAGGGCCCAAAACAGAGCCCTGCGTCACCCCACTGGTCACCTTCCCTGTCTCAGAAAGGAATCCTTTCACAGACACCATATGCATCCTGTTGTTCAGCCAATTACCTATCCAGTGTCTTAAATATGGATCTATTTTATGTGTTTTTAATTTATGAATTATAGCCCAATGCGGGATGGTATCAAATGCTCTGGAAAAGTCCAACAGTATGATATCCACCACTGTTCCCCTGTCCAAAAGTTTACTAACTGGGTCATAAAAACAAATTAAATTTGTAAGGCATGAGCGACTTACTGTGAACCCATGCTGTGTAATACCTGCCTTGTTATGTTCTTTAATATGTTCATTTATTTTATCCTTTATAATTGAATCAAATATTTTACCTGGAACAGATGTCAGACTGATGGATCTAAAATTTTTTATATTGTTTTTGGGACCTATTTTATGTATTGGGGTTATTTTAGCTGTTTTCCTGGCTACCGGTACCTCTCCTGTTTTTAGAAGTGTATTAAACAATATCTCCATAAGAAGACAGATAGTATTTAAGCAATAAACCACAACAGGGTGTGGGTGATGCTGGGTTAACCCATGCCTGGTGTGGTTCGGTCACGAGGTCACAGACTGAGTGACCAAACCCACCAGGCATGGGTAAATCCCAGCATCATCCACACCCTGGAGTGGTTTATTGTGATTATACAATGTCCTCCTTAATTTGTTGTTCAAAACATTAAGAGAAAAATAATCATTTTTAATTTTTTTTATAAGTTTGTATTTCATTTGTTGTTACGCTACAAAAAATAGTCCAGTGTGTTTGGTTTAAAAAAACATGTAGGCAAGGGGAGCCATTCGATCTGTGCTGGCTTATAAAATCATGCATGCTGCAGGGTGAGAGATAGAGTGAGAGAGACTGAGAAGGTTTGTTTTTTTAAAAAATAGTTGTGTTCTCCAATGGAGAGAGAGTGATTTGTACAGGAGACTGAAAGAGAGGGCTGTAATGGATAGCAAATGAGAGGTCAGCAGGGTGGAGCTCAGAAAGCAAGAGAGGCTGTGAAGCTTTGTTTCTTTTCCCAGAATGAAGGGAGAGAGTGCAGTGTGGAAATTAAATGTCCATTGCTGCTCAGTTAAAGCAGAAGGCAAGGTTTCAGGCTTCAGGGTTTTTAATTTTTTTTAAGTTTGTGTCTGTCTGCTTTGCTTATGTGTTGCGAACAGATGTCAGGCTGAAACAGGCAGGGAGTGGGGTGTCTTCAGTGCTGTGAGTGGGGCATCCGAGATTGTGGTTTTCTGTTTAGCTTCTGGGTTTGCAGCTAGAAAGATGTAGAGGGAAATATATTGTAAAGGTTTTTAATTTCTGGCAAAATTGACATTTTTTGTTTTTTGTTACAAGTTATGGGGTAACGGAGTGGCACAGCAGGCAACGTCTACCAAAGAAAATAAGATGGCGTCTCGGACTGGTTTAAATTTTTTTTTTTTGCAGTTAGTGAGATGCGGCTGGCTGGCACCATTTGTGTTGGTGATGCTGAATTTTACCACTTTGAAAAGGTGCCAGCCAGCCAATCAGATTCCTTTATTTTTATGGCCATTATATAATTTTTGTTATCAAGAGCATTTGAGGAGTAATGTTATCCAAACCAGCAGCTCCATACTTTTTTAATTGTTTAATTTTTTTTTACTATATTTTTCTTGTCACAGGTTGGGGCTCTTTTAGAAACAAATTGTACATTTCCTTGATTACTGGACTCAGTATAAATTGAACAGAAGTATTTGTTATATACATCTGCTACTTGTTCAGTTTCACATATAATTTCATTACTATCAGTTATTGCAGTTAGCCCATTATTAGAATTTTTAACAAATTAATATATCCATAGAACTGTTTCCTATTACCTTTGTTTGCTGTCTATGCTAATTTTAATTCCATTCTTTTTTTGACTTATTTATAGCATTTTTTACACTGTTTATGTTTAATCTTGAATTTGGTCCAATTAAATTCTGTTTTGTCATTTTTATATAATGCATATGTACTTTTTTTGTTTAATCAATTTAATAATTTTCCTGTTCAACCATTTTGGCTTTAGCTCATTTTTGATATATTTTTATTCGCCTTGTGTATTTAATACAAATATTCAATAATATTTCCTTGATAATCAACCAAGTTTCTTCTCCATTCATATCTTGCATATATTATGCCAATCAATTGCACTAATGTCTTTGTTCATCATCACTCCGTTTGCTGATTTATACAAAAAGATCTCAGTAAGCCCCTGCAGTTTATCCTGTGAATATTGTATATTAAATGCTATGCTACTATGATGGCTGTCTCTCAATGGGGACATCACTATACAATCTGTAATGTTCACTCTCCCGTATATTAAGACCAGAACTAAAATATTATTGTCAAGGGTCAGTTCTTTGACATATTGGTTTACACTATGCTAATTACAGGTTTGAAGAAAGGAGCTAATAAAGCACTCTTTTTATTATTTCAAATGTGAAAAAAAGTAGTAAAGCAGACTTGGAATGGGGAAAGAATGGTATCATACAAGTTAGGAAATAAGGAGCAATCTGAAACAGAATAAAAAGTATAGGCTAAATTTTTTACTGCTATCATGCACTGTATTATAAAAAAATTAAAAAAAAACCTGAGTGAGAAGAACTGGCTGTTTCTTACCCTTCTTAGTTACTGTACTGTAATGCCACAGCCATGACCTCTTGTGCTTTGCTGTTATGTTCTATAACATTACAGTACCTACTCAGTATGAGAACCAGATTGTTCTTCATACTCGGGGGTTATTTATCCTTCAGTTACTTTACCTTAACCAACCTGATTCAACCATGTGCCATAGAACAATATGGGGCTTTGCTGCATCAGGTTAGTAAAGATAAAGTAAAGTAGATTACTGCTGGAGGTAATGTTTCTGAATAAAGATCACTATCAATGACATACACTTTGTTGTTGTTTGATTTTAAAAAAGAGTTTTGGAAAAGACTGAAGAATAAACTGACATTCTAGGTCTGTGGATATGGTGTTCTATCCACACATGGGCAGTGTCCTTTCCTATTTAAATCCACTGGAATGTCTTCAAGCTGGCTTCTCCCACCAACCCAGATGGTAGCTCCCTTGGCACTGCCCCATGACATCAGATCTTTCCTTCCACTGGAAGAAGAAGGTTCCTTCCTTACTGCTCTCAAGCTGAGAAGACCCTTTGCTTAAATCTTCAGATTTTTTCAAACCATCAATAAAAACTTTGTCTTCAGCCTCTTTTTTCATGCCGCCAACATGAACAATGCAAAGTCTACTCCAGTGTACCAGAAATGTGCCTGTGGGCAGAAGACGTCCCGGATGGATCCACATAACTTGTGCTTGTATTGCCTGGGCCACGAGCATGATTCCCAGGCCTGCGACGCTTGCCGCATTTTTCACCCTTCCATTTTAGAGGACAGTCACACCCACTTACTTCTACAGCATCCAATCAATTGGTACCCACTGGTCAAATCCAAAGACACCTGTCAGGTGGTCTCCATGGCTGCAGGATTCACTGAGCAACCTGCGGCACTCGAGGAAGCAGTAGCTCAGTACTTCTTGACATCAGCCTTTTTGCCACTTCCTTTAGGCACTTCCTTCACAGGGGCATTTAAGGACCTGTGTCAGGCCCTTCCTACTCATGGGCATGTCCCCTCACCAATGCACAAGTCCAAATCTAAGAAAAGAATACTTAAAAAGGTCTCACCATCAATCATGGGATCAGGAACACTCTTGGGCTCCTCA
Source organism: Neoceratodus forsteri (assembly GCA_016271365.2). Classification (NCBI taxonomy): domain Eukaryota; kingdom Metazoa; phylum Chordata; order Ceratodontiformes; family Ceratodontidae; genus Neoceratodus; species Neoceratodus forsteri. The sequence continues at coordinate 1,119,656,270 of CM057458.1, forward strand.
TTCCTGTGCATCTCTGGAGGTTCTGATTTTGGTCAAATCCTTGGCCCGTACCACTGGCTCCACGGTATCCCCATTGGGCCAGATGGCTGAGATGCAGGTCAATCTTCCAGCAGAGATTATTCTTGAGCCCATCAATCCATTGCCACCCAAAGAGGCCGATACTTCCTTGTCTAGGACTCTGGTCCTAAGCCAGACCCAGGGAGGGACAGATCAGTCTGCTGACTTGCCTCCTCTCATTGAAGACTACGAACCTGAGGTGACTAGACTCTCACCAGCCTCCTCCCAGGTCCTCTGTTGGTCCTCCTGATTATCGAGGTCAAGGTCCTGGACTTGCTTCACTGGGTTGAGCAGCTTGTGTCAACACCAGTGCTCCTGCTCTTGACACTCGAGCAAGTGGCGCTGCCACCATTCTTCAGTCTTGTCCTCCTTGGGTGAGGACAGGATTCAGTGCAAGTTGTGTCAATGCTTTAAGGACTTAATGTGGTAACAGCTGGTGTTCACTGGGATGAAGCCCATGCCAGCTTCCACCCTAGTCATCTTCTGCCACAGAGACTGATGATTTATCCACCTCAGCAGGAAAAGATCCATAAAATGGCCCTGTCTCGGCCTCTTCTGGCCTCTCCACCAAGTCTGGTGGACCCACCCCTTAAACAGCTGTCAACCAGCACACTGATTAAGGAGGCTCAGCCAGCCTTGGGTCTTCCCCATCAGCTGTCAGTCACATCACCCGGACTGTCCATGGAGAGTTAGAGGGGATTCAGGAGATTGACCCCTCTTTGATGACTCTTCTGAGTTACAGGGTTCCTCCTTACACTGTCATCCTGTTGTCTCAGAGTCAGCAGGGGGTCTCTCAATGGAGGAGGGACCTATGTCCTTTATGGGCCTCCTCTGTCTCATCTCAGAGTTTATAGGTCTCCAGATGGAACCCGTTCAGAAGTGGGCTTGATATCTGTTCACTGAGGTTTTGAACTGAAGTGATTCCCTTGAGGAAATCTTCCCAGTGGCAGAGGCCATCCTCAGCCTTGCCTTGGAGCTGTGATAGCATCCCACCTCCTGCCCTGCACCATTGGCCAGGATGGCCCCCAAGTATGTGGTGACCATTGGCTCCCTTTTAGGGTTATTGGAACATTTCTTTTATTTTATTGAAATGTTTCACCAGGAGGGGCACACTGAACAACAAATTGCTCATCTCACAGTGCATCCTGGGGCTAAGGGTTTGGTGGCTGATTCCATGTTTTGGTGCTCCAGCAACATAGGAGAAGTTGAAAAGCCACCCAATAAGGAGTCCAAGAAATTGGACCATTTGGACAAAAAGGCCTATGCTGCCTCTTTGCTTGGCCTTTGCCAGACAAGCTCGGCCCTCCTGATGGCCCACTTTTCCCATGCCCTGTTGGGCACTCTTGATGGGGATCTCCCTCATTTCCCAGTGGACCTTCAGACTATGGTTCAGCAGGTCCAAAACTAGGGCCAGGCTATTGTCAAGCAACAGCTCCAGACAGCCATGGACATTGGTGACTCCTGTGCCCTGTCCATGGTGGCTGCAAATGCCTTGCACTGCAGGACTTTGCTACAGAGCTCAACCTTTTAGGCAGATACTCAGCACAAGCTGACAGATGTTCCCTTCCTCATCACCAACTTGTTTAGGCCTGGGGTTGAGGGGCACCTCACCCGCACTGAGAAGTCCAGTGCCACCTTGGGCTCCACAACATCCACCCAGAGGGACCCCAAGGGCTCCAAGCAGTAGAAAAAGAAGCCCTTTTGATTCACCTCCACTCCTGTAGCCAAACCAGCCCAGCCCTAAGCTGGGCAGCAGGCACAGGCATGATGACCTCAGCCAAAGTCAATGGCCACCATTGTCTACAAGACTGGAGGATGAGGCTCCAGTGGCTCCTGAGCCTGGCCCTCCTCCACCTCCGATCCTGCCCAGTGTTGGGGTGAGGGGTGACTCCCTCATGCTCAAGATGCCTCCCCTCTGTCCTCCCATGGGGGGCTGGTTCTTCCACTTCATTTCCACTGGGTCTGCTGTAACCATGGACAGGTGGGTTCTCAAGGTGGTCAGTCAGGGTCTGCCTCTAGAGTTTGAGGCATACCTGCCTTGCCAAACCCGTGCCCCATGGGAAGGCATTGTATCTGTCAACATTCTGTTGGCCCTTTGGGACAACATTGCTCAGCTCCTCCACAAGAAGGTTGTGACTCCTGTCTTGGACCCTCTGGAACACCCAGCATTTGTCTCCAGGTACTTCCTGGTGCCAAAATGGATGAGGGGCTGGCAACCCCTCTTAATTCTGCACAACCTGACCAAGTTTCTCAGGCTGTGCACCTTCAGGATAGGCACTCTGTGGCTGATCATAACATCTCTCAAGCAAAACATGTGGTTCTGCTCTCTGGATCTACAGGACATGTTCTTTCACGTCCTGATCCATCTGTTACATCGGCAGTTCCTCCACTTCCAAGCAGAGGTTCCAAGACACACCATTCAGCCTGTCCTCAGCCCCAGGGTCTTTACCAAGTGCATTGCAGTGGTAGCAGCTTACCTGAGGCAATGAGGGATCTGGGTTTACCCCTTCCTGGATGACTGGCTAATTGCAGGTCCCTCCAGGTGGGAGGTGGAGCAGTCCAGGGACCTGTCCCTCCAGACCTGCATCTCTCTTGGCCTTCTGGTCAACAAAGCCAAGTCAGAACTTGTGCCCTTATGGGCGATCAGCTTCTTTGGGGTAGAGCATGACTCTTGCAGAGCCAGAGCTCAGCTCCCAGTGGACAAGGCAGAGGATCTCTCCTCTTTTACCTGGTTATTTCAGGTTGGATAGTTGCACCCTGCTAAAGACTTCCTGCACATCCTGGGATACATGGCAGCCTGCACCAACATGGTCCATTGGGCCCATTGGACAATGCACTCTCTGCAATGGAAGCTGGCACACCAATGGTCTCAGTGCAAAGGCCACTTCAACCAGCCAATCACTGTGACCCAGGTGATGTGGGACACCCTCCAGTGGTGGTGGTTAGTACCAGAACATCTGCAGGAAGGTATCTTTTTTGTCAACCCAGAGATGATGATCATCCTGATGACCAATGCATCTCTCATGGGCTGTGGTGCCCACCTGGGGAAACACAGAGTTCACATGTTCTGGACCCCTGAGGAGTCCCAGTGCCACATCAACCTGCTGGAGCTCCCAGCAGTTTGGCGGATGATGATTGCCTTTGCTCCCCACATTCAGGGTCAGGTTATTCAGGTCCAGACAGACAATACCACAACCATGTATTACCTCTGCAAACAGGGTGAGATGAGCTTACTTCCTCTGTGCAGGGAAGCTCTCCACATGTGGACCTTCATGCACAACCTGGAGGCCACTCTCTTGGCTATCCATGTGGCCATTGTCTCCAACCAGCCATCAGATGATCTCATCTGTGTACGTGAGGCATCTCATGAGTGTTCTCTCCACCCAGAGGTAGTACACAGCCTGTTTTCCCAGTGGGGCAGCCCTGTGGTGGACCTGTTTACCTCCATGGAGAATACAAAGCTAAGGCAGTATCATGCCCACCCCCATCAGCTGGGAACACTGCAGTGGGATGCTTTCTCGAGGCCCTGTACTCTGGGCTTCCTCTATGCCTTACCTCCATTTCCCTTGATCCACAAGATTTTGCTAAAGGCGAGGAGAGACAAGACATGAGTGATCCTGATGGATCTGAACTGGCCACACCAGTTTTGGTACCCCAGTCTCCTCAGCCTCAGCAGCAGGCCCCCAAAGCATCTTCATCTCTGCCCGGACCTGCTCTCCATCAATCAGGGGCAAGTATTCCATCTGGATTTTTAGTTCCTGCACCCAACAGCCTGGTTCCTGAGTGGTTTGACTTCCAGGCTTTGGGTCTCTCTGAAGATGTCCTCAACCTAGTCGAGGCTTCTCAGAAGGAGTTGACCAGCAAATACTATGCCTTCAAATGGAAGAGGTTCTTCATTTGATGTCAGGGCAAGGGGCTGGACCCTTTGTCCAGTCCAGTAGCTTGCATCCTTGACTATCTTTGGTTCCTCTGTCATTCTTTAGTTGATGACCCTTTCGGTGCACCTGGCAGTTATCTCTGCTTACCGGGCATGGGCTGGTCAGCCATCAGTGGTGCAGGAGAAGGTGGTCTGGTGCTTTTTCAAAGGCCTAGACCCCATTTCCCTTCTGATGCGTGAACCACCACCACCTTGGGACTTGTTGCTGGTACTGGCAAAGCTCATAGGCAAGCCATTTGAACCAATACACAGGTGCGAAATGTCTCACCTGTCATGGAAAACCATATCATGTCAGCCAGAAGGATCAGTCAGCTGCAGCTTCTTTTGGTGGAGTCTCCTTATTTGGTCTTCCACAGGGACAAGGTTGTCCTTCTCCTCAACCTAAAGTTCCTCCTGAAGGTTGTATCAGATTTTCACCTTAACCAGGTAATTAATTTCCCAGTGTACATCACCAATCACACTTTGGAGGCTGAGCACAGTCTCCATACCTTGGAGCTGTGGCAAGCACTCGCTTATTATATGGAGCACACGGCTGGAGTTTGGGGAGAGGTTCACCAACTATTTGTTACCTATGCTGAAGCCGCACTGGGCAGACTGGCAGCCAAGTAGATGACTGGCAGGTGGACGGTCTCTTGCATTGACCTTTGCTATAGGCTGGTGGGTAGGGAGCCTCCCACAGGGTTAAAGGCTCATTACATCCATAATACTGCTGCCTCAGTGGCTGCTTCCAGAGATGTCTCTATCCAGGAAATCTGCAGGGCTGCTACCTGGAGGTCAGCACACACCTTCATTGCCCACTTCAACATTGATCTTGAGTCATGCAGGGATGCTGGTTTTGGTTCCTCAGTTCTTCAATCTCTATTCCCTAAATAGCAGCTATGCACCTTGCCCCATCCTCCTGGAGAACTGTTAGGAGTCTGCCCAAGTGGGCTGGCAGTATAGCTTAGAGGTTAGAATAATGAGGTGTGAATGAGCTTGGTACATCCAGCAGACCAGACCTGGGTTTGATTCTCACAGCCTCCACTTGCATACTGTGTGACTCTGAGCAAGTCACTTAACCACCCAGTGCTCCCACGTTGCCACTGAAACAGGCACTTGTGCATAGTGGGCCTTACCTGGTTACCAAAGACTAAAATAAATTAAAAAAAAAAGTGTGGATAGAACATCATATCCACACCCCTGGAAAAACAGGTTACACACTTGTAACAGTAGTTCTAGGAGTGGTATATGGTGTTCATCCACACAAACCCACCTGACCTCCCCTGGCAAGTGGCAGGTTGGTCTTGCTTCCAGCGGGTAAGATCTGATGTCATGGGAAAGTGCTGAGGGAGTTACCACCCAGGTGGGTGGAAGGAGCCAGCTTTAAGAGGTGCTGGCTGAATTTAAAGGGGAAAGGACACTGTCCAAGTGTGGAAGAACACCATATACCACTCCTAGAACTACTGTCACAGGTGAGTAACCTGTTTTTACATGCCATGAACTTACATTTCACATTTAGGGCAAATACAGTTTTATAACCTAATTTAGTATTAAAATCATCTGTAAAACACAAAGTGAAACAAACAACTATGTATTCTACAGTAGGTCACATTTTTGAGTTATGTTTTCTTTTTAGGAGGAGAAGTTGCTAATCTGCGGTAGTTACTCACTACACTAGTACATCACAAGTCTGTCATCTCTAGCGCTACAACACAGTCTCTTGAGTTTTAACACCTCACTCAGTTCAAAAATAGAAAACAAGTTCTGGATCTCAATGTACTAGTCAAGAAAAGTGATTTATACAGAGCAATCTTCCAGAGTGGGAAAGCACGAGAAGCAGAAGGGAGTTGTTCACAGAAGGGCCAGATGAAGCATATCAGGGACCCTGGGCCCAAGAAAATCTGGGGCTTCCACCTGCCTCTTAGAACAAAATTTACAAAAGGCTCCTAGCCCTTCTGAACATGTGGAGGGCAGTGAAAAGCTGTGAAGTGTCCCCTTCCCACATGATGTGTACCTGCAGGGCACTCAATAATATCCATGTAACTGGTTGTGTGCCCTATCTGCACCTGATCCCTAGCCATGTGTGGAGCTACATGGGTGGTTGGGACAGGGTGGACCAGTGGGTGGGCATGGGCCCCTTTTATGGACAAGTTCTGAGGTGAGCAGCATTAGCAACTAAAGTATGCAACCCCCTTTGCATAGCCATTGTGGCATCCTCAGGGCCAATAGGCCCCCTTCACCAGCTCATAGAGCAGAGTTTCACAAATGAGGCCACCCTGTTCTTACCACAGTCCCTACAGTCCTTCTCAAATCCTAGTGTAAGGATCTGGGGCAAACAGACCAAGAACTAATACTATTTTTAAACAAAAGACGTGGCAATGAGTTAAACAGTTTTCTAAGATGTTCCAAAGAATACTGTACAATTTACCTTGTGATGGCCCCACAGTAATTTATCCCAGTCAGTCTATTCAGAGTTCTGACTCATTCCTCCAACAGGTTGGTTATTTGCATTTATCACAGGACAAATGACACTGGGAGTTTTCAAATTCAGGCAGACTGTGTGTGGGCTGTATTTTATTAATACTCCAACAAGTACATTTTAAACAACAGAGACTAGTATTCCCTAAACAAAAACTTAAGTACAAAGCTGTACTGTATAGTATAATAAACATATACAGTTATAACAATATGCACTTCAGCTATTTTTACAAGTAAAGCAGCAGGCACCTGCTTGTCCAACGGATTTTTTTCAGTCTCTTTAATCCATGATTTGATTCATATCAGGTTTAGAAAACTATTCCCTTCATTGGTGAGTGTAATCCATGTATGTTCCTCACATAAACCTAAAATGTTAATTAAGCAATAATGTATGGCAGGGTGTGGGTTTTGCTGGGATAATCTCATTTCTGGGGTGGCTGGGCATCGGGCCAAAGGCTAAGTGCATCAAACATTCCAGAAGTGCTTTCACATGGGGAGTGTTTCCTCAAAAAAAAAAAAGTAATTAAAAAATAAAACTGTACAACTGATACTATAAAATGGATGTCCCTACACTTAAAAGGGAAATTCCAACACTTGCTCTCTGCCTAATAGCCATTTACAAGTGCTCATTTGTGTCCCCACAATATTAATAAGAGCCATTGAATAATAGCAATGTTGCACTCCAGAGTGTGGGTTGTGCTGGGATAACCTCATTTCTGGGGTGTTTGATGCACTTGGCCCTTGGGCTCATGCCCAACCACCCCAGGCTTGAGATTATCCCAGCACAACCCACACCCTGTCATACATTATTGCTTAAATAACACCTTGCAATTTACCAAAGCACAGAGAATCCTTAGAGGAATTTGTAATAAGAATATAACTACAGAAACAGTGGAGTTTAAATTCAAATGGGCTGGCACAAAGGTTACCTCACATTTTTGAGGGCCCCCAGCAAATTTAGTCGTAGGGCCCTTCTACTGTGGTAGGCATACTCATGCCATTATGATGCCATTTTTAAAGCTTCTATCCAACTCACTGACCCTGGTGTACTGTTTCAACAAGGAACAATAAGACATTTACATAAATAAAACAAAACATTTAAATCTTGAAGACTGATAACTTGCACTGGGTCAGATTGCAGACCCTTTAACTTGAGGGGCCCAATATCAGCTGTCACTGAGGGTGCCTAATTCTAGCTGTAAGCAGGAAACAGAGCAGAAATAAATTAAAAAAGCAGCTGTAGCAATGCTAATGTCTCCCTCAGACTGTCCCATGTAGCTAGTAAAGGTGCTGGCAGTATAGCCTAGAGGTTAGAGTAATGAGTTGTGAATGAGCATATCTAGCAGACCTGGCTTTGATTCCTGCAACCTTCACATGCATACTGCATGATGCTGAGCAAGTTACTTAACCTCCCCAGAACTCCTGGACCACCCCTAAAAACAGGCACTTGTGCCAAGTGAGCCTTACCTGGTTACCAAAGAAAAAAAAAGTATTTGAAAGTTTATTGTGTTGGACCTTACACAATGGCAACTGCAAGCAAATCAGATTTACTTTTCAGGCAAGGCAAATGGCCAGGTATGATACGCATGAGTGTTAATTAGTTAATGAGGTGTTAATAGGTGCTGGAATAACAGCTCCTTGTTACAGAGATTAAGTTGAAATAGCCAGACAGAAATGATTACAAGTTGACTGTCAGAGTCTGTTTCCTGTAGGCAGGATGATGCACTAAAAGCTGGTGGCCCCCCTGGCAGGATGTGCCCTAGGCTGGGGCCTAGTTGACCTATGCCATAATCTGGCCCTGGTTCACAAGCCACCTAAGTACTGTCCACATAGCACATAGTGCTTAACCGTGCAAATGCTGTGGCTTTGCATCCTGTTGTCACCACTGGGTGTCAGTGTGCACTAGCAAAATGGAATCACATCAGCAAAAGGGGATGATGATTAAAAAATAACTGAGAAATGTCTAAGGATTAAATTATGTGTGTGGGAAAGGAATTCATTCTCCAAAAATATTGCTACACAGGGGAACATTTTAGATACTCTTCTGCAAAGTGTGAGTGACCGACTTAATCAAACAAAAAAAGAGCATCTGCCTTATCAAAGGGTACGCCTGAAGTTGTATGTCTGTAGAATTTTTTTATTCACTGCTATCTACACTGCTTTAAAAGCAGTTAGCCAGCCATGGTATAGCTGCTAGAGTACAGGTTCAGTGTTTCTGACATGTCTAATACTGGTAAAATATGAAATCACATAGGTTTCTGCATATCTTCCAGAAAAAGAGGAATATTTATAGCACCTGACACTAATGATGGGACACTGTGAGGGCTGAAAGCTTGTGTTCTGAAAATTACTTGTTGGTCCAATACAAGGTATCAAATCACTCACAATACTTTGTTCATCTGTTTGCATAAGGACCAAGAAAGATAGTAAATTCTCTCGTATATGCATGTTTTTATCTTAGTGTATTTTTATAATGTTTATAATGTATAATGAAATGTTTATCAGTTTTAAATTAACAGAACATCAATGCAAAAGCACTTGGGCAAAATTTAGGCAAAAAGTGTATTGGCACAAAATAAGTTTCAAAAGTATGGTAATATACGTGGCCAATATACACTATGTAAATAACACAATTAAAGTGACAGTAAGTTTTAAGCAGAGATAAAGGCAAAAAATGTGCACATACTGACCTCCAGTGTAATTGCTCAAAGCAGGTCCTGAACCTGTTTAACCAAGCTACAGCTCAAAAGAAAGAAGCACATGACAGGCAATGTAGTGGCAAAACTTCATTAGCGTCTACATAACGTGCAAAGTAAAACAGAAACAAACGTACAAGTAGTAATCACTTAGCCATACAGAGACATGCCCAGCCAGGTTCCCTGAGCCTAAACTTTAAGCAGGGTTACAAGGAGGCACCAGAATGCCTCAAGACAAGCAGCAACTGCTGAAGCTAGACAACTAAACCTCAAACGTGGATCAGCATGATAGACTTGTCTAAAGTACCAAAATGGACTAAGCAATCCCCTGTGTTGTGTATCTTTGCACTTCTTCAGAACCTGATATTACTGCCAGTGTGTTTTCTGTAATCTTTGCCCCCCGGTGCCTTTGGATAGGGGTGTTTTTCTTTTTACATAGTGTACATTGGACTCACAGTGACCCTCAGAACTATCAACATTAGTAAGCTGAGCTGGGTGAAGACATTTGGTTTCTCACCCTGAGGCGTCAAAGCCAGAATCTTAACTTCAGTGAGGCAGTTCACTGATAGGACTTTAGCCTGTGGTTCTCTGGGCAGCCCATACAACCCCACCTACTCCAGCCACTACAAAAGTCAACAGCACCAGCCCCTTGGGGCTTATTGTATTACGTCTTCCCTCTCTTCTCCTCCTCCATTTTGTCATGCTAGTGCCCTGTGTTCAGCCTGGTTCCTTGTAGCCTAAGTGAAGTCTTAGGCACCTCTTGCAGAGTGAGAACCAGTGTACCTCCAAACCTTACAAATATGCACAAGCACTCCATGCATAACTGATGGGCTGTTTAGCGAAGCTCTGTGGCAGGGTCCTAAACTTTTGCAGTAGTGCAGTAGCATAGCCACATTTCTGTTCCAGGTTAGTCCTTGTCTAAAAAGCTATGTTGTGTCATTGAGGAGCCATTCAGAACAGGGAGGATCTTCAGAACAAAGAGGTAAAGCGAGCCATAAAACATGGGAAACCAGTCTTGTTTAAAACCAAAAAACATGAATGATAAATTCCTCATCATGTGTGAGTGTTGAAGCAGAATACAGAGCTTATTTTGTGACCTAATGACTGGCTGTAGACTTGCAGACTTCAGGGAGACCAAGGTCTAAGCCATCCTAAATCCCTTCATGGGAGTTTGCATACAGTGATGCCTGGCAAGATGCAACATTGTGCCTTGAGAGTATAATAAGGCAGTTGGGAAGTCAAATGGGATGCTGGGGTGCATTAGGAGGGGTATCACCAGTAGCAAAAGGAAGGTGGTGTTGCCTCTATATAGCTCACTGGTAAGACCCTACCAAGAATACTGTGTCCAGTTCTGGAGATCATATCTCAGGAAGGATATAGACAGAGTGGAGGTGGTCCAGAGGAGGACAACTAAAATGGTGCAGGGTCTGCATCAAAAGCCCCATGAGGAGAGATTAAAGGACCTAAATACAGTATGTACAAAGAGAGGAGGAAGAAGGGGGGATATGAAAGAGACATTTAAATACCTCATGGAAAATGATGTGCTCAAGAACAAGGGGACATGCTGTGAAGATGTGGGGGGGGGGGTCCAGGACAGATGTGCGGAAGTACGTCTTTACAGAAAGAGTGGTTGATTCCTGGAACAGCTTTCCAGCAGTGGTGGTTGGGGTGAAAACAGTGGTAGGTTTGAAGACACCATGAAACAGGCATATGGGAGCCTTTGTGGAATGAAGGGAGTGGGGGAGAATGGGCTTGAGATCAAGCAGGATCTTTGGTGATACAGTAGGTATGGAAAAATGGGCGTACTAGGTGGCCCAAGAGGTACTTATCTGCCAGCAAATTCTATGTGTCTGTTTCTACATACACACATACTGTAGCATTGCAACAGTGTTGCAACATTGCTGTATGCTGATCCCAGGAGGTCTAGTAAACTTGAATTGTATCTCATTAAATGAGTAAAACAAAACAGATTTCTATTTAACTAAAGGCTGTTAGGAAACAAAGAAATTTTCAGCCGATAAGGACTGCTAGGCCTATCTATTCTGCCCGTATGCCCTATCTGTACCAGCGTCCCTACTGGATCATTGGCTTTAGTCTGACCCTACTTGGTGAAAGCCAAGTGACCACCTTTCAGACTTATTTAATATGTTACTTTATGACAGAGGCCGAAACAATCGTTTCCCAAAATCATTGTTGTCCAGCACGATCTAGTTTATGAATCTTCTGCATCATGGCTAATATACTGTAGTGCCAGCCAGAATGCAACACACTACTGCAGCAGAATGCAGTAAGCAAGGCAATTTCAATGGTAGTTAATCGAGTCACTGACTCATAACTCTCCCTAACTGTGTGTCCCTGCAACCAGAGAGGTGTACCATTCACATCCATGGACTTTCTTTTCCTGTGACTCTCCACTCAGGATGCACTGCCTTGTCTTGGAGGAGGACATTGCCTGGCTAACTCCATGCAAGTCCTGACTGTCATAACTTGTGCACACCTGCAATCAGGGAATTGTACCATTGATCTCCATGCCCTAACTTTTGTAATGGGTCTTCACTCACCATACAGTACCTTCTCTGGGGAGAGGCATTGCCTAGCTGACACCATGCAATTCCTGACTCTGCTAGCTTGTGTCTCACTGTAACCAGGCAGGTGTACCGTTGATGTCCAGGACTTTCTTTTCCTGTGACTCTCCACTCAGGATGCACTACCTGGTCGGGGGGGCATACTCTGGCTAAGGCCATGCAACTCCTAAGTATCCTAACTTTTCTGCATCTGCAATCATGGAGGCATACTACTGATGACCATGGCCTCAGTTTTACAATGGGTCTCCACTCAGGATGCAGTACCTTGTCTGGGGAGGTCATTCCCTGTCTGATGACATGTAACTCCAAACTGTCCCAACTTGTGTGTTACTGCAATCACGGTGGTGACTGATTGATGTCCATGATCTTCCTTTTCCTGTGGGTCTCCACTTACAATGCAGTACCTGTCCTGTTGGGTGGTGGGGTGGTCGGTCATTGCCTGGCTGACACCATTCAATTCCAAACTGTCCTAACTTGCATGTTCCTGCAACTAGGGTGAGTAACATTGATGTCCATGGCCTCAGTTTTACAATGGGTCTCCACTCAGTACACAGTACCTGGTCTGGGGGAGCATTGCCTGTCTGATGCCATTCAACTCCAAACTGTACTAACTTGTCTGTTCCTGCAACTAGGCTCATGTACCTTTGATGTACATCAACTCACTTTTACAATGGGTCTCCACTCGAGGAACAGTACCTGATCTGGGGGGCATTGCCTAGCTGATGCCGTGCAGCTCCTAACTGTCCTAGCATGTGTGTTCCTGCAATCAGGGTGATGTTCCATTGATGTCCATGGCCTCAGTTTACAATGGGTCTCCACTCAGGATACAGTGCCTGGTCTGGGGGAGTGGGGGGCTGGGCATTGTCTGGCTGACACCATGCAACTCCTAACTGTCCAAACTTGTGTCCTCATACAATCAGTAAGATGTGGCTTTGATGTCCATATCATTCATTTTCATGTGGGTCTCCACCTAGGATACTGTACCTGGTCTGGGGAGGTGGGGGGCTGGGCATTGTGTGTCTGACACCATGCAACTCCTAACTGTCCTAACTTCTGTGGTCCTGCAATCAGAGAGGTGTGGTATTGATGTCCATATCATTGATTTTCATGTTGGTCTCCACTAACGATACAGTATCTGGTCTCGAAGTTGGGGGGGGACATTGCCTGGCTGATGCCATGTAACTCCTAACTGTCCTAACCTGTGTGTTACTGCAATCAGGGAGGCATACTGTTCATGTCTATAGACTTCATTTCCCTGTGTGTCTCCACTCAGTATGCAGTGAATGGTCTGTGGGTGTGGGGCGGCATTGCCCAGCTTACACCACGCTACTCCAAACTGTCCTAACTTGTGTGTTCCTGCAATCAGCGTGGTGTTCCATTGATGTCCATGGGCTTCCTTTCTCTGTGACTCTCCATTCAGGATTCACCACCTGTTCTGTTAGAGGGGGTGGGTACAGTATAGTAGTGGTGGGAGCCCAGCCACCACATGATTTTTTTGCATGTAAGAACAGTAACTGCAATGCAAACAGAACGCAAACACTTACACACATGGTCACAGAAACTCAAATGGTAGCAGTGATGCAAAGCCAAGCTCAAGCAAAAACGCAAAGTGAAACACATACAGTGGTGTACACGGGAACGCTGACACAAACAGGTCCGTAAACGCAAGTGGGAACACTAAATGTAACAGTAACGTAAGCGCATGCCCTGTTTTTGACTAACAGTTGCATACAGAAACACAGTGACTACAAAGAATGTATGCATAATAATGGGCCTCGGACCAGAAAATGAGCACTGGGAATACTAAATTGCTCATATCTCAGGAACTGTACGACGTAGAGAAAAAATTAAAATTTCCTATGATTCATGACTTTCCTGGCTACATTTGCACCGATGAAAAAACTGTATCTTGCACCATTTCCGAGATATGGGCCCCGAAAGTCACAGCGGACGCTGCAATGTTAGTCTATGAGAAAAAGTGTCAACTTCAGAGCACTGTAACTTTCCATCCATGCAATATTTTGTCACCAAACCACAGAAAGGCACATCAGTGTAATGTTGTCTCTTTTCCCTCCAAATTTCAGTTGAAAAGACCAAACTAATGTTTTGCAGCAGGGTGGCAAAGAATTCCTGTTATTTTCCCCATAGTGTACAATAGTAGTGTCACAAAATATGACACTGTCGCAAAATAAATCACGAAAGTGTCACAGGTTCAACACTACTTGGTGGCACTACTTTTCCCAAAAATATCAAAAACATTTTTCTGGGGTCTTTAACCCCAAAATAAAGACATGCCTAGCATCCTCAAGGCTCGACTAGGTAAACACAAAAAGAATTGTGTCCCTAGATGGCCCCTCAGGTGCTGTGAGGACACTCGGCCTGTAGCCTCATGCCGCAAAGCACCCCAAGGCATGGATTAAATACCTTTATAAAATGGGTAGAAAATGATTAGTGTTTTGATTGGCTAAGGCTACCATTTGCCATGTCCTTTTCAGGACATATACTGGCAACTGACAACTGGCACTACACATGCCAATCAAAATGCAGCACTCTGTGAAATCAGTGCCTCAAATGGCTGTCCCACTTGAACTCCACACCAAGCATTGACCTAAAGAGCTATGTCCCGCTGCAGCTCCACACCAAGCACAGAACCACAAAAGTTATGTCCCGCAGCAGCTCCATACCAAGTATGGAACCACAGAAGTTATGTCCCACTGCAGCTCCACACCAAGCACAGAACCACAAAAGTTATGTCCCGCAGCAGCTCCATACCAAGCATGGAACCACAGAAGTTATGTCCCACTGCAGCTCCACACCAAGCATGGAACCACAAGAGCTATGTCCCGCTGCAGCTCCATACTAAGCTCTGTCCAGACTCACTCCCCCACTGCTGTATGACAGTTACAGTTTCAATCTTCAGTACCCAGGATTTTATTTTCAGTGTTGTCCCTTTCTCCAGTGACAGTTACACAGCATAGCATGCGCTATTGAAACAGCTCTCACCAGATCTCCGTCTGAACTGGATCAAAAGACATGGTCCTCCATGGGCTCTTTCAGCTGAGTTTTTTTGCTTTTTGTTCTTACTTTCCTGGTTTAAATGTTATGGTACAGCCAGCAGCCAAAACCGCAATTGGGAAAGTGCAAAATACAGCAATTGGATAGGGAAACACTTGCTTCTGCTCCTCTGACAAACTTGTTGGACATTTACTTGCTTCCCTCTGGCTCACCAGACTCGCTCCTCCACTGGCTCTTTCAAATGACTTTCTTTTCCTGCTGCTTCTTCTTTTTTCTTAACATCGACGGGTTCAATACATCTGGGAAGTGCTATCAGAAAAGTGCTAAATACGGGGGTTGACGAGGGACATACTCACTCCTGCTCCTCTGGGTGTTTACTCACTGATCAAGGAACAGTAAAAAACTGAGAAACAGCATATTCTAGAGGAATTTGGTGTGAGCATGTGTGTATGTGTGTGTGTGTGGGGGGAGCAACAAACATACACTAGAGCCCCCTACTTAATTTTAATCAAACATATCCACTGCAGTACAATGAAAGACAAGGACAACTTTTTGGTTTTTCCCTAGGTTATCATTTTTTTTGTTACTGTTCTTATGTGCACTTTTTATGTAGATTTTTTAAGTAACTTTTTTACTGGTTGTAATAATTTGATAAGCAAAATAAGACACTCCGTGGTGTAGTTTATGGCCTAATACAGCACTTTCCCAGGTGCTAAAGGCACTCGGCACAAGCGCCACATGTCTCATTACACACCTGGGGCATGCTCTTATCAGGCCATAAACCACATACCCTGTCATGGGTTATTGCTAATGTATTTTAGAGCTAAAAAAATAATGCGAGGAGTGGGGAAGCAAGGTCCAGTTTTCATTTTTTTACTGAAATGGAGGATATGATTGGTCGTAGACCATCTTTTATGATGACATCAAGTACTCTTGAAGTTGGATTTGAAAACACTTCTCAAGATGGAAACAGTAACAGCACTGTTGAATGTGTGTTTATGAATTAATCAACCAGTAAGCATGTTTACCATTTTCAGAAATATTTAACCAAAGAGACACTTTCCTCAGGAGGGTGGTTTCCACTCACCCATGCCATGAATATTATTGGCTCACTTGCATGTGAAGCAGCTGACCATTAGCTCCCATCCCAAAATGTGCATGATGAATTCATTGGTGTCTAGTGGCAAACCTAACCCCTAGTCACCCATGCCATTTATCTATGAGCTATCCCTGAATTCTAATGGCACTCACCCTCTCCTGATGATCTGTTTGGTTAAATTATTTCCACCCTGGTATCAAGTGGTTGCCTAACCCACTTCCCCTGTTTGCACATTATCATATATTAAGTAAATACTGGTGTCATGCTGTTCCCTTGTCCCTAGAATGCACATTAAAAAGTATAAAAGGAATTGGTGACAGTCAAGTGTACCTCCACACCCTTTCCACCTGCTGACATGCAACCACCATGCACCATCTTCTCCACCCCTTTGATATGGCATCCAGTACAACCCTTCTCTCACCTCATCATCTGGCCCGAAACCTAGGTTTCAGTAATTGTGCACACAATATAAGTAAACTGTTCACACACTGTCTTACATCTCATATGGTGGCCATCTGATTAGGTGATGGGAGAGCTGTGTTGGAAGCCATATGAGTCTTAGCTGATCATCAGACAGCTGGGTAAGAGGGGGGTGCAGGGTGGTGGTATATAACAGTGTGTAATCGGTGTGGGTTTACTGGACTACCATTGATTCCTTTTACATTTGTCATTGTGAGATCAGGGTGTGGGTGGTGTCACTGGCCCTATGACTGTCCCATGGACAAATGAAACAGGGATCTATGTGATAAGGGCTGAAGCCCAATCACGATCAGTGGCAGGGAGAGTGTACACCAGCAAAAATCAATTTATGCATGTACATCCCAATGCACAAGAAATGGCACCAGAGATTTAGATTTTAATTGCTCATGTGGGGACTGTCCCCTGCACCTCCTCTACTAAAGGATGCTTAACTTCAGGGAGGTGCATGTCGGAGGAGGTGCAAAACCTTAAAAAAATAAAAATTTCAGGCCGGGCACACAAAAATGTAGGCACGCCCAGATTTGAACCTGGAACCCTCGCAACATTAGTCTGCCACCCACTCACCACATTATGGGGCCAACTCAGCAGCCCCACATCAACCACACAAGACCAACCCTCCCATCAGCTTGCTCCCCCAGTGCGCGTATATATAGTGACGTCCTATCGCTATATGCCCCCACCTCCCCATCCAGTCACCCTTCTTCAGTGGTAGCCCCATCGACATGCGCCAGGATTGAGTCACCATTAATGTAAGTTGCTTAATTGTTGATGCCCATGTCACGGGCTACCCAAAACAGGTGATCCTAGGCCGAGGGGGGGCTCCAATGTATGGTACTGCAGCTGTTAGGATGAACTCCACACAAAGAATAATTCTTTATCCTTTCAAAGACTTATTTTCACTCAACACAACCTGGGCAACATTTCTTGACTAATGCTGTCACTTCTTCAGGCCCTCTGTGTTTTATTTCTATTAAAATATCAGAACCAAATCTTTCAGAGAACATTTATACAACAGCTGGGTTTATACAAGGCACTACCATGCTCCCCCACTCCAAAACAGTGCTAAAAACACTATCACCCCTATACGTGCCTTTTTATCCTTCCCCAAGTTATAAGACATTTCAGATCTATTTTTAGAAAAACATGAACTGGCACCTACCCCAAACCTGAGCACATTAATCTGTATTATTGATCGTTGAAACATGTTACTCATCATCTTACTATATCTTTCATCTATTGAACTTCCACTTAATACAGTTTCTTATTTTACACAGACTTTTAAACTATTTACATATAAAACATACCTTATTTACTGTGCATCAATCATCCTTCGTAAAGAGTATGCCCCTTTCTGTTATAATTTCATCAGTAGGATTCTCTGCATAAAAAATATTTCTTATGAAAAACTAATTTTTATGGCTGCAGGGTGGAACTCTGCAGACGTTTTACTATCACATAGAAAAATGGACCTCAACAGATGCCTAATGGACTTATTAAATTGGAATTCTATAGCACTCCATCTGCTCAGCAGTCTGTTTACTCAGCAATTTGTTTACCACACCATTTTTTCTCTGTTAGTCGGTGTTTCCCAGTGAGGAACAAGGTTTAGATTTCATTCAGGTGTTGTTATCACTGCAGGAGATCTGCAAGAGATAAAAATAATAAATTGCTTTGGAACAGGTAAATTCCATAAATAGATGATTTTTTTCCACGAAACGTCTCGGCTGCATTTCACTGTTTAGCATTTCAGTCTTTGCTTCAGCTCAATTCAGCATTACAAGATCTTATTTTTAAAGAGCATGCTCTTATTTTGTTCTTATAATTCTTTTATTGCTGCATATATTAACTGATTCCGTGGTATATGTGTTGATTTCCTGTAAAATGTGTCTTAAACTATATTTATACCAATTATACAGTTAATGAAGCTGTGTGCCTTTTCTAGGTAGCGTTGTGTTTCATTGCTTCACCTTCCATCCCTCCCTGCTCTTAGGTTACCTTGCAACACATCTGTGTTTTAACTCTTGATTATCCTGGTAGTTTAACTTCATCCTTCCTGAGGAGGTTGTGGGGTCTAAAACTGTGGAAGAATTCAATAATGCATGGGACAGACATAAGGCAATTTTTGTGGGGAGTAGGAAGAAATAGGCTGTTAGTTAAATAGGATCTTCAGCTTATCCTGTAGGTAGGGAAATGGGCAGACTAGGTGGGCCAAGCAGTCCTTATCTGCTGTCAAAACCTATGTTTCTATCCTCCATGTGTACTTTTACATAGATAAACAGAAGTTGACATTCTATTTTAGCTGCCTGTTCTAAGTGCATTTCCCTGTTCAGACCCATAAAGGCATTGTGTTTTGCAGTTTTTTTTAAATTCCTCACCTCTCTCATCTTATTATGCTGTCCAATGACAAACCTCCACATTAACATTTTTTATTTCTATTTGATCAAGCTTCACAGCATGTGAGGCAAGCTGGGAGGAAGGTTTTACTGTTGTAAGGGACTCTGGGTCCATCATGTCCAACTCCTCACAGTAACATAGTAATTTAATGTTGTAAGGGACTCTGGGTCCATCATGTCCAACCCCTCACTGTAAGATGATAATTTAATGTTGTAAGGGAGTTTAGGTCCATCATGTCCAACCCCTCACTGTTTATTTTATTTATTTAGTTTTTGTTGATCGGGTAAGTGCACTAGACAAATCCTGCCTATTTTCAGGCATGACCCGGGGGAAGGGGATACAGATGAATGCCAACTGACCTTGAACCAGATTAAGCTGTTGGTGTTATTTTTAGTGAATGAGGGAAATTTGTCCAAGACACCAGGGAAATTCCCCTACTCTGTTGCTGCTTCGTTGTTGCAGCGTTGTGGCCAGTAGGGGAGCCGTTGACCTGAGATAGGCCACTCGAGTGGAAGCACTGGTGAGTGAAGAATACGAGGAAAATGGAGAAATGAAGATCAAAGGTTGCCAAGAGAACTCGCAGTCAAAGGGGCTGCAGATGGAGTTTCAAAAATCAAGGGTGCAGGCGAGGCCTGTCACGGAGCTTACTGATGAGCGGTCCATGGAAGAAATAATGGTCCTGAAGTGCAAAGTCGGGAGCAGTGTGGAGAAGGAGGTGGCTGCCGTTGAAATGAATCGGGAGGATTCTGTGGAAAAGAGGTAGCTGAAGGAGTCGCTACTGGTGAAGGATTGCAGTGGCAGTATTGCGGAACCTCATCGGAGCAAATTTCAGGTACAGCCTCCTGTGATCATGGGGGTTGCGGTATTGACGGAGGAAGTGGTGCAGTCGACGGAGTTTGAGAGTGGGACAGGAGGTACAAGCACAGAGAAGGGTCCGATAACTGACTGGTCCGAGGAGGCGGCGTTATCGCAGGCGGGGTGGATTCATCAGGAAGATGGTAAAGGGATTCCGGATTCGGCATGGTTGTCCTTTTCCCCAAAAGAATCTGGCCCTCATAGTAAATCAGTAAAGGAGGGTGAGTCTATGACTTTTGAAAAACAGGCTGAGAAGGGACAGACTGTTAAAATTTATGGGAGCTCTGCAGCTGAGGAGTTTGCAGGGGCTGGGGGTTTCACCTGTTCAAAGCTCTGCTGATCTGTTAACAGAGGATCGAGGAGGGCCCGTTTTCGGATCTGTTTAAAAGAAATCAGCTGGAACAAGCCCCAAGAAGAAATGCAGTTCGGCTTCGATATAGAGGAGGATTATCTGAACATCCTGATCGACTGTTTGTGGCAAGGAAATTGTTAATGGACTCTATGAACTTCTTACCTGTAGATATTTATGCTCTAATTAATATTAGGGGGGAGGATACATTTGATATTAGTTTTAAACAAATGTCTGGTTTAGAGAAATTTTGGCACAAGTACGATATTTATAAGTCGTTGCCATTATGGTTGCCTTTTTTGGCTATTCCAATTACGAAACCTTTATTTAAGACTATAAATGTTATGTTCAGGAATGAAGGGGTAAATGTGGGGGATATTGCATACTGGTTGGAACAGAAATGTATGGTTCTAGGGCCTCCAGAGCCTATTTTAGACACAGAAGGGATTTGGACTGGGGCATGGAGATTTAAAGTCAAATTGCATGTGGTAAATAATGAAGTTATGCATATTCCAAACAGTTTTTCCTAGGTAGAGATCGTGGTGTTTGTTTTTATCCGGGACAGCCTAAAGCATGTTACAGATGTGGTAGTCGTAGGCACTTAAGTAGTGCTTGTGATAGAAGTTAAATGTGCTTGATGTGGTGAATTAGATCATGACAGTGAGGTTTGCAGGAATGAGTTTGATGTAATTTATGCGAGGAATTGGGACATGCATATCATCAATGTCCTTGGGCAGGACTGAATAGACAGGGGGGTTTAAACAAAGATGATTTAATAGCTAAAGCCCAAGTTAAGGATTGCCTGTTCAGTCTAATTTGAGAAGTAAAGAGAATATGCCTATGGGTGGTAGAGGGCAGACAGTGGTCTCGGAGGTCCCAGTTGTTGACCTTTGTGAAGAGGGAAATGTTGAGGATCAAACCAGATTCTTGGCCCCACAAAAAATTTCACCCCCCCCCGTTCCTTAATTGCGGAATCCTCTGGTCTGTCTCCTGCTATAGAAGACTCGACGGTGGTAACCACAATGGATATTCCTTTCCAGACCCCGAGGAGGGTAACACGTGCTAGTAGTCATTCTGGAAGGGTTTGTCCTACTCAAAATTCTTTTGCAGTCCTGTCTGATCTTGAGGGTGAGGTGGTTTCAGATTTGTTAAAAACTGATGAAAACCTGTGTATGGATCTCGAAGAAGAGGGAGGGAGGTATGGAATTATTGGAAGGGAAGAAGAAAAAGGGTAGAAAGAGGAAGCAAGACAAACCCTAAATTGTCAAACTGTATTTTCTATGGCTTGTTTTAAAATTGTATCACTAAATTGCTGTAGCTTGAAAAGCTATAAGAGACGCCTCATTGGCCTACAGCAATGTAGAGATTCTAAGGCTGATGTCATTTTTCTTCAAGAGACACATTTGTCTTCCCTATTTGAGGTGTCTCAGGTTAAGAAACTTTGGTGGGAAGGCCCTTCTTTCTGGTCATTTGGGGACGATGTGGCGGATGGGGTAGGTATCCTGTTTTCGCACCCTGCGGTTCAAGTAACCAGGTTGATAGATGTCCAGCCTGGCCGAGTTTTAGTTTTGGATTGTTTAGTATATGGGTTTAAATTTAGACTGATTAATACTTATGCTCCTCAAGTCAAAACAACGCGGATTACTATGTTCAACCTGCTGAAACCTTATCTATTCACTTCCAAACATGTAATTTCGGGAGGAGATATGAATTGTACTTTAGATATTCGTATAAAAAATGGGATTCAACAAAAAACTTATTGTGATTCACATGCCCTTTCACAGACAGTAGAGGTAGCAAATTTAAAAGATGCTTTTAGAGAATTACATTCTTCTTCGGGTTTTACTTATAAAAGGGCCACTTTTCAAACAAGAATTGATTACTTTTTTCTTTCTAAATACTTAATACCATTGGTTTGTTCAGTTGTGCCATGTGACTTTTCAGACCATAAAGCATTATTTGTTTCTCTGAGCTTACATCAGATTCCGTCTGTATTTCCGGCTTGTGCTAGTAGATGGATGTTAAATTCCCTGTTACTATCAGAAGTTGTATTTTTGGCTCAACTAAAAGAATTTTTATTTTTTCGTAAATCAGTGGCGGTATTTTTCTCAGATTGGATCTCATGGTGGACAAATACTAAGATAGCTTTAAAAGATTTTTTTATAGCTTATGGAAGACGGAAAGGTTCATTGGAATATTTACAGTATTTAGACTGTAGAAATCAATATTATAAATTACAATCACACCCTAGGTATAAAGATACAGAGGTTCAATCTCAGATAAAGTTAGTAAAGAGAAATATGCTAAATTATCAATACCAGAGGCAGCTGCACTTCACGCTAGTTTAAAGTTTGGCACACAGCAACAACCCTTTCAGGATCCATATAGGGCATGCAAATATAAAACTGAGAGGAGATTTATGTCAGGGCTTCAAGATTCTTTCGGGAATTTGAAAACTTCAGTTGCAGAAATGTTGGTGGTGGTAGAAAGACGGGGTTTCTGCTCAGTTTGGGGAGGCTTTTGTTCCTCCTCATCTTGGGAGGATGTTTTGAACTTTTATTCCTACTATTCCATGGCTGATATTAAGCTTTTACAAGAGCCTATTAGTTTGCAGGAAGTACAAGCAGTTATAAGCTCTCTCGTGTGGGGTTTCTCCTGGGATAGATGGATTAACTAATGAATTTTATAAAACCTTTTCAGAGGATATGGGTGTTATATTGACCGAAGTCTTTAATGATATTCTTCAGTATGGATTTGGAGATTTGAAATTTAATTTGGCTATTTTAACGTTTATTTTTAAAGCAGGTGATATCACGGATTTTGGTAATTGGAGACCAATTAGTCTCCTGAATACTGATTATAAAATTCTTTCTACCATTTTATGTAAAAGATTGCAAGTAGTAGCAGAAGGGGTGCTCCATCCAGCACAAACGTGTTCCATCCCGCATCGTTCAATTCAACAGAATCTAAAACTGTTACGGGATGTGTGGGAATTTGGATTGCAAAAAAAAATGTCTGGATTTATTTTGGCTTTAGATCAGGCTAAAGCTTTTGACTCAGTGTCTCATGATTTTCTTTTTCAGGTTTTGGGAAGGTATGGGTTCCCTAAAATTTTTATCCAGTATCTTAACACCTTATATCACAAGGTGATTTCTTGTCCAAGTATTAATAATGTTCTAGGCTCGGAAATTCGTTTGAAATGTGGGGTGCGACAGGGTTGTCCTATTAGTCCCTTATTATATGCTTTTGTATTGGACCCTCTTTTAAGAGAAATTGAAATTAACAGGTCAATTCAGGGTTTATCTCCTTCATTTACTTTACCTGCCCAGAAGATTTCTGCATATGCAGATGATATCTGTTTATTGTTAGCAGATGCTCAGTCAGGTGTTGAGGCTATTCAAATGATCAGTTGTTTTACGGACTTAAATGGCACTAAGCTAAACTTAGAAAAATGTAAATGTTTGGCAATTGGAGAGGCTCCTGGGCTTCAGAATGTTGGTGGTAATATAATTTCAGAGTCTATTAACATTCTAGGCCTTCTGTTTGGAAAGGGGATTTAGCCTTGTTAAATTGGGAGAAGTGTTTCGTTATACCTGAGAGGAAGGTTACACAATGGAAATCTTGGGGTTTCTCAAAAAAGAAGCGGGTATTAATTATTAAAACATTTTTATTACCCATTTTTTTACATGTATGTTCAATTTTTCGGTACCAGTTTCATTAGAAACAAGTTTATATAGTGTTTTCTTTCAAATGGTGTGGGTAGTCGTTAAACCTATTAAAGGGCTTTCACTTATTTGAAGGTAAATCAAGGGGATTAGGGATGATAAATCCGATTGTTTTTATCACTCTTTTTTATGATTGCTTTTCAAAAGTGATTAAACCTCAGGATCATCCTTGGTCAGCATGGACACAGTTGTTATTTTTACCTTTTATGTCTAATTGGGAAGGAGGGGGTTGTCCAAAAAAAAGCAGGGTGGCAGTGGTTCCTTCTTATGCGGACTCTGCAGTTAAGAAATTACGAGAATGGAAGTTAGGAAAGGCTCAATTATATGACATTTCTAGGAAAGAATTTTATTCGGAAATTACGGTAAATTATTTTTATGTTCAAGTCGATTTTCCTTTTTGTACCCCTACTAATCTGTCACAAGCCCTTCGTCTTTTAATGGATCATAGGATACCTCCAAGTATGTGGGATGTGCAGTGGCTATGTTGTCATGGGAGATTAGGAGTTAGGGGAAATTTAAAACATAAACAGATTATGGATAGGATGTGTCTTCGGCCAGGTTGTGCTGATCAAATTGAAACTTTAGAACATTTCTTGTTACTTTGTCCATATGTAATTTCGTTTTGGTCAGATTTGGCCATTCGGTGGGATTGGGGTGTTTTGAGACATATAACCTATCAGAGCCTAGTCTTGGGAGAATATTCAGGTTTTTTGAGAAGATATCATCCAAGTACTTTAAATTTGATTTTTGCATGCATTAAATTTCATCTGTGGCAAGCTAGATGTCAGTTTTCTTTACAGCATACTCTTCTTCCTAATAGTGTAATCTTTAATCGTATAGAATTAGCAGTAGGTAAGCAAAGATTTTGAGTATCAAACCTTGAGAACAAAATTTTTCAGAGTTTTTGGAAACATATTATTTGGATTAAATGAATTAGGTGAGGAAATTTTGGGTTTAGAAGTGTTTATAACCTTTTTTTGATATGTTTTATTTGTTTTATGATATTTGGGGAATTTTCGTTATTAGATTTGATTTTTGAAATGTCTAATTGTAAAATTTTTTGTAATAGTTATATTGTATAATTTTTCTGGTATGTAATGTCATATGGTTTCATTTTGTTTTGTTTTGTTTTTCAATAAAAAATTCCCCTACTCTTTTTGATAAGTGCCATGGGATCTTTAACATCCACCTGAACTACCACCAATCCAGGCAGATGGGGCCTCGGTTTAACGTCTCATCTGAAAGACGGTACCTCAGAAGTGTAGCACCCCTCTCATGCTGCACTACAGTGTCAGTACTGGAATATTAACCCAAGTGTCAGATGTGGGAACTGAACCCACAGCCCTGTTATCTCCTGGCCTCAGAGCGGTGTGCTACCTACTGAGCCACTGACACCGACAGTGTAACATAGTAATTAAAGTTTTCAGGGACACTAGTCCATCACGTCCAACCCACATTGTAACATAATAATTTAATGTTGTAAGGGACTCTAGGTCCATCATGTCCATCCCCTCACTGTAATATAGTAATTTAATCTTTTAAGGGACTCCAGGTCTATCATGTCCAACTCCTCACTGTAACATATTAATTTAATGTTGTAGGGGTCTCTAGATCCATCATGTCCAATCCATCACTGTTTAACAAGAGGTATTGTAAGTCTCAGGAGGTATCTGCATTCCAAAAGAGACTTGTTACTTTATTTTAATTAACTGGAGAAAAGTTAATCCCCTGATACAGAGAAGTGAGTGGAATAAAATTTTAGAAAACCAGACCCGCATTTCACCTGGGGTTTGAGCAGTCAGCCTCGGCATGATGCAGGGGACTGATGACTGGGCTTCAACTATCCAGGACTCCAGAGCATGCCACTTTCACTGAGAGGGCTGGATGTGGGCACAGAAAATGGTGAGGGGCAAACACAGGTGATGGTCTGTGACAGCTAGGTGCAAGAAGCATGCTGGTTAAGGCATGGGTGGGAGATTTGTGACACAAAGAGCAGTCAGAGGCATATGAATCTTGCTTCTGATTAAAAAGCCTGAAGCTGCCACTATTAATATAGCTAGTCACCAGAAGCAATCCCCAGTGCCACTCCCCAACCGAAGTGCTCCAATTCTGAGGTTGGATGGTAAACTAAAATGAAAAAGTAAATGGATACAAGTCCATTTTTGAAGGAAAGGGTCCTAAAGGAACTGGAAGCAATTAGAGTAGATAAGGCTATGGGATCAGATGAGATTCACCCAGGGTACTGAGGGAACTAGGAAGTGGTAGCAGAACCTCTGGTAACCCTGCTCAACCTGTCATTGGAAACAGGGAAGGTACCCAAGGACTGGTGGAGAGCTGATGAAGTCTCTCTACAGAGTGGAAACAAGGTGGAAGCAGAGAACTACAGACCAGTCAGCCTGACCTCAGTAATAGGAAAGATCATGGAAACACTACTGAAAGAAAGAATAGGGGAACACTTAGTTGACAAAGGTCTACAGTACCCAAAGCAACATGGTTGTACTGGAAGGAGGTAGTGTCAGACCAGCCTCATTGAGTTCTTCGACTGGGTGACCAGAGAGGTGGATCGGGGGGTGGGGGCAGTGGATGTGGCCTACCTGGACTTCAGCAAGGCCTTTGATACTGTGCTGCATAGAAGGCTACTAAGCAAGCTTGAGAACATGGGAGTGTGTAAGATGGTGGTAAGGTTGCTAGAAAATTGGCTGGATAACAGAACACAGAGGGTGGTGGTAAATGGCAGTTACTTTGCAGAGGGTAAAGTGACCAGTGGGTTGCCACAGGGATCAGTGCTGAGTCCAGTCCTCTTCAATGTCTTTATCAGTGACATTGTGGAAGGCCTGGAGGGGAACATTTGCCTGTCCACTGATGACACGAAGCTCTGCAACGGGGTGGATACACCAGAGGGAGTGGATAGAATGATATAAGATATACAGAAACTTGAGAACTAGTCAAGGGATTGGCAGTTGGGATTTAACACTAAAGAGTGCAAGACAATGCACATGGGGCACAAAACCAGGACAACATATCAGCTGGGGGGGGGGAGAAAATAGAATGCTCCAATCAGGAAAGGGACCTAGGGATTACCATCTCTGATGACCTCAACATAGGTAGACAATGTCACAGGGTGGCAGGAAAAGTGAACAGGATGCTGGGATGCATAGGAAACGGAATCACCGGCAGGAAAAGGGAGGTCATAATTCCACTATGCAGGACATTAGTGAGGCCACACCTCGAGTGCAGTGTCCAGTTCTGGAGGCCTTACTTATGCAAGGACATAGCTAGGGTGGAGGCGGTTCAGAGGAGGGTAATATTGTGCAGTGGCATTAATACATACAGTACTCTCTTATAAGAAGTATGCATAGGTAAACTAAAAGTTAACTGGCTGAACAGAACTGCAGCAATGTTAAAAGGCATTTCCTTAAAATGGTTAAAAAAACAAGGTCTCAAATTGTAAGCAGCATCACTGGCTGTGTGTTATTACTGTGTAGACAATGTCTGGGTTATTGAAAATAAAACAAAAATAAACAAAATCTCATATTGTAGCTTATTCATCATTGGTATACAGCTGACTACCATCATAATACAATAACTTCATACAGTATGTACATATCATGGTGTCACCAATTTGTGAGTAGCATATTGCTTCACACATGTTCCCCTTGATTTTTTTTCTCCCTTGCTCCATGCATATATTATTATGTAGACAATGACAGCAGAAAAAGACTAAAGGTCCATCTAGTCTGCCTAGACTTCCCTGTCTGCCCCCGGGACCTATTGTCCATACAGAGCACCCCCTGCTTCCCTCCTTAATGCTGCTGATCTGAGCAACCACCAAGCCCTTCACTCATCCCAGCCATGCCTGAAACCATTTATGGTCCTGGTGTCCACCACCTCCATTGGCAGACTGTTCTAAGCTTCATCACCCTTTCTGTAAAATAGAATTTCCTCACATCCCTCTTAAACTTTACCCCTCCAATTTCAACTCATGACCTCAGATTCTTGTTTGTCAAAACATGTTTGTTTACAGTCCTTCATCAACTCCCACTGCATTGTTCCTGAACTTGGGACCCCCCCAAATAAAACATCATTATGCAGTGGGAGAGGAGGAGAATATGGCATCATGAGTAGCTGCATTTTTGGGGGTGTTTCTAAAGTTCACCCCACCCCACCCACCCTGGAAATAGTTCCTTTATGCCTGGGTTCTGACATCATTTCCTCAAGGGGCAAGGTACATATCACTGTCATATCCTCTCTAGCACACTGCACTGACAATATAAGCATACACATTATATAAATACATATATTTCTATATAACAAACCAATCACACACACACAAAAAAAAAACTAAACAAGGTAGACAGTTATGTGGGAGTAGTACAATGTAATGGCTGTGGGCAGCAGTCTTCGGGAGTCTTTCTGGAGGCTGAAATGCTGCCTGTATAGATAACCATCTGCCCTGAGGAGAAGTTGCCGTCTTCAGGCCACACTGGACAGTAGCAAGGAACCTCCCCATCCAGGGAGCACCAGAGCCACCACCACTACCTCAGAGGTTGTGAAGAAAGCACAGCAGTTGGACCACAGTGGGCTCAGGGAGGGTAAGGGTGGTGGAACAGAGGCACACCAGTCAGTTGTTCCACTCCACAATCCATACACCATTCTGGGGAGCATAGTTCCCCTATGGATGCACCATAGAGGAGACTAAGGAGGTGCAGACAACTGTCACAAGGGAGGCCCTCAGGAAGGAGGCAGAGGGCACCACAGGAAAGGAAGCAGCTCCTGGTGGGGACTCAATTATTAGGGGATAGAACTGGGGAGCAGGGAAAACTGAAGTAAGGTGCCTGCCTGGTGCCATGGCTGGAGGGACAGGAAGCACATCCTTAGGATCATAAGAACAGTTGCAAGGAGTCTGAGCTGGACGTCATTGTCCACCTAGGGACAAATGACTTGGCTCATCATGAGATTAGAGCAGTGCAGAAGGACTTTGTAGAGTTGGGAGGGGCTTAAGACAAGTAGCACACTAGTATCCTTCTCAGAGGTGCTGCCTGTCAATGGCATGGGTGAGGCGAGGTGTACTGCACCATGCAGTTTAACGAATGGTTGAAAAAATGGTGTGGAGCACAGGGGTTTGGCTTCATTGGGGACTGGGGTTCCACCTGGAGGACACCAGCCTATACTACAGGATGGTCTGCATCTGTCCAGGAAGGAACAAGTCTTTTGGGCAATCGGTTTAAATGCTTCATTGGCAAGCTTTTAAACTAGTCAGGGGAGGCACTGATAAGCAGCAGGAAAATCCCAGCCTCCCTACAAAACAGGTACTAAATGAGAAAAGACCAAGGTAGAAAGGTCAGTGGGGTTGCTGCTACAGAAGGTAAAGCCATCAAAAAATGGAGAGCAATGAGTACCAATGCCTGTAGTCTGGGTAACAAGCTTCCTGAATTAGTGGCCTTGATGGAGGAGGAACATCTGGATATCATGGCAGTCACAGAAACATGGTACACACAGAACCATGACTGGGACATAAACATACCAGGATACACTATCTACAGGAGGGACAGGGAGGGTAAAAGAGGAGGAGGAGTAGCTCTCTACATAAGAGAAGAAATCAAAGCAACAGAACAAAAGGGTAAACAAGGAGAAGAAACACTGTGGGTCAATTTGGAGGCAGGCAATGGCACCACAATCTGCACAGGGGTTGTATACAGACCCCTCTCAGGGGAGAAATGGACAATGAAATGATAGAAAGTATACTTAGAATGGCAGATAAAGGGAGATATTGCTGATGGGTGATCTGAATATGCCAGATGTTAACTGGAGTGCAGTTGCAGCAGCTACTTCTAAGAGTGGGGTTGTTCTAGATGCCCTACAGGGGGCATGCCTTAGACAACTAGTATTGGAACCCAATCGAGAGGGAGCAATCTTAGAGCTGATCCTTTCAAATGGAGATGGAGAGAGGATCACAGATGTAGAAGTGGGTAGCCATCTGGGAACTAGCGACCATCGAACAGTATGGTTCACAATAAACACAGCAATAGAGTCAAGCCATACAAAGGCAAAAGTACTGGACTTCAGGAGGGCTGACTTTGCCAAAATGGGTGAGTGCCTAAGGAATGCACTAGCAAATGGGCAGGAAGGAGGGGTGGAAGAACAATGGGAATAATAAAACTGCCAGAACAGAGGTAACAAGCCTTTGTGTGAAGCAAATAAACAAAACAAAATGATGTAAGAAACCACTATGGTTCTCAAAGGAAGGTGGCAGTGAAGGTTCAAGAGAAAAGAAAGCATTCTGAAAGTACAAGGAATCACAGAAGGAGCAGGTCAGAGAATTGTATCAGTTAAAGCAAAAAGGCAGCTGGGAAGACAGTCAGAACAGCAAAGGCCGAACTGAGGAAAAGATAGCCAACTCAGTTAAGAAGGAGGATAAAACCTTTTAGGTACATCAGGGAGCAAAGGAAGACTAAGGGAGGGATAGTGAGGTTTAATAAAGGGAGGGGTGGGCAGAGGGTGACTGTAAAAGGCAGAGATACTAAACAAATATTTTTGCTCAGTATTTACACATGAAGAGGGAGTACCTAAAACAAACAATAGAAACACTCTAGATACAGAAGTTGATACCAGCCCCTTTACAGAAGAAAGGTTCTGAAAGAACTCTTAAAACTGAAGGTGGACAAAGCAATGGGGCCTGATGGGATTCATCCCAGAATTCTAAAAGAACTAAAGGTAGAACTAGTGACACCACACTATCCTCTTTAACAAATCATGGGAGGATGGGGTGGTACCTGAGGACTGGAGGAGGGCAGATGTGATTTCCCTTCACAAAGTGGGAACAGGGCAGAAGCAGAAACTACAGACATGTTAGTTTAACCTCAGTGATAGGAAAATGATGGAATCACTTCTGAAGGAAAGAATTGCCAGTACCTAGAGGCCAGACTGGCACAGGACAAGGCAGCATGGATTCACAGCGGAAGGTCATGCCAGATGAATCTAATAGATTTCTTTGACTGGGTGACCAAAGTAGTAGATCAGGAGGGGCTGTGGACATGGTCTACCTAGACTTTAGCAAGGCATTTGACTCAGTCCCACACAAAAGATTAATATACAAGTTAGCCAGCCTGGGAGTGGGTCCCAAGATGATAGCCTGGGTAAAAATTGGCTGGAGAATAGGACACAGAAGGTAAAGTAAATGGAGTCCACTGTGAAGAAAGGGGGTTACTAGTGGGCGCCATGAGGTTCAGTTTAGGACCAGTCCTCTTCAATGTCTTTGTAAGCGACATTGCAGAGGGACTGGAAGGAAAAGTATGTCTCTTTGCAGATGACACAAAGATCTGCAACAGAGTTGATGTACAAGGTGGGGTGGAAAGGATGAGAAGGGACTTGGCAAGGTTAGAGGAATGGTCAAATGTATGGCAGCTTAGATTTAATGCTAAGAAGTGCAAGGTAATGCACCTGGGAAACAAAAACCCAGGGCAAGAGTACACAATGGGGGTGAGATACTAACAACAACAAAAATGGAAAGGGACCTGGGGTAGTCATATCAGATGACTTAAAGGTGGGCAAGCAATGTGAGAGGGCAGTAAGGAGGGCTGGGGGATACTGGGATGCATAGGGAGAGGCATCACCAGTAGAAAACAGGAAGTTGTTATCCCTCTGTACAGACGGCTGGTGAGACCCCATCTGGAGTACTGTGTGCAGTTCTGGAGACCCAATCTCAGCAAGGACATAGACAAGATGGAAGCTGTCCAGAGGAGGGCAACTAAAATGGTGCAGGGTCTGCACCAGAAGACATATGAAGAGAGACTAAAGGAGCTTAATATGTATAGCCTCGAGGAAAGGAGGGCGAGGGAGACATGACAGAAACTTTCAAGTACCTCAAGGGAATCAACAAAGTCAAGAGGGTAGCATCTTTCAAAAAGAGGTGTGCAAGAACAAGGGGGCACAATTTGAAGATGGGGGCATGGCTCAGAGGTAATGTAAGGAAGTATTTTTTCACAGAGAGGGTTATGGATGCATGGAACAGCCTTCTGGAGGAGGTTGTGGAGTCAAAAACAGTGGTTGAATTCAAGCATGCATGGGACAGTCATAAGGCAATTCCAGGGGTGGGGTAGAAAGAAGTAGGCTGCTGGTTAACTAGGATCTGCAGCTTATCCATTAGGTAGGGAAATGGGCAGACTGGGTGGGCCAAACAGTCCTTATCTGCCGTCAAATTCTATGTTTCTATGTTTCTATGTATACAGTAAGAGTAGGTCAAGGATTTGAAACAAAACAACTCTGATATAGTAACACCATTAGCATGCATTTCAGTTCTAGTATGAAATGAGCAGATAAAACAACCAGTAACATTAATGAATTTTAGAAAAGGTAAGCAATTAGTATGGGTTTTCAACTAGGTAGGTAGGTAAATATTGTTATTGTTCAATCATAGATCATTACAATTTCATACAATATAGTATAAGACCATAAACACCATATAAAACTTTCCACATAACATTAAAATTACATAAATAATATACATCTTCATGCCATATTCAAATGATTATTTTTTAACTCTAATTTTCTTAATTTTCTGTATATTTACTAAAACGTTTGACACTCTCCTAATTATGAAATTGTCTTCCATTGTTAATAGTATATTAATTTGTACTTGTTCAGCACAAGCCTTCCAAAGAGAATAGAATATTTCCCAAACATTTTTTTCTTGCCCCTCATAACAGGGCACTTCAGAATGGCATGCACTGGGTTCTCTATCTCCTCCTCCACAAAAACAGTGGGTATATGTGTGGTCCTTTAATTTATTACATTTTGCAGTTAACATGTCTGAGTCATAGAATAAAATTCCTCTAAATCTTGCATACGTTTCCTTTGCTTTGGTTCTTCTAATACATCTAAATAATATCTATATTTATGTGTTAAAATATTATTATACCATAATGAAAATCTTGATTTTCTAATGTTCTCCATATCTTCTCACTCATACTTTTTATTAATAACTTCTTTATGTGTCTTTTATATGGTTGTAAAATCATAATCTTTTATATGTCAAATCCACTAGTCTTTTTATTCCTACAGACAATACAATTTTTTCAACTTTTGATAGCCACGGTGATTTCTAGTAAACATTAGTATGCCAGGATTTTTTTCCACCAGGCATTTTTTAATAATTCTGTATTCTTGTAATCCATTCACACTAATCCAAAAATGTATAACTCATCCTTCTGCTAGTGTTTTTAAGTCAGACAAACCAACTTCTGCACGCACATAGGCCAGTGGAGTTGACATTGGAAAACCCAAGAATGATTTCAGTATCCAAATTATTGTTTTTTCTAATATTGTTGTATATTTATGGTCCCATAGTTCTGCCCCATATAAAATTTGGACATTGTACTTCACTTCAATTGCATTTAAAACTGATATAATAGAGTGACCTCCACATCTTTGATTGAATCCTTTAAGTACCAAAGACGTATTCATAACCTTCTTTTGAAGTGAAGTACAGTGACTCTTTCAGTTAAGATTTTTAAAGAAGATGGGGCCCAAGTATGTACAATCATTTATAATCTGTAAACATTGTGATTTTATTATCATTTTCCCCACGTGCTTTTTGCCTCCAAATACCATGATATTCAACTTTGTCATATTTATCTTTAAGTTCATATCCTCTGCAAAGGAGTTTAATAAATTTATTTTTTTCTGCAGACCTATAGCTGATAATGAAAACATGTTGACAATCATCTGCATATGCCAAAGCTGGACAATATTCAGAACCAATTTTTTTGTGAATCAGTTTGAGATCTTTCCAAAATTCTTAGTACTGTATCAATATAAACTGAGAACAGTGTGGGTGCTAAACTGCACCCCTGTCTGACCCCCATATTGGTTGCAAATTGAGTGGATAGATTCCTTAACAAGTCCAATTTCAGTTGTGCCCATGTATTGGAATATATCAGCCTTACAGTATTTACAATCACTGGGGATATTCCCCTATATTATCAATGAGTCCTAAAGCTTATTTCTACTGATGGTATCAAAAGCAGCTATAAAATCTATATATACAACATATAACTTTTGGCGCCTTAATTTTACATATTTTTCACACAAGTGATGAAGAATAAAACAGTTATCCATAGCTGAGAATGTCTGATGAAAGTCTGCTTGAAATGGTGACAGTCCTCCAGCTTTTTTTATATCATTATTCAATCTCATTAATAAAACCCTTGCAAAAATGTTCCCTATTATATCCAGGAGACTTATGGCCCTATAGTTCCTTGGGTCCTGCTTGCTCCCTTTTTTATAAATGGGTACAATTATCACTCCCCTCCATGAATCTGGTATAACATTTTCCAACATGCATTTATTGAAAAATGAGGCAAGAATTACTGCCCACTGCTCCTTACGTTTAAACAGTTCTCCTGGTATCATATCTGGGCCAGGCACTTTATTTAATTTTAGATTTCTCCAATGCCTCTCTAATCTCTATTGTTGTTATTGGTTGAAAATGTAACTTTATCATGGATTTATCCAGTTCTAGCCACAATCTTTTCCATGCTTATCCATCATTACGTGTGAAAATACTTAACCCACGCTTCGGCAGTAATATAATTTTCTATTTCCTTCATCAAATCTTTACATCCTGAAGACAACAAAGTCCAGAATTTCTTATTATTCTTTGTTCTATTACTTTGATCATTTGTTTCCATTGAGTAGCATAATATTCCTTCCTCTTATTTAATAATAAAATTTGATATTCTTTCCTTAAACTCTTTAGTTGCTCCTTAATCTCAGTAGTACAGTTTTGCCTATACATTTTAATAACCTTCATTAGTTGCTTTTTCAAAACTTTACAATATTTATTGAACCACCCACTATTCTTATGTTTATTAACTTTATAACTTCCTTCCTTATAAAGATTTGGTTGTACTTGACTAAAAAAGTCCTTAAAACGTGATAAAAGGAGTTAGAGTCCAGGTTTTCATCAATTGTAATACATTTTTCAAGAAAACTTTCCAGCTGATTCATTGTTTGCGATTCCACTGTATCTGACCATACTAAACATTTTTTATAATGAATCTCAGTTAACTCCGGAATTATTTTAATTTTCACTAACTCTGTATTATTTATAATTTGTGAAGTATACAAAATTACTGGGAAATTATCACTGTCAGTTCTTGCTGGAGCACATAAATATTTCCAAAAATCAACTGGACCCCTCCAGCATACAAGATCCAAAACTGTGGCCCCTTATTAGATATAAATTTAGTAGTACTTTTCAGTACCCTTCGATCTACCATTCAATATATACATACATACCATTATTCTTTAATATTTGGCACAGTTTCTTACTATTTACATTACTTTTGGATCCTGGTAGAGCGTCTTATTGTTTAAGTCTCTAGATATATCCAATTCAAGATGGTGTTATCTAGCAATCCATCATAATTACCCATCCTAACATTAAAATCCCTAATAGTAATAAATAATTTTGTGAATACTCTAAGGAGACATCAAAATAACTTTTCTAAAGCTTCAAGAGTCCTCTCTATAAAATTATACTTTACCAGAGGACTATAACATGTGATCATTATTAACTGAGTTTTATGGGCCTTCAGTCTAATAACCATAAAGAAATCATTCTTGAATAATACCTCTACTGTGTTAAAGGCCCCTATTTTAATATGTGTAATAAAGCCTCCAGATCCTCTTCCCTGTTTTAAGGTCTTATAGCTAGAATTAAGTATCTATTCATATTACTATTGTCCAACTTTCCGTGCCATATTTCTTGTAGATATGTAACTGTACACTTCTTTACAAAGATGATCCAGTCCACATTATGAATTTTTGTTTTATAACCAGCTACATTCCATGTTAAAAATAGCATTATTTCATTCTCATTTTTCATTTTTTCATAGCTATCACTTTCTAAGAATAGGGGTGAAGAAGCTTCTAAGTCCAAATCAACACCATCTAATGACTGTGACAGTCAATTCATCACCCCTAAAACCTGAAATCTATTCTGCGTTGGTATAAATTCACTGAAAGTTTGTACATCAATTGTCTTTTCTTGATGTTTTAACATATTCCCTGCTACTTTGTCACTATCATTCAACCTTGGTACATAACTCATCAAGGTATTTAAATTTATCACATACAACCCCAGCTGATCCAGTTTCCTAGAACAATTCAGGATTCTATTGGCTATTTGTTCATTCTTGCACAATATGTAATTTGACTGTGCCCTCAAACTTTTATGCCTAAATATCTCTAGTATACCCATTTTCCCTAATCTGATGTTCAAAACATTACAAAAAGGTTGCAACACATTCATTTTTCAGGCATCTTATTATACAATCTAAGAAACCTAAGCATTATTAAAGTCACCAGAACATCTCTGATGACCTCTTTTTCCTTATAGCAGACTGAATTGTTTCATCTACCAAATCTACCTGCAGTTTTAAGTTTTCTACCAAATGACTGTTTCTCCATACATAATTTGCTAGTCTCTTATGCGCCACTTTTATCAACACATAATCAGCAAAACCAGAGTTAAATGGTCTTATAGCTTCTAGAATGTCATCCCCTTTGATGTTTAAATCCAAAGTCTCATTTAATATGTTAATACTATAAGTCTTAATGAGTCATTTGACTCATCTTCTATTTTTAAACCATATAATTTAAGACAACAATATTTAACCCATTCCTCCAACTGAGGTTAGGTTGCTGTCTCTCTTCCAGTATGTTACTATATACTGTCACTGGATTTTTCCAGATCCTTTCCCACAATTTTTGTAACTAATATTTCCTTTGTGCTCTCACCATTTATATCCCTGATTTGCTTTGTATATTTAATATTCTCACTCATAGAATATTCAATCATAATTTCATGAATCTATTTTTCACTGACACTCATCTAAATCATTTAATCCCTGAATGGTATTCTGAAATTCAGATAGTATAATCTTCATTTCCTTCTGCATATTTCCAATGCTATTTCTCTGATCTAACATTGTCCTTGCCATTACCACTGGAGTGTATACAGTGGTTTCTATTGCATCATTTTCCAAAGAACCCCAATCAGTTGTGTCTAAGCTGACTTCTTGCTGGTCACTTTTGAGTCTTTCAATAAAGATGAATTTTAAACTTTGGAAAGGATATTTTTTACATTCTATATTAGGTGGAGAAGTAGAAAATCTACTAAGTCCCATCAGGACATTACTATTTTGTTCTTGAAAACTTTTCGATCATCTGGAACCTTTAAGGGTTCTATTGTAGCTGATTTTTAAATCAGTAGGGGAGACATTCTTGTTTGTTTCACATTGTGTTCATTCACCTTTAGCCCTTTTTAATTTTTGTTTCTCTTTCTTACTCCTTATTGGTTTCAGCTCCTTAACTACCTTATGATCATTTTATTCACTTTCTCTTTTTGTTTCTTTGCTTCTTTTCCCTTCCTTTCTCAACTTCTTCCCAACTTTTTGAAGTTAAATCTGCATATAAATCTTCCACTTCAGCTGACTCTATTATGTTTACTTGCTCTGGGTTAGAACCTCCCAGATCTAACATTTTTAATTGTACTGCAATAGATTTATCAGCAATTGCTGCTTGAGCCCTGGTTGTAACCATCTTAAGCAATAAAACACAGAGGAGCCAGATATTCAAAACTTTGCCTTAGGGGTAAATTAGCACTGCCCGGCATGCTAAATTAGCTCAGATCCAATAGCCCACTATATTCAAAAGGGATAGCCCCGGTGCTAGACCTGCTGAATATAGCATGCTAAGGAAGCCAGGTAAACTAGGCTGGGAGTGCAGTGCAAAAATAGCCCAGGAATAAGACAGCTCTGAATATAGCAACCAGGAAGTGCAAACCACAACAGCATCCCAGTTCACAGCGACGTGAAGGAAGGTAGAGGTGAACTATGTGGCCAATGTGTGTACTAGCAAAGGAGTGGAGTCAGTAAAGCTGCAAGCAGCAGCACATGTGAAATTACACTGTTCAAAAATGTACAATGTTTCTGGAATGTTTATGGAGTGCAAACACATTTGTGCAGATTTAGCGCAGAGCTAAGCCATTTGCCCGGCACATTCACATTTCCCCAGGGCAAAACTTTGCTATATTCAAAAGTGACATGCAAATTAGTCTACTTAGGTAGTATGTGGGCAAACATCCAGATTAGCATCTCATTATGACCTGATTTGCATGCAGTTTGCCCAGTGCTATTGCAGGGTCCCACAGCTCCACCTGTAGGTCAGTCTGGAAGTACAGGGACTGGCTGGGTCTGCCCACATCTCCACTTGTAGGTCAGTCTGGGAGTGCATGGTGGCAGCTGCAGGCTACATTTATACAGTACAGCCTAGAATATTGTGCCCCAGGGGACTACACAGCACAGGCACAGGTGGTGGTGCTGCATGCAATTGTCAAACTGTAGTTCATGCTGCAGTGCACAGCAGACACTACAGTAGCAAGGGAGCCAGTAGTGTGAGGGACACAGCAATGCCTATGGTGTGTAGGGCAGTGATGACCACTGCACTGTACACAATGACAGGCCAAACTTGCAGGTGCTTACTGACAGTGGACATTACCATTATGCTGTTGTGTGACCCACAGATGCTGCACTACTGGCATGGGATGCTCACAGTGACATATACATGGCTGGCTGTGTGTGCTGTGGTGTCTGTACAGCTATGTGGTATGTGGCTGGGGGGCACATACCATCAGACAGGCACACTAGTGTTGGGGTTTCCAACACTGGCCCATATGCACTGCGAGGCTTGTCCCAGCCTTGTGGCTGCATCCAGTCTGTGGTGCAGCCTGGCCTCTGTAAACCCTCCCTCAACACCCTCCATGCCCATAGTTCTGCATGTGTGTGCTGGTGTCTGTTGGTGTCCACAGAGGGTGGTCTGCAGGTGTGTGCTGTGGCGCACTGCCATGGTGTCTACTAGAGCTAGGTCACCACTTACTGCCTGGCATGGCTGGGACTGGTGGCAGATGATGGCATCATAGGGATGTCATCAGTAAGCAGCATGTTTCCTCTATGATTGGCTTATTTCTGTGTTCATACTTACCAGTTAGTGTCATGCAAAGCCACACAAAAGTCACACAAAGCCACAAGGTTGCACAAAGCTGGTTTGCCCAGAGTTAAGACTACCTTTTCCTGGGCAGTAATTTGCTACGCAAAGTGTTGTGCTGAAATCGCATAAAACACTTTGCATATGGCTATTAGTTGAATATAGCATTGCACCTGTATTCAAGTACACACCCTCAGTTTGCCTTGCATATATTATAATTTTGCCTGGCGCTAATGCAGTTTGTGTGCACTTTTTGACCTTTTGAATATAGCAGACCTGTGCTAACCCGACACTAACCCTGCACAAACGGTTTGCGTCCAGCGCAAAGTTTTGAATATCTGACCCAATTTGTATAAATTTAAGCAGTATAGCATCAAGCTGTATAGCTTTAAGCAGTTATACTCAATTAAATCACAATTAAGTCACAATTAGTAATAGACAATTAATATCAGACAATCCCAAGCACAAATGCAGAACAATTATGATTTCAGTCCTTATTAACAGCGACCTCAGCCCACGATGTTAAAGTGATTTGGAGAGAAAGTTACCACTTCTGCAATATGAAACAGCAGCATCAAAATACTCAAAAGTCCATTAAATCACTCTTGAGCCACAGTTGGTGACAAGCAATCACTACAACAGTTAATATTTCAATGCTTATTTAAATCAGTCATTTAAAGGTTCCAAATCCTCAGTATTAATCTATTTGGAGAAAAGCTGTGAGGGCTGTGAAGCTGTAGAAAAAAAAAGGATCACAATAACTTTATCTCCTCAAAAGAGCTTAACTCTCAGACTCTCAATCTCTTGGTCTCAAAAAGTCATATATCTTATAATCACCACATTGTTTTTGTAGTAATTCTCATGTAGGAATAATTTATAATCCTAAATTGGTCTCTCAATTCAGCAGTTTTGCTGCACAAATCTTATTTTACTACAAAATTCTTTCTTCTCCAGTCTTATTTTTCCTTTTCCCTTTTCTCCCACTTAGTAACTTCTTTCTCCATGGCTTCCCCTCTCTCTTTTTTTCTATATTTGAAGACCGCAAAGCATCTCTTATAGCTGAAACATCTCCAACCCTTAATCAAAATTACGATGAAATAGGGTTACTAAGCATTAGTTCAAATAATAAACATTGAATTTTCAATAATTATTAAATATAAATATCTTCCCCTTAACTTATAAATGTGTTCAATTGCCTCATTTATATGAGTTTTTGAATAAAATTTTAATGGAATATAAAGTGTTCGATCAATATAAGTACAAGCAAATTCAATTATGTCTTAACTTACAGTACATTATTGTGCAGACATAACTAACTTTTACACAACGTTCCTCCATTGCTCTTCTATTTTTCCTGCT
The DNA here is from genome assembly GCA_016271365.2 of Neoceratodus forsteri. Classification (NCBI taxonomy): domain Eukaryota; kingdom Metazoa; phylum Chordata; order Ceratodontiformes; family Ceratodontidae; genus Neoceratodus; species Neoceratodus forsteri. The sequence goes on from CM057458.1 coordinate 1,119,696,326, forward strand.
TCTTACTTCAAACAAGGAAACCTCACATGTATTTGGCTTCTGGTGGCAGAAAAAACAAAATAAAATGACCATAGCGGAGTTTAACTAAAAGGCATCAAGCACAAACACAGCAAGGTACAGTAAAATTTGAGATGGCAAGAAATTTTGCCACAGGTTTTAAAATGCTACGCTAACATGAACAAGAGGATAGCATATGGGCCATCTTATTTAAAAAGGAATTCCTGGGCCAAGTCCATCTGGATAACATCCACCTCAGAACTAGGAAACAATAAAATTTTTTTGGGTATATTAAAAAAATGCTACGACTGACCCCTGAACAAGTCACAAACTAGGGGAGTGTAAAGGCGAATTATAAAATGTAGTCAAAAATCTCTCATGCACTGGTTAGCTAGTGATTAATCAATGTACTGCCACTGTATCTCAGGAATGCCAAGTCTGCTCACTTAACCCCACTCTAACAGGATCATGTGGTATAACTCAGCCCTGATTCGTCCAGCTATATTGTTTTAAACTTTTGAAACTTAAAGCTATACTTCTATTAAAATAGTTCTCTAAAAGTAAAAATGAATAACAGTGCTCAATAAATGCATAAAATGTATTTAAAACCAAATTGCGATAAGACAAAGTGAGCGACTAACGTGCTCAAAAGCCAAAGTGCAGATACAATTTAAATACAATTTTCAATACTTCCCTTTTTAATATAGCTTTTTATAGGCTTTTGTAGGTTTTTCTACTGCATCCCCCCGGGGCCCCAGCACATGGCCATTCATGCACATGGAGGTACGCGTGTACACTGGAAGCCAGCTCAGCCCCTTTTTTCCACCTGTACTGCCGCTGCCACCTATCTATGTTACCCTACTGAACCTCCACCCAGTAGGGATAGGACTACAGGAGGGGAGACAACCCACCATCACCACCCCTGGGAGAGGAGAGCAGCCCGAAGGCTTGCTCAATCCCACTACTCCCTCTCCGTAGCTGGCACCCTGACAACCTGAGATCATTCCTGAATCCAGATCACCAATATAGCATGAGGTAAGGCATTCAGTGCCTCAACCCTCAGTGCCACCAGGCTAGCAGGAACACTTCCCTTTTATATAGAAATGAAGGAGTGTCAGCAGAAAGGAGATTTTCCCACAATAGGTTCTTCTTTGGAAACTCTTCTTTAACTCCAGAAATGAACTCTTTTCTTAACAACGCTTGTTGCAAATCCCTGCTAGTCACTTCCCATGGAGCTTCTGCAACCTCCCCCCCCACAGGGCAGGCTCCTCTGGCCACCTCAGGACTCCTAGCTCCTGTGGGTGAAAACTAGCAACAGGAGAAAGGGACAAAGCACAAGGTCAACAAGATCTACTGGAAAGACAGCTAGACCTTTGTTTCTGATTTCAGAAAAGCTTTCAATCAGGCTGGTAAGGCAATGGTGGCATGCCTTACATAAACAAGGTATTGTTTTCTAGCTGTCCTGCTCCAGCACACTCCTCCACAGTGGTTCAGCATGCATGGCCTTCTGGGAACACTTCTGAAACATAGATCAACTAGAAATAATATGATGAAAAAAGGGCTGACAGCGACCACTTTAAAATAAAAATTAAAGATCAATGGCAACCATGTCACACATTGTTTAAAAAAGCCTGAATTCAAGTCCCTGTGTCATGAGTATTGTTTCCTGAAAATGTCATGTTATTTGGTTTTGTGGTTTTCTTCAAATCAGCATTTGTTAACTTGTCCTGCACTAACTTGAAACAGTCAGTCTGTTTCTGTCCTTCTGACTGAGCCTTGGAGAGTGATGACATCATATAGGAGTAAGCTACTGACTCAGCAGTGTAAGTCCTGTTTGACTGAAGAGATGTCAACTTCCTAATTAGAGCAGTCTGTAGAGTTAATTGTTTGCTGTCCAGTGTTTTTATTAACTCAGTCTCCGATTTGTGTTCAGATGAATTAGCTGAAAATCTATCATTTTGTTCTTCAAAAAAGCTGATCATTTGAGTTTCAATGCTGAATTGCAGTGGTATGCATTTGAGAAATCAGCTTGTCTGTATCAGCAGCTGCCAGTTTTTTCCATCAAAACTGTGTGTTTTTTAGCTATATAACATTAGGTTGTTTATTTAATGGATATAAAATATATCTAATATTTGTTAATTTGTACAAGTAGTTTGTCTTCTATGTAGCCTCAATTAATAGGTTCATGTAAGAACAATTTTCCTCTCAGATTGACAGACAGGTGCTTGCCACACTCTGCTATTTCAAGCACATGTACTATATGAACTCACAAATTTCACTTCTTTTATGATTTCTGTATAAAAATACATCATGTATATGTATAATTAGAAACATTATATGGCATCCTGATGCCTCATCTCATGCCTACAGTTGAGGCAGCTGCACTCTACAACCCCATCATCTGCCCCACAAACCCCCTGCCTCCTGACCCATATTTTAAGGCTGCTGCACCCTTTTGCCCACTCTCTGCTCCCATAGAGTTGGGGCTGCTGCACCCTGTTGCCTCCATCTCCTGCCTGAACAATCAGGGCCGCTGCCCCCCTGCTGCCCCCTGCCTGAACAGTTGGGGTTGCTGCACCCTGCTGCCCTTTTCCCCCCACTCCCCAATCAGAGCTACCACACCCTGTTTACCCCTGTTCCTGTCACAACAGTTAGGACAGCTGTGCTCTGCTATGCCCTAGAGTTCCATGTCCCTGCCTCTACATTTGGGGATGCAGCACCATGCTCCCATGCCACCAGAGGTGGGGCTTATGTACCCTGCTACCTACTTCCACTTTCCCAAATGGGCATGTCTGCTGCACCATGCATTCCATCCCATCCACAGTCAGGGCGCTGTTTACCTGATGCCCCCATATCCTGCCCAACAATCAGAGCTTCGCACATGTTGTAGTCTGTCCCCTGCCACCATGGTCCAGGCTGCTGCTCGTTCCTGTCTCCACAGTCAGGCTGCTATGCCCTGCTGCGACCTGCAGCCCCATGCCTCTACAGCCCCATGACTCCACAGTTAGGGTCGCTGCACCATGCTGCCCTCTGCCATCAAAGTCAGATTTTTGCTACACTGCCCAAAAGAAAAACAGAAAAATATTTCCATCATGTGTTATGGGGGGCAAAGGACAGAGAGCAGTAGGGGGCAAAGCCCTAACTGTTCAACAAGAACAAGAGCATTTAAGTGCAACATTAAACTATGGGACAGGGTCCAAAATCACCTGGATAAAATAGCACAATGGGGACAGGGACGGGACAGAATGTCTAACTCTTGTGGCAAGTGACAGCATGGGCGGCTAACAGAAAGGGTTGCATGAATGCTGCAGAAGCCTTGACTGTGGGGCAGAACAAGGGGGCACCAGGGTACAGCAGCCCTGACTGTGGAATGGGGTGCACATCATTGCAGCAGCCCTGACTGTTCACACAGATGATGAGGGCAACAGGGTACAGTAACCCCCATTTTGTGGGAAAAGACAGTGGGCAGCAGCTTTGAATGTGGGGCAAGAGATGGGGGCTTGTGGGGCTGTGGATGGGGCAGCAGAGTGCAGCTGCCTTAACTATGGCACTGGAGACAGGGGGCATCAGGATGCTATATACCATTCACAGTTATACATGATGTATTTTCACACAGAAACTATCAAAGAACTGAAATGTGTGAGTTCATATAGTACATGTGCCTGAAATAGCAGAGTGTGGCAGACACCCGTTTGTCAGCCTGAAAGGGAAAACAATTGTTCTTACACGACCTATTTATAGAGGCTACATCAAAGACAAACTACTAGTATGACTTAATAAACTTTAGATTTATTTTATATCCATTAAATAAAAAAAAAACAGTGTTATATAGCTAGGAAAGAAAACACAGAGTTTTGTTCAGAAAGAACTCATAGCTGTGATACAGAAAATTTGATTTCTCAAATGCATGCCACTTCAATTCAGCACTGAAACTCAAATGATCAGCTTTTTAGAAGAACAAAATGATAGATTTTCAGCGGTTTTACTACAGCGGGGCATCATCCTCGAGAGCAACAGACACAATGCCAAGTGTCGACATTGTACTGTTGAGGATGTGCGAGTGTTTCTTCTCCAAACCCCCATGGGGACTCGGCCCCACACACACCCTGTGTCTCTAAATATACAACCCAAGTCAGAGAGTTGTATCGGGAGGCACAATACTGGGAGATGCACCGCTGGGAGAATTAGGACCAGCACAGCTGACTGACGATTTTGGGTGAAATCTGTCACTGTGCTGGTCTTCGCAGTCGCGGTGTCGACCTATGGTCAGCGTATCATTTTCAGCTAATTCATCTCAACACATACCAGAGACTGAGTTAGTAAAAACCCTGGTCAGCAAACAACTCTACAGCCTGCTCTAATTAGGAAGTTAACAGCTCTTCAGCTCTCAGTCAAGCAGGGACTTACACTGCTGAAGCAGCAGCTTACTCCAGTATAATGGCATCACTCTCAAAGGCTCAGGCAAATGGACAGAAACAGCCTGTTTTCAGTTAGTGAAGAAGAATAAATTAAATGCTGATTTTAAGAAAATCACAAAAGCAAATGGCATGACATTTCAGGAAACATTACTCATGACATATGGACTTGAATTCAGTTTTTTTTTTTTACCAATGTGTAAAATAGTTGCCATTGATCTTTAAGGAAAAACAGAAAGAGGTCCCGCGCCTTATCTATCTCACACAATAGGGTCAATTTTATTCTTTATGGCACTGGTATGCACAAAGGATTGCCACCATTACCAATAGCTGCTGTAAAATCAATGTAGGTAACATTTCTAGGCTACCTTTCACCACTGTGGCTAAGACATTTGATGAATGTAACCGAATGTGGTGACAGTCGTACTCACAACACAGCAGGCCAACACTGTTACATCCAACTGGTGCCATGTAGCAGAGCAATTTTTTTTTTGTCTTCACAAAAATCATGAGCAATGCCTGCTAAACAGTACAAGTGCACTCACTGCCTCTTGAGAACATGATATCTTGTCAGTCTAGTTCTGCCACCAAACAGTGGAGAACCCCTAGATGTTTGGGTCACAAAGACAGGAAAGCAGCATCAGATCATGTTTGTAGAGTGACTAATTCAGTTCACAAGTGGCTAAAACACTGGGTGCATTTTAGACAGTGGCTAATTTTTAGACCCTGGCATTTACTCAGTGGGCATGAAGCAGCACTGGACCATTTGCTGAATGTGTAAAGGAAATATTTTGTACCTCTTCCCCACATCATATTCTTTTACACTTTGGAGTTGGACAACAGCAATTTCCGTTAATTCTTACTCCTTATCACAGCCCTTTGTGGGAATAAGGAACTTAGAGAAAACTAGACGCATATATGCATGGGGATAACTAAATTACCATTTTACACAATGATGAGACAACTATATACATGTACAATGTCTCCTGTTATCTCAGAATTCCTAGTAATAACTCTCAAGTGTTAGCGATAACAGTTTTGGAAACAGGAAAACAATAAGCTCTTATCAGCTTGTTATACCTACAGTGTTGTGTAGAGGCATGGCATGAGACTGTACATGGCTGGCAGGTATTTGGGCATTCCTCTGCACTCTGTTCACAGGAAAATACATGTGACCAACTGTCACTGGGCTTGCAACACCTAGCTGTCTCAGCTTTTTATGCTCTATTACCCATTTGATTATCATGTCTGGGTAGCATAGTACAGCATGAATTATTTCTACCACACAGTTTACAGAATCGACATTAAGCATATTAATAATTTTACACTGTGTCCATTTGAATCACATAACCTGTCATACATAGAAACATAGAAACTGATGGCAGTTAATAACTGCTGGGGCCATCTAGTCTACCCAATTAAGCAATAAGGCATAACTGGGGGTTTGATTAACAGCCTGTTAATGATCCACTAGGGGGTGTAATGTGGCACGAGGCACAGCCGAGTGCCATATTGCCCCAGGGGATGATTAACGGACTGTTTACCTAACTCCTGGGAAAAACAGAGAAACAGAGAAACATAGACTTTGACATCAGATAAGGACCTCCTGGCCCACCAAGTCTGCCCATTTCCCTTCCTACAGGATAAGCTGCAGATCCTAGTTAACCAACAACCTATTTCTTCCTACCCCTCACAAGAATTGCTTTATGTCTGTCCCATGCATTTTTGAATTCTCCCACAGTTTTAGACCCCACAACCTCCTCAGGAAGGCTGTTCCATGCACCCCCCACCCTCTCTGTGAAAAACGACTTCCTCCCATTGCCCCTGAGCCATACCCCCCTATCTTCAAATTGTGTCCCCTTGTTCTTGCACACCTCTTTTTCTGAAAGGTGCTACCCTCTTGGACTTTGTTGATTCCACTGAGGTACTTAAAAGGCTCTATCATGTGTCCCTTCTCCCTCCTTTCCTCAAGGGTATACTTATTAATCCCCTTTAGTCTCTCCTTGTATGGCTTCTCTTGCAGACCATACACCATTTTATTTGCCCTCCTATGTCCTTGAAGAGATGGGGTCTCCAGAACTGGACACTGCACTCCAGATGGGGTCTCACCAACTGTCTGTGCAGAGGGATAACAACTTCCTTTTTCTGCAGTGATGCCTCTCCTATACATCCCAGTATCCCACAGCCCTCCTACTGCCTTCTCACATTGCTTGCTAACCTTAAGGTCATCTGATATGATTACCTCCAGTCCCTTTCCATTTTGGTTGTTGTTACTACCCCCTCATTGTGTAATCTTCCCCAGATTCTGTTTCCAGGTGCATTATTTTGCACTTCTTTGCATTGAATCCAAGCTGCCACACTTCTGATCATACCCAACATGCCAAGTCCTTCTCATCCTTTCCGCCTCCTTGTGTATCCACTCTGTTGCGGATCTTTGTGTCATCTGCAAAGGGGCATGCTTTCCTTCCAGTCCCTCTGCAATGTCATTTATAAGAACCCCACAAAAGGACTGGACCAAATCTGAAACCTCGGTACCCCACTAGTAACCCCTCTTTCTTCAAAGTGGACTTCATTTACATTTACCTTCTGTGTCCTGTTGTCCAGCCAATGTTTAACCCAGGCTACCACCTGGGACCTCCCAGGCTGGTTAATTTGATTATTAATCTTTGTGTGGGACTGTGTCAAATGTCTTGCTAAAGGTCTTGGTAGGCCATGTCCACAGCCCTACCCTTGGTACACTACTTTCATCACACAGTCAAAGAAATCAATTAGATTTGTCTGACATGACCTTTCCACTGCTGAACCCATGCTGCCTTGGGTCTGTGTCCCACTGGCCTCCAGGTACTCAACAATTCTTTCCTTCAGAAGTTTCCATCACTTTCTCTACATAGATGTCAAACTGACTGGTCTATGGTTCCTGCCTCCGTCTTGCTCCCACTTTTGCAGAGGGGATGCACATCTGCCTTCCCAGGTCCTCAGGTACCACTATCCTCAACGATTTGTTAAAAGGGTAGTCAATTGGTCTCACTAGTTCTCCCATAATTCTAGTTGATCTGAATTGAATTACTCAGAACACCGCTGTGAAGGACTGGGATCAACCCCCTATCAAGTGATTCTGTTAGTTAGACAACGCACTTCCCCTCTTTTTGTGAATACTGACAGAAATATTCTTTCTGTATCTCTGCTTTTTCGCTGTCCCCTCTGCCCACCCACCGTCCTTTCTATTCAGCCTCATTATCCCTCCCTTTGTCTTTCTATGCTCCCTGATGTACCTATAAAATATTTTATCCCCCTTCTTAACTGAGTTGGCTATCTTTTCCTCAGTTTGGGCCTTTGCTATTCTGACTTCTCTCCCTGTTTTCTTCTGCCTTAACTGGTACAGTTCTCTGTCCTGCTCCTTCTGTGTTTCCTTATACTTCCTAAATGATATCTTTTTCTCCCTAAACTTCCCCACCACCTCTTTTGAGAACCATATTGGCTTTTTCTTTCATTTTCATTTGTTTATTTGCTTCACACAAAGGCTTGTTGCCTCTGTGATGGCAGTTTTGATTTTTCCCCATTGTTGCTCCAACCCTCCTTCTAGCCTGTTTGCTAGTGCTTTTCTAAGGCACTCTCCCATCTTGCCAAAATCAGTCCTCCTGAAGTCCAGTACCCTCACTTTTTTATGGCTTGACTCTGTAGCTGAGTTTATCATAAACCACACTGTATGATGGTCACTTGTTCCCAGATGACTACCCACTTCTAGATCTGAGATCCTCTCACTGTCCCCATTTGAGAGTACAAGGTCTAAGATTGCTTCCTCATGAGTGGGTTCCAAAACTAGCTGTCTCAAGCATGCCACCTGTAGGCATCAAGAATGGCCCTGCTCTTGGATGTGGCTGCAGTAAAGATGCTCCAATTAACATCTGGCATATTCAGGTCTCCCATCAACAGTATCTCCTTTCTTGGCCATCCTAAGGATGCCTTCTATCATATCCTTGTCATTCCCTCTCCTGACATGGAGGTCTGTATACAATCTCTGTGTGGATTGTGGTGCCATTTCAGTCTCTAAGGTGACCCACAGTGCCTCCTCTCCTCCTTGTTTACTCTTTTTTACATTGCTTATATCCCTTTCCTTACATAGAGAGCTGATCACCCCTTCTACCCTCCCTGTCTCTACTGTAGGTTATGTACCGGTATGTTAACATCCCAGTCATGGTTCTCTGTGTACCATATTTCTGTGACTACTATGATATCCAGGCATCCTCTTCCATCAAGGCCAAAATTCAGGAACTTGTTGCCCAGACTATGGGCATTGGTACTCATTACCCTCCATAGTCCCAGTAGAGAAGTATAGCTATAACAGCAGCTCCTTCTTCTTTGTGTTCTCTGCCTGTTCTCTGGCAGAAGCTATCTAAGGCAGTTTTTAAATCTGGCTTTAACCTGGCTTCCTTCTAGCTTAGCCACTCACCCTGCTTCACAGATCTTTCTACACTTAGTTAATTGCACAGATAACAATTCCCTTCAGCCACCTGATACAAAACACCTAGATAACTGCACAGATAACAATTCACTTCAGCCAACTCAGACAAAGTAAGTAAAATTTTTTATATAAAGTGCCTTTCCCAAGCTCAGGGTGCCTATACAAAATTACATGAGCAGCATTAAAACCACAATAATAAATAACATTTTATATATAACAACTTCAATATAATTTACATTAATGAAATGCTTTATTAAAAAGGAAGGTTTTTAAGGCTTTTTTAAAGCCCTCCACAGTCAGACTATTGTGTATCTGGCAAGGTAGAGAATTCCACAGGGTAGGAGCCATAAAGGCAAACATTCTTCCACCAGATGTTTTAAGGTTACCCTGGGAATCTCTAGCAATCCCTCACCAGAGGATCGGAGGGCAGAAGGGCAGTAAGAAGTCAGTAGTTCTTCCAGGTAGTGGGGTCCCAACCCATGTAAGGCTTTATAGGTCATCAACATGACCTTGAAAGTGATCTGCCACTGTACCGCAGCCAGTGCAACTCATGAAGCACAGGTGTTATATGGTTGGACCTTGGGCTTCCAGTCAACAACCTAGCTGCTGCATTTTGCACCAGCTGCAAGTGGTGAATATCCACTCCGGCAGCGAGATAAAGGGCATTGCAGTAATCAAGATGACTGGCAAAAAGCGTGGACCAGGGTAGGAAGATCCTCTGATGGAATCAGGTGTTTCACCCATGCTATATTCCTTAAATGGAAAAAGGATGATTTGACCACGGCCGACACCTGCACCCTCAGGGTCAGGCCCTCGTCAAATATAACACCAAGGTTATGTACCTGGCCAGATGCCATAAGCGGGGTCTCCCCCAGAAATAAACCTGAGGGTTTTCCTGCCCATGAACCTGACATCCTCACCCCCGATTACACCACCAATACCTCTGTTTTTCCCGGATGCAACTTCAGCCAATTGGTACCCATCCAATTCTGTATCTCCAGGAGGCAGTTGTTAAATAATGTATTTGACTCAGACTCCTGTTCGGGCACACTAGACATATAGAGTTGAGAATCATCAACATAGCAATGAAACTTCAACCCATATTGTCTTATAATGTCCCGCAATGGAAGCATGTACACCGCAAATAACATGGGGACAGCACCGAACCCTGTGGCACCCCACAGTGTAGACAGTGAGAGGCTGAAGAATGAATCCCTGACACTACTCTCTGACTCCTACCCTGCAGGAAAGATGTAAACCAACTGTGGACCACCCCTCTTAGTCCACAGAAAAACCACAGGTGATCGAGCAGCACCCCATGATCCACGGTGTCAAACGCTGCTGAGAGATCAAGAAAAACCAAGATAGAATGAGTTCTCCAATCTCTTGTCATCAGGAGATCATTTAGTACCTGAACAAGAGCCGTCTCAGTACTATGCCTTTTCCTGAAGCCAGATTGGAGAGGGTCATAGATACTGTGGATAGTTAAATGATTTTCCAGCTGTAATGCAACTGCCGTCTCGACAATCTTTCCCAAAAAGGGAAGATTCAAGACCTGTCTGTAGTTTTCTGGGCAGTCGGAATCAAGGGAGGATTTTTTCAAAAGGGGGCGAACTATTGCCTCCTTCAAGGGATCAGGAAAGATCCCTTTCTCCAGTGACACCGCAACTATCCCAGTAAGGATTGGGCCAATAACCTCTACACATCCCACAAGTAGGTGAGTAGGGCCCAGATCCAATCTACAGCAGGTAGGCCACAAAGTCTGGATGATCCTCACTATATCCATGACTGCCGGTTAACTGAAGGTGAACCAAGTCAATTGGGAATTTGTGCCCCTCAGTTGATCACTGCAAGATCCTATGGGAAAGCGATGGCTGATCTCATCCTGATAGTGGACACCTTATCAGTGAAGAACTTGTGAATTCCTCACACTGTATTGTGACAATGCTCAACCAGATTGAAGACAGACTGGATTGCACAATCTGTCCACAGTCCGGAAGAGCTGGGCTGGTCTATTCCTCACTGTAGCAATTTCCCGGGACAGAAACTCTGCCTTCCTATGGGAAATTGCTAACTGATAGGACTTATAATGATCTAACAGGCTAAGCCTGTCCACTTCCATGTGAGTTTTCCACTAGCGTCTCTCCAATCTTCGGTCCTGTCTCTTCAACCCACGGATCTCCATGGTAAACCATGGGGCCCCCAGGTGGAGAGTACAGGGACGAACATGGATTGGAGCAATGACATCCAGGGCCCTCACAACTGCCCTGTTATCGGCTAGCACTAAGGACTCTGGGTCAGTGCTATCCATTGAAAATCCTGAGAAGTCCAGCTCCGTCATTAGGACTTCTTAGGTAACTCCTCCCAAAGGACGAAACTGTACAATCTCCTTTGGGGCAAGCCTCTTTTGGGGGGCTGTGAAACACACACACTAACTTTTTTTTGTTTTGTCCTGTTTTATTTTTACCCTAAATTGAAGGTCCCAGTAGTAGAGTTCTAGTTCTTTAATCCCAGTAAAGAAGTATAGTTACAATAGCAGCTCCTTCTTCTTGGTGTTCTCTGCATGTTCTCTGGCAGAAGCTATCTAGGGCAGTTTTTAAATCTGGCTTTAACCTGGCTTTCTTCTAGCTAAGCCACTCCCCTACTTCACAGATCTTTCTACACTTAGTTACTTGTTCAGATAATTCCCTTCAGCCACCTGAGACAAACACCTAGATAACTGCACGGATAACAATTCACTTCAGCCAACTCAGACAAGCACACTAACTTTTTTGTTTTGTTCTGTTTTGTTTTTACCCTAAATTTAAAGTCCCAGTAGTAGAGTTTAGTTCTTTAGTCCCAGTAGAGAAGTATAGTTATAACAGCAGCTCCTTCTTCTTGGTGTTATATCCCTGTTCTCAGGCAGAAGCTTGGAGTGCCTTATTGCTATTATAAAAATTATTCCAAAAGTAAAGTGTTAAAAATGAACTATTTGAATGTTTTCCTCATTAAGAGGGTGATTTTTAATAAAATAGTTCTTCCACCAATAGTTTAAAAATGCTGGTTCAGAATCAGAATGCATCATTCCAGTCATTCAGTAGCGCTAGAATGAGGGAATGCGAGCAGGAAGAATTCATGTGTCATGGTGATCAAGCTGTACATGACAGTATAACAGTGATTAATGTAAGGCTGTCAGAATCCTTACAGCCAATCAGATTACAGCATTTCTGAAACCATCGTTATAATTTTAATTATGATCAGTTTTTCTGGGGACCCAACTTGATCTACAGCACTTTCTCTTCCATCCTCTTCCTTCCTTCCTACAAGGATTCCTTTGTGCCTCTCTGAGGCATTTTTGAAACCCACCACTGGTTTCATCCCCACTGTCTCTCATGGAAGGCTGTTCTAGGAATCCATCACCCTATTTATGAAGAAGTACTTCTTCACATCTCTCCTGAATCTACCGCCTTCCAGCTTCATATCATGATCCCTTGTTCTACGCACCTTTTCCTCTGAAACACACTCTACCTCCCTTCTGTACCTTATTAACCCCTGTAAGGCATTTAAAGGGCTCCATCATATCCTAGCTCTCTCTCTCCTCCTCTCACAGGGTGTACATACTAAACTTTTCCATTTCCTCTCATAGGGCTTCTGATGCAGACCTTGCACCATTTTGACATCCCTCAGCTTTCTTTGTGTCACTTTCTTCTTTTTCAATTGTTCCTTCTCTATCTCAGCCTGTAGTGGCCCACTTTCTGCCTCCCCCATTTCTTCCATCACCCCCCTTGGCTGCTTTAAATGTCTATCAAAGTAACATTTGAACTGTGCACTGAAATTATGGTTTCCTCCTTAATGGAAGCTGACCATCACCTTTGTATAGGCTCTTATCCTTCCAGGTTGGTCCTCAGTCACCCATGTAGCCATACCTCTCCTCTCTGCAGCATTTCTTCCACCATACCTTGAAGGCCTTGGTGTGGAGCTCCCTCTGCTTCCCCACATAGTACAACACTCACTTGCTACTCACATTTTAAACACATGAGAAGCACAGGATGAACAAGATAAATGATCTAACTTTACTAAAAATGAAATTTACACACAAAGCTGACTACATCAATTCATCTTTACATTTAAGCCCATGAAACACCCTTATCAAGTTAATGCATTAGTAGCCGTAGTGGCTCTGACAAAATCTTGTTATATTTTCCATTTTCCAGAGTGAAAATTCCTATACACACTAGTCATTCTCAATTTCCTCCCCAAATAACTTTCTAGGCTTTACCTTCACTTACACAGCTCTTTGCCAGACTGGATCTGTCACATCTCTCTTCTTTCTTAATGTTGTCTTTCTTATTTAATGTTCTGGAAAATACCACATTCAAACAACATGAAGTCTTGCTATATTATGACATATGCAGTATAACCCCAGGTTAGAACTGCTCCAGAGGTGAAAGAGTTAACTTCCATGCAGAGCATGGAATCTTAAGCGCGCGAGCTCAGTTGGACACTCTGTCTGTTGAAGCTCAAACTTAAACTGTCAGATTCTTTACTCTGCCTCACTGAACAGTCGCTCCAGAGATTCCTCCTACTGCTCAGTTTGTTTGTTGGTTTTAAAGTGTAATTCTCGGTTTATTTTATCAAAATTTAACCGCAATCATCGGTTCAAGCTCTGTCTGTGGTATTGTAAGAAATAGATAGGCTTATTTATTATTTTTTCTTCAGTGTGGAACTTGTAAACGTCTTTTTCGGTTAGGTTTGAACCGATCAGAGGGGTTTAAAAATTATTTTCTAGCCCTTTAGAGTGCGGTTCCCGGTTCTTATTGGTTCTAAAAAAAATGGATTTTATTACGTTTTTTTCCACGACCCGTGACACGGTTGGGAACCGATAAGAGTGTTTTGCTTGGTGGATTGCCATTAACGGGCAAGTTTTGGTTAGGCTGGCACTATGTCTGAGAAACCCAAAAGAAAAACTGGACCCACTGGGTTTCAGCGCTGTGGCCTCTGTTGGGAAGCCTTTGCCAAGGCTGACCCACACACCATTTGTGTATATTGTCTGGGGTTTGACCACCTCAATGCAGACTGCCAGATTTGTAAGAATTTCCTGCTGCCACCGTGGAAAAAAGAGTTGGTAGGCTCAGGGAAAGGGAGGCCAAAAAGTCCACTGACCCGGATGGCCAGCCCGGTTCGGTTCCAACCGAACCTGAGGGAGTGCCCTCTGACCAGGGCGATGCTTCCTCGGCCAAACGAAGAGCCAGCTCTGAGGAGCCGGTTCCAACTAAAAGGGCTAGAAGGTCAGCTAGGTTGGGCCAAAGTTCTTTCTCCAACCGCTGAGGAAATAGCCAAAGCTATCCAAATTGTCCAGTCTCTTTCCCCAGTTCCATCCGAACCGGCACCATTGGGCAAGCACCCGGTTCGGTCGGTTCCCTCGGTTCAAGATTATGATTTTGAAGATTTTTATGAACCAGGGGAAGGGGAGGAGGGGTGTGAGGAGAGTGAGTGTGACTTTGACAGTCTGGATGTGCCCATTGAACCAGACATCTCTCCAGACAGACCCTCAGGAGTATCCCCTCCCAGGCTATCTGAGTCCCCTTCTCATTTTTTGTTTTACAAGAAAGTTGCTGACACTCTGCAACTCCCTGTTGAGGAAGCTGTTGATGATCAAGAAGAGCCTGATTTTGTGGAAATGATGGATATTCCAGAGTCTAGGAGACTGTCTATTCCCTTGCATAAATCTTTTAGGAAACAGACAGTAAAAATTCTGAAAACTCCTCATTCTATCCTCCCTGTGGATAAAAGGATGGACAAGAGGTATGCTTTATCAGGCTCTGATATGGAGTTCCTATCTCAGCAGTGCAGCTATGTGGGGGTAGTGCAGGCTGCAGCCTGTGACAAGGCTAATATTCCTCTAGCCTCTCACCCTCCTGAAAAGGATTCCAGGAGGATGGATGCCATGGCAAAAAAGCAGTACATGGCAGCATCTTTGGGACTCAGACAGGCAAATTATATGGCTTACGCAGCTAGGTACCAGAAATCCAGGTGGGATACTGTCCTGGCCCTAGCAAAACAAGCTCCTGAACAGCTTGCCAGGTAGCTGGAGCAGGTGGCTGCAGACGTACTGAGGCATCCAAGGTGCAATTTCATGCTGCTGTAGACTCTAATGATGTTTCATCTAGAGTTATGGCTACATCTGTGTCTCTTCACAGAATGGCCTGGCTCAGATGTACTACCCTGTCACAGGATACCCAGTCTAAGGCTATGGATTTTCCTGTTGTGGGAAATTCTCTGTTTGGGGAGCAGACAGAGAATTATATGAAGAAAATGGATGAATATAGGACCACCTATAGGAGAGCACAGGCCAAAGAAAGGCAAGTTACTCCTCAAAGGCAGCATGTCAGGGGCAGGGGCAGGCCTTTTCATAGGCCTTTTACCAAGCCCAGGCCTCCTCTTCTGCTTATGCCCAGAGGGGGTTCTTTAGAGGAAGGGGCAGAAGGGGCTCTAGTAAGCCTGCTTCTACCCCTCAACCCAAAGTCCCTGCAAAACAGGCTCCCTGATGGGGTAGCCAGGGCCAATTCTCCACTACCGGTAGGGGGCAGGCTGGCTTACTTTGTCCAGGACTGGAAGTCTTTAACATCAGACAAGTGGGTCCTGGAAGTAGTAAGCCAGAGACTGGTTCTCAGCTTCAAAAAATTTCCGAAGATGAGAGCCAGATCTTTTCCACCTGCAAACCCATCAGAGACACTTGCCCCGGAATCAGAAGTTTCTGCCCTCATGGCTCTCAGAGCCATGGAAAGGGTTCTTCCCATACACCAGGGCAAAGGGTTGTACTCCAGGTACTTCCTTACCCAAAAAAAGACAGGAGAATGGCGGCCCATTCTGGATCTCAGGTATCTAAATAAGCACCTTTTAAAACCAAAGTTCAAAATGGTGACCCTGGGGATTATTTTACCCTCTCTAAGGCCAGGGGACTGGCTAGCCTCCCTGGACCTCAAGGATGCCTACTTCCATGTTCTCATCAGAAGCTCCCACCGAAAGTACCTCAGAGTCGAACTGCCCTCAGGCCATTACTAGTTCAGAGCAATGCCCTTCGGCCTCTCCTCGGCTCCAAGGGTGTTCACAAAATGCCTGGCAGTAGCAGTTGCTCATTTAAGAAGGCAAAAGATTGCCATCTTTCCTTATCTGGACGACTGGCTCATTGTAGGCCAGTCTCCAGAACAAGCCAAACTTCATTTACAAGTAACCCAGCACCTGCTTACATCTCTAGGTTTCCTTCTCAGTCTTCCAAAGTCAGTTCTGGAGCCTGTCCAGCTTCTCACCTTTATAGGCACAGAACTGAACACAAAAGAAGCCAGAGCCTTCCTTTCTCTGGAGAGAGCAAGGACCCTGGTGTCTCTGGCCTCCTCTTTCACCCTGCAGGTCTCTCAACCAGCAAGGCATTTTCTACAGCTCCTGGGGCACATGGCTGCTTCTACAGCAGTAATGCAGGGAGTGAGATTTCAGATGAGGGACATTCAGTTCCATTTGAGGTCCTTTTGGTCTCAAAGGACGGATCCCCTAACCAAATTGATTCCAGTGACTCGAACCCTGATCCAGGCCCTCCAGTGGTGGCAGGATCAGAACAATCTGAGACAGGGATTCCCTTCACTCCCCAGTCTCATTCCTTGACCCTTACTACAGATGCATCCCTCTTGGGGTGGGGAGCTCACATGGGCGACCTTTCCACCCAAGGGCTGTGGTCCCCTCAGGAATCTCTGCTCCACATCAATTTGCTGGAGCTCAGAGCAGTTTTTCTAGCACTCAGGTTTTCTCCACAGCTGTCCAGAACAAGGTAGTTCAGGTCAGAACAGACAATACCACTACAATGTGGTACATCAACAAGCAAGGGGGCACTCGGTCTACGGCCTTGTGCACCGAAGCAATGAAGTTGTGGTCTCTGGAATATTCTCTGAATGCCTCCCTTACAGCAGTTCACCTCCCAGGCAAGGACAATGTCCTAGTGGATGCTCTCAGCAGGATTTCCCAGGGCCATCACGAATGGGCACTGGATCCCCTAGTATTGGAGGTAATATTTGCCAGATGGGGCACTCCACAAATAGATCTCTTTGCAGCCCCAGACAATCACCAACATCCCCTTTTTTGTTGCAGGCCCCCAGTGTTGGGCTCAGTCCCTCTGCATGCCTTCCTTCTCAGTTGGGAAGGGATGTTTCTCTATGCTTTTCCCCCCTTCCCCTTTCTTTTCAAAGTGCTAGTCAGAATCAGATCTCAATCCTGCAAGATGATCCTGATCGCTCCAGATTGGGCCAGGCAGCCATGGTACCCACTCCTCATGTCCTTAGCAGTCCACCCTCCCCTATGCCTTCCCAGTAATCACAACCTGTTAACCTGTGCCCAGGGGAGAGTTTGGTATCCGAACCTTAAATCTCTCAATCTCAAGGCTTGGCTCTTGAAGAGTTAGAGTTTGCTGACCTACACCTTTCTCAAGGTGTATTGGATATCTTGAAGGCCTCTAGGAAGCCTTCCACCAGGGCTACCTATAATTCAAAATGGAAGAGATTTTCCATATGGTGTGCTGGTAAACATATTTCCCCAGAATCTGCTGGTGCCCACGATCCTGGATTATTTGGTGCATTTGAATTCCTTGGGGCTGAGGCCAGCTACCCTAAAGGTGCACTTGGCAGCTGTGTCTGTCTTCTTGTCAGCAGGTAAGCCCTCTTCTTTATCAGCTCACCCTGTGTTCTCCAAGTTTTTAAAGGGTTGCTTCACACCAATCCTCTGTTCAGGGATCCTGCCCTGCTTGGGATCTTAATATTTGCATCGCTAGCTTATGCAACCCCTTTGAGCCATTGTCTTCAGCAGAGCTGAAGTACTTGACTTGGAAAACTGTGTTTCTGGTAGCCATCACCTCTGCCAGGTGCATAAGTGAGCTACAAGCCTTGTCAGTGGAGCCTGATTTTATCTCCTTTCATAGAGATAAGGTAGTCCTCAGGACTAACAGGAAGTCTTTGCCTAAGGTGGTTTCAGACTTTCACCTTAATCAATCCATGTCTCTTCCTGTGTACTTCACTGACCATTCCTCCTCTGGTGAGAGGAGATTGCACAGTTTAGATGTCAAAAGAGCCCTTAGTTACTATATAGAACGTACCAAGGGTCACAGGTTCGAATCCCTCCAATTGTTCCTCACTTATGGTGAGGTTGGTAAAGGGAAACCTGCCACTAAAAGATCCATTGCCAGGTGGATTGTCTCTTGTATCTAATTCTGTTATGAAAAACTGGGTAAGGTTCCTCCCTCAGGCCTGAGGGCTCACTCTACCAGAGGTACAGCTGCATCTCTGGCTGCTGCCAGGGACATTCCTATCCTAGAGATATGTCAAGCAGCTACCTGGAAAACAGTTCACACTTTTACTAAGCATTACTCCTTGGATATCCAGGCTAGGAGTGATGCTCGAATCAAGCACAGCTGTGCTTCAGAGCCTATTTCCCAAGTAGGTTCTGTCCCTCCTCCATGGAGGTACGGCTGTGTAGTCTGCATATGTCATAATATAGCAATACTTCATGTTGTTTGAAGAAAAAATTACTCACCTTAGTAATGTTGTTTCTTCTAATGGAGTCTTGCTATATTATGACCTCCCCAGCCTGCCCCTCTCAGAACCTCTGTTTTTGGGAGGTGGGTGGGCAATGCAATGTTGGCACTTCTTTGATGCCCACTTTATTTCACCCTTCTAGGGTGCTTAGGTGTTGTTTTTAAGTTTCTTCTTGAATCCCCAGACTTGAGTCTTTGTTTTGGGATCAAGATCAAAAAAGGTGTTTTTGTAGTTAGTAGCCAACGGCTAGTGTAGGTTTACGGCTTCCACACAGAACCTTAGTGAGTTTTTGCTCATAAAGATCTGACAGTTTAAGTTTGAGCTTCAACAGACAGAGTGTCCAACCGAGCTCGCGCTCAAGATTCCATGCTCTGCATGGAAGTTAACTCTTTCACCTCCGGAGCAGTTCTAACCTGGGGTTATACTGCATATGTCATATTATAGCAAGACTCCATTAGAAGAAACAACATTACTAAGGTGAGTAATTTTTTCTTTCATTCTATACTTTTCTATTCTGAAAATATATGCTTTCTTTTTGTGTATTTTTAAAACATATATACATATATATATACAATTTTGGTAGCACTTACATTGAAGTTTGAGGGAAAGCCAGCACGTCAACCAGTCATCTTCCATTGTATATAGGAGTAGGTGGATGACAGTGACTCGTGTTTTTTATACCATCATGCAGAAGAGTGTACTGATGAAACTATAACAGAATGGGCAGACTCAAAGAATGGCTGATATATACTGTAGTAAATAAGGGATGCTTCCTATGTAAATATCTTAAAGGTATGTGCAAAATAGGAAACTGTATCAAGTGGAAGTTCAATTGATGAAATATATGGTAAGATGATGAGTAACTTGTTTCAGTGATCAGTAATTCAAATTAATGCGCTTCAGCTTTGGGGTAGGTGCCAGTTCATGGTTTTCTAAAAGTAATCTGACATGTTGCATAACTTTTGGAAGGATAAAAAGACACATAGGGTGATAGTGCTTTTAGCACTGTTTTGGTGTGGGAGAGCATGGAGATGCCTTCTATAAACCCAGCTGTGGTAAAGATATGTTTCTGATATTTTAACAGAAATCAAACACAGAGGGTCCCAAGAAGTGGCAGCATTAGCCATGAAATGAACATGTACTCCCTGGAGGAGAGGAGGGAGAGAGGGGATATGATAGAGACATACAAGTATCTTACAGGGAGGAACAGGGTGCAGGAAAACACTATTTTTAAGCGAAAAAGATGTTTCAGGACTAGAGGGCATGGGATGAAGTTGGAGGGAGGACGATTCAGAGGAAACATGAGAAAGAATTTCTTCACAGAACGGGTGGTGGACAAGTGGAACACCCTGCCAGAGGAAGTGGTGGGAGCTGAAACAATCACGGGATTTAAGAATGCATGGGATAGACATAAAGGGAATTCTAGAGGTCAGGGGTAAGGGGAAATAGACTTCTAGGAAAACAAACTGAACTTACAAGCTCAAATGGGCAGACTAGGTGGGCCATAGGCCCTTATCTGCCGACACTGTCTATGTATCTATGTATCTATGTAAATGTTGCCCAGGCTGTGTTGAGTAAAAAATCTTTAAAAGGATTAAAATTGTTCTTTGTGGGGAGTTCATCCTAACAGTTACAATATTGTTGGAGCAGTCTTTTTGGGATGACATAAGATACTAAGTAAGTTCACGAAAAAGGAAAAGTAAGCCTGGTCACCCTAGATTTCATGGCTCCAAACACACCATTAATAGATTATAGATAAATGAAATGGGTGATGGGTGGTGGGGGAGCCACTGGACATCAGTGACGCATACAGTATAATATGACAGAACTAGGTAACAGGAAGTAGGGGTTGCCACTAAACTCTATGGACAGATACACTAAAACTGAGCAGGGGATTGGAGAGTTTTTGCAGTTCTGGCATGAGTTGGTTTTCAATGTTGTTAAGTATCACTGCATTGATTCATCACGGTTCTTAATCTTCTCCAGCTCATCTTTATTTATAGCTCTGCTGGTTGCTGCTCACTGCTTTATTACTGTACATTATAAAAAAGGGTCTCAGAACTACTGCAGTCTGATTGGCTGTTAGGATTCCAACAACCTTACATCTAATTGGCTGTTAGGATTCCAACAACCTTACCATTAATCCATGTATACTGTCATGTACAGCCTGATCATCATGGAACATGGATTCTTCCTGTAAGCATTCCATCCTCTAGCACTGCTGAATGACTGGAATGTTACATTCTGATTTTGGACCAGCATTCTTAAATTGTTGGTGGAATAACTATTTTATTAAATAATCTCCCTCTAAATGAAGAAAACATTCAAAAAATATACTTTTAACACTCTTCTTTTGGAATAATTTTTATAATAGCAATAAGGCACTCCCAGGAGTTACATTAACAGTCAGTTAATCACCCCCAGGGGCAATATGGCACTCCTAGGTGTGAATAGCAGACTGTTAATCTAACCCCTGGCCATACCTTATTGCCTAATTGGTACTCATGCGGAATCTGGATATGGGATGGATGGAGCTCCAGCACAAATCCAGATTAACGCATCTACAAACCCTGTTAGTGAGTATTGAACGCTATCCATATCAGTTCCCATGTATTACATCTTTATAAATAAAAGGAATGGCATTTACATAATTATGTAATTTTTTTCATTACTTTTAAGTCGGATGTTATGAATCATTTGTTTAAGTACCAAACCACAAATTAGTTTCATTAATAGTACTGTACATTATTGTCTTCCAGAAACTTCAAAGATGGAAGACTAAATTGTATCAGTACAAGCAGAAGAACTAAACATTCATGATGACTCAAATAATAATACATCATCTGATGAGAATAATGATAGTCCTTCTGGTCACACAACATTTCTGAAGATGAAGAAGATTCTGGGGCAGGAAGCAGTATTCCAAAATTAACATGTATGTTTCTATAATAGGCTTCTGTCAAGGCTATTTAGTTAATGCCCAGTGGTCAAACATCAGAAATGAAGACAGTAGGCATTATTCAGGGAATGCTGTCAGTTGGTGAAAGGTTTCTTCTCTCACAATTTGGCAGAAGAAAAACAAAACCCGATATGGATGAACTCCACTAAAGCGGGTATGGGGTGGGAGAATTATGCATTCAAACATGATAGGTTGTATATCATGTTGGTATAATGGCACACCTTGGGTGAGTTGTGATGCATGAGGCATCACTGAGTGATTTCAACCACCCAAGAAGTGTTGTGTTTTAACCACAAAACATAATCTAAAATGTCTTATTGTGATTATCAAATCACTCCAATTTTGTTTCTCCCTTTTTTGTTTGTTTTGGTTTGGGGTTTTGGGAAACTACACAAAAAATCATGTTAAGCATTTTAATGATTTTTTAAATGTTCAACACCAACAACAATGTATTCTCAGTACATCTTTCTGTCAGGCATTCACCTCAGTTTCAAATATAATTAAATTCTCGCTTATTTATTTGGCAGTTTCATTCAAGTTTATTTATATTTTAACAGGATGGGGCACTAGGCAAAGCCTATTTTCAGGGCTGTCCTTTTTACAGAGCACTATTACAAAAGTTACATACAACAAGTTTGACATGGACGCCAAAAATAAAAACATCACAAATATGTTTTAATGTCATTAATAATATTTGCACAAAGAAGGGTAAAATTTCAGAGAAGCTGTCTTAAAACTTGAGTAAGTGGACATGTTACATAGTTTAGGGGGAAGAGAATTCCACGTTGTTGTTGCAGTGTAGTCAAAATACATTCAGCCATATTTGGTTTTTACTCAAGGAACATTCAAGCCTCTACCTTTAATATCATGTAAGGAGCATACTGATAAGTTGGGTGGCATTGTGACTGTAAGGTATTCAGTGACCAGCCCCTTCACACATTTGTAAAAGAAAAGTTGCTTAGTAATATTTCCCTTATTAATTCCAAAGATGTCGAATTTAACTTATGAAGCATAGTACAATGATGATGTGTTACATAGGGCCTGTTAGTCCCATCACAAATCTTGCCAATTGATATTGGAGTCTATCCAACTTTGTAAGTTATATTTATTGATGGATCGATGTATAATACTACCATAAATAGTCAATTAGAAGGAGTTAATATTGTATTTACCAATTTTATTTTGGCTCACATGTCATACAGTTTTATGTTTATGAAGGGTCCCCAGTTTCTGGAAACCTTAGCACATACATAGTCAATATGAGTGTCAAAATTTAACTGGAGTCATCCCACAGGCCCAAATACTTATAAGAAGTAACCTGTGCTAATTCTATTCCCTAGTAGATTTTATTAATATGTCTGAAATCAAAGTACTAGTTCTACTTTCTGCTTTGACTTTAAATAGCATTGTGACCCTTTATGCTCTGTCTCTATATAGCTAAGTAGCTATGTAGTTGTTTTACTACTATAATTTTGTCTTGCCATATACCAGCACTTGCATTTTGCACTGTTTTTTTATGTCTTGTATCATGTTTCTTTATACATTGTGATAAAATAACAGGTGTTTTTGTATAACATGATGAATAGTTTCTTTTTAAGATACAGTGCTGATATTCCTTTACATGCCGTTCAGAATGGGTGCTTCATGTTTTTCGTTTTTGTTCTAGTAGGTTTCATGTGAGCACCACTCTATGTAGATGGCTCCTTGTAGCACCTATTTCTGGTGGTTTGTTTTTTTTTTTTTTTTATATTTAACACCAGTTTTTATTTATTTATTTATTTTTATTTAAAATTGGTGACCAGGAAAGGCACACTGAGCCAAGGCTCATTTCCAGGCGCAACCCGGGTATGAGGTGTACACTGAAAGTAGGAGAGAAGTACAACAATTTCTTGCTACAGATGTTTGGTACAAACATTAATGACATTTCACAGAAGTGTGCAGTAAAGTACAACTAAACACAGCATCTAGGACAGTTCATGTCTAGAAGTAGCGTATACAGTATATTACAAACACTTAGGTATACAGCGTTTACAATTGGTGTCACAATATAGTGTGAAAACTAGCACTGTTGTACAGTAGATTAGCAGTATACAAAACTGGGGTTGGCAAGTGCAAAATATTGATCAACAGAGGCCACCAAGGGTAGGCTAGGCCCATGTTGGGGTGGGACCAGGTGAGCAACTAGGGCAGGAAGGGAAGGGGAGGAGCCTGAGGAGTTATTTAACAGCTGAGAGAGACGAAGCCTGGTGAAGGTTGAGAGGGAGATTGTTCCACATGAGGGGAGATGATAGGAAAAGGCAGCTTGGCCAGAGGCAGAGAGGAGCATGAGAGGTGGAAAGTGAATGCGTCTCTGTGTCAGAGGAGTAGCCAGTAGCTGGCTGGAGAGAGGTAGGAAGCCTAACCAGTATTTGGCTATAAGGGAGGCACAGTGGGTAGTCCTCCTGTGTGAGAGGTCAATGACAGAGCGGAGTAGAGGAGTCAGTGGTGGGTGAGTGGGGAGAGACAGTGGCGAAATGACAGAAAGAGTTGAGAAGGATGTCAAGTTTTGAGAGGGATGAGGATGGGGCAGTGCCATAGATGATGTCCGCATAGTCCAGCACAGACAAGATGGTTTTGCGTATGAGTTTGCTACGAGTGGGGAGGGGAAGGCTGGCTTTGTGGCGATAGAGGATGGACAGCTTGGGCTGGAGTTTGGTGCAGATGGCCTCGATGTGAGTAGAGAAGTTGAGGTGGCTATCCAGCCAGACTCCCAGGTACTTGAAGGCAGGTACCGAGTCGGGAGATCTGTCCAGAGTGTAGATTGGTGGGGGGGCAGGTAGGGAGGCGAGCTAAGAAAGGGATTAGAGAAGTGCAGGAAGAGTTTGTGGAATTGGGGAGGGCCTTAGACAAGTAATACACACGGTAACCTTCTCGGAGGTGCTGCCCATCTATGGCATAGGAGAGGCTAGGGTGTTCTGCACCATGGGATTCAATCAGTGGTTGAAAAACTGGTGTGGAGCTCAGGGATTTGGCTTCATTGGGGACTGGGGGTCCACCTGGAGTGATGCAAGCCTATACTGGCATGATGGGCTGCATCTGTCCGGGAGGGGAACCAGGATCCTAGGTGATAGGTTTAAATGCTTCACTGGCAAGCATTTAAACTAGCCAAGGGGGGAGGCACTGGAAAGGAGCAGAGAAATCCTAGCCCCCCCCAAAAGTAATGGTAGTAAGTGTGGTAAACACCAGCATAGAGATGTCGATAGGGAGAAGGGCAGGGGTAAATAGAGAAAGTGACAAAGGCAAGAAGGACAGGGATGGGGCAAAAAGGAGTAAGGCCATCATTTATCCAGGGTAGGTCATTTTGTTTTCTTTTTGTTTGTAGTTTGGGAGCATGAGTATCACAAACCAACAGAAACTCACTCAAGAAGAGTTATACTGTGTCTTCCAAATCTGGAATCAAATCCAACCAATACCATTTAATTTTTGGAGATTATTCACAAATGACATTTTATTACATTTCTTATAAGATCTGGATGACATAAGGGTGTATCTATAGATCTGTGATAAAATTCCCGATTAATTGTGCTTTTAGTGACACAATGGTCCCCTAATAATAGAGCTCCAACATGCCATTTGGTTTCATATAAATTCATTGATACAAAAACAAATCAATAATAGTTTGGTGCCTCCCTTATTACAAATACAGGTAGGTGCTTGTAATATTTGTTGAACATTTAGAGTCAAAAGCTTCTTTTAACCTGATACATCTGGGTCCTCCCCAGTGTGTGTTAAAGTCTCCCATACAAACTGTATTTTCAGTATTCAAATGTTTTCTTAATAATACTGCCAGTTCATCATAATATTGTGGGTTTATGTGAGGGGGAGAATTAACAATTCCTAAAGTTAAATCAGGTTTCTTTATTTCTAATAATATTCCTTCTATGCCTTTTGTCTTAATTAGAGTTTTCTGGTTATAAGGTCCTACATTCTTACTGATATACAATAACCCCCCTTCTGTTTCTGTCACTATGCACATGGGCCCAGATATTCAAAAGGGTTGCGCATGCGCAAGTCCTACATTGCGCCATTCTGCGATATTCAACAGGAGGCAGTTGCGCCACTGAAAACAGGTTGAGCAACAGCGCAATGCAAATGAATGCATGCTCAACAGGAGGGGGAGGAACCACGCATAAACTGCCACAACCCGATCGCTCCAGTCGGGTTGTGCAGAGTTTTATCACGCCAACCCAACCTGCGCCTGCACAACTTTGAGCCAAAAAAAAGGATCGTTGAGGGCCACCACAGGTGAGCTGCTGTATTGCAGGCGCAACACAGCAGCTGCCACCGATGGCTGGCCCCCAACTCCGTTCCTGTGCCCCCCACCAGCCGATCGCGGGCAGAGCGTAAAAACAACCCCCACCACATCTCCCAATGCCCGATCGCGGGCAGTAAGTATCATAAAACCCCCGCCCAAACAGCTCCCAATGCCCGATCGCGGGCAGAAACGTAAAAACAACCCCCAACGAATATCTCCCTGGTGGTCCAGTGGACCCGTAATACCCGATCGCGGGCAGAATGTCCAGTGACAACCCCCAAACATCTCCCTGGTGTCTAGTGTCCCGCCAACCCCACCACCCCGAACCCCACCACCCGCCCCCTCCCTGGCAGCGGCGGGTGGCAGCATCCACCGCCTGCCGCCCGCCACCTGCCGACTGACTGTCTGGTAGGGCTGCCGCCCATTGGTGCAATTGGGCACTCTGTCGGCAAACAACATTTGCCATGCTGGGGTGGGCTCCCAGAATAGCACCAAAGCTTTGGGGGCGGCGTGGACATGCGCTGGGGAGGTAGCGTGACGCAGGCATCACTCAGTATGGCAGTGGTGCTTTCCTTTGAAGTAGAGGAACACCGCTGTCATACTGAGCTCCTGCACCCATTGGTGCAGCACCCCCATGCCTGCTCAAGGGAGCAGTGCATTGGGTGGGAGAGGCACACCTCCAAGTGTGCTAGTCTCCCAAAACATTCCTTGCGCATGCACGCAAGTGAACATAAAAAGTGGCAACAACACCATTCTAACTGCTTCGACAAGATTTTCTATAGATGCATTAGTGAAAGGAAACAGTCCAGAGGAGGTATTGCTAAGATCAAAGGGGATAAGGGAGACTGTGAGGAGGAGGAACAAGGAAAAGCATCTATCCTAGACAGATACTTCTATACTTCTGCTCAGTATTTCCTGAGGAAAAGGTAGGGCAGAGCCCACAGCTCAGCACCATGGACACGGGGGGAAGGGTGTGCACTAGTCACTTCACAAAAGAAAGGGTCCTACAAGAGCTTGCTAGGCTCAGGGTGGACAAGGCAATGGGACCTGATGGCATACATCCCAGAGTACTAAAGGAGCTAAGGGTGGAACTAGCAGAGACATTATCAGATCTGTTTAGTGAGTCTCTGAGCACAGGAGAGGTCCCAGAAGACTGGAGAAGGGCTCATATGATCCCACTCCACAATAGCGGTAGCAGGGAGGAGGCAGGGAACTACAGACCAGTCAGTCTTACCTCAGCAGTGGGCAAGATTATGGAGGCACTCTAAGGAAAGGATAGTGCAACACCTGAACTATAGGAGAACAGGATCCAAGACAGCATGGGTTTACAATAGGAAAGTCCTGTCAAACTAATCTCATAGATTTCTTTGATTGGGTAACCAGAGTGTTGGACCAAGGGGGAGCAGTTGATGTTGCCTACCTTGACGTCAGCAAAGCTTTCGATACTGTTCCACATAGAAGATTGATTAATAAGCTGGGAAGGCTCAGGCTGGGTCAGAAGTTAGTCAACTGGGTGACAAACTGGTTGGTGGGCAGAAAACAGAGAATGGTGGTAAATGGTATACAGTCAGAAGAGATGCAAGTCACAAGTGGGGTACCTCAGGGATCAGTCCTGGGGCAAGTCCTCTTCAATATCTTCATCAGTGACAATGCAGATGGACTGGAGGGTAAGGTTTGTCTGTTTGCAGATGACACCAAGATCTGCAAAATAGTAGATGATCAAGATGGGGTGGACAGAATGAGAAGCGATCTGGATAAACTGGCAAAATGGTTGAAAGAGTGACAACTGGAGTTTAACACAATGAAGTTCAAGATCATGCAGATAGGGAAGAGAAACCCTGAAGCCACCTATAGGTTGGGAGGGGAGTTGGTGGTAATCACAAGGGAAGAAAGAGACTTAGGCATCATCATCACAAATGACCTGAAATCATCCAAGCAGACCACAAAAGCAGTAGGTAAGGCTAGAGGGATGTTGGGCTATATTAGTAGGGGTATCACAAGTCAGAAGAAGGAGGTAATAATCCCTCTTTACAAGACACTGGTTAGGCCCCATCTGGAGTACTGCATGCAGTACTGGAGGTCGCACCTGCACAAAGACTTTAACAAAATGGAGGCAGTCCAGAGAAGGGCAACCAAAATGGTGCAAGAACTGCATCAGAATACATATGAGGACAGATTAACAGAGCTCAATATGTATACCCTAGAGCAAAGGAGGGAGGGAGGTGATATGATTGAAACATTCAAACATCTTAAGGGCATTAACAAGGTGAAAGAGTCTAACATGTTTCAATATAAGAAAAATGCAGTACAAGATGACACAGCATGAGATTAGAGGGAGACCGATTAAGGGGGACTGTGAGGACATTCTTTTTCACAGAAAGGGTGGTGAATGTATGGAGCGGCCTACCTTAGGAAGTGGTGGATATGAATACAGTGCAGGGCTTCAAACGGGCATGGGACAGTCATAATAGAGCAATAAAGATGAGTATGGATAGGCCACTGACAGAGTTCAGGCCTATGGCACATTCATAAGGTAGAAAAAATGGGCAGACTTGATGGGCCATGTGGTCCTTATCTGCCGTCAAATTCTATGTTTCTATGTTTCTAAACAAGAGTTAGCCAGGTCTTGAGCAGGAGCCCCAAGAAGGGGGATGGTGGGAGGGAAAGCATACCTGATGAATGAGATCGCCTCAAAGACCTACTGTTATGGTAAGTCCTTATGTAACTGTTTTATCTTCTTTGGGGGTATCTCAGTCATCAAATACCACCATAGGAACTAGTACCAAGCAGTGACAGGTAGGAACAGATAAGCCAGGAGGCTGGAACTCCATAAATGTAAGACAGGAGACATGAAACAACCTGTTCAGCAGAGGATCTTCTTAAACTTCAGACAGAAGACCTTGTAAACTGGACCTTTCAAGGGACTCCATAAGCTTAAGACAAGAGGCCTTGCACCACAGCCCTGCCAAAACCAGCATGGGCTCTAGAGGCAATGTCCAGACTGTAATTCTTGGTGAAACCGTGGACTGTACTCCTGGTGGAAGCTGCACAAATATCAGCGTCTGAGACCCATTTGAAACAAGTCACCGAGGTAGTCATGCCTCTGGTGGAATGGACTTTCACAGCTCCAGGCAACTCCTTGCCATACTTGTTATAGCAGAACACAATACACCATTTGTACAAACATTGCTTGGAAACTGAGGTGCCCTTGCTATCTTGGGCAAAAGAAACAAACAAATACTTAGACTTTCTTGACTCCTTGGTACTGAACAGATAATACTTCAAAGTTCTGTGCACATTTAACATATGGAGCAGTGCTTCCCCTAGATTGGCACACTCAGGAAAATAAACAGGAAGGTGGATAGACTGACTGAGTGTAAACTCAGAAACCACCTTAGGAAGAAACTTAGGATTCGTGCACAAAGATACCCATCTTTGTGAAAATCAAATAAGGCTTCTCGCACAGGAGAGCCTGAAGCTCTGAAATTCTTCAAACAGAAGTAATGGCAACTTAAAAGAGTGCTTTCCAAGTGAGATAGCACAAATCACAAGTTGCAGTTGGTTTAAAAGGAGGCAGGGTTAATTCTCCAGTCCCAGCTGGGACAGGGGAACAGACTGGGGATTTCAGATGCATCATGCCCCTAAGGAAGGTGCTGGAGACATCCAGCTGAGCAGTAGTGCGACAACCCACGAGCTCATGGAAAGCCAAAATGGCCAAAAGGTGGACCATGAGGGAGGAATACTGGAGACCTGAGTCAGACAAAGAAATCAGGTAGTCCAGGACGTGCTTCACATGTCAGGTGAAAGGGTCAAGGGAATGCTGGGCACCCCAGATGGCAAACCACTTCCATTTCATGGTGTAAGTGGTACAGGTGGAAGGCTAGAGGGTGGCCACTAGTAAGTCCACTACCCTATTAGAGACCCCAAACCTGGCAAGAGGGAGAGAAAGAGAGAAAGTAGCCAAAAGCTTCCTTAAATCAAGGAGGTAATTTAATAGACTACGCTGAATTGAATTATTAATTTTCAGGCCTGTGTAAGTAAGTAGTTTTGATTCTCTGTTTTTGGTGTTGATTTTTCTTAGTTTAACTTTTATTTGCCAGGGAGGAACTCTAGCTGGGAGATATTTGCAGTCATTTGTGACTAGACCTGTTACTTAACCTCTGTGGAATAGGTGCCTGAAAGGAAGGAAGGCGCTTCCTGGGGTGGAGGGTCAGAGCTGTAGTTGATTGTTTTTGGAGGGCACTAGTTTTACTCCCACCCATCCTGCCCCTCACCTCACCTCCCCTGCCTCAAGTGTGTTACTTCCTTTATAACAGGGGTTCTGGCATCACTTCCTCAAAATTGCTGACAACATACACCGGTTCATATCCTTAAAGGCACAGCACACTGAATAGGGGGTAGAGACACTAGCCAAGGGGGGAGGCACTGAAAAGGACAAGGGAAATCCTAGCCCCCTCCAAAATAAAATCAGGGTAGTTAGTGAGGTAAACACCAAGATAGAGCAGTTGATAGAGAGAAGGGTGGAGGTAAATGATGAAAAAGACAAAGGCAGTAAGGACAGGGGTGGGACAAAAAGACATAAGGCCATAAAAAAATGGAGGGTAATGAGTACCAATACCCGTAGTCTAGGTAAAAAGCTCCCTGAAATGGTGGCCTTGATGGAAGAGGGATGCCTGGATATTGTGGCAGTCACAGAAATGTGGTACACAAAGAACTATGACTGGGATGTTGACATACCAGGGTACACAATTTACAGAAGGGACAGGGAGGGTAGAAGAGGAGGAGGAGTAGCTCTCTATGTAACAGAAGGGATCAAAACAACAGAACTAAAGGGTAAACAGGGAGGAGAGGAGGCACTGTGGGTTACCATGCAGACTGGAAATGACACTACAATCCGAACAGGGACTGTATACAGACCCCTGTCTCAGGGGGAGGAAATGGACAAAGAAATGATAGAAGACATTCTTAGGATGGCAGAGAAAGGAGAGATATTGCTGATGTGGGACCTGAATATGCCAGATGTTAAGTGGAGCACCTTTGCTGCAGCCACATCTAAGAGCAGGGCCATTCTTGATGCCCTACAGGGGGCATGCCTCAGACAGCTAGTTTTGGAACTCACTCAGGAGGGAGTAATCTTAGACCTGGTACTCTCAAATGGGGACAGATAGAGGATCTCAGATCTAGAAGTGGGTAGTCATCTGGGAACAAGTGACCACCAAACAGTGTGGTTCAAGATAAACTTAGCTGTAGAGTCAAGCCATACAAAAGTGAAGGTACTGGACTTCAGGAGGGCTGATTTTGACAAAATGGGAGAGTGCCTCAGAAAAGCACTAGCAAGTAGGCAAGAAAATGGGGTAGAGCAATAATGGGGAAACATCAAAACCACCATCACGGAGGCAACAAGCCTTTATGTGAAGCAAATGAATAAATCAAAATGAAAGAAAAAAACACTATGGTTCTCAAAAGAAGTGGTGGGGAAGGTTAGGGAGAAAAAGATAGCATTCAGGAAGTATAAGGAAATACAGAAGGAGCAGGACAGAGAACTGTACCAGCTAAAGCAGGAGGAAGTGGAGAAGGCAGTCAGAATAGCAAAGGCCCTAACTGAGGAAAAGATAGCCAACTCGGTTAAGAAGGGGGATAAAACCTTTTATAGGTACATCAGGAAGCAAAGAAAGACTAAGGCAGGGATACTGAGGCTGAATAAAGAGGAGGGTGGTTGGGCCGAGAGTGACACTGAAAAGGCAGGGATGCCGGACGAATGCTTCTGCTCAGTATTCAAAATGGAAGAGCAGGGGGAGATACCTAATCTAGTCAACAGAAACACTCTGGATAGGGGGTTTGATATTAGTCCTTTCACAGAAGAAAGGGTTCTGAAAGAACTCTTAAAACTGAAGGTGGATAAAGTAATGGGGCCTGATGGATTTTCACCCCAGAGTTCTTAAAGAACTGAGGGAAGAACTAGTAACACCACTGATTACCCTTTTTAATTAATAATGGGAAGATGGTGTTGTACCTGAGGATTGGAGGAGGGCAGATGTGATTCCCCTTCACAAAAGTGGTAGCAAGACAGAGGCAAAAAAAACTACAAACCTGTCAGTTTGGCCTCAGTGATAGGGACAATGATGGAATCACTTCTGAAGGAAAGAATTGTTGAGTACCTACAGACCAGTGGGGGACAGGGCCCAGGGCAGCATGGATTCATAGCAGGAAGGTCATGTCAGCTAAATCTAATTGATTTCTTTGACTGGGTGACTAAAGTAGTAGACCAGGAACGGGCTGTATACATGGCCTACCTAGACTTTAGCAAGGCATTTGACACAGTCCCATACAAATGATTAATATACAAATTAGCCAGCCTGGGAGTAGGTCCCAGGGTGGTAGCCTGGGTAAAACATTGGCTGGACAACAAGATACACAGGGTAATAGTAAATGAAGCCCACGGTGAAGAAAGGGGAGTTACTAGTGGGGTACCACAGGGTTCAGTATTGGGACCTGTCCTTTTTAATGACTTTATAAGTGACATTGCAGGGACTGGAAGGAAAAGTATGTCTCTTTGCAGATGACATAAAGATCTGCAACAGGGTAGATACACAAGGTGGGGTGGAAAGGGTGAAAAGGGACTTGGCAAGGTTGGAGGAATGGTCAAATGTATGACAGCTTAGATTCAGTGCAAAGAAGTGCAAAGTAATGCACCTGGGAAACAAAAACCCAAGGGAAGAGTACACAATGGGGGGTGAGATACTGACAACAACAGAAATGGAAAGGGACTTGGGGGTAGTCATATCAGATGACCTAAAGGTGGGTAAGCAATGTGAGAAGGCAGTAAGGAGAGTTTTATGTGATATGGGCACTTCCACAATCATGCCGCCCGCAACAGCGAGGGAGAAGGAGTGAATACCACAAAGGCGACTGCACAATAGCGCCGACCACCCAAAAGGGTGACTGCAGCAGGGGGCAGCTGGAAGGGCGCTGAGCACATGGCATGCCATGCAAGGCAAATAGGGCAAAACACGCCGCAGCATGACCTGGCCAGGAAGGACACCCCACAGAGAGAGTGGTTGGGTGTGCGAGTGGCCAGCACAGCCAGGGATGGCCAAGGGCTGGGCATGACCACATGGGAGGCACGGCAGTGGCAACGGTAGGGGGGGCTGGCACACAGGCACAGGGTGAGCCCAGCATATGGGCAGGCACAGTGGGATGGGGGATGGCCAGAACGCCAAAGGGTGCAGCCAAGGAGCACTGCAGTAGCCCACCATGCAGAGGCCGGCGGCCAGCAGGGGGGCTGCAGGGGTCACCAGCATGTGGCAGACGTGAGAGGGCCCTGGCATGCATGTTGGGTCAAAAGGGTGACTACAGGGGAGGCAGTGGATTCATGAGCAACCCTGGAAGGGCATACCCATGCAGGGTAGTGTTGGAGGGTACACCATGCGCAGTGTGGTGCTGCACAGGGCCACGCAGCCCATAGATGGACATCAGCTGCAGGGATTGCTGCATGCCAGAAGCCACTATGTGGCAGGTCACACGTGAAGGACGAAATTGTGCACCAGACCACGAAGGTAGTCATAGTGGCTTCTAGTCACATATTTGTCCACGATGGTGTGGATCCTGGCATCAAGGTCCCAATACCGTCTCTGGGGCTGTGGTGCCTCCACCCCAGACATCAGCATCTTGGATCTCACAGCAGTTGGATGCTTCTCCTCCCTCAGGCAATCAAGGAGGCACCAGATGCTGGGGTGGCAGGCACCGACCCAGGTGTTAAAGACCCTGTGCCACCCTTCCACTGCACTGTATGTTCTCTCCAGGCCCTGGAGGGTTAACTCATAGCAGTTCCACTGCTTAATTGGGAATGGGGCACAACGTCGCCCTGAACATCCGGTAGGCCGGTCGATCCATGTGTCCTCCACATAATCCAGCATTGGATGGAGGACATCCTCTTTGGTGGATATGTACTTCCATTCCCAAAGCTCCTCGAAGAGTGCTGGCATGTTGGCAGGTGGCAGGAATGACAACACCAGCAGCATCCGTACATGCAGCACAAAGTCAGGGTCATTGGTGTATCATGCCTGGACATCTGGCAGATGCTGCACTTTGTGCCACAGGGCCTGGGTGAAGTGGAAGAATCACCCCCCGGCCCATGCCTCGGGGAATATGGTGGTGACCCTGTGCCAGCTGGCATGCTTGAAATCCAGCAAGATGGTGGCAGGTGTTATGGCTAAGTTGTGCAGTTTGAGCTGGTCCAGTAGTCGGATGTACATCTGTGCCTGCCTGGTGCATGTCAGGGCATAGATGACGGGCAGGACTGTGCCAGACTGGATGGCATGTATTGTATAGAGCTGATCAAACAGGGCTGGGCACACCCTGAATGTGTCATCCATGAACCAGTCAATGCTGCTGGCCAGCTGCTGCAGGTCATGGTCAGTGGTGTATACGATGATGTGGTCTCACTCCTCCACACTGTCATACAGGAGGAAGCGTGTGCCATCTGCCGCAAGGGTGTACTCCTCCAGGATGGTAAGGCTGTCAATGGATTGTGGGGTGGTTGGCCAGCTATGGGCCACATGTCGCACATGCTGTACTGTCTGACAAAGCAGATGCACTCCCGGCAGGTGACTGGCCATGGCCACAGGGATGCCTGACGTGCTTGCCATGACTACTTGTGCGTCGGTATCCATGGTATGCCATGCCCTGTCCCGCAGTGTTCTCCATGACATGCCACACAGCCACATCCGCCATGTTGAGGGAGTGATTATGCCCCCTGATGGTGGCCACCACCATGTCATCAGCCGTGTGCAGGTGGGCCATGAAGTGGTATCTCCTCACTTCGGCACACCTCCAATAAACCTTGTCAGGTCCCTTCTTATTTTTGCGGTATACAAAGCCATTGTGGACAGCCATGGGCTTGACCTTCTGGCTATGCACATAACACACCTCCATGGTTTAGATGCTGTCACATCTGCTGGGTGTGCTGTGGCTGCCATTGTTTTAGGCACTGTGTGTCCCTGCCCATTGCCAGTCCATGCCCCCTTCCTGCCTGTGCTGCATATCAGGTGGTGTTGTGCCACGCCCCCTTCCCTCTCTACACCATGTCTTTGGGCCATGCTCACCATGGTTCACCTCTGTCATCTGTGTTGCCCATGTGCCTATGCAGTTAACTATGGCTCCTTCTTTCCATGTGCTGCCCTATGCGGTAAGTGTCAGTGTGTGCTGTGGGGTCCATGGGGCTGGGGGTGTTGCACTGTACCCTATCTGTGTTTGGCCCTGTTGTTGACAGGTGATGCGGGCTCATACTGCTGCCCTTCTGCCCTGTGCGCCACCTGTGTAACCTATCTCTGTGTGCCTCAGCGATGGTGCTTTCACCTGTGCTGTCTCGTTGTCACTCACCCATTGACTCCTGCTGCCACCACTGGCCGTGGCTGCAGCCTGCTGTGCGAGCTGTCTTGTGCTTGCTGTCAGGTTGTGTCTGTCTGTCTGTTGATGGTGTCTCCTCAGCCTGTGGGTCTGCTGGGGCTCATGGTTCTGCTGCTTGCTGTGCAAGGGGGTGCCCTTATCAGGTTTCAGAGCTTTTCACTCTTGTGCTGTGGTTCTTTGTTTCTGTGTGCTAGCCCTTCCTGTACTGGTGCTTTCTGCCTCACCTCCTGACACCGTGCCATTCATTCGGTGTTCTACATGGCTGCTTCCAGAATGAGGGCTGGGGGGATACTGGGATGCATAGGGAGAGGCATCACCAGTAGAAAACAGGAAGTTGTTGTCCCTCTGTACAGACAGTTGGAAAGACCACATTTGGAGTACTGTGTACAGTTCTGGAGACCCCATCTCCGCAAAGACATAGACAGGGTGGAGGCTGTCCAGAGGAGGGCAACCAAAATGGTGCAGGAAGAAAGACTAAAGGAGCTTAAGATGTATAGCCTTGAGGAAAGGAGGGAGAGGGGGGACATGATAGAAACTTTCAAATACCTCAAGGGAGTCAACAAAGTCCAAGAGGGTAGCATCTTTCAGAAAAAGAGATGTGCAAGAACAAGAGGGCACAATTTGAAGATAGAGGGGGATGGATCAGAGGTAATTTGAGGAAGTATTTCTTCACAGAGAGGGTTGTAGATGCATGGAACAGCCTTCTTGAGGAGGTCATGGAGTCAAAAACAGTGGGGAAATTCAAGAATGCATGGGACAGACATAAGGCAATTCTATTGGGGGTAGGAAGAAGTAGGTTGTTGGTTAACTAGGATCTGCAGCTTATCCATTAGGTAGGGAAATGGGCAGACTAGGTGGGCCAAGCGATCCTTATCTGCCATCAGATTCTGTGTTTCTATGTTTCAACGGCTACATCCTCAGAAACCATCCATGCAGATGGAGGGACCTGAGGTTTGGATATACCAGGGTCCCCCAATCCTGGGACAGCAGATTCCTGCAGAGAGGCAGGGGAACAAGAGGCTCCTCCACCAGCTGCTGAAACAGAGGAAACCATATCTGGCAGCACCAGAATGGAGCTACTGGGATCATGCTGGCCCCTTCCATTTGCAGCTTGAGCATCACCCTCTGTATTAGTGAAAATGGAGGTAATGCGTATAGAACCCTCCCACTCCAAGAGACGGAATACACTTCTCACCAGAAAACTCCAGGCCCTGGATCAAATGAGCAAATATTGGGCAGTTTTGCATTGTGTGGGGACGCAAAAAGGTCCAACTCGGGATGACCCCATCTATTGAACAGATCTTCCGCTATGGATGAGAGAAGCTCCCATTTGTGCATGCTGGACTGAGTCCTGCTGAGACTGTCTGCAAGCGTGTTTAGGACACCTAGCACGTGGATCACAGAGAGTGTTAGACTGTAATCCAGAGCCCATTACTACACTTGCATTGCCTCCCTGTAAAGGGGATATGAGTGAGGTCCACCCTGCTTATTGATGTAGCAGACCACACTCAGATTTTCCAGCTGCACCAACAATTGGCCCGGAGTTAGGTGTTCCTGAAAGGCCTGCATAGCATAGAGCACTACTCTCATTTCTAAGACATTGATATGCAGGGCGGCCTCCCACTGGGACC
Organism: Neoceratodus forsteri; assembly: GCA_016271365.2. Classification (NCBI taxonomy): domain Eukaryota; kingdom Metazoa; phylum Chordata; order Ceratodontiformes; family Ceratodontidae; genus Neoceratodus; species Neoceratodus forsteri. The sequence goes on from CM057458.1 coordinate 1,119,733,046, forward strand.
AGGGGCCCTGGGTTTGAAAAGACCCAGTTGCACCGCCCCAGCCAAGACACAATGCATACATGGTTAAAACTTGATGCTGTGAGGCAATTTGGAAGGGGACTCCTTGAAGGAGGTTTGAGGAGTCCATCCACCACTGCAACATTTTGTGAACTGGGAGGGACAAGGACCAGTTGATCTAACTCATCCATGCGCTGGTCCCACTGCACCCAGAGGGTCCACCTAAGGTGTGCATATGAAGCCTGGCCAGTGGAATGGTGGGAATAGCTGCAGCCTTTAAGCCCAGGAGCCTGAGGTATAGCCTGGCCAGAATGGGGTGACTCTGAGATACTGCCTGAGCCTGAGCTATAAGGCAATCACCCTGTTCCCAGGTAAGAAGGCCTTTCCCTGCTCAGAGTCCAGAACTGTTCCGATATACTGCAGTCTTTGGGATGGTAATAGGACAGACTTGGGTAGGTTGACTGTTATGCCCTGAGACTGAAAGAACTGGAGGTATGCTCCAGAGTTCATAACAGCTGTTCTCTGGATGGAGCCTTGAGAAGCCAATCGTCCAGGTAAGGGAGGACATACAGTACAGTCCTCTCAGTCCTGAGGGCTGCTGCAACTACTGCTAAGCACTTGGTAAAGACACATAATGCAGAAGATAAGCTAAAGGCAATACGTAGAACTGGTAATACTCTCCTGAAAGGCAAAGTGGAGAAATCTCCTGTGAGGAGGAAAGACCGCAATGTGCAGGTAAGTGTCCTGCATGTCCAGTGAGCAGAGCCAATTCCCAGACTTGAGGAGGGGCAAGAGGCTTGGTAAAGTTACCATCCAGAACTTTTTATACAGGTTGAAGAGACTGAGGTCTTTCAAGTACAAAATGGGCCTCAGATCTCTGGTCTTTTTGGGGACCAGGAAAAACCTGGAATAGAATCCCTGGCTTCTCTGTGGGTTTTTTACCAGTTCTATTGCCTGCTTGTGCAGAAGAGACTGAACCTCCTCCCAGAGAACAGGTAGATGAGCTGGGGGGGATAATTTGTGGATGGTGGGGGGTGTCTGAAGGCTACTGGATGAGCCCAAGGTAGGGACCGCACTCTATGAACTGCAGGATTCACACATCTGAAGTTATGGTTCTCCATCGATTCAGATGGAGGGAGAACCAACCTCCAACCACCACCTCCTGGGTTTGTACCTGGGGGGGGGTCTGGCAAGGAGTCAAGCAGAGGTAGGTCCGGTGGTGGAAGCTGGTCCTACAGTTCTGGGATGCTTGGCTGCCACTCCAGAACTGGAGGTTACAGGCAAGAAAGGCTGGGCTCTACATTTGCCCTGGAAATGGGGACCCAGACCTGGCCTATTGGCCTGTCTACAGAAATTAGGATGTCCCCTACCGTGCTGCTGAGTGTGGTTGAGGAAGTGGATGGACTTAAGGGCCATGTCTAAAGCCTGCAGATCATTTATAAGGTCCTGGACATCCGGACTGAAAAGCTTGGTGCCATTGAAAGGGACATTGAGCACCTTGTTTTGCACATCAGCTGTGAACCCAGAAACTTGGAGCCAAGAATGTCTATGAAGGTATATGCCAGTGGTAGTGTTCCTGGCCACAGTATCTGACAAGTCATAAATGAACCATAGGAGATGCTTGCCAATGTCATCAGCACTGAAGTAATTCCTGCTTCTGGGCACCATCAGGAAGAGCACGGCAGCAGCTTTTCCCTTTCTCCAAGTGGTGTTCTGGTATTTCACCATGTGTGACAGCTAGTTGGCAATCCTCAAACCTAGGGTAGAGGAGGCATACACTCTTTTCCCCCAAAGATCAATCCTACAGGACTTCTAGTCTGGAGGAAGGGAACTAAGGTTTGGGGCACCTTCCATCTGTTATGTGCTGCCTAGTGACTACTGAGTCAGTTACAGCCTTGGCAACAAAGGAGAAGGCCCTGATGGGCATGGTAGAGTTTGTCAGCCCCACAGGCATAGCTAGCACCATGTCTGGTCTGTGCCAGGCTGCTATGGTAGCATGGGAGGAATAATCTTAGGGGGAGATTCTGGGATCTCTAGGTAGTCCGCCAGATCCTTTCTGGTGGCATCCTCCTCTTCTGCCTGAAACCCCATAGTGGAAGACAGCTGCTTCATGAAGTTTAAGAAGGTAGCATTCTCAGGAGGGGACCTGGTGGTATGCTTAACAGAATCTTCACTGACTGAAGAGGCAATGGACTTGTCTTAAAAGAGGTACTGGTCCTCCTCCTCTTCTTCCTCCATCTCCCCTGGAAGGATGACGTAAGGGTGGTACCCCTCCTCAATGTTGGCATCCTCCTCAGGATCTACTGACACGCATGCTATTAACAGCCCCTGGGTAAGCTCCCTGGGCCGATGAACAGGTGTCGATGCCGGCGTCAAAGATGTCAGCGATGATGACCTGGTAAAGGCCATAAACTGCTGGACCAACACATTAGAAAAATGGACAAGAACCTCATTCAAGTCCAGTGCTGACAATGGAGGAGTGGCCAGTGGCACAGTGGCTGATGACCCAGCTGGCTGATCCAATGAGCCCAGAGCCTTTGTAGAAGAAGGAACAGGCCTCAAAAGGGTAGTCAACAATGATGAGTCTGTGTGTCGATGGAGGAGGGACAATGACCCAGAGATTGATGGCTGAAGGTCTGGGTGTTGGATGGAGGAGCTGTCAGTATGGGTCTGGAGTGAACCAAGACCTGGCAGCTGGTCTCTTCTTTGTGGTGGCTGGCAACAACATGGTGTCCCCCAAAAGAAGGTGAAGCTGACGGAGAATGGGATGGCCACTGTGGAAGAGTGGTCATGATCCTGGTCTTTTCTATGACTCTTCCTCCAGGACTTGTCTTTGACCTGAGAGGCCTTGGAGCTCTTGCAACCAGAGGACAACTGTGCGGCCAGTGCCCAGAGGACACTGACTCAGAGATGGCTATCTGTTGTTCCAAGAAGATTTTTAGAGCCTTCCTAGTTGCCTAACAGTGGTTTGATTAAACTGCTGGCAGAGCTCACAATCTGAGGTGTCATGGTCAGGCCAAAGACAACAAACAGAAAGGAAGTGCTCATCACTGGAGGCAATCTTCTTTTTGCAGTGGCTGCAACAGAAGAGAAGTATAGAAGGTATAACTCTTGACATAAAAGAAAAAAGAAAAACAAATCTCTAAAAGAGATTAAAGTAAGGGCTCATTGAAAAATAGGCTGTAAGCCAAAAAGGCGCAAACACTGCAACGGCTCTTCCATGGAGACTGTGCTTGCAAGTTGATAGCAGGAAAGAACTGAAGGGAGAGTGGTGCCGCCTATACTTATATAGGGTTGATGACGTTGGCTGATGTCAATGGCATGGGTGGCCCCAGTTATACTGCTGAAAATCTTCCATGTGGATTCCCATTCACCGACAGTGAAGCTCCTACAGTGGTATCTGATGACTGAGATACCCCCGAGGAAGATCTATAAAAAAATCACTTAAAAAGTATCATTTGTTCTGTGTCATAATCTTAGTGTAATTTATATGCTTATTCTGTGTCAGCTTCTGGAATATAGACTGTGGCTCTCCAGGCAGCGCTCATGATGCCACCATATTGAGGAACTCCACCTTATTTTCACATTATGGTGATCTTCCTAAAGTAACTGTTTCTTTACATTTATATACATGTGGAAAATAAAATATACCTGCAATATGTAATTTGACTGTACACTTGTTTTAATCTAACTCAAGTGGACATGACTGACTATCTTCCGTGTCCCCATACCAGTTGACCATTCCTTGCCTCTTTCATTTCTGGGAGCTCATCTTCCATTTAGATTCCCAATCTTTGGTGGGGTAGGCAGGAGACTGGCTTATTCACGTGCATACACACACACATAGCAAACATTTAGATTTCTTCATGGGACTGGAATGGCAGGGCTGTAGGAGGAGGAGGAGTCATAAGTAGTGCTTTACAAAGCCAATGTCCCTCACTTTTCATTTTTTCTTAAGCAACTCCGTTATGTGGTACCAGGACATGTGTGTGGTGATACACTCATCATATGCTATAGCAGCCCCAAAGTTCCAGATGCTCATACCTGCACTACAACCAAGCATCCACAATATGGCTGTCATAACATAATGCAGGTTGGCCACTCCTCCAGCCCCAAACACCCCCACCCAATAGAGGATAGGCAGTGAATCCATCAGTCACTTGGTCCTTCCAATACAGTTGTCCCATGACAGACCATACCTGTTACTGAAAACTGATAATTTATGTTGCATGATGTAACGTGTTTTAATGCCTTAGCCCTTCAAGTCTCAATACTGTACCTTTTGGATTCCATTCACTGGTCTGAGTTTGTTAAATACTGATTCAGTATCACTGATATAATTTTAAATGCCAATGTTTATGTCTTATAATTAGAAGTGGATGTGAATCATATTCAGATTGTAAGTAAAATGAATTCATGTTATCGTCCTATAATTTTTATTTTGTTCTTTAGGAACCAAGGATAATAAAAAACTGCACTAGAAATATGTACATAATTGGTGACCCAGCATGTCTGTTAATGGAATGTCTTCTCAAGGGATAGCTCAACATACCATGTCTAAGTTCAGCACAAGTGTCATTGAATGCTTGAGTTCCACTTGCATAGCTGTGGAGATAGCATTTGGACATGTAAAAGCTCGCTGGTGGGTTCTGCAGAAAAGGAGTAATTCCAAGTATTCATTCACTCCATATATTATTGCCACTTGCTATAGGCTACAGAACTACTGTGAGCAACAGAACAACCAGATTCATGGAGGGTGGTTAGAAGAAGTTTGTGGAATTGATATTAGGCAACTACAGCCCTGGAACAATGTGCGTAATGTTGAAATACCTAATGCTGTTCAGATAAGAAATGCATTAGCTGGATAAATGGCTTCATATTTCCCACTCAGAAAGCAGCATAATAAGGAGTTCAACCCAGATGTCATAGAGACGCAGAATTTTACAGTACCAAATTATAAATAAGGATTGACAGTTCTTTAATATTTGTGCTAATAATTTTTTAATTTACATAACTACAGTGTGTTAAAATAGTACTATGTCATGATGTACTTCAAACAATGTATATGTAAGATAATGTTATTTAAGTCTTCTGGTGAAATTCTGCAAGCTATTAGTCTGTAAGTTTAGTGATAATGCTATTTAAGTCTTTTGGTGAAATTCTGCAAGCTATTGGTCTGTAAGTTTAGTGATAATGCTATTTAAGTCTTTTGGTGGAACTCTGCAAGTTATTTATCTATGCATTTAGTGGATAACTATTGAGTTAACAAAACATAATGGGGACAGTTTTTCTTTCTGTCAGTCTACTTTTTTAAGAACACATTTATAATTCATTTCAAATACAGTCTCAATATTACTATATCAAGTTAATTATTTTCATGAATATGTACTCTATATGCAATACAATTATACAGCTTTTTTCTTTAATTTATAATGCTGGTCTGTATGAGAACATAATGTACCTGTTTACATATTGTTTTCTCAACATTTGTTTCCCCCTTTAATATCATTGTATAATACTTCAGACAACATGTATTTCCTTCTCTCATTAAGAATTTATGTAAGTGTATAGTGGAGAATGTAATGTATTTGTATGTATAATCACAATAATTACAGAAAAAAAAGATTAACTGCGTAACGTACCTGTTATATGTGTTCAACTGTTTCAATTTAATTTACAATGGTGGAGTGGGGGTTGCACAATCATGGAATGGTTGTGTGGCCCCAAACCCCTTCATGTATGTTGGTACTGGTGAGTCCCCCCCCTTGCCATTAAATATCTGTGACACTGGGATGCCCAGTCCTCAGTGTCACCCTGTACATATATTGTAATTGCTATTGCAAGTCCTCTTCCACCTCCTTACACAAAGTTGTGTAGCCCCAACCCTCTTGATATATGTGAACACCAGGGTGCTCACCTCACCCCAGGTGCTGCAAAACATCAATGATACTGGGTGCCCATTCCACCATGTCCCCCTGTACATGATCCCTTGTTGTTTGATTTTAAACTTGAATTAAAAAATGAAAAACATCCATCAATGTATATTGCTGGCAACCTTGGCCTCCTACTAACCCCACACTATCCATCCACTCCCCACCCACCACCCCACTTCCTGCTGTCCCACACATACCCTCATTCACCTGAACATGTCCCATGATGTAGATCCAATATGTGCTAATAAAATGGAAAACAGACAAAATGCATTAGCAGAAATTCCTTAAAACATAATACTGGGGGAGCTGTGGAGTCCAAGCAAGATGGCAGTTGCTTGATCGGTTAGAACGCTGTGAGCAGGCAATTTATATTTAAAATCCTTTGCTTCTGAGCCAAAAGACACAGATTTGGTCTCAGACCACATTAGAAGATCCCTGCTACAACATGGGGAACCCCCAAAAAGAACAACATCACAGACCAGGAGCAAAATCCAAAAATGTCTTCACTATTAGAATACAGCATGGCAGGCCTGATGAACCACAGAAAAGGCCTTCGAGAGACCTTATAAACCATTGGCACTAAACTCTTGCATTAATCAAATCAGTGACTGCAATTTCAGACTAGCTAGATGGTTTAAGCCACTGAGTCACCACCCTAGAAACAAAAATGGAAAGGGTGCAAACTATAGCCATAGACACCTCTAAACATGCCGATGCTGCCATGGGTGCAGTGACCACAGTGATTAAAGAAAGTGGGCATTTGAAGGCTAGATTGGAGAACCTGGAGAACCAAATCAGGCCCCTAACATCTGAGTGCTGGGAATGCCTAAAGGCAGTGAAGGGACCATCTCCTTTTATTTCTTAAAGAATGGTTTGAGCAGCAGCTGGATGAGGAAGTGCAACAGAATCTGCAGCAATTTCAGCGAACTTACCATATCACTCCAACAGGACGATCAGAGGTTGGAGTTCAAAAGGCAATCTAGTTGCCACTGATGGAGCCGGATGAGAAATTTTATCCTTGCATGGTGCAAGGGTACTTTATTACATGAGGGACAGAGAATCAGCTTATCCAGACATCGGATTTGCAATGAGAAGCATAAATGATTCAAGGAGTTAGAACCATGTTAAGGGAGGCCTTAATACCTCATGAATTGATCTTTCCTGCATGCTTGAGAGTAGCTCACAGAGGAAAAGTCTACTTGTTTTCTGACCCAGTGGATGCCCTGAAATGGAGTCGGAGATAATGACTACCCCAAGGTGTTCCTCTGTCTCGACCATCAATCTTCAGATAAAGAGGATCCCTGAATTATCGCTAAAGAGCCCTCTGGTGAGGAGGGTGAAATTGTCCCCAAGGTTGACTAAGGCCTTAGAAATTCTAAAATGTTTTTGAATGGTTCACTTCCATACCAAGATGCTTATACCTGGACGGTGGATATGGCTCTCAACACGGTAATGCCTGGAGTATATTCAACATCTGTATTTTCGGTTTATGGACCAATAATCATACGTGCTGTTACTCTGTAAGTTACAGTGTTATTCAGCCTCTTTGTGGCTGTTATGTTCAGTTTTACTTAGTATTGTCAGCTAAAATGCCAACTACTAATAATACATAAATATATGTGATTAAGTTCAACAATGAATAGCACATGCACTGTGCCCTTACTACTTAAAGCATGGTACCCAATACCATCTTTGTATGGTCTGTCATTTTTGTTCTTAACCATGCAGTTTATAGGTTCTATAAGTTAATGATAATTTTACTGTGGGACTATGCAGTTGCATTTTAAGATTACCCTCAAGGATGTATCTCTTAAGCACTAGATGGTATTCTTGTTTGCATTAAGAGGAGTAGGCGTCCTCGTAAGGAAATCTGAAAGTACTGTAATGTCTGTGCTTGGTAAACAAACTATATGTTTGATTAACATAAAATAAAAATATGAAGTACAAAAAAATAATACTGCAATTAAAAGTTAAACTCATTTGAAAAGTAAATTGCTTTGGAAAATAAAAACAAAATCCATTAGCATTAACAGATATTCTTTAAAACATAATACTGCAATTAAAAGCTGAAACAAATTTGGAAAATAAATTGCTCTGGAAAACAGACAAAATCCATTAGCAGAAATTATTTAAAACATAATACTGCAATTAAAAGTTGAAGCAAATTTGAAAAGTACATTGCTTTATTTAAATGTTATGAAGGAAATTATTACTAGTACCTTCTTATAAGTGTTAGATAGGATGCATAAGTTATTCAGCATACTTCAATTTGTTATTAAATTCATCTCTTTAAAATGTTTCACTCAAGTACTGCTATTATTTATAGAATTTCTTCTAAAGACTGCTCTGAAAGTTACTTTTCAAACCAATAAACACGTTATTTATCTTAACGACTTACTTCACTTGTGTTGTTTATGTCATTTACTCTCAAATAACTTTTTTAAGACAACATTTTTGAACTGTGACAATTATTTAACTAGTTCATGCTTGCTCAGTTAAATAATCAATGGTATAGGAGTCAAGATTAGTTATGATGAAATTAACAGAATAATGCATATCTCATTACTCTTTTGTACATACCATACTGCCAGCATATGCACATATATTTTTTTCTTTAAATAAGGATACTTCCTAAGAACATGGGCCCGATTTTCAAAGATCCCTTAGAGTGATGCAAGTTGTGTCACTCCAGGGCTGTGGCAAACTCTGGGTACACCAGGGACCTCGTGTCTGATTTTACAAAAATCAGGGTCCTTGCACCAAACTCCCTGGATTTGCCACAAGTGGTCAGCTGCACCAAACAGGTAGCACAACTGTGGGAACTGCCGCAGCAGCCCGCCTCCACCTGGTGCAATACTAGAGGGGCCAGAATGGGTGGTGGGATGGTGGTGACAGTGCTGGACAGGAGGAGGTCAGAGGCAGAAGGGGCATGGTAGGTGGCATGGGGGGTTGGGGAGACAGCTGGTCATTAATGGAGTGCTGTGCATTTGCTTTTGTATGTATTTGTGTACTGTACTGTACCTATGAATTATATTGTACTGGGCGTGGTCCAGAGACAAAATGTGCAGCTGCCAGGGCTGTGCCTTCCTGGTGCTATGTTGCATTCTGTCCCTGGATCCCTCCCCATACAGTATAATTCATAGGTACAGGACAATACGCAACTATGTGCAAAGCAAATCTGCACCCTGCTGGGTGCCACAGCACTCCCATTAATGCCTGGCTGCTTCCCCGACCCCCTATATACTACCTCCAGTACCCCTTCTGTCCCCAGCAGACCACTGTCAGACTCTGTCCCACTGGCACAAGTCACTTAGACCACCTCTTGGCTGGTCTAAGTGGTGCCCCTTGTTGCGTCCTTGGCGGGGTTTGTAAAATCTCCCAAAAATTGATGTTGCAGCTCCACCATTGTGCAATCCCCCTTGCGACCTGGCACACCTGATTGTTTGACACAACCTTGGTGCAAGAGGGCTGTGGCACAGCTGCAACAGGAGCTGATGCAAGCTGCATTATAAAATTGCAATTGATGCAAGTCTTTCAGTGTAAATCTTTTGATGCAAGTCCATTTCGCCGTTCTAACACCTTTGAAAATTGGGTCCCATATATTAAAGCGGACGTTGATAAAAAACAATCATGCCTATGCGATTGATCTGTGAAATGTTAAATGTAATGACAGCAAAATTTAATTTTATGTTTGCTTGCGCAGTGCAAGAAACATAGTGCCATCATCGAGATTTAGGAGGTGTTCACCTCCTCCTCCAATTCAGTCAGTGTTTTGGCAGGCACGGCCTCTGTAAGCCAATGCATGCTGGAGCTGTCTATGACAAGCTCCAAAATGCAGTGGCATACAGTTGAAAGGGGGGGCTACGCTTGAGTGAGCAGCGATAAGATATCGCCTGCTCATGCGCAGCTCCCCCTACACACACACACACACACACACACAGAAACTCCCCCCTCCCCTGCACACACATATAGCCGATGGGGTGCCCAATCCCCATCAGCTTGTGCTGCTCCCCCCCAAAGCCTCCCAAATGCCAGCTAATAGCAGAGAGGTGCCCAATCCCCATCGGCTTCAATGTCTCTCCCTCCCCATACTATCACTGACAGAGTGCCCAATCCCCGTCAGCTTCCTCCCCCAGTACAAGGTGCCACTGGGAGCCCACCCAGTGTGGCAACAATGTCACGGCTGGACGGGGTGCCCAATCCTCGTCAGCTGAACGCCTCCCCACCGCCCCTGTGCCATTCTGGGAGCCCACCCAGCATGGCAAACGTCCCACGCCGCCTAATTTTTTTTTTCAACCTGAAAATAAAAACGGTCCCACGTAGTCTCCCAGCACACCCTCCCACAACCCGCACCCACCCACTGCGCACCCTGCCTCCCCACACCCTCAACCCCCCTCTTACCCCATACTTACCTCCAGAGCTCGGCGCGATGATCATCGGTGGACCGGGAACACGTCTGCACTCTTCAAAGCCGACCACGAACTGAGGAAATGCCGGTAAGCTGTATAATGGGCTAGATAGGGGGTTTCAACTTTATTGCATATCTCAGGCATTTTTGGAATTTATGCCAAATTTTCAACATGGGGTTTTGGGACCCTTCTCATGAGTGATGTCACTGTCATGGCATTATTCAGGCCCAAAGAGTGATTTTCGTGCAGTGACAGCGAAATCACCCTTCAGGGCCCGAAAACACCATGACAGTGACATCATTCATGAGAAGGGGTCCCAAAAACCCCATGTTGAAAATTTGGTGCAAAAATTCCAAAAATGACTGTTTTACGAGTGTGCATTGTGCAGTTCCTATGCAGGCTTGTAAGTTCGCAAATTTTAGATATTTTCACTCCAGATTTTCAACATTGCCATTTCACCATACCTTCTTATGAGTAGTACAGCTGTCATTTTTCACGTCTCACCCAAAATGTGTTTTCACCCATGTAGCGCACAATGGCGCAGTCAGTGTGCGAAATCAATGTATGGGACAAATTAAGAAAATCACAGTGACACTGTTCATGAGCAAAGGTCTTAAAGTGGCTATGTTGAAAATTTGGTGAAAAAATTCCTAAAATGACTGTTTTACAGGTGCGCTATGCAGTTCCTATGCACGCCTGTAAGTTCATGAACTTTCAATATTTTTCACTCCAGATTTAACATTGCCATTTTACCACCTTCTTATGAGCAGTACAGCTGTCATTTTTCACATCTCACCAAAAACGGTTTCGCCATGTAGTGCACAATGGTGCAGTTGGTCTCAAGTAAATCAATATACAGGACAAATTAAGAAAATCACAGTGACATCATTCATGAGCTGAGGTATTAAAATGGCTATGTTGAAAATTTGGTGAAAAATTCCTAAAATGACCCAAACGCACACCCCAATGCCTGTCACCTCTGGCGGTAGTGGTGGGTTGGTTTCAGTTCGATACTTCACTGCCATTCCTATTACGCAGCTCTGTAACTTCTACACTACCACTGCCAATGCCAGCAAGCAAACATTCGGCATTGACAAATGCTTGTTTTACTATCACTCTGATATGATCATATATCTAACGATAATCTTTGAATAATATAATTAACTTCATTAACATGTTCCAGCACAGCATTGCCCCTCATATTGTATTGAGAAGGTACACCTTGTGGATAAGACTGAATATATAGTGAGTTGTTTCTTTGATAATCACCGTGACAGCTTGTCCTATTTTGATACACATTGCTGTGTGCAGCAGGTTGGTATGTTGCTTGTCCAGGTTCGCATCTCTCAGATCTGTTAGAGAAATAACAATTCAAATAATCCATTCATATTACACATTACATGTTGCAATGTACATGCTCAGTATTTCTGATTACTGAAATGGGTATAAATAGCAGAAAGGACCCCATACTCAAGTTTATGCTTGAGCCATATGTGGAATATGTAAGTAAGTAAATAAGTAATGGTTTATTTGTTGGGAGCCCAATCCCAGGGGCTCTGGGCACTGTACAGTGGAACAGTAACAATATTATGAACAAATTATAAAAACAGTGAATCACAGATCACGTTTTAAAAGATTGCATATAATTTAAAAAACATTTGCTGGACAAGCTAGGCTAAACAATATGCAACTTATCACAGAACCCACCTGACTCAGTCCCCATTCATCTAACCACAACCTTCTGGACTGGATTCTTTCATTTCACCCCCACCGTATGGTCAAAGGGGATATACTGATGAACAGTCTCAGTGACCATTGTGTAACATTCTGTGTTCCCTGCTCTCTACCTCTTCCCCGAAGTAAATCTGTTCTATAGCTCTCCCTCCAGTCATTGAATACAGAGGCTCCACTGAGTGATCTGTCTGTTACAAATTGGTCCCCCATGGTCATTGCCCCAGGCATTGATATCACACTATCCCTTTTCCACTTGTTATTCACTTCTGGGATAAGCACATCCTCATCAGGAAATCCAGCCAGGGTAAAATCATCTCACCTCCCCAGACCACCTGTGATCTCACTGATTTGTACACAACCCATGAACTAGACTGAACCAAGTGCAAATCATCCCGCTCCCTACTGGACCTCTTCTACTGGATGCTTAGAGGTGCTTGCACTAAGGCCCTCCGATCTGCCAGTTCACTTTATTGCAAAGCCAACCTGCAAAATAACAGTACTATAACTCCCCTTCTAAATTCTGCTAAGGAGATTCATTGCCTTTTTTGACCCTGACCTAGTCAGCTCCTCAGGTCCTTTTAATTAATGGTCCACCATCATCTCCATGCTTTGGGTCACTGATTCCATCCTTTCAGGGATGGATCAGGGGCAAATCACAGTGGTTATTTTTATTAACCTGACCAAAGCTTTTTATTCAGTGTCCCACTCTCTCCTCCTGGTTAAGCTGAGAAATGCCAGCCTCTCAGCATTTGCTGTTGGCTGGTTCTGAGCCTATCTCACAGGCCAACAACAGTCAATACAGGTGGGAAGCACAGTCTCACCACCTACTCCCCTATCCAGGTCTGGGTCCCACAAGGCTCCATCCTGGGTCCAATCCTATTCTTTATCTTCCTCAATGATCTCCCTTGGTCTGTGCCAACTTACATAGCCACATGTATGCAGATGACACCTCAGGTCCCTCAACTGCTTAAAACTAATTGTAATTACTTTAAAGAACACTATATTCTGTTACTAAAAGTCCCATAATCACATGCACCATCAGATCAGTAAGCAGCAACATAATTTTATTACTATCCTGCACTGCATGCCTAAACTTTTATAATGTTCAATCTGGGGTCAGGTGTTCAAAACTTTGTGCTGTCGCTAATGGGCTTGCACCCATGCTATCCATGTTTGTGCTACTTTTTTTTGGGGGGGGGGTGAGGTCTATATTCAGTATACTCAGAGACCCCTGGATTGTGCACTGCACCTGGGAGCACCCAATGGTAACATAATTCTAAACATATGAAAATGAGGGTTCCCCCCTGCATTCTGACACAACAGCATTTTTAAGGGTTTACAACAGTGATAAATGGGACGAAGATGGTGCTATTTACCATTACCAAAACCCACAACTTAACTGGGTGCTAATTCAGCACCCTACCCCACAGATCCACCCATCACGCCAGTGAGAATTCAGGCCCTGGTGTCCAGTGGCAACCCCCAATCCACAGCGCCCATCCCATAATATGCATTGATCATTGGTGCTTCCCATGGTGTATGTGAAGATGCTTCTAGATGTGGTGTGGCTTCTGACACCAAATGTAGATAATCCAGATACCGCTGACACTAACTGTCATGGAGGCATAGGTCAGGAAACATGAGCAGTCCAGGAGAAATTGTAAAAAATCCACAAGTGGCGATTTATTACTCTAACAAGAAAAAAAAAAAAAGAAAATGTACAGACTGGTTTTCAACATAGGCAGTCCAAAAACAAAGACCAGTTTCTGAGTTCAGAGCTGAAATCCACAGGCCATCAACTCTGTGTAACATCTGGTCTGTAAACATGATTCTCATGGTATATTAATGGCACCCACATACCCCAAACAACCATCCATTGCATCACAGAATATCCCTGGTGTCTGTTTGCACAACATCTCCCCAGATGCATGCCCCAAGTGTTGTAGAATATCCCTAGTGTGCAGTAGTACCCTCACCCCCACCCCTCTGAATGCCTGTCCTGTGCCTTGTAGAATATTACTGGTGTCCAGTGGTACCCATTCCCTCATAACCCCAATGTATGTTGATGAATGGCCTCGTGAACAGTGGCACTTCATCAGTCACCATGTCCACCTGCACCCAGAACACCACCCATCCAACCTCCATTATTATCCAGCTCTCCAGGGATGTTCCTACAATCACAATGTATGAGCTGACAGTGTGCATGTGTGCTGTATACACTATACACTATCTCTGTCTCCTCTCTATAGATACATATATATATATATATATAGATATATACACACACATCATTGCAAAACATTTAAATAAGGCATCAGATAGTGTTCTCACTAAAGCGAAGAAAGCAGGAAAATGTGGTGTTAGGGTTGTACCCACCGTTCTGCAGACACTGACTGGCATTGGGGGTGCACCTTGAGGTCATGAGAACCTAATGCTCACCCCATTCCATAAGTAAATAAGCTGGAATGCTCACAGTATAGGAGAATGGGGTGAGCATTAGGGATGGCAACCCCAAGGCACACCCCCGATGCCTGTTGGTGCGTAGAGGGTAGGGGGGTGTTAGGGTTGGAAACCCTAACACCACATTTCCCTGCTTTTGTCACTTTTGTAAGAACCCTAACTGATGCATTAACAACGTTTTTTGTAATTAATTTCCTTACTTTTTCAGATAGTATAATCATATCCTTATTTGTCAGTGGGGGTGTAGGGACCTCCAGGCCCTGTGCTTCTATTTGTAGGACAACAGTGACCAAATTGTCAGCATAGCCATCTTATTACCCCATCTCATGTACCCTGGTACAGAGAAATTGTCAAATTCATGCTAAAACATAATGTAGCACAACTGCAATGGCATTCCGTGGCACAGGTGTGAAAACACATTTTGGGCAGGATTTGAAAAATGACAGCTGTGACATACATAAGGTGGGGTAATAAGATGGATATGTTAAAAATCTGGGGTAAAAATATTTAATATTTCCAAAGTTACAAGCGGACGTAGCAAAATTGCAACGAATTGTCATAAGTTTGGCATTTTTTCATATTTTGACCCCCAATTTTCAACATACTCTTCTTATGACCCCACCTCATCAAACACCGTAGGTGTAAATTTAAAATCCTTGCTGAAACACCATTCCATGACACAGATGTGAAAACATGTTTCAGGCAGCATGTGAAAAGAGACAGCTGTACTTTTCATGAGGTGGTGTGAAAAATGGCTATGTTGAAAATTTGACTCAAAGTATTAAAACTTACCAACATCATGCACATGCATAGAAACATTCCAACAACCACCTTGTAACTCAGTCATTTTAGGAGTTTTTCACAAAATTTTCAACATGGGCTTTTGGGAACCCACCTCATGAACACTGACACTATCATTTAGTTAATCAGTCCCAAAAGGTGATTTTGCGCAACAACTGCAAAATCACCTTCCGAGTCTGATTAATGAAATGACAGTCACAGGGTGGGATATTCAGAAATGCGCCAGAGGCCAGTGCAAGACCTGCGCAGTGCAAATCCACTGCACCATGGTGCACTGAGTGCGATATTCAAAGGTTGCACAAGGCGGCATGCGCCAGCGCAACACGGCTGAATATCCCACAGATGCACCATAGCACAGCCAGGGCTGCACCAGAAAGCAACCCAACATACACAATAGCGCAACCAGGGATATGCAAGGGGCTGAGGTGGATGCACCAGGACACATATGGACCAGCAGCAGGCACAGCAAGGAGCAAGCCACTGGGGTGGAATGAGCTGCCACCATGGTGCCGAGTGTGTCAGGGGTGAGGCACGGCAAGCACATGGTGGAACACCATCCAGTGCCCATGGGGATACAGCAGGCCCACACACACCACAGTGGTGCACAGAGGTAGGGTAGCACCAATGGCCATGGGTGAACAACCACCGGCAACCCCCCATAGGAAGGCACGCACCATGCCCCCCGGACCACAGCTGGCAACACACGGGCAAACAGCACACAATGCACATGCCACACAACCATAACAGACAGCCCACAGCCACCCCAGGGCACAGCCACTGACCAATAGGTGAACACCACCATGCACATCCTCATGGACACCTCAGGTGCTCCACACAGCCACCATGCACACCACTGCAGCATGGCTCCACACGCCGCGCAAAGCGGACCGACACAGATGGGTAACCATAAATAAATGTATTAATGACAGATATAAAAGACAAAGGAATATATTTACAAGTAACAGGGGACAGGAACAAGGAACAGGGAAACTATGTACAGGAAGGCAAAGCCAGGAAGGGAGGAAGGGACAGGGGTCAGGGCTAGACAAGGGGACAGGGAGAGCAAGGGATGGGGGTACAGGAAGTAGAAGAGTCGCGAGGCCAATGGTCCCAATGGGCAGCCTCACCCCACCACTGCCTGGTGCTTTTGCCTGCATAGAATCCTTTTTCAGCATCCTGGCAACCTGCAGCGTGGCAGTGGACTCCAGGATCCTCCTCAGGAGGCGGGTGTTCAGCGCTGGCCGACGGACACCTAAGACAAAGGACGGAACACGGTATCAGTGCAAGTCTGGAACACCCCAGCCCACCCACCATGCACAGTGGACAGTGGTGACCCGTGCCCCTGGGATGGCAACCCTAGCCACCCGCAGTGGGTGCACCCACACATGCCGCCAACCCAGCATACCACACGCCATGCAGAGTGCTACACACCAACACCACCTGTCGGCCACCTCGCCACTACCATGGCAGGCAGGCAACATGATACAGTGGCAGGACTGCAGTGGCACAGCTGGTAGATGGATGCACCCACAGTCCACCTGCAGCAGCCACACACATGTGTGATGACCACAGTACAACAGACACTGCAGGTAGTACACAGCTTCTGTAGCTTCTCGCACAGGCGCCATGGCCCACCCCCACCCCACAGCCCATCCTGCACAACAATGTATCATGTAACTGTGCCTATCTGCATGCTGCAGCGCACCACGTGCCAATCCAGCAGCACCGCCCCTGCGGCCTGCACCCTGTGGTGTGTTCCCTGTGTTGGCCCACCCAGAGTACCAGCCAGTAGAGCCCTCCTCCAGTCCTCAGGGCCTAGGATGGAAACATAGAGATGTACACATCAGTACCCGGCATCACCATATGCCCTCTCCAGCACAGTGTGCTCCCCTGCCCAATCCAGCAGCGGCGCAGTGGCACAGCACACACACGTTGTGCCACGCCAGGCCACAGGGCACGCAGCCCCAGCACCCTCCCTCCTTAGCATGGTATGCTACCCTGCAGGCCCCATGGAACACTGGATGGGCATAGACATGAGTGATGCAGACTTACCTGGCCATTGCACGGCACCCCTCTGGATGCATGCCTGCAGTGCTTGGAGCTGCTCTGGGTCCCTCTGCTGCAGGTCCCCATAGCGGTGGTGACACTGCTCACCAGTGCACTGGACACTGGTGGCCTGCTCAAGCTCCTCTGCCACCTTCTGCCACACGTCTGTTCTTGGCCTGTCAAGGGACACCTGCCCAAACAGGTTGCCTCTGTGGGGCTCCACCAGGACCACAAGGTTGACCAGTACTATCTGTGTCCAATTTGGAGCCCTGGCACTGCTGCAGTATGGCATTGCTGTACAGCTGTAGAGCAATTCAAAATGGTGCCCTGTAACGCACAAGCTCCACATGCTGGGGATGCGTGCCTCGCACAGAGATGAGCTGCCCACAGCAATCACGCATTCCCTGAGGATGTGCAATATGTGCCTGGCTGCACTGGCATGTGGTGCAGGGATCCCTGAGGGGAAAAGGGCAAGCCTGGCATCAAAGGTCAGGAAGGGCACTGTGTGCGACTGAGCTATTGGGACCCCCATGCATGGTACACAATAGGGGCATGTAGGCACCACGGGCTATGAGCCAATAGAGCCCAGGCACCATGGGACTACTGGTGTCCAGGCACCATGTGGGTGATGGCGCTCAGGCACCATGGGGCTAATGGTACTCTGGCGCCATAGGGCTAATGGCACCTGAGTGCCATAGGCTACATAGTGTCCCAGCACCACATGCCCAATAGCGGCCGAGTGCCATATTGCACAGTGAGCATATGCTGCGCTGTTGGCGTAGGCACCAGCAGTGCACACATGTGTATTGACGGTCCTGCTGCGCACGTCACAATGTTGTGCCATGACTTGTGCTGGCGCAAGTCCATTGTGCAAGACGCAACATCATGATATTTAGCCAGCATATGCAGATCAGCTCATCAGCCTATCCAAGGCACACTGGGAGCATTAGCATCTCATTACAGTTGCACATCCTCTCATTTGCATGTGATGCGCTATATAGGTGCTGGGGACTGCACAGGATATGGACCGCTATTGCATCCTTCAGAGGTAAGATGCATCGCTGAGGAGAATGAAGGGACAGTGGATTGGCGGGTGGTGTGGGTTGCAGCAGACACTGACCACATGTCATTGCCCACAGGAAGCATTATGACCAATTGTGAGGATGGTGAGGAGCATGGGCCTGCATGCAAGCATAGGCCTAACTTTACCAAGGCAGAGATGGATGCCCTGTTCAAGGAGTACCTTGACAGGGAGCCTCTGTTGAGTTGTGTGACAGGCACCCCACAGGCCAGGGCCGCAGCATGGGAGGAGGTGGCAGTGGCTGTGAATCAGCAGGGCACCCATCAGCAGTCTGCGCAGGAGTGCAGAAAAAAGGTTGGCACCAACAGGCACAGGATAAAGGAGAAGGTGGCAACCATCCGGCCACACGTGCAGCCATGGGCGGTGGTCAGCCTGACATGCCACAGCTGACGCCACAGGAGGAGATGGTGGCGGTCACCATGCGGTGCACCATCGAGGGGTTGCCTGGCAGCGGCTTCCAGACAGGTGGGAGCCCATCAATGCATGGTAAGTACAGCAGCTTCTGGGGCAGGGGGCAGTGGGGGGCTGGTTTGTGTGACAGCGGCATTAATGTGACTGTACCTTTTAGTACCGGAGCACCAGCATGCAGTGGCAGGGGTGGTGGTATCTGCCATGGGAGAGAGCCTGGCCTTAGAGGACCGACCTTCCACCTCCACCAGTGTCCGGGGCCAGATCGGCTGCAGCACAACACCGCTGTCTGGCCGGATGCTGGTGGCGTGGTGGCAGACGAGGCCCTGGCTGTGTTCCAGCAGGATGCCAGCCATGGCTTACAGTGTGCAGAGACACAGATAGGGGCAGGGTCCGACATCGATGACAATGAGACCAATGTCCTGGCGAGGGGGAGGCATCCATACCAGTCAACCTCCCCGGCAGCACAGACAGTGCCCTGGTGGTGGATGTACGCCCACTGCCCACTGCCCCCAGTGTCACCATGGGCACCAGCGTTGCGGCACCAGCTGATGGTGATGGTGCAGCTGCACAGGCGCTGCATGGCGCACAGTGGCTGGAAGGGTGGCAGTGGCAGATGGATGGGGACATTGGGGGCTGGGTGGAGTGCCCACTGCCAGTGCACTGGTGAACGATCATCCCCATGAGGACCCCGCTGTTCAGTGCCTACCTGAGCAGGGGGCTGGGCAGTAAGGGTAAATGCCACCCATGGGTCATTGCATTGCCCAGGCACCCCTGGGCACCGACCCCTTGCCCGAGCACACCCATCTGCTGTGGGCCTCCATGGAGCAACAGGTGCTGCTCATGGCAGAGGTGAGTGCCCTCCATGCCAAGATGTGCCAGGCTGAAGAGCAGCATGACAGGGGCTTTGCGCAGCTCCCGGCTGGCAACAATTGACTGCGGGAGGACATGACCACAGTCCTGGATCGGCTTACCACTGTGGTCATGGTTGGCCTATCACCACTGTCCACCATGGTGCGTGGCCAGCCACCACAGACCCCGAGGAGTGCAGTCTCCACACCTCTCGGTCATGGCATTGTGCGACCCCCTCGATGTCGATGCCAGGGTCTGCTGTGGGCATTCTGGGCATGCCCGGAACGGGCCTGTTTGGGAGCCTGCAGATCCCTGTGAGGACTCAGTCATGTTCCTGCAGTAACACCCATGAGAGACTGTCACAGACACCCCCTGTGGCCATCGCACAGTCCGGGTCTGCTGAGCAGCCTCGGTGGGGCTGTCCATGTGACCGCAGTGGTCCTGAACTGCCCACCTCCCTTTCCATAGTCTGCTGCTGCCTCCCTGGCTGCACTTTGGTGTGGTGTGTGTGCATGTGCATTTCACGGACATGGCATCCATGGGTCGTCCACACACAGGCCATGTGCATACCTGCCCAGCTGCTGGCCAGTGTGGTGTGTGCATGATGATGCCAGCACAATGCCGACTGCCACTGTGCTCGGTGTCTGATACATGCCTGATGCTAGCGTCCAGGCACGTTAATGCGGGTGCCAGTGTGCATGTGTGGGTGTGTGCGGGAGTGTGTGGGGGTGTGTGGGTGAGTGTATGTGGGTGGGGTTTGCTGTGCTGTGCTGCATGTTGCCGTGGGGTCCCAACCAACACCAGGCCATACCTCCCTCTAGCCGTTCCTGACACAGGGCTCATCCACACATTCCTGTGCACCATGCCACAGTCGCCATTCCATGCATGGGGGCATATTCACCTACCTGTGTGCACCATAGTGCTCCTCCATGATCGTGTCCTGGTGCTGCTGGGCCATCCTATTCAGCCGGGGTTCCCTTCGCCCGAGGGGCTTCCCACTGCCACATGGCCCAGCGGCTGCATCGTCCCCACTGCCATTCCCCTCTTCAACCTCGACAGCTATCCCATGGTTGGTGGCCATGTTGTGCAGTATACAGCAGGCCAGGAATAGGCCACAGGCCTTTGAGAGGCTGTACTGTAGGACACCACCAGATCTGTCCAGGCAATGGAACTGTGCCTTCAGCAGCCCAAACACATGCTCAATGATGTTCCATGTGCTGGCGTGTGCCTCATTGTATTGCTCCTCTGCGGGGTTGATGGGCAATGGTATGGGTGAGCAGCCAGGGCCAGAGTGGGTAGCCACTGTCACCTGTGTGGAAAGAGAGAGATATGGTTAGAATGGTGGACTGTGTTGCTGCACACCCAGCCTTCCCAGCCACACCCTGCGGTGCCCAGCACTGTGCCACAGGTTTGAGAGTGGGACATCCCACTGGCCACCTAGTAGGTGAGTATTGCTGATACCATGGGTAGCCTGGCAGCCCCCACCCCTTGCCCTGTTGTGCCAGGCTGCCCATGGTATCAGCATACTCACCTACTAGGTGGCCAGTGGGGATGTCCCCACTCTCAAACCTGTGGCACAGTGCCGGTCACCAGAAGATGCCAGTGGATGACCTCTGGAGGTAAGTATAGGGTAAGATGGGAGGTGGGTGCTCAGTGGGAGGGTGAGGATGGAGGAGGGGGGTGGCGGGGATGATGAGAGACAGTTTTTTCAGGTGAAAAAAGATGTTGGGAGACTGTTTTCTTCTTTACAGGAAGTATATTATTACATATTTTGGGACACTGGGAGTGGGCTTTCCAGTGTCCCACCCTGCTGGGGGGGCATCTTGGGACACTGGAAGTGGGCTCCCCAGTAACCCACACTGGTGGGGGTGCTTCTAGTGCCAACAGTGGGATTGGGTACCCAGCTGTCAGCAAATGAATCCTACATCATAGGACCATTTTCCTTTTATAGGATTAAAGTAATACATAATTCCAAAGCTGGCCTGATGGTGTAGAGGACTGAGGCACTGGTGCCTTATCTCTTACCATGTTGGTGACCCAGGGTCGGAAGCGAGCTCAGGTTGCCATGCATTGGCCGGGAGAGAGAGGATTGAGCTTCCAATGGACCGCTCTCCTCTCTCGTGGAAGGTGGGTTGTGGATCCCTGGCAGCAGTGGCACCATGCAGAGGCATGCTGTACATCAGCCAGGGCCTAGGGTATCAGGAAAGGTGACAGTGGATGTCCGTGGGACACATGTGGGAGCATGCTCATGCCTGCGCTGGATGTCATTGCACATCTGCACCTCTGGGGGGCACGTAAAGAAGAAACACCCCTCTCGCCAGGAGGAAGATGTCACTTCTGCACCACGCCCATGTTGGATCCTCCTATCTGGGTCCTGCCCCCCTCCATCCTTCACCTCCACCTGCCTCGGCACTAGATTAATGGAAGGTAGATCGCCATGGTGCAGAATGGTGATCCAGGCATGGGAGGGAGACTGAGGGGTGCCAGGTAGGTGTGCCATGCGTGGCTTGGAGGAATGGGATCTCTAGTAGAGGCAACCACAGCAAGGCAGGATAAGGTGGAGTGACCAGTGGGGCTCTTGTGAGAGACAATGGGAGGGAAATAAAGTGGAAAAAATCATACATAATTCCGGGCCACTGGGAGTGGGCTCCCCAGTTTCCCACATTGCTGGGGGGGAATACATATCTTGGGACACTGGGAGTGGGTTCTTCAGCATCCCACACTGGTGAGGGGAGGCTTCTACTGCTGACACAGGGATTGGGCATCCCACTGTCAGTAAATTTAATATTAACATGCCTCGGCCTCTTCGAGGCTGTAAAAGGATCAAAAAAGCCTTGATTTAGGTAAACACCAATAGGTGTTTACCTAAAAAGGGGCCAAGGAATTAGATTCTAGGGGCAGTTTGGTCCAAAAAATGGCCAGAAATGTTTTTTTTTTTTCCATCGGCCGTATTTGTACTGCAAATTGCAGCAGCTGTTTGCATGACACACTGTTCATTGTTTTGCGAAACAATGGGGATATTGCTGCTATTTGTGGCACAAACTCCCCCCTTGTTTCATGAAACACTGTCGCAATTTGCAGCACAAATACAACTGTGGACAAAATTTATATTTTCTGAGCATTTGTGGGGCAAACTGATCACAGAATCTGATTCGTCGGGCCCTGATTAGGTAAACACAACAGGTGGTATTTACCAACCACCAAATACTTTTGAATTATCTAAATTTTTTTTGCCTCACTAATTAAAAAACAAGATGGTGGAATCTCAACACTACATTCGTGATTTATAAAGCAAATACTGCTTTCACGGCAGTAAAACAGTACTTTCGAGATGGCACATCTAATTTTTCCTATAGGAAATAATGGAAACCTTAATAACTTTTGACCGGATTACTATTTTTTCACCAAACTTTCAAAAGGCACATCTGCGACCCAAGCACAATATACTCTAACAATGATGTTTCTGAGAAATGGTGTGAAAAAGGATTTATGCAAAAAACGGTAATTTTCAAATTTTTTGACACTTCGCATCTCTGCACCCGCACATCCGACTGGAAGGAAACTTGCCAGATCAAGAGATCTTTGGTCCCTGACGGTGCATGCAAATTGTCATGCCATTTGGCAGAATGGTTGCAAAGTTATTAAAGTGCGAAAATTTGGGTTTAACATAGAAGTGACTATTGAGCCATAACTATAGTGCACTACCATGCCACTATAACATATATTATAAGGGCATGATACTGACCCCTATAGTTAGGGTTTGTACAGCACTTCAATGTTAAATCTCAGTTTTGCAGCTTAATAACTTTGGCATTTTCAAAGAGATAGCCCAAAATTGGTATGTGCTGTCATTTTGTCATTGTTGCAAGTTGTGGAAAGTTTCGTGATGACAGTTTTTATGATTTCTGAGATATAAAGTGGACAAAAACACGAAAATTGACATTTTTTTCCCATAGGATAACATAAGTTTTTGCCATCATCTACAGCTCACAAAGAATTAACTTTTTCTCTGGAATATTTAGGGATGATGGGGTGTGTGCCAAGGGTTTGCATTTGGATGGTTTGCTGAAAAAATATATTACCATTTTGGAATTATAATGATTTTTGTGATAGATGCAGGACAGGCAGTTTGAACTGAACTTCTGCAGGACAGGCAGTTCGAAAGGTAAATAGCATTTACTGTTTAAACTTTACTGTTCAAACAATAAATAACCATTTATTGTTCAAATGGTAAACAGCCATATCCTTTCTAAGGGTTCATTTCCTGGCCGATTCTCAGGCAAATACTGTAACTGATGTCAGCCTTGGACCACACTTTACAACAATTGGGACATTCCCTGCACTGCGATGTGTTCCTTGCTGACATCTGTTCAATAAAGGACTGTACCCCTCAGATATGATAACGAAGGGTGTTTGCTGGAGAAAGAGTGAGCAATGGAGCATGCCACTGGCAGCAGTGAGAGGCAGCTTGCACAGCAAAACAGCAGCAGTTGGCGCATCGGAGTACTCAACACCAAGCATGTAAGGCAGCCTCAACATCGCCCCTTCTGAGAAACATCTCCCTTCCCAATGCTGTTACTTGGTGGCTGCCACCGGCCCATGTGTGTCTGTCTCTGCCCCCCTCACATGTACTGTGGAACAACCCCTACCAATGCTGGTAGTGCTGTCTGCTTGGCAGCTCACTCACCCTGCACTCTGCTCTCCTGACCTACCTGTTGACATGCTCCTCCATGTCTGTCCCTGCAATCCTGCTGCTAAAAGGTATGGGCATGGCTCCCCATTCTTTGGCAACAGGTAATAAGCTGTCATGTAAATGAAACACTAACCAACGTCTTTTGAGATTCAACCGGGTATTCAGCATTTGTGATGCTCTTTCTGCAACTGTGGCAAGCAAGGTGAGAGACTTCTGTGTAAATCCCACAGTTACAGTTTAAGAAATTAATTATTTTTGCCATTCTAGTCTCCCAGTCTTCTCTTGCAGCATCACATTACTCTCACAGGTCACGGGATGGAAAACAGAGAACTACTACGGTACATTACTTCTTACTGTGAAACACAACTGAGTTCCATCACAAAATTTTCTTATGGGTCCTTTGCAATTTCTTATTTAAACTTGCAGCTGTTCCTTTTGACTGTACTTTTACTGTAATCTAAAAAGCCATTGCCTCCATAGCTGTGTTGCTAAGAACCATTTACTTCTTTTTCTGTTTCCCTTAATATCTTCTAGTTTATGTTTTTCTCTTCCTTGTCTATAAATCAGCACTACCCCATTTAATTGGAGTTGGAGCTTTTAACTCCCATTTAACTGGAGTGGGAGCAGTGGATTCTGCAGTCAAATAACTGTTTTAAACACCAATCATTCCTTCACGGGACCTGCATGCCTTAAAGACCCTTTACATGTGACCTGAATACTGACATCAGCACCATGCCCATTATACAGCAGAGCTTTCTTTTGAAAACTGTGGCTTTACATTCTTTATCTGGATTATTGGCAACTGCTTTCTGACATATTAATCCATATGGAGGCATCCACATCTTGTTGCCATATAGTTCAGAAATATCTTTATTTTTTCCTGTGGATTTTTAATGCTGCAAATTGTGGCACTACATTTGCAAAAGTGCTGCAAATTGCGACACTACCTTTGCGAAACACCTGCGGTAATGCCGCAAAGTGTGGCACTACTTTTGCGAAAGTGCCACAATTTGCGACACTACTTTTAACAAAAATTCTGTTTCTTTGTCACTTCTTTGTCAGAAGCAGTTAGGACTTTTGGGCTGACATTTGCATGGTACAAAGGGCTTGCCCCACAGATGTGCCTTTATGATTTGGTGATTAAAATTTACATGGGTTCCATAGTTACAACATTCCAACATTTAGAAATTTCCCATAGGATAATACTGTGGTAGTCAGGTAACTTCGGGGCTATATTGAGAAAACATTTCGAGATATGGATTTGTTGTTAGACGCAGCTTAGTACACCTTTATAAACAGTTATGCATGTTTCCATGCCTTGATTACAACTGTATTGGAACATTTTATCAATGTACCTGTGGTGACTGTGATACTCTGCCATTGGTAGCACAAGGATTAATTGCCATGTATCTGGCCCTGCACTCTCACATATGGATACAATTATGGAGTGCTGGGAGTGAAGAGCCTGTACTATGGATTGATGGAACTGAGGGCCTCCACAACCAAATAAGGGTAAGATTACACTTTCTCAAAGTAGGAAATTCATTGCAAAAACTTTGTTAATGCATCAGTTAGGGTTAATGTTAAAGAGATAAAAATGGAAATGTGGTGTTAGAGTTCAAGCCCTAACACCCCCAAACCCTAATACTAACCACCCTCCACAGACCAACAGGCATCAGGGTATGCCTTGGGGTCATGGACCTTAATGCTCACCCTTTCTCTATATGCTGTACCGTGTCAGCTTCCATACACATGGAATGGGGTGAGCGTTAGGGTCCATGACCCCAAGGCACACCCTGATGCCTGTTGGTCTGTAGAGGGTGGGGTTGGAGGTGGGGTGGTAGGGTTGGGTGGGAGTGTGTGATGGGGTATTAGGGTTTGAATCCTTACACAGTTTGAACCCTAACACCACATTTCCATATTTTTGTTGATTTAATATTAAACCTGACTGATACATTAATGAAGCTTTCTGCAATGAATATATGTATATATTATACTGGCATGGTAGCACTAGTATAGTTACGGTTGAGTGCAGACTTCTATGTTAAAGCCAAATATTTGAATCTTAATAACTCTGCAGCCATTCATCAGATGTGCCTGATATCTGGCATGCATAATATCATGGGTAGGTCTCTTGACATGGCAAATTTTATGTGAATCTGTTGTGTGGTTTCTGAGACACACACAGGGCCAGATATTCAAAGCTTTGCAAGGTGCGCAAACCGTTTGCGTGGGATTAGCGTGGGTCTGCCATATTCAAAAGACCAAATAGCATGTGCAAACTGCATTAGCACAGGGCAAACCATAACTATATGAAAGGGGCAAAGTGAACATGAATACAAGCGCTATGAGATATTCAGCGACTAGCGCCATGCTAAGGTGTTTAGCGCGACATAGCGCGACCCTTAGCACGGTACAAATTAATGCCCAGGAAAAGCTTGTCTTAACCCTGGGAAAACAGCTTTGCATGACATTAGCGCTGTGCGCAGTGTTAGCGTGGGATTAGTGCGGCTTGCACGACCCTAACATATGATCATGACACTTAGAAATTGCCAGACATGGAGGACACATGCTGCTCACTGATGGCACCACCATGATGCCAACAGGTGCACCAGTCCCAGCCTAGAAACAGACAGTAAGGGGTGCTCCGACCCACAGAGGACAACACGGTATTGTGGCCATACAGCACACACCTGCAGACCATACGTCTGTGGTGACCAACAGAAGCCAGCACACACATGAAGCACTGTGGACATGGTGGCAATTGAGGGAAGGGTGTGCGGGTTGCCAGACCTCACCACAGCCCAGGTGTGGCCACAAGGCTGGGACACATCACGCAGTGCACATGGGCCAGTAGTGGGAATACCCCACCACCTGTGTGCCTGTTGGATCTTACATGCCCCCCCCAGCCACATACCGCACAACTGTACAGATGCCACAGCACACACAGCTGGCCATGTATATGTCACTGTGAGCATCCAATGCCACAGGTGCAGCATCTGTGAAGCACACAACAGCGAAACAGTATTGTCCACTGTCAGTAATCACCTGCAAGCTGGGCCTGTCACTGTGTACAGTGCAGTGGTCATCACTGCCCTACATATCATAGGCATTGCTGTGTCCCTCACAATACCAGCCCCCTTGCTACTGTAGTGTCTGCTGTGCACTGTAGCATGGCCTGCAGTGTGACGGTTGCATGCAGCACTACCACTGCCTGTGCCTATGCTGTATTGTCCCCTGGGACACACAATGATATGCTGTACTGCATACATGTAGCCTGCAGCAACCATCATGCACTGTCAGACTGACCTACAGGTGGAGCTGCTGCCAGACCTGGCCAGCCCCTGTACTTCCAGACTGACCTACAGGTGGAGCTGTGGGACTCTGCAGTAACAGCTGGGCAAACTGCATACAATCAGGGAATAATGAGATGCTAATTTGGCTGTTTGTCCAGACACTACCTAAGTAAGCTCATTTGCATGTCACTTTTGAATATGGCACATCTGCTTACCGGGCAAGCGTGTTTGCACGACCAACAACAACTCCCACGCTAAAGCACACGGCGCTAACGGTTCAGGGAATATTATACGTTTTGATCGCTGTTCTTTCTCATCTGCTGCTGCCTGCAGCTGTACAGAATCCACGCATTTGCTGGCACACACATTGGCCACATAGTTCATCTCTACCTGCCCTCATGTCACTGTGCACTGTGTTGTTGTTGTGGTTTTCACTTCCTAGTTGCTATATTCAGTGCTGTCTTATTTCAGGGCTACATTTGCCCTGCACTCCCAGCCCAGCTTGCATGGCCTCATTCTCATGCTATATTCAGAAGCTGTTTGCCTCAGGCTATTCCTTTTGAATATAGCTTGCTTTGTGCTCCAGGCTACGTTTTCCCGCTAGGCAGTGTTAACTTAGCCCAGGGGCAAAGTTTTGAATATCTGGCCCTCAGTGTCACAAATCCCTAAATTTACATGGTTTTTGCTGTTTCTTCGTCCACCTGTATCTCAGAAACTGTTTTAGGCTGTGGTCTGAAATTTTCAGGGTAGAAAGCCTTTGCCTCACGGATATGCCTTTTGAAGGTTTGTTGAAAAAATATTTATCCATTTCAAAGTTATTAAATTTCAAAGTTTCACATTATTTCCTATGGGAAAGGTTAGATGTTCCGTATGAAAATACTTTTATTTTCGCAGGAGCTATTGTATTTTCACAGACAGGGTTATACAGTGCCACAGGGAGCCTAATCCATTTTCACAGAGGGCTCCTGTGTCCACCATCATATTTTTCAGTTAACGAGAGAAATAACTACAGAAAACACAGACAAATTAATGCATTTTAAAAACAAACATCAGAACCGAGCTAAATGGGACCCATTTACAGTAGCTACATTATGATGTTTTGTTTTAGAGGCAGAAGAAAAAATTACTCACCTTAGTAATGTTGTTTCTTCTAATGGAGTCTTGCTATATTATGACATATGCAGTATAACCCCAGGTTAGAACTGCTCCGGAGGTGAAAGAGTTAACTTTCCATGCAGGGCATGGAATCTTGAGCATGAGCTCGGTTGAACACTCTGTCTGTTGAAGCTCAAACTTAAACTGTCAGATCTTTACGAGGAAAAACTCATTAAGGTTCTGTATGAAAGCTGTAAACCTACAATAGCCACTGGCTACTAACTACAAAAACACCTTTTTGTTCTTAATCCCAAAGCAAAGACTCAAGTCGGGGGATTCAAGAAAGAAAATTAAGTATAACACCTAAGCACCCAGAAGGGTGAAAATAAACTGGGCATCAGTGAAGTGCCAACATTGCACTGCCCACCCACATCCCAAAAATAGAGGTTCTGAGAGGGACAGGCTGGGGGGGAGGTCATAATATAGCAAGACTCCATTAGAAGAAACAACATTACTAAGGTGAGTAATTTTTTCTTCAAATAACATGAAGTCTTGCTATATTATGACATATGCAGACTACACAGCAGTACCTCCATGGAGGAGGAACAGAACCTACTTGGGAAATAGGGTCTGAAGCACAGCTATGTTAATCGAGCATCACCCTAGCCTGGATATCCAAGGAGTAATGCTTAGTAAAAGTGTGAACTGTTTTCCAGGTAGCTGCTTGACATATCTCTAGGATAGGAATGTCCCTGGCAGCAGCCAGAGACAGCTGTACCTCTGGTAGAGTGAGCCCTCAGGCCTGAGGGAGGAACCTACCCAGTTTTCATAACAGAATTGGATACAAGAGACAATCCACCTGGCAATGGATCTTTTAGTGGCAGGTTTCCTTCTGAACCTCACCATAAGTGAGGAACAATTGGAGGGATTCAACCTGTGACCCTTGGTACATTCTATATAGTAACTAAGGGCTCTTTTGACATCTAAACTGTGCAACAAGGAGGAATGGTCAGTGAAGTACACAGGAAGAGACATGGATTGATTAAGGTGAAAGTCTGAAACCACCTTAGGCAAAAACTTCCTGTTAGTCCTGAGGACCACCTTATCTCTATGAAAGGAGATAAAATCAGGCTCCACTGACAAGGCTTGTAGCTCACTTATGCACCTGGCAGAGGTGATGGCTACCAGAAACACAGTTTTCCAAGTCAAGTACTTAAGCTCTGCTGAAGACAATGGCTCAAAAGGGGGTTGCATAAGCTGAGCGATGCAAATATTATGATCCCAAGCAGGCGCAGGGTCCCTGAACGGAGGGTTGGTGTGAAGTAACCCTTTAAAAAACTTGGAGAACACAGGGTGAGCTGATAAAGAAGAGGGCTTACCTGCTGATAAGAAGACAGACACAGCTGCAAGTGCACTTTTAGGTAGCTGGTCTCAGCCCCAAGGAATTCAAATGCACCAAATAATCCAGGATCGTGGGCACGCCAGCAGATTCTGGGGAAATATGCTTTCCAGCACACCATATGGAAAATCTCTTCCATTTTGAATTATAGGTAGCCCTGGTGGAAGGCTTCCTAGAGGACTTCAAAATATCCAATACACCTTGAGACAGGTGCAGGTCAGCAAACTCTAACTCTTCAAGAGCCAAGCTTTGAGATTGAGAGATTTGAGGTTCGGGATACCAAACTCTCCCCTGGGCACAGGTTAACAGGTTGTGATTCCTGGGAAGACATAGGGGAGAGTGGACTGCTAAGGACATGAGGAGTGGGTACCAGGGCTGCCTGGCCCAATCTGGAGCAATCAGGATCATCTTGCAGGGTTGAGATCTGATTCTGACTAGCACTTTGAAAAGAAGGGGGAAGGGGGGAAAGCATAGAGAAACTTCAATCAAAAAAAAAAAAAAATCTTTATTTATTCAGGCGGACATCATTGAGCGAAGCTCATTTACAAGATGGACCTGATAGGTCAAGATCAAAATAAGGTACAGTAGCATACATAAACAAATATAGAGAAAAAGACAAAGACTTAAATATAAATAAACAGCTACAGTAATAAAAAAAAAGTATATACAAGCAAGGTAGCTAATGATTTTAGACCACAAAACAAAATAATTCAGACAGGTTTGACCCAGATGACTGTAAGGTATTGGGATTGTGGAATTGGTCAGGTTGTGTTGTAATTGGGTAGATACTTAAGCAAGTAGAAATGGGGATAAAAAGAAAGGAATGGCAATGGATTTTAGGGTATATTGTAGCTAAGTTTAGAAAAGTGTATAAACTGTGATAGAAAGAAAAAGAGGGTAAAGGGTAAGAGGGACTAGGCTTAGTGAAAGCAGTTGCATATCTCAGGAAAGAGACTTATGAAGAGCTTTTTAAAGGATGCTATAGGGATGAAGGTGTTCAACTTTAGGGTCTTCTGCAGAGAATTCCAGGTAGATGCTATGAAGTAGCTGATTGCAGATCTCCCATGCCGGGTACAGACTTTAGGTATCTTCAAGGTGATAAGGTTATTGCTTCTTAGGGCATATGATCTAGGTGTAGCCAGGTAAAGCAATCAGAAATATAAGATGGAAGTTTGTTTGACAGAGCTTTGTAAATCCATAGTGCAGCATTTTATTCCTCCTAAGGTGTAAGGATGTCCAGCCAACAGCATTATAGAGAGAGCAGTGATGAGTGTTGAAGGAAGATCTGTGATGAATCTTAGAGCTCTGTGGTACAAGGTATCCAATTTACTTAAATAGGACATAGTACAGTGGCCATATAGGAAATCTGCATAATCGATGAGAGATAGAAATGATGCCTGTATTAGTCTCTGTTTAGACTCTTTGGTTAGATAATGTTTGATTCTGAAGAATAGGCCGAGCCTCTGTCTGAGTTTTTCAGGAGCTCCTCAACATGTTGAGTGTAATCAAGTCTATTATCAATCCATACCCTAGATATTTGAATTTATCCACATAATCAAGTTTTTTCCAAGGATGGTGGATTGTTGGGGAAGAATGTTTGATGAGAGAGTGGTAGAATATATATTGGTGGAAAAGAACATAGCCTTTGTCTTCTTGGCATTTAATAGTAGTTTCTTTTCAAGTAGTTGATGTTGCAGCAGGGAGAATTCTGATTGTAATAACTCACAGGCCTTTGATGGTGAGGGGTTACTGACATACAAGACAGTGTCATCAGCAAAAAGGTGGACATTGGCAACAGTGAGGTTGGAATCAATGTTATTAATATATAGACAGCAAAGAGGATAGGGCCCAGGATGGATCCTTGCGGTGCTCCCTTAGAAGTGGTTTTGAGGAGGATAGGACACCTTCATTTTTCACCTGCTGTATTCTGTCAGTGAGGTAACATCTGAACCACCCAAGAGAGGTTGAATCCAGGCCTAAGGAGTGCAGTGAGGAAATTAGCAGCTCATGATCCACTGTATCAAAGGCTTTACTTAGGTCTAGAAATAGAGCACAGATGCTGTTTTTTTGTCTAACTCAGTTTGCCAATCATTTGTTACTTTTCTAATGCAGAAATGGTACTGTGTCTGGTCCTAAACCCAGATTGAGCAGGGTTAAGTAGGTTATTAGCATCGAGGTAGTCTCTTAGTTGGATACTCACCAGTTTTTCTAACATTTTAGACAGCACAGGTAGGATGGATATAGGTCTATAATTGTTGAGATCCATGGGATCCCTGATTTGAGGAGGGAAACACTTGTGCTGTTTTCCACAATGTAGGAACAGAACCAGTGGATAAGGACAGATTAAAAGATGATGTGGTCTCTTCCTTCCCAACTGAGGAGGAAGGTATCCAGAGGACTGAGCCCAACACTGGGGGCCTGCAGCAAAAGGGAAGTTGTTGATTGTCTGGGGCTGCAAAGAGATCTATTTGCGGGGTGCCCCATCTGGCAAATACTACCTCCAGTACTAGGGGATCCAGTGCCCATTCGTGATGGCCCTGGGAAATCCTGCTGAGAGCATCCACTAGGACATTGTCCTTGCCTGGGAGGTGAACTGCTGTAAGGGAGGCGTTCAGAGAATAAGCCAGAGACCACAACTTCATTGCTTCGGTGCACAAGGCCGTAGACCGAGTGCCTCCTTGCTCGTTGATGTACCACATTGTAGTGGTATTGTCTGTTGTGACCTGAACCACCTTGTTCTGGACAGATGTGGAAAAAACCTAGAGTGCTAGAAAAACTGCTCTGAGTTCCAGCAAATTGATGTGGAGCAGGGATTCCTGAGGGGACCACAGCCCTTGGGTGGAAAGGTCACCCATGTGAGCTCCCCACCCCAAGAGGGATGCATCTGTAGTAAGGGTCAAGGAATGAGACTGGGGAGTGAAGGGAATCCCCTGTCTCAGATTGTTCTGATCCTGCCACCACTGAAGGGTCTGGATCAGGGTTCGAGTCACTGGAATCAATTTGGTTAGGGGATCTGTCCTTTGAGACCAAAAAGCTCTCAAATGGAACTGAATGTCCCTCATCTGAAATCTCGCTGCCTGCACAACTGCTGTAGAAGCAGCCATGTGCCCCAGGAGCTGTAGAAAATGCCTTGCTGGTCGAGAGACCTGCAGGGTGAAAGAAGAGGCCAGAGACACACCAGGGTCCTTGCTCTTTCCAGAGGAAGGAAGGCTCTGGCTTCTTTGTGTTCAGTTCTGTGCCTATGAAGGTAAGAAGCTGGACAGGCTCCAGAACTGACTTTGGAAGATTGAGAAGGAAACCTAGAGATGTAAGCAGTTGCTGGGTTACTTGTAAATGTAATTTGACCTGCTCTGGAGACTGGCCTACAATGAGCCAGTCGTCCAGATAAGGAAAGATGGCAATCTTTTGCCTTCTTAAATGAGCAACTGCTACTGCCAGGCATTTTGTGAACACCCTTGGGGTCGAGGTGAGGAGGTCAAGGGCATTGCTCTGAACTGGTAATGGCCTGAGGGCAGTTCGAATCTGAGGTACTTTCGGTGGGAGCTTTGATGAGAACATGGAAGTAGGCATCCTTGAGGTCCAGGGAGGCTAGCCAGTCCCTGGCCTTAGAGAGGTAAAATAATCCCCAGGGTCACCATTTTGAACTTTGGTTTTAAAAGGTGCTTGTTTAGATACCTGAGATCCAGGATGGGCCGCCATTCTCCTGTCTTTTTTGGAGTAAGGAAGTACCTGGAGTACAACCCTTTGCCCTGGTGTATGGGTGGAACCTTTTCCACGGCTCTGAGAGTCAGGAGGGAAGAAACTTCTGCTTCCAGGGCAAGTGCCTCTGAAGGGTTTGCAGGTGGAAAAGACCTGGCTCTCATCTTCAGAAATTTTTTGAAGCTGAGAACCAGTCCCTGGCATACTACTTCCAGGACCCACTTGTCTGATGTTAAAGACTTCCAGTCCTGGACAAAGTAAGCCAGCCTGCCCCTACCAGTAGTGGAGAATCGGCCCTAGCTACCCCATCAGGGAGCCTGTTTTGCAGGGGCTTTGGGTTGAGGGGTAGAAGCAGGCTTACTAGAACCCCTTCTGCCCCTTCCTCTAAAGAACCCCCTCTGGGCATAAGCAGAAGAGGAGGCCTGGGCTTGGTAAAATGGCCTATGAAAAGGCCTGCCCCTACCCTGATATGCTGCCTTTGAGGAGTGACTTGCCTTTCTTTGGCCTGTGCACTCCTATAGGTGGTCCTCTACTCATCCATTTTCTTCATGTAATTCTCTGTCTGCTCCCCAAACAGAGAATTTCCCACAACAGGAAAATCCATAGCCTTAGACTGGGTATCCTGTGACAGGGCAGTACATCTGAGCCAGGCCATTCTGCAAGAGACACAGATGTAGCCATGACTCTTGATGAAACATCATTAGAGTCTACTGCAGCATGAAATTGCACCTTGGATGCCTCAATACCATCCGCAGCCACCTGCTCCAGTTCCCTGACAAGCTGGTCAGGGGCCTGTTTGCTAGGCCAGGACAGTATCCCACCTGGATTTCTGGTACCAGCTCGTAAGCCATATAATTTGCCTGTCTGAGTCCCAAAGATGCTGCCATGTACTGCTTTTTTGCCATGGCATCCATCCTCCTGGAATCCTTTTCAGGAGGGTGAGAGGCTAGAGGAATATTAGCCTTGTCACAGGCTGCAGCCTGCACTACCCCCACATAGCTGCACTGCTGAGATAGGAACTCCGTATCAGAGCCTGATAAAGCATACCTCTTGTCCATCCTTTTATTCACAGGGAGGATAGAATGAGGAGTTTTCAGAATTTTTACTGTCTGTTTCCTAAAAGATTTATGCAAGGGAATAGACAGTCTCCTAGACTCTGGAATATCCATCATTTCCACAAAATCAGGCTCTTCTTGATCAACAACAGCTTCCTCAACAGGGAGTTGCAGAGTCTCAGCAACTTTCCTGTAAAACAAAAAATGAGAAGGGGACTCAGATAGCCTGGGAGTGGACACTCCTGAGGGTTTGTCTGGAGAGATGTCTGGTTCAATGGGCACATCCAGACTTTCAAAATCACACTCACTCCCCTCGTACCCCTCCTCCCCTTCCCCCGGTTCATAAAAATCCTCAAAATCATAATCTTGAACAGGGGGAACAGACCGAACCGGGTGCTTCCTAATGGTGCCAGTTGGACGGAACTGAGAAAGAGACTGGACAATTTGAATAGCTTTGGCTATTTCCTCAGTGGTTGGAGAAAGAACTTTAGGCCCCAAACTAGCTGACCTTCTAGTCCTTTTAGTTGGAACCGGCTCCTCAGAGCTGGCTCTTCGTTTGCCGGAGGAAGTATCACCCTGGTCAGAGGGCACTCCCTCAGGTTCGGTTGGAACCGAACCGGGCTGGCCATCCTGGTCAGTGGACTTTTTGGCCTCCCTTTCCCTGAGCCTACCCACTCTTTTTTCCACGGTGGCAGCAGGAAAATTCTTACAAATCTGGCAGTCTGCATTGAGGTGGTCAAACCCCAGACAACATACACAAATGGTGTGTGGGTCAGCCTTAGCAAAGGCTTCCCCACAGAGGCCACAGTGCTGAAACCCAGTGGGTCCGGTTTTTCTTTTGGGTTTCTCAGACATAGTGCCAGCTTAACCAAAACTTGCCCGTTAATGGCAATCCACCAAGCAAGACTCTCTTATCGGTTCCCAACCATGTCACGGGTCGTGGAAAAAACCGTAATAAAATCCGTTTTTTTTAGAACCGATAAGAACTGGGAACCACACTCTAAAGGACTAGAAGGTAATTTTAAAACCCATCTGATCGGTTCAAACCGAACCGAAAAAACGTTTACAAGTTCCACACAGAAGAAAAAATAATAAATAAGCCTATCTATTACTTACAATACCACAGACAGAGCTTGAACCGATGATTGCGGTTAAATTTCAGTAAAACAGACAGAATTAAACTTTAAAACCGACAAATGAACTGAGCAGCAGGAGGAATCTCCTGAGCGACTGTCCAGTGAGGCGGAGTAAAGAATCTGACAGTTTAAGTTTGAGCTTCAACAGACAGAGTGTTCAACCGAGCTCGCGATCAAGATTCCATGCCCTGCATAGAAAGTTAACTCTTTCACCTCCAGAGCAGTTCTAACCTGGGGTTATACTGCATATGTCATAATATAGCAAGACTTCATGTTGTTTGAAACACCGTTCCTTGGCACCTGAAATCCCGGGTGCAAGCTTAGTGAGAGGTTTGCTTCCCCCATGTTCTCAGATAAGAACAGCAGGATTTTCTTGACTTCTGCAGTTGCAACTGGAACTGGTGCTGCTGGCTGTAGGTTTATCTTTGAGCCACCCTGTTTCCTGGTGTCTAGTGGCACCCCCAATCTGCTGATCACTGTCCCCTTTCCCTGGAGTCTAGTGGCACCCCTCAGCCTCCGATTCTTATTGCTATTTTATTTATTTATTATAATCTAACACAGGGATGCCCACTCCCAGTGTCAAATGTTCCCTTCCCCCTCACAGTCCCTTGTCTTATTTTCTGACATCAGGGGGCCCAAACCTTGTTTCAGCACTGGAAGCCACCTCCAGCAGTGTGGGACACTGGGGAGCCCACTCCCAGTGTCAGATGTTCCCTTCCCCCTCGTAGTCCCTTGTCTTATTTTCTGACATTGGAGGGCCCAATCCTTGTATCGGCATTGGAAGCCACCTCCAGCAGTGGGGGACACTGGGGAGCCCACTCCTAGTGTCCCAAAATATTTATTTCACTTTTTAGCTGTAAAGAAGAAAACTGTCCCCCAAAGTCTTTTCACCCTAAAAAAGAAAATGGTCCCTTGTCTTCCCACCCTCCCCTCCCCATCTCAACCATCTCACTGAGCACCTGCTACCTCACACACACCCTTACCCTATACTTACACTCTTCAAAACTGAACTGCAAACTGAGGAATTAAGGTAAGTGCAGTATAATGTATTTCAATGGCATTTTGAACTTATGTTCACAACTTTACCATTTTTAGGCATTTTTTTCACCAAATTTTCAACATGGGCTTTTTTGGAACCCCATTTCATGAACACTGGCACTGTCATTTCATTAATTGGGCCCGGAAGGTGATTTTGTGGTCACTGCACAAAATCACGTTTTGGGACTGAGTAAAGAAATTTCACCACCAGTGTTCATGAGGTTGGGTCCCAATAAGGCCATGTTGAAAATCTGTGAAAAATTCCTAAAATGACTGCGCTAGAGCTGCTCATTGAAATATTTGTACACATGCACGAATTTTGGACATTTTTTATATTTTGAGTCCAGATTTTCAACATAGCCATTTTTTTCACATCACCTCATGAACGGTGCAACTGTCATTTTTCACATCCTGCCAGAACGTGTTTTCACACCTGTGTGTGGAATGGCATTTGGCATGGATTTTGAAATGTTCACCTATGGGGTTTATGAGGTGGGATCATAAGAAGACTGTGTTCATAATTTGGGGTCAAAATATGAAAAAATGGCAAAATTATGACCATTTGTTGCAATTTTGCTATGCCACTTGTAACTTCAAAAAATTTAAATATTTTGACTCCAGAGTTTCAACATACCCATCTTATTATCTGGCTTGATGTATGTCACAGCTGTCATTTTTCAAATCCTGTCCAAGATGTGTTTTCACACCTGTGGTGTGGAATGGCATTGTAAGTGTGCAGAATTACATTGTGGCATGGATTTGAGAATTTTCTGTACTGGGGTTCATGAAGTGGGGTAATAAGATGGCTATGCTGACAATTTGGACAATGTTGTCCTATAACTGGACACCTACATACATATGCACATCAATGGAGAGATGGGAGTGCAGGACCCAGAGGGCCCTGCGCTCCCACAGACAAATAAGGATATGAGTATACTATCTCAAAAAGTAAGGAAATTCATTGCAAAAAACATTAATGCATCAGTTAGGGTTGTTACTAAAGCAACAGAAGTAGGGAAATGTAGTGTTAGGGTTTCCAAACCTAACACCCCACCTGCATTCTGCAGACACTGATGGGCATCGGGGTGTGCCTTGGGGTTGTCAGCCCTAATGCTCACCCTGTTCTCCTATACTATACCTATCTCAGGCTTATTGATTTATTGGAATGGGGTGAGCATTAGGTCTGATGACTGCAAGGCATCCCTGATGCCTGTCAGTGTTTGCAGTGTGGGGGTGGGGTGTTAGGTTGGAAACCCTAATGCCACATTTCCTACTTTTGTCACTTAACAACAACCTAACTGATGCAGTAATGAGGTTTTTACTATATATATATGTGTATATATATATATATATATATATATATATATATATATATATATACACACATATATACACTACGGTCAAAAGTTTTAGAACACCCCATTTTCCAGTTTTATTGAAATTTAAGCAATTCAAGTCCAGTGAATAACCTGAAATGGTACAAAGGTAAGCGGTAAACTGCTAGAGGTTAAAAAAAAAGTTTAGGTTAGCAAAAACTGCTGTAGAAATTGCAAAGAAAGCCAAGGTGTCAGTGTGTCAGTTTCTACACCATCAAAGGCACTTGATTGGAGGACACTCTGACAGGAAGAGGTCTGGCAGACCCAAAGCCACAACAGAATCAGAAGACAAGTTTCTGAGAGTCAACAGCTATGGATAGGTGGCTCACAGGACAACAGCACAGAGTGACTGGCACCCTGAACCAAAAGGGCTATCATAGCATTTTGCAGCGCCATGCAATACCCTCTGGTCTACGCCTAGTTGGTCAGGGGTTCATCCTACAGCAAGATAATGACCCAAAACATACCTCCAGGCTATGTCAGAACTACCTTTGAGGAAAAGAACAAGACGGTAGGCTT
Organism: Neoceratodus forsteri; assembly: GCA_016271365.2. NCBI lineage: Eukaryota > Metazoa > Chordata > Ceratodontiformes > Ceratodontidae > Neoceratodus > Neoceratodus forsteri. The sequence continues at coordinate 1,119,772,073 of CM057458.1, forward strand.
CAAATCATGGAATGGCCAGCACAGTCTCCAGACTTAAACCCCATCAAGCTGGTTTGGGATGAACTGGACAGAAGGGTGAAAGCAAAGCAACCTACAAGTGCAACACATTTGTGGGAACTTCTGCAACAGTGTTGGAAGAACTTCCGAACAATATTTGATGTCCATTGTAGGAAGAATGCCACAAGTGTGTTCAAGGTTACAGTATATCTGCAAAAGGTGGCTACTTTGATGAGTCAAAAATTTAGATTAAATTTTGTTAAACAAAATGATTCTATGATTTCTTTTTATCTCCAATTGTTTATTTGTTCTATGCTTTAATTTCAGAGTACATTGAGACATTAACCTGTGAAATTTCAATAAAACTGGAAAAATGGGGTGTTCTAAAACTTTTTGACTGGTAGTGTATATATATTTATATATATATATATATATTATAGTGGCATGGTAGTGCCACTATAGTTAGGTTGAGCACCCACTTTAATGTTAAATCAAATTGTGTACTTAATAACTTTGCAACCGCATAAACGGATTTGCCTGAGATTTTTGCATTGTCTGGTAACATAGATCTCTGGATCTGGCTAGTTGTGGTGTGGTCAGATATACAGTTGTGGAGCTACAGAGTGCCAAAACAAGCAAAAAAAAAAAGGACTTTATGTGTGTTTCTTTGCTTCGAATACAGCCCACACCAGTTTGCACGCTTGGTCTGAAAACTTCAGAGAACATACAGCCAGTGTCCCTGATGTGCCTTTTGATGATTTCATGAAAAATATTAAACGGTTCAAAATTATTCAAAAACAAAATTCCCATTATAGTCAATGGGAAAAGTTAACAGATGTGACAGTTTCACAAATGGACATATTTACTGTCACAAATGACCCTTTTACTTTCGTGAGTTGGCCCTTTTTTTTTAGCTACAGCTCAGAAAAATGTCTGCCATTTAAAATTGGGATCCTGTAGGAACACAATTCTTGTTATGTTCACCTAGTCGGACCCTGAGGATGTTAAACATATATTTTGTGTGGGGGTTAAACCCCCAGAAATATGTTTTAAAAATTTTTGGGAAAAGTACTTTTGCAAAATACTTCCGCAAATGCAAAAGTTTTGTGATTTGTTTTGAGAAACTTTCGTGATTTTCGAAAGTAATTTGTTAAAGTTTGGCCAAAACAACAGGAAATCTTTGCCACCCTCCTGCAAAACAACAGTTTGGTCTTTTTGGATGAAATTTGCAGGGGAGAAAGTCAAGACACCACAGATGTGCCTTTTGGTGGTTTGGTGCCAAGATATTACATGGCTCCAAAGTTACAGCACTCTGAATTTGATGATTTTTCCCATAGGATAACTTTATGGCATCCGCTGCGCCTTTCGGGTCCCGTATCTCGGAAACGGTTCGAGATACAGACTTTTTATTGCAAAAACTCTTAGTACAAAACTAGCCTGGAAAGTCATAAATAATATGAGATTCTTATTTTTTCCTACCTTGTATGGTTCTTGAGATATAAGCAATTTAGTATTCCAAGTGCTCATTTTCCTGTCCAAGAGCCACTATTATGCCCACAATTTTTGCATTCACTGTGCTTCCTGATGCACCTATTTTGGACACAACGTGTGTGTGTTAGCATTAGCATTAGCATTAGCATTTGCTTTTTCCTTTGTGTTTCTGTTACTGTTTGCGATAGCATTTGTGTCACCCTTAGCGTTACCGTGTTTATTACCATTACTGTTTACGTTACCGTTTGTGTTACCATTTGTGATTGCTTTTGCATTACCGTAACCATTAGCATTTGCATTTGCATTCACATTTGCATTGGTGTTACCGTTTGTGTTTGCGTGACCGTTACCATTAGCATTTGTGTTACTGTTTGCGTTAGCATTTGCATCTGTGTTACCATAACCAGTACCATTTGTGTTTCTGTTCACATTTGTGTTGGCATTACGTTACCATTAGCGTTTGCATTTGCATCACCCGTTCGTTACCATTTGCATTTGTGTTTCTGCTACAATTACCGTTAGCATTAGTGTTTGCATCTGCATTTGCATCTGCACTTGCGTCAATGTTACTGTTACCATTAGCGTTACTGTTTGCGTTTACTTTACCATTACTGTTTCTGTTTGCATTTGCATTTGCGTCACCATTACCACTCCCATTTGCATTATCATTTGCATTACCATTTTGTTTCTGTTACTGTAACCGAATAGCATTTGTGTTAGCGTTTGAGTTGGTGTTACCGTTACCATTACTGTTTGTATTTGCATCACCATTACCGTTTGGTTTACCATTTGCATTTGTATTATTGTAACCATTGCTGTTTATGTTTCTGTTCACATTTGTGTTGGCGCCTGCTACTATTAACATATGCGTTTGCATCACAGTTACTATTACTATTTGCATTTCTGCTATCATTACCATTAGCATTTACATTTATGTTTGCATTTGCATCACACTTACCATTACTGTTACCGTTAACATTTGCGCTTGTGTCACTGTTACATTACCATTGGCGTTTGTGTTTGCATTATCATTTGCGTTACTATTACCATTAGCATTAGTGTATGCACTTGCATTACTGTTATTGTTACTGTTAGCGTTACCGTTGGTGTTACCATTGGCGTCAACATTATCATTAACGTTACCAATAGCATTACCGTTAGCATTACTGTTAGCGTTAGCGTTACTGTTACTGTTAGGGTTATTATGCAGAAATGGTCAGCATGGCGGTTTGGGCCCCACGCTGCCACTATCACATACCATTCACTATTTATATTGCACATTCTCAGAAAGAAGGGAAATTCATGGCAAAAAAACTCCGTTAATGCATCAGTTAGGGTTGTTCCACAGTAACAAAGACAAGGAAATTTGATGTTAGCGTTATGACCCCTAGCACCCCACACTCACCCCGCCCCCACCAACAGGCATCAGGGTGTGTGTTGGGGTCATCGTGCTAACTCTCCCCCATTCTCTATACTGCACCATCTCAGCTTTTTACATATGGAATGGGGTGAGAGTTATATGATAACCCCAATGCACACCCGATGCCTGTTGTTGGGAGGGTGGTGTTGGGTGCTAGAGGTAACCCTAACATCAAATTTCCTTGCTTTTGTCACTGTGGAGCAACCCTAATTGATGCATTAATAGAGTTTTTGCTATGACTATATATATATATATATATATATATATATATATTATTTATTTTTTATTTTATTGAAATCTAGGATTACAAATACCTTTGAGCAGGAACTGCTCGTTTACAATGGTTCCAGTCGAGGAATGGGGGTATACATACATACAAAGGTCAACATAATAGTACATAGTTACACAATAACAAGAAGTAAGAGAATGAGGCGTAGAAATTCCAGTAATTTAAAATGTGCCAAATGTTAGGTAGCATGACATAACCAGCCAAGGGCAATCTTGGAAATAAGCACTGCAGGTGAAAGGAATGGGGTATGCAGGCAGGAAGGCCATTGTCGAGGGTAGAGGTGAGGGTAAGAGCTCTAAAGGGAGAGAGAGAGAGAGAGGAGGATAAAAGTCAGAAATGCCCAGGGAGGAAAAGGAGAGGGGCAAGGAGGCAGGTAGAAGGAGGCAAGGTGGGGAGAGATAGCTTTCAAGACTTTCAATATTATATATATGTAATATATATATATATAATAGGACATGGTAGTGCCCTATAGTTAGGGTTGCACAGTCACTTCTATGTTAAACCCCAAATTGTGCACTTTAATAACTTTGCATCCATTTGACCAATTTCCCTGAAGTTTTACATGTGTGGTCTGGTACCATAGATTTCTGGATCTGGCAAGTTTTATTCCAGTTGCTTGTACAGTGCAGAGCTGCAGGGTGCCAAAAATGTGAAATTTACCATTTAGGTGCAAATTATTTGCTTGGGCATATGTCCAAAATGGTTTTGGGGTCTGGTCTGAAATTGTTAGAGTTTATGGGGTCTTGGTCACTGATGTGCCTTTTGAAGGTTTCGTGAACAAATATTAATCTGTTCAAAACTTAATAAAGTTTAAAGTTTCCCATTATAGCCTATGGAAAAAAATAGCTTTGCTGTATGAAAGCAGGTTTTGCTTTTGTGAAGGCACCTGTAATGCCTCAAATGGGTTCTGGAGTGTGTGTGGCCACCATCTTGTTTTCAGTTAGTGATGCGGTAAAAACGTTATAGTTACAAATTGGCTGCCCCTTGGTAAACACCAACAGTTGTGTTTACCTAATTGGGGCCAGAGGAACATGATTCTGCCATTAGTTCTAAAAAATAATGGTTGGAAATAAGTTTTTAGTGTTTTGCCGTTGGAAGTGTTGCAAATTTGCAATACTACATTTGAGAAAGTTTCGCAAATTGTGGTGCTTCCATAACTGTGGTATCGCAAATTTGTGATACTTTTTTCGAACACTACCACAAATATGCGCATTACTTGTATTAAAAACAAGACCCTGGCAAAACCCCCAAAACACTTCTAGCTAATTTTTGAAAACTAATGCCGAATCAGAATCCTGGCCCCCATTTAGGTAAACACTAAGGCCCAGATATTCAAAAGGGTTGTGCATGGCATAACAGTGCTGCACCATGCGCAACCCACTGATGTGACCCGTGCGATATTCAAAAGGGAAAAGTGTGCAGCACAAATCCTGATGCGTCAGGAGCTATCAGTAATGGATGCAGGCACAGAGTGTGCCCATGCATACCCCTGCACAGCCTGTTATTCAGCCCGGGATGTGCAGAGCCATGCATGCGCAACTCTACCTGCACCAGCACAAAGTTAATCCCCAAAATAGGAACAACTGATGGCCACCCACAGGTGAGCTGCGCGTGCAGGGGCGTAACCACGGCGGCTGCCACCTGTGGTGGTCATCAACTCTGTGCCTGGCGGCTCCCCCATGCCCGATCACGGGCATTTGTAAAAAGATTAATGTATAATATGCTGGTGGTCAGTGGACTGCTATCTGCTTGTCGTGGGCATTAATAATAAAAATATGTCCCATCCAATACCCTGGTGGTCCAGTGGACCACTATCTGCCTGATCACGGGCATTTGTAAAAAAAAGAAATAAATGTCCAATATCCCTGGTGATCCAGTGGACCGCTATCTGCCCGATGACAGGTATTTGTAAAAAAAAAAAATGTGTCCAATATCCCTGGTGGTCTAGTGGTACCCCCCCACCCACTGAGCCCCACCGCTCCGCTTCCCCCTGGTCAGCTGGTGGGCAGCAGCACCCCACCCGCCTGCCACCCTGCCGCCCACGACTGACACCATCGGTGGGCTGTACGCCCATTGGTCCAGAGCATGAGCCAATGGGCATGCAGCTCCATAGCCGCACGTATATTCTGGATATGTGAATGATCCCATCTCACATATCTGGCATGTGTAGTACAGTATAGATTATGCCCATTGGCTCACGCCAGGACCAATGGGCTATAGCCCCACTGACGGTGTCAGCTGGTGGGCAGCAGGGTGGCAGGTGGTGGGTGCTGCCACCGCTGGCTGACGGGAGGAGCGGGTCGGGGATCAGTGGCGGGTGGGAGGGGGGTACCACTAGACCACCAGGGATATTGGACATTTTTTTTTAACAAATGCCCACGATTGGGCAGATAGCGGTCCACTGGACCACCAGGGATATTGGACATTTATTTATTTTCTTTACATATGCCCGCGATCGGGCAGATAGTGGTCCACAGGACCACCAGGGATATTGGACGGAATATCTTTTTTATTACTAATGCTTGCAATCGGGCAGACAGCAGTCCACTGGACCACCAGGAATATTGGACATAGTTCTATTTTTTATACAAATGCCCGCGATCGGGCTGTGGAGCACATTGCCGGCTGCAGAGGGTGTCGGTCCCCAATGGCTGCTGCCTGGCAGGGTGCCAGGCTCAAGCCATCGGGGATCAGCGCACCTGCATGCAAATGGGGCCATAATGACATGCAAAGGGCCCCATTTGTGCCTTGCATACATTATGGCCCCATTTGCATGTCAAGTTTTGAATATCGCGGGTTGCTGTGCATAGCGCATGGAACTTCGTTAACGCATCCCCATGCTCCACCTGGCCACTTGCGCCTGGTGCAGTGCCACCTGTGCCATGCATACCGCGGTGGCCAGGGTGTGATATTCAATGCTGCTGAGCCATGGCACAGCTCCGCTGAATATCGCCCAGTCCACACCCCTGCGCAGCCAAGTTGCGCTGCTTCTCAGGCTTGCACCACAGCCTGGTGCAGTTTGAATATCTGGGCCCTAGTGTTTACCTAAACAACTATTTTTCCCTTTTACAGCCTATAAGGGGAGGGAGATGAGAAACTAGCATTTCATAAATATTCCCGACATCGGATGCCAAATCCCCATGCTGGGAGTATAACAACACCTCACAACCCCCCCTCACCATTGTGGGACACTGGGGAGCCCACTTGCAGTGTCCCCGGATATCCCCTACACCCCCAGTACTGTGAGACACTGGGGAGCCCACTACCAGTGTCTCAATATCTCTTCTACACCCCCCAGTACTCTGGGAAACTGGGGAGCCCACTCCCAATGTCCCCCCAAAATGTAGTTTTCTACTATTATTTGCCGACAATGAGGTGTCCAATCCCTGTGATGGCAGTAGCTCCCCCGCCAGTGTGGGACACTGAGCACCCCACCCCCAGTGTCCCCAGTTCTGTCCTACCCCCTCCCAGTACTTTGGGAAACTGGGAAGCCCTCCCCCAAATATTTAGAAATTGTACCCTGTAAAAAAGAAAATAGCACCTCGACATCTTTTTTTTCCTGTAAAAAATAAAATGGTCCCTTGTTATCTCCCTCAACCACCCCCACCATCTTGACCCTCCCACTGAGCACCTATGCCCCCTTGCCCTATACTTACCAACTGAGGTCAGTGGCTGCCATCTTCTGTGGATCAGGACATGTCTGTGTACTTCAAAGCTGAACTGTGAATTGAAGAATCAAGGTACATGCCATATAATGGCCATCAATGTCATTTTGAACTTATGTTGCTATCTCACCCATTTTATAGTATTTTTGACCCAAATTTTCAACATGGACTTTTTGGGACCCCACCTCATCAACACTGTCACTTTTTGTTTGGCTAATCAGACCCATAAGGTGATTTTGCTGTTGCAGCATGGAATCACTGTTTGAGACTAAGTAACGAAATGCCAGTGCCTGTGTTCATGGTGGGGCCCCAAAATCTTATGTTAATTTGACAGGTCATCAAGCACCCTAGTTATCACAGTGATTAAAATTCTTCTATGCACATGCTTAACTTTGGCAATTTTTAATGTTTGCACTCCAAATTTTCAACATTTCACACACTCGTAAACAGTACAGCTGTAATTTTTCATATCCTGCCTGAAATGTGTTTTCACTCCTGTGGCAAGAAAGAAAGAAAGAAAGAAAGAAATAACTGTCAGCAGATAAGACCCCTGGCCCATCTAGTCTGCCGGTAAGCCCTTGTACTGGATTACTGCTTCTGACTCACTCACTGCTGTACCTCTATGGTTCCCCAATGCCTGTCCCAAGCGGAATCTATCCATAGTGCTCACTCCCACCACCTCCGGAGGCAGACCATTCCATGTATCCACCACCCCCTCTGTGAAGAAGAACTTTCTCACATTTTCTCTTAACCTCTCATCTTCAAATTTCATGCCATGCCTCCTTGTTCTTGTACTACTCCTGTATTGGAAAAGGTCTCACCCCCTACACATTGTTTATACCCTTGAGGTACTTGAATGTTTCTATCATGTCCCCACTTTCCCTCCTCTCATCCAGCGAGTACATGTTGAGTTCCCTTAATCTCTCCTCATTAACCTTGTGTTGCAAGCCCTGTGCCATCTTAGTCACCCTTCTCTGGACTATCTCCAGTCTGTTAATGTCCTTATGAAGGTGCGGCCTCCAGAACTGTACACAGTACTCCATGTGAGGCCTAACCATAGTTTTATATAATGGCATCACTACCGCCCTCCTTCTGTGGTGATACCCCTGCCTATGCACTCCAGCATGCCACTGGCCCTCCCAGTTGCCTTAGCACTCTGCTTTGACATTTTCAGGTCATCTAAAATAATAACCCCCAGGTCCCTTTCCTCCTTTGTGACTATCAGAAATCCCCCCATCCTGTAGCTCTCCTCAGGGTTTCTGTGTCCCAGGTGCATAATTTTACACTGTTTTGAATTAAACTTCAGTTGCCAGTCCTCAGATCATTTTTCAAGCTTACCTATGTCCATCCTCATTTTCTCCTCCCCCTCTGGGGTATCCACTCTGTTACGGGTCTTGGTGTCATCTGCAAATAGGCAGACCTTTCCCTCCAGCCCCTCTGCAATGTTGCTAATGAAGACATTGAACAGGAGTGGCCCCAGAACTGATTCTTGAGGCACCCCACTGGTCACCCCCTCTCCCCCGACTGCACCCCATTTACCACCACCCCTACCTCCTGTCTGTTAGCCAGTTTATAACCTGGTTTACCACCCTGCCCCCCATGCCCAGCCTACCCAGCTTGTTATCAGCCTCCTATGTGGGACAGTGTGTCAAAGGCTTTGCTGAAATCAAGGTAGGTAATGTCCACTGCCCCACCCTGATTTACTTCCTCTGTCACCCAATTGAAAAAATCAACCAGTGTTGTCTGACATGACCTCCCCACTGTGAATCTGTGTTGCCTATGGTCCTGGGTGCTGATGGCTTCTAGATGCCCCACTATCCTTCCTTTAAGCAAAGTCTCATGATCTTCCCCACTACTGAGGTCAGGCTGACCGGTCTATAGTTTCCCACCTCCTCTGCTCCTGGATTTGTGTAGAGGGACCACATGTGCCCTCCTACAATCCACTGGTACCACCAGTGTGTTGAATGACTCAGTGAATATGGCTGCCAGAGGTTCTGCTAGCTCCCTTCACAGTTTTCTTAATATGCTTGGGTGTATGCCATCTGGTTCCATTGCTTTGTCCACCTTCAATTTAGTGAGCTTCTGCAAGACTCTGTCCCTGTGAATGGACTATTGTCCTCTTCACCCCCTTGGCAACTGCTGTACTGCTGTGGTCCCTGTCCTTCCCCATCTTCTGTGAATACTGAACAGAAATATTTATTCAGTATTTCTGCCTTTTCCATGTCACCCTCCTTGTATTCCCCTCCATCTCCCTTGAGCCTTCAATGCCCCCTTGTTTTTCCTCTTTTTTCTGATGTACCCGAAGAATGTCTAGTCCACTTTTTAACTGACTGCTAAGCCTTTCTCAGTTTGTGCCTTTGCTCTCTTTACTGCTTTTCCTGCTTCCCTTAGATGTGCTAGGTACTCCACCCTGTCCTCCTCCCTTTGGGTCTCTTTATATTTCCTAAACCCTTTCCATTTTGCCCTGACCTTTTCCGCTACCCTCTTGAGAACCACAGCAGCTTTCTCCTTCTCTTGCCCTTGAATATCAATCTGATGCCTTGGTTTGTTACTTCCAGTAAGGCTTCCTTTAGATGCTTCCACTGTTCCTCCATGCCCCCTCCTGCCCCCATCCTCTCCAGGGCTCTTTTGATACCCTTCTCATTTCAGAGAAGTCAGCATTTTTGAAATCCAAAACCTCTGTCCTAGTATGACCTGCGTGAATCTTTGTCCCTATGCTGAACCACACAATGTTGTTATCACTGGATCCCAGTTGCCCTTCTACCTGGACATCTGCAGTTCAATCCCCATTGGTCATTACTAGATCCAGAACTGCCCTGTCTGTGGTGGGATCAAGCACAAGCTGCCTGAGTCCAGCCTCCTGGAGTGAATCGGGGATGCCACTACTTCTGGCTGAAGCAGCTACACTGGTGTTCCAATCCAAGTCTGGCATATTGAAATCCCCCATCAGTAGAATTTCATCTTTCATTGCCATCTCATGTATTTCCTCTACTAGCTTTCTGTCCAGTTCCTCTCCCTGTCCTGGAGGCCTAGTAAAATGCACAAAATCACCTTTTGGGACCAAATAATGAAATGACTGTTCCAGCGTTCATGAGGTGAGGTCCCCAAAAGGCCATGCTGAAAATTTGGTGAAAAAATTCCAAAAAATGCCCGAGTTACACATGGTCATTGAAATTTTTCTGGGCACATGCATAACTTTGCCAATTTTTTATATTTTCACTCCACATTTTTAACACAGCCATTCTTCCACATTACTTCACAAACAGTACAGCTGTCATTACTCACATCCTGCCCTAGACATGTTTCTGCACCTGTTGCACAGAATGGTGTTTTGCCATATATTAAAAAGATTTCACTTATGGGGTTTATGAGGTCAGGTGATAAGAAAAGTCTGTTGGGAATTTGGGGTCAAAATATGAAACAATTACAGTTATGATCATTCCTTGCAATTTCACTATGCATGCTCATAACTACAGTCATTTTCAATATTTTGACCCCAGATTTACAACATAGACTTCCTATAACCCTACCTCATGTATGTAGCTGTAATTTTTTCAAACCCTGGCCAAAATGTGTTTGCACACCTGTGGCATGGAATGATGTTGCAATTGTGCAGAATTAAGTTTTGGCTGGGATTTGAAAAATGTCTGTACTATGTACATGTTCTAGGGTAATCAGATGGCTATAGTGATAATTTGCTCCTGCATCTATGGAGGCATCGTGTGGGCATGTGTGATTTTGTATTTTCTTGAAACTTGCCTTCCCAGCCAAATGCACTTTGGGGTAACCCTTGCCTCAGTGTTTGTGCACAGAGGTTCTTTGTCTTATGGAGGATGGGTGCATAGGGTCCAATGGACCTGCACTCCCATATTAAAATAAGGGAATGACAGCTCATGGGGCACATGGCTCACCAGGGAGATGAAGGTTAGTTGTAATGTCTCTACACTTATGGATAGATGAGCACACAGGGCCCAGAGGGCCCCGCGCTCCATAAATAACTATGGCTATGGTGGTAGTACCACAAAAAATAAGGAAATTCATTGCAAAACTCCATTAATGCATCAGTTAGGGTTTCTATTACAGTGACAACAGTCTGGAAACTTGGTGCTAGGGTTCTCAACCCTATCACCCAACCCCCACCCTCTACACACCAACAGGCATCAGGCTGTGCCTTCAGGTCTTCGGGCTTAACTCTCACCCCATTCCATGTGTACGGAATCTGAGATGTTACAGTATAGGAGAATGGGGTGAGAGTTAGTCCTGATGACCCCAAGGCACACCCTGTTGTCTGTTAGTGTGTGGAGGGTGGGGATGTGTGGTGGTAGGGTTGGTAAACCTAACACTGAATTTCTAGACTTTTGTTGCTTAATAGAAACCATAATTAATGCATTAACAAAGTTTTTTGCAATGAATATATATATATATATTTTTTATGGCAAAAAACTCTATTTAGTGCATCAGTTAGGGTTGTTCCACAGCAACAAAAGTGAGGAAATTCGGTGTTACAGTAAGGTTGCCACCCTACCATCCCACCACCAGCCCACCCCCCACCAACAGGCATCGGGATGTGCATTGGGGTTGTCAGCCTAACTCTCACCCCATTCTATCTGTTAAGAAGCTTAGGTGGTGCAGTATAGGGAATGGGGTGAGAGTTAGGCATGATGATCCCAACACACACCCTGATGCCTGTTCATGGGGTGGGCTGGTGGTGGGATGGTAGGGGTGGCAACTCTAACACTTTTGTTGCTGTGGAACAACCCTAACTGATGCATTAAATGAAATTTCTTGCCATGAATTTCCCTTCTTTTTGAGAATGTGCACTATAAATAGTGAATGGTATGTGGTGGTGAGCCACGGGCTCCCACCATGCTTCCCATTTTGTGTAATAACCCTTACAGTAATGGTAATGCTAACAGTAACGGTATCGGCAATGATAATGGTAATCCTAATGGGAACATTAACATTAACAGTAATGTCAATGCTAACGGTAACAGTAACAAGAATAGTAACGATAATGAAAATGCTCATGCAAATGGTAACAAAAATGCAAACGGTAACGCAAATACAAGCTGAAATGGTAACGCCAATGGTGAAGCGAAAGAAAACAGTAACATAAATGGTAATGCAAATGAAAATGGTAACAAACACACAAATGATAATGGTATGGCAATTGGAAATGCAGACGGTAATGATAACACCAATGATAACGCCAAAGGAAACAGTAAGGCAATCAGAAACGCAAACGCAAGTGTGTACACAAATGCAAATGATAACGCACACAGTGATGCAAAAGTAAATGCAAACAAAAATGATAACATAAATGGTAACAGTAATGCAAATGCAAGCACAAACGCAAATGCAACAGGTAGCACACAAGGTGACGTAACCAGAACCGCTAACGCAAACAGTAATGGAAACGCAAGCAGAAATGGTAACAGTAATGCAAACGCACACCCTTCTTTCCCAAAAAAGTTGCACTCAGAAGAACAGTGAATACAAAGAATGTATGCATAATAATGGCCCTCGAGCAGAGAATTAGCACTTGGAATACTAAATGCCTTATATCTCGGAACCGTATGACGTAGAAATAAATGTAAAATCTCATATTATTTATGACTTTCCAGGTTAGTTTTGCACTTAGCCCCTAATGGGAGACTAAGTATGTTTCTGATTTAAAAGTCTGTATCTCGAACCGCTTCTAGATACGAGTCCTGAAAGGCGCCGGTGGACATCATCATGTTATCTTATGGGAAAATCATCAATTTGCAGTGCCATAACTTTGCAGCCCTCTAATATTTTGTTATCAAACCACCAAAAGGCACATCTGTGGGATCTTGTCTTTCTTCGCTACAAATTTCAGCTCAAAAGACCAAACTATTCTTTTGCAGCAGGGTGGCAAAGATTCCCTATTGTTTTGTTATAGTAACACAAAGTACTTTCACAAATCACAACACTTTTTGCAAATGAAATCATGAAAGTGCTGCATATGAGAAAGTACTTTCGACACTACTTTTACAAAATTTAAAAGACATATTTCTGTGGGGTTTACCCCCAAAACAGAAATGGATAGTATCCTCAGGGCTCGCTAGGCAAACACAAAATAATTGTGTCCCTAGAGGGTCCCAAATTTAAATGCCAAGCATTTGTGTCCACCAACTGAAAACAAGATGGCTGATTTGCGACACTACAAGGGTCAATTGTGAAAGTAAAAGTGCATTTGTGACACTTTTGCATATTTTAACTTTTCCCATTGATGATAATGGGAAACTTGTTTTTGAATAACTTTGAACTGCTTAATATTTTTTCATGATATCTTCGAAAGGCACATCGAGGACCCTGGCTTCATGTTCTCTGAAGGTTTTGGACTGGTTGTGCAAACTGTACAGGCTGTAGATGTGAGAAAAGAATGCACAAAATGTGTAATTTATGTGTTTTTGGTGCTCTGAGCTCCAGAACCGTACATCTGACCATAACGAAACTTGGCAGATTCAGAAATATATGGTACTAAACTGTGCATTCCAAATTTCAGGCAAATCCATCATACAGTGGCAAAGTTATAAGCTGCCAAATTTCAGATTTAACCTTAAATGGGGTACTCAACCCTAACTATAGTGGCACTATATATATATATATATATATATATATATATATACAGTGCATTTTACTTGTATGCCATTCGGTTCTATGGCATTTCCATTTATATGCACATTTCTTTCTTTTTCCAATTCTTTTGCTGTTCTCACAGTGTTACTTAATTTGGTTGTGTGCAATGGAATTTTCAGCTGTATGTCACTTTTTTGCAGGAAATCCTATAATAAAGTGATTCTTTCTGACTTATTCATTAGTCTGATTAGGTGCTAATTGCATGATCTGCTGCAATCAGTTGACAATGAGCTGACAAGCTATGCGATTAGTTGATAAAGTTGGGGCTCATGGTGAAGAAAGCGCAATGTGCTGTCCAAGAAAAAAAAACAGTTAAGTAGCTAGATAAGTCTGCACAGCATGTCCTGCAAAAGTAGGTGGCAGAAATTGAAACTGACATTTCAAGTGCTTGTTTATGAGTGCTGCTTTTGAAGAGGGAGGAGCGTGTAATGGTTACTGCATGCTATTAATAAGAATTAAGGTGCCGCCTGTTAGTGAACCTCTCAATGGTAAAAAAGGTAAAACAAAGAAGTCTTTTTACTATCTTATGATTTCCATTTCAGCCGACAGCAGGGTGACTAGAGAAAGGAGAAGAATATTTATAGCATATTCACGGAGAAAATGTTTTAATAAATCATCTTGCTAACAGAAAAGTGCTTGTAGTTCATAATAAACAATGAAATGGATTGCTATTAAGCTACCAGCGATTTTGTTGCCACATATGCTAGCTACAGGAATAACTGGGATTAAAAAAACACTGGCAAGCAACATTTTCAGATGTATGTAATTCCACTTATATGCACAATTTCCTGTGGTCCCGAGCATGTGCATATAAGTGGAATTGACTATATATATATATATATATATATATATATATATATATATATATATATATATATATATATATATTCTACGCGGTAAGACACAGGTATTGGGGGTGGAGATTGTGTTACAACTGTACACCAGGAATATTCGATGAAGCACGGATGGGTGTTTATGGAGTGGGAGTGGTGGTACACTGGACACCAGGGATGTCTATGTGTATTATGCGACTTGCATTTGGGAGGGAGAGTACCGGACACCAAGGGTCTGCATCCTCTCTGATGTGATGGGCAATTGGGGATGGGTGACTGCAGTGCAGCCATCCTGCCATCTGTTGATCTTGTCTCGTTACTGACACTGAGTCATCAGTGTCTCAAGCAGTAGGTCTGATATGAAAATGTGAACATTTTAGACATCATATGTGAGTGTTACTGGGAATTAGGAACCCCCGGTAGTGTGAATTAGGGACATTTTGATAGTACTGCTACCACCCAGAATAAGGGCCTTGTTACTGGGCCCATCATTGTAATATCCCTGGTGCTAATTCCCTCTTGAAAGGACCTACCATTTCCTGCCCTGCTCCTGGGTGAGTACGAAGTGGCGGGAGTGAAAGTGTTGGGACAAACTGGGAGAAGGCGATGGTGAAATGGAGCTGATGAACTGGAGTGATAATTCAAGGAGGAGGCTTCCATCTGCCATGTCATCCTGAGTCGACATCAGAAAATCAGGATTGTCACTGGGTTTTGGCCACAGTTTTATTTGTATGAGATTGGAGACGCTGTTGCCCTGTGAGTAGAGCGTCCCTAGGGTCCATCATTGGTGTGGTGGGAGGCCCGATTTCATCCCAGTGACTGGCTACTGGATCTGCTTCTGCATAGGAGACTGTGCTTTGAGTCAGCTAGAGAGCCAGATGACAAGCTTGTGATTCTCCCAGGCCTCTGGGGGGTCGGCTGGTGGACCGATGCTAAGCCAGGCTGAAGTTGTGGCATAGAACATCTCTGGTGCAGTCTTCTTGAGTGGGATTGTTTCCGGGTTCTCACCAGCTTTTGGTTGGACTGGACCCTGGACCTGGAGGAAGGACAGTAGCTATTGCAGGGACCTGGACTTTGGACACGGTCAGACCTCTTTTGTCTCTATGTCATCTGATGTTTCCTGTTGTGATTTCTCAGGCAGTGAGAGGTGGTGGGACACCTGCAGCTTTTGAGCAGTGAAAGTGCCGATTAATTTTCCATCTTTGGTGACCTCTGGGATTCAGTGCATCTATGTGAAAGGTGGTGCACTTGGAACCTTGCTGTGGCATCTGTCCTGTGGAGGTGTTGGCTCCTTGGACTGAGTCACCTTTTCAGGAGATGTTCTGTTGACTTGCTATACAGCCTCTGGTTTCAATTGTTGCCTGGCTACTGCATTCATAGCCCTTCCTACACTGGCTCCCACTAAATAGTGGGAAATTATTTTAGTTCATTGAGGGGTATAGTGAGGGTTAGGAGGGGGTACTGAAGGATTTATGCTGTTCTAATTTTGTCTACTACCATTTAAATTGTTTATTGATTTTTATTTTATTTGATTCCCCACACAGTGAGAGAGGGTGGTGAATCGAATTGAATTCAATCATACATCGGTTTTGCTGTGATAATTTTTTTGAGGGAGAGGTATTTTAATTTGGGTTATTATTTCTTTCTAATTGTCTCTTCTATGTGAGAGAGTGGGACTGCTTTGTTTAATTCAATTATTGTGTTATTTTAATTTCATTATTTTGGGAATTGGATTCTACTGTTTATTTTGTGGCAGTAGCATTTGTTGGTTGCTGGTGTCTGGGTGTATTATTTGAATCTTTGTGGGTATTAAGATGTGTTGCTGGCCTGCCCCCCAGTCATGCACTATTCATCCTCCGAACTTGACCTCTTCCTTTGCTTCCCAGCCTTGCAGTTCACAGTCCACCAGCGCTATAGGGCTCTGAGAACGGTCCGTCCGAGGGGGGATGGTCGGGGGGGGTCACGAATGGCGGAGGATGAATGAGCAGAGTTCTCACATTGGGGTGCTTAGGTCCAGGAGATGCTCTCGGGTGAAATGGACTCTGGAACTGGCCCTCCATGTCTGGTTTCCATACCCAAGGGCTCCATCACTGGAGGCAGGTAGGTTGTGAGGCCCCGGAATCCCGTCTGACTCAAGTGGTATTATGCAATGCCAAATCCATTAAACACAAAACTGCAATAATTGCAGATCTTGTCTAAACAGCTGGTCTGGCTTGCATTACAGAGACCTGGCTGGACGAGAATTCTGGCCCCATTTTGGAGGCTACGGTGCTGGCTGGGTACTCTGTGATACACCGCTCGAGATTGGACTGTGGGTGTGGGTGGTGGTAAGTGATCTGTTTTAAGACCAAACTGGACCTCATTAATGTGCCAGTTGAGGAGACCAACTCATTCAAGTGTACCGTGGTAGCAGGTGTAGGCTGTATGATCGCTCTCATCTACCGTCCACCTGGGGATGAGAAGCAATTCCTTCAGGAAGTAGCAGACTTCATTGTTGACATGGCATTTGAGTCATCCAGGCTGACGGTCCTGGGTGACTTTAATGCCTGGATCAATGATGAACTCTCACGATTTTGACAGGAGTTCCTAAAGCTGATGATATCACTGGACTTTACACAGGTGGTTGCCTCTGCTACCCATAAGCATGGTCACTCCCTTGACTTGTTTTTTCTCCTGGGGATTGAAACCTCTGACTTGGTGGTAGAACCAGTCAGATGGTCTGATCATCACATTGTGGGGTTCAGTTTTTGTGCCCCCCCCCAGGGTGGCCCCTGTGGAAATGGTCAGATACTGCCTTTTACGGGATGTGAGCCCTGATGGCCTAGTGGTGGTACTTGACCTATCGGTAATTCCAGAGGCAAGCAGGAGTCCAGAGAGTCTGGTACAGGCCTATGTTAAGGTCATTACTATGGTCCTGGACTCTATCGCTCCTGTCCAAGTTTATCATCTCTCCCATCGCCCTCGGTCCCCATGGTTTGATGGGACTTTGAGGGAGTTACGGCACCATGGATGAATGTCAGAGCGTTGTTAGCGGAAATCTGCCCTGGTGGCTGACTACCTTGGACTGATGGAACATTACTAGTAGTAACATGAATATTTTTAAGACATGTTTGGATACAGTACTTATTTGGGTTTTAATAATATCCTGGGCTATGAGTGAACCTATGGCGAGCAAAATGGACAATAGACTTCATAGCTCTGAAATACCTATGATACCTATGATTACCAAGTCTATCAATCAGCAAGCACCCATAAGAAGGCAGAGTTCCTGTCTGGGAAGACTACTGCTGCTCAGAACCACGGCTCAGCTCTTTCAAACTGTGGACAGGCTGTGCAACCCAGCCTGTCTCCAGTCTCGAAGAGTATTTTCACAGATTGAGTGTGATGAGTTTGCTTGGTTCTTTGCAGATAAGGTTGCCAACAGCAGGGTGGAGATCCAACTGGCATACTCTATAGGAGTTGCCAGTGATCAATGTATGATCACTCCTCTTCATTTTGTCTGGAGTTCCTTTGACCGGCTGGAGTCCGGGATGTTGTGCGGATTGTCCAGGGTATGTGCCCAACATGTTGTAGTTTGGATCCGAGTCCAACTTCCCTGATTAAGGGTTGTTGTGACAGCATAGGCCCTGTCCTTGCAGGGATAGTCTGGTGCTCCCTTGAGTCCGGAGTTTCCCAGCTCCCTAAAGTAGGTGGTGGTGACACCTCTCCTGAAGAAAGCTGCTCTGAACCCAGGATGACTTGTGAACTACAGACCAATCTCTAACCTTCCCTTTGTTGGGAAGGTGATTGACAAGGTTGTTGTGCTTCAACTGGAGAAGCATTTGACCATCCATGACATTTATGAATCTCTCCAATCTGGTTTTCACAAGAGGCATAGTACCGAAACTGCTCTGGTTCGGGTGCTCAATGATCTCTTGATGGCGAGAGATCAGAAGCAACATTCTGTTTGGGTACTTCTTGATTTCTCTTCAGCTTTTGACACCGTGGACATGGGGTGCTCCTCAAGCACCTGAGGTTCATCTGTGGTCTGTCTGGTACACTTCTCAGATGGTTTAAGTCCTTCTCACTGGCAGAACTCAGAGGAGGGTATCAGAGATTTTTTCTTCTGACCCATTCTCTCTGCCATGTGCGGACCCCTAGGGCTTGGTGTTGTCCCCCATGCTTTTTGTGGTGTATATGCTGCCCCTTGGAGACATTGTAAGACAGTATGGGCTGAGATTTCACTGCTATGCTGATGATAATCAGCTCTACCTGTCTTTTGCACCCAACCAGGATAGTGCGCATTTGGTACTTAATAACTGCCTCGCTGAAATCCAGGATTGGAAGAATTCCAGCTGGTTAAAGTTGAACTCAGGAAAGACTGAGGTGATGGTTGTGGATCCAGGCTACCAGACAGAGGGGTTGGGGGCAAGTCAGCCTTCCAGAATTTGTCTGGGAGGCATCCAGCTTCTTTCCTTTGAATGGGTGAGAGACCTGGGGTGATTCTTGACAATGGGCTGACACTGCAATCTCAGGTGTCAGTAGTCATCAGCTCTTCTTTTTACCATCTGAGGAACATCACCAGGATCAAGCACCTAGTTCCATCTGGCAACCTCTCTACACTGATTCACACTTTTTCCACCTTGTGCCTTGGTTACTGCAACTCCCTGTACCTAGGGCTTCCAGGGGTTGATATCCGCTGCTTGCAGCTAGTACAGAATGCTGTGGCCCAGTGGTGACGGGGACTCCCCGGGTATGCCACATCACACCGGTGTTGTATGAACTGCACTGGCTGCCTATTCAGTGGTGGATCACCTTCAAGGTTGGGCTTCTGACCTTTAAAGCCCTACATGGACAGGGCCCAGACTATCTGAAAGAGCTCCTGTCCCCCTACTGCCCCAGGTGACTGCTCTGCTCAGCTGAAAAGGGGTTGCTAGAGTTTCCCAGGGTATCCTTGAAGACATCAGGGGCTCGTGCATTTATGTATGTGGCCCCAGCCCTGTGGAATTCTCTACCTCATCAGTTAAGAGAGTGCATGACCATCGAGGGCTTAAAGAAGGCCCTAAAGACCCACTTATGGCACCAAGCTTTTATAAATTTATTTTAGCTCCATGCTTATTTTTACTGTGATTTTACTGTATTATTTATTTTTGCTGTACAGTGCCTTAGTAGCTGAAAGGCGCTATATAAAGATATTATTAATATTACATTGTGATATATTATTGATCAGTTGCAATAAGTAATATATTAGTAATATCAGCCAGAACACTATCATTTTCTTAATTTTGTTAATTCTTTCATCTTGATGATGCCTGAGCTGCTGTATATTGGTTCTCATTTCTCATGGCTTAAGAGTACGTGTAAGACTACCCTTACATTAGGACTGGTGATCTCATTTTCATTATTTACATTCACAATAAACTGTTATATACAATCCCCACCTCCTTATGCAAACTTTTATATCTCACATGGGACTAATTCAGCAAGACGGAAATGAGAATTATAATAATCTGCTTAGGTGTGTAGAATTTGATGTTAGATTTCACTAAAGTTTGCATCCCTTGAAAAACATATTCATCATTTCAGTAGTTGCATGTGTTGATGCCTCTCCGAATTCAGCCATCATCTTTTCATTAATTTTTTACTTTCCATTCCTGTCTTAAGCAACGTTGTTGATCCAATTATTTTACAAGATATCTTTCAATCTGCTGACCAATGGTTAAGAATTTCATCAATTTTCCTTTTTGGTTTCAGTGTTGATGAGCCTGAAAAAAGAAATTCTAGATTAACAAGGAAAAAATACACTGCTATACTTTCTCAGAGAGGAATGGCATGTGGATTAATTTATTAGAATCGGCTGTGTGGAGGCCTGATTGTAATATGAGTAGAATAGCTGCTCTGACAAGAGTGTCTGAAGTGAGATGGTATTAAGGCAAATGATACAACATACAAGGCACCTTATGAATATAATTCTTGCAGTCAGCCATTGTGAATAAGGTGGAGGAAATTCAATTTTCACTCATGCATATATGTGAATGTTGTCTGATCCATGAAAGAGTGGGCAATCAGTCCATGAAGGCAGTGTGTCAAACTTGGCCATCCCTAGACAACAGTTGGGCCAAGGGTCTGAAGCATGGTAATGCCCAGGATTGAAAGGGAAATTATAAAATGGGTTTGAAAAAAATCACGCAACCTGATTCGCCAAGGGCCGTCTACACACATGCTGTTACCTCAGCACATGGGTAAAGATGTAGCTACTTCTTCGCAACAAAATCTATATAAACTATGCATCCCTCATTGCCATCATGAAATGGCCACCACTACTTTCCTCCTTCTTCTTTTTAATATAAGGGTTAGTATACTAGTGGCCCTGATCTCACCTCAAACTGGGAGGGAAGATACTGCCAGTAGAATTGAGCAGAATTTTGAATTATTCTATTCAGTCCTTAGTGAACTTACCGTCTATCGAGTGTAGGAAAGACAGAACTGAAATGTGATAGAGAAAAGGGAGGATATATTGTAAAGAAGAAGGAGAAAAGTTGAAGAAACAGGTAAAATGGAGTGAGTTTGGGAAAACATAGGGTTTAATGTGTTGTAAAATTTAATGGGTTGTCTGCTAGCAACATGCAGAGGCTGTGAACCTGCTCCCAGATGCCTATCTCATCAGAATCAAGCCTGAACTGTTTTGTGCAGCACCTGGCTGCTTGGGCATCTTTTCTTGATGATTAGGGGGCTCAGGGAAGCCAGCTACTGAGTGATGACACCTCGGGGGTGGGCTTGTACTCTTTAAAAGCCTGTGCCACCCATTTGCACCTCAGATCTTTATTCTATCTTCCAGAAACCTGCAGAGGCTGTGAACCTGCTCAAAGACACCTGTCTCACCTTCAGAATCAGAATCCAGCCTGAACTGTTTAGTGCAGCACCTGGCTGCTTGGACATTTTCCTCAGTGAGTAGAGGCTCAGGAGAGCCAGCTACCAAGTGATGACACTTGAGGGGTGGGTCTGTACTCTTTAAAAGCCCATGCCACCCATTTGCACCTCAGATCTCTGTTATGTCTGCCAGCAACCTGCGGAGGCTGTGAACCTGCTCCTGGGCACCAGTCTCACCTTGTGAATCAGAATCCAGTCTGAACTGCTTTGTGCAGCACCTGGTTGCTTGGACATTTTTCCTCAGTGAGTAGAGGGCTTGGGTAGACAGCTACCAACTGACAACAACAGGGGGCAGGCTTGTACACTTTAAAAGCCCATGCCACTTGCTAGCATGAGCGTGAATGGCCCACGTGCCACTCGGAAAGAAAAGTAACATTTTTTTATTGAATTTGGATAAGTAAGGTATTTATAGCTTAGATAAAGGTTCGTAGATACTTCTGAGTCTTCAGTGTTTCTCTGGCACATCACAAACCTCTGTATGGCAATGATAACAAATAGCTGGATCACTGTATTATCAGAGAAGTAGAAAGATCTTACCCTGCCCTGAGAGGTGATGAGGTGCCTACAGCAACCCGAGGGACCATATGTGTAAAATTATTTATTATTGCTGGAAATCAAGCACATAGCTAAAACTTATTTATTTATTGAATTTTAGACGTCCCTACTTGGGATGACTGGGGATAGAGATGGTAACCAACTAAATTTAACCAGATTAAGTTGTTGGTGGTATTTTAGTGAATGGGGAAATTTGGCAAGGACATCGGGGAAATACACTTTATATTATCATTTATACTTTCAAGTTTGTATAGTTTTACAAAGATTGTTGAGTGTAACTGTAACAGAATGAAGTTACTTTTAGTAATAGAAGCACTGAAGTTTATGACATGGCCTATCCAGGTCTCAAATTGTTTATGTTGTGTAAACCAAAGTGAAGAAATGAAATTAAAGACCAATGAAAAAGGGGTTAGTATACTAGTGGCCCTGAACTCAGGAATAACAATTTCAAAGGTGTCCTGTTTTCATTGAAGAAAAATAAGATTAGAACTTATCAAATTAGTATCAAACTTGGATGAAGGAGAAACTAATATAGTACGCAGTGTAGTAATAAGATTTGTATCTACATATTACTGCTAGCAGGAGACATTGAAATTAATCCAGGACATAAAGTGAACAAGGAGTTAGAAGTATGTTATACAAATGCTTGTGGTTTATTACCAAAGACTGATGAATTAAGAATCTGGTGTACACAAAATAAATCAAGTATATTAAGAATTTTTGAAACTTGTTTGGACGGTAAGATAACTGATACTGAAATACAAATACAGGAATAAGACCAGGGCCCGGATATTCAAACTGCTCCATTCTGAGGCGCAAGCCCTTGCGCTGCTTAAAATAGTTACGCAGGGGTGTGGCCGGGGCGATATTCAAAGGAGTTGCGCTATTGAGCAACTCCTTTGAATATCACCCCAGCCATTAGCCACTGTGCAGCACGCAGTGAACTTGCGCCACCTGAAGCTGTCAGAGTTGAGCATTAAACTTGCGGTGGCACAAGCACCATTGCGCCCATTCGCAAATTTCCGATATTCAAAAGGTGACATGCAAATGGAGCCATAATTCATGCAAGGCGCAGGGGCCATTTGCATGTGATTATGGCCCATTTGCATACCGATAACATGTGGTGCGCTTGGCGATCCCCGGGACTAGCCTGGCCTGCAGGCAGCAGCGTCGGACGGCCTTCCTGCAACCCGATAGCGGGCACAATGTGAAAACAACCCCCACCCACACATCTCCCAATGCCCGATTGTGGGCAGAAAGTATCATGAAACCCCCACATCTCCCAATGCCCGATCACGGGCAGAAAGTATCGTGAAACCCCCACACATCTCCCAATGCCTGATCGTGGGCAGAAAGTATCATGAAACCCCCCACATCTTATCTTCAATGCCCGCCGCTGGCAGAACGTAACTTCTCTCACACACGCCTCATCGCCCACCGCGGGCAGAATCGTAGGGCACTTTCTCACCCATCGCCCGATCATGGGAAGAATGGGGAATATTAGAATGCATGGACAGACATAAGGCTATTCTTGTGGTGGGTAGGAAGAAATAGACTGTTGGTTAACTAGGATCTGCGGCATATCCTGTAGGTAGGGAAATGGGCAGACTAGATGGGCCAAGCGGTCCTTATCTGCCATCAAAGTCTATGTTTCTATGTAGGAGGGGAACCACTAGCACCAGGGAGGATTACTTTAACACAGGCTGGAGATGGGGGCACGCTAGCAACAGGGAATGTTCTTCTGGGACACGGGCTGGCAATCCGGGGCACACTAGCACTAGGGAAATTTTTAGATATGGGCTGGCAATCAGTGGGAAGGGGAGACCACTAGCGCCAAAGAGTTTTTTATTGCAGTACAGACTAGCGATCGGAGGGAGGGGGGACAACTAGCACCAGGGAGGTTTTTCTATTACAGCACAGGCTGGCAATCAGAGGGAGGTGGGAACCAGTAGCACCATGGAGTTTTTTAATTACAGTACAGGTTGGCAATCGGGGGGGAGGGCCCTAGCACCAAGGAGTTTTATTTTTACAGTATGGGCTGACGATTGGAGGAGGGAAAATCACTAGCACCAGGGAGTTTTATGTTGATAATACAGGCTGGTGGACCACTAACACCAGGGAGGGTTGCACTGGTACTACAGGCTGGTGATTGGTGGGGGCGGGTGCCACGGACCACAGAGGGTGGGTGTTCTCCACCAGTAGCCAACTGGCTACGTGGCTGCACTACCTCTGGCAACCGTTAGGATTGCCAGAAGTAAGCTGGGGTTTTGTTCAGCAGTATTTACGCTGCTCAAAAGGACCATGATAAACCTGTTTGTGCAGCGCAAAGCTGCTGAATATGGGGTAGCATGGGTATTCATGGCCATACCCCTTCCCTTGCCCACCCATATACATTATGTTTTGCATGGGCGCTAACCCTTTTTGCCCATGCAACATCCCCTTTTGAATATGGGGATCCAGCGCAAACTCCGGTCTGCATGGGCAAAGACCCGTTAATGCTCAAGCAAACTTTTGAATATCGGGCCTCAGAAGTCCTACCTTTGTCAAACAAGTCTTCTGATGCCAGTCAACAAAAAGTATGGCGAAAACTTTCCAGTCTGCTCATGCTTATTTCCACAGGATGCATGCTGGTGCTGATTCGGAAGGGACGCCTTTTTCAGGATGCCCAAGAAAATGCTCATCTTCAGATTATTATTAGATTACATCTCTTCAGAAAAGTATAGAGGGGATAATTCATAATCTTTGAATAAATGGCATCTCAGATACTGGTTGGGGTGGGCAAAAAACTCCAGAGGCCTAAAGACCAGATCAATTATTGAAATTATATTTTATTGTTTTATAATAAAAACAACTTCATACAATGTGCTCGTACCAGATTATCACATTTACAATCCAACAATACATCCAATATAACAGTATCACAAAATCTAGGCGATCTGGATTTCGGATATGGGGTATTTCAACATAAAATATCCGAAGTCTAGGAAATGCTGCACCCTTCAGGACTATGGGTGGTCTAGCCAGTAAGAAAATGTACTTTCAAAAAAGATTTTCACACACAACAGCCTGTGTTGTTATGACCCCCAAATTCAAAATGTTATTCCAACACAGTACAAGAGTTCAGAAAGCAAAGCTTTCCCTTCCAAAAAAATTATATAAGTAACAGTATAACAGTAATGACAGTACTTTTTCGGTTTCAACTGCAATAATTCAAGCATGGTAAACACTACAGCAGTTCCCATTCACATGGCTTTCCAGTGCGTAACCATGCTTTTATTAACTTAACCTGACTTAACCACGTCTGATCTTTTTAACAGTCAACTGGTTTTCATTATCCATATATTAAATTAAGACGTCTTACATGTAGGAACCCATCTGAATCTACTGCTAAATTTAATATGTACAGCTGGTACACTGTCAAATATTCAACATGGAAAGCGGTAAGTACTGATTTACTGAAAATAATATTTAGATAGCAAAAGAAGAAGAGTGCAAATCCAACACTAAATAGTTAATGCGGCTTCATCTAAATCTGACGACTCGTGAAATCTTGATCGTTCGAACTTCTTGGAAATGGCTGCCACCTGTGGAAGGGTAGTGGGATAACAGATGGACCAGACACCAAACTTCAGGTTCAACACTGAATCTCTGTGTGATGTTTTATTCAAAATACAGGAAACAAACTTCAGCAATGTCATATTCCTTCTTTAGTACATCAGTTTGCAGCAACAGACTATGCATGTCCTTTCTCTGCACTTAGCCAGCACCTACTAACACTGATCTAACTCACCAGTTGAGATGCAACCTCCACCCCTATGCGGGCCTCGTTTGCCTGGGTAGTGGGGGCCCAAAAAGGGAGAGAAAAAAAAAGCTATACACATAGAACCTCAATGCAGAATCACTGAAAGAAAGGTTATCCCAAAGGACACTGGCAACAAATCAAGTTTCAAAGAAATACAACATCATACCTATTTCCATAATGCAAAGCATCGTGGGATATATGCAAATCACCTGACATTCAGACTTGTTCAATTTACATGCATTTTAAACAGCACAACTAACTTAATTTCTGTAATAATCACCTAGTACTTAGGCAGTATAGCGCAGTGGTTTAAAGCTCTGAGCTGCAAACCTAGAGACCTGGGTTTGAATCCCACAGCCCCCATTGCATACTGTGTGACCCTGAGCAACTCACTTAACTTCCTTGTGCTCCCAGATTGCACTTGTAAACAAGCTTTCAGCTTAGTGTGTCTCTCCTGGTAAAACAAAGGTTGAAAAAAAAGAAGAAAAAAAAAACATTACCAAAAACGCCTGGTGCCATGGTATTTTCAACATTTACAGGTTTCACAAACATAAGGTATATACATCAAGGTATTTTATGACACAGTGCTATTACATACTAAATCCAACAACAATAAACAAACTGTTTTACATACACTTGGCGGTCACCATAATAACCTCTCTGTATGAGGACCTGAGAGGGAAAAGGAAAATTAAAGAGGACACCACAGCGTAGTCAAGAAAGAGGAGGAGGGTGCCCATAGGTGGCCAACCTTATGGACTAGAAACTGTAAAGGATAGAATAGACTAAGAAATAGAACTGTTGCAACAGATTTAAGAAAAGGTCGCTCCTCAACAGTGGTAGAAGCTCCCTGTCACACCATCTTCTTCCCAACTTTATCTGGCTCTGTGTACTGGAACATTTTGCCGCCATATTGGATCCTCAAATGCGCAGGCATTGAAAGTGAATGGGCTATCCTCAGACTTCTCAGCTTAGCCCCTACTCCATCGATTTTTTTCCTCCTGGACCTTGTGGCATACTATAGATCAGGGAATAAATGCACTGTGCCGCCTTGGTAATTAAACAAATCCATCTCCCTTGCTGCTTGTAGAATATGATGTCTGATAGCTGGATTGGTGGTAACCAGCACAGCAGTCCTAGGTAAATTAGCAGTATTTGCAGCAGATCGGGGCAAGATGCAATAAGCTTCCAGAACACAATCAGCTACTTGGGGCATCTCCAAATATAATGCTGCTGGTAGTCATTCTTTATAAAAGCCCAGGAGATTCTTCTTCACAGTATTCTGGCAAACCTACCATGCATACATTCACTGCCCTCTGCACAATCTATAGTGCCTCCAATCTATATTGCATTTGGCCATTTTCTTGCAGAGCTTTAGTTGTTGTGGCTAGTGTTTTTATTGCTACAGTTTCCGTGGTTGTAGCCGTTTTTACAGCCACTTCAATTTTTGCCTCTTGCTCTGCAAAGCGGGACAGGACAGATTTCACCTTCAAATCAATGGCCTTAATGGATTGCTGTAAGGCCTTCCACGGTAGGTCAGTCCCTGCAATGGAGTTTGCTGCCACCACGTCTATCAGCGTAATGCTTCCTAGGTGTAGATTTTTAAGCCACTTGTCTTGAGTTTTATTTGTACGTTCCATAGTTGAAACTGGTATCAAACTGTGTAGCTAGATGTTGGGAAGACCATGCAATTACCGAAGTTATGACTTTCCAGCTTAATTTACTGATTTTAGCAGTTTTTATCTCTGTTTAGGTTGGAGCTCTTTCTGAACACGACTTGTCAGAAGGCGTGCTCCACAGTGTCCCCTTCCAGATCAATTATTAATCGTAAATGATGCCTTATATAGAAATAGTGGATGGGCAAACATGCACAACAGAACTGATCCTGTCCAACTGTGAGCATGTCCGGAATGTAAAGTGTGGAACTGCCACTTGCAGGGAGTGGGTATAGAGTTCCTCTAGAGCCAGTTTCAGGTTGTCCTGATCTCTTTCCACATCATTAATGGTGTCCTCTAATTCCCTGACCTGCTTCTCAAGCTCATCAATATGAGTAGAGCGAGCAGCTGATGTCTCGGAAAGTCCTGTAATGATGCTTTGGATGTGACTGATCTGAGTAGCGATGTTTTTGAGACACCCCTTCATGTCTCCTTGCATACTGGCGAGGGTTACAGGGATACCCACCAGTGTTTTCTCCAGTTCGGTCATCGTGCCTTCACTTTCACTCACTGCCAGGGCCTAAGAGTGGGTCTAGACTTCATAGTGTGGGCGCAGTTCTTGTAACGATCCCAGCAGCTCTTAACGTGAGTTTCAGTGGCCTTTTATTTTGCTTTCCTGATGGCATGTAATAGCAGTAGCAGATCTCTGGAGTTTTTGCAGAGTATTCCACTGTTTCATATACTTTCCTGCAGTATCATACACGGTGCCCACAGGAGCTCAGCTACAGCACATCCGCCTGATGCCCAGCTGGCCATGCCCTCTTCAGTTGGTGTTTAAAGGCTTTCACCATGCAGACAGATCTTATTATCTCTGGCAGGGAGTTCCAGAGAAGAAAATCAGCAATTGCAAGGCTCTGTCCCCAGACTGTTTAAGGTGGGAACAAGGGACACAGCATAGGCCCCCATAGGAGGGGGCAGACAGGTGTGTAGGATGTCAGAAGGTCTTCAACATAACTTGTATCCAAACTGTGCTGGACTGTGAATGTTAACAAGCATATCTTGAAGGTTATAAGCTATCGCAGAGGCAGCCAGTGCAGACCACACAACACTGTACTGAAGTGGTTCCTTCGAGAAGTTCCTGACACCAGCAGGGCTGCAGCATTCTAGATCACCTACAAGCAGTGCATCAATCCTTCAGATAACCCCAAGTAGAGAGTGTTACAATAATCCAGTCTGGGGGTGACAAAGGCATGGACTACTGTCTCCAGGCCAGCAGGCACTAGATACGGCTTGATCTGAGTGATATTACGAAGATGGTAAAATACGTTCCTGTCTACCACTAACACCTACTGTTCTAGTGTCAGCTTGCAGTCCAGAACGAAACCCAGATTCTGCATCACATCTACAGCTCAAAGTGACTGCTGACCATTTACAGATGGCAAAACCAGGCCACCACTTGTCACAGCCAACCCATGACAGCCTTGTCATTGCCGGCCTGGATGGATAATCATAATCTCACCATCCAGACAGTGACTTCTTGTGGACACTGCTCAAGCCCCAAAACAGCATTCAACCCATCAAGGTGTAAGACAGACAGAGCTGAGTATAATCTGCATAGCAGTGAAACTCTACTCCAGCCTGTCTGATGATCTCACCCAAAGGCAACATGTACACGGCGAACAACATGGGTTTCAAGACTGACCCATAATGGGACTCCACAGTAGACTGCAGCCACTCCAGAGATGCAATTACCTAGAGCTACTTGCTGTAATTTCCTGGTAATGTAGGACTCAAACCAGCACAAAACTGTCCCACATACATCCTTAGGCTTAAAACTGAAGGTGGACAAAGCAATGGGGCCTGATGGGATTCACCCCAGAATTCTAGAACTAAGGGGAGAACTAGTGACACCACTGACTGCTCTTTCTAACAAATCATGGGAGGATGGTGTGGTACCTAAGGACTGGAAGAGGGCAGATGTGATTCCCCTTCAGAAAAGTGGGAGCAAAGCAGAGGCAGGAAATTACAGACCTGTTAGCTTGACCTCAGTGGTAGGGAAAATGATGGAATCACTTCTGAAAGAAAGAACTGTTCAGTACCTAGAGGCCAGCAGGGCACAGGACCCAAGGCAGCATGGATTCACAGTGGGAAGGTCATATCAGATGAACCTAACAGATTTCTTTGACTGGGTGACCAAAGTAGTAGACCAGGGAGGGGCTATGGACATGGCCTACCTACACTTCAGCAAGGCATTTGACACAGTCCCACACAAAAGATCCGAAGAAAGGGGGGTTATTAACGGGGTACTGCAGGGTTCAGTCCTTTTTAATGTCTTTATTAGTGACATTGCAGAGGGACTGGAAGGAAAAGTATGCCTCTTTGCAGATGACGCAAACATCTGCAACAGGGTTGACACGCAAGGGGGGGTGGAAAAGATGAGAAGGGACTTGACAAGGTTGGAGAAATGGTCAAAAGTATGGCAGCTTAGATTCAATGCAACGAAGTGCAAAGTAATGCACCTGGGAAACAAAAACCCAGGGGAAGAGTACACAATGGGGGGGTGGGTATTAACAACAACAAAAATGGAAAGGGACCTGGTGGTAGTCATATAAGATGATCTAAATGTAAGCAAGCAATGTGAGAAGGCAGAAAGGAGGGCTGGGGGGATACTGGGATGTATAGGGAGAGGCATCATCAGTAGAAAACAGGAAGTTGTTATCCCTCTGTACAGACAGTTAGTGAGACCCCATCTGGAGTACTGCTTGCAGTTCTGGAGACCCCATCTTCACAAGGACATAGACAGGATGCAGGCAGTCCAGAAGAGGGCAACTAAAATGGTGCAGGGTCTGCAACAGAAACCATATGAAGAGAGACCAATAGAGCTTAATATGTATACCCTCGAGGAAAGGAGGCAGAAGGGGACATGATAGAAACTTTCAAGTACCTCAAGGGAATCAACAAAGTCCAAAAGGGTAGCAACTTTCAGAAAAAGAGATGTGCAAGAACAAGGGGGCATAATCTGAGGATAGAGGGAGGGGACGGCTCAGGGGCAATGTGAGGAAGAACAGGTTACTCACCTGTAACAGTAGTTCTAGGAGTGGTATATGTTGTTCTCCACACTGTCTGGCATTGTCTCTTTCCCCTTTAAATCTTGCCGGAAGTCTTCAAGCTGGCTCCTCCCACCCACCCGGGTGGTAAATACCTTGGCTCCGCCCCACGACGCCAGATCTAGCCCGCTGGAAGCCAGGTTGTGCGCCTTAAGCCGGGAGGTCAGGGAGACGTTAGGGATGAACAATACATACCACCCTAGAACTACTGTTACAGGTGAGTAACCTGTTCCTTCTAGGAGCGTGGATATGTTGTTCATCCACACTGTATGGCAGACTCCTAGCAGTTCTCCGGGAGGAAGGAGGCAAGGCGCACACCCCCTACTTAGGAAACAGAGGTTGGAGAACCGAGGCCCCAAAACCAGCATCACGTTGTGACTCAAGGTCGATGTGGTAATGGGTAATGAAGGTGTTCGCTGACTTCTAGGTAGCAGCCCGACAGATATCCTGGATAAGGATGTCCCTGGAAGCAACCACCGAAGCAGCAGTATGGCAGGTAGAATGAGCTCTTATCCCCTTGGGAGGCTCCTTGCCCGCCAACTCATAACACAGACTTATGCATGATGTAATCCATATAGTCCGCTTGGCTGCAGGTCTGCCAGAAGCGGCTTCAGCGTAGGTGACAAACAGCTGGCGAACCTCTCCCCGAATTTCCGCCATCCTCTCCTTACAGTAGGAGAGAGCACGCCTGAGGTCCAGAGTATGGAGCCTGTACTCGGCATCCGAGGTGTAGTTAGGGTAATATACCGGCAGAGTCAACACTTGATTGAGGTGAAACTATGACACAACCTTCGGAAGGAATTTCGGTTGGGGGCACAGGACAACTTTGTCCCTGTGAAAGACCAGATAAGGGGAGTCCAGCAAAAGTGCCTGGAGCT
Organism: Neoceratodus forsteri; assembly: GCA_016271365.2. Classification (NCBI taxonomy): domain Eukaryota; kingdom Metazoa; phylum Chordata; order Ceratodontiformes; family Ceratodontidae; genus Neoceratodus; species Neoceratodus forsteri. The sequence continues at coordinate 1,119,803,337 of CM057458.1, forward strand.
CCCCTGTCCTTCTGGCTGATGTGATAGCCACCAGGAAGGCAGTCTTCCACGACAAGTGTGAGAGCTCACACTTGTGCATTGGTTCGAATGGCTTGCCCATAAGCTTTGCCAAAACCAGCAAGAGATCTCACGGAGGTGGAGGTTCACGCACCGGAGGGGAAATGTGATCCAGGCCTTTGAAAAAGCTCCCGATCACCGTCTCCTGCGCCAACGTTGGCTGACCGGCCCACGCCCAGTAAGCAGAGATGGCAGCCAGGTGCACCCTAAGGGTCGATGACCGAAGACCCTCTTTGTAGAGGGACCAAAGGTAGTCTAGAATGTTAGCCACAGAGCAGGATAAGGGTCCAGGCTCTTCTCTGACACCAAATGGAAAATCTTTTCCATTTGAAGGCATAACATTTCCTGGTCGATTCTTTTGAGATGCTTCCACCACGGTGTAGACATCCTCAGAAAGACCAAAGCCTGGAACTCTAGCCGCCAGGAACCAGGCTGTGAGATGCAGGGATTGAAGGTCCGAGGGAAGATCTTCCCTGGTTCAACGATATCAGGTCCGGCATGTACAAAGCCATCCGGGGCCCTACGCTAAGGCTGAGGAGATCTGGATACCAGAACTGGCGTGGCCAATCTGGGGCTAACAGGATCACTTCACCTTGTCCCTCCTCACCTTTGAGTAACACCTTGTGATCAAGGGAAATGGAGGGAAGGGTGTAGAGGAGGCCTGAGTCCATGGCCTCGAGAAGGCATCCCCTGCAGCGCAGCCCTGCTGAGGGGGCGGCATGGTACAGCCTCAGCTTGGTGTTTTCCCTGAGGCAAACAGGTCCACCAACGGTTTGCCCCAACGGGAGAACAGATTGTAAGTTACCTCTGGATGGAGAGACCTCTCGTGGGATGTCTGGCCTATGCGGCTGAGAGCATCCGCCAGTTGGTTCGCGACTCCTGCCACATGGATGGCTAGGAGATCCGCCTCCAGCCGGCTGACAAAGGTCCAGATCCGGAGCACCTCCCTGCACAGCAGATGGGAGTGCATGACGCCCTGTTTGTTGAGGTAGTACATGGTCGTGGTATTGTCCGTCTGGACTTGAACCACTTGACCCCGGAGCTGAGGAGCGAAAGCTGACAGGACCAGTCTGACTGCTCTGAGCTCCAACAGGTTGATTTGACATCGGGACTCCTCGGGGGTCCAGAACCCGTGGGCTCTGTTATCCCCATGTGGGCTCCCCAGCCCATGAGAGAGGCGCGGTTATAAGGACGACTGTCGGTTCGGAGAGGACAAACGGGACTCCTTCCTGCAAATGACTCGGGATGGTCCACCATTGGAGGGTGTCCCACATCCTCTGGGTGACCGTGACCAGCTGGTCGAAGAGACCCTGACGCTGAGACCACTGGGTGGCCAGCGGACCACTGAGGTGCACACTGCCATGTAACCCAGGAGGTGCAGGAAGTCCCGGTCAGGGCACAAGTGCCCAACCAGAAATGATTGGGCAAAGGAGGAAAGGACTCCGCCTTTGTCCGCCGAGCCGAAGCCTGGCTTGACAAGAGTCGAGCTCTGCCCGATGAAGCCCATCACCTGAGAAGGCACGAGTTCTGACTTGGCCTCGTTGATTAGAAGGCCCAGGTGGGAGCAGGTTCGGAAGGTCAGGTCCCTGGACCTCTCCACCTCCTGAAGAGAGGAACCCGCCAGGAGCCAGTCATCTAGAGAGGGGTAAATGCGAACCCCTTGACGCCGTAGATGGGCTGCCATCACTGCGATGCATTTGGTGAAGACCCTTGGGGCCCATGACAGGCCGAACGGCATGGCTCTGAACTCGTACAGGGTCCCTTCAACCCTGAAGTGGAGGAACCGCTGATGGGATGGACGGATTGGGATGTGGTAGAATGCGTCCTGAAGATCCAGTGTACAGAACCACATGTTTCACTCCAGGGATGGTATGATCTGGTTCAGAGTTACCATCCGGAAGGTGCGAGACCTGAGATACCGATTCAGGTCGTGGAGATCTAGAATGGGGCACCAACCCCCCCATCCGCTTGGGCACCAGGAAATACCTGGAGACGAAGCCTGGGTCTGAAGGAGGATCAGGCACTGGAGCAACCGCCTCCTTGAGGAGGAGCTGCGCAATGTCGCTCCGAAGGGCCGACTCAGTGCCAAGTGAGATCCTTTCCTCCCGTGGGGCACGGGCTTGGCTGGGAGGGTACTGCTCGAACTCTAGTGGCAGACCCTGCCCGACCACTTCCAGAACCCACCTGTCCAAAATAATACCGGACCAGGCAGAAAGGAAGTGGTGGAGCCGGACCCCCACGGGGGAACCCAGAACTGGCGTGACGGGTGCGGGGGAGGCCACCCCCAACCCGTCACTGTGCAGGCTTGGAGGAGGAGGAGGCACCTGAACCAGCACCTCAGCCACCTTTTCGGGCTGTTGAGGACCTTGCTTGGGCCTAGGGCGCCAAGCTTGAGCCTGCTGCTGTTGCTGACCTCCCTGGAAGGAGGGCTGTCTGACCGCTGGGGAAGAATGCCGAAAGGACTTCTTCTTGCGCTTCTGCTGGTTCTTGCCCAAAGAACCTTTAGCAGAGGTGGCATCTAAGATGGCACTAGACTGCTCAATGCACTGAAGGTGACCTGCCACTCTCGGACTGAAGAGGTTGGTACCAAGGAAGGGCACGACAGCTAACTTGTGCTGGGTATCCGCTGGAAAGGAGGATAACCTCAGCCAAGCCCTGCGGCAAGAGGCGACCGCGGCAGCCAGTGAGCGGGCACAGGAATCACCAATGTCCAGAGCCACTTGGAGCTGTTTAGCAACCGCCCGGCCCTGGTCCCGGACCTGCTCGACCATGGTCTGCATGTCTGCTGGGAGATGAAGAAGAACTTCATCAAGCGACCCCAAAAGGGAGTGAGAGAAGTGTGCCATGATCACTGCTGAGCTAGCCTGACGAAGGCCTAAGGATGATGCCGCGTAGACCTTCCGGGCAGAGTGGTCCATAAGTTTGGACTCCTTGTCCGGAGGGCGGACAGTATCCGTAGAGCTGCCGGTTCGCCTAAACACTGAGGCAGTCACAAGGATTTCTGCCGAGGGGTGCTCAGTGAAGCCTGCCAAGGACCCCATGGGCACCGCATACTTGCAGGCCATGCGGGCAGAGGGCGTCAGGCAGGAGGCTGGACGCTGCCAAAGTTCCAGAGCCAGGCCAACGATGGCTTCGGCCACTGGGAAGACCTCCGTTGGGGTATCCCCCCTCTTGAGAATATCTGTAAGAGGATATTCTGCTTTCTTCTGAATAGGCTGCAAAGGCATGCCCGTGGACTCAGAAATGAGTCAAAGGATGCCCTGGAAGGAAGATGGCCCTTCTTCCATGCCTGACACCGACAGCTCATCATGAGAATGAAGGCCGGTGGTATCTGAATCCAAGGAGTCCGGATACAAAGGCCTCCTACCTAAATCCCCCTTGATGCGCCTAGGGCGATCAGGGGTGACCGTGATGGACAGCCTGGTGGGGCAGGCCCGAAGTCCGTCGGTCCTCCTTAGTGGGAACCCTTCCCTGAGGCTGTTTTGGTGGCGGTTCCACCAAATTGGTGGGGAGCCTGTAACGGGCTGAGCCGAGATGCGCACTGGACCCACCAGAGGGAGGACCGGAGTCCTCAGCACCGAGGGAGCCGGGGTCGGCCAAAGAGGCTGAGGCCAAGTAATGGCCGGTACTGCCAGGGCAGCCAGATTTTGACCTGTCAGAAGAAGTTGCTGCCACATAAGGTCCTCATAACGTCGACGGAGTTTTCGTTGAAGTCTCTCCGCATTCGAGGAGGATGAGGAACGGTGGCAGTGCCTCTTTCGGGAGTGTTTGTGGCCCTTCTTCAGTCTTCCAACCGACGGGGTCCGACTCCTTGATCAAGACCGACTGCGTCGGCTCTGTCGGTCGGGAGAAGCCGGGTTCGTGAGAACCGGGTTCCGCTCTTGTCCTCGATCGGGATGCCCAAGGATGGGTCTCCCTCATCGGAAGGAGAGAACAGGCGCCCTCTCCAGAGAGTCGCCGACAGGCATCGGGTGACAACGGCTCAATCGGGTCAAAGAGAGATCTCGCCGTTCAGCCGTGTCCTCGGCTTTGGTGCCCTGGCCTGACGGAAGGTCCTAAAAGCCGCAGCCGAGGAGGTGATCTCGACCGTGGTTGAGACCCTCTGCTCCTGAGAGATGGACCACTCTCAGTCCCAGGAGCGTCTTCTTCTGGAAGAAGAAGATGGTTTGGGATCCTTATCCTTCTTCTTGGATCGGGAGGAGTGCGAGCCCGAGGGCACCTCACCCTTAGTAGGGAGAGACTGGCACAACTCCCGGAAGTATCCCCGTGAAGGTGGAGCCCAAGCTGAGCAGCACGAAGAAGCTTCGGTTGGCCGAAGCTTGGGCAGCTTCTTCCTCGAAGGCCGCCATTTGCTCGAGCTGCTCGGCGGATCCCGCAGCCGCGGAAACCGCCCACCTGGCCTCCTTCGATTTCACCGATGGATTGCGAAGCTCCGGTCTCCCCAGCTTAAGGCGTGCCTTACGGTCCTCTAGAACGATAGGATGGAAGGCCGAACAGATGGTGCACGCCGAGGTATCATGTGCGATACCGGGGCAGTAAACGCACGAGAGGTGGGGATCGGTGCGCAGCATTTTTTGTCCACAAGGACACCGGCGAAACCCGGGAGACAACTTGTCCTCCATATCCGAAGCGTTCGGATATGAATCATACACTCTTACAAGTTTCAAAGTGAGTAAGTGCAGCGAAAACCGTCAATTTGACTCCAGGGCCTCTATTGCTGCAAAGTAGCACGAGGGAACCTGTATCTTGCAGCAGAAAGGAAGATCTGGCGTCATGGGGCGGAGACGAGGTATTTACCACCCGGATGGGTGGGATGAGCCAGCTTGAAGACTTCCGGCAAGATTTAAAGGGGAAAGGGACAATACCAGACAGTGTGGATGAACAACATATCCACGCTCCTAGAAGTATTTTTTCACAGATGGACGCATGGAACAGCATTCCTGAGGCAGTCGTGGGGACAAAAACAGTGGGTGAATTCAAGAATGCATGGGACAGACATAAAGCAATTCTGGTGGGGGGTAGGAAGAAGTAGGCTGTTGGTTAACTATGATCTGCAGCTTATCCAATAAGTAGGGAAATGGGCAGACTAGGTGGGCCAAGCAGTCCTTATCTGCCATCAAAATCTATGTTTCTGGGCAATCAATCAGCACCCCATGATCCATCGTATCAAATGCTAACAAGATATCCAAAAGGACCAAGATGGAAAGAAGTCCCTGGTCTCTCACCATGAGCAGATCGTGCAACACCCTGACGAGGGCCATCTCAGTGCTGTGACAAGACCCAAATCTCAACTGGAATGGGTCAAAGATGTCATATAGTTGTAGGTGAGTCTCAAGCTGTGCCATTCTCCTTAGAGCAAACAGAAAGTTAGTAAAGCGTTAGAGACAACTGCAAGGAGCAATAGCAATGCACATCACTCACTTGTTGACAGCCATAAAAATCATGTTTCAGCCCCCCACTGCATTTCAAAAGGAGAGCTGCAAAACCAAAGGGACAGCTGCAAAACACTTTCCAACTCATATCACAATAGGAACTGGTCTGCTATGCATAACAGCCCTAAAAAGGACTTTTGGAACTAAAGGTGGCTGATGGTGTCACTTTAAATTTCAAGGGAATGTCACTCAAAGGCAGAACAGTTCTAGAACTGCATGCCACAACATTACAAGTGAACACCCTACTGAAAATTGGAAAAACCTTCACAAGGAACTTAAAATGTGTTTTGAATTTGTTATGGTTTGGCTCCTTTATATCTCTTTGCCTTACTCCCTCCCTACGCCAACTTGATCCCTTGCTCCTCATTATTCTCTCTTCTCACTTAATTCCATATTATCTTGACTCTGTAAGTGGGTGTCCTTTCAGTTTCACTGCTCCCTGCAAATGGAACAGCTGACCAATTCACCTCTGCCAAACTGACTCTAATCCACTCTTTAAATCTCATCTCAAAATATACCCATTCTTTCTTGCCTATCCACCCCTAGCCTACATATCGGAAGCGATACTTGTTATGATAGGAAACATATATTTTATCTTCTAATCTAGCGGCACTAGGCACTAATTAAAATATCTAACATAGTTTATTAGTATATCTTTTATAATTTTTCGTACCTGACCATCATTCTGTCTTGTACATCATCTACTGTTTTTTATTTTACTGCTCTTCATTTTAATGTGCATCATTTGGTTAAGTGATAAAGTGTTTTGTGAGTCCAGTAAATTGTACTGCAGTGTAAGACCTATAGTACATTTGAAGAAATTAGGTACAGAACAGAACTGGGCCACAAGTGTTCTCCATTGTATTAATAATGCAGGGGAAATCTGTGTAGCTTTAAACTGTGCAAATTCTAATTCTCACCTGCATGATTCAAGAACAAAAATGAGTAAATGAGCTAAGTATCTACCCATCTGGACATGTCATTAAAATTTACCTAGCTTGCATTAACTGCATGAAAGTGAAAGAACCATAGCTGGTTACATATGAACCACAAAGCTGTTACAGTGACTTAAGCAACTGGTAACTGAAAGAGGGCAACAGAGCTTTTTGGAAAATCTACCTTTATTTGAATGACAAGATTTTTTTTATTGGCACAAAATGCCACTGCAGCATTTTAACATAATTTTTTTTAACAACATTAAATTTATGTTTGAATCTCACTAGTGTTTCTAATATCTGTAAGCAGTCTCCCCCAAAATTCCTATCACTCTTAAGTAGCACTCAACACCAAACTATCCCCTATGCTCTTTTGTTTTAGCTCCAGGCCCACTGGTTTGGCTTGCATCTGTCTTCCCCATTCATCCACTCAATCATTTTTATTTCACCAGGAATGACTCCATTGAGCAAGCTAATTTTCAAGGAGGTCCTGGAAGGACAAAGATGATTTACAAATCAATAACAAAGAAGGTCATAGGAGGACAAAGTGATATACAGTGATTTACCAGTACCCTTGAATATAACACTTGCATCATGTCCCATCCCCAACAGGCTTAAATTTATCCATGGAAGACTGAAAGTGTTGCCTTAACCCTGTCGCCCAACCTGTACTCAGCCCTCGGGAGTACTTAGAGGATTGGTTTTAATTGTGCTTAACACATGAGCTTTACAAAGCTGGTTCACTGTACTTAACCTGGTTGATTTCTAGCAACTGCACCCCGCCACAGGCATCAGCTGCAGGAGATTATGGAATGCCTTGGGGCAGTGGTGTTTGTAAAATAATGAGTCAGGGATGGCATGTTCAGGCAGACATATTAACAAGCAATTGATGTGCTATTTGTGGGTTGCCAAGCATTTAGGTGTGGGGCTTAGTCTAGTGAGCATTCCCCTATTATGTTGAGGATTTATAAAGCTTTGCCCTGCAGCTCGTTCTGCTGCCATCACTGAAGATAACCGATGGTCCCCTTTTGCTGTTTATTTCAGCGGGAGCCAAATCTACTTTCAGAATTTGATAACCATGCACATTTTGTTATTGCTGTGAGGAAAATTTGATGTATTGCAGATCTGCCTCTACTCTTCTCATACTGCTACTAGGCAATCAATCACGCAGCCCCGTAGGATCCTGTGGTAAATAACAGTGAATCACTGCAGTGTTCAAACTGATGCATACATAACACAGCAATATGCTTAACTTAAAGGAGTTTCCTGCCACAGCTTGGTCAGAAGCTGAAAAACTCAGTTTTTAGAAATGTTTCAGTTACTCAAAACTGATCAAAAGCTGCACAGGAATTGCAGGATTACAGCAACTTCCATGTAATGCATTTAATGAAAGGGGTCCACCACAAGACTGCTAAAACAAAAACACTGCAGTCAATTACAGCACAGACAAAATGCTGACAGCAACAACTGCACGTCACTAATACAGCGTAAAGTAATGACAGTGTGTGTGTGTGTGTGTGATTCACTATTGTCCACTACGGGAGGGACAAAGGTGGTGGTGGTGGGAAGGGGGATGTGATTGAATGAATATCAGTGTGAATGAAAACAGCTACATATACAGCGCTAAAATATCCCCATGCTCTTCTGTGCATGTAGCTGTTCTCACTCACGCTATTTCCATGGGGCGCATTTCACTGGGCTATTACTCAAATGCTCTTTTGACCAGACACCTAACCAAAGATAGTTCCTACACTTCATCCATCTCAGGGGTTAAACTTAGACAGCTACTGTACTGCCTACAACTAATAGTTTTTAAAAGCAGTCAACCATTACCTTTTATATCTGAGGTACTTTTTATTTTCCCTTTGGTTAAATAGAAGATTGCTTACCTGATGTTACTAGATGTGATGTGTGGGACAGCACTCTATCTGGCAGCATATGTGTCTCTATTACCCCCCCAACCTATATCATCAGCATTCTGACCTCACTGACTGTGACATCACTGCTGCTTAGAAACAGCCACTCAGCAGTTGCCATGTCAGTCACCTGTGATGTCACTATCAGTGAGATCACAATGTTGATGATGTAGTGTTAGTGTGTGTGTGTTGGGGTATATATGGCTTAATATACCATGACGAGGGAGTGGGTATATTGGTGGATTTACCACGCCTGGTGTGGTTTGGTCACGAGGCGCAGCCGAGTGACTTAACCTCACCAGAAGTGGTAAATCCACCCATATACCCACTCCTGTCATGGTATATTGCTATTATACAATGTTCAACTTGTTTTTTTGTTTTTATAGTGATATAAAACTTTTACAGTGGGTATACTGGAGGATTTACCACAGTCATGTGATCTGTTTTGACCAATGAGGTTACAGGATTTTCATACCCCATTGTATAATGATAGATTTGTCAGCTACCATGGTAAGAGCTGTTCCACACATCCAGCACAGTATTACTACATAGAAAAGAAAAAGAAAAATATTTCAGAAATGAAAAGTTACTACTCACTGCTTCTTAAAATGTGTATTATTTTCCTGTCTGCCTCTTTGGCTCCACTAGCTCTTTAACAGATGATATTAGAAGATGCAGGGAATATAAATAAAGGGCAGGCACATGTAACACTGGAAGCTGCTACTTTGAACATTTGTCCCCTATGGCTGTCTAAAAAATCGATTTCTCATGTATCAACCATAATTGAGTCTTTAAATAAATGAAAATGATATTCATTGAAAAGATTTACAGGCTACTACTCTTTAATAATGCATATTTGCCTTTGGAGAAGTCTTCTGTGCTTGAGTGGTAGCAAAGTAAATGCCGCTTTTTCCAATAAGATCTGCAGCATCCATTTACCACTGCAGATAGGATCTGTGCTTCATTTTATGAAGCAGACAGGGCTGCAGTGTTTGCAAACAAAGGTGACATTCTGTAGTATCGGCAAGACAGATGGGCTGACTCAAGAGCTCTATGAAACCTTCGTGGTGATGTAATCACACAAGTCAACTGCCACCTGATAGCATTATCAATTAGAAACTGAGAGAGTTATTTTCAACTATAAAGCAGTGACAAAGACAAACAACTATTTAAATAAAAAGACCAAAGGTTCAAGTTAGTCTCCTGGATTCCAGGTACAGTAGCTACTGCACTCAACAATATCAGAAGCTGTAACATATAGAATGGATGGAAACTATGTGTAACAGTGCATTTCCATTGAGGGGTTCTGATAACCATACAGACCATGTGAACAAAGCTCGGGTGGTCTCTGATGTCATCTGAACCCCAAGATATAAACACATGCCTTGTCTGTGCATGGTTTCCCAATCATTATTTTTTATAGTACATGGTTTGCAGAAAGATAAGAGCTTTTCTTTGCTCAGCTGAAATGATCCAAAACAGTTTCAGAAGTTATCTCAAGTTTTTAGGCAAAGAAGAACAGGTTACTCACCGTAACAGTAGCTCTAGGAGTGGTATATGTTGTTCATCCACATTCTTTGGCATGTCCCCTTCCGCTTTAAATCTCACCGGAAGTCTTCAAGCTGGCTCCTCCCATCCACCCGGGTGGTATATACTTCGGCTCTGCCTCATGATGCCAGATCTTAGCCCGCTGGAAGCCAGGTGTTGTGCGTCCGCAGCCGGGGAGGTCGGGTGGGTCCGTATGGATGAACAACATATACCACTCCTAGAACTACTGTTACAGGTGAGTAACCTGTTCTTCTAGGAGCGTGGATATGTTGTTCATCCACACTCTTTGGCAGACTCCTAGCACTTGTCCGGGAGAAGGGAGGCAAGGCACACACCCCCTACATAGGGAACAGAGACTGGAGAACTGAGGCCCCAAAACCAGCATCCCGGCATGACTCAAGGTCCATGTGGTAATGGGTGATGAAGGTGTTTGCTGACTTCCAAGTAGCAGCCCGGCAGATTTCCTGGATAGGGATGTCCATGAAAGCAGCCACCGATGCAGCAGTATGGCGGGTAGAATGAGCTCTTTTCCCTCTGGGAGGTTCCTTGCCTGCCAACTTGTAGCACAGACCTATGCATGATGTAATCCAACTTGCAATGGTCCATTTTGCTGCAGTTCTGCCAGAAGCGGCTTCAGCGTAGGTGACAAACAGCTGGCGAAACTCTCCACAAATTTACGCCATCCTCTCCTTATAGTATGAGAGAGCATGTCTCAGGTCCAAGGTATGGAGTCTGTACTCGGCCTCCAAGGTGTAATTAGGGTAGTATACTGGCAGATTTAACACCTGGTTAAGGTGAAACTCTGACACCACTTTCGGAAGGAATTTTGGGTGGGGGCGCAGGACAACCTTGTCCCTGTGGAAGACCAGATAAGGGGAGTCCACTGAAAGCACCTGGAGCTCCCCTGTCCTTCTGGCAGACGTGATAGCCACCAGAAAGGCCGTCTTCCATGACAAGTGTGACAAGGCACACTTGTGCATTGGTTTGAATGGCTTGCCCATGAGCTTTGCCAGCACCAGCAGTAGATCCCATGGAGGTGGAAGTTCATGCACCGGAGGGGATATGTGATCCAGGCCTTTGAAAAAGTGCCCAACCACTGCCTCCTGCGCCGTTGGCTGAGCGGCCCACGACAGGTAAGCAGAGATGGCTGCCAGGTGCACCCTAAGGGTCGATGACCGTAGACCCCCTTTGGAGAGAGACCAAAAATAGACGAGAATGTTAACCACTGGAAAGGGCAAAGGGTCCAGGCCCTTGCCCTGACACCAAATGGAAAACCTTTTCCATTTGAAGGCAGAACATTTCCTGGTCGATTCCTTTCTGGATGACTCCACCACAGTGTAGACATCTTTGGAAAGACCCAAAGCTTGGAACTCTAGCTGCTCAGGTACCAGGCTGTGAGGTGCAGGGATTGCAGGTCCGGATGGAATACCTTCCCCTGACTGAGAGAGATCAGGTCCGGGCATGTACAAAGCTGCTCGGGGCCTGCAGCTGAGGCTGAGGAGATCTGGATACCAGAACTGGTATGGCCAGTCTGGGGCTACCGGGATCACCTTCGCCTTGTCCCTCCTCACCTTGAGGAGCACCTTGTGGATCAAGGGAAATGGAGGGAAGGCATAGAGGAGGCCTGGGGTCTGTGGCCTCGAGAAGGCATCCCCCTGCAGCGACCCCTGCTGAGAGGGGTGGGCATGAAACAGCCTCAGCTTGGTGTTTTCCCTGGAGGCAGACAGGTCCACCATCGGTTTGCACCAATGGGAGAACAGGCTGTAAACTACCTCTGGATGGACAGACCACTCGTGGGATGTCTGGCCTTAGCGGCAAAGAGCATCCGCCAGATGGTTTGAGGCTCCTGCCACGTGGATGGCTAGGAGATCTGCCTCCAATCGGCTCACCAGGGTCCAGATGCGGATCGCCTCCTTGCACAGCAGACGGGAGTGCGTGCCACCCTATTTGTTGAGGTAGTACATGGTCATGGTATTGTTCGCTGCACTTGAACCACTTGACCCCGGAGCTGAGGAGCAAAAGCTGACAATGCCAGTCTGACTGCTCTGAGCTCCAACAGGTTGATGTGGCATCGGGACTCCTCGGGGCTCCAGAGCCCGTGGGCTTTTTTGTTCCCCATGTGGGCTCCCCAGCCCATGAGAGAGGCATCGGTTGTGAGGACGACCGTCGGCTCGGGACGGACAAACGGGATCCCTTCCTGCAACCAGTCTGGGGCAGTTCACCATCGGAGAGCATCCCGCATCTTCTGGGTCACAGTGATCAGCTGGTTAAAATGACCATGGCACTGAGTCCACTGGGCAGCTAGCTCCCATTAGAGGGGGTGCATGTGCGACCGGGCCCAACGGACCACTGAGGTGCACGCCGCCATGTAACCCAGAAGGTGCAGAAAGACCCAAGCAGGGCGCAATTACCGGGAGCCGAGCTCTGGCTTGACAAGAGTCAAGCTCTGCCCCGATGAAGCCCATCACCTGAGAAGGCACGAATTCCGACTTGGCCTTGTTGAACAGGAGACCGAGTTGGGAGCAGGTCTGGAGAGCCAGGTCCCTGGATCTCTCCACCTCCTGTTGGGTGGAACCTGCTAGGAGCCAATCGTCGAGGTAAGGATAAATCCTGGACCTCGATGCCTGAGATGGGCCACCACCATTGCAATGCATTTGGTGAAGACCCATAACTACCGAGCCAGGCCGAACGGCATGGTTCGAATCAGACAGGATCCCTTCGACCCTGAAGAGGAGGAACCGCTGATGGGACGAACGGATTGGGACATGAAAGAACGCTGGCCCTGCAGATCCAGTGAACAGAACCACGCTTTCGCCCAAGGATGGTATGATCTGGGACAGATGACCATTCAAAGGTGAGTGACCTGAGATATTGATTCAGGTCATGCAGATCTAGAATGGGTCACCAGCCCCCTGTTCGCTTGGGCACCAGGAAGTAACTGGAGACAAAGCCTGGGTCTGCTGGAGGATGTGCCACTGGAGCTACTGCCTCCTTGAGGAGGAGCTGAGCGATGCAATCTTGGAGAGTCGACTGGGTCTGAGCGGATACTCTTTCCTCCTGAGGGGCGCGGGCCTGGCTTGGGAGGTATTGCTCGAATTCCAGAGACAGTCCTTGACCAACCACTTCGAGAACCCACCTGTCCAAAGTGACAACAGACCAGGTGGAAAGATAGTGGTGGAGCCGCCCCCATGGGAGGACCCAGAGCTGGCATGACGGGAGAGGGGGTGGCAGCCCCTGCCCCATCACTGAGCAGGCTTGGAGTAGGAGGATCCAGGCCCTGAAACTCGGCCTCCTTTACAGGCCTGTTGGGGTCCGGGCTTGGGCCAGGGGCGCCAAGCCTGAGCCTGCTGCTGTCCACCTTGAAAAGGGGACTGCTGAGCCGCAGGGGAAGAATGCCGAAAAGGCTTCTTCTTTTTCTTCTGCTGGTTCTTGCCCGAGGAACCTTTGGCAGAAGTATGGTTCAAGGTGGTAATGGACTGCTCAATACGGTGAAGGTGACCAGCCACTCCTGGGCCGAACAAGTCAGTCCCGAGGCAGGGCACGTCAGCTAGTTTATGCTGGGTTTCACCCGGAAAGGAGGACAGCCTCAGTCAAGCCCTGCGGCGAGAGGCAACAGCAGCAGCCATCGAGCGGGCACAAGAATCCCCAATGTCCAGGGCCATCTGAAGCTGCTGTTTGGTTTGGCCCTGACCTCGGACCTGCTTGACTGTGGTCTGCATGACCGCGGGGAGATGTGGGAGGACTTCATCCAGTGACCCTAAAAGGGCATGAGAGAAGTGTGCCATGATGATGGCCGAACATGCCTGATGAAGGCCCAAGGAGGAAGCCGCATAGACCTTCCTAGCTGAATGGTCCAAAAGCTTGGCTGTTTATCAGGAGGTTGGTCAGTGTTGGCAGAAATGCCAGTATGCCTGAACACAGAGGCAGTCACCAGGCTCTCGGCCGAAGGGTGCTCTGTGAACCCCGCAAGGGACCCCATGGGCACCGCATACTTGTGGGCCATGCGGGCAGATGGAGCTGGAGAAGAGGCAGGGTGCTGCCAGAGTTCTAAGGCCAGGCCAACAATAGCCTCGGCCACAGGAAAGGCCTCCGTCGGGGTATCCCCTCTCTTAAAGATGTCCGTAAGAGGGTACTCCGCCTTTTTCTGGATTGGCTCCAGGGGAATCCCTAGATTCAGAGATGAGGCTAAGAATCTCTTGGAAAGACGAGGGACCTTCCTCTGTCTCTAAGCCAATGGTTGATTCATCATCCCCTGGAAGAGAATGCAAGCCAGTGATGTCCAAATCCGAGGAATCTGGGTATAACGGCTGACCACCCATGTCACCTTTGACCCATCGAGGGCGATCTGGGGTGACTGTGACCGACAAGCACCGGGGAAGCTCGGTGTCTGGTCTGTCTTCCTCGGAAGGAGCCCCTCCCACAGGCTGTTTGGGCGGTGGTTCCACCACAATCGGTGGAGAGACCGTTTTGGGCCGAGCTGGTGGTTTTGCCGGCTCCGCGGGCTGAGGAACCGATTTAATTGGCTCCGAAGGAGTCAGCCTCGGCCTAGAAGGCAAAAGCCAGGTAATGGCCGGTGTAGAAGCCGGAGTTGGCTTGTGCCTGGTTAAAATTAGCTGTTACCACATGAGGTCCTTGTAGCGCTGGAGTTTCCGCCTCAGCATCTCCTCATCCGAGGACGACCAATGGCGTTGCCTCTTTTTAGAGCGTTTATGGCTCTTCCTTGGCCTGTCGGTCGAGGGGGTCCAAGTCCTTGATCGAGATCGGATGGGCCAAGTCGGTCACTCGGGAGACACTGGCGGGACCGGTGATTTCCTGGGATCAGGGACTACTTCTTCAATGGGAGTCCCAGCAGGCTGGGTCTCATCATCTGGAAAGGCCAGAATAGGGGTTCGATCGAGGGAATCGTTGACCGGAGTCAGCGAAATCGGATCAATCATGATTTCAATATTGTTGATCGATAATTCGGTCGACTGACCTGATAGCAAAGCTGAAAAGCCATGTCATTAGCTGATTCCCACTCAAGGTCAAGACCGTGATGTTCCTGGGATCGAGATCTCTCTGCCTCCCAAAGAACATCTCCATTGAGATGAAGACTATCCCGGGTCCTTCTCCCGCTTACTTGACTGAGAGGAGGGCGAGCCCGCAGGCGCCTCTCTCTTGGTCAGGAGAGACTGGCACAACTCTCGGAAGGAACCCAAGAAGGTGGAGCCCAGGTTGAGTGGAATGAAGAAGCTCTGAGAAGTCTCTGCAGCACGAGCCACTTCTTCCTCGAACGCTTGCATGCGTTCCAATTGGTCGGCGGATCCCACAGCCAGAGAAACCGCCCACCGAACCTCCTTGGATTTCAACAGAGAGTTCCTCTTCTCCGGCCTCCCCAGTTTCAAGTGTACGAGACGGTCGTCGAGGACATTGGGATGAAAGGCGAGACACATATCGCATTTCAAGGTGTCATGGTCGACACCGAATCAACAGACACATGTGGTGTGGGGATCGGTGCGCAACATTTTCTGGCTGCAAGGGCACCAACAAAATACGGAGGAAGACTTGTCTTCCATAATCGAAGCAGCGAATTTGCAATCGCTAATGCAAACAATGCGAATTTTCGGAATAACCGAAGGTTTGAAAGCCAGAGCCTACAAGATGTGTGAGCTTGAGGGAGGCAACCTGAATCTTCCAGCGGAAAGGAAGATCTGGTGTCATGGGGTGGAGCTGAGGTATATACCACCAGGGTGTGTGGGAGGAGAGAGCCTGAAGACTTCCGGTGAGATTTAAAGCGGAAGGGGCATGCCAAAGAGTGTGGATGAACAACACATCCACGCTCCTAGAAAGTATCTTTCATACAACTGCATCACAAAATACTTTACAGTCCAAGAAAAGGTGACAGCAGCCTTCCAGTGTGCATGGGTGTCAGCACAGCTCAGTTGCTAGCACATCTGCCTCTGTGCCAAAATATCATGGGTTTTAATCCCACACAAGGATTGGCATTATATCATAAATGCTGGCACCTGGGTGCATTATTAGGCAGATGCTGTACTGCTGGGGTGTGCAGTCCTTCGGATGAGACATTAAACCAAGGCCCTTCTGCCCACCTCTGGTGCTGTCACAACAGGCATCCAGGCGGAAGTAAAAGAACCCAAGGTATTTTCCCAAGTTAGGTTTTTGTCCTCTGTGTTGTGGCCAGCATTCCCCTTTCCATAAAACCAGTTCATGCAACTGTCGAAGGTTGTATGTTGGTGTTCATAACCCAAGAGTGAGTTCACAAGCTTTGTAACAGGTATGTAGGTGGCAAGTGATAGCTTCCACCTGTTGTTGTCATGTGTACTCTTTTGTGCAGATTTTAAAGATCACTGCCAAGTTTGGTGTAGCCTGAGTAGTGACATGCCAAAGAGAAAGCAGCATCAGTTGAATCATTTTCTAGTCACTTTACATCCCCCAACACACAATATATGCATACCCATGATGCTTTGTGGTTTTTAATCGTGTTTAAAAAAAAAACAGACCGCAAAGTATCTGCCTTCTTTTATCATTCGTGCATCCTACAGTACGTAATGTTCTTCTTATCAGCATTTAAATTACTTCACATATTTAACTCAGATAATACAACATTTAAAAGAGTTCAAACGTATATGCTCTTGGGCAGCTGAAAAAACAGTCATCCATATCTCAGTACCACTGTTTTTTTGATTAATTACTGGTAGCGCACAGACTGAAATGTACCGTAGTACTGCTCATGCAATGCACCCCAGTGTGGTTAACAAGAAATTTATTACACAGGATAGCACAGTTGAGATGCTGCATCTTCTATCCAGTGGGACCCTGCTTCCACATAGGACAGCTTGACACCTTTCAGTACCACTGACAGGATACTTTCATCGTTTTTGTGATAACTGTTTTCCCATTTGTAGATGTAACGTTTAAATTGTGTTTTTTGAAGCTAGAAACAGAATGTTTACTAGAAAATTAAGAAAAAATCTAAAAAAAAAGCACATTGACTAGAAACACTATGTTCTGGGACTTTTCCTTTTATCTCCCATTGTGAAGTACTGGTTGGTAGGTGTTTTGCTGATCTAAGATTGAACAGTAATAGATGAAGATTAGTTTTCTGAGATGTTCCTTAGTTCCTGCTGAGTCAGAATTGGTGACTCTTCAACTGTTTCACGCAAGCCAGCAGACACTTGTAGTCCAGGGGTACAACTTGCATCTGGCTGCAGTCTTTATATACCCTCCTTCACTTCATTTTGAGAAGAAACAGAATGAAGAGATCTCTTCAACCGTAGCCCCCTCACTGTATCACTACATTAGTATTTGCATTTTAGGTGCAAGTCTATTAGATATTTTTGAATGGCAGCAATCATTTTAAATATACAGTCTGCCGTGTTAAAGTTTTCTACTGTTTGGGTCAATTCATTAAACTTTTTAATTCAATACCGATCACTTACATACAATTATGAAAGGCCCATTAGACCATATGATTCTGCTCCATGGTTCTGGACAAGATTTTGCTTCTTTATTGAGGTGTAGCACAGGTGTCTATGATAAAAGCTTCCGTAAACTGAATTAAATACTCAAAATCATTGGCCCACAATATGTTTATGTTGTTGGGAGATGGATCTTACCTGCTAGGCAAGAAATGCCTTTTATCCTGAACAGCTGATCCCAGTGTGTTAGGGTCTGGTTGGGACAGTTGAGCCACTGTTTGCTGGATTAATCACTGGGCTGGTTGTTGCTGGACTTTCCCTGAGACTTACTTTCTGTCCTCAGTCATTGCTGGTGTTGAAGATGGGAGTTGAGCAGCTGAAGAGGATGTGTCTGCTGAATGGAGCGCTCGCTGCACTAATGCTTGTGTTCCTACTATTTATCCTAAATAGCAGATCCTAGTGTGGTGGAGTCTGGTTGGGCCAGTTTGGCCACCATCTGCTGATTAATCACTGGGCTGGCTATTACTGATCTCTTGCTGAGACTTACTTTCTGTCTTTCTGCTGCTAAGTCACTGCTGTTTCTCCTATCAGGAGCTGTGCAGCTGAAGGGGGCATTTCCACCGAATGGAGCGCTTTTTAAACAAGCGCTCCCACTCCCACTTGTCTGGGGACTTGTCCACGTTCCTTTGCCTTCCAGATTTATGGAAGGCCGAATCCAAGCCCAAGCCCTCCACAGAGGAGCAGTCAGAAAACCCAGAAAGGGAACTCACTGGGACTGTGATCTTCAGGACCACACGAGGAGAGGGTGTCAGACAGGAAGTTGCTGTCAAAGCTTCAGGGCTGGTTCCAAGACAGCCTCAGCCACGCGATGGGCAACTCCCACAGAATCATCCCTGTCCAGTATGTTAGTAAATGGGCACTTAGCACACTTCTGAACTGGCTCTTAGGAACTTTCATGTACTCCAACGTAAGTCAGTCCAGAGCCCCTAATGACAACAGTCTGTAGTCAGTGATCAGCTCCTCGACCAATTCTCAGTCAAATGCATGAGTCCTCGTCAAGACAATTGATGACTCATCTTTGGAGTCATTAGAGGATTCTTCAAAGATGACCCATGACTGTTTGCCCCCCATGGACCACCCTGACCTCTCCTCATCTTGGGTGATCTCCACTGAAAGCTAGCCTGGCAAGCCAGTTACTGGGTGAGATTCCTTGGTTGGGGCCCCGAACAGAGGCTGCAGTGGAGATGGCTCCACCAAAAAAGGCAAGAGAAGCGGACACTGGGAACTGCTGTGAAGCATAGACCGGCATTGGAATGACTGGCGAAGGACAACGGACCAAAGCTCCACGGGGCAGAGCTCTACCTCTCTCCCAGCAATGGTTCAATGTTGCCAGAGGAGCTCCTCCTACTGTTGACACATTTTATGTTGATGCCTCTTCTTGCCAGAGGACAAGAAAGACGAGGAGTTTTGACAGTGACACCTCCAGGTCAAGCAGGATCGAGACAGCGAGCGGCACCTTGACCTGGACCATTGATCTGAAGGGTGCTCTCTATGGGGTTTGTATAAACCACCTGCCTCGGCAGGTTACGCAATAGAGGTTTTGGAGGCAAGACCACCAGTGAAAGTAGCTATCAAGGCAACCCTGCTGGGGTAATCGATTTGGCCTTCTCCTCCTGAGTAAGGACCAGGAGAACTGGGGTCTGAGAGGATGACTCCTCGTCAATCTCCTCCAGCATCGACAGGCAAGAGAAAAACCTTGATTGCCTGCTCGACCTGAGTTGAAACTGACAAGCCCAAAGGGATAACCGTGGAGCCCTCGACCATCAGAAGCCTGACCAAGACCAAGCGGTTAGGGAGTCAAAGGAGCAGGAAGAGTGTAATTGTTCCAGATCCCATGACCAGCAATGGTTTCTTATGTTTTCTGCTGCGGTAAGACAGGCTCTCCCTGAAGGTCTGGAGGTCCAGACACAAGTCCCTGAACTCATCAGAGAGCAACCGTCCAATGCTGGCACTAGCTACAACAGCGCTGAGACTGGCATGGAACTCACCGCAGCTGCCTCTTCTTCCATGACCGCAAGCTAAGCAGCTATGTTGGCAGCTACCAAGGCCTTTTTTGCAGTCTTTCAGCTGACCAAGAGCCAATTAAGCCTTTCAGTCACTGAGGGACACTGGCAGCAAGGCTCGGCATCCTTCAACATCATGTTAATCAGTATAAGTACGTGTTGTGTGGGTCTGTACCAAGATGTCCTGCCTGCACTGGGTGCAGAACTTAAAACCTTGTTTCTTGCTCTCCATCGTTGATCACAAAGTGGAGCCTGAAGGCAGAGGAACAACTTTAAAGTAGAATAAGGACTGAAACAGTCAAAGATTCACCAAGAAAAGTGCTCTGAAAATCTAAATGTTTCAATGCTGCAGAGCTGCACATGTGGAGACAGTACAGTTACATGGGAACTTACCGTAACAGTAGATCTTCGAGAAAGGTTCCTTCAGTAGGTCATCACATATAGGACTAACGCCACCTGGCGTCTGGTAACTTTTCTAGTAATACCTGATGGGGACCGCCACTGACGCCACGCGGACCAACGCCAGCGTTGATGCTATAGTGGACGGTCCCCACGCCCGCTTCTCCAGTTCTCTACCGAGCCTGGAATAGGCCTGACAGCAGGAGGAAACAGAGCCTGGAGTCCCTAAATAAAAAAGGGGGAAGGAGGGTGGGAAAAATATGATCTAGTGAAGGAATCTCTCCCGAAGATCTACTGTTATGGTAAGTTCCTAGGTAACTGTACTATCTTACTTCGAGAGGATTCCTTCACTAGGTCATCACATATAGGACTGAATCCCGAGCAGTCTCTCCTCAGAGAGACCAAGAGAAACAAGGAAGGAGGAAAAACTCCAACAACTAAGGAAAACACAGAGCGGAACCAGCCTAGGACAGAAGGCCCTAAAGAACAGCTAGGCCAAAACCTGTCCTCCGCCCAGAAGCAATGTCCAGACTGTAGTGTTTGGTAAAGGTATGGACAGAACTCCACGTTGCTGCTGTGCAGATATCAGCTGCTGAAATGTTGCGCAGAAAAGCAGAGGAAGCAGCCATACCTCTTGTAGAATGACCTCTGACTGGTCCCAGCAGAGGCTTGTCATACTTCTGGTAGCAAAAGCAAATACAACTGCCCAACCAATTGGACAGGCATTGCTTAGAAACAGCTTTGCCCAATGATCTGGGGGCAAAAGAGACAAACAGTTGGTCATCCTTTCGAAACTCTTTTGTACAGTGAGTATAGCATCGAAAGGCGCGATGCACATCCATAGTGTGCAGGAGTGCCTCACCTCTATTCGCAGGGGATGGAAAATATACAGGGAGCTCCACTGATTGGTTCAGTGTGACCTCCAAAACCACCTTAGGCAAAAACTTAGGGTTTGTCCTGAGGACCGCCTGGTCCCTATGGAAAATTAAACAGGGCTCCCTACAAACTAGAGCCTTAAGCTCCGATATTCTTTGAGCTGAGGTAACAGCAACTAAAAACAATGTCTTCCGCCAGCCCCCCGGTGCAGCGGTAGGATTTCTGCTTGCGACGCCAGCGACCCGGGTTCAGTAGCGAGCCCGGGTCACTAGGAGTGTCGGACAGGGTAGAGGGATTGAGCGCCCCTGAGGGCTGCCTCCTCTCTCCAGGAGGCAGGGCTGCACTCCCTCACTGTGATACCGCCACCTGGGTGACCACAGGTGGAGGTGCAGCGGAGGCGGGAACAATCAGGAGGGGCGGCCATCGGCCCAAGATCCGGAGCGAGGGGACGTCTCTGCGTGCCCTTGCCTCCTTGGTCCCTCCTAGTGTGCTGACAATTACAGGGGCTGGGACCAGAAAGCAGGAAAAAGACCCGCAGCGATGCCTGGAGACGGGCCCCAGCATCATGAGACCAGGACCAGGAAGGAGTCGCACGAGTCCATCCAACTTGGATGATGGATGGGAGGTTTGGGGGTATACTTCGCACCCCATTTGGGAGGTAATCTGAGGAGCTGATGGCAGGAGAAGACTTATGAGGGCTGACAGTTCCCGGAGACCTGGTGGGAAAGGTGCCTTGGGAGTCCCCGAGGGAAGGCAGCCACTGCGGAGTTGAAGGGGGCATAAACAGTAAGTTACAAAAAAAAAAAAAAATTTAAAATGTCTTCCAGGACAGGAAGCATAAATCACAGCTCATTGCTGGTTCAAAAGCGCAGAGTGAGCTTCTCCAAAACAAAGTTTAAATCCCAAGGTGGTGTGGGGTTTCAGATGGCAAATCCCTTTCAGAAAGGTCTTCAAGACTTCCAGCTGAGCCACAGGCTTACCAACCACCAGTTCATGGTACACCGAAAAAGCCGAAAGATGGACTTTCAAGGAGGAATAGGATAGGCCCAAATCTGAAAGATGAAGGAGGTATTCAATGACTTGTGGGGAAAAATGAGCATACCGAGTCATAATGTTGTGGACATAATAGCGTACGGCATTATGCGTGAACCCCAGACCTGTGCGCTCTCCGTGTTGGACTCCCCCCGGAGTTAGAATCCTAAGTGGGGGGTCCCAGAGTCAGTCCCCCATAACAGGTGTGTGGGGGCAGACCCCATAGATCAACAAGAACTAACTAAATCGCCAGAACGCCGATTAAGTCACACGGCATTTGCGTGCCACATTTTGACCCCATGCCCAGAATGAGAGAAAGAGTTCAATCTTTGGAAGTCACCAAATGGAAAACATTTCACTTCATAGCATAGGTGAAACTAGTAGACAGCTTTCTAGCCTCAACAATTATCTGGGCAACCCGAGAGGAGACCCCAAAGCGGGAGACTGCTATGTCTGCAGGAGCCATGCATGAAGATGCAGGGTCCTGAGCCCTGGATGGACAAGTTGGCCTTGATTCTGTGTCAAGAGGTCGTGAGTCACAGGAAGTGGAACCAGTGGTTCCTCTGCTAACTGTTGCAAAAGCAGGAACCAAATCTGTCTCGGCCAGAGGGGGGCGATGAGGATCATCTGCGCCTTCTCTGCCTGGAGCTTGAGGAGAATCCTCTGGAGAATGGGAAACGGAGGGAAGGCGTACAACAATTTCCCTGTCCAAGAGAGAGACAACGCGTCATGCCAGAATGCACCATGCCCTGAAACGAGCGAGCAAAATCTGTGAAGTTTTGCATTGAATGGGGAAGTGAAAAGGTCGAGATCCGGATGCCCCCACCTTAGGAAGAGAGACTCTGCCACTTCCTGATTAAGTTCCCATTCATGACTGAGGGTTCGAGATTTGCTGAGACCGTCTGCCAGGACGTTTTGGACACCTGTAACATGCACTGCCACTAAGGACAGATCATGCTGGACTGCCCAGTTCCACACTCTCATCGCTTCCCTGCAGAGAGGGTACAAGAGAGTTCCTCCTTGTTTGTTGAGATGCCAGACTACTGACATGTTGTCCTTCTGGATAAGCAGTGATCCCTTGTAGAGAAGGGTCTGGAAGAGAGGAGCTCCCGTTGACGAGGGAGAAGAAAGAACACGTGTCGTCAATGGGGGAAGCATCCCTGTCAATGAGGAACGTGCCATCAATGGGGCAACTCTGCCCGGCGACGAAAAAAGTTCAGAAACAAGCTCCATCAATGGGACATGGCCTGTCGATGACAGAACAAGCCCAGCAGGCTCAGTTGACAGGGGGAGCAGCCCTATCAATGTCGGAGGAGCCATCGTCGACGGAGTAATGCGGAGGGAGTGTGAGCAGTGTGAATCCCTCTCCCTTCTATGCCTGGAATGAGTGCCCTGGGCCAGGGAGCCTTGAAGGTGACCCCCCCCCCCCGAGGTCCATTTAGGCCTGGCCGAGTTTTTGCGATCAGCATGAGGATGACCCAAGACCCAGCAAAAAGTGTCTGGGCTTTGGAGCAGCAGGTGGACCATGAGCACTAAGGGAACACCAGGCCCGCTGTAGAAGAAATAGTGGGCTAGGCTCTAAAGACGCCCCATACCCAGCAAGAGAGCCCGAGTTTGCGAGTAGCAGGGGTACTGTGAGTGGGTCACAGGCCTGCTATGGAAGTCCTGGGGTGCTGAGAGCAAGTCCCAGGTCCCGGACTCCAAGGTACAAAATTGGTTCAAGTTCAAGTCAAAGACTGCAACCCAGGAGGTCAGGAAGAGCTGAGTGTGCGAGCTGAAGCCGGCAGAAAAATGAACAGAGGGTACTGGGGGCTGCCCACTCTTTAAAACATCCACAGGAAGTGATGTCATGTGGATGGCCCCCATGGAAGACTGCTCGGACAAGCTGCCGTGTGACAGTGCTATCTGGTGGATACTCCCATAAGTAATGCCTTACTGCAAGAGACCAGTCCATAGCAGATCTACTGTTACAGATGAGTAACCTGTTTTTCTAGGATCGTGGATATGTTGTTCATCCACACTTCTTGGCAGACTCCTAGCAGTTCTCCGGGAGGAGGGAGGCAAGGCACACACACCCCCTACATACTTACTTGGGGAACAGAGACTGAGAACTGAGGGCCCCAAAACCAGCATCCCAGCACGACTCAAGGTTGATGTGGTAGTGGGTAATGAAG
Source organism: Neoceratodus forsteri (assembly GCA_016271365.2). NCBI lineage: Eukaryota > Metazoa > Chordata > Ceratodontiformes > Ceratodontidae > Neoceratodus > Neoceratodus forsteri. Next base: position 1,119,827,187 of record CM057458.1, read on the forward strand.
GTGTTTGCTGTCTTCCAGGTAGCAGCATGACAGATTTCCTGGATAGGATGTCCCTGGAAGCAGCCACTGATGCAGGTATGGTGGGTAGAATGAGCTCTTATCCCTTTGGGGCTCCTCGCCCGCCAACTCGTAGCACAGACTTATAAGATGTAATCCACTTGCAATTATCCATTTTGCAGCATCTCTGCAGGCTGCTTCAAGCGAGGCGACAAACAGCTGACGAACTCTCCCTGAATTTCTGCTGTCCTCTCCTTATTTATTTTTTTCAGTCTTTGGTAACCGGGTAAGGCGCACTAGGCACAAGTGCCTGTATTTGGGGTGACCTGGGAGCACTGGGTGGTTAAGTGACTTGCTCAGAGTCACACAGTATGCAAGTGGAGGTTGTGAGAATCAAACCCAGGTATGGCCTGCTAGATGTACCAAGCTCGTTCACTGCTCATTACTCTAACCTCTAGGCTGTACTGCCAGCCAAGGCATAAGGCCTAGCCCATATAATAGGAGAGGGCCCGTCTCAGGTCCAGAGTATGGAGTCTGTATTCAACCTCCGAGGTGTAACTGGGGTAGTACACCGGCAGAGTTAACACCTGGTTAAGGTGAAACTCTGACACCACCTTCGGAAGGAATATCGGGTGGGGGCACAGGACAACCTTGTCCCTATGGAAGACCAGATAAGGGAAGTCCATCGAGAGCGCCTGGAGCTTCCCTGTCCTTCTGGCAGACGTGATGCCAATGGCTTGCCCATGAGCTTTGCCAGTACCAGCAGTAGATCCCACGGAGGTGGAGGTTCATGCATCGGAGGGGATATGTGATCCAGGCTTTTGAAAAAGCGCCTGACCACTGTCTCCTGCGCCATTGGCTGACCGGCCCGTGCCCAGTAAGCAGAGATGGCTGCCAGGCGCACCCTAAGTGTCGATGACCGTAGACCTCCTTTGGAGAGAGACCAAAGGTAGTCGAGAATGTTAGTCACAGGACAGGACAGAGGGTCCAGGCCCTTGCCCTGTCACCAAATGGAAAACCTTTTCCATTTCAAGGCATAACATTTCCTGGTCGATTCCCTTTTGTATGCCTCCACCACAGTGAGGACATTCTTGGAAAGACCCAAAGCCTGGAACTCTAGCTGCTCAGGTACCAGGCTGTGAGGCACAGGGATTGAAGGTCCGGATGGTATACCTTCACCTGGTTGATCGAGATCAGGTTCGGGAGTGCTGGAAGCCACTCTGGGGGCCTGTTGCTGAGGCTGAGGAGATCCGGGTACCAGAACTGGCGTGGCCAGTCCAGGGCTACCAGAATCACCTGCGCTTTGTGCGTAGAAGAGGCCTGGGGTCCACGGCCTCGAGAAGGCATCCCCCCGCAGTGAACCCTGCTCAAGGGCCGGGCATGAAACAGCCTCAGCTTGGTGTTTTCCTTGGAGGCAAACAGGTCCACCACTGGTTTTCCCCAGTGGCAAAACAGGCTGTAAGCTACCTCTGGATGGAGAGACCACTTGTGGGATGTCTCGCCTATGCGGCTGAGAGCATCCGCCAGATGGTTTGAGGCTCCTGCCACGTGGACGGCTAGGAGATCTGCCTTTACATAGCTCATGAGTGTCCAGATGCAGAGCACTTCTCTGCAGAGCAGATAGGAATGCGTGCCGCCCTGTTTGTTGAGGTACTACATGGTAGTGGTATTGTCCATCTGGACTTGAACCACTTCACTCTGGAGCTGAGGAGCGTAAGTGGACAGTGCCAGTCTGACTGCTCTGAGCTCCAACAGGTTGATGTGATAACGAGACTCCTAGGGGATCCAGAACCCGTGGGCCTTGTTGTCCCCCATGTGGGCTCCCCAGCCCATGAGAGAGAGGCACTGGTCACGAGGACGACCGTCGGTTCGGGGCGGACAAATTGGATCCCTTCCTGCAACCAGTCTGGAACGGTCCACCATTGGAGAGCATCCCACATCTTCTGGGTCACAGTGATTATCTAGTCAAAAAAAAAAACAGCCAGCTCCCATTGAAGGGGGTGCATGTGCCACTGGGCCCACCGGACCACAGAAGTATATGCCACCATGTAACCCAGAAGGCACAGAAAGTCCCAGGCAGGGCACAATTGTCCAACCAGAAATGACTGGGCAAAGGAGGAGAGAACCTCCACCCTGTCCGCCGGGAACCGAGCTCTGGCTTGACAAGAGTCAAGCTCTGCCCCAGTGAAGCACATCACCTGAGAAGGCACGAGTTCTGACTTGGCCTCGTTGATCAGCAGGCCGAGCTGCTGGCAGGTCTGGAGGGCCAAGTCCCTGGACCACTCCACCTCCTGCTGGGTGGAACCTGCTAAGAGCCAATCATCGAGGTAGGGGTAAATTCTGACCCCTCCCCGATGCCTGAGATGGGCTGCCACCACTGAAATGCATTTGGTGAAGACCCTTGGGGCTGATGACAGGCCGAATGGCATGGCTCGGAACTCGTACAGGGTTCCCTCAGCTCTGAAGTGGAGGAACCGCTGGTGAGACAGATGGATTGGGACGTGAAAGAACGTGGTCCTGGAGATCCAGTGAGCAGAACCACATGTTTTGGCGCCAGGGATGGTATGATCTGAGACAGACTGACCATCCGGAAGGTGCATGACCTGAGATACTGATTCAGGTCATGCAGATCTAGAATGGGGTGCCAGCCCCCTGTCCGCTTGGGAACCAGGAAATACCTGGAAACGAAGCCTAGATCTGCTGGGAGGTCTGCCAGTGGAGCTACTGCCCCCTTGAGGAGGAGCTAAGCAATGTCGTCTCGAAGAGCCAACTGAGTGTGGGCGGATACCCTCTCCTCCCGTGGAGCGCGGGCTCGGCTTGGAGAGTACTGCTCGAATTCCAGAGGCAGTCCCTGGCCGACCACTTCTAAGACCCACATGTACGTGGTAACAGCGGACCAGGTGGAAAGAAAGTGGCGCCACCAGCCCCCCACGGGAGGACCCAGAGCTGGCGTGATGGGAGTAGGTGTGGCAGCCCCCACCCCACCACTGGGCAGGCTTGGAGGCAGAGGATCCAGGGCCTGAACCTTGGCCTCTCTTACGGACCTGGGAGGGGACGGGCTTGGGCCGGGGCGCTAAGCTTGAGCCTGCTGCTGCTGCCCCCTTGAAAGGAGGACTGCTGGGCCGCAGGGGAAGAGTGCCAAAAATGCTCTTCTTCTTCTTCTTATGCAGAAGAACCCTCTGGAGAAGTGGCGCTCCAAGGTGGCATTGACTGCCCAATGCGCCCAAGGTGACCAGCCACACCTGGGCCAAAGAGATCGCCCAGGAAAAGACATCAGCTAGTTTGTGCTGAGTATCCACCGGAAAGGAGGAGAGCCTCAGCCAAGCCCTGCGGCGAGAGGCACCTGTGGCTGCCAACGAGCAGGCACAAGAGTCCCCAATATCCAGAGCTGCTGTTTGGCAACAGCACGGCCTTGGTCCCGGACCTGCTTGACCGTAGTCTGCAAGTCTGCAGGGAGATGTGGGAGGACTTTGTCCAAAGACACCAAGAGGGCATGGGAGAAGTGTGCCATGATGATGGCCGAGCTTGCCTGACAGAGGCCTAAAGATGAGGCCGCACAGATCTTCTGGGTAGAAAGATCCAAATATCTGGATTCCTTCTCAGGAGGTCTGTCAGTATTGGCAGAACTACCAGTACACCTGAACACAGAGGTGGTAACAAGGCTCTCGGACGAAGGGTGCTCTGTGAACCCCGCAAGGGACCCCATGGGCACCGCATACTTGCGGACCAAGCAGGCAGACAGAGCTGGACAGGAGGCAGGGTGCTGCCAAAGCTCTAAGGCCGGGCCAACAATGGCCTCAGCCACAGGAAAGGCTTCCATTGGGGTATCCCCTCTCTTGAGGATGTCAGTGAGAGGGTACTCCACCTTTTTCTGGATAGGCTCCAGGGGCATCCCTGTGGACTCAGAGATGAGGTGAAGAATGCCCTGAAAGGACGAAGAACCTTCCTCCGTCTCTATCCCACCAGCAGATTCATCATCCCCTGGATGAGAATGGACGTCAGTTTTATCCGAATCAGAGGAATCCAGATACAGTGGTCGACTGCCCACATCACCCTCGACCTGCCGGGGGTGGTCAGGGGTGACAGTGACTGACAGACAGAGGGGAAGCCCGCTGTCCGGTCTAGCTTCCTTTGAAGGAGCCCCTCCCACAGGCTGCTTGGCGGTGGTTCCACCAAAATCGAGGAGAGACCGGGTTTAGGCCAAACTGAGGTTTCCCCGCCGGCTCTGCGGGCGGACGAACTGACTTAATCGGCTCCAGAGGAGTCGGCTTCGGCCTGGGAGGCGAAAGACAGGTAATGTCCCTGGTAGGAGCCGGAGAAAGCTTGTGCCTGGTCAAAATCAGCTGTTGCCACATGAGGTCTTCGTAGCGCTGCCGGAGCTTCCACCGGAGCCTCTCCTCATCTGAAGAGGACGAGGACGACCAATGGCGTCACCTCTTTTAAGAACGCTTATGGCCCTTCCTCGGCCTATCGGTAGAGGGAGTCTGGGACGTCTATCAAGATCAGTCAGGCCGACTCGGTCGCTCAGGAAACACCACTGGGACCGGTGACTTCCTGGGATTGGGGACCACTTCCTCGATGCGATTCCCAGCAGACTGGGTCTCCTCGTCGGAGAAAACAAGGACTGGAGTCCGAGTAAGAAAGCCATCGACTGGGGTCGGGGACGAAGGGTCGATCAGGTCGAGAATTATCTCAACTTTATCGATTGACACTTCGGTCGACTGACTAGATGACAAGGTCAAGAAGCCAGCGGCCGAAGAGGCGATTTCGACCGAGGTTGAAATGGCCGGTTCCTGGGACCAAGATCTCTCCCGATCCCAAGAGCGTCTCCGTCGAGATGAAGATTATCCCGGGTCCTTTTCCCGCTTATGGGACCAAGAAGAGTGTGTGCCCACAGGACTCTCACCCTTAGTTGGGAGAGACTTGCACAACTCTCAGAAGGAACCCGAGAAAGAGGAGCCCAGGTTGAGCAGAATGAAGAAGCTCCGAGAGGAAGATTCCGTGGCACGAGTCGCTTCCTCCTTGAAGGCTTCCATACGCTCTAAATGCTCGGTGGATCCCAAGGCCGCGGAAACCGCCCACCGGGCCTCCTTGAATTTCACCAGCGGTTCCGCTTTTAGGCCTCCAGCTTAAGGTGCGAGACAGTCGTCCAGGACGTTGTGTTGGAACGCGAGAGGCAAACTTCACAGCGTTGTGGTGTCATGGCCGACACCAGACAATAAAGGCACGCGGCATAAGGGCGTAGCGTGACATCTTCTAGCTTACAACGAACACCGCAAAATTCAGGAAGACTTGTCTTCCATGATCGAAGCAAAATAATCGTAATTGCTAACACGAACAATGCAAATTTTCGGAATAACCAAAGGTTTTGAAGCCAGGGCCTACAAAATGCGAAAGCACTAGGAGGCAACCTGAATCTTCCAGCAGAAAGGAAGATCTGGCATCATGGGGCGGAGCTGAGGGTTACACCACCCAGGTGGGTGGGAGGAGCCAGCTTGAAGACTTTCCAGCAGATTTAAAGGGAAAGGGACAATGCCAAGAAGTGTGGATGAATAACATATCCACAATCCCAGAACTGAAAATGCTCTCCCTGGAGACAAAACCGCAGGAACCGGCGGTGGCTGGGGAAAACTGGAATGTGCAGGTAGGCATCCTGCATATCCAGAGCACAAAGCTGCTGGTTCTCCAGCAGGAGAGGGAGAAGGCTTTGGAGGGTCAGCATCCTGAATTTTTTGTACTCGACGAACAGGTTGAGACTGCTCAGGTCGACAATGGGTCTCATGTCGCCAGACTTTTTTGGGACCAGGAAGAAGTGGGAGTAGAACCCTCTTCCCTTTTGCCAGAGGAGGACGCTCTCTATAGCCTCCTTGAGCAAGAGAGAGTCGATTTTTTCTCTCACAAGAAGAGCCTGGTCTTGAAAATAGGACGACCGGATTGGTGGAGAGTCAGGAGGAATCTCTAGAAACTCTATGGTGTCTCTGGCGGACACCAACTGCAGGACCCATGCATCGGAGGTAATGCCCTGCCACTCCTGTGTGTGGCGGGTGAACCTCCCCCACACCGGCTCCTCACAGTGAGTCTGAGTCAGGAGGTGGCAGGATGGTCGGGAGGGGGGCCCTGGACATCTCTGATTCTTGAAGGCAGGAGGGGTGGCAGAACCCGTGGACTTACACTTGCCCTGGCGATGAGCCGAGGCCTGCTTCCTCTACCTCCAGGTCCTTTCCTGAAAGGGCTGCTGCTGTTGTTGGGCACCCGATCGGTACATGGACCGCACTTGATCTCAGGGCCTGACCTTTATCCCGGAGATCGGTGATGATGTCTTTGGTGTCACCGTCAAACAGCACAAAGCCCCGAAAGGGGACATTCTTGAATTGCTAACCGGACCTCATTAGCAAGGCCAGATAACAGAAGCCAAGCCTGTCATCTCAAAGTAATGGCAGCTCTTTGGCGAGCTCCTCGAGATCTGAAGGTTCCACGATTGGACTTGGGCCTCGAGCATGGCCAAGGTAGCTTGTTGGTGCAACACCATGTGGGCCACAGAATTGAGAGACCAAAGCGCACATGTGGCCGAAGAATAGACCTTCTTAACAAACTGGTCCATCTGCCTTGACTTCTTGTCTGGAGGAGAGGTGCTCATGTGCTTGGGTGCTGAAGAGCATCATGGGCAGCTGAAATCATGACAGAGGCTGCCTTTGGATGAGCGTTAAGAAACAGCATCCTTGGGCACCTGGTAAACAGTGTCTGCCCTCGTGGGGACAGCCGGGATGGAATGAGCCATCTGCCAGACCATAGAGGTGAGGTCCTATCCATAGGGGAACAGGGACTGGACACAGAGACTCCAGGTCTAGGTGTTCAGAGAGTCTCTGCCGCATTGGATCCTGCTCCTCCAACTCCTACCCGAAGTAGTTCTGCATGGACCTCAGGAGGTCCGAAAAGGCAGGGTCCTCCAGAGGGGATTTGGGGGAACCTTGTCCTTAGGGACTGAAGACTCGTGATCCGAGGGCTTCTCTGGTGAGTCATCACCATCCTCATAATCATCGTCATCCCCCACGTCTGGGTGGTCCAGAAGAGTAATATCCTTACGAGATGTCACCAGGATGTGAACCATAGAGGGGGACAAGCTCTTCGGGGACGGAGACCTAGGAGAGCACGGAGGTGAGAGTCTGCTCTCCAGGTCAGATACCAGCTCCGAGCAAGTCCCGTGCCACCAAGACTGCATAAGAGTCTTGAAGTCCGGTAGGACCAGAGCCGGAGGAGGAGGTGGAGGTTGAGGAGTGGGGGGGATAGGAGGAGGAGGAGGAGGCAGGATTACCGGGGGAGGAGGGTAGTGATACCCCTGGTAACCTGGGTAGCCATAACCCGGGTACTGACCACAACCTGGGAAATAATGCCCTGTGCCACTCCAATCAGGAGGAGGACCGGCTGGGAGGTGGTCCCAAGGATACCCCGAAGGGTGATGTGGGACAATCCGGATCTTGAATAAAGGCCCAACGTCAGAAGGTCTGACGGAGGGGAATCCGTGGGCCGCGTCCGTCATATATCGGCAGCAGGTCCAGTGGCAGGGAGCCAGCGCTGGGACTGGCACCACCCGATCTGGTCGGAACGGGTCCAGTGTCGGGACTGTGTCTCGCCAGAGCCGAAGGCTGGGGCAGACGACTGAGCCCAGGCCCAGAGACTGTTGTTTGGGGTCCGCCGCTAGAGGAACTATCACGATCAGGCAGAGGGATCTCGACCCAGGACAGGCATCAGGTTGGGAGTGATTCTCCAGAAAGGGAGTAGGAGGAGCCAAAGTAGTGCCAGATGGCTGAGAGGAGAGCTCCATCCCTGCGACCCCGTCAGGGGAGTGTGGAACAGACCCAGAAGTGTGGACAACGTCCAGAATTCCGCACTGTCATCGCTCGAGGTAGCAGCCTGAACAGGGAAGCTACCAGCGAAGAGTGGGGGGGGGAGAGGGGCAGTCTTCCATGGGCTCTTGTGGATGTCGGGTTAGGTGCCGTTAGGCATGATGGAAAAGCTGCATCTGAGCGCCCATCAGGGACGGATGTGTGACCAGATGGAGCTGGGTGGGAGGGGAAGAAGCCCCCTGCCGACTTACCGGCTGGCGCTGTGTGGGTCCCCGAGGCCTGGGGAGCTGTCTTACCAGTGGCCGGGCGATCCCTGGAGGAGCGGGGGATTGACTTAACGGCCGGCGCGGTGTGGCCGTCAGAGGGGCCGGTGGCTGACTTACACATGGAGGGCTTGTCCGACTTACCTTCCGGAGCTGGCTTGGCCTTAAGCAGCGGCTGGGAAGAAGCCTTGCTGATCGAGGGCCAAGAGGCCTCTGGCTGGGACACCTCCGCGGAGAGCTCCCGCTCCCTGTGTTTCTCTTTCCTGTGTTCTTTTTTGGAAGGAGATGAAGAAGAAGAACGGATCCGCTCCATCTGCTTTTCTAAAGATGCCAGCCGGGTTTTCAAAAGATCGGCCTCCAGAAACTGCTGCCTCCTTTTGCGAGTGGCCTGGTTAAAAGGCTGGCAGTCCAGGCAAGAGGAAACAGGGTGGTCTGGGCCTAAGCAGATCACACACTTCACGTGGCCGTCTTTGTGTGGAATTTGTATGCCAAAGGTGGAACACTTCTTCGGTGAAAACATAGAAGAAAATTCGACAAACAGATGATCAAACGCAGTGAAACCTGACGAGAAAAAGGCACTTTGTTTATTTATGCGCCTCCTGCACACCCCGACTGGCACCCTACTGCTCCCTCCGACTTCCTGCCACCTTCTACCAGCCCCAACTGCAGCCTACCTTGGGTAGCCCGGCGTATCCCTATGCCGGGAGGGTCTCTCTCTTCCGGGAGGGAATGGCCTTGTGGCCAACATTGCATACCAGGTGCTGTGGGTCTGGATCTGGGGTTTCAGGTGGCAGGGGCCAAGGCGCTCATCATCTGGTCAGCTCAGATGTATTTTCCATTTTCTGTGCCCCGCCTACTGCAGTTCTCAGCCTTGCATAAGCGTGCAGGGGCGTGTCAAGGCAGCATGTCCCCAGGCTCGCCACTAATCCGCCTGCAGATCTCAAGGCAGAATCCCCCCCCCCCGGAGGGAAGTGTCCAATCGATGCTTATGGAACCTCTCCCTTGCCGGTTTCCACTCCTGGTACCCGGCCTTGGTGTGCGAACCTGGTTCACCACCGTGTCGAGTGAGCTCCTTTGCTTGGCGCCACGGAGCCGGCATTGAAAAAAGCACTTTCAATGACAATCGTTTAGGAAGTCTGCAATGTGACTGACACAAGGAGATGACGGGAAAGAACTGGAGGGTGGGCGTGGGGACCGTCCTCGATACAGCGTCTCACTGACATCGGTCATGTGACGTCGGGTGGGCGGTCCCCTGTCAGGTATTACTAGAAAAAGTCTGCCGTGCGGCCAGACGCCAGGTGGCTCTAGTCCTATATGTGATTATCTACTGAAGGAACCCTCTCGAGGTAAGATCTGTCCCTTCCAGTGGAAAGAAAATCAGACGTATTTTTAGCATGCAGTATACCCCAGTCAATACTGTTAATTAGCTGCAACAATACAAGAAAAAGTCCCTTCAGCCTCATAGGCTTCTTCTTGTTTGCTTGGAGTCTTCAACCCCAGGGACAATATCACTAAGCACAGTCTTACCTGGGGTTTCACTTCAAGTTCCATACTTGCATCTCCGACTTCCAACAGGCAACATCCTAGGAACACAGGAAACAAAGAAATATTCTGCTCAGTCAGGGGGTCCTCCTCAAACTGAACCCAGGAAAAATCCTCCTCCAACTCTGTATCCAGACTCTCTGACAGGAATCTCTTGAGCACCTGGCACCTGTGTTCCGCCTCTCTGCGTAGTCGGTCTGCCTCCAGCCATTGCCCACTCGTCCAGTGGATCATCCTCATCAGGGTCTCCACCTCTGGGGTGTTGTCTCTCACACCTCCAGTCTGCCTCGACCTGCATCTCTTCGTCTTCTTCAGGGCTGGCCTTCCTCCGGGCTCTCAGGTCCAGTCCAGGCAGCAGCTTCTCTCAGTCTGTCAGCCAAGGTTCTGGTCAGAACTCCATGGACTTTCTTCTCTGGGTTCTCCTCTGGCAACTCCTGGTGCATTGGTCCACCTGGGATATCTGGGTGATATCCACCAGAAAACGTCCCTCTTCGGCCAGCCCAGATGCTTCCAGCAAGTTTTCCCACTTCTAACACCAAGTCTGTGGAGGGGTTGTGGATAACAGATGGACCAGACACAGAACTTCAAGTTCAACACACAATCTCTGTGTGATGTTTATTTAAAATACAAAAAATAACCTCCTGCAATGGTATACTTCTTCTGCAGTACATCAGTTTGCAGCAACAGACTACGAATGTCCTTTCTCTACACTTAGCCAGCACCTACTGACACTGATCTCTGATACCCATTCACTAGCTGAGAGGTACCCATAACCCTCATGCAGGCCTCATTTGCTTACATAGTGGGGGCCCAAAAAGAAGAAAAACAAAACAAGCTATAAACAAAGAACCTCAATGCAGAATCACTGAAAGAACAGTTACGCCAAAGGGCATTGGTAACAAATCAAGTTTCAAAGACATACATCATCATACATACTTCCATAATGCAATGCATCATGGGATATATGCAAATCATCGTGACATTTCTTACTTAAGTTTACAACAATATACATGCATTTTAAATAACACAACTAGCTTAATTTCTATAATAGTCACCTAGTACTTTTTACCATTATTAAAACACCAAGTGCCATGGTATTTTCAACATTTACAGGTTTTATACACATTAAGGTATTTTATAACATAGTGCTTTTACATACTAAATCCAACAACAATAAACACAATCTGGTTTACGTACACTTGGAGGTCACCACAATAACCTCCCTGTACGAGGACCTGAGAGGGAAAGGGAAAAGGAAAAGCAAAGAGGACACTATAACATAGTCAAGAGTAGGGGAAGGGTGTGCCCACAAGTGGCCAACCTTATGGACTAGAAATAGTAAAGGATAGATTAGGCTAAGAAACAGAAGAACTGTTGCAACAGATTTTAGAAAAGGTCGGTCCTCAAGAGTGGGAGGAGCTCCCGGTCACAATGACGGAACTATATATAGCAAGTCGGAGGGCTTCTGGAGTAAGGCAGTGTTTATGTCTATGTAGGAGACCAAGCTTGATGTTGATAGTCCTGGCTACATTATCTATATGTTTAGCATAGGATAGACAGGTGACCCCCACGTATCTGAAATGTGGTATTAATTCAAGAGGGACTCCAAGTCAGTTTCTGATGGTAAGTGTATGGGATTTTGTGCTTGTTTCGGGTGCTGCTGAACATCATTACTTTGTATTTTTTTGTAGTTGAGGATCAGTTTATGTTTAGAGACTCAAGTCTTCCACAAACCCACTCTGAAGGCGAAGTTCCAGTTGCTTGGGGTCGTGGTTGCTGGAGTAGATGACTGCATCGTCTGCATAGAGGAGGATCCTTTGGTGGCAGAAATGAGGTAGGTTATTAAGGAAGATGCTGAACAGGAGTGGCCCCAGGATTGAGCCCTGTGGCACGTCAGAACAAGCGGGCTGTCTGTCAGATATGACGTTGGCTATTTTCACCTGTTGAGAGTGTTCTTCAAGAAAGCTTTTGAACCAAAGTGTTGTGTCAAAGGAGAGGCCAGTAGCGGTAAGCTGTTGGAGGAGTAGTGAGTGATGGACAGTATCGAACGTCTCAATGAGGTCTATGAAGGCAGCTCCTACTGAGATGCCCTGATCCAGAGATTGATGAAAAAAGCCAGTGAATTCCATCAGGGCCGAGGTGGTGCTGTGCCCCTTCCAGAACCCGTGTTGCTGCAGACATTGGTTTGAGTATTTTTCAAGGCAGTCCACCAGTTTGTCAGCAACAATGCACTCAAGTGCCTTGGATATTGGTGGGAGGATAGATATGGATCTGTAACTTGCATGATGGGTCCTGTCTCCACTCTTGTGCACCATGGTGACTAGTGTTCATTTCCAAACTTGAGGAAATTGCGAGAGTTGTAGCGATAGATTGATGATCTTAGTGAGGGGCATCAGCACTTCCTCAAGCGTGAGAGTTATGAGCATAAGATCCAGTGAGTCACTGCTATGCCGTGATTTATCTAACACTGTGGCAAGGTATTTCCTGGCCATTCGTGCTGAGACTGTTTTGAAGTAAAAAGGAAGTGGTTCAATGAGGTTATTAGCAGAACAGCAGGTACTGGGCGAGTCACTTTCCATGAAGTAGTCTGAAGTAAGGACACTGGATACGCCTGTGAATGCGTTGTTGAATGTGTTTGCTATGATTAGTGGGTCCAGGGTTGGAATTTCATCGATAGTGAGCATGGTGGGTGAGACCTTAGAGTCTTTCCCGGTGACATCTTTTATGTTGCTCCAGAAAGTTTTGCTGTTTCCCCAGGTATTGGTGAGCATTTCCCTATGATGTTTGGATTTCATGGTGTGGATTTCACATGTACAAGAGTTCCTCGCCTTCTTGCATTGCTGAACATCTGCTTTTTTGCCTGACGCCCTGGCACAGTGCCAGAGGTGATCTCTGTGCTTCATCATAGTAATGAGTTCTGGTGTAATCCAGAGGTTTACAGTGCCACAAACTTTCATTTCCTTAATGGGAGCATGGGTATCACAGGCATTGTTGAATTGTTTTATGAAATAATCCAGCGCCAGATTGCCGTCATCAAAGGCATCGAGAGGGGACCAGTCAATGTTGCTGAGGTCATTTTTTAGATGTTCCAGATGTCCACATTGTAACAATCTACTGTAGACAGTCAGAGATGGGGGCTTGCATAATCTATTAGACCAACTACAGGAAATAGGGCAGTGGTTGTCACAAACACACTCCGCAGGTCAGGCCCTCTGCTCCCACAGTGCCAACCTCAGAGCGCAATAGTGTGAACAGGTAACCGACATGGTAACCCTCCTGTCTGCTTTGGGTCCGAATCACCTGTTGGCCTCAAGTTCTGGAGGGATTCAAACTGTGAACCTTATGCTAGCATACTCAATTACAGGCTCAACTATGTACCCTCTTTGGGACTGCAGTACAATCTTTCGCCAGGGGCACCAAGCCAGGTCTCCAAAATGAACCCTTAAAACTCTATAAGAGACCTTAGGTATATTCTTACCTTTTCCAAGCTTAGTAACACCATCGAGCCTTTCTAAACAGCTGTCAGACTTAAATACAGGCACTTCATATGCAAAAAAGAAACTGAAAGACACCCAGGCAGTATCTCAAAGAAATGGTTGTTTACTAAAAATATGATAAAAGGTAAAATTAAACACAGAACAATATATCATACAGCGTACAATGATGTAAAATAAAAAGGAAGTTACAGACAAAACACTCCTACCACAAAAACGTAATTTCTTTCTAAGTATTACCTTTCTAAGTGCATTTAGTTAGAGAACACTTTCTGTCTCAGAGACCAAGATGATATGACACATATTTCATCAGATGGATGTTCATTTGAAACTCCATCTCTCCACCCCCTTTTGGTGAGTCAGCTAGCTCTTCCTTTTAGAATTAATTCTAACATAATTTCTACCAGGAGGTATTTTTAATTAATGGTAATGTCAGGAAAAAAACATTTCCTAAATATGACATCCTTTAATCAAACATTTCTCTTTGAACTTAACAATCCTACCATTTGTCACTATTTCTCAGCTGCATGTTAAAATTTTAGAGGAACCTGCCAAACTACTCTTCATCCTGTTATGTCATAAACTTTATGTTTGGTTTCAACTTCAAGAGCCTGGCCAGGGCGTTCTTCATTCCAAAAGGCATTACTTTAAATTCAAATAACCTTATCGGAGCAATGAAGGCCGACCTCTCCCTAGCTCTGGCAGTTAACTCTACCTGCCAATACCCCTTTGTCAGGTCAAAAGTTGTAAAGTAGGTCACCCCTCCCAACTTGTACAGGAGTTCGTCCATCCATGGCATCAGGTGGGCGTCTGACTTTGTGACTGCACTCAGTCCACGACAGGCCACACAAAAATGAGTAGAGCCATCTGGCTTGGGCACAAGGACTACGGGTGAGGCCCAGGGGCTGTGGGATTTCTGGATTACCCCTAAATATAGCATTTCTTCCACCTCCCTCCTAATGTCCTTATGGACAGTCTCTGACACCTGATATTCTGTCTACCATATGGGTGTCTGTGTCCCTGTCTCCACATCATGCGTCGCTAAGGGGGTTAGTCCAGGCTTGGCGCTGAACAGTGGGGCAAAGTCTGTGAAAACCTCCCTTACTTCCTGAATCTTGTCCGGGGCCAGCTGGGGTGACAGTTTAACTGCCTCCACAGAGGACTCCTGCTTGCTTTCTTCCAGCAAGTCCAGAAGGGGTCTCCTTCGTCCGTCCCCTCTCAAGGACTACATACTGCAAACACCATGTCAGCCCTATTAGCATATGGCTTCATCATGTTGACATGGTACATTCTCTGTGTATGTCTTCTGTCAGGTAACTCTATTATATAGTTTACATCATTCACCTTTCTGACTACTTTGTACGGTCCTGCCCACTCAGCCTGCAGCTTTTCCTTCCGGACTGGATTGATGACCATGACTTTCTGACCCACCGTGTACAAGCGAGCTCTGGCTCTGCTGTTGTACTACACTTTTTGTTTTTGTTGGGCAGCTGCCAGGTAGCTCTGGGCTGTCCCCATAAGCTACTTCAGCTTTTCTCTAAACCTAAGGACATAATCCACTATGGGAGTTCCCTGGGTGGCATGCTTGCCTTCCCAGTCCTCCCGGATCAAGTCTAGGGCCCACGTGCCCAGCATCCATATAAGAGCTCAAAGGGGGAAAACCATGTCGACTCTTGGGGCACCTCCCTGTATGCAAACAACAGGTGGGGAAGGTATTTCTCCCAGTCCCTCCCATGCTGTTCAGCAAACACTTGGAGCATTGCCTTAAGGGTACCGTTAAATCTTTCCACAAGCCCATTGGCTTGCATGTGATAAGGAGTCGTGCATCTCTGCACCACCTCACACCTCTCCCACGAACATTTCATCAGGTCCGACATGAAGGAATCCCCTCGATCGGTGATAACCTCCTGCAGAAACCCAACATGGGAGAAAATCCCAGGTAAGGCATCTGCTAATTTGTCTGTTCTCAGTGAGGATAGGGCGACTGCCTCGGGGTACCAGGAGGCATAATCCACCACAGTCAGGATGAACCTATTCCCGGAGGAACTGGGGGTATTTAAAGGCCATACAATATCCATTCCCACCCTCTGGAATGGCTCCTCCACTGTGGGCAATGGAATTAGGGAGGCTTGGGTTCTCTTATCCGCCTTTCCTATTTCTTGGCACCGGTGACAAGACCTGCAATACTTCTTCACCTGCTGGGTGAAGTTGGGCTAATAGAAATTCTGGGCCAACCGCTGCATAGTGCGCGCGATTCCCAAATGACCAGGCAAGGGAATATCGTGTGCAATCTTGAGCAACTGCTCACGGTACCCCTGGAAACGACAAGCTGCCTGCCTATCACCCCTCCCTCCCTCTGTCTTAGCATCCTGCGTATACAACAGTCCATTTTCCCAATAAACTTTATGTTTGCCATCACCTCCCTGTGCTCCGTCAGAGTGGCTCAAGCCCTCAGCTTCTCTAGACTAGGGTCACTTTTCTGAGCAGCTGCAAACTCCTTACACATTCCCAAGGCATGGGACAGGTCCCCTTTAGTCTCTAAACTAGGGTGCCAAGCTCTAGCGTCAGGGCACTCAGGATCACTGCCATCCCTAACCCTCTGACAATGGGTCACCCCTCCTTCTTCAGAGTAACCCTCCGTAGCTGTTGGGTTAGCTGCGACTGGGGAAATTTCTACCCCCATTTTATTAGTCTCCATCTCAGGAGACCCAGGCTGGGGAACCAGCCTCCCAGTGGTTTCCGGGGCACCACAATTTTCCTTTGCTGCTTGGCTATGGGTAACTGCACACACCATCCCCGGTTTGAGATTACTGCAGAGAATTACATCAACTGCTAAAGTTTCTGCTACCACAACCTGTTGCACAGTTCCCCCTGTCTCACCCCAGTCTAGCAGAACACTAGCAAGTGACAATGTTTTCTCCTCCCCAGTGAACCCCTCTACAGTTACAAATTTGTGGGTATGAGCTGACTAGGCTCTACCAGATCCCCTTTTAACAATGTCTGGGATGCCCCTGTGTCTCTTAACGCTTGTGTCTGTATACCATTCACAGTGATGGGGTGCATGTGTTCCCTCATGTTTACAGGCATGCTTTCAGGGACACGCAAACAACCCACTTCTTTCCTAGCACCACTCTGCATATTGTTCATCCTTTCGGGACACTGTCTGGCAATATGCCCAATTTCTTTGCAAACCCAACATTCGTTTCTTTTCTCAGAAAAATCTTTTCTTTGAAACCTGGGGCTAACTGGTTTCGGTGGAGGCAGTGAAGGTTTAAGCTGCCCTGTAGGTGCGTTTTTCCCTTTCTGCGCTGCCATGCCTGCCCCATTCGCTCTCAGAGCAGGTCTGCTCTTGGCATAGCGGTCTGAGAGTTCAGCAGCTTCCTAAACTGTTTTGGGATCTCGGTCCTCCAGCCAGGTTTTCAGCTCTGATGGGCATGCCCCAAAAAACTGCTCTAATAATACAGCATTTTCAATTTTATCTACAGAGTTTGCTTCAATTCCTTCCCATCAACGTTTTAAGAACTGACGTTGTTCCATGGCTAACTCCTCATTGCTCATGTCAGGGCGTCTCCTGAGCTTACGGAATTTAGCTCTGTATGCTTCTGCAGTTAAATCAAACTTTTTTTAAAAGTGTAGTTTAAGTTTGCTGTAATCATTACTGTCCTCATTGTCCATTTGACCCAATGCATCCTGAGCTTTCCCGGTAAGTAGCGGGGATAGTTGGAAGCTCCAGGACCCTTTAGGAATATTTGCCTGAATACAAACTTTTTCAAATGAATTTAAAAAGGCATCCATATCCTCCCTCTCTTTAAATTTAGCTATCAATTTGGAATTTAATTTGTAACCCAGTCCTGTAGTTCCAGTTAAACCCAGGCCACTTAACTGCTCAGGTGCTGGTGGTTGAAGTCATAGCTTCTCTAGTTCATGTTTCCTCTGGCGCTCACGCTCTTCACACTCCACTTCTCGCTGTTCACGCTCCCTCTTCTCCTCTGCATCTCGCTGCTCTCGCTCCTTCTTCGCCTCTGCGGCTCGCTGCTCTCACCTCTCTTCTCTCTGGAACTCCAGCTCCATCCTCCGCAACTCCATCTGCAGCGTGATGGCTTCTGGTTCCAGAATGCTGGTGACCTTCCCCTGCTGCTGTGGCCCTTGGCTTGCACTGGCCCTGCTGTCCTCCTCACCGGATCTAGACACCACTGCACTGTCCGCTGGCCCCTCCATGCCCAAGGTTCGGCCCTTTTCATTTTTTTATTTTTTTTTATTTATGCATTTTGTAAGCAAAAGACTTACATTACATAGAATCCCAGAGGGCTAACAATATACACTGTGAATGTGAAATTCTTGTTAAGGAATAATACAAAAGGCCCCCACTGTAGGTACATGATGGGGGGGGATAACCAATAAAATTAATTACTAACTATAAACCAATTGCATGCAGCCCCGGAAAGACAAAGAAGAATCATTACAGGAAAGTGTAAAAAAAAAAAGTTTCCTTTTTACCAAATGACAATAAGTCAAAGATTCCCTAAAATCCCAAGCCAATATTATCTAAGAGGAGTATCCCTAGCCCATGAGAATCGACTATAAAAACAATAAAATAAAGCTCTGATCCGCCTAATATACAGTTCCTGTGTTAAGAAAGATTAACTAAAATACTGTCTCTTCTTGCAGGTGACCAGTTGCATCAAGCTGAAGATAATTCCCCCGATCAGAGTAAAGTTAAAGCATCAAGAAAAAAAACAAAACAAAAAAATGATTGGTTCCATTTAACAAGCAGTAGACGGTTCCCTCCAACTAATGATTATATTTTCCAAATATAACAACAACAAATATTTAAAACTGCCCAAAAGCCTTTAATTTGAAAGCTGATTTCACCATTTGGGATCAAAAGGTGATCAATAATGGCATACAGCATGTCAGTCCTCATCAGACGAAAGTCCAGCTACTAGCTTGCCAGCCTCCTTTGGATCATTAAAAAGAAACTGCTGACCATTCCAAACCAGCCTAAGTTTAGCAGGTAATAATAACTGATGTTGTATTTTAAGTTGCCTCAAACGCCCCGATACCGTCAAAATCGTTTCTCCGTTGTCTGGTGCAATAAGAGAGATCCGGAAACAACGAAAGATTGTTTTCTCCATGAGTCAGACTCATCTTTCGTCTTGCCATCGCTAATACTCGATCCCTATCTCCCACACCAGCGAATACTACCATAAGTGTTCTGGGAGTAGCAGCACCCATGGTTGCAAGGCGAGGGGTCACCCTGTAGACCTTTTTGATCAAAAGTGGAGGATCCGACTCAGGAATTTTTAACAAGGCAGGTAGAAAGGTTCTAATGAAGGCCAAACAATCCTCATCCTCAGAACCCTCACTCAGTCCCAATAACCGGATATTTTTCTCTCTAGCCTGGTTTTCCACGGTTTCCAACTGCTGCCGCAGTAAGGCATTTTCTTTAATTAAGGTAGCCGTAGCATCAACAGAGTTGAGCACTGAAGCTTCCGATCGCTGGACTGTGTTTTCAGACTGGTCCATCCTAGTTTCTAATGCATTTACTCTTGGAGTAATAGTATCAAATTTCTTATCTGAACAGTTGTTACTAACTGATTCAGCGTAGCATGGATAGGACTGAAAGTCACTTCTTCTAAGCTAACGTGCTTTTTTTAGCCAGGCTCACACTCTGGGTAGGCCGCCCTCCTCTTGTACCTTCTTGGATGCAAAAAAACGTGCTGCTGATCGAGAGGCACCTCATTCTTGCACATGGTGAAAGCCTTTGTGACCCTGAAACACCACGTTGAATTTATTTCCAGAAACTAGGGCAAAAATAGCTTTTTTAAAAGAATTCACAAGATTTCTCAGAACACAGGGAATTTGCTGCTTCCACTTCGGCAGCTTAGCAGCCTCCCCAGGTTCCGCCCTTTTCAGTCATGGACTGTGACTCGACGCTCTGGGCATCAGCGGCCATCAGAGCATCCATGAGGTTCTGCTTGGTGGCTCTCCCCTTGTGCAAGACTCCTCTCTCCTTGCACAACTGCTTCAGGTAGTCTGCAGTGTGCTCGCTGTAGTTGGAAGCCATCTTCTTCCCTAACTACGGCTACTCTAACTTGCACTAAAAAAAAAAAAAAAAAAAAAAAAATTTAAACAGGTAGGAACTTTGACTGTAAGCAAATGATATAGTTCAGTTTCTTTAAAAAAAATCACTGCCTTATTTTGCAAGTGAGCTGTACAACAGTTAGCTGACACACAGAACTGTTAAAGCTCGTGTTACCAATATTTTAACGCACCACTGCCATCCAAATCTCTCACAAACGCACTCCGGAGGTCAGGCCCTCTGCTCCCACAGTGCCACCTTCAGAGCACAATAGTGTGAACAGGTAACAGACAAGGTGACCCTCCTGTCTGCTTTGAGTCCGAATCATCTGTTAGCCTCAAGTTCTGGAGGGATTCAAACTGTGAACCTTATGCTAGCATACCCAATTACAGGCTTAGATATGTACCCTCTTTGGGACTGCAGTACAATCTTTTACCAGGGGCACCAAGCCAGGTCTCCAAAAATGAACCCTTAAAACTCTGTAAAAGACCTTAGGTATATTCTTACCTTTTACAAGCTTAGTAACACCATCAAGCCTTTTTAAACAGCTGTCAGACTTAAATACAGGCACTTCACATGCAAAAAGAAACTGAAAGATACCCAGGCAATATTTCAAAGAAATGGTTGTTTACTAAAATATTATAAAAGGTCAAATTAAACACAGAACAATATATCATACAGCATACAATCATACAAAATAAAAAGGAAGTTACAGACCAAAACACTCCTACAACAAAGACCTAATTTCTTTCTAAGTATTACCTTTCTAAGTGCTTTTAGTTAGAGAGAACTTTCTGTCTCAGGGCCCAAGATGATATGACACATATTTCACCAGATGGATGTTCATTTGAAACTCCATCTCTCCGCCCCCTTTTGGTGAGTCAGCTAGCTCCTCCTTTTAGAATTAATTCTAACATAATTTCTACCACGAGGTATTTTTAATTAATGGTAACATCAAGAAAAAAAACATTTCCTAAATATGACATCCTTTAATCAAACATTTCTCTTTGAACTTAACAATCCTACCATTTGTCACTATTTCTCAGCTGCATGTTAAAATTTTAGAGGAACCTGCCAACCTACTCTTCATCCTGTTATGTCATAAACTTTATGTTTGGTTTCAACTTCCAAAGCCTGGGCAGGTCATAAAAAAGTAATTAAATGCCATTCTGTAAGTCTTAATTAACTGGTTCCCCTGGTCAGTTTAATTACATCCTGTAGTTCCAGCTACTGACCTTTAAAATTACAGGCCAAATCTGCTAACTTGTGTGAGACAATTTCAGACACATACCAGTTATTTATAATATAAATATCATACAGATAACCAAAAGCAGGGGCAGAGTGTCACAGTGGTCACTCATAGAATCTGGATGTAGTGCCACGTTGGAGATTCGTTGTGGGTGGCTGGAGAGTATCAGGTCCAGAAGGGTACTTGTTCCCATCTTATAGTTAGTCCTTGTTGGGGATGTAACAAGTTGGGCAAGGTGGAGCAACGAGTTAGCATCTTTGCATGGAGAAGCACAAGCAGATAACCAGTTGACACTTAGGTCACCCAGTACTAAAGTTTCGGATTTGTGGTTGAGGCTACGAATATAGTCTATTAAGCTGTGGAAGCCTGTCCTATTGTCTTTTGGAGGAACATAGGCAGAGATTACTGTCAAAGCTTTATTTTGGGCCCAAGGCAGTACTTTCATGGTTATCGCCCGGGCCGTACAGCCCAGATTGGCCGCAGGCAGGGTGTATCCTTTAAGTGTCTCTTTCAGGAAGATGGCACTGCCACCACTGCGCCTGGTGAGCCTATCCAGCCGGTAAAGGGTACACCCAGGTAGAGCAACTGCAGAGTCAGGAACCTTTGGGGAAAGCCACATTTCCACCACTGACAGAATGCCAGGGCTATGTTGAGAGATCCATACCCGAAGGTTATCCAGTTTAGTCTGCAAGCTGCAGAAGTTGACAGTTGCCAACTTAATAGATCCTTTTTTAGGCCGGTCGTGTGTGGACACAGGTCCAGAAGGGCCAGGATAAGGGTGAATGCTGCCTGACATAAGCTGTAAAAGTAGGATGATTCTGAGCAAGCTTCTGTTAAGTAGCTTATTGGATCTTCTGGGGCTGAGGCGTCTTCTGTGTTCCAAGCGCAGTACTGTGAGCTTAAGTGGAGTAATTAGGGTAGGGTATGAGGCAGGGACCCCAGCAGTAAGCCACCCCTGTGGAGGCAGCAGGACCAGTGATCCTTGGTTAACAGTTTAAAATTACCAGTGATAAAGCAGGGGTCATAATGGAGATTATGCTTGATAGTGGTACGGGATAGAGGAACCGGCATATTACTTTATGAAGTGCCATTGCTTAGAATTAACAACAGTATGAAAGAGAGGGATTGGAGGAGGTGGATGTAGCCCATGTTCATAGGAGGAAGAGCTCGCATGTAGCCCTGGTTTCGAAGGAGGCAGAGGAAGCAAGCAACTGTACACAGAGTTGTGATGATAACAGCTGGGGAACAAAGTGTGTGATGTGCCAGATAGGATAGGAGCCCATAGTGGCAGCTGCATATAACCTGCTAATGGTGGAGTGGACACAGAAAATGTCACTGCTACCAGAGATATTTCCTGGAATTTTTTTTATTTTTGTATTGATGTATGGAATGTATGTTTTGTAATTTATGTGTTTTGCCCTGGGTCACCATTTTAAATGAGTATTTTCTCAATGGTTTAACCCTTCAATAAAAATGAAATGAAATGAGATATAGCCCTCTAGTGGCTAGAAGATATAATCTGCTAATGGAAAAAAATCAGCACAGAAAAAAAGGCGCTTAGCGCTACTCCGTCAGCTCAGGCAGAGTTACAGGACAGAGAGGAGCATACAGTCTAAAATTCTAGCAGTATTTGCCAATTTAAATCACAGCAGTGTAGACTCTAGGCACTGATACAAAACAGATAGCATGCTGAAATCTATGCAGTATACACAACAGCAAAATCAAACCAATAATATAAAAAGTTAGTGCAAGGGAAACAGCTTAGGGGGATGAAATCAGTTGGTAATAGGAAGGCAGGAGAAGGCCAAGTGTCCAATCAAAGCTGAGGAACTGGATATAGCACCAATCAGCCAGTGGAGACAGAAAGCGCCAAGATTCTAGCTGGGCAGTGGCTCCAAGGACCAGGCTATGTCCCTACCTGTGGCTCTCTGGTTTTCTGGCAGTTGAGTGGGTCACAGTTGGAGAGCTGCCAGAGAAGGTGCAGCTCCCACGGGGAGAAGTTGGAGGCATGCACCCATTCAAGGCAGAGTAGCATGCAGGTCTCTGGCTGTCTGGCAGTCGAGCATGTCACCGTGGGAGAATCACCAGAGAAGGTGCAGCTCCCACAGGGAGAAGTTGGAGGCACGCACCCGTTCAGGGCAGAGTGGTCTGCGGGTCTCTGGATGTCTCGCAGTCGAGAGGGTCACCGTGAAAGAGCCGCCAGAGATGGCGCAGCTCCCACAGGGAGAAGTTGGAGGCATGCACCCGTTCAGGGCAGAGTAGCCTGCGGGTCTCTGGCAGTCGAGTGGGTCACTGTGGAACAGCTGCCAGAGAAGGCGCAGCTCCCATGGGAAGAAGTTAGAGGCATGTATCCGTTCCGGGCACAGTAGCCTGCAGTCTCTGGCTGTCTGGCAGTCAAGTGGGTCACCGTAGAAGAGCCACCAGAGAAGGCGCAGCTCCCCCGGGGTGAAGCTGGAGGTGTGCACCCGTTCAGGGCAGAGTAGCCTGCAGGTCTCTGGCTGTCTGGCAGTTGAGCGGGTCACCATGGAGGAGCCACCAGTGAAGGCGCGGCTCCCACGGGGAGAAGTTGGAAATGTACACCCATTCAGGGCAGAGTAGCCTGCAGGTCTCCGGCTGTCTGGCAGTCGAGCAGGTCACCGTGGAAGAGCCGCCAGTGAAGGTGTGGCTCCCAAGGGGAGAAGCTGGAGGTGTGCACCCATTCAGGGCAGAGTAACCTGCGGGTCTCTGGCTGTCTGGCAGTTCAGTGGGTCACTGTGGAAGCGCCGCCAGAGAAGGTGCAGCTCCCACTGGGAGAAGTTGGAGACATGCACCTGTTCAGGGCAGAGTAGCCTGTATACTGTGTAATCAGAGGTATTCTGGGAAATTCCAACAGAATAGAAATAATAGAAGCCTTAATGGCTACCCCAGGTGACCATAAAACTTGAAGAGAAAAGTATAAAAATACCTTGCTACAGGTAACAGAATGCTAGGGATCATCAGGTAAACAAACCCCCAATGCACAACATGTGCTTTTATCATTTTTGCAGTAGGTTTCCTTTCAAAGTACTGTTCTACACTTAACTGAAGACATCTGTAGAATCAAGTCGAACAATCCAATTATCAAATTACTGTAATAGCTTTTAAAACTATCATACACTCATATAGGGAAAGATGCACATTATTCAAACTGGACCCCCGACAAATCACACAGGTATTCATTATCTTGTGATCAAAGTGTGCCACCACTGAATTTATTTTAATCATTAACCATAATCAGTCATTTCATATTTTGTAATTAACAAGATGAAGAAAATCTTACTCAAATCACACTTCTGCTACAAAGGGCAGAACAAAGTCTTTCAAGCTTCTAACAACGCTGCGAATATACAGTACCGTATGATTAATGGCATTAAGTTAAAGAAATCTACACCTTCATATCATTAAAATTTTGTTTCCATGTTAACGGACAACTCTTTCCTGTAGCTGTTAGAGCTATGTGTGTTACCTTTAGTTTGTTTTCACTACTCATGGTAGCCCCCTGTGACTGCCCTGGGGGTTTCCATTTCATGGTTATTGAAATCTCATTGTCCATGAGAACGGCATTAGCATATGAGAACATGATGTCAGATCAACCATTTATATCACGTATCTCTACGCTCAAAGAACAAATACACTGCAAAAACTCTGGAAACACATAAACTGAAAAGAGTTTAAAGGGAAAAAGCTTGCATTACAACTCCGATAGTTTATAAAGCTTACTGAAGGTGAAAGTGTTATTTCATACCTTCTTGCAGCTTATTTCTTTGAAGACTACTTAAGCAAACAGGCATTCTGGGGAGTTTAAAGGTTGATTACACATCACGTTTTCATATGGTAATGCAGCTCTCAGGGGCAATGAGATTTCAACAGCCACCAAATGGAGCCTCACAGGACAGTTACAGGGCCTATTATGAAGTGTGAAAACAGACTAAGGCAGGTGCATGTATCTCTAATAGCTACATGAAAAGAGCTGTCTGTTGACATGGAAACAAAATTTAGAAGATATGAGGGTGTAGTTTTCCTTTAACTATAAGATGAATCATGATGTCCAACCAAACTTTATAGTTCTAAAACTGGCTTGTAACTATTCTGGACAGGGTAACACAAGAAGATGAGATGTGCACTTGCTTGACCAAGCTGCTATCCAACCTCTGAAGTTGCAGATACTGGAATGACACAAGGACAGTACGCCTGATCTAAAGAAGATATTAATGCAGTGCATAAAACATTTATCTGTAACACTGAAATAGACTAGAAAACCAACAAGCCCAGATGCTTTGCTCATACTGAAGCTTTTTCAGGGCTTCATTCAGTGTTGCCAATAAATGTGTTAAGCAATCCATTTGGGCATTCTATTTTCTTTGAGTCAGCTGTGTTGCGATTGTGTGATTCCTGTACTGGAAGGGGCATTAGTGGACAGCAGGGAGTGCCTCTAACAAGACACAGAGAGGGAGCCACTGGACACCAGGGACTGTTTTAAAGAGTCATGGAAGTACTGTAAGTGCCACTGGGCACCAGTAATTAATGGAAAGGGAAGGGGTGACTGTGGACACCAGGGAATAGATACATGGATGATAAAGGGCTAAAAAAAAAAGACTAAAAGTCCCTAGAGTCTGCCCTGTTATTTTTATGTATTCCCTACCCCGTTTCTCTTTTGTTTCATTACTCACTTGAAACTATCCCATAGGGTTTTAAACCCTATGATAGTCTTAAGAGTTTACCACATTGCAGGGCAGATTGCTCCACCTATGAACCACCCTCATTGAAGAAACATTTTCTGATATCGTTCCTGAATTTTCACCCCACTAGTTTAAGGTTATTATATCCCTTGGTGGCTGTGTGTTCCTTAGCTTAAATACCTCCTACGAGTACACCCTACTGTGTCCCTGCATGTATCTGTAGGTTTTGATTACGTCCCCTCTTTTCTTTGAGCAAGAACATGTTAAGGCTAACCAATCATTACTGAAATGTCTTGCCTTGCTGCTCCGGAATCATTTCGGTAGCTCTTTGCTCTGTAGTCACTAACCTCGCCCTGGTCTTTAAACAAAAAAACACTGGTGAACTTTCATGCTCTCCAGCTCTACCACTGCTTTTACCTGCTTTCTGAGCTGGTAAATATCTTGTAAGGGTTGTCAGTATGGAGACTGTATTGAAGCAAACATGAGGTGGAAAAACATCAATGTACTGTCACACCTATAGGCAATAGTTCTGAAAAACAGGTTACTCACCTGAAACAGTAGTTTTAGGAGTGGTATACGATATTCAGCCACACTTCTGGCAGTTCCCTTTCCCTTTATGACTTGCTGGAAACGTCTTCAAGCTAGCTCCTCCCACCCACCTAGGTGGTAACTCTTTCGGCTCCACCCCATGACACCAGATCTTGCCCTCTGGATGCAGTGTTGTGCATCAAAGCCAGGGGATGTCAGGTGGGCTCATGTGGATGAACATCATATACCACTCCTAGAACTACTGTTACAGGTGAGCAACCTGTTTTTCTAGGGACATGGATATGATGTTCTATCCACACTTCTGGCAAACTCCTAGCAGTTGTCTGGGAGGAGGGAGGCAAGGTGCGCACCCCCTACTTAGGAAACAGAGATTGCAGAACTGAGGCCCCCAAACCAGCATCCTGGCGTGACTCAAGGTCAATGTGGTAATGGGAAATGAAAGTGTGTGCTAACCTCCACGTAGCAGCCCTGTAGATTTCCTGGATAGGGATGCCCCTGGAAGCAGGGACCAAGGCAGCGGTATGACAGGTGGAATGAGCCCTTAGCCTTCCAGGAGGCTCCCAACCTGCCAACCCATAACAGAGGGTCGATGCAGGATACAATCCACCTGCCAATCATCCACTTAGCTGATGGTCTGCCAGGTGCAGCTTCAGCGTAGGAGATAAACAGCTGGCGAACCTCTCACCGAACTCCAGCTGGGTGCTCCTTATAGTAAGGAAGTGCTCACCACAAATCCAAAATATGGAGCCTATGCTCGGCCACTGAGGTGTGATTGGTGAAGTATACTGGGAGATTAATCACCTGGTTAAGGTGAAACTCTGACACAACCTTTGGGAGGAACTTCGAGTTGGAGCGCAGGACAACTTTATCCTTGTGGAAGACCAGGTAAGAACACTCCACTGAAAGCACCTGGAGCTCACTGATCCTTCTGGCTGAGGTGACAGCCACCGGGAAGGCGGTCCTCCACGACAGGTGAGACATGTCACAACTGTCCATCGGTTCGAATGGCTTGCCCATGAACTTTGCCAAAACCAGCAGCAGGTCCCATGGTGGTGGTTCACACACAGGAGGGGAAATGTGATTAAGGCCTTTGAAAATATACCAGACCACCTTCTCTTGCACCATCAACTGCTAACCAGCCCACGATCATTAAGCAGAGATGGCCACCAAGTGCACCTTAAGGGTCGTCAACTGAAGGCCCGACTTAGAGAGGGACCACAGGTAGTCAAGGATGGTATCCACTGGATAGGAAAAGGGGGTCAATCCCTTGCCCTGGCACCAAATGGAGAACCTCTTCCACTTGAAGGCACAGCATTTCCTGGTTAACTCCTTCCCGAGATGCCTCAACAGTGAGACATCTTCGAAGAGACCCAAAGCCTGGAAGTCTAGCCGCTCAGGAACCAGGCTGTCAGGAACAGGGATTGAAGGTCCGGATGGAGTACCTTGCTCTGACTGATGGAGAGCAGGTCCGGGCAGAGAGGAAGACGCCTCGGGAGCCTGCTGCTGAGGCTGAGGAGATTGGTGTACCAGAACCGGCGGGGCCAGTCCAGAGCCAAGATCACCAGTGCCTTCAGCAACACTTTGTGAATCAAGGGAAGTGGAGGGAAGGCATAGAAGAAGCCTGGGGTCAAGTGCCTCGAGAAGGCATCCCCCTGCAGCATTCCCTGCTGAGGTGGGTGGGCAGTAAACTGCCTCAGCTTTGCGATCTCCCTGGAGGTGAAGGTCCACCTGAGGGGTGCTCCACTGGGAGAACAGACTGTGTACTAACTCTGGGTGGAGAGACCACTCGTGACTGTGTACTAACTCTGGGTGGCGAGACCACTCGTGAGACGCCTCGCCCACACGACTGAGGGCATCCGTCAACTGATTGGAGGCCCCTGCCACATGGATGGTTAGGAGATCGGCCTCCAGGCTGCACACGAGGGTCCATACATGGAGCACTTCCTTGTACAGTAGCAGGGATTGCATCCTGCCCTGTTGTTGAAGTAGTATATGGCTGTGGTGTTGTATGTCTGGACCTGAACCACCTGACCCCAGATGTGCGGAGCAAATGCAGTCAGCACTAGTCAAACTGCTTGGAGCTCCAGCAGGTTGATGTGGCATCGGGACTCCTCAGGAGTCCAGAGCCCATGGACTCTGTATTCCCCCAGGTGAGCACCCCAGCCCATGAGAGAGGCCATCAGTCATCATTATAACAGTCGGCTCTGGGCGGACAAACGTAATCCCTTCCTGCAGATGCTCTGGGACTAATCACCACTGGAGGGCGTCCGACATCCGCTGGGTCACAGTGACCAGCTGGCTGAAGTGACTCCTGCACTGAGACCACTGGCTGGCCAGCTCCCTCTGCAGAGAGCATATTCTCCAGCGGGCCCATCAGACCACACTGGTGCAGTCCATCATGTAACCCAGCAAGCGCAGGAAGTCCCAGGAAGGGCGCCATTGCCCAACCCAAAATGATCGAGCAAAAGAGGAAAGAGCCTCCACCCTGTTTGCCGGGAGCAGGGCTCTGGTCCTGCAAGAGTCTAGCTCCACCCTGATGAAGTGGATCACCTGCGAAGGTGCGAATTCCGAGTTGGCCTTGTTGGCCAGGAGAGACCAAGGTCTGGACGGCTAGGTCCCTGGACTGCTCCACCTCCTGCCTGGAGGGACCTGCAATCAGCCAGTAGTCCAGCCAGGTAAACCCGGACCCCCCTCAGCGCCTCAGGTGAACTGTCACCACTGCAATGCACTTGGTGAAGACCCTGAGGGCTGAGGACAGGCTGAATGGCATGGCTTGGAACTTACAGAGGGTTCCCTTGGCTCGGAAGCAAAAGAGCTTTCAGTGTGATGGACAGATCGGGACATGTTAGAATGTGTCCTGAAGATACAGGGAGCAAAACCACATGCCCTGCTCTAGAGATGGTATGATCTGAGACAGAATTACCATCCTAAATGTGCACAACTTGAGAAACTTGTTCAGGTTGCGCAGATCTAGAATGGGGCACCAGCCCCTGTCTGCTTTGGCCCCAGGAAGTACCTGGAAACAAACCTTGGGTGTTCTGGAGGATCTGTGACAGGAACCATGACCTCCTTGCAGAGGAGCTGGGCTATGTCGTCTCTGAGAGCTGACAGAATATCTGCGGACACCCAGTCCTCTCGTGGCGTGCGGGCTCGGCAAGGAGGGTACTGCTCGAATTACAGAGGCAGACCATGACCCACCACCTCAAGGACCCATCAGTCTGTGATGACAGCGGACCAGGCGGAAAGGAAGTGGCGGAACTGGACCCCCACAGGAGGACCCAGTGGAGGTGTGATGGGTGCGAGGGAGGCACCCATCATCCCGTCACTCTGCAGGTTTAGAGGAGGAGGAGGAGGAGGAGGAGGGTCTGGCTGAGGGAGCACCGGAGACCTCTCCCCCCAGGCTTACGAATGACCGAGACCAATGACTTCGGCTGAGGTTGCCAGGCCTGGGCCTGCTGACCAGCCTGGGGTTGGGCTGGTTTGGCTGCAGGAGAAGAGGTGGACTGAAAGGGCTTCCTTTTCTGCTGCTGCTTGGAGCCCTTGGGGTCCTTTTGGGCAGATGTAATGGAGTCCAAGGTGGCAATGGACTTGTCGAAGTGGGTCAGGTGACCCGCGACCCTGGGCCCGAACAAGTCAGTGCCCAGGAAAGGAACATCTGCCAGCTTGTGCTGAGCCTCTGTCATGAAGGTCGAGATCCTCAGCCAAGCCCTGTGGCGCAAGACCACTGCGGCTGCCACAGAGTGGACCCAGGAGTCCCCAGTGTCCATGGCATGTCTGGAGCTGTTGTTTTGCTACAGCCTGACCCTGGTCCCGGACCTGTTTAACTATGGTCTGAAGGTCCGCCGGCAGATGAGGAAGCACCTCATCCAGGGTGCCCAGCAGGGTATGGGAGAAACTGGCTATAAGGAGGGCCGAGCTTGCCTGGCGAAGTCCAAGCCTAGAGGCAGCACAGACCTGTTTAGCCACATGATCCAACTTTTTGGACTCCTTGTTGGGTGGCTTGTCAACATCCCCAGCGTTGCCGGAGTGCCTTAACACAGAATCAACCACCAGCTCCTCGGCCAAGGGGTGTTCTGTGAATCAAGAGAGGGAACCTGTAGGTAACGCATACTTGTGGGCCATCCAGTTACAGGGAACTGGGCAAAGCTCCAGGGCAGGGCCAAGAATGGCCTCCGCCACTGGCACGGCCTCCATAGGAGTATCTCCCCAGCCGAGGATCTCGGTCAATGGGTAATGAGTCCATTTCTTGTCGGGCTCCATTTTCATACCCGTGGACTCAGAGATCAGGTGGAGAAGGCCCATAAAACAGGAAGAGCCTTTGTCCGTCAAGAGATACCCACCGACTCCACATCGACCGGATGGGAGTGCAGGGAGGAACCCTCTGACTCCTAGGAGTTATTAAAGAGGGTCACCGGATGAGATCATGTGATGTCTGCAGCGCCATAGTTCCTTCTTCGGGAGCTCCCGCTACTCTGCTCGTCCATCCTATTAATTTAACCACTAAACGCAATTTTGAAGCGAAATAATCACCTGGCTTAGCTGTTACCTGTCTGCTTTTACCTACTGAATCACTCAAAAGCATCGATATTGGTGTCGGTACACCGCGATGGAGAAGGATATGTGGCAGGCCACACTCCGCCACACTCTCCTCGGACAACTCCTGAAAAAACACCTAAGAAATCAAAGGCTCAATCCTCCCAAGCTACTAAACAATCCAGTCCCTCGGCCACTGCAGTACCTTTGACCGAAGACCGTTTTCTACAGGAGTTGATGCCCTTCAAGGAGTCTCTTGCTGACATCTCTGCAGAGCTGAAGTCCCTCAGAGCCGATATAGGGAACTTAGGCCGCAGAATCGGAGACACAGAGGCCTGTACCACGTCTCTCAAGGGCTGGCGTGATAAAATCGACCTGGAGGTTATCAAGCTCAGACAACAAATCACCAAACTCCAGCTCAAGACTGAGGATCTAGAGGGCCGCAGCTGGCACAACAGTATTTTAATCTTTGGGCTGCCTGAGGCTGAGGAAGGTCCCTCCACAATTACCTTCTTACAAAAAATTGCTGGTCAAAGTGGTAGGCCCTTCTCCTCACAATTCTCTTTATCAGATCAAGAGAGCTCATCGCTCCCTTCACCCCAGACACCCAGATAATGCACCTCCTAGGCCTATCATTGTTAAGTTCTTGAACTACCTAGAAAAGCAGCATGTCCTGTCCAAAACAAGAGAGCTGCAGGCTATCCTTTGGGAAGGGAAGCATATCCGCATCACCAAGGATTTGCCACTGGAAACTAGACAGAAGGGGTCTGCCTTCCACCCCATTGTGAGCAAGCTAATTGTGGCTGGTATTAAGTTTAAGATGGCTTACCCAGCTCGCCTCCAACCTCTCATTGCTGGCTCCTGGCTCTCCTTTGATACTCCAGCCCAGGCATCCAAAGAGCTAGCCATCCATTTACCAGACCTATTTAAAGATCCATGAACTAGCCTGGATTATCTACAGTGAGTTCCCTTTGGTGAGTTAAGCAGGTGCATATTTTGTCTGTTTCTCATCCTACCTTGCTGGCTGTTCTGGATGTTGTTTCCTGCTGACCTCGGCTGGAGGATGGGTGTTATGGATGGTTCCTTGCCCTCTCCAGTACTGGTCTGACTTTGCTGATATTGGGGCATCCAGAGCTAAACTTGGGCTGTGTTCTGAAGACACTGGATGTGGTTGTTTTAGGAAGAGACTGCTGTGCCAATCTGGCCTGATTTTTCAAACTGGAGCTCCCAATGCTGGTTTCTGTTTCTGGGGGTAAGATCTTAATCGGACCCAGTCCTGCTTTGTTTGGTTCCCACTAGACCCATTTGGGACTATACCATCAACCAGACTTGTGGGGGGATATGTGATCTTGTTTTAGCATTTTGGTTCCCGATTAATGTCACCTGGGTTTGCTGACTGACCACATAGCAGTCTCTGGATTTTATCTTATTTACTGTAGGTGTTTTCTTCTGATGTTCACCTCATAGGGAGCCTCTTGTTCGTTACTTTGTATTATCTGGTCTGGACCATAACATCTCCCTCTCAGTGTGTCATAGCCTATCTTATCTAACTCGCCCATTCTCGATTGCTCACTACTATTCTCGCTCTCTCCTCTCTTATTAATACACCTTCATTTTTTTTTTTCCCTTTAACTTAACTCCTTAATCGTGTTTTGCTGGTTTCTCTCTGCTCTTGTCAGCTCCTACTTCATGGTCTTTCTCATTTGAGGTGAACATCAGGGCTACCATACAATAATTACTGTTACAGATTGCTCTCCTCTCAGGTAGGCCAGGCGATACAGTTCTGTATTACTACTAATTTTAATAATTCCTAGTTTTCCCCCCTTTTTTGGTTGAATCGCAGTTGCTGTTGGGTGGATGAATGGGCAGGGGGCCAAAAGGAAGGCTAATGAATCTATGGGTTAGCATTCCTCACAGCCCAGTCAGTTGGATGTTGGTCCTGAATCTTCTCCTTTTTCTATTATGTGGTTGCCAATCCAGTAGCGCAGAAGAAAGGTTTTGGAAGTTGTGGGGTGAGCTTCTCTAGGTCGCCTGTTTCGACATACATCATTTCCTAGCTTCTCCCCAACTCCACATGGCTAATTCTAATTCAGCATACCATGAGAAGGAATCAACAGGCCCTTGGAGACATGGCTTTTCCTGATCTTGTATGCAAAACATTTACATGGGTACTGGGCAATATGGGAGACCACTGTATATAGTTATGGGCTAGAGGATGGGGCAGAGGTGGGGTGGCACCATTACAACTCATGCCCACCTTGTTTTTCTTGGCAAGTGACCAGGTTAGGGTGCCTTTGGTATGTCTAGTTGTCCTTTTGATGTTCTGGATTTCACGAGAGGGTGGGGACTGGGGAGGGGGTTGGAAGAGGGCCCATCCACAATACTCAGGGATCACCTTGAATTTTACTCTAATCACATTTTCCATGGTACATGTTTCCACGAAGATTAATGATTGTTTTAATATTCTGGTTGATGATGTGGGTGGGTGGGTTTGGGGGTGGGATGGAGGTTATGCTGCATTTGTCAACTGCTCTGTTTTACTGCCTATTATGACTATGGCTAACAATGTAGTTCAAATTTTGACTTGGAATGCTTGAGGAGTCAGAGAACAAACAAAAGGTACCAGGTACTTAAGCACCTTTCATTACTTCAAACCACGTCACTTTCCTTCAAGAACACACCTTCTCCCTCCAGAGGCTAACTAGGTAGACAAGGTGTCAGTCAGGTGTTTGCCACTGGTGACTCAACTTCGAGCAGAGGTGTAGCCATTCTAATAAATCATGTTGTCTCCTTTCAAGTGGACCAAATAATTTCCGACCCTCTGGGAAGGTACATATTTGTCAAAGGCCTCTTAGATTGCCAGGAGGTAACCCTGGGTATATATGGCACAGTAGGAGGGACCCCATTTTCTTTATGGAAATAGCAGATAGGCTAGCCCTTTCTTTTCATCTCCTTAATTATGGGTGGTGACTGGAATATTCCACCCACACAGGATCTTGATTGATCTAGTAAATCCATCAAACCTCTTGTGCCAGCTCAACAGGCCCAGGGAGATTTTATGGATTCACTGGGTATCTGTGACCCCTGGTGGGTTCTTAATCCATCTAGCCACACTTATTCCTTGGTCCATCACACTTCATTTAGGTTGGACTTCATCCTCACTAGTCTGTCTCTCCTACCTGGGCAGTGTAATGCTGGCCTAGCTCCTTCTTACTCCCTCCATGGAACTGCAATGTGATACTACATGGAAGCTAAATACCCAACCCCTCAAAGACGACTTTGTCGTCTCCAGAATAAAATCCCTTATTCATTCCTACACTGAGTCCAACTAGAACTCAGTTCCGAGAGGAGATCCTGAATGGTGTGCCTTGAAAAGCTTTCTTATGGGGCAAATTAATTTGCCTCACTTCTAAATGGAAGGAACTCCAGGAATCAAAGCCTCTCTTTACTAGCTCAAATACTTATACCTTGAACAGTCTCTATCTCCTTCCTCCCTGACTCTAAGAGTCTTCTTGTCCCTTTGGGACAAATACTTTGACCTTCTATGGGAAAAGGCAGAGTATACCATCTTAAAGACTCAGTCCAAGTATACTGAACAGGCGAAAGGCAGGGAGGCTGCTTGCACTTTGCCTGAGGAAACTTGAAAGCTCGAGAATCATTACTTCCATCTCATCTTCGGATGGCTCCATTAAACACTTCCCAGGGTACTGTCTCAGTCTTTGAAAACTTCTACCATACACTCTACAGCCAGCTCCTCCCCTTCGAGTACTGAGGAGATGACAGCATACCTAGATGACATTTTCCTTCCACGACTCTCGAACCAACATCAGGCCCTCTTATCCTCTATCTCCCTATCAGAGGTGGAAATAGCCATTAACAGTCTAGATAAGGCGCCGGGCCCGGATGGCTTCCCCTCGAATTTCTACAAGTTCTTCCTCAAGGAAGTGTCTCCTCTCTTACTTCGTCTTTACCAATTTATGTTCTCGGCCGACTCCTTAGATCTCTAGCTTTTAGAGGCTACTTTTGTGCTTCTCCTCAAACCGGACAAACCTCCTTCTCAACCAGCTAGTTACTGTCCTATCTCCCTATTGAACTGTGGTATCAAAATTCTTACCAAAATCCTCGCTACAAGGATTAGGAAAGTCTGGTCTTGCTTACTCAGTACAGAACAGGTTGGATTTGTTCCAGGTAGATCCTCTGCAGATCACCTGCATAAATTAAGCCAAATCTTTCAAATTGCTAAATCTTCCCCTCTTCCCATGGCCCTAATATAGTACAGTTACGTAGGACCTTACCGTAACCGTAGATCTTCGAGAGAGGTTCCTTCAATAGGTCATCACATATAGGACTGGCGCCACCTGGCGTCGGGCCACATGGTAGACTTTTCTAGCAATACCTGACGGGAGACCGCCCACCCGATGTCACATGACTGACGTCAGCGTGACTGTATATAGTGGGCGGTCCCCACACCCACCCTCCAGTTCTCCCACTGGAGCCAGAAAGAGGCCATACAGCAGGAGCGAACAGGAATTGGAGTCCCTGTAAAACATAAAATGAGGGAAAGGAGGGAGGGAAAAATATGACCCACTGAAGGAACCTCTCTCGAAGATCTACTGTTACGGTATATTCCTACGTATCGTACCATCTTCTTTACTGAGAGGCCCTTTTCAGTAGGTCATCACATATAGGACAGAGTCTCAAGCAGTCCTCCAGAGAGAGACCGAGAGAATCTAGGGAGGAGGAAGCTAACTCCAACAGAACAACTGGATTCCAGCATGGACCCAGCCTAGGACAAAAGGCCCTGCAGGACGGCTAATCCAGAGCCGGCCCTCCGCCTAGAAGCAATGTCCAGACTGTAATGTTTGGTAAAAGGTGTGGACAGAACTCCAACAGCACAGATGTCCGCTGCAGAAACGTTCCTAAGGAAGGCCGCAGAAGCAGCCATGCCCCTAGTAGAATGACCTGTTATGGAACCCAGAAGAGGCTTATCGTACTTCTCGTAACAGTACCGGATGCAGCTGCCCAACCATTTGGAAAGGCCCTGCTTAGAAACCGGTCTGCCCCCTCGACCTGTGGGCAAAGGATATGAACAACTGATCACAAGAGCGGAGCTCTTTAGTCTGGTGAGTACAGCACCAGAGGATCCGATGAACATCCATCGTGTGAAGGAGTGCCTCACCCTTGTTAGAAGGGGACGGGTAGTAAACCGGAAGCTCTACTAACTGATTCAGTGTGGATTCCAATACCACCTTGGGAAGGAACCTCGGATGCGTCCGAAGGACTGCCCGGTCCCTATGGAAACTCAAATAGGGTTCCTTGCAGACTAGAGCGTGAAGCTCTGAAATCTTTCGGCAGAGGTGATAGCCACTCAGAAAAGCTGCCTTCCAGAAGGAAGCGAGATCACAGCTCATAGCCGGTTCGAAAGGAGGAAGGGTGATCTTTTCCAGAATGAAGTTCAAATCCAAGGTGGAGTTGGGCTGCAGATGGGGGTTTCAGATGGAGGATGCCTTTCAGAAGGTCTTTGAGACCTCCAACTGAGCACGGGTTTACCACCCACTAGCTTGTGGTGCGCGAAATGGCGAAATATGGACTTTCAATGAAGAATAGGACAGACCGGAGTCTGATAAATGAAGGAGGTATTCCATGACTTGAGGGTTGAACAGGATAAAGGGTCCCAACCCTGAGCGGAAGCCCAGATCGAAAACCGCTTCCACTTCATGGCATAAGTGGAAACCAGCTGATTTGTTTCTGGCATCGATGAGGACCTGAGCCACTCTAGAGGAGACCCCAAAGTGAGAAATCGCTACGTCTGAAGGAACCATGCATGAACATGCAAGGTCCTGAGCCCGGGATGAACAAGCCTGACCTGATCCTGAGTCAGGAGGTCGTGAGTCAGTGGAAGTGGAACCAGCGGTTCCCTGGAGAGCTGCTGCGGCAGTGGGAACCAAATTTGTCTCGGCCAGAGAGGAGCAATAAGGATCATTCTCGCTCCCTCTGCTTGAAGTTTGAGGAGAACTCTCTGTAGAATGGGAAAAGGAAGGAAAGCGTGCAAAAATTACCCTGTCCATGATAGAGATAACGTCACGCCCAGAAAGCACTGCTCTGAATGAGCGAGCAAAACTTGGGAAGTTTTGCTGGATTGGGAGGCTAAGAGGTCAATTTCCAGATGCCCCCACTCTGGAAGATGGAGTCTACCACTTCCTGATGCAGTTCCCACTTGTGGGCGAGGGTTCGAGTTCTGCTGAGACTGTCCGCCAGGACGTTTAAAATGCCTGGAACGTGCACAGCCACCAGGACCAGAAGGTGCTGGACTGCCCAGTTCCACACCCGAGTCGCCTCCCTGCACAGAGAGTAGGATCGGGTTCCTCCTTGTTTGTTGATGTACCAAACTACCGGCATGTTGTCCGTTTGGATTAACAGTGTTCCCTTGGTAGCAGGGTCTGAAAAGCCTGTAAGGCATACAGGACTGCCCTGAGTTCCAGAACATTGATGTGGAGAGAAGTCTCTGGGCCTATCCAAAGGCCCTGAGCTTGATGATCCCCCAAATGGGCCCCCACCCCATATTCAAGGCATCCGTGGTGAGGTAGCTACTGGTGCAGGGTTTTGGAACAGAAGTCCCAAGGAAAGATTGTGGGATCCTCTCACCACTGTAAATCCTTTGGACCACTGAAGAGACCAAGACCGGATGATCCAGGTCGCCTAGAGCTGATCCCACTGTACCCTTAATGACCACTGGTGATTCTCATGTGTAGCCTTGCCAGGGGAACAGTCATGATGGACGCTGCCATCAGTCTCAAAGACGCAGGACCTCCTGGGCGGAATGGTCCTGGAGCAAGGCTACTTAGCAGCCTGACTGATTAAGGTCTCCACTCTGTCTGGAGGAAGGAAGGCTCTGCACTGGACTGTATCCAGAACTGCCCCAATGAACTGCAGTCTCTGGGACAGAACTAGGAAGACTTGAGACGCTGAACCGTTATTACTAGTCAGTTGAAGAGGTCCAGCGTGAAAGACAGAGCTTCCAATAAAAGAGCCCTGGACGGCCTGAAATCAGCCAGTCGTCCAGGTAAGGGAACACCGCAAAACCCCTGCAGCGTAGAAATGCCGACACCACCGCCAGGCACTTGGTAACAACCCGAGGTGCATAACATAGATCAAAAGGGAGTGCCTGGAACTGGTAATGGCTGCCTTTGGAAAGAAAAAAAGCAGGAAACGGCGGTGACTGGGGAAGATAGGGATGTGCAGGTAGGCATCCTGCATATCCAGGGCGCAGAGCCAATGATTCTCCAACAGAAGAGGAAGAAGTGTCTGGAGCATCAGCACGGGAACTTCTTGTACTCTGCATACTGACTGAGATGACTCAAGTGAGAATGTGTCTGAAGTCCCTGGTCTTTTGGAACCAGAAAGAAATGGAGAAACCCTTTTCCCTTTGCCTGAAGGAACTGACTAGCTGCTTCTTTGAGCAAGAGGCGCTGACCTCCTCGCGAAAGAGGAAGCCTGGTCCCGGAATAAGAGGACCTCCGAGGAGGAGTATCTGGAAGAATTCCAGAACTGATGGTGTGTCCGACGGACACTAGTTGCAGGACCCACTATCTGAAGTGATTGCCTCCACTCCTGCACGTGGCGAGCGAACCTTCCCCACTTGTCTGTAAGACTGAGGTGCAGTGGGGCCGGAGAGTCAAGAGGTGGCGGGCGCTGGGAGAGGTCCCCAACGCCGCTGGTTCTTGGGATCAAGGCGGGTAGCAGTACCTGTGGCCTTATGCTTACCTTGGCGCCTCGCCGAGTGTTTTCAGCTGCCTCCGGTCATTTTCCGAAGGGCTGCTGCTGTTGAGTGCCCGATGGTACATGGACCTAACAGATTTAAGGACCACACCTTTGTCCCATAAATCCATTATAATGTCCTTGGTATCTCCTCCAAAAAGGACTGAGCCCCTGAAGGGGGCATCCTGAATCGCCGACTGGACTTCGCTGGCGAGTCCAGAGAGACGAAACCAGGAATGCCATCTAAGGGCAACGGCAGTTGCCGAGGTACGGGCCACCGAATCGACGGAGTCATAGGTGGCTCAAGAGCATGCCTACAGGAGATCTTGGAGAGGTGGAGATCCTTGGCAAGTTCCTCCTTAAGGGGCGATGGGTCCACAGACTGGACCCTCGCCTCCAGCCTGGCCATGGTCTGTTTTTGGTGAGATACCATGTGGGCCACGTAACTAAGGGATCTAAGGGCACACGTGGCCGATGAGTAGACCTTCTTCCCGAACTGGTCCATCAGCCTTGACTCCTTGTTCGAGGCATTGTGCTCATGTGCTTGGGAGCTGTGGAGGCGGTCATGAGCAGCCAAGATGACAACAGAGTCTGCCTTAGGATGAGCCTTTAAAAAAGGTGCGTCCTTAGGCACTCAGTAGAGTCTGTCCGCCCTCTTGGGGACAGCCAGGATCAAATGAGGCATCTGCCAGATGGTGGTGGTGAGGTCTTGGTGAGGACCCATCCATGGGGGGACCGGAACAGACGGCAGAGACTCTAAATCCAGATGCTCCGCGAGTCTTTACCGCATAGGATCCTGGTCCTGTGACTCCCAGCTGAAATGATCTCTTAAGGTCCTCAAGAGGTCCGAAAAGGAAGGATCCTCTGAAGGGGATTTAGGGTTCTTCCTTTCATATCCTCGGGGGTCCTCCACAGGTTCCTCCTTGGAGGAGTCCTCCCTCCCATCGGAACTGTCTTCCGCCTCAACAGGACAATGATGGAAATCCCGCAAGGGAACATCCTGCTGAGTCCTCCCTGAGATGTGGACGGTTGAAACAGAACTGCTCAGGGAAGGGGATCTAGGAAGCTGTGGCTACGGGAGTCTGGCTTCTAGATCGGTAACCAGCTCTGACCTGGCCCCCTGCCACCAAGACTAAATTAAGGTCTTGAAATCCAGGACCACCGGAGGAGGGGGGAGCAGTGGCCGGTTGAGGCTGGGGGGAAGGAGGAGGAGGAGGGCAACCGAGGGATAAAACCCTGAAACCCACATAAGGGGAATATGGGTTGTATCCATGAAACTGCCCAAATTGGCTCCAATCAGGAGGAACCCCCCGGTAGGGATCCCAGGATACCCAAAGGGTAATGGGGACAGTTCAGGGCCTAGAGTAGATTCCTGACAAATGATCAGGCATCGGGGGACCCACGCCGACTCGCCGTGTATATATGGGCACAGGATCCGCATTGGGACAGTTCACGTC
Organism: Neoceratodus forsteri; assembly: GCA_016271365.2. Classification (NCBI taxonomy): domain Eukaryota; kingdom Metazoa; phylum Chordata; order Ceratodontiformes; family Ceratodontidae; genus Neoceratodus; species Neoceratodus forsteri. Next base: position 1,119,866,652 of record CM057458.1, read on the forward strand.
AAGGGACCAACGCCAGCACCGCACGACCTGATCCAGCGCAGAAGAGGACTCGTGTCGGAGGGGTTGGTGTCGGAACCGGTCGAGGGAGCCCGTGTAGGGGTTGGTCTGCTAGCTAGAGGTAAAGGCCTGTTGACCAGGCTCGGCTGAGGACTGTCATCGGAATCACTGGCGTCTGGGGAGGTGCCAGTGTCCCGCCGGAAGGAGGGGCCTCCACAGGAAGGCCAGACAGCCGTGAAGGAGCCTCCTGATCCGCGACCCCCGAGGGAGAAGAACCCACAATGTTGAAAGGCTCGATGGGTTCTCAGAGACTATCGCTGGATGCGTCCGGGGAGGAGTGCGAGGACGCGGGCGTAGTAGAAGGAGGGAAGGGGCCTTCTCCCTTTGGTCCCGCCGGACGTCAGGTGAGGTGCCGCTAGGCCCCGATGGGGGAACCATGCCCGTGCGGTCGTCAGAGATAGCCGACTTAGCGGGCAGGGCCGCGTGGTCAGAGGAGGAGCCCCTGGCCAGCTTATCGACCGAGGTCGGGCGACTGCCCCCAACCAGAGGAGCCGACTTAGCGACCGCCGTGCGGTTCCTGGAGGAGGCGGGAGCTGACTTACCGGCCGGAGCGGCGCGATCGCTGGAGGAGCCGGCGGCCGACTTACCGCTGAAGTCATGTCCGACTTACCGTCTGTCTTCAGCCTTGCTTGTGGATGGCCTGGCGTCGTTCGCAGAGCGAACCCCACTCCCTAGTCTTCTCCTTGTTCCTTTTGAAGGAAGATTTTCGGATGAATCCCTAAGGCGCTCCATCTTTTTCTCCAGGGAGGCCAGACGAGATTTGAGGATGTGGGCCCAATGCCTGTTGTGTCCGCTTTTAGTGGCCTGGTTGAACGACTGGCAATCAGGACAGGAGGAGATAGGATGCCAGACTCTACTCTCAAGTGGGCGCGTATTTGGAAAGACCTGTATAAATACCTAACCCAGGACCGGTTACGTCTCACCCAATATCACATTTTAAACAACATGTACTATACCCCTGTCAAACTAGTTAAGATGGGCTGCCTTCCCTCACCCATTTGTACTAGATATGGCAAAGCAGATGGTACACTCTTGCACGTTCTGTGGTCCTGTGAAAAGGTCTCGTCTTTATGGGAGCTAACTGAAGAGCGTTCTGACGTCCTATTGTGACTGGTAGGTCTTTTTACCCCAGAAGTATGTGTTATCAGAGATTATACTCAGATTGTGGTCAAAGAAAGGAGATACCATATGGCTCTCATTTTCCTGGCTGTCAAAAAACTGGTCCTTAAACACTGGTTGGACCAATCACCCATCTCATACTGTGAATGGCTGCACAAGCTCTCCTTCTATCTCCAGACCGAGTGCCTGATTGCTGGTGCTCATCACAGAATGCCTCCTTTCAACAAGAAATGGGGCAAGCTTTATGGCCCTTATCCGAATTAAGGTTTCCTTTTGGGTCCTCTCTGGTTCCCCAGGACATCTACATGTTCACCCTGTGGTCTTGTGGCATATTTAGTTCTTTTACTGGGTTGAATAACACACTCTGTGGGGAAGGGGTGATGTTTGGGGTGGTGGTGGTGGGGTACCAGTTGGATATGTTCAATACCCTGTGTTAATCATATTGTAGATGGTTGCAACTAAAACTTAAAAGTTGATTTAATTTAAAAAAAAAAAAAAAGGGTCGACTGCCCCAGTCCCCACTGACCCTCTGCGGACGGTCACGGGTGATGGTGACTGACGGTTGACGGGGAAGCCCCTTGGTCGGCTGAGACTCCTAGATTAGAGCACTGGTCGGTGGCTGTTTATGCAGCAGCTGTACCAGAATCAGTGGAGATGCCGGATCGACTGAAGCAGGACAGTCTTGGTCGGCTCCTTAGGCGAGAACGCCACGGCCTGTCGGGCGAAAGACAGATGATGGCTGGTGTAGTAGCTGGAGTCGGCTTCTGCCAGTGAGCAACAGCTGTTGCCAGTTGAGATCCTCATAGCATTGGCGCAACTTGTGTCGAGCCTCTCCTCACCTTGAGGACGACGAGATGAAGAGAACGATGGTGCCGCCTGTGCAGGCCGAGAGTGGAGCACTGATGTCAGCGAGCCGCCGACCCACAGGAGGAAGACCTAGCCCACCGGGGGAACTGGTGGCAGGGCTCGGGAAGAGTCAGTGAGTGCCAAGGCTCCTCCGGGTCTTGGTCGTTGACCAGAGGTGGCAGGTCAGCGGACTGATCCATCCCTCCAACAGTCTGGGTCAGGACCGGAGTCCTGGATAAGGAAATGTCGGCCTCTTCTGTTGACAACTGGTTGACTGGCTCAAGAAAAATCTCGGATGGAAGATCAGCCAGCGTATCGGCCAACAGGCCCAATGGGGTTACCAAGGAGCTGGCAGCCTGGGCCGAGGATTCGACCACAGTCGGATCATGAGAAGTGTGGGAATCCGAAGCTCTTGACCGAGAGCGCTCCCGATCCCATGAACATCGATAAGACCATTTTCTTAACTATTTCTTCGACTTGGATTTGTCCGAGGGTCCCTGACTGAGGGTCAGCAAGAACTGACCAATTCTTTGAAGGATCCCGTGAAAGTCAAACACAGCCGGAGTAGCACGAAGCAGCCGTAGAAGAGGAGGGAGGTGGCCTGGGCCACAGCCTCCTCAAACGCCATAAGCCGCTCAGTGGATCCTGCAGCCGCGGAGACCACCAACAGGCATCCTAGATTTGACCGTCGGGTTCTGTTCGGCTCAGCTGGCCTAACTTGAATCAGATGAGACGGTCCCCAGAATGGTAGGATGGGTATCGTGCTCTGCCCCAGGCAACAGAGGCATGTGCGCAGATCTGTTCAGGACATCTTCCGCCTGCAAGGGCAATTGATGGAACCCAGGAGTGGACTTGTTGTCCATCGAGATCAATGATCGAGCTGAAGACACAAAGAATGAAACTTTTAGGAAGTAAACCGAGATTTAGCCGCAAGGGCTTACTCAGCTAAGAGCAGTAAGAAGGAACCTGCTTCTTCCAGCGGAAAGGAAGATCAGGTGTCAGGGAAGCAGCTAAGGAGTTACCTTCCAGGTGGGTGGAAGGAGCCAGCTTGAAGACATTTCTGGCAAGTCTTAAAGGGAAAGGCAACTGCCAGAAGTGTGGATAGAACATCATATCGACTTCCCTAGAAACCTTTGTTTTTTGTGCACCAAAAAAAAAAGGTTTTATTAATTGCCACTTTAATCAGTCCAAACATAAACAGTGAAATGGCCTTCCTGTCACCCTGAAAACCTGTTCCTCAACCGATCTCTTTAGTACTAAGCTACTCTCTATACTCTCCCCTGTTGAGCATTATAATTGCTTTAAATGATATGATTCCCATTACCTATAGGCTATCATTTGTTTCTGCACCTTACTTATATGTATCGATGCAGCGCCAGCCCCACATTAGACTAAGGCTTGCTCAGACTACTGTTGTTAGCCATCTTTGAATTTGTACTGCCTAAATCTCTGCTACAATTGTGTATTATGTTCTGTTCCCTGTTTATTGAAATGTTTCGCCAGGAAGGCACACTGAACAACAAGTTGCTTGTCTCCCGGTGCAACATGGGGGGGGGGGGTTAACAACTGGATGAAGAATTAGACATACAGTTTAACATTTAACATATCCTAGAAATTAAACATTCAATTACAATTGTGACAAGACATACAGTTAAAAAATATAAACAAACATACAGTCGCATTGGTGACATAACAAACAGTTAAATATATCATACCTGTAGAATATGCATTTAATTACAAATGGCAGTTCTGAGGAACATAGTACAGAATTTTAATGTTGCCTTGGAGCCAACTCCTTGCAGGAATTGATCACGGTTAAGAGGCAGATTATTTAGTAATTATTGAGTGAATGAGGTCCAGTGGGGGACATCAAGCAGGATTAGACAGGGAAACCAGTTGTGGAAAGGAGAGGATAAAGATGGGGGAACATTACAGGAGAAAACGGAGCAAAAAAAAAAGTAAGTTGTGAGGGCAAGTTAACACAGGGATAGTGCAATCTGGGAGCACCTCAGACAGAACAAAAGTGCAAATTATTAGCTCAAGTGACAATTCTTTTGATTAAGTGCAGGCGGGTAGAGGGCGCAGGAGAGAGGTGCAGGTAAGAGATAGGGAAATGAAGGACAAGTCATGCCTGGAACTGGCCCTTCAGAGTATGGAGATAGCTGCCAGTGGCAGAATGAGGTGAGAACTAAGCATAAGGGGCGGGAGTAAGCAAGGACAAGTTGGCTGTAGAGATTGTAGAAGGATGGTAAAGGGAAGGAGGAAGAGGGGCGGGAGAAACTTGCTCTATGACTTGGCCTCTGCAGGATGCTGAGAACCCTGCCAGACAGCAGAATCAGGTGAGGCCGAAAGTTAGGTAGAGAGGACAGAGAGAAAGGGAGGGAAGGAAGAGTTATTTCAGTGCTGGACCCCTCCTGGATGCTAAAAATGCGCAGGGGCAGAACTAGGTGAGGACAAGTTGGGAAGAGAGAAAAGAAAGGAAGAAGGAAAGGAGGAAAGAAGAAGCTTGCCTAAGACTAGGCCACCTGGAATGCTGAGGAACCCTGCCAGAGCACAAAATCAGGTGAGGACTAGTTGGGTAGAAAGGATATAGGGAGGGGAGAGAAGAGTAACTGCCTTGCTGGGCCCTCCAGGATGCAGAGAACCCTGCCAGGGACAAAATTAGGCGAGGACACGTTGGGCAGAGGGAATGGGGATAGAAGAGGAAAGGAAAAAAGAAGGAGGGAGGGAAGAAACTTATCTGAGAGCAGACATCGCCAGGGTGCTAAGAATCCTGACAGAGGGCAGATTTAGGTGAGGACAAGTTAGGTAGAAAGGAGAGAGGTGGAAGGGATGGAAGGAGGCGGCTTGCCCAGTGCTAGACCCCTACAGGATGCTGAAAACCCTGCCAGAGGTCAAAACTAAACAGGGGCAAGTTGGTAATGGAAAAAAGGTTAGGGATAGGAGTGGGGAGGTAAGCGGTAAAGGGAGAGGAGAGCATGCTGAGAAGCAGGTTCGGGGGGGAGGAAGGTTTAATAGGGGATGAGAGTCATGGAGAGGAGCAGAGGTATAGAAGGACGGTTAAGGAGGGTTAACGCAGGAGCAGTTAGATGAGAGAAAGTTCCGTAAGGCAGGGGCAAGGGAGTAGGAGTAGGAGCAGTACCATTTTTGCGGGAAATGGGTAAAGCCTGACTGACCGATGAGAGTGGTTCAACTGGGGACCAAAAAAGTGCGAGTGTCGGAGGATCGGAGAGAGTAAAAATACAGAGCAGTAAAATACAACCCAGCAATATAAAAGTTTGTGCAAACTAAGCAGCTTAAAGAGATGAAAGCAGTAGCAATAAGAGGGCAGAAGAAAGGTGAAGTGTCCAATCAAGGCTGAGGAAGTGAGATACAGAACCAAATCAGCCAGTGGAGACAGAAAGTGCCAAGATTCAAGCCCGGTAGCTCCAAAGGACGGCTGCATCTGTGGGTCTCAGGGCTAGCTGGCAGTCAGGCAGGTCGCTGTGAAGAGCCCCTAGAGAAGGCGCACCCCACAGGAGAGGTTGGAGGCAGACGCCCATTTAGGCTAATGGCCTGTGGGTCTAAAGGCTGGCTGGCAGTCAGGCAGGTCGCTGTGGAAGAGCCCCAGAGAAGGCGCAGCTCCTATGGGAGAGGCTGGAGGCAGACACCTGTGTAGGGCTAGTGGCCTGTGGGTCTCAGGGCTGGCCGGGCAGTCAAGGCAGGTCGCCGTGGAAGAGCCTCCGGAGAACACGCAGCTCCCAAGGGAGAGGTTAGAGGCAGACACCCATTTAGGCTAGTGGCCTGTGGGTCTCGGGCTGGCTGGCAGTCTGGCAGGTCACCGTGGAAAAGCCCCAGAAAAGGTGTAGCTCCATGGGAGAGGTTGGAGGCAGATGTCCATTTAGGCTAGTGACCATTGTTGTATTTCCCATACTAAACCGACTGAAAATAGACTCTACCTACAGTAAATGGAAATAAAATGAAAATGGAAATGAAATTAATAAAAACTTTTTATAGTTGTCGCTAGACAAAGGTCAGGAAACATAGGAAACCAGGAGCAGTTGTAAAATTCGAACAAGAGTTTTATTATTAATAACAGTAAAATAAAAAATAAAATTGTTCAGAATAACTTTACAATGGCAGTACAAACATAAAAAGTAGAGTCCTTTTCTACTCAATTTCAAATCTCGCCTGTCCTCATCGCTTGCAAAACACTGCAGCTATTTTTTTAACAAGTCTTTGCAGGAGCTCATTAAGAGAACATTCTTCTTCTCACACAGTGTTCTTGTCAGTTTCAACAGGTGCAGCAGAAAGAACATTGTGAACCAGAACTGACCTCTTGTTTACATCTCTGCAAGAAGCTTAAAAACTACATTTCAGGTTAACCCCTTGAGTTCCAAACAGCTTGTTGCAATCATTTCAACATTATAACTGTATAGTTTTAAACAAAGGGATCCCAGTATCAGTGACATTTCCACAAAATTATTCACATATATGTTTATAACAGCAGATGTGTAAGGGGGGAAAAAAGACAGAACAGCGGGTGAGGGTAGAGAGATAGCAAGAGGCAGAGAATTGCAAGACCATAGGGGCGATCAAGTCCTGTCTCATGAGAAAATCTGGATGCAACCAGACAGATAAAGACAGAAAAGGAGAGGATAGAAATGAAAATTACCTTCCGTAAATCCTGATCTTTCTGTGTATCTTCACCATTCATCACCTTTGGGTAATGTGGCCGGAGGTCACGATCCCGTGGGAGTTTTTTATTGGATGGGCAGAGTTGACGCACCATCGGTGCTACCCTTGAGGCCGACGCACTGTGTGATGCTCGTGGGTTGGCTGTTAGGTGTTGCTGACCCTGCCCTCCCGCCAGTTCTGAGTCGCCGTAAAGTAAGAAAAGGTTGGGAGGGAGGGAAAAGGGAGTCCAAGGGACAGATAAAGGAAAAGATATACAAACTAAAAGGAGAAATAAATGACCGAGAGGACAGAAAGAGAGTTGGAAATCTAAGGGGATTGGGAAGGTGCCCTAATCTCTAGAAGTAGAAGAGGAGGGAGGGAAGAATTAGAAGTAAGGATGCTGGGGCGACATACTCTGAGCCTTGACCTCTCTCCAGATTGTATAGGACACAAGAAGAAGTAGCTAGAAGGCTACACTGCCAGAATTCAAGGCAAAGAATCACTGGCAATAAACTCCAACATAAGCATAAGTGGCTATTCTGGAAGAAAAGACAGGATATAGGCTGTATCCCCCAAACCAATTTGGAGGTAAGAAACAAGTTTCTAAATTAATTTGAGGGTTGAGTCCCTAAGGACAAGAATGATAGAGAATAGCAGAAAGGGAAAGAGAGAGAGAGAGAGAAAAGAAGAGAGGGCAACCACCAACCCCCACCCCACAGGGCTGGAGCCGAGGCACTAAGGAAAGAAGTGCCCTCTCCCCCTGATCACTCTCCCTCCTGACAGAAAGTAAAAAAATCCCCCTGTGTACTCAAGGTCACCCCGCTCCTGACCAGTGGAAAGGAAAGGGGGGAAAAGAGGGCACACAGAGGGAGGGGGACCCAGAGACTGAGGCCACAGGGGGATGGAGGGTGGGATTGTGATGAATGGTGAAGATACACAGAAAGATCAGGAATTACGGTAGGTACATAACTTTCATATCTTATCTGTGTCAATCTTCACCATGCATCACCTTTGGGTGAGTACTGAGCACCCCCCCAAAGGGGGCCCTGGACCCTAAAAGACTAAGCCCCTTAGCTCTCAGTGGATGGCACACTGGGAGAGAGAGAACCTTCACGGGTCTGGAGAGGCCTGAGAGTGAGATGGGAACCCCCCGGAGGGGGCAGGAGGTTGCCCCAACAGACGCTGCCTCACCCTAAGGGAGAAAAGACGGGTTCTCTGGTATGCGGAGGAAATCACCCTACGCCGGGCCAAGGATGACAACCGGAAGAGATGCAGCATTGGAGCCGGTGCTTGCCACGGCGCTGTCCCAACCTATGGCGCAGCAAGCGGCACCGAGGTCAGGAATGGCGCCAACGATGGCACCGACAGCTCCCTTGGTTCCGCGAACGGTGCCAAGAGCGATACCCCCCACGGCGTCGTGTCTTCACCGCACTGCAAGCGCACTGAGCTAAACATGGTGCCGTGCGTTCAGTCTCGTGCCGTAACAGCGCCGAGGGTGAGAAACAGAGAGGATGGCACCACAGAACTCTCTCACTGCACGTCAGCACCATCGGTGCCGTGAGCCGCCGACAGCGGAGATGGCGCCGAGCAACGGATAGGCACCAGCTATGGTGCTATCAGCCCACGCACTATGGTGAATCGGCGCGCAGGCCCAAGACAGCACTGATTGACTGCGCCAAGGACGGTGCCGACTCAGGTTTCTCAGCCCGAGAGATTTATACCGGAGGAGCTCTTCACCTCAAGGGGCGACTGCCAATGCAGTGCCTCCCGCCCGCCCCCAGGGACAGACTGGGCCTCCTGGTATCGCAGAAGGGCTTCTGCAATGGCGATGCTATAAGAGCAGAAGCCCCCTGTCACGAGTCCGATACAGAACCAGTAGGGGACCCAGAAGAAAGGCCAAGAGACTGCGCTTGGCCCAACAAGGTGTGCGCCTGTCCCTGAAAGTTGGCGGAGCTCATCCAACTTTCCATTCGTGTGGCTCGATGACACAATGGTCCATGGAGAAGCAGGCATCACACGAATCCATGTCATGAAGCGGGCCAAGACACGCAAGGCAAGTGTCATGTTGGTTGGTGACGGAGTACTTGCGGCCGCACGGGCACCATCACATAGGGGCCGCCCCATCTTTAACGATTTCTTGCCCCAGACCTAGACATGACACACGGAAAACAAGCTAAACAAAAGACTTGACGTTGCTAACAAATAAAGAAAATGAATAGAGTTACCAGCAGCGCCGAGTGGTGGCGAGAATGGAACCGGCAGGATACAAAGACAGTGTTGAAGGGATTTCGTCGTCGAAGGGTTTTCAGCGTCGAAGGCTTTTCAGGCTAACCAGGCCTCTTGCGCAGCAGCTTCCCATGAGGTGCGACCTCTACGGCAGGAGACGAAGAACTGGCGGGAGGGCGGGGTTGACGACACCTAACGGCCAACCCGCGAGTGCCACGCAGTGCGTCGGCCTTGAGGGCAGCGCCAACGGTGCGTCGACTCCACCCATCAAACAAACAAACAAAAAAAAAAAAACGCTCCTATGGGGTTGTGACCTCTGGCCACATTACCCAAAGGTGATGAATGGTGAAGACTGACACAGATAAGATCAGACACTTGTGTTTAAACTCTTTCTGCATAACAATTGGGACAGGGCTGTATTCAACCCTGTCACAACAGCACATTACCACACTGTCAAAGTTCCATTAGCTTGCTCCATCTTGGGATGCATGGCCATGACTAATGCTCATGAGTGTACTAGTGCATTATGTTCCAGTTTACAACTCCCCCTCCTCCACAATGAAATGTTTTGCTGGTGGTGGCAGCCAATCGGGTCTGATGTGATAGCATATGTACTTGTGAGACTAAGTGTAAAACAGCTCCATTTAGCATGGAACTTCAGCTCTGACGAAGCCGGTTATGGCGCTAGATAAGCTTGCTCGTGCATGTGCGAGGTCAGCATGCATCCTTTTCCACCCCCTCATTGCCACACATCCCGAGACAAAACAAGCTAAGGGAACTTCTAAGTTGTTCATGAAAGGCCAGGCTGGTAAAGCAGTACTACCTGATGCAACCACTGAAGCAGTTACTAAGAGTGCTACTCAGTCCAGCTACCTGACAATGCGATATGAAGGTTATCGCAGCTTTACCTTGGAGCGGGTGTTAGTTGACAATGTGGTAACGTGTTGTAAAAAGCTTTTATGTGTGGTGTTTGGATGGAGTGAAGTGGCAATTAATAAATTTGTTTTTTTTTGTACAAGAAACAAAGGCGGACCACTGCCTATAGGTGTGACACAGTTCACTGGTGTTTTTTCACGTAATGTTTGCTCTCCCTGTCTTTCTGAGATGCAGACTACAAAACTGCACATAGTAATCAGCTATAGTCTAACAAATCAGCTGTATAGCAGCAATATCACCTCTTTGTTGTGACTAGTGACAACCCAATGCCTGATACGTGCAGCATCCAATTTACTTTCCCATATGCAGGCCAACTGTCAGTGCAAAAGTAGCGCTACACTGCAACCCAGTGAACTGGATTAGAAACAAGCCCAAGATGACGAAGGGCCATCGGAGGACCATTGAGCATCATCCTTGCTTAGAAAGGAGGGTAGCAATGCCAACTACCACAGCACCTCCTAAGTGACCACAGGGATAGGACAACAGTGGACGTTTCTGATGTAGGGCCAGTTGCCAAGAGACTGTTGTGTGGCGGCACACAGAAGTGGCTGTGTCAGCATGCATTTGATACTCAAGTGTTGGTTTATGTGGGGAAGAAGAACTTGAAACAAATGAAAATACTCAGTGCTAGCAGAATGACAGGGCATGCTTGGGTCCAGGCTCTGGCAACTAGCAATCTCCTCCCCCACCTTCCAGGTCCCTAAATAGAGGGACCAGCTTCTCCCCATAACCCTAGCCCCTGGTGTGTGTGTGTGTGTGTGTGTCGGTGGTGGCAATCTGGGAGAGTCAAGGTGATGAGTTGTAAGTGCCAAAGAAGCCGGCTACTGGACCGGGCCGCAGTCACCAATGAGGGCCGCCTTGGAGAAATGGCTGTGGGGCAGCAGTCTTCCAGGAGTCTTTCTGAAGGCTGAGATGCTGCCCTATTTGCAGACAACTCTCTGCCCTGAGGGAGGAATTTGCCCGTCTTCAGGCCACACTGGACAGCAGTCGGGAACCTTCCCCCAGGCCAGACTGGATGGTAGGAAGGGAACCTCCACCATCCAGGGAGCACCAGAGCCACCACCACTACCTCAGAGGTTGCAAAGAAAGCACAGCAGTTGGACCACAGTGGGCTCAGGGAGGGTGAGGATGGTGGAACAGAGGCACACCCAGTCAGTTGTTCCACTCCACAATCCATACACCATTCTGGGGGAGCACAGCTCCCCTATGGATGCACCCACAGAGGAGATTAAGGAGGCTGAGGACACCTGTCACAAGGAGGCCCACAGGAAGGAGGCAGAGGACACCACAAGGAAAGGAAGCAGCCCTGGTGGGGACTCAATTATTAGGGGATAGAACTGGGGAGCAGGGAAAATGAAGTAAGGTGCCTGCCTGGTGCCATGGCTTGAGGGACAGGAAGCGCATCCTCAGGATCACGAGAACAGCTGCACGGGAGTCTGAGCTGGACGTCATTGTCCACCTAGGGACAAATGACTTGGCTCAACATGAGATTACAGCAGTGCAGAAGGACTTTGTAGAACTGGGAGGGGCCTAAGACAAGTAGCACACAGTATCCTTCTCAGAGGTGCTGCCTGTCAATGGCATGAGTGAGGCACGGTCGACCTTGCAGTTTAATGAATGGTTGAAAAATGGTGTGGAGCACAGGGTTTGGCTTCACTGGGGACTGGGGTTCCACCTGAGGACACCAGCCTATACTGGCAGGATGGTCTGCATCTGTCCAGGAAGGAACAAGTCTTTGAGCAATCGGTTTAAATGCTTCATTGGCAAGCTTTTAAACTAGTCAAGGGGAGGCACTGATAAGCAGCAGGAAAATCCCAGCCCTCCCTACAAAACAGGGTACTAAATGAGAAAAGACCGAGGTAGAAAGGTCAGTGGGGATGCTGCAACAGAAGGTAAAGCCATCAAAAATGGAAAGCAATGAGTACCAATGCCCGTAGTCTGAGTAACAAGCTTCCTGAATTAGTGGCCTTGATGGAGGAGGAACAACTGGATACCGTGGCAGTCACAGAAACATGGTTCACATAAAACCATGACTGGGACGTAAACATACCAGGATACACTATCTACAGGAGGGACAGAGAGGGTAAAAGAGGAGGAGAGGTAGTCTTATAAAAGGGAAGGAATCAAAGCAACAGAACAAAAGGGAAAACAGGGAGGAGAAGAAGCACTGTGGGTAAATTTGGAGACTGGCAATGGCACCACAATCCGCACAAGGGTTGTATACAGATCCCCTTCTCAGGGGGAGGAAATGGACAAGGAAATGATAGAAAGTATACTTAGCATGGCAGAAAAAGGGGAGATACTGCTGATGGGCGATCTGAATATGCCAGATGTTAACTGGAGTGCAGTTGCAGCAGCCACTTCGAAAAGTGGGGTTATTCTAGATGCCCTACAGGGGCATGCCTTAGACAACTAGTATTGGAGCCCACTCGAGAGGGAGCAATCTTAGACCTGGTTCTGTCAAATGGAGATGAAAAGAGGATCACAGATGTAGGAGTGGTAGCCATCTGGAAACTAGGCTACCATCGAACAGTATGGTTCACAATAAACACAGCAATAGAGTCAAGCCATACAAAGGCAAAGGTACTGGACTTTAGGAGGGCTGACTTTGCCAAAATGGGTGAGTGCCTAAGGAATGCACTAGCAAATGGGCAGGAAGAAGGGGTGGAAGAACAATGGGGAATAATAAAAACTGCCATCACAGAGGTAACAAGCCTTTGTGTGAAGCAAATAAACAAAACTACACGATGTAAGAAACCACTATGGTTCTCAAAGGAAGTGGCAGTGAAGGTTCAAGAGAAAAAGAAAGCTTTCAGAAAGTACAAGGAATCACAGAAGGAGCAGGACAGAGAACTGTATCAGTTAAAGCAAAAGGAAGCTGGGAAGGCAGTCAGAACAGCAAAGGCCCAAACCGAGGAAAAGATGGCCAACTCAGTTAAGAAGGGGATAAAACCTTTATAGGTACATCAGGAGTGAAGGAAGACCAACGGAGGGATAGTGAGGCTTAATAAAGGGAGGGGGTGGGCAGAGGGTGACTGTGAAAGGCAGAGATACTAAACAAATATTTTTGCTCAGTATTTACAGAGGAAGAGGGGGAGGTACCTAAAACAAACAGTAGAAACACTCTGGATACAGAAGTTGATACCAGCTCATCTACAGAAGAAAGGGTTCTGAAAGAACTCTTAAAACTGAAGGTGGACAAAGCAATGGGGCCTGAAGGGATTCATCCCAGAATTCTAAAAGAACTAAGGGTAGAATTAGTGACACCACTGACTACCCTGTTTAACAAATCATGGGAGGATGGAGTGGTACCCGAGGACTGGAGGAGGGCAGATGTGATTCCCCTTCACAAAAGTGGGAGCAAGGCAGAAGCAGGAAACACAGACCTGTTAGTTTAACCTCAGTGGTAGGAAAATGATGGAATCACTTTGAAGGAAAGAACTGTCAGTATCTAGAGGCCAGAGGGCACAGGACCCAAGGCAGCATGGATTCACAGCAGGAAGGTCATGCCAGACAAATATGATAGATTTCTTTGACTGGGTGACCAAAGTAGTAGATCAGGGAGGGGCTGTGGACATGGCCTACCTAGACTTTAGCAAGGCATTTGACACAGTCCCACACAAAAGATTAATATACAAGTTAGCTAGCCTGGGAGTGAGTCCCAAGATGACAGCCTGGGTAAAAAATTGGCTGGAGAATAGGACACAGAGAGTAATAGTAAATGGAGTCCACTCTGAAGAAAGGGGGGTTACTAGTGGGGTACCGCAGGGTTCAGTATTAGGACCGTCCTCTTCAATGTCTTTATGTTACATTGCAGAGGGACTGAAGGAAAAGTATGCTCTCTGCAGATGACACAAAGATCTGCAACAGAGTTGATGCACAAGGTTGGGTGAAAAGGATGAAAAGGGACTTGGCAAGGTTAGAGGAATGGTAAAATGTATGGCAGCTTAGATTCAATGCTAAGAAGTGCAAGGTAATGCACCTGGGAAACAAAACCCAGGGAAGAGGTACACAATGGGGTGAGATACTAACAACAACAAAATGGAAAAGGACCTGGGGTAGTCATATCAGATGACCTAAAGGTGGGCAAGCAATGTGAGAGGGCAGCAAGGAGGGCTGGGGGATACTGGGATGCATAGGGAGGCATCACCAGTAGAAAACAGGAAGTTATTATCCCTCTGTACAGACAGCTGGTCAGACCCCATCTGGAGTACTCGTGCAGTTCTGGAGACCCAGTCTCCGCAAAGACATAGACAGGATGGAAGCTGTCCAGAGGAGGGCAACTAAAATGGTGCAGGGTCTGCACCGGAAGACATATGAAGAGAGACTTAAGGAGCTTAATATGTATAGCCTTGAGGAGAGGAGGGAGAGGGGACATGATAGAAACTTTCAAGTACCTCAAGGGAATCAACAAAGTCCAAGAGGGTAGCATCTTTCAAAAAAAGAGGTGTGCAAGAACAAGGAGCACAATTTGAAGATGAAGGGCTCAGAGGTAATTTAAGGAAGTATTTTTTCACAGAGAGGGTTGTGGATGCATGGAACGGCCTTCCTGAGGAGGTCGTGGAGTCAAAAACAGTGGTGGAATGAACATGCATGGGACAGGTCATAATGTCAATTTAGAAGGGTAGGAAGAAGTAGGCTGCTGGTTAACTGGGATCTGCAGCTTATCCAGTAGGCAGGAAATGGGCAGACTGGGTGGGCCAAACGGTCCTTATCTGCCGCTAAATTCTATATTTCTATGTTTCTGGGTTATAGACAATACACTGAAAAAAAAATTCTCATATGTTGTACTACTTTGAAAGAGGCTTTCCAAATGTTGTTTATTATAACCCTATGTCCCTCTCCTCCTTTGAGATATCTGCTGTGGACTCATTGACACACTATTTGGTTTGCAGATTTCTGTTTCCAGAGTGCATCACTTTTCATGTTTTCGTACTAAATTGTAATTGCTGTATGTTAGATCACTGCTCCAGCTTCTCTACATCTTTTCATGCTAAGCATTTCCACTTTATTATCTATCCTCCTACAGAGTTTAATGTCATCAGGAACAAACTCAGTTTACCTAGTAACCTCACCCCAGTGTTACTGATACATAGCTACAGAGTAATAGCCTCAGGTTTGACTCTGGTGTCACTCCACTTGTGACTAGACCACAGAGAGTTTACCTCCTAGGACAACTCTGTGTCCTGACAACCAGTTACTAATCTACCTGGTTAGTCCTTTCCCCAGTCCAATTTCCCCCACCTTCTGGATAAGCCTCCTAGGTGGCGCACAATGCCTAACTGAAGATCAGGTACAGAATGCCGAATGCCTGACCCTTGTCCACCACCTATGTCACTGGGATGAAACAGTCAATCCAATTCTTTTGACACCACCTGACCCTCATGAGCCCATGCTTATTTTTATCTGTTAGGCCTCTATCCTCTAGGAAGTCAACTATCTGTTCTTTTAGTATTGACTAATACCTTACCCATTATTAACATTTGGCTCACCACTCTGTAATTCCCTAGGTATTCCCTGTCCGCAACTCTTGTTCCAGGGACCACATTAGCTACCCTCCAGTCTTCCTGCACCTCTATCATACTCAGTGACTGCCACAAGCTGGTTCTTTCCCAGAACTCTGCTTGCGACTGTCACCAGTTTTTTCAAACCTTCAGACATCTG
Organism: Neoceratodus forsteri; assembly: GCA_016271365.2. NCBI lineage: Eukaryota > Metazoa > Chordata > Ceratodontiformes > Ceratodontidae > Neoceratodus > Neoceratodus forsteri. The sequence continues at coordinate 1,119,882,156 of CM057458.1, forward strand.
CAAGGCTGCCTGGATATGCCACCACCATTCAATGTGACCCACACTCGGTGTATCCCTAGGTCCGAATCCCGCCACAGCCACTACCCATACACTGCAGTGCTCCTTACCAAAAACAATCCATCCCTTTTGTCATGGCTGAATATGGTAACCATAGTCTTACTTTTCTAGGATGGGTCACAGTTTTTTGTCAATTACTTGGCTTAGCTGTACCAGAAATGACTCAGTCAGAGAAAGCTTGAAGTACTGTACATAAAATAACAGGTCACTCAACAGTTCTAGGAGTGGTATATGGTTCACATCCACATTCTAGTAGTTCCACTGGAACAATGTCACAGGACACACATCGTTAAGTTAAGCTAATTGTGACAGGGTGGACTAGGACCCTGTCCCATTTGTTATGGAAAAAGTGTCTAAATGCAAGGATCTTTCCTTTCTGTCTCTTCTCTGTCATGTTGCACAATCCAATTTACCTATGAGACCTCGGACCTGATCAACCCGAATAGTCTCGCAATCCTTTGTCTCTCAGTTTTCTTGTTGTTTGTTTTTCTCCTTGCATATCTATATCTGCTAATATAAAACTATATGCAAATCATTATGTGGAAAGGAAACTGATATTGGGATCCCTTTTGTTTAGAAAATATATAGTGTTACTGTTGAGATGTATATAATTGTATTTTGACATGACTGAAAAAAGGCTATTGAAAACTCTAAGAGGTTACTTGAGTGCAAATCTTCCAGCCTTTTGCAAAAGATGTAGGGGCCTCAAGAAGCACACTGTTCTAGCAGCTCCTGAAACTTAGAAGAACAGAACATTTACAAGGACAGGATGTTTGTTTAGAATGGGGATTGAAAAGACTTACAAAAGAGCTAAGCTGCAACTACAAAAAAGATTAGGAGAACAAGGGACACAGAGACTGAAAGAAATCTTTATTTTAGTTTGCCTTTGTAAATAATTGTACTGAACAAGTTTATTTTATGATACTGCTACTATAAATAAATAATTTTTGGTGAATTCTACAACTGCTTCTGGTTTTCCTATGTTTCATGACTTGTGCCTCGATGACAGATGGTTTTAGAAGTGGGATCTACACTGTGCATACCCTAAGACAAGAGTTTTGTGCGTGGGTACTGGACCTAGTACCAGGGAAGCACAGAGGAAGGAATGGATTCTGCAGCAGCAAGTCCAGGAGTGGTTATGAGAAGAATGGCAGCCAAACTAGCAGAGACAGAAGTCCAGTCTGGGATTGTACAGCCAGCACAAGTTATGGAAAAAGAACAGGCAGTGACAGAACCTGAAAGCCCGACGGACTTTTTCAAATGGTGGGCTATACAACAAAAAGAGACTGAGAAGCAGAGAGACTACCAAATAGCCAGACAGATGCCATAGCAGCAAGTTAACAGCCAGGCACTGGTAAGACACTCTTTTCCCATTTAAACTCCAAGCCTGATAAGAACTCTGGTGGGGTAAACAAATCTATGCAGAAAGATGTTATCTGCTATAACTGTAATGAGTCAGGCCATTTTGCAAGAAACTGTCGAGTAAGGAGAGTGGCACTGGAGCAGATTTGTCTTGGCAAATTGGAGCAAGTACTTAACAGATCTGAAGGTGAGGGATAAGACTGTGAACGGGTGTTAGAATCTGCCTTCATTTTAGGAAACTTAAGTGTCAGAATTTGACAGTTATCGATACCCAGAATAGATGATTTGGTGGACAGACTGGGGAGTGTAAAGTATATCAGTGCCCTCGATATCACCAAGGGTTACTGGCAAATACCTTTAGCTAAAGAATCCAGAGATAAAACTGCATTTGCCACCCTTTAGGATTCTATCAGTTTACCACCATACCCTTTTGGTTTACATGGTGTGCCAGCTACATTCCAAAGGTACATGGATGACATTTTATCACCCAACACTGGCTATTGTGCTGCGTACATGGATGATGTCATGATGTACAGTCCAGACTGAAAAGCCACCTGGAACACCTACGAGAAGTTGTCCAAGCTATCAAAAGGCAGGTCTGACTATTAATCCCACCAAATGTGCACTGGCCATGTAGGAAACCAGGTATTTAAGCTATGTGTTGGGAAATGAGAGTTAAGCCAGAGGTTTCTAAAATAGAAGCTGTAGCTAACAGCCCTGTACCTAAAACAAAGAAACATGTCAGGTCATTTTTAGGGCTGGCTTGTTATTATCGGAGATTTATTCCCAACTTTTGCTGAGTTAGTTATTCCCTCACTGAACTCACCCAAAAACTTTACCCAAATAATGTGACATGAACCTCAGAGTGTGATGAAGCTTTTCAAGCCATTAAGGCTGCATTATGTTCTGCCCATTTTAAGAAGCCCAGACTTTGAGAAACCATTTTTGCTACAAACAGATGCATCCGAGGTAGGCCTAGGTGCAGTACTGAGTCAAAATATAGATGGGAAGGAAAGTACAGTTATGTAAGAACTTACCGCAACAGTAGTTCTTCGAGAACAGCTCTTGCAGCACGTTACACCATTTGGACTGAAGCCGGCAGGCGCCAGGACCCCACGGAAATTTTCTAGCTAGCAATCTTCAGCGGGGACTGCCTCCGACATCGGGCGTAGTACATAAGGAGGCGGACCCCCCATAATCCTCAGTTCACCTGCTGGAGACTCCCGGCCGCTGGATGACATAAGAAGAGGAGACCGAGGATCTGCCACCAGATGGCAAAAACTAGTGAAAAGGAATGTCCCGTCCAATAAGATGGGTGCTTGACTATGACCTACCTCCAAAAAGGGGGATGGTGGGCGGGAAGGTACCTGCTGCAAGAACTGTTCTCGAAGATCTATTGTTACGGTAAGTTCTTAAGTAACTGTTCTATCTTACTTTGAGATGCAGCTCTTGCAGCAGGTTACACCATTAGAACTGATTTCCCAATAGTGGCAATCATGCACCACTGGGAGGAGGAAGGTAGAGACCTCGAGGATAACTCGAGCCTAGGACAGAGTCCCTGAAGGGCAGTAGACCGAACCCGCTCTTCATTGATGCAATGTCAGACTGTAATGCCTGATAAAGGTATGCACAGAGCTCCAAGTAGCTGCAGCGCAAATAGCTGAGGTGGAGATGTTCTTTAACACCGCAAAGGAAGTAGCCACCCCTCTTGTGGAATGACCCTTGACCGCGCCCAGTAAGGGTTTATTGCGCTTGTCATAACAGAAAGTGATGCACTGGATGAGCCACCTAGAGAGTGACTGTTTGGAGACAGGAGCTCCTTTCATCCTGTGAGCAAAGGAGACGAAAAGCTTGTCCGACTTTCGGAGCTGTTTGGTTCTGGTCAGGCAGCATCTGAGGCACCTGTGCACGTCTAGGGTGTACAGAAGGGCTTCTCCTCGATTAGAGTACCTTGGAAAATACACTGGTAGATCGAAATTCTGATTAAGGGTGAGAGCTGAGACCACCTTAGGTAAAAACTTTGGGTTTGTCCTTACGGATACCCTGTCCTGGTGGAAAACCAAATAAGGCTCTGCACATAAGAGCATGCAATTCCGAGATCCTTCTAGCAGAAGTAACACCAACTAAAAATAACGTTTTCCAAGAGAGAAAACATAGCTCGCAATCCATGGCTGGTTCAAAGGGTGGCAGCATGAGCTGCTCCAGGACAAAAGATAAGTCCCAAGGAGGGACTGGATCTTTGATGGGAGGCCTAAGGTGGAGAACACCCCTTAAGAAGGCACGAGTAGTGTCCGGCTGGGCCACCGTCCGATGGCCTATGGGGGCATGGTAAGCAGAAATTGCACAAAGATGCACTTTAATTGCGGAGTAAGCCAGTCCAGAGTGGAAGAGGGAAAGCAGGTAATCCAGAACCAGCTTTTCTGGACAGTCTAACGACGGAAAGCCACATGCTTGAGCCCACAAACACAATCTACGCCATTTCATGGCGTAAGTTGTGTGGGGAGCCGGTTTTCTGGTGGCAGAGAGTACGTCTGCCACTTCTTGCGAGACCCCGTATCGCATCATGGCTATGTCTCTAGGAGCCAAGCGTGCAGATTCAATGAGCGTAGGTACGGATGGACCAATGAACCCGCCTCCTGAGACAATAGATAGGAGCTGATTGGCAAAGGAACTGGGGGTTCCCGGGATAGCTGATGTAAGAGAGGGAACCAAATTTGTCTGGGCCAGAAGGGTGCGATCAGAATGAGCATCGCTTGCTCCCTGCGAAGTTTCAAGAGAACTCTCTAGATCAACGGGAAAGGAGGAAAGTCATAGAGGAATCTGCCCACCCAGGAGAGGGACAACGCGTCTCACCAGAAAACACCAGGCCCTGGATCTAGCGAGCAAAAATTGGGCAATTCTGCATTGGATGGGGACACGAAAAGGTCTAACTCTGGAGTACCCCATCTGTGAAACAGATCCTCTACCACCTCCTGCAGAAGTTCCTATTTGTGGACTCTGGCCTGAGAGCGGCTCAGGCTGTCTGCGATGATGTTGTCCACTCCTGGAATGTGTACTGCAATGAGGTGTGCGCCGTGTTGCAATACCCACTCCCACACTCTCATGGCCTCCCTGCAAAGTGGGTAGGAGTAAGTGCCTCCTTGTTTGTTGAGGTAATACATCACCGCGGTATTGTCTGTTTGAAGCAGAAATGCACCCGGTGGAATCTCTGACTGGAAGGCCTGCAGAGCGTAAAGGACTGCCCTCATTTCCAAGATGTTGATGTGGAGGTGAGACTCCTGGGCTGTCCACAGGCCCGGAGACCGAACACCGTTTAGATGTGCTCCACATCCCAGCCGTCTGTGGAGAGGGTCACATTAGGGGACGGCGCTGTGAAGGGAACCCCCCCAGAGAGGGTCCCTGGATTTAGTCACCATTGACAATCTCGAATTACGGCTTTCGTGATTCGGATTGGATGCTGCAGATGGTCTTGCCTTTGGTCCCACTGCACCTGTAGCATCCACTGGGTTACCCGCATGTGGAGACGTGCTAGCGGGACTGTCGCAATGGCTGCAGCCATGTGTCCGAGCAGGCGAAGGACCAGTCTGGCTGGGACGGTCTTCTTCACCGACAAGTCTCTGATGAGGGATATGACGTGTTCCGCTCTGTCCGAGGGAAGAAAAGCTTTCCCCTCTGACGGTGTCCAGAACTGCTCCTATAAACTGCAGTTTCTGAGACGGTACCAGAAGTGACTTCTCGTAGTTGATGAGAATACCCAGTGATTGAAAAAGGGACTGGGTGCAGTGAATAGCCGTCATCAGGGCCTCCCTGGAGGTTGCCATGAGAAGCCAGTCGTCCAGGTATGGGACAACGTAGTGGCCCTGTCTCCTCAGAGACACCGCTACGACCACCATGCACTTCGTGAATACGCGAGGTGCCGATGACAGCCCGAAGGGAAGAGCTCGGAACTGATAATGGCGGCTCTGAAACTCGAAGCGCAGGAACCTCCAGTGCGCCTGAGCAATCGGAATATGCAGGTAGGCATCCTGCATGTCCAAAGATGCCAGAAAGGCGTCCTGCTTCAGCATGGGAATTAGGCCCGGAAGGGTCACCATGCGGAAGCGCTTGTAAACGACTGAAAGGTTGAGGTCGCTGAGGTCCAGTATTGGATGGAGGTCCCCTGTTTTCTTTGGAACCAGGAAGAAGTGAGAATAGTACCCTAGTCCTCTCTGGTTCTCTGGGACGTGCTCTAAAGCTTCCTTTTCCAGAAGCGCGAGCACTTCCTGCTGTATGAGCAGAGCATGCCGACCCGAATATCGGGAGAGCAGGGGAGATCTTGTAAGTGGACTGCCTACAAATTCTATATAATGGCCTTTTTTGACCAGCTGCAGAACCCACCTATCAGTGGTGATTGATTGCCACCCTGGGAAGTGGCGTGCGATGCAACCCCCGACTTTCTTTTCCCGTTGATCCTGAGGAGGGCGGGGCCGGAAGGAGTCATGCTGTGGCAGCTGTTGATCCGCAGGCTGGGCCGACTTTGAAAATCGTTAGCCTCTGCCTGGGGATGACTCGCCTGGGCCTTACGGGTGAAAGTGCCCTCGGCTGCTGGCCAGAGCGTTGCTGTTGCCTTTGTAGCTGGCTACAGAAATGGCTCTGGTTCCTACAAAAGGAACTAGGCCGAGACCTGTACATAGCTTGTAGAGATCGGACTGCCTTCCCGCGCCCTGAAGTTTTGTGATTACTCTTGGAGGCTTCACCAACTAGGACCCCGTTATAAAGAATGTCTAAGATGTTCTTCTGGACATCCAGGGTAAAGCCAGAGACACGGAGCCAAGAGTGTCTCCAGAGACACATGCCTGAGGCTGCAGCTCTGGCTGAAGAGTCCGTGAGAATCAGATGCAGCTCTGAGCACTTGGGTCCCCACATCCCAACCCCGTGCAGAGGAGGTTCAAGAGCTCCTCCTTGTGGTCGCCATCGGCATCTTCGACCAGGTCCTGTCCCTACTCCCACAGTGCGCTCTGGAACTGAACCATGTGGGTGAGGTATTCAGTGACCTGATGGCACAAGTCGCGGCCGCGTATGTGCGCCTACCCAGGACATCCAATTGCTTGGATTCCTGGTATGGTGGCTGTGTGCTCAAATGCTGAGGTCTCTGAGACCGGTCATGTGAAGCAGTGATGACCAGGGAGTCAGCCAGAGGATGGTTTGCCAGATACTGGTCCTCCCTAGGGGCCTTGTATAGGCGGTCATCCTTCTTCGGCACCGCGAGAGTGGAGTGCGGATGTTTCCAGGCGGCCCTGGTGATGTCCGCAAAGGTATCCACCAAGGGTGGCACTACCACAGGCTTCGGGTCTTTCTGCCGAAGGTAGCGGGCAAGGCGTTGTCTCTCGGGGTCAAGCTCTTCAGCATCCCACCCCATGTTCTCCTGGATGTGCGTCAGGATCTCCGCGAAAGAGGGATCATCCGGAGACCTGGGTAGGTCGTGTGGGTCCGGAGAGGGAATGCTGATAGGAGAAGGTGATCTGGAGCACTCCGAAGTGTCAGATCTGGAATCCTCCTCAAACGGAGTGTACCGCGTCGTCTGGGTCGCTTGGGGCTGGGTGACCCTGAGGGGGATCTAGAGGAGGTCTTCTCCTTTCTGAAGATCTGCCCCAAGAAGGTGGTGTCTGCTCCTTGGGGTTTGGCGGGTCGCCCACGGGCCCCTTAGGCGGAGGAGGGGCACAGGCGGTGAAGGAGTGGGTGGAGGCGGAGTCGGAGTAGGACGGTGGTGACATCTTTTGATGGTGTCCCACCAGAAGGTAAAGTTCTTTTACCTCTGCCAGATTCACACCCGATGATGAGCCTGGCGCCGTGGCCTGTCGCCGGGTCGGGTCCCCGGGGGTCTCCTGCTCCGGGGAAGGTTCCCGTGGGAGCCCGGCATCTCCGGTGTCGCTCGCCTGGTCCTTGGACTGTGTGGCTTCTTCCTCGGATGAATCCTTCTGACCGGCGTCCGCCGGTGACGGTGGTGCGGTCCTCTTCTCAGGAGTAGCCGGTGTCGGTCCACTGGCCGACGTCTGCGAAGGCGAATGACTGGCCGGCGACAGGTGTTTAGGTGTCGCCGGCTCTTGGGAGCGCCGGTGGTGTTTGGCCGACCTCGGGTCCGACGTCCGTTTAAGGGACGTCAGGTCTTTGGTTTTACGGGGAACCAGATCCGAAACACGCGGAGGCTGGGAAACTGACCTGGTGTCGGTGTCCCGCTGGTGGTAGGAAGATTTATGGCACTCTCCGTACTTCTCATCGAGGCCTTAGAAGGAGTGGAAGAGGCAGACAGTCTGGAAGTCTTCAGAGGCTGAAGAGAACAGAAGCTGGATGACCTGACCTGAACCGGGGGAGGTTGCGACCGAGCCCTGGAGGGACAGCGGTCCGACTTCGAGCCAGAGCTTCGGGAGTCCGAGACCCTCGCAGGAGACCTGGATCTTTCCTTTTCCCGGTGCTTGTGGGTTCTACCCGAAGACTCCCCACGGGAGGAAGGTTCCTTATCCATAATTTTCAGTTTCTCCTCAAAGAGAAACACTTGAAGGGCCTTCTGGCGGCGGATCCTGGTGCGACTGTTGAAGCCCTGGCAGAAGGAGCAGGCCATGGTGTCATGTTCCGGGCCTAGGCAGCACACGCAGGCTGAATGTGGATCGTTGAGGGGATCTGTTTGCTGCAGGCACACTTCATATGGTGACCCTGTAAAGAAGTTGTTGGAGAGGACATCAGTTGATCAAAAGTCAAAAGGCAGATGAAAATCGTCGTAGTTCTAATGGTCGTCGCACGCTAGAAAAAGAGACCGAGAGGCCGATACTGGTGATGTCGACGGCGGGAAAAGTACGGGGGATTATGGGGCGACTGCCTCCTTATGTACTACGCCCGACGTCGGGGGTGGGACCGATGTCGGAGGCGGTCCCTGCTGAAGACTGCTAGCTAGAAATTTTCCGTGGAGTCCTGGCACCTGCCGGCTTCAGTCCTAATGGTGTAACCTGCTGCAAGAGCTGTATCTCGAAGTAAGATCATTCTATTCTGTACAGAAGTAAGAAATTGCATGACAAAGAGAAAAAGTACTCCACTATCGAAAAGGAGTGTTTAGCAGCAAAGTGGTCCATGGAGTCCCTCATATTTTATTTGCTGGGAACTGATTTTGTTCTTGTAACTAATTACAATCCTCTCTGTTGGCTTAACCAGATGAAAGATAAAAATTCCAGAATTACGAGGTGGTACCTGGCACTACAGCCATTTAAATTCACTGTGATACACAAATCTGGCAAAGAGAATAGCAATGATGATTTTCTGTCAAGATATGGATCAGGACTTGAGGGTTCTGAAGGTTGAAAAACAAATGTATGAGTTTAAACTTTACTGCTTGCTGTACTGTAAAAAAAAAAAAAAAAAAACCCACATCATGCACATGTGCTTAACTGCTGACAGTGGCAAATGTTATTAGAGAATTAATAGAAAGTTTTTGAAACCTGTTTCATAAAACAGGCTTCCTCTTAAGGAGGGGGTGTATGTGACAGGGTGGAACAGGACCCTGTCTCATTTCTTATGGAAAAAGTGTTTAAATGCAAGGATCTGTCCTTTTCTGTCTCTTCTCTGTCTGGTTGCGCAATCCAATTTTCCTGTGAGACCATGGACTTGATCAACCCGAACAGTCTCACAATCCTTTGCCTCTCACTGTCTTTCAGTTTTCTATTTCTGTTTTTCTCCCTTGCATATCTATATCTGCTAATGTAAAAATATGTGCAAATCATTATGTGGAAAGGAAACTGATACTGGGATCCCTTTTGTTTAGAAAATATACAGTGTTACTGTTGAGATGTATATAATTGTATTTTGACATGACTGAAAAAAGGCTATTGAAAACTCTAGAGGTTACTTCAGTGCACATCATCCAGCCTTTAGCAAAAGCTGTAGGGGCCTCAAGAAGCACACTGTTCTAGCAGCTCCTGAAACTTACAAGCACAGAACACTTACAAGGACAGGATGTTTGTTTAGAATGGGGGTTGAAAAGACTTATAAAAGAGCTAATCGGCAACTGCAAAAAAAGATTACGAGAACAAGGGACACAGAGACTGAAATAAATCTTTATTTTAGTTTGCCTTTGTAAATAATTATACTGAACAAGTTTATTTTATGATACTGCTACTGTAAATAATTTTTGGTGAGTTCTACAACTGGTCCTGGTTTTCCTATGCTTTCTGACCTGTGCCTCGACGACACTCCTCCAACTACTAGGGTAGTATATCCCCTGACTCCACCCCGAGACGTCAGACCTTGCACGATGGAAGCACAATCTGTGTGCAACTTGCCAGAGGAGGCTAGGTGGGTTGTGTGGATGTGAACCATACACCACTCCTAGAAAGTACAGTTAAGTAAGAACTTACCATAGCAGATCTTTGAGGAGTGTCACTTGCAGTAGGTAATACTGGTGCATGGCAGCTCTTCTAGCAGTCTTTTACTAGGGGCTGCCCACACATGACATCAGCTTCCTGTTTCCTATATAAGAGTGGGTGGTCCCCTGGCATCTTCAGTTCCCCTGCCAGATTCAGCTCGCAAAGCGAGGACCGAGGGGAACCTGAGGTACCAAAGGTATCCCAACCCAAAGTCAAAGGACCAGAATTTGTTCTCCTAGAGAAGGAGGGGGATGGAGGGCAGGATTGGAGATACTGTTAGAGACACTACTCAAAGATCTGTTACAGTAAGTTCTTACGTTACTGTACTATCTTCCACGGAGTGGTCTCTCTTGCAGCAGGTAATACACTTGGGATGAATTCCAAGCAGTATACCCAAGATGGGCAGACATTATGACAGAAGGCCTTGTAGGACTGCTCGGCCAAAGGCTGTCTTATGGCGTGAAGCAATATCCAATTTCTAGTGCTTTGTGAATGTATGGATTGTGGACCAGGTAGCAGCATTGCAGATATCTGAAATGGGGGCTCCTTTAAAGCAAGCCACAGTAGTGGCCATAGCTCCAGTGGAATGGGCTTGAACAGGTCCTGGTAAGGGTTTGTTGCATTTTTTATAACAAAATGTAATACAATGTGCGAACCAGTTAGAAAGGGTTCTTTTAGTAACTGGGAGCCCTTCTCGGCCCGAGGCAAAGGTGACAAACAATTAAGTCTTTCTGATCGATTTTGTTTGATTAGGATAGTAACGCAATATACGATGGACATCTAAGGTATGTAATAGATGCTCACCTTGGTTGGAGTATTCAGAATAGTATACTGGTAACTCCAGGGAATGATTTAGTGTGTGTTCAGACACCACCTTAGGAAGGAAGGAAGGAAGGAAGGGTTGGTACGAAGTGCCACCCTATCTTCGTGAAAAATTAAGTAAGGTTCTCTATACATGAGGGTATGAAGCTCGGAAATATGGCAAGCTGAGGTGACAGCCACTAGGAATAAGATTTTCCATGAAATGAAATGGAGATCACAAGTGCCCACCGGTTCAAAAGGCTCAAGAGTTAATTTCTCTATTAGAAAATTGAGACCCTACGAAGGAGTGGGTCTTCTAATAGGCGGTTTGATACGCAACATTCTTTTCAGAAACATTTTGGCTAGATGATGTTGGTACAGTAATCTGCCACCTAGAGGTTCATGGAACGCCAAAATAGTTGCCAAATGGACTTTGATGGAACAAAAGCTTAAACCTGTCTCAGACAATGAGGCCAGGTAGTCTAGGACTTTTGTCAGTGGGTGAGAATAGGAATCCAATGATCAAGAAGCAGCCCACAGGGGAAGCCATTTCTCTTTGAAATTACATGTGAGGCCAAGAGAATATTGGCAACAGGAGAGGACAATTGTAGTCTACGAAAGCGTCCTTAGGAGCCCACCGTGAAGGTGTAGAGCCTTCAGGTTGGGATGTAACAGGGTTCCTTGATTTTGATTCAAGAGGTTGAAGATTTTCTGGAGTACCTCCTTGTTTGCTGAGGTAGAACACCACTGCAGTGTTGTCTGATTGGATCAGCAATGGTCCTAGAGTCAAATGAGGTTGGAATGCCTGAAGGGCTAAGTGGACTGCCCGAGATCTAGAAGATTGATGTGAAGCTGAAGGAGAGAACTGGTCCATTTGCCTTGTGTCCGATAAGGATCCAGGTGTGTGCCCCATCGCTCCAGTGAAGCATCTGTGGTTAACGTTAGCGTGGGAAAGAGGGGACTGAAGAGGCATTCCTTGACATAAATTGGTTCTGATTGTTCACCAAGTCAGAGCTGATGACAGAGAGAGAGGGTCTCTGATCATGTCTTCGAATGTTCCTGTTCTTTGAGACCACTGATTCTGGAGGGGCCCATTGAATAAGTCTCATATGAAGACGAGCCAATGCCACCATAGGGATGGTGGCGGCCATGTGACCCAGAAGACACAGCATTTGTGTGGCTGTGACTATTTTCTGGGTTTGTATATGTGATGCCAGAGACAAAAGTTTGTGCAGCCGGGTGGCTGGAAGGTAAGTAAGCTCTGGCTGAAATAGTATCTAGGACAGCTCCAATGTATTGGAGAGGTTGAGTTGAAGTCGGGTTGAACTTTGGCCAATTGACTGTGATCCCTAGAGTGTGAGACAGTTGCAGGGTAGCGATAGGGAGGAAAGCAGAGTCGCTTTGAATCTGCTTTGATTAGCCAGTTGTCTAGATAAGGAAGGATAAAATGCCCTTTTCTTCATAAAGCTAGTGCAACTACCTCTAGACATTTAGTGAAAACTCTTGGGACCGAAGAAAGGCTGAATGGGAGTGCTCGAAACTGGTAGTTTTGACCTAGCAGGTGGAAACGAAGAAACACGTGGCGTGAGGGTGGGTGGGAATATGCAGGTAGGCAACTTCCGTATCTAGGGCACAAGGCCAATCTCTTTGTTTCAGTACTGGCATGATGGCATTCGAAGTTTTCATGCAAAATGTTTGTACTGGATGAAGAGGCTCAGTTGTCTGAGGTCCATTATTGGTGTGAGATCTCCAGTTCATTTGGGTACCAGAAAAGAAATGGGAGTAGAATCCCGTTTGATGTTCTGAGGGGGGCACTGGATAAATAGCCTGCTTGATCAGTAGGGCCTCAACCTCCTAAAGGATGGGTATATGATCTGAGGGTAATGAATATTTCGAGGAGGATAGGGTTGGGGCTGGTAAAGAAATTCCAAAGTATGACCCCTCTGTATAATCTGTAGTACCCCTTCATTTGAAGTGATCATTTGCCAGGCTTCCAAATGGAGGGCAAAATGATCGCCCACCGCCTCCGAGGCCTGGTTGAGGGGCGGGACAAAGCCTATAAGTCATTGGGTACAGAGCTGTCCAGCTCCACCTGGATGATGGAAGCGGCAGTCTCCAGGCAGAAGAGGTGTTGACTCTGGTAGGCTGAGGACGACCTCTGAAACCACATCTATGTTTTCCACTTTTTTTGGAACAGAACGGGATTGAGTATGGTAGGTTATATGCGGAGTATGGTACATGCCATGACCCGTATGTAGGGTTCTGCCTGATGCTTGCAGATTGTCTAGGGGGTTTAAGTACCCAGCCCAAATAGTTTAAACCCACTGAAAGGGCGTTAGCTACTTTTATAGCACATCAGGTGTAAAACCCTGAAATGTGAAGCCAGGTATGGCGATGCAAAGAGATGCCAGAAACTGATGGTCGGGCTGAGGTATCTATGGCATCATATCCCAACCTGACTTTTAGGTGTCGGAAATAGAATTGCTAGTTGACATTATGCGCCAATAATTGTTTCCTTTCCTGTGAAGGAGGGAGTTTATTGAGAAGGTCAATGGCAGAAGACCCAAGGGTACGCGGTATTGAATCATATGACCCATTTAATTTAGAATTTGAGATTCATGGTACTGGAGAAAATACCTTTTTACTCATATAGTCAGGCCTTCGAGATTCCTTATCAGGAGGTAAGGAGCTCATGTGTTCAAGTCGTTTAGCACAATCATGAGTGGCAGTAATCCCAACAGAGTCCACCTCAGGGGTAGCGGAAAGGAAAGGATGATCCAGAGGAGCTTGATAAATGTCATCCGGTGAACAGCTGTGGTAGCTGAAGGCTGGTGTCAGGCAGCAACCATAGTAGTTTAAGGTATTCTGCTATATCATTACGTTGCTTGTCATGTTCTACAGTAGAGAATCCTATGACTTATTGGATTTGAACCATGTTTTTATGGAAAAGAAGGGTCATCAGGAGGAGAGGTTGCAGAATCTAGGCAGGTCCTCATCCATGGAAGAGATTTCTGAAAAAGGAGATTGAGGAGGGAAATCCAGCTTTTGGCACTCCTCATCTTCAAGGGCACCGGTGAAATCAACCAGGTCTTGTTCATTTGACAAATAGTCTTCCATATATAGAGGGGTTGACTAGGGTGGTCAAGTATCCCGGTCACCATGAAACCTCTTAGGAGAGGAGGAGTAGGAGATCGTGGAGGGTCGTCCTGCTCTCTTAGATCGGAGGGCTGGGAGTGCCACATGGCATGTAACATGTGCCGTACTACAGTAGTAACATCCAGTTCCTTCAGAGAAGGAGGGGGAATAGGTTTAGTATTTTGTTTTTTTTTGGGGGGGGGAATTGGACGCATAGCTTGAGCAGGTTTTGCCCCTGGGTTGGTAAAAAATCAGGGTCCCGATCTCTGTTCCGCCTGACCCCTGTGAGTATCCACCTAAGAAGGTGGAGGGCCAGTAAGCATGGCATAAACTATTGGTTTCCCTTAAAGAAGGTGGGCGGTCGACCACAGACCCACTGAGGAAGAAGAATTATAATGTATATCTGAAGGAACTGGCGACAGGAGAGGAGTCCCCGACGTCAGAACCCAAGTTGAACCCATATAAGGTTTATTTTGAACTGCCGTTAATGCGCAGTATAGTGCCATCGACGAGAGTGCATAAGCTCCCATCGACGAAGAGGCAGTATGAGGTCGCGTTGTCGATGGAGGGACACCTGGAGTGGAGGCCGTTGATGAGCTGCGAGGTACAGAGGTTGAGGAGGATCTCTCCCACTGTGTGCCATTGATGGAACCCAAAAAGGGTTATTTATGGACTGACTTTTTAAAGTGCTGGAAGCACCGTTGACGAGGGAGTGAAAACGTCCCATCAATGAGTAGGCAAAAATTGTATGCATCATCGATGGTTGATGGCCGTCGACTAGAATATGTATGCAGCGTCGACGGTTGGTGGCTGTCGACAAAATTATGGATGCATCGTTGACAGTTATGGTTGTCAATGAGAATACAGATGCATCATTGACGGCTGATGGCCATCAATGAGAATATGTATGCATCCTCGACAGTTCGTGACTGTCAATGAGAATATGAATGCATCCCGACGGTTATGGCCATCAATGAGAATACAGATGCATCATTGACGCCAGGCCGGCCAATGAGAATAATGACGGTTGCGGCCATCAATGAGAATACAGATGCATCATCGACGGGTAGTGGCCGCCAATGAGTATTTACTGCTTATGACTGTCAATGAGAATATAGATGCATCGCCGACGTTGGTGGTCGCCGGCGAGTAAGGGAAGCATAAAGGTTGAGGAGGGGTCCTGCCTATGTGCCCGAGATGTAGAATCAGTAGATGAGGAGCTTATGGATGAGCCTCCTGGGTCTCCAGAGGAGACAGCTTCTTGTTTGCAGAATCTTCTATGTTATTTCTCGTTGATGACTGCTGTTCAGAAGTTGCTCTAGCTGCTTCGCGCAAGCTGAAGATGGCGGGAAAAGGATACCAGGGACCACCCACTCATATAGGAAACAGGAAGCCGATATCATGAGTGGGCAGCCCCTGGTAAAAGATTGCTAGAAGGGCTGCCATGTGCCACAGCGATCTCTGGCGACGATCCAAGTGTATTACTTACTGCAAGAGACTACTCTGTAGAAGATAGTACAGTTACGTAAGAACTTATCGTAACAGTAGATCTTCGAGAGAGGCTCTTGCAGTAGGTAATTACATATAAGACTGACCCGCAGGTCAGGACCCACGGAAAATTTTCTAGTTAGCAGTCTCTGGGCGGAGGACCAATTTCATCGTCAGGTGACTGACGCCATGCAAACGCCAGTATAAAGGGCAGTCCATCACGCCCGCCTTCCAGTTCTTTTTCCAGCCAAGGGCCAAAAGGGCAAGATGAGAGAAGCGGATATTTCCTTCCTGGAAAAGAAGCTGAAAAGCTAAGGGGATGGAGGGTGGGGAGGCACTACCTACTGCAGAGCCCTCTCAAGATCTACTGTTACGGTAAGTTCTTACGTAATTGTACTATCTTACTTGAGAGGGCTCTTGCAGTAGGTAATTAATACAGGACTGAATCCCAAGCAGTATGGAAAAGGAAAAGCACTCAGGAGGAGGAAAATGATCCAACTAATGGAGCCTCCGGCTGAACGGGTCTTAGAAGAAGACCTTGAGTACAGCCAACCAAGCCTGGTTTCACGAAGAGGCAATCTCCAACTGTAGTGTTTTCAGAAGGTATGGACAGAAGTCCAAGTTGTGGCTGCTGCGCAGATGTGCCGCTGACACATTCCTGAAACAAGCCACAGAAGTGGCTACTCCTCTGTGAAGTGGCTCTGACTTGACCCGGCAGGGTCTTGTTGTATTTGTCGAAAAGAAAGTGATAAAATGAGCTAACCATTTAGATAGGCATTGCATGGAAATCAGATGCCTCTCTTTGTGAGCAAAAGAGACAAAAGTTGATCAGATTTCCTAAGACCCTTAGTCCTAGTGGTATAGTATCTCAGTATTCTATGAACATCCAAAGTATGCAAGAAGTACTCCCATGATTGGAGTGTTAGTGAAAGAAAGCGGGTAGCTCAATGGATTGATTCAGCGAGATTCCGCTACCACCTTAGGGAGAAACTTAGGTTGGTGCACAGAGCCACACACACACATGTTCCTTGTGGAAAATCAAATACGGATTTTGCACATCAAGACCTGAAACTCGGAACTGGCCGAGCTGAAGTAACGGCCACCAGGAAGAGTGTCTTCCAAGAGAGGAACTTCAAATCTGCTGAGGCTGCCGGCTCGAAAGGAGGCAGAGTAAGCTTCTCGAGAATAAAATTCAGATCCCAAGGAGGAGCAGGAATGCGGATGGGGGGTCTCAAATGGAGAATCCCTCTGAGGAATGTCTTAGAGACTTCCAATTGAGCGAAAGTCCTGTCTCCAAAGGGAACATGGTAGGCCGAAACTGCTGCCATGTGGACCTTCAAAGAGGAATGGCTAAGACCCAGATCAAAGAGATGACGCATGTAGTCCAGGACTCTTTCAGCTGGGCAAAAGAAAGGCTCAAAGTCCTTTGAAGAAGCCCAAATAGAGAATCATTTCCACTTCATGGCATAGGTGGACCTGGTGGAAGGCTTTCTGGCCTACACCAGAACATCTGCTACAAGCAGAGAAACCCTGAACTGGGCTTGAGCTACGTCTGCAGCATCCACGCATGCAACTGAAGGGATTTGAGACCTGGATGAACAAGGGTCCCCTGATCCTGGGTCAGCAAGTGTTATGACAAAGGAAGAGGAAGCGGAGGTTCCTCTGAGAATTGTTGCAGAAGAGAGAACCAAACTTGCCTGGGCCAGAATGGAGCAATGAGGATCATCCGGGCTCCTTCTGTTCTGAGTTTGTTCAAGACCCTCGGAATTAAGGAAACTGGAGGGAAGGCATAGACGAATCAGTCCCTCCAGTCGAGAGACAGAGCGTCCCACGAGAAAATGTCTCGCCCTAGAGCAAGTGAGCAGAAGGCGGGAAGTTTTGCGTTTTGAGGAGACACGAACAGGTCTACCTGAAGTGTTCCTCAAAGCAGGAAGATATCATCTACTACCTCTTGATCCAGTTCCCACTCATGGGCCCTGGCTGAAGACCGACTGAGTTGGTCTGCCAGTGTGTTTTCTACTCCCGGAACATGAACTGCCATCAGGTGAAGGTTGTGCTAGATAGCCCAGCTCCAAATTCTCATTGCTTCCCTCCACAGAGGGTAGGAATGAATTCCTCCCTGCTTGTTGACGTACCAGACCACACACATGTTGTTTGTCTGATGGTTAGATGACTGGGAAGAACGGAGGAGTGCAGGGCCTGGAGGGCATAAAAGACTGCTCTGAGTTCGAGCATATTTGTGTGCACATTCTGCTCGAGCCTTGACCAACTGCCTTGAGTCTTTGAGACCCTAGGTGGGCTCCCAGCCCTCTCCTGAGGCATCTGTTGAACAATGTCTGGGAGGGGTTCATGTTGAAGTGAACACCCGAGAAAGGTTCTCTGGTACCATCCACCATTGCAAGTCCCTGACCATGGGATCAGAGACCAGAACTCCTGGTCTAGGTCATCCAGTGTTTGGTCCCATTGAGACCGAAGCATCCACTGAGAGATCCTCATATGGAGCCGATGGGACTGTTGGGATAGCAGCTGCCATTAACCCAAGGCAGCAAAGGATTAACCTTGCACTGACCCTTCTGCGACTGGACAGAAGACTTGCTCTGAGTATGTAGGGTGTCCACCCTGTCTGGAGGCAAAAGGCCTTCCGATGGTCGTGTCCTGGATCGCCTCTATGAACTGGAGTCTTGGCAAGGGACCAAATGGGACTTTGCTTGCTTGATGGTGATACCCAAGCTGGTGAAAACCTGCAAGGTGAGGGAAAGGGAGTGTAGAGTTCCTCCGACGGGCCACCAGAGCCAACTGTCCAGGCACGGTAATACCTGCACTCCATGGGTATGCAGGTGGGCCGCTACCAAAGACAGGCATTTGGTAAATACTTAGGGGCCAAGGAAAGACCAAATGGGAGGGCCTAAAATTGACAGTGGTCCCCTGAAAACAAAACCAAAGGAATTTGTGGTGGAAGGGCTTAATGGGGTATGCAGGTAGGCATACTGCATATCCAAAGCGTACAGCCACAGTCCCAGCCGAAGAAGAGGCAGAAGGCTCTGCAGGGAGAGCACTCTGAAGCATTTGTACTCCACAAACATGTTCGGGGAGCTGAGGTCTAAGATTCTCATTTATTTATTTAGTTTTTGTTTACCGGGTAGGTGCACTAGCCATAAAATGACTATTTTCAGGCACGACCCGGGTGAGTACAACATGTAACAGAGATAACAGTGTGGTGATACATAAGTATGGTCATACAATAGAGAAAACAGCACAACAATACTATACAAAGTACATTAAGTTGGAGTACCATTAGCGGAAGTAAAACGGACAATGTATCATGACGGCAACAATTTAGTGTAATAAGAGTAATAAACAATCAGAGGTAGCACTATTAAAATAAATGCAGAAACAGAGGGCATACCCTAGAGGAGAGGAAGAGCAGAAGAGAGACTAAACAGACTTGATAGAGTCATGAAGGATTCTAGGTAGGGTCAAAGCAAGTGCAACTATCAGAAAGGTGCAGATAGCGTCGGTATTCATTTTTAAAGCTATGGTGAGACTGTGACAGCCGAAGGATGAGTGGAAGAGCATTCCACAACCGGGAGCAGCACTTTGAAGGCCCCGTGCTTTAACCGGCGACACCTCAGGACAAAGAGCAGGGATTTGTCAGCAGATTGCTGGCCATGGGAGGAAGGTTGAGGAGCAAGAAGCTCAGCCAGCAGGGATGGGGTTCTATCTTGGATGATAGAGTCCAAGAGAGATCCCCGGTAATATTGTTTGCTGGCAGCGGGAGAGAGCCAGTTAAGATCATTATAGAGAAGGCAGTGATGTTTGAGTCGAGGTGACGAGGAGGCAAAGCGACAGACATTGTTATATGTGACATCCCATCTCACTAGGGAGGATTTATGGGCAGAGGTGAGAGTAGAGGCACCATAAGTAAGAGTTGGTAACAGAATGCCACGGGCATTAGCTAGTCTCGCAGAGGGAGTAAGCATGCAGCTCGTTTTGTAAGCCACTCCTAACTCTGAGTTTACAGATTTGTAGGATGATTGAATATGTAGGTTATAGTCCAGGTATGGGTCTAACAGGATCCCAAGGTACTTAAAGGAAGTAACATTTTCCAGCAGAAATCCTCCTGGATGAAGAACCTCCAGCATATTGGAACAGGCTTTCATCTTTGGTGCCGATCCAAAGAGCGTGGCCTTAGTTTTCTTTTTTTGAGTACAAGCTTGCAGTCCTATAGCCAGTCCACAATTTTCTTAAAGTCAGAAGTGAGTGCTGAGTTTATATGGGCAATACTGAAGAACTAGTATAGATGACCAGGTCATCTTGTGAGAAACTGCTGAACAGGATTTTAAGACATCAGCAGCGTGATTAATAAAATTGAGAAAAGGAGGGCCCAAGGATGGAGCCCTGAGGAACCCCAATGTTAATAGTGGACGATTTTGACAGGAGGAGTTAAATTTGACTTCTTGCATCCTATTTGACAGATAGCTACAGAACCAGTCCACAACTAGGGGTTGAAAATGGAGTTGATGGAGTGAGAGAAGCAGGGGTGATCCACTAGGTCGAAAGCTTTAGTAAGGTCAATAACAATGGTACCTTTAAGTTTTCCAGAATCCATGTTGGTCAGTATGTCGGTGGAGAGTTTGAGAAGAGCCGTAGTGGTACTGTGCCCTTTTCTGAAACCGTGCTGGGTGTCCGAGAGGAGGTCATAGCGTGCAAGGTAGTCAACCATCTGAGACACCACTATTTTCTCTAGGATAGAAACATAGAATGTGACGGCAGATAAGGACCGCTTGGCCCACCTAGTCTGCCCATTTTCCTACCTAACAGATAAGCTGCAGATCCTAGTTAACCAACAGCTTACTTCCTCCTACCCCCACTAGGACTGCCTCATGTCTGTCCCATGCATTCTTGAATTACCCCACTGTTCTAGACTCACGACCTCCTCAGGAGGCTGTTCCATGTATCCACAACCTCTCTGTGAAAAATACTTTCTCACATTACCTCTGAGCTGTCCCCTCTATCTTCAAATTGTGCCCCTTGTTCTTGTACATCTCTTTTCTGAAAGATGCTATCCTCTTGGACTTTGTTAATTCCCTTGAGGTACTTGAAAGTTTCTATCATGTCCCTCTCCTTCTTTTCCTCAAGGGTATACATATTAAGCTCCTTTAGTCTTTCTTCGTATGCCTTCTGGTGCAGACCCTGCACCATTTTGGTTGCCCTCCTCTGGACAGCCTCCACTCTATGTCTTTGCGGAGATGGGGTCTCCAGAACTGCACACAGTACTCCAGATGGGGTCTCACCAACTGTCTGTACAGAGGGATAACAACTTCCTGTTTTCTACTATTGATGCCTCTCCCTATGCATTCCAGTATCCCCCCAGCCTTCCTTACTGCCTTCTCACATTTTTTGCCCACCTTCAGGTCATCTGATATAATTACCCCCAGGTCCCTTTCCATTTTTACTGTTGTCAGTATCTCACCCCCCATTGTGTACTCTTCCCTGGGTTTCTGTTTCCCAGGAGCATTACTTGCACTTCTTTGCATTGAATCTGAGCTGCCATACATCTGACCATTCCTCCAACCTTGTCAAGTCCCTTCTCATCCTTTCCACTCCATCTTGTGTATCAACCCTGTTGCAGATCTTTGTGTCGTCTGCAAAGAGACATACTTTTCCTTCCAGTTCCTCTGCAATGTCACTAATAAATACATTAAAAAGGACTGGTCCTAGTACTGAACCCTGCGGTACCCCACTAGTAACCCTCCTTTCTTCACTGTGGACTTAATTTACTACTACCCTATGAGTCCTGTTGTCTAGCCAATTGTTTATCCAGGCTACCACATTGGGACCCACTCCAAGGTTGGCTAACTTGTGTATTAATCTTTATGTGGTACTGTATCAAATGCCTTGCTAAAATCTAGGTAGGCCATGTCCACAGCCCCTCCTGGTCTACTACTTTGGTCACCCAGTCAAAGAAATCTATTAGATTCTGCCTGACACGACCTTCCCATCATGAATCCATGCTGCCTTGGGTCCTGTGCCCCACTGGCCTCTAGGTACTCAATAATTTTTCCTTCAGAAGTGATTCCATCATTTTCCCTACCACTGAGGTCAAACTAACTGGTCTGTAGTTTCCTGCCTCTGTCCTACTCCCACGTTTGTGAAGAGGAATCACATCCACCCTCCTCCAGTCCTCAGGTACCAGCCCATCCTCTCATGATTTGTTAAAGAGAGTAGTCAGCAATGTCACTAGTTCTACCCGTAGTTCCTTTAGAATTCTTGGGTGAATCCCATCACGCCCCATTGCTTTGTCCACCTTCAATTTTATTAATTCTTTCAGAACCCTTTCTTCTGTAAATGGACTGGTATAGACCCTTGTCTTCAGAGCGTTTCTTGTTTGGTTTAGGTACCCCCCTCCTTTCCTTTGTGAATACTGAGCAGAAATATTCGCTCTGTATCCCTGCTTTTTCACTGTCACCCTTACCCACATTCCTCCCTTTATTAAGCCTCAGTATGCCTCAGTATCCTCCTTTGGTCTTTCTTGTTCTCTAATGTACCTATAAAAGGTCTTATCCCCTTCTTAACAGAGTTGGCTATCCTTTCCTCGGTTTGGGCCTTTGCTATTCTGACTGCCTTCCCGCTTCTTTCTGCTTTAACTGATAAAGTTCTCTGTCCTGCTCCTTCTGTGTTTCCTTATATTTCCTGAATGCAATCCTTTTCTCCTTAATCTTCCCTGTCACCTCTTTTGAGAACCATAGCATTTTTTTCCTTCGTTAGGTTTTGTTGATTTGCTTTACACAAAGGCTTGCTGCCTCTGTGATGGCTGTTTTGATTACTCCCCATTGTTCCTCCACCCCTCTTTCTTGCTTGTTTGCTAGTGCTTTTCTGAGGCACTCTCTCATTTTCCCAAAGTCAGCCCTCCTAAAGTCCAGTACTCTTGCTTTTGTATGGCTTGATTTTATGGTTGTGTTTATCGTGAACCACACTGTTTGGTGGTCGCTTGTTCCCAGATGGCTACCCACTTCTAAATCTGAGATTCTTTCTCCATCCCCATTTGAGAGTACCAGGTCTAAGACTGCTCCCTCCCGAGTGGGTTCTAATACTAGCTATCTGAGGCATGCCCACTGTAAGGCATCAAGAATGACCATGCTCTTGGATGTGCCTGCAGAAAAGGTGCTCCAGTTAACATCTGGCATATTCAGGTCCCCCATCAACAATATCTCCCCTTTTTCTGCCATTCTAAGAAAGCCTTCTATCATTTCCTTGTCCATTCCTTCCCCCTGAGATGGGGGTCTGTATGAAACCCCCATGTGGATTGCTAAGAACCGAGAGAATTGCTATAGGCCTGTAATTGGCCATGTCCTTTGGATCACCTTTTTAAGCATAAGTGTTATACGGGCAGATTTCCAGAAGCCTGGCATGGTACTGCAGGTAAGAGATAGAGTGTAAATTCTGGCAAGTGGGGAGGCAATCAGAGGAGCAGCCAGCTTGAGTAGGAGAGGTTCAAGCAAGTCAGAGCCGGAGCTGGTATTGATGGATATGGATCTGAGTAATTTCAGAACTTCTGCTCTGGATATAGCCTTGAAATAAAAAGGTGGAGCTGTAGAAGTACCATTCGATAAGGCAGCAATGTTCACTGAAGGTAGAGCGGTAGGAGGATTGGAGTGCATTCCACTAGATTGCACGGTATTATGTGATGGGTCAGAGAAGAGATTGTTAAAACTGTTTGAGATGGTCCTAGAGTCAATGTGCACCATTTATAATCAACTTGACAGGAGTAACCGACTGTGAGGTACCCAGGAAAGTTTTGATATGGGCCCAAATGTCCTAGTGTCACGGGAAGAGCTGTGAAGAAGGTCTTTACAATATTTACTTTTGGCCGCTCTGACTTGTTTCTTACACCAGTTCCTTAGTTGTCGATAGGCATCTAGGTCAGATTGAAGGCCAGTTTGTTTGTATTGAAACCAAAGCTTGTCCTGATGGCGCAGGTTAACTAAGAGGTCTTTATGAAGCCATCTGGTCTGTCTCCCTCTGGCCCTCCTAGTACTCTTAGGGGCATGTTTACTCTGTATGGCAAGAAATTCACTTACAAATATCTGCAAGGCAACATCCACATTGGTGGCTTGGTAGAGGGCTGTCCAGTCGATGTCAGAGACATCATAAAGAAATGCGTTCCGGTCGACATGAGCTAGATTGGTAAAAGTCATTAGTCTGGGTGGTGGTGATGGAGATTCAGCCATAGAGAGAACACAGAAGGTGGGAGAGTGGTCTGTTAAAGCATCCGCCAGGATCCCAGCTTCAGCCACATGTTCTATCCAACTGACCATCACCCAGTCTAGGAGAGTGCCCGTTTGAGGGAATGACGTGGTTCTAGTTGCTCCAGAAATCAGCTGGTAAAATTGTAACTTTGCATAAGAGATTGCAGAGGGATTTGAGGGACCTAGCCAGTTTAGGTTAAGATCACCTAGGATGACGGCCTCATTACGATTTACAGAGTTGAAGGCGATTTCAAGGAGTTCTTGCAGGCCTGTCATGCCCCCAGCGGGGTATAAGCACTAATAATATGAAGCTTCTTATCACCCATTACAAGGACAGCATGGATGCATTCACACACTGAGTGAGAGGCAGGAACCAGGATAATAGATACACTGAGGTGATTCTTGAAGAACAGGGCTACTCCTCCACCTCGTTTAGATGAGGTTCTATCCCGCCAAAATTAGGAGTAGTTTGGCAGAGCACACAGGCTATCAGGTATACCTGGTTTAAGCCAGGTTTCAGTGAAGCAAAGAACATCAGAGTTGTACAGTTTCACCCAAGCCTTGAGTTCCGCATGGTGACAGGTAAGACTCCTGATGTTGATATGTGTAATTAATAATTCTCTTTTAGAGATGCCAGATATCTCATTTGATGAGAAAGGACAGGTAGGTGGACCTGGATTAGGTTTGACGTCCCCAGATAGTTGGATCGCAATTATGGCTAGGAACCAAAGCCAAATGCAGTAGCAGGTAAAAGTGAGAGCTGACCTCTGCATCAGCTTTCTACTGGCACATAGAGGGTAGTAGATGCTGCCACTAACCAAGAGGATAGGGTTAAGTTGAGAGATAGGACTTGCTAAAGCAATCTGGTTAGAGAAACTAAAATTACAGCCCTCCACAGAGGATGCATTCAGCGTTCGGTTTCCTGGGAGGGCCCAGAAAGCCATGTCAAGGCTGAAAAGTAGAAGCAGAGATAGGAAAGCCCAGAGAAGACTAAACACCGCCACAGTATCACCACTAAGCTAGTGCTTGGGTAGGGAGATTAGAATACTAGTGAGATCAGGAGGCTGGCACTCTTGGATAAGGAGCTAGATAGGGTAGAGATATTAAACAATGTCAGGGAGGACCATCCTGGATAAAGTAACCCCTGCAGCCGAGCGAAGGGATTTACCAATGTCAGCAGAAATCCTGCAGAGTATTACACGGTAGAATAGCGAGATAGTGAAAAGTAAAACCCTAATCGACAGCTGATTTCAGATAGTTCATGTGACGACCAGCCTGTACACTGCCAGGGTGAAAGCGTAGTAGAAAAACAGGTGGGAGGAGGAAGAGGCAAAGATAACCAACGGGAGTGAGTTAGGCGGAGCCTAATTGTATTTAATAGCGGCCGGGGTTGGGGCGGGTGAAAATATAAATCAACAGTATTCAGCCCGCAGCAGCAGCAGCCTGCCACAGGAATAAATTCCAGAAACGGCTGTCTTCAGACTGCAGCAAATAGAATAGCCACAGTGAGCTAAGGAGTCCAATTAGGAGCTGGTTTCATAAGCAACCAGCCA
The DNA here is from genome assembly GCA_016271365.2 of Neoceratodus forsteri. Lineage (NCBI taxonomy): Eukaryota > Metazoa > Chordata > Ceratodontiformes > Ceratodontidae > Neoceratodus > Neoceratodus forsteri. Next base: position 1,119,907,191 of record CM057458.1, read on the forward strand.
ATTGGGTCGAGATGCCTGAGAGTCCGAGGAGAACGTACCTTGCTGCCTGGGGACTGGTGGTCCTGGCATGGCCAGAAAGTATAGCAGCTGGCCGGTCAAGATATCAGCGATGCCCCAGTGGCAGGGCACATGCTCTGGTGGGCAGGTGGCCTGAGGGGGAGAAGATAGAAATGGTTAGCCAGATAAAGGTAGGATTGGGGGTGTTTCCACAGAAACAAAACAGTTGGACGGGGTGAGACAGGAAGGCAGAGACTGTACAGCAAAAATAGGAGGGGTAGCATTTATTACTGGCACCTTAGAGAATTAGCATCAGGATAGAGAGACAAAAGAAAGGGAAACACCGAGACGGCCCAAGGAAGATACAACAGCAGTACAGGTTAAGCAGAAAGACGGGGTAGGTGCCCAGAGGGTGAAATTAGAGCAGGGATTCTCTAGTACCGAGTCACCAAGGAGGAGTAAGGGGCAGTGGTCAGATCAGGAGAGAGCTTTAGAGTGAAAAGACGGATAGGAGGGAGGGCTTAAGTGAAAAGGGAGAGAAGGAGACAGGAAAAAGGAAAAAAAGACAGTGAGATACTAGATCTAATATGTCTACAAATACTTAAGCAGTTTAGGATTCAACACATGGATTATGGCTTTAAAAAACAGGTACAGCAATTTAAAATGAAATGAATCAAAAGTATTCAGCAGTGAAAATATAAATCAACAGTATTCAGCCCACAGCAGCAGCCCGCCACAGGAATAAATTCAAGAAACGGCTGTCTTCAGACTGCAGCAAATAGGACAGCCACAGTGAGCTAAGGAGTCCAATCAGGAGCTGGCTTCATAAGCAACCAGCCAATCGGGTTGAGAAGCTATAGAGTCCAAGGAGAACATACCTTGCTGCCTGGGGACTGGTGGCCCTGGCGTGGCCAGAAACTGTAGCGGCCATTGGACGAAGATATCAGCGATGCCCCAGTGGCAGGGGCACAAGCCCGATTACATCTCCCGATTTCTTTAGAACTAGAAAGAATGGGAATAGTAACCCATTCCCCCAAAGGTGGTTGGGAATGGTTCTATCGCTGCCTGCTAGAGAAGGGAGGAGATTCTTCCAGGACCAGAGGAAGACGCTCTGGGGAGTAAGACGACATTGGGGTGACTTGGGCAGTTTCTGGAGAAATCTACTGAGTGTCCTGCTGTGATCAGCTGGAGCACCTAAGCATCTAATGTTATCCTCTCCCAACCCGGTAGATGGAAGGAGAACCTCCTCCTACTAGTTCCTCTGGTATGTCCAGAGGCCGTGGAGAGGTGAGGAGTCAGGAGGTCTGGGGCAGCGCAGCAGCCGAGGCTTCCGCGGCTTTTTTGGGAGGGGGAGTCTTGGTTGCTGGAGGGGCCCGACGCTTGTTGGCCCACTTGCCCTGTGGTTTAGCTTTTTGTCAATTACGTCTACAAAAAGGGCGTCACTGTCCCTGCGGGGGTCTGTACAGAGAGTCCATGGACTTAAGTGCAGTGCCCTTCTCTTGCAGATCAGTTATGATGTCCTTGACATCACCGGTGAACAGCACCGAACCCCTGAAGGGCGCATCCTGAATAGCGGATTGCACTTCAGGGACCAAACCTGACACCTGGAGCCAGGCATGACGCCGAAGACCTACGGCGAAAGTCGAACTCTGTCCAGCTGCATCCACTGAGTCGTAGGTGGCATGAAGCATGTGCTGACTGGCCGAACAAGCAGACTGGACAAGGTCAGCAACTTCCTGTTTCGTTAGATTCCACCTGACTCAGGATGGTCTTCTGGTAGTCCTCCATATGCGTAACATAACTCAGGGCCCTAATACCCAGGGCAGAAGACGCATAAACCTTCTTCCCATACTGGTCCAAAAGCCAAGTCTCCTTGTCAGGCGGAGACGAGCTGAGATGTTTGGGGTTAGCGGAGCGGCTGTGAGCGGCACTAATCATGACCGAGTCCGCCTTAGGGTGTATATTCAGAGAATCTACTCCCACGGTAGCCTGATATAGCCTATCTGCCTTCCTCGGAAGGGGGGCTAAAGTGGATAGTTGTTTCCAAATAGTGGAAACAAGATCTGTGTGAGGTCTCTATCCAGGTGGAATCAATGGGAGTAGTCTTGGGCAGATCCGTGGGAAGAACAGCTGCTTACGCCGGTTCTGGTTCCAGAGATTGCCACTGATGAACTTCCTGGATCTTCTCAGTAGCTCCAGAAAAGAAGGATTCTCCGAGGAGTCTCCGAACTGGAGCACCCCGAGTCCGAATCAGAGGTCTCCAACGTAGAAGAGGAAGACTCTCCCGAAGCGGGAGGAACGGTCCTTTGGGAAGCCGCCTGGAAATGTATCCTCCCCCCCTGACTTCTGCAATGGACAACAGAAGCTCCCATTTGTGCATCCTGGACTGAGTCCAGCTGAGGCTCTTCTGCCAAGGTGCTTAGCACACCTGGGACATGGACTGTCAAGAGCTCCAGGCCATGGTCCAGTGCCCAGTACCAGACCTTCATGGCTTCCCTGCAAAGAGGGTACAAATGTGTCCTCCCCGACCCAGTTTGTTGATATAATAGACCATACTGAGACTGTCTGAGTGAATTAACATCTGGCCCTGAGAAAGATGGTCCTTAAAGGCCTGCATGCCATACAGAACCACCCGCATCTCTAGGACATTTATATGGAGGGATGTCTCAATCTGGGACCAGGTACCCTGAATCTAAAAGAGACCCGGGTGCACCCCCCAGCCCAATCTGGAGGACTCTGTCATGAGAATCTGCTGGGGAGCCAAAATCACAAATGGGACCCTCTTAAGAGATTTAGGGAATCCAGCCACCACTGGAGGACCTTGCAGACCAGAGAGAAGACCAGCACTAGCTGTTCCAGGTCATCTGTGATTGGTCCCACTGCACCAGGAGGGTCCAGTGGAGCACCCACATGTGCAGTCTGGTCAAGGGTACAGTGGCAATGGTCAGAGCTATGAGGCCCAGGAGCCCTGGCAACCTCAGAAACATACCAGCTTTCACCTACCACCTGAGCCCGGTGACATGAGGCACTCCACCTGTCCAGAGGCAGGAAGGCCTTGCACTGTGCTGAGTCCAGGACCGCCCCTATATACTGAAGCCTCTGGAATGGGATCAGGATGGACATGGGCAGGCTGACAGTGATACCCAGGAAGTGGAACTGGAGGGTCCTCTCAAGAGTTCGAGAGAAGCTGATCTCAGGACAGGGCTTAGAGTAGCCAGTCCAGGTAGGGGAACATTTATAGGCCTTCTCACCAAAGGGCAGCAGCGACTGCTGCTAAGTAGTTTGTAAAAACCTGCAGAGCAGAGGATAAGCCAAAGGGCAAGACTCTGAATTGGTAATGCTTGCCCTGTAAAAGGAACCAGAGAAACCGCCTGTGCAGTGGGCACATCAAAATATGCAGATAAGCATCTTGCATATCGAGAGAGCACAGCCAGTTGCCTGTTTGAGCAGGGGCAACAGGCCTGGGAGAGTGACCATATGAAAAGTACAGTTACGTAAGAACTTACCGTAACAGTAGATCTTCGAGAACATCTCTTGCAGCAGGTTACACCATTAGGACTGACGCCGGCAGGCACCAGGACCCCATGGAAATTTTCTAGCTAGCAATCTTCAGTGGGGACCGCCCCCGACATCGGGCGTAGTACATAAGGAGGTGGTCCCACCATAATCCTCAGTTCTCCCGCCGGAGACTCCCGGCCGCTGGATGACATCAGAAGAGGAGACTGAGGATCCGCCACCAGGTGGCAAAAGAAGCAATAGGAATGTCCCATCTAATGAGATGGGTGCTTGACTCACCTACCTCCAGCGGGTGGATGGAAAGAGCCTGCTGCAAGAGCTGCTCGAAGATCTACTGTTACGTAAGTTCTTACGTAACTGTACCATCTTACTTTGAGATACAGCTCTTGCAGCAGGTTACACCATTAGACTGATTTCCAAGCAGTAGTGGCAATCATGCACCATCGGGAGGAGGAAGGTAGAGACCGCGAGGTAACTTGAGCCTAGGACAGAAGTCCCGGAAAGAACAGCTAGGCCGAATCCCGATCTTCCCGATGCAATGTCCAGACTGTAATGCCTGATAAAGGTATGCACAGAGCTCCAAGTAGCTGCAATAGCTGAGGTGGGACGTTTCAACGCCGCAGCGAAGTAGCCACTTCCAGTGGAATGACCTTGACCGCACCGGGTAAGGTTATTGTGCGCCCCATAACAGTAGGTAATGCACTGGATGAGCCACCTAGAAAGTGACTGTTTGAGACAGGAGCTCCCTTCATCCTGTGGGCAAAGGAAATGAAAAGTTGGTCCGACTTTTGGTGCTGTTTGGTTCTGGTTAGGTAGTATCTGAGGCACATGTGCACGTCTAGGTTGTGCAGAAGGGCTTCTCCTCGATTAGCGTACTTTGGAAAATACACTGGTAGATCGATATCCTGATTAAGGGTGACAGCCGAGACCACCTTAGGCAAAAACTTTGGGTTTGTCCTTAGGGACACTCTGTCCTGGTGGAAAACCAAACAAGGCCCATTGCACATAAGAGCGTGCATTTCCGAAATCCTTCTGGCAGAAGTAACTGCAACTAAAAATAACATTTTCCAAGAGAGAAAACGTAGCTCGCAATCCGCGGCTGGTTCAAAGGGTGGCAGCGTAAGCTGCTCTGGGACAAAAGGTAAGTCCCATGGAGGGATTGGATCTTTAATGGGGGGCCTAAACTGGAAGACGCCCCTTAAAAAGGCACTAGTAGTGTCCAGCTGGGCCACCGTCTGATGGCCTACGGGGGCATGGTAAGCTGAAATGGCAGAAAGGTGCACTTTAATCGAGGAGTAAGCCAGTCCAGAGTGGAAAAGGGAAAGCAGGTAGTCCAGCACCAGCTTTTCTGGACAGTCTAACGGCGGAAAGCCGCGCGCTTGAGCCCACAAACAGAATCTACGCCATTTCATGGCATAAGTTGCGTGGGTAGCCGTTTTCTGACGGCAGAGAGCACGCCTGCCACTTCTTTGCAGACCCCATATCACATCATGGCTATGTCTCTAGCAGCCAAGCGTGCAGGTTCAATGAACGTAGGTCCGGATGTACCAAGGAACCTGCCTCCTGAGACAACAGATGGGAGCTGATTGGCAAAGGCACTGGAGGTTCCTGGGATAGTTGGTGCAAGAGAGGGAACCAGATCTGTCTGGGTCAGAAGGGTGCGATCAGAATGAGCGTCGCTCGCTCCCTGCAAAGTTTTAAGAGAACTCTCTGGATCAACGGGAAAGGAGGAAAGGCATAGAAGAACCTGCCCGCCCAGGAGAGGGACAACGCGTCTCACCAGAAAACACCAGGCCCTGGATCTAGCGAGCAAAAATTGGGCAATTCTGCATTGGATGGGGACACGAAAAGGTCTAATTCTGGAGTACCCCATCTGTGATACAGATCCTCTGCCACCTCCTGCAGAAGTTCCCATTCATGGACTCTGGCCTAAGAGTGGCTCAGGCTGTCTGCAATGATGCTGTCCACTCCGGGAACATGAACTGCAATTAGGTTTGCGCCTGTTGCACACGCACCCCACAATCTCATGGCCTCCCCGCAAGTGGGTAGGAGGCGTCCTGTTTGTTGGAGGTAATACATCACAGCGGAATTGTCTGTTTGTAACAGAAGTGTACCCGGTGGAATCTCCAACTGGAAGGCCTGCAGAGCGTAAAGGACTGCCCTCATTTCTAGGATGTTGATGTGGAAATGAGACTCCTGGGCTGTCCACAGGCCCCGAGACCGAACACCATTGAGGTGTGCTCCCCACCCAAGCCCTGAGGCGTCTGTGGACAGACTCACAGTCAGGGAGGGCGCTGTGAAGGGAACTCCCGCAGAGAGGTTCCCTGAATGTAGCCACCATTGCCAATCTCGAATTACAGTTTTCGTGATTCGGATTGGATGCTGCAGATGGTCTTGCCTTTCGTCCCACTGCACCCGTAACATCCACTGGGTTACCCGCATGTGGAGACGGGCTAGCGGGACTGTTGCAATGGCCGCAGCCATGTGTCCGAGCAGGCAAAGGACCAGTCTGGCTGGGACGGACTTCTTCGCCGACAACTCCCTGATGAGGGATCTGATATGTTCCGCTCTGTCTGTAGGAAGGAAAGCTTTCCCTCTGATGGTGTCCAGAACTGCTCCGATAAACTGCAGCTTCTGGGATGGAACCAGGTGTGACTTCTCGTAGTTGAAAAGAATACCCAGGGACTGAAAAAGACACTGGGTGCAGTGAACAGCAGTCATCAAGGCCTCCTGGAGGCGCCAGGAGAAGCCAGTCATCCAGGTATAGGAACACGAGTGGCCCTGTCTCCTCAGAGACGCCGGTTACTTAACATCATGCACTTCGTGAACACGCGAGGTGCCAATGACAGCCCGGAGGGAAGAGCTCGGAACTGATAATGGTGGCTCTGAAACTCGAAGTGCAGGAACCTCCAGTGCACTTGAGCAATGGGAATGTGCAGGTAGGCGTCCTGCATGTCCAAAGACGCCAGAAAGGCATCCTGCTTCAGCATGGGAATTAGGCCCGGAAGGGTCACCATGCGGAAGTGTTTGTAAGTGACCGAAAGGTTGAGGTTGCTGAGGTCCAGTATTGGACAGAGGTCCCCTGTTTTCTTTGGAACCAGGAAGAAGTGAGAATAGTACCCTAGTCCTCTCTGGTTCTCTGGAATGTGCTCTAAGGCTTCCTTTTCCAGAAGCGTGAGCACTTCCTGCTGCATGAGCAGGGCATGATAAGTTTAAATGCTACACTGACAAGCATTTAAACTAGCAAAGGGGGGTGGCAGGTCAGCAAGGAGGGTACCTACTTGCTCACCCCCCACAGCTAGCAGTGGAACCAGTGAACCAGAGGAGTGGCTATCTCTGCAAAGCAGTGTGCAAAAGATGGAGATTAGTGCCCAAGAGGTGGATAGGCAGAAAAGGGCCAAAATTCAGCAGAAGGGCAGACAGCAAGGAGAACCAGGGATAAAGGACAACCAAGGAAGGGGCTGGAGTAGAACAGTGAAACAGTCTAGGAGGTCAAATCATGGAAAGCCATGTGTGCAAATGCCAGGAGCCTTAGCAACAAGATGGAAGATCTGGAGGCTGTCATGGTGCAGTCAGACTGGAAATTGTGGCCATCACTGAAACCTGGTGTAATGATAACCACGACTGGGAGATGGCCATACCTGGCACAACATATTCAGAAGAGACAGAGCAGGCAGGAAGGGAGGAGGAGGAGTGGCACTGTATGTGAAAAATGACATAAGGGCCACAGAGATCCAAGAGGAACAAAATGGGGAGATACTGTGGGCTAAGCTGGAAAGGAAAATGGGAACAGCCATCCGCATAGGTGTGGTCTATAGACCACCAGCCCAGGAGGAAGAAACAGATAGGAGCTGATGCTAGCCATCTAAAGGATGGCAGACAAGGGTGAGGTAGTACTGGTTGGAGACTTCAATATTCCAGATGTGGACTGGAGCATCCCAGCAGCAGCATCAACTAGGAGCAGATTTATCCTGGACTCCCTTCAGGGTGCCTTCCTCAAGCAACTGGTCATGGAACCAACTCGGCAGAAGGCAATACTGGACCTTGTGCTCACAAACAGGGACAGTGTGATGGGGGTAAGAGTGGGGGAGCACCTGGGAACAGTGACCACCAGTCATTGTGGTTTGAAATCACAGAAAGAGCAGAACCAAACCACACAAAAACACGTATCCTGGATTTTAGGGGGGCAGACTTTGGGAAAATGGGGAGATACTTGAAAGAGGCATTAAGGGAATGGGACAGGAATCAGGGTGGAGGAACAGTGGGCAGTATTTAAAATGGGATTACAAGAACAACAGAATTATGCATTAAGCAGGTTAGCAAAGGAAAAGGAAGAGAGACCATTATGGTTTTCCAAAGAGGTAGCAAAGAAAGTGAAAGCCAAAAGATTGCATTCAGGCAATACAAAAGACACAGGCAGAAGGGATAGGGAGAAGTACCAGGAGAAGCAAGGGAGGCAGGAGGTCAGTAAGGAAGCCAAAGCTCAGACAGAAGAACACATTGCAAAATCAGTGGTAGAGGGGACAACACCTTTACAGGTACATAACTGAAAAAGAAAGACAAAGGGAGGATAGTGAGACTGAAGGGAGAGGATGGGGCCGCTGTGAGGATGACAACAGTAAAGCTGACATATTGAACAGGTATTTCTGCTCAGTCTTTACTGAGGAAGGAGGTAATGGGTCTGAAGGAGTACAAGGGTGAGAATGGGGCAGAAATGGACACAAGTCCCTTTACACAAGAAAGAGTCCTGAAGGAACTGGACGTAATAAGAGTTGATAAAGCAATGGGCCAGATGGGGTGCACCCAGGGTCCTTAAAGAACTAAGAGAGGTGGTGGCTGAACCTCTGGCTATCCTGTTTAGCCGATCACTGGAAACAGGAGGTACCCAAGACTGGAGGACAGCAGATGTAGTCCCCTTATACAAAAGCGGGAACAAAGAGGAAGCAGGGAACTACAGACCAGTCAGCCTCACCTCAGTAGTGGGAAGATCATGGAAGCACTGAAGGAGATTGGTGGAACATCTGGTTGTCAATGGACTACAGGACCAAGGCAGCATGGTTTCACCAGGGAAGGTCAGTGTCAGACCAACCTCGTTGAATTTTTGACTGGGTGACTAGAGAGGTGGATCAGGAGGCAGTGGACATGGCCTATCTGGACTTCAGCAAGGCCTTTGACACTATGCCACATAGAAGACTATTACACAAACTGGGGAATATGGGTGTGGGCAGGACAGTAGTGTGGTGGGTAGGTAACTGGCTGGGTGGCAGGACACAGAGGGTGGTGGTAAATGGCTGTCACTCCACAGAGGAAGAGTGACCAGTGGGGTACCACAGGGATCAGTGCGGGACCGGTCCTATTCAACATCTTCATCAGTGACATTGCACAGGACCTAGAAGGCAGAATTTCACTGTTCGCTGATGACACAAAGCTCTGTAACAGAGTAGACACACCAGAGGTGTAGACAGAATGAGAAGGACCTGCAGAAACTTGAAGAATGGTCAGGGTTTGGCAGTTGAAATTCAATGCAAGAAGTGCAAGATAATGCATATGGGGCACAAAAATCCTGGCACAATATATCAGTTGGGGGTGAGGATATAGCATGCACCAAGCAGGAAAGGGTCTTGGGGTTATCATCTCTGATGACCTCAGGTAGGGAAACAGTGTGACAAGGCAGCAGGTAAAGCAAATAGGATGCTGGGATGTATAGGCAGGGGCATCACCAGCAGGAAAAGGGAGGTCATAATTCTTATACAAGACACTAGTGAGGCCCCACCTGGGTACAGTGTACAGTTCTGGAAACTATACCCACGTAAGGACATAGACAGAGAGAGAAGGTTCAGAGGAGGGCAACAAAGATGGTGCATGGATTGCATCACAAGTCCTATGAAGACAGGTTGAAGGAACTGAACATGTACTCCTGGAGGAGAGGAGGAGAGAGGGATATGATAGAGACATACAAGTATCTCACAGGGAGGAACAGGGTGCAGGAATACACTATTTTAAGCGAAAAGATGTTCCAGGACTAGAGGGCATGGGATGAAGTTGGAGGGAGGACGATTCAGAGGAAACATGAGGAAGAATTTCTTCACAGAATGGGTGGTGGACAAGTGGAACACCCTGCCAGAGGAAGTGGTGGGGCTGAAACAATCACGGGATTTAAGAATGCATGGGATAGACATAAAGGAATTCTGGAGGTCAGGGTAAGGGGCAACAGACTTCTAGGAAAACATAAACTGAACTTACAAGCTCAAATGGGCAGACTGGGTGGGCCATAGGCCCTTATCTGCCAACACTGTCTATGTATCTATGTATGTATCTATGCATGCTGACCGAATAACGGAAAGCAGGGGAGGTCTGTAGGTGGGCTACCTACAAACTCTATATAATGGCCTTTTTGACCACGATTGCCACCCTGGAAAGTGGCGTGCGATCGACCCAACTTTCTTTCCCGCTGATCCTGGGGAGGCGGGCTGGGAAGGAGACATGCTGTGGCAGCGTTTGACCCTGCAGGCTGGGCCGACTTTGAAAATCGTTGGCCTCTGCCTGGGGATGACTTGGCCTGGGCCTTGCTTGTGAAAGTGCCCCTCTGCTGCTGACCGGAACGTTGCTGTTGCCTTTGTAGCCAGCCACGAAAACGACTCTGGTTCCTACGAAAGGAACTAGACCGAGACCTGTACATAGCTTCTACAGATCGGACTGCCTTCCCTGCGTCCTGGGGTTTGGTGAATACTCTTTCAGAGGCTTCACCAAACAGGACCTCGCCATTATAAGGGACGTCTAGGATGTTTTTCTGGACATCCGGGGTAAATCCGGAGACACAGAGCCAAGAATGTCTCCGGAGACAAACGCCTGATGCTGCAGCTCTGGCTGAAGAGTCCGCAGAATCATATGCGGCGCTGAGCACTTGGGTCCCCACATCTGAACCCGTGCGGAGGAGGTTCAGGAGCTCCTCCTTGTGTTCGCCATCGGGCATCTTCTCAACTAGGTCCTGATCCTGTTCCCACAGGGCGTTCTGGAACTGAACCATATGGGTCAGATAGTTCAGTGACCTGATGGCGCAAGTAGCAGCCACGTACGTGCGCCTTCCCAGGATGTCCAATTGCTTGGATTCCTGGTCTGGTGGCTGGGTGCTCAAATGCTGAGGTCTCTGAGACCGGTCATGCGAAGCAGTGATGACCAGGGAATCAGCCAGAGGATGGTTAGCCAAATACTGGTCCTCCCTAGGGGCCTTGTATAGGCGGTCAGCCTTCTTCGGCACTGCGGGAATGGAATGCAGACATTTCCAGGCAGCCTTGGTGACATCCGTGAAGGTATCCACCAAGGGCGGCACTACCACAGGCTTCGGGTCTTTTTGCCGAAGGTAGCGGGTAAGGCGTTGTCACTTGGGGTCAAGCTCCTCAGCATCCCACCCCATGTTCTCCTGGATGTGCCTCATGATCTCAGCGAAGGAGGGATTATTCGGAGACCTGGATAGGTCATGTGGGTCAGGAGAGGGAATGCTGAGAGGAGAAGGTGATCTGGAATACTTTGAAGTGTCCAACCTGGAATCCTCCCCAGATGGAGTGTACCGGCAACGTCTGGGTCTCTTGGGGCTGGGTGACCCTGAGGGGGATTTGGAGGGAGGCCTTCTCCTTTCTGAAGATCTACCCCTAGGAGGTGGCATCTGCTCCTTGGGGGATGGAGGTCATCCTATGGGCCCCTTACGTGGAGGAGGGGGCGAAGGCGGTGAAGGAGTGGGTGGAGGCAAAGTAGCAGGTGCAGTAGGAGGAGGACGTGCTGGGACCACATCTTTTGATGGTGTCCCACCAGAAGGTAAAAGCTCTTTACCTCAAGAAGATTCATACCCGACGATGGGCCTGGCGCCGTGGCCTGTCGCCGAGGTCGGGCGCGGGTCCCCGGGGTCTCCTGCTCCGGGAAGGTTCCCTTGGGAGCCCGGCGCCGTGTCGCCCGCCTGGTCCTCGGGCTGTGTGGTATCCTTCCTCAGTGGAGTCCCTCTGACCGGCGCCCACTGGCGACGGGGTGCGGTCCTCTTCTCCCTGGCCGACGTCTTTGGAGATGAACGCCTGGCCGGTGACGGGTGTCTGGGTGTCGTCAGCTCCTGTGAGCGCCGGTGATGTTTGGCTGACGTCGGGTGGGCCGACGTCCGTTTGAGGGATGTCAGGTCCTTGGTTTTGCGGGGCGCCGCATCCAAACCTCGGGGTGGCTGGGAGACTGACCTGGCGTCGGTGTCCCGGCAACGGGAGGAAGATTTATGGCGCTCACCCGACTGACAAGGCCTCTGAAGAAGTAGAGGAGGCTGAGGGCCTCGAAGTCTTCAGAGGCTGGAGAGAGGAGGAACCGCTGGATGACCTGACCTGGACCGGGGGAGGTTGCGACCGAGCCTGGAGGGAGAGCGGTCCGATTTGGAGCCGGAGCTTCGGGAGTCTGAGGCCCTCGCAGGAGACCTGGACCTCTTCTATTCCCAGTGCTTGTGGGTTTTGCTCGAAGGCTCTCCCCGGGAGGAAGGTTCCTTGTCCATGCTTTTGAGTTTCTCTTCCAGGAGAAACGCTTGAAGTGCCTTCTGGCGGCGGATCCTGGTGCGACTGTTGAAGCCCTGGCAGAAGGAGCAGGCCTTGGTGTCGTGGTCCGGGCCTAGGCAGCGCACACAGGCCGAATGGGGATCCTTGAAGGGGATCTGTTTGCCACAGGCGCACTTCGTGTGGTGACGCTCTAAAGAAGTAGTTGGAGAGGACATCAGTTGTTCAAATTCGAAATTAAAACGAAAATCGTCGTAGTTCTATGGTCGTCGCGTGCTAGAAAAGGAGACAGAGGCCGATACTGGCGAGTCGACAGCGGGAAAAGAACTGAGGATTATGGGGGGACTGCCTCCTTATGAACTGCGCCCGACGTCGGGGCCGGGACCGATGTTGGAGGCGGTCCCCTGAAGATTGCTAGCTGAAATTTCCGTGGGGTCCTGGTGCCTGCGCTATCAGTCCTAATGGTGTAACCTGCTGCAAGAGTTGTATCTCGGGAAGATCATTTTGTACTGGATACAGAGGTTGAGGTCTTTGACATCTAGAATACGCCTCAGGTCTCTGGTTCTTTTGGGACCAGGAAAACCTGGAACTGAACCCTTTGTCTCTGCCACCTGGGTACAGGCTCGATCACCTCCATCCCTCAGAAGGGAGTGTACCTCCTCCTGAAGGAGCCCTGCATGGTTGGGAGGAGGTTAGGTGGAGGGTACCAGAGGGTCTCGGGAGGTTGTTCCAAAAGCCCCAGAGTGTGACCCTGTTCTATGATCTGAAGAATCCAAAAAGTAGTTACGTAAGAACTTACCGTTAACAGTAGATTTTCGAGAGGCTCTGCAGTAGGTATTCACACATAGGACTAAGCCGCCAGGCATCAGGACCCCACAGAAAACTTCTAGCTAGCAGTCTCTGGTGGTGGACCACCCCCACGTCAAGTGACCGGCATCAGATGATGTCGGTATAAAGGGGCGGTCTCCCACGCCCGCCTTCTAGTTCTTTCCCGCCAAAGTCCAAAAGAGGCAAGATGAGAGAAAAGGATAATTTCCCCCCAATGGAAATGAAGCAAAGAAACTTAGGGGGATGGAGGGTGGGAAGGCAATACCTAATGCAACAGCCTCGATTGAAGATCTACTGTTACGGTAAGTTCTCACGTAACTGTACTATCTTACTTTGAGAGGGCTCTTGCAGTAGGTATTTACATATAGGACCTAGTAGTCTGGACCAAGGTAAAACACTCAGGAGGATGATTATCATCCATAACATAAAACCTCAGGGCTGAACAGGTCTCATGAGAGGAGACCTTGTAGGACAGCCAACCCGGAGCCTGCTCTATGGTGAGAGGCGATGTCCAAACTGTAAAGTTTTGTGAAAGTATGGACAGAAGACCAAGTTGCGGCTGCACAGATGTCTCGTCATTCTTGAAACAAGCAGCAGAGGCAGCTACTCCTCTGGTGGAGTGACCTCTGACTTGACTCGAAAGGGTCTTGTTGTACTTGTCATAACAGAAAGTGATACAATTCGCCAACCATTTAGACAGGCATTGCTTAGAAACAGCAGTGCCTTCTCTTTTGTGAGCGAAAGAGACAAAGAGCTGCTCAGTCTTCCTGAGATCCTTAGTCCGATTGGTGTAGTATCTCAGGATTCTGTGAACATCCAAAGTATGTAAGAGGTACGCCCCTTGAGTGTTGCGTAAAGAAAGCGGGTAACTCAATAGATCGATTCAGTGTAGCTACAGCCACCACCTCAGGGAGAAATGTGGGGTTGGTGCGTACAGCCACACGTTCCTTGTAGAATATCAAATATGGAATTTTACACATCAAGGCCAGGAGCTCGGAAATGCGCCGAGCAGAAGTGATGGCCACTAGGAAGAGTGTCTTCCAAGAGAGGAACTTTAAGTCTGCTTCCACTGCGGGCTCGAAGGGAGGCAGTATGGGCTCTCCAAGATGAATTTCAAATCCATGGGGGCAGGAATGCTAATCGGGGTCTCAAATGGAGAACCCCTCAGAGAAAAGTCTTAGAGACTTCCAACTGCGCAAAGGTCCTGTCTCCGAAGTGAATATGGTAGGCTGAGATAGCTGCCATATGAACCTTTAATGAGGAATGGCTGAGACCCAGGTCAAAGAGGTGACGCATGTAGTCCAGGACTTTGTCAACCGGGCACGAGAAAGGCTCTAAGTCTTTAGAGCTTGCCCAGATGGAAAATTGTTTCCACTTCATGGTGTAGATGGCCCTGGTGGAAGACTTCCTCGCCTCTACCAAAAGCCTCTACCAAAATGTCCGCTACTAAAGGAGAGATTCTGAAGCGGGTTTTAGCTACGTCTGCAGGAACCACGCATGGAGATGAAGGGATGTGAGGCCAGGTTGAAGAAGGGTCCTCGGTCAACAATTGCTGCGACAGAGGAAGAGGAAGTGGTGGTTCCTCTGAGAACTGTTGCAGAAGAGAGAACCAAACTTGCCTGGGCCAGAAGGGGGTAATGAGAATCATTCGCGCCCCTTCTGATCAGAGTTCGCTGAGGACCATCGGAATCAAAGGAATGGGAGGAAAGACATAAACAAATCTGTCCCTACAAGAAAGAGACAGAGCGTCCTGCCAGAAAGCGTCTCGCCCTGGAGCAAGCGAGCAGAAGGCAGGAAGTTTTGCATTTTGGCAGGAGGCGAAGAGGTCTACCTGAGGTGTCCCTCACCACCAAAAAATATCATTTACAACCTGCTGATCTTGCTCCCATACGCGAGACCTGACTGAGGACCAGCTGAGTTAGTCTGTCAGGGTGTTTTTCACTCCCAGAACGTGAACTGCGGTCAGGTGAAGTTGGCTCTGGGCTGTCCAATACCAGACTCTCATCACCTCCTGGCACAGGGGACAGGAGCATGTTCCTCCCTGTTTGTTGAGGTACCAGACTACGCACATGTTGTCTGATTGGATGAGAAGATGACCGGGAAGAAGAGCATGTAGGGCATAAAGGACTGCCCTCAGTTCAAGCACATTTATGTGCAGATTTTGCTCAAATCTGGACCATTTGCCCCGAGTCCTGTGAGACCCGAGGTGGGCACCCCAGCCCTCCCCTGACGCATCTGTTGTCAACATCTGGGAAGGAGGAGTGAAGCTGAAAGGAACTCCCAGACACAGGTTCTCCTGAACCATCCACCAGTGCAAGTCCCTGGTCATGGGAACCGACTTTAATACCTCTTGGTCTAGATCGTCCATGGTCTGGTCCCATAGTGACCGAAGCGTCCACTGAGAGATCCTCATATGGAGCTGAGCAAATGGGACTGTCAGAAAGGCAGCTGCCATAAGACCGAGGAGGCGGAGGACTGACCTGGCTCCGACCCGCCTGCGACCAGACAGAAGATGTGCCTGATTTTGAAGGGTCTCAACCCTGTCCAGAGGCAAAAAGGCTGTGCCTGTGGTCGTGTCCAGTATCACCCCTATAAATTGGAGGCATTGGCAAGGGACCAAGTGGGACTTGGCCACGGCTGATGGTGATACCAAAGCTGGTAAAAACCTGCAGGGCAAGGGAAAGGGAGTGCAGGAGTTACTCCCTGGATGGGGCCACCAGGAGCCAGTCGTCCAGGTACGGGAATACCTGCACACCCTGGGTAGGCAGGTGGGCCGCTACCACTGACAGGCATTTGGTAAACACTCGGGGAGCCGAGGAGATACCAAATGGGAGGGCCTTGAATTGGTAGTGGTCCCCTTGAAAACAAAAACTGAGGTATTTGCAGTGGGAAGGGGATATGGGGATGTGCAGGTATGCATCCTGCATGTCCAGAGCACAAAGTCCACTGTTCCAGCCAGAGTAACGGTAGAAGGCTCTGCAAGGAGAGCATTCTGAGACGCTTGTGTTCCATGAACATGTTCAGGAGCTGAGGTCTAGGATTGGCCTCAAATCTCCTGTTTTCTTTGGAACTAGAAAGAAATTGGAATAGTAACCCGTCCCCCAAATGTGAATGGGGACTGGCTCTATCGCCGCCTTTGACAGAAGGGATAAGATTTCCTCTAGAACCAGAGCAAGATGTTGTGAGGAGTAAGACGACTTGGGGGGGCAGAGTTCGGGGAGGTTTCTGCAATATGAGCTGGAGCACCCAAGCGTCCGATGTTATCCTCTCCCAAATCGAATCTCCCCCCACCGGTTTCTCTGGAATGGTGAGAGGCAGGGAGTCAGGAGGAGTGGGGCAGCGTGCAGCAGCCGAGACTCCCGAAGACTTTTTGCTGGGGGGAGTCTTGGATGTTGGAGGGGCCCGACGTTTGTTGGCGCGGTTTCCTTGAAGCTTTTGTTTCTGTCGAGTTTGGCGACGAAAAGGATGTTGCTGCCCCTGAGGGGGCTTGTACAAAGTCTGGACAGACTTTAGTACAGTGCCCTTCTCTTGCTGTTCAGTTATGATGTCCTTGACATCACCCCCGAACAGCACCGAACACCTGAAGGAGCATCCTGTATAGCGGACTGTACCTCAGGGACCAATCCTGACACACAGAGCCAGGCATGACACCGTGAGCCCACAGGCGGCCGAACTCTGCAGCTGGGTCCACACATTGCAAGTGGCCGCGAAGCATGTGCCAACAGGCGAACAAGCCTAAAGGGACTAGGTCTCCCAGTTCCTGCTTAGTTTGCAAAACAGGTAGGAGTCCAAATTGATTCCACCTGGCTAAGAGTAGATTTCTGGAACTCCCCATATGGCTGGACGAGTTGAAGGCCCTGAGGCCTAGGGTTGAAGAGGCATAGATCTTCTTCCTGTACTGATCCAGAAGCTGGGATCCCTTGTCGGGGACGAGCTCAGATGTTTAGGGTTGACGGAGCTGCCATGGGCGCTAATGACAACTGAATTACTTCTGAGGTGAAGACTGAGAAAGTCTATACCTCCGGAGCCTGGTATAGCCTATCCACCTTCCTCAGAAGTGGGCTATAGAGGAAGGTTGTTTCCAGATGGTGGAAACAAGATTGTCGTGAGGTTCTATCCAGGGTGGAATCAGTGTGGGAGCGGTGACAGGCAGATCTAAATGAGCAGTGAGTTTCTTATCCTGTGGGTCTGGCTCCACTGATTGCCACTGGCGTGTTTCCTGGATCTTCCTTAAGAGCTCCAGAAAGGAAGGGTCCTTTGGAGGGGCTTCGGAGGATCCCTCGGCCTTGGGTGTTCTGGAGTATGGGGCTTGTCTCCATGATCACAGTGGTCGGACTCTTGAGTCTGAGACAGATATCGCTGAGGTGGAAGAAGAAGACTCCTCCTGGGAGGGGAGGAACGCACCTCTGGGGAACTCCTGGGTGCATGTCCTCCCCGCCTCAGGCACCAGAAGGTTCTCTCTGGCGCGGGTAAAGGGAAGGGAGTCTCGCCTCTCCAATGTAGGGGATCCAGTGTAGGGACCAACGCTGGGAGATGACTCTCGACCTCCTTGGTGATCCAAGCCCTGGCCTCAGCCCACCAGGAGGCCAAGGTCTCCTTCAGATCCGCTGGCGACTGTGGAGTGGGCGGCGGAGGTAGAGGAGGAGGAGATGGGGGATATGGGTAGTGTGGGTACTCATAAAAGGAGTATCCATAGCCCGTCGGCGGGAAGCCGGGTACTGCGGCGCCAGGTATAGCGGCGCGGATACTGAGGGGCTGGGTATTGCGGTGTCGGGTACCCTGGTACCAGGGCTCTGATGGAGCAAAAGGGCCTGGCAAAGGCCCTGCTGGCGGGCCGGACGGAGGAAGAGTCAGCCCCACGGGCGTCAGGCCTGGCGTAGGTATACCGTCGATCGGGTCCGACGGTCCTGACAGAGGAATGGGTCTTCCTTCGGGCGTAAAGGGATGCCAGGGGGTGGCGTCGGGTCGGCCGGCGTCGGAAGCGGCATCAGAAGTGGTATCTGAGGATCCAGCATCAGAGGGCCCAGTGTAGGAGGGGTGAACCCTGACAGCAGCGTCCCGAGGTCGTTGGTCTCCACTAGGGAAGGAGGACTGAAATCCCTGAGTGTAAACTGAGGGGACGCGGGGACCTCAGTAGGCAACAGGGGTATCTGTTGAGAAGAGCCTGGGGCATCAGACATGACAACAGGGTCTGGCACAGGCTGGTTGACCGGGTGGTAACGAGGAGCCGGTGGCTGTCTTATCAGCCGTGTCCAGGCAGACTCTCTGAGGAAGGCCGCGAAGGAGTGGCAGCCTTGTCAGAAGGGGATTGGGCTGGGTGATCACCCGAAGAGGTGAGCGGCTTAGCAGGCCTGTCCAGGCAGGCATCGGTGGAGCCGACGTCCGACTTACCGGACCCGCTCAGACCGGAAGGCCGCGAAGGATGAGTGGCCTTACCGGGAACAGAGGCCTCCTTAGCCCCGAAGGCTCCCAAAGGACTCGAGCGTGAGCTCGACGGGAGGGGTGACACCTTCTTGGTAGTCACCAAGACAGCCGTCGAGGAGCAATCCCCCTGGAGTGGATGTTACCCCAAGGGCCGTGACTCCAGCTGAAGTCGCGGCTGCTGTGGAAGATGACTCCTCACCCCGGTGCTTCTCCTGTCATGCTTCTTCTTGCACTGGGGAAGTGACCGCCTGCCTGACTTCTTTAGCTTTTCCATGGAGGCCATTTTCTTCTTGAGGAGATGGGCTTCCAGCCACTGCTGCCTTCTTACAGGTAGCTGAGTTGAACTTCTGGCAGTGCTGACACTTCTCCACGGGTGGTCAGGGCTTAGACAGAAGAGGCACAAGGAGTGGTTGTTCTTGTGTGGAAGCTGGTAACCACACGAGTTGCACTTCTTTTTATTGGATTCGAAGGGCACCGGGGATGACATACACAGCAGATATTGTGAGAAAATAGAAAAAATCGAGAAAAAAGGTCGAAAAAGTAGGAAACATTAGGACCGACTAACGAACTTAATGAGCGCTGTTCTACCGTGAGGAACTTTCACAAGCTGATGCAGGAAAGAACTGGTAGGCGGGCGTGGGGAACCGCCCCTTCATACTGACGTCATCTGACGCCGGTCACCTGACATGGGGGCGGTCCTCCACCAGAGACCGCTAGCCAGAAGTTTTTCGTGGGGTCTTGACACCTGACGGCTTAGTCCTATATGTGAATACCTACTGCAAGAGCTCTCTCGAAGTAAGATCCTGAGATACAGGTTACTCACCTGTAACTGGAGCTCTAGGAATGGTATATGTTGTTCATCCACACTTTCTGGCAGGTTCCTTACCGCTTTAAATCTTGCCGGAAGGTCTTCAAGCTGGCTCTTCCCACCCACCCGGGTGGTAAAACTCTTGGCTCCGCCCCATGATGCCAGATCTAGCCTGCTGGAAGCCAGGTTAGAGCGTCGAGCCGGGAGGCTAGGGAATGTAGGATGAACAATATATACCATTCCTAGAACTCCTGTTACAGGTGAGTAACCTGTATTTCTAGGGACATGGATATGTTGTTCATCCACACTGTCTGGCAGACTCTAGCAGTTCTCTGGGAGGAGGGAGGCAAGGCGCACCCCTACTTAGGAAATAAAGACTGGAGAACCGAGGCTCCAAAACCAGCATCCCCACCTGACTCAAGGTCGATGTGGTAGTGGGTGATGAAGGTGCGTGCTGACTTCCAGGTAGCAGCCCTGCAGATTTCCTGGATAGGGACGTCCCTGGAAGCAGCCACCGATGCAGCGGTATGACAGGTAGAATGAGCTCTTATCCCTCTGGGAGGCTCCATGCTCGCCAACCTATATCAGAGATCTAAGCAGGAGATGACCCACCTGCCTATCATCCGCTTGGCTGCAGGTCTGCCAGGTGCGGCTTCAGCGTAGGTGACAAACAGCTGGTGAACCTCTCCCCGAATTTCAGCCATCCGCTCCTTATAGTAAGCAGGCGTTCTTCTAGGGTCCAAAGTATGGTGCCTATATTCGGCCTCCGAGGTGTGACTGGGGTAGAACACCGGCAGAGTCAACACCTGATTAAGGTGAAACTCCGACACCACCTTGGGAAGGAATTTCGGGTGGGGGCGCAGGACAACCTTGTCCCTGTGGAAGACCAGATAAGGAGACTCGATGGAAAGCCCCTGGAGCTCTCCCATCCTTCTGGCTGACATGACAGCCACCAAGAAGGCGGTCTTCCACAACAGATGAGAGATGTCACACCCATGCATCAGTTCAAATGGCTTGCCCATGAGCTTAGCCAATACCAGCAGTAGATCCCACGGAGGTGGAGGTTCTTGCACCGGAGGGGATATGTGATCAAGGCCTTTGAAAAAGCACCTTCTCCTGTGCCACCGACTGCTTTCCGGCCCGTGCCCGGTAAGCAGAGATGGCTGCAAGGTGCACCTTAAGGCTGTCGACCGAAGCCCTTGCTGAGAAAGGGACCACAGGTAGTCCAGAATGCTTGCCAAGGAACAGGAGGAAGGGTCCAGGCCCTTGACCTGACACCAAATGGAGAATCTCTTCCATTTGAAGGCATAGCATTTTCTGGTAGACTCCTTACGGGATGCCTCAACAACGTTGAGGACCTCGTCGGAAAGACCCAAGGCCTGGAACTCTAGCCACTCAGGAACCAGGCCGTCAGGTGCAGGGATTGAAGGTCCGGATGGAATACCTTCTCCTGACTGACTGAGATCAGGTCCGGCAGGCTGGAAGCCGCCTCAGGAGCCTGGAGCTGAGACTGAGGAGATCTGGATACCAGAACTGGCGGGGCCAGTCTGGGGCTACCGGAATCACCTGTGCCTTGTCCCACCTCGCCTTGAGAAGCACCTTGTGGATCAAGGGAAATAGGGGAAAGGCGTAGAAGAGGCCAAGGGTCCACAGCCTTGAGAAGGCATCCCCCTGCAGCAAGCTCTGCTGAGGGGCGGGCATGAAACAGTCTCAGCCGCATTCTCCCTGGAGGCAAACAGGTCCACCTGAGGCATGCCCCAGTGGGAGAACAGATCTTGTACTACCTCCGGCAGGAGAGACCACTCGTGGGACGCAGCCCCTATCCAGCTTAGGGCATCGGCCAGAATGTTGGAGGCTCCTGCCACATGGATGGCAAGGAGATCCGCCTCCAGGCTGCGCACGAGTGACCAAATGCAGGGAGCTTCCCTGCACAGAGGCATGGAGCGCGTCCCGCCCTGGCGGTTTAGGTAGTACAGGGTAGTGGTATTGTCCGTCTGGACCTGGACCACTTGACCCCGTAGAAATGGAGCGAAGGCGGTGAGGGCTAGATGAACCGCTCGAAGCTCCAGCAGGTTGATGTGGCAACGGGACTCCCGAGGGGACCAGAGGCCGTGCGCTCTGTGCTCCCCCAGATGGGCACCCCAACCCATCAGAGAGGCATCGGTCGATAGAGAGACCGTCGGCTCGGGCGGACGAACGGGATGCCCTCCTGCAGATGTGTTGGAACGGTCCACCACTGGAGAGCGTTCCACATCCCCTGGGTCACTGTCACTAGCTGATCCAAGGGATCGGAGTGCTGTGACCACTGGCTGGCCAGCCCCCATTGAAGGGGACGATGTACCAATGGGCCCAACGCTGGTGCAGGCTGCCATGAGGGCCAGGAGGTGCAGGAAGTCCGGGCAGGGCGCAGTGCCCAACCTGAAATGATTGGGCAAAGGAGGAAAGAACCTCGGCCCTGTCCACGGGAGCCGTGCTCTGGCTCGTAGAGAGTCGAGCTCTGCCCGATGAATTGCATCACCTGCTTTGGCACGAGTTCCGACTTGGCCTCGTTGATGAGGAGGCCAACCTGAGAGCAAACCTGGAGGGCCAGATCTCTGGACTGCTCCATCTCCATTCTGGAGGAGGCTGCAGTCAGCCAGTCGTCCAGGTAGGGGTACACCCGGACCCTTTGGTGCCGCAGGAATGCTGCCACCACTGCCATGCATTTGGTGAAGACCCTGGGAGCTAGGGAAAGGCCGGAGGGCATGGCCCGGAACTCGTAGAGGGATCCCTCTGCCCTGAAGCGGAGGAATCTCTGGTGGGACGGACGGATTGGGACGTGAAAGAAGGCATCCTGGAGGTCCAGAGAACAGAACCACACACCTCGTTCCAAGGATGGAATGATCTGAGCCAAGTGACCATCCTGAAGATTTGAGGCCTTAGGAACCTGTTCAGGTCGTGCAGGTCTAGAATGAGGCGCCAGCCCCCATCCGTTTCGGGACCAGGAAGTACCTGGACACAAACCCCGGGTCTGGTGGAGGATCCGCCACCTTCCAGATCACCTCTTTTTCGAGGAGCAGGGCGATGTCGGCTCGGCGAGCCGACAGAGAGGCTGCGGACCCTGTAGCCCCTGAGGGGTGATGGCTCGGAAGGGCGGGGCCTGCTCGAACTCCAGGGGCAGGCCCTTTCCTACCACCTCCAACACCCAGCGGTCCATGGTGATAGCAGACCAGACGGAAAGGAAGTGGAGAGCCGTTCCCCATGGGGGAACCGGGGGAGTAATGAGGCTGGGGCGACACCCCTCAACCCGTCACTGGGCAGGCTTGGAGGAGGATTGGCTGGGGACCTCTGGGCCTTTCCTCCTGCTTCCTGTTAGAGAGAGCAGCGCTTGGCTTTGGGATGCAAAGCACGAGGAAGCTTGCTAGCCCTGATGCTGGTGTTGTTGGGCAGGACGCCACAGGCGCAGAAGGGCGAAAGGACTTATGTTGTTGACGACGGCCTTGTCATTCTGGTGGAGGTGACAGAGTCCAGGGTAGCATTGGACTTTTCGATCTGCTGGAGGTGGCCTTCCACTCCAGGGCCGAATAGGTCTGTCCCAAGAAGGGACGTCCGCCAGTTTATGCTGGGTATCCGCCGTGAAGGTGGATATCCTCAGCCATGCTCTGCGGCGCATGGCCACTGTGGCTGCAACTGATCTGGCACAGGAGTCTCCAATGTCCAGAGGCGTTTGGAGCTGCTGTTTTTGGAAATTGTACTTTATTAAAGTTTTCTTTAAAAGACTTAAGATTAACAAATACAGAAAGAAAAAAAAAAGAAAAAGAAAAAGAGGGAACACCCTTTACGATACTTTATCGACATTGGCAGAACTAAACAAATTTCATCGGATTAAGCATTTGCTCACCCCAAATGCAAACAATTAGAGGAGAAAGCCATTGCCTCCCTACCGGAGGCTTACAAAGTACATTGTAAGAACCTATAGAC
Source organism: Neoceratodus forsteri (assembly GCA_016271365.2). NCBI lineage: Eukaryota > Metazoa > Chordata > Ceratodontiformes > Ceratodontidae > Neoceratodus > Neoceratodus forsteri. The sequence goes on from CM057458.1 coordinate 1,119,930,240, forward strand.
AATATATTAAACTTCAGTTTATCTGCGCCAATGTCAGCCTACATATTACTATATCTATTCGCTACATCTACATAAAATCAACAAAACATTTCCCTCCCCTCCCCCCTTCCCCCCTCCCACTGCGATGGTGAATGGTATTTCTCCCTCTATTATTACTTCTACTACCCTACAATCTCATTTTCCTCTCCTCTCCAATTGGGGGGAGGAACACTTCCAAGGGAGAGTCCCCTCTATAATAGTTTTAATCTAAGGCCTCTCTGGCCAATACTGCCAGGACGTACACTCCTTCTCTCATTGCTAGAAATTCGAAGAAAGGGGAGCCACCTGGCCTTAAATCTATCTGTCTTCAAGGCTAGGTTGGCAGTGAGCCTTTCCATTAATTTTATCTGGTCAACAATTGCCAGCCAGTGCTCTAGGGTTGGGGGGGCCCTATCCAACCACCGTTTCGTAATTGCCTTTTGGGCAGCAGCCACTAGAATTGAAAATAAATATGTAGCTGCTGAGCTTCCCGCTCCGGGGGGCGGCTCCCCCAGTAAGAGGTAGCGAGGGTGGTCCGGGATCGCCACCCGAAGGATCTGTCCCAGAGCCTGAACCACAAGGCTCCAGTATCTTCTGATCTTGGGGCAACTCCAGAATATGTGCTCATGTGAGCCCACCAGTTCACACATTCTCCAGCAGTGTTCTGACCGGTTTTGACTGAAATGTTTCGTAATTGTGGGTGTTCTGAAATATCTAGTGAGAATCTTCCACCTGAACTCCCTCCAGGAGGGGGAGGCTGAAGTTTTACTTGCCAGCTTCCATATCTGCTCCCACCTAGGTTTCTCCTCTCCCCAGTTCAGTTCCCTCTCCCAGCCAGTCTGTACCCTGATTTTATGTTCCAACCCCCCAACTCCACCAGCTATATATAATTTGGATATTAAGTGAGTTTGGTGTTTTGACCCCTTGAGCAGCTCCTGTAAGAGGTCCAGAAAAGGGTGTGGCCATCCCCTACTCGCCTCTAGGCATTCCCTTTCCACTACCTGCATAAAGTGCCTAATCTGTAGATACCCATAGAAATCAGAAGTTGGTATATTAAATTCCTTTTGTAGTTGGGCAAAGCTTTTAATAATATCTCCTGAGAGAAGTTGCTGAAATTCCATCAACCCCAGCCTTACCCAACGTTTGAACAGGGGTTTTCCTTCCTGGAGAAATCCAGACTTTCCCTTATTGGTCCCCATCCAGCCAGCCAGGGTTGTAACCTCAACTCCTTCACCATCTGGACCCAAAGCCAGGTCAGGGTTCTAATTCCTGGCGTCACTAGTTGATGCATTAATTCAGGGGGGAAACCTTATTAAGTATAACTGCCAGAAATGTACGGGGGTATAGTAACTGCACCTCCATTTCTACCCAACTTTGTTTATTACCCTTTGAAGCTAACACCTCTAAGTATTGCAATTGTGCTGCTCTATAATACCTTTTCATATCTGGAACCCCCAAACCACCTTCCCCCTTAGGCAACTTCAATAACCCCCAACTTAGCCTGGGTTTTTTCCCAGCCCATATAAATTTGCTGATCACCCTCTGTACCTCCAGCCAGAACTCTTTTGGAGGTATCAAGGGGAGTGCATCAAACAAGAAAAGGAGTCTCAGGAGTAAATTCATTCTTACTGACTCCACCCTTCCCATAATGGATAACGGAAGAGCTGCCCATCTACCGCAGTCCTCTCTTATTTTCTTCAGTAGCGTCCCGAAGTTAATCCAGAATAATTTACTTAGATCCCTTGGTATTTGAATCCCTAGGTATCTGAACTCCTTGGTACCCCACCTTAAGTTTGTGAGTGACTTCTCCTGAGTACACCCCTCAGGCCCAATCACCTTTATTTCAGACTTGGATTCATTAATTTTGAACCCCAGAGATTGTCCCAAATTCCTTTAAAAGCCCCATGGCTGCTGGTAGAGAGGAGCGAGGATTCGTCAAATACAACAGAGTATCATCTGCGTATAAGGAAATACGATTGTCCACTCCTCCTACCACCATACCAGAGATATTCTCCCGAGATCGAAAGGCCTCGGCCAGGGGCTCCATACTAAGAGCGAACAGCAAGGGTGAAAGAGGGCATCCTTGCCGAGTGCCTCTTTTAATCTGGAATGGTTGGGAGAAAAGACCGTTTATTCTAACTCTTGCAGAAGGGTTAGTATACAGTGCTTTTACCCAGGCCTGAAATCTTGGGCCCAGTCCGAACTTCTGAAGCACCGCCCCCAGATATCCCCACTCTAGGCGGTCAAACGCTTTTCTGCGTCCAATGTCACCACCAGTCCAGTCCTCCCCTCCCTTTCTGCTTGAAAGCTATTCAGTATTGTGATTAACCTCCTGACATTGTCGAGTAGATGCTTGCCTGGCATGAATCCGGTTTGGTCCGGATGTACCAACTGAGTTATTACTCCTTGAAGCCTATTGGCTATCAATCTCGCCAGGATTTTAACATCCACATTTAGCAAAGAGATGGGGCGATAGTTTCCACACTGGGTGGTGTCTTTATCCTGTTTTGGGATGACTGAAATTATGGCCTGATGCCACATGTCCGGGGATTCCAAGGGGATATGTGCCATGTTACACACCTGTAACAATAAGGGGGATAGTACCTCCCTAAACTCCTGATAGTATTCCGCACTGAACCCATCAGGGCCTGGGGCTTTGTTATGTTTTAGTTTTTTAATTACCTCATCTAGTTCAACTTGGGTGAATGGGCGGTCCACCTCGTCCTGCAATTCTTTTGAAAGACTTGGTAGTTTCAGCTCAGAAAGAAATTTCTCCACGAGTTCAGCTTGACCCAGATGTGCTTCCGATCTGTAAAGGAGCTCGTAAAATTTTTAAAACAATCAGCAATTTGGGGGGACCCCGTGACCAAACCCCCGTGGCCCCTCGGGTCTCTGATTCCCTGAACATACCTGTCCGCCTCCTGCCTCCTCAACCTGTAAGCTAAAAGTCTTCCCGCCCTATTACCATCCATATAATATTTTTGAGCCAAGAATCTAAGGGCGTTCTCGGTCTTGAATGATAAAAGTTTATTCAGCTGATCTCTAGCCTCCTTCAGTTGTTTCAGTATGTTTTGCCGACCTCCCCTTTTATGGGTGCTTTCCAACTCCCTAATTTTTTGTTCCAACTTGTCCTGCTCTTGGCTTCTGATTTTTTTCTGATACGCTGCATAGGCGATAACCTCCCCCCTCACTACTGCTTTCAATCCGTCCCACACAAATACTTTAAAATACTTTACCTTCACCCCTGCTCCCCAATTTTCCTTTACATAGTTCTCTATTACCTGTTTAATTTTAGAGGCAAATTTTTGTCCCCTAGGAGCCCGCATTAAGTCGCCATAGAGATTGCTTACACTGTGCCCCAAGTTAATCGTTAAACTGACTTTCCATGATCTGAAATTACTATGGGGTAAATCTGTTGATCTGCTATCGAGCTTTCCCACACTTTCTGGTATAAAACCTATCTATGCGTGAGTATGAGTTCTGAGGTGTGAGTAAAAGTGAAATCCCTGCTAGAAGGAATTTTTGTCTCCAAGTATCCACCAGACCTACTTCAGCCCTAAGAAGGAGAGGTCCGGGTCCCACGCCCCTATCCTGACCTCCCTTCTTTGATGACCTATCCATATTTGCATCCTCCACACAATTCCAGTCTCCTCCCATGATAATCTGTCCCTCCGGTAGTGAAGCTACCACTCCAAAAAGATGTCGGAAGAGGAAGGGGTAAGGGCGTAAAGATTAATAACATGTAATAATCTGTCAGCCATTTTCAGCGATACAATCACCCACCTACCTTCTCCATCCAAGCGAACCTTCTGGAGGGCTGCTCCCAGACCCTTTCTCAAAATGCAGTCACATAGCCTCAGACAAGCTAGGAACAATGAAAAAGCATCCAAGTATTTGTCACTCTGTAGATGGACTACGTCTTCAAGCTGGTCTGAAAAGATTCCATGTGATAAGGGTGATTGCAAAATAAGCACCATCAATAAAAGTGAAAACATAATGCCGAAAGTAATCAGGGCAAACAGCACTATACCGCTCAACAATGTCAGTGACTCTCCATACATTTTTTCATCAAACACCAATGCTTTTCATTTCTGCAGGGGGCTATGCCCCCCACACACCCCATAATTTAAATAACAAACACTGGGAGAGGAAGAAACACTGGGATGGGGAAAACAGGGGAAGACTTGTGAGATAGGGATACTGTGCAGGGAGGAGGAGAACGTTGGAGGTGGCAATGGGGAAGGAGGACAAAGTTTGAGGGTGGGTAGAACAGCAAGAAAAATAAGAACTCCTCAGAAAAAAAAACTCCTCGGGGCCAGAATCAAACCCAAGTCTACCAAGCTTGCAGGCAGTGCCTCTATCCTCTACACTAAGTAGCCAGCTTAAAATCAGCCTGACAAACAAATACTGACATCCATTCATAATCAACTTCCTCCATAGGTCCTTACCACTATTAAATCGCTCACAGTGACATCCACTGTAAAATCCCTGCAGCCCTTTTCGCATTCGCTCTTTTCACTTCACCCAAACTGAATCACTATAACTGGCTCACTCAAATCACGGGATACCATCTGGAAAAGTTGTTGCAGGAGAAGGCAATTAATTTAATATGGTGCCAAAGGTACCATAGCATCAGAGTTGTGACTGTATGGTCGAACAGCCTCTGACAAGCAAATTAAATTATGTCTAGGAAGGTAAAACTCCAGATACTTATTTCACATTATATGTAGAGTGCCTGGGATAGACTGAAAATGTATTGCTTCTATGTTTCTAGGAGGAGAGAACTCAGTAGATGAATAGGGTGCTGAATATGTTACAGTATCAGAGCCATAATCATGCAATTGGACAAATTCTGATGAGCTATAAGATAAAAGTTTATTAAAAATGAAATATCTTTAGGTACAGTAGTTATTGCATGGCATATAGAGGCAGGCAACAACATTATAGAGTTGGACTGGGAAGATGACAGAGTATAGGAGGAAGACTGATGAGGAAACATAGTGCTCAGGTCACTGCAGTATCAGAGCTGTAACTGTGTGAGGAAAAACTCCTGATGAGCCAGTTTATCAAGATCCATGAGAAATGAAAAGCTGCCTGGGGAAAGTGCCAATATACAGACAGGCTACAGTGTCCTTGTTTGGGACTGAAAATTGTTGCAGGAAGATTAGACAATCGAATGAATAAGGTGATGAAAACACTACAGTATCAGAGCTGCAATCATAAATCAGAAAGCCTCTGTTGAGCTGGTTTGATGGGTCTATTAACAGTGAAAAGTCAGCAGGTAAGGTAGTTATTGTATAATATACAGAAAAATGCAGAAGTGTCACAGAGATGAGCTGAAGAGTTATTTCAGGGAGAGACTACTGAGTGAATGAATAGGGTGCTATAAGTATACAGTATCAGAACCATAACTGTGACTGGTTGACCTATGACAAATTGTAAGCTGGGGGTCCATGCATGGGGAATAAGGGGTTCACTGGGGGTAATTTAGGCAGTTGAGACCCTGGAGTAGGAACACCAGAAGTACCTAAATAGAAGACATGAGTGCTAAGCATTGAGTGTCCATGAAATGAAGGATCCATAGACAGTGGCAGCTGAAGATAGTGTTACCTTGGTCTGAAGTTTGGATGCCATAGAATCTCCTTGATACATTAGGTATGAAAGCTTATCAATAGGCAAGGCCACTGATTTACGATAAGTAAAGTAATGAAATTCTGTTTTCAGGCTTTGAAATTCCAGGAATTGCACTGGTGATTGTTAGTCTGATTTCCAGATTTTACTGGGATTCTACTTTCATTCTTTTAATATGTGTATAAATAATCAAAATAAAATATAGGCTTAATATACTGAGCATTAAATGAAGTAAATTGAAAATAGTACAGGAAACAATTCTAAAAGCAAGGGTCTGCGGGTTGGGGCAGGCAGGGGTGAACCCACTACACTATGGAGAGCACCAGGACACTCAGACAGAACTTCACCGTTTTATAATTACTGGTGATCCCCTTTAATGCATGCTTTCACATAATATTTCAAACACTGTAATAACCAGCTTACCCAGTTATAATGTTGATTTGTTTCACTCTCGCTTCAGTTCCATTTGTAGCACTACCTAAATGGTTCTTATTCTGTGCGTGGGTAGGCTGAACAATTCCACAAACATGGCAGCTTGGTTTCTCAATTAATGATGAGCCAGTAATGTTCACTCTCATTCTTCATTATTTACCTTTTTTAATTATTTATCCAGTTGATACTGCCTTTACAATTTAGAACATATATCTGGTTGATCCTGGTGTGTGTTGGGTTTGGGAGACAGTGAGTGAGATCCAGAACAGAGCTGTGGCTGATTGCCTATAGTGCTAGCTATGTGCAGTTCCAGAGTTTAAGTTTAAAAAGAAAATAATGTGTTTCACAGTTTAAGTTAAAAAAAAAAGGAATGTCTATACTGGAGAGTGAGACAGAGTGTATGTGTGTGTGTGTAGGACAGGAACTGAGCAAGGGCCACCGAAATCACAACCAGTGGAAAATGAGCTTCTGCTACACTGACTGTCTTTGTAATTGTGATTGGTTGACATCCATGGCACTCCAGACATTACCTCATGGGTTTTAACCCACCTGATAGGCTAGTGATGCACATGACTCTAGGATCAGATTTCTCCCATATCCAGGTCCCAGAAGCCCCTGCTCTCCAGTTCAAACTTTGCATCTGATCAGGCTAGCACACCAGGGTCCCTGCTGTCCTAATTACTAAGGTAAGCCTCTTAAATTGCAATTTATCACAGCAACTAAATAATTCCAGTAATTAACATGACCATATGAAGCAGTCCTAGGTATAAATATAAAAGGATAATGTTGTAAGCTCGGGGTTCCAGGAAACCCTATAAAGAATCTCTTGCCTTATTGCCTTTGTAGGGGTTTACTTTAGCATTTGGTCCTGCCTCTGCAGTCATGTAACTAGATTTGTCGAGTACCTGGCAGTGCCTTCTCCTGTTTGAAACAAGCTGCATTTTTATAGCTCCCCCTGAGTTCATTCTGTGTGTTTTTGTTGCTTCCTGCTGTCAAGGTTTTGTTATTAAGCATGGGAGTCTCTCCAAGTCGCCTAGGGTGCTCACAGGTCTTTCCTCGAGTTTTTCCTCCAACTGCAGGTTTTGTTAGGGTATCAGGGGGCCAGCACCTCCAGGACTCGACGGCGCGAACTCCCGGCTCGCTACCATGTTGCTCTGCTCCCCCCCTCAGGGCTCTTGCTAGGGCCTAGGCTTGCGCTCCTCCCATGCCCCTTCCTGGCTGTAGCCGTTTTCAGAGGAGGTTCCACCCAAACAGTCCAACTCTGGGACTAGTTCCGGTGGGTGGCAGTGCTGGCTCTCCCACTGCCCGCTCTTGCAATCCGCCTCCTCTGTTTGGCCCTGGGATCGTCACTCGACGTGGCCTTCCCGGCCTGGCCCACACCAATCTCAGCCTTCTCCCCCCCAGGAGGTCTGTAGGACGGCCGTTCAGAGGATCTCCGAGTGCATGCCTAGTGCCCCTCCGAGGGCAGCCTCAGGCACAGAACTGCTCGGTCTTCCACTCTCCCAGCTGGTCTTCGGTGTGGCGCGGTGTCTCAGCTCTTCTTCAGAGCTCCTCCGCGACCACGTGGCTTGGCGCGCATTCCTGCACCTCCTCCTTCTTCTTTGGGCTTTGGCGCCGGCCCTCCACTACTAGGAGGCACTAGCGGGGGATCCTACTTGACAAACAGTCAGTAGCCTCATGGCTCAGTAAGAGCCTTTGCCACTAGGTCCCCTACACCACAGGGAGTCTGCAGGGGAGAGTCCCTCGCTCTCGCAGGCCAAAATCCACGCCTGCGGCCTAGGAGCGTCTCCCCCCTCCTTACTCCATTGGGAGCTGCTCCTGTAGCACGGAGTGATAATACTAGCAGATCAGCTGGAAAAGGGGTCAAGACTAGCATTACTTCATGGGGGGGCCTACACCAGATAGGAAGGTTGGGGGTCCTTCCCAAAGAAAGAAAAGGACCACTGGGGTCCCCTTATAGGCTGGAGCCTTACTCTCATTCCCCCAGCGTAGTTCTCTAGGGGACCAAACATGTGGTGCTGCCCCTCCCCACATTCTCTGGGTATTATAGAGAGAAAAAAATGGAAATTGGGGCAGAAGGCTGGTGTTTCCTGTATGTCCATATGGGCTCCTCCCTCAGCAGCCCATATAAGCATCCTACAACATTGTCCACTGGGGTCCCTCTCTAATGATCCCCAGAGTTCCAGCCTCCATGTGGGTCCCTCACCACAGTGACCCCCATTTGAGGCCAGCATGCATCTTATTACTCTCACTCTCTCTCTCTCTTGTGTACAAAGCACGTCTCAATGCAGCCTATCAGGGCCCCACCACCCGGTGCAGGCCCAGTTGGCACCCATGGTAATGCTTCATCTTTTGTCTTCCTCAGATGGTCAAAGCCAAGAAGTGCACAGCTTGCAGCTCCAACCTCCTGCCCCATGCCCCTGGCCCCCTGTGTGCCGCTTGTCTCCACCACCACGACAACCCTATCCTTGGGACAGTCCACCGCGCATGGGCCCCAGCAACCTGGCCCTCAGCGACTCATCTTGGCTGTACACGGGTGCCTTTCTCCTACAGAACCAACAGGCGACTGTGGCCATGATGGAGAGTCAGCAGAATTTTATGCTAAAGGTGATGGAGAAATTGAGTCCTCACCCAACAGAGATTGCCTGCGAACCCACCTCTGGAACAAGACATCAGGGAGGGCCAACAAAGATTACATGGATCTGCGGAACCTAGCCCAGATAACCACAAACCCAACACGGGAGGACGCTGACCTACTGGAGGAGGAAGATGGGGCCTTCTCCGGCCGAAGAAGATGTGGAGCAACAGGCCATTCCATCGCCCACCTCCAAACTATGCTCCTTCGACATGGTCCCAGGCCTCATCAAGATCATCAAGACCACCATGGGGTTCGAAATGGAGGAAGACAAACCTCAATCAAGTTAGACCCCTGATCTAGCAGAGATCCACCGATCGAGAGAATTTTCCGTCTGTCCGGCCATTGAAGACATTATCAATAAGGAGTAGCAATCTGCTGACCCAGGCGGATGCCGAACAGAAGAAACCTGGACCGGATGTACCCCGCTCAGGAGGACAAAGCCAACACCTGGTGCTCCGCCTCAAAGGTCAACCCCAGGTTGCCGCCCTTAGCAGACAGACTATCCTACCCTGCAGAACAATCTCCTAAAGGACCCTGCAGACAAAGGGTTGAGGACATGTTAAAGAAGGCCTTGAAACAGAAGGCATGGCAGCAAGAGCATCCACAGCAGCCATCTACACAGCACGGCACAAATCGTTGGTTGGAGGAGCTCCTTGAGCAGGCCAACCCCAAATCCAGAGAGACAGAGCTATTAGAGTGCACCATCGATGCGGCAAGATCCCTAGCCGACATGGCTGTTGACACCCTCAGACTTAACGAAAGGGCCACAGCCATCACAAACAGGGCCAGACGGGCTTTGTGGCTTAAGTTATGGAAGGCCAACAATGAGTCCAAAACCTTACTGCAAAATCTCCCCTTTTTGGGGAGGGTCTCTTAGAGTTCCTGAACAGAAAGAGGAGGGCAAGGAACTCCTTAGAAACAAGAGTAGGCACTCCTATCTCCCCTCCACTAGGTGGTGATTTCGGGGGGCCAGAGGTCATACCAAAACCACAGAGACACACACACGCCACTTTCTTTCAAGGTAGAGGCTCCTACACTTCACCACACACCCCCTCCACCCAATCCTACTACACCTCATCCTTCAAAGCCCGTGGTTTGAGGTTCGGAGGAAGAGGCAGGGGTCAGCAAGGCAAGCTGCAGTGACTGCTCACGCTGGACCCCCTTGGAACAAGGGCGATCCCCCCCCATGGGACAAAGATTAGCGCTCTTCAATCACCAATGGTTTCACACCACCTCCGACAAATGGGTTCCCGAAGTCGTGTCCCAAGGATACTCGATAAAGTTATCAGAGACCCTCCTGACACACAGGTTTATCACCTCACCAGTGACAAAAAAGAGGGCCACCGCTCATCAGGTACAACATACCCTGTGGGACCTGATCAACAACAGGGCGATTCAGCCAGTACCACCACACGAGCAGGGGTCAGGAGTCTACTCCATCTTCTTCCTTGTGCCAAAGAAGAACGGCGACCTCCGCCCCATCCTGGACCACAAACACCTAAACCAACACGTTGTGGCCCAGAAGTTCAAGATGGACACTCTGAGGTCAACGCTTCACAGTATTCGGGTGGGTGACTTCCTGACATCCATAGACCTCAAGGACGCATACCTCTACATACCCATCAGGCCGGCTCACAGGCAGTACCTCCGGTTTCACATCCTCGGCCAACACTTCCAATACCTGGCTCTACCGTTCGGACTCTCATCGGCCCCAAGAGTATTCACAAAAGTATCAGTGGTACTGGTGGCCAGACTCCGAGAACAGGGTCTCGACATCATCCCCTACCTCGATGACTGGCTGATCCAGGCACGATCCAAGGAGAGCTCTCACCATCACACCACCCTCACTCTAAGGACCATAGAGCAACACAGCTGGGTAGTGAACCGGGACAAGAGCCACCTAATGCCCATGCAACAAATAGAGCATCTAGGCGCCAGCCTAGACACAGCTCAGGGGTGGGTAAGACCGTCCGAGGCAAGGGTCCTCAACCTGATCAATCTGGCGTGCACAATATGCACCAGCCGTCGGGCATCCATGGCAACCCTAGCACAACTGCTAGGTTGCATGGCTTCATGTATTGACCTCATCCCATGGGCCAGATGACACATGCGGCCACTACAGACCCATGTTCTCAGATGGGGATCCCCAAACGAACCCAATCTAAGGACCTTCCTCCCGTTACTTCCCTCGGTGAGAAAGTCGCTAACCTGGTGGACAGTCCGCTCACATCTAACCAGAGGTGTCCCACTGGAGGCTCCCTCCTAGGTCTCCATCGAGACAGATGTGAGTCTTCAAGGATGGGGTGCTTGCCTGGCCAACAGGACAGCACAGAGCCAATGGACCCACACAGAATCCAGACTATCTATCAACATCCTGGAAATGCGGGCAGTCTACCATGCACTAACAGCTTTTAAATCCACCATCTTGGGACAATCAGTCCTGATCCGATCCGACAACTGGGTAACGGTGGCATATATCATCAAACAAGGAGGCACCCGAAGCAGAGCAATGCTGAAGGAGGCGGCAAGGGTCCTCAACTGGGCCCAGGCACACCTCGAACACCTCAGCGTGGTCCACCTCGCTGGAAAGCTCAACATTCGAGCAGACTGGCTGAGCTGGCAACAAGTTCACCCAGGAGAATGGCATCTCCACACCAGCCTTTTCAAATGATACAGGACACCTGGGGACCCATCCCCATGGATCTCATGGCCATGGCCCAAAACACACAGGTCAGCCACTACTTCTCGAGGTACAGGGACAGTCAGTCACGGGAGACCGACTCCCTGTCACAAACTTGGTCCCAGGACCACTCCTACATCACTCCCCCACATTCCCTATTACCTCAGGTGCTGACCAAGATTTGCTCCTCGAGATGGACCATCATACTGGTGGCTCCCTACTGGCGCAGAGGACATGGTTTGCACAATCCTCTCGATGACGATGGCCTCCTTCAGACTGCCCTACTGCTCTGACATGTTGAACCAGGGTCCACTTCTACACCGAACCCCGGACCCTGAAGCTCACAGCCTGGCCCCTGAGAGGAGAAGACTAAGGAACGTGGGCTACCATGACTCAGTCATAGCAATGATGCTGCAGTCCAGACGCTCATCAACCACCTCCACCTATAGCAAGCAATTGGCAGTGTTCACTTCACCAAATGGTGCCGTGATCAGGCGATGGACCTGGAGTGCGCTGACATGCCCACTATCCTGTTATTTCTCCAGCAAGACCTGGATAGGGGACTGGCTCACTCATCCCTCAGGGTATGGCTGTCAGCCATCGGGCAGCTGTGGGGTCCATAGAGGGCCACAGCCCCGGTGCTCACCCGAATGCCCTGCACTTCCTAAGGGCAGCCGAGATGCTACAGCCACGAGTGCACTCAACCATCGCTCCTTGCGACCTCCCTCTGGTTCTGGACTCCCTCAACTCGGCCCCATTTGAACCCCTCCAAAACGTAGACTTGTTCTGGGTTGAATTAAAGACCTGCTTCCTCGTGGCAATATGCTCAGCCCGCAGAATCGGGGAGTTAGGCGCACTGTCCTGCAGGGAACCCTACACAGTATTCACGCCACACGGAGTACACCTACAGACTGTTCCAGCCTTTCAACCCAAGGTCTCCTCCCCCTTCCACAGGGAACAGAGTATCGAGTTACCCACCTTCTGGGGAGACTCCCAGTCGGGAGATGCTACCGTCCCACAAGGCCTGGACGTGGGCACCACTCTAGCCACTTACATAACCAGGACACAACCTATTTGAAATACAGAGAGAATGTTCATAGTCTCAAGGGGCCAGAGACAGGGGAAAGCAGCCTACAAGATCACCATCGCTGGCTGGTTGTGGAGAACTATCCAGGAGGCCTACTTGGCAAAACAAAGGACACCTCCTTGGGGAATCAAGGCACACTCCACTCTGTGCGTAGCCACCTCCTGGGCGGTGGAGAGGGCCAACATGCTGAAGTCTTCTGCAAGGCAGCCACGTGGACCTCAATCCACACCTTGCCAGACACTATCGCCTAGATCACCTGTCCCAGTTGCAACCTACCTTTGCAACCTAGGTCCTCTCTCGGTCACTTCCACCACCGCTTCTTTCTGCCCCAGACCACTCTGTCTCCCTCCCACTGATACAGTACTGCTTCTTATCTACCCATGAGGTAATGTCTGGAGTGCCATGGATGTCAACCAATCACAATGGGTGTTTTCTCACCTGGTAAAGGTGATTGTGTTGGTTGACATCCATGGCACTCCATGACCCACCCGATATAGTAGTCAGAAGCGTACAGGGTATGGGCAGACAACCTTACATTGAGCTGAATGTTTATTGCCATGCATTTGACATCCAGGATGTCCACCATCGGCCATTAGGATTCGAGTCTAGATTGTATTGTATGGGGAATAAATTAGGCCCTGGCCTGATTTCATTTCTCCAGGTATACTCGCTTTCTTTCTGTTAGCATATCATCGGGTATTGGGGTCATTTCTTGGTGTTCCATTTCACTAACCTTGCTTTCAGCTTTGGAAGATTCAAACTGAGAGCAGGGGCTTCTGGGACCTGGATATGGGAGAAATCTGATCTAGAGTCATGTGCATCACTAGCCTATCAGGTGGGTTAAAACCCATGAAGTAATGTCTGGAGTGCCATGGATGTCAACCAACACAATCACCTTTACCAGGTGAGTAAACACCCATTAACTCCTTGCACCAGTAATTATAAAAAATAAAACCCAGGTGAATGTGTGCCTAGGAAGTTTTTTTACACACACTCCATGTATGATGACTTAAGAAACGTTTTGAGGTTTATGGGTCATCACACACCTCGGGTGTGTATAAACAATGGCATGACACACAGCCACCTATGTATTATTCTCTGTATTCTAATCTGGAACATTTAATACTTAATCTTGAACTTGGATATCATGACTTCATCTTGGCTCCAACCCTTAGGAAATAACATCTTATTGACTGAACATTCCTTGGCAATGAATATGGACACCTGCCTGAGTCTCAGAGTGCTGGGCTCAAAGTTTGTAAGCAGAGACTGGCACCTCATGCCTACAAATAGGTATTGAGTATAACATATGGGGGTGAGGAACCAGATGATCAGATGGATATGCAATTGGCTCCAGGACCAGAGGTGTAGTTGGCGGGATAGTCTCATCCCCAAGGAGGGTCATTAGTGGGGTCCCACAGGGATCAGTCCTTGGGCCCCTTCTGTTCAACGCCTATGTCTCTGACATAAGGACAGGAATCAAGAGTGAGATGAGTCTCTTTGCGGATGACTCAAAACTGGGGGCGGTGGTGGATGGGGAGGAGGGGAGGGTGGCCCTACAGGGGGACCTGGAGGCTCTGGAAAGATGGTCTAGAAAGTGGAAGCTGAGGTTCAATGCAGGGAAATGCAAGGTACTCCACCTGGGGGCCAGAAACCCGGGCCAAGTGTACACCCTGGAGGGAAATGCTACAAGTCTCGATGGCTGAGAGGGACCTGGGGGTGGTGGTGGATGTCAAGATGAATAACTCTGAGACTTGTAGGAGGGCAGCAGCCAAGGCCAACAGGATGCTGGGATGCATCACTAGGGGATCACCTGCAGAAGGAGGAAGTGATACTCCCTCTGTATAACTGCTTGGTGAGGCCGCACCTTAGTACTGCGTGCAGTTTTGGAGCCACATAAGAGGGACATTAACCTCCTGGATAGGGTCCAGAGAAGGGCAACCAAAATGATTTGGGGCTTGGGGGACAGGACCTATGAGGAGAGGCTCGAAGAGCTAAATATGTACACATTGGAAGAGAGAAGGGACCGGGGAGAAATGATAGAGGTCTTCAGGTACATGAAGAGGGTAAATAGGGGAGGAACAGTCAGGGTGCTTCGAAGGAAGGAGGAGGGGGCCACTAGAGGGCATGGGTGGAAGCTGGAGGAGGGAAGATTCAGGGGAGAAAGGAGGAGGTGCTACTTCACTGAGAGGGTGGTGGAGCCATGGAATGCGCTGCCTAGGGGGCTGGTGGAGGCAGAGACAGTGGAGGGGTTCAAGAGGGGGTGGGACAGGTACAGGGGAAGGGTTCTGGAAGCAAAATCCAATGCAGCAAGAATATCCGGAACTGGGAAGGGAGAAGCCAGAGAAGGCGAGGGGGGCAGCAAGGTCAGCACCCAGGGTGGGGGCTGACCAAACGAGCAGACACGAAAGACCGTTAGGCCTATTCTGCTGGCATTTTAGTATGTTAGTATGTGGTCAGCCTCTGCTGACACTTACGTCTCCTGAGTTGCGCACCTATGATGTAGAAGAGACAGCCATAATTAGACTCAGGGAGCTATATTAGACTTCACAGTTTTGAATGTGTCCACTGTGTTTGGGGTTGATTGGGCAGTGTATGGGGTATGCCCCTATACAGCAACACCAACACAGCGACTCCATGTCAATGTTGACAAATTCGATAGTTTGTCGACAGGTCGCTGTGTTGGTGCACCTGAGATAGGGACAAACTGTCTCCCAGTCCTGCACCCTCCCTGAATCAACTCCGACTCAGAGTTGATTATATTTAGTATGGGGGGGGGGGGAGGAGCCTCCCAATAAAAAAATCAGACCTGGAGACAATCTGGATTTATGTCAACAGCAAGTTGTGGTTGACATAAATGATGTCGCTGTGATGCCGGTCGACAAAAGTGTTGTCGAACTGGCATTGTAAAGCCATGTGTGGGGCTAGGCCTTTTTCAAGTAGGATTAATTTACACTCCAATCCTCCTTAGGTGCCTCCTTTACAAAATGTAGATAGTGAGGAGTTGCTGTCCTTGTGCCCAGTCATACCCCTTTTCAAATTCATGAGCCCTGGTTGGACCAGAAGAGAGGCTGGTCCTCGTCACTGGTACACTCCATGACAAAGAAGTAACCTTGGCTAATATTTATCTCTCCTGGTATAAACACCCCAACAGTAAGACAACTACTGAAGTGTATTCTTACTAAGACCAGGGCTTGGATTTCAAAATTGCCCCAGATAGGAGCATTGACTCTACCAACCCAAACTCCTCTCTTCAGCTGCCTGCTTATAAATATTTCAAAACAATTATTCGTTAAGTGGGCTGGGTGGATATTTGTAATGTTCTTATCCCAGTAGATGAGGGTATACCCATTATGCAGCTGGCTGTGGCACATAAACAATTTTTTTCTCTATTTATGCTCCTACTTGACGAGGCATCTCTCAGGAATCCTCACTCAGCACTGGTACTCTAACCATCCATCTGAACTGCCACACCCTACCGTGAAATCAGGTTCAGGATCTCGCACTCCTGAACCCCTAGGAGGCCTAAGATCCCCAGGGTGAAGTCAGGGTTGTCGGCGATGTTGGACGTGTGGGTCTAGTTCACTGGAGGTTCCGTCACCTCCCAGGGCAGGGTATTTCTTGAGTTTTTCTCCCTGGACTTGGACATGCAATGATGTCCCGCTCATTGCATGCACTTTCTGTACACCGAAAGATGTCCACCACAGCCCAATCCCCACTCTTTCTCGTCCATGCCCTGCAGTGCCTCCAGCCACTGCCAGAGGTCACCAGTGCCTCAGCTGGTGAACCCCTCCCGGGAAGGAGAGCAGTCCACGGGATGCTCGATCCTTCCCCATCCCGCTGACCCCTGACAGCCCAAGCTCGTTCCTTAACCAGGGTTGCCAGTGTGCCACGAGGTGTGGCATCCAGCGCCTCAAACCTCAGTGCCACCAGGCCGGCCCATAAACACATATTGACCACTGTTAGACAAAAACTGTTAGGTCATTTGTCACTCACATCCATATGCAAATGTATGTAGTTTTTCATGGAAAAGGTATTGATTTTCTCTTCAGTACTCTATAAATGTAAATGTTTTTCCAGTGCTGATAACTCAAATCTTGTGCAATATTGATCAATTTTATGTTTGTGAATGAATAGGTATTTTGTAAATCTCTTATAGATAAGCTGTGTTTTCTAAAAACACCCGGGTCGTACCTGTAGACAGACCTCTGTTCTAATGTACTTATCTGGTTAACAAATAAAATTGAATTGAATTGAACACAATTGAATACTTAGAGAATATTATGGACTGCATCTTAGACCTAATTTTGTATTCAGACCATGCTCCTATATCTAAAGAGCTATTGGGAATTCAGCCAAGAGCAGTGTAACACTAACTGGCAAGTTAACCCCATCATCTTAAATCTCCCAGATACTGTGACTTTATCCAAGAAAAAATTGAAGAATATATTCGAGAGAACTCTCTGGAGGAAGTTACCCCTCCTATTTAATATGACGCATTAAAAGCAGTCCTAAGGTGGGGACATATTATTTAGTATACCTCAACTAAGAAAAATGTGTGTGATGATCAGCAACATCATTTAGAGGATTCCCTCTAATTTTTGCAATGTATTCACCAGAGGGGGACTGGTCAGCCTTACCAAACTTAAACAAGTCTGTGCAGACCTAGATGCCATATGTCTCCAAAAGACAGAAATAGCCTTGACCTTCCTATGGCACTGCTTTTACGAGGTGGGGCCAGGGACATCTCAATTTTGGAGTGCCAATTGTGTTGGCCGTGGAAAAAACCACTATATCTTCTCTCCTTCACCCTGAGACAGGAGTCAAGCAAACAATACTACATGATATAAACACAGGCATTTTGTTTATATTATCAAAAAATTTACACTCCTGAGTATTCAGTCTCACAAGCTGAGATAGGCTTTCTTGGCTTCTCTCATGCTTTCCCATCTCTCACAGGATCAGGGAACTTGATTAACTGAGCAACACAGAAGCAAAATCTTTCTAAGTCAGAAATGAAAGCTTTAACAGAACTTGAAACTAATATGGAGTTAATCATCAAAGGAGCAGGCAAAGGTGGTAATAGTGTTCTCATGCCTAAAGATATGTACCCGAGAATGGTAGAGAAACTGTTATTTGATGTAAATAACTACCATAAACTAAAAAGTAATCCAACCTTTATGTGCAAGAAAGAACTGTTTTCGCTTCTAGATCAGACTTTAAAAGAAGGTGTAATAAGTAATAATGAATATTACCTTCACTGTGACTACCCCATTTACCTACTTTTATGCACTGCCAAAGGTACATAAGAACTGCAGGTCCCCCAGGGATACCTATAGTCTCAGAGGTGGGATCCCTTACACAGTATCTTGGTGAATATTTGGATCTGTTTCTCCAACACAGTATGGTGAATCTCCCATCGTTTCTGAGAGACGCTGGGGATACAATACGAAATATAAAGATATTGTTTGGGAATCAGAGTACAGAAGGATTAGTATGGATGTAGAGGTCCTCTACACTTCCATTAGACATATGTCTGGTGTAAGGGCTTCAAAATACTTTCTAGAACATGACATTAATAAAACCCAGGCACCAATGGAGTTTTTGGTTAACAGTTTGAACTTTGTTCCAACGCATAACTATTTTGAGTTTAATGGTGACTTCTACCTTCAGTGATGTGGAACTGCAAAGGGGACTTCAATGGCTCCCTCCTGGAAAACAGCACAACAGGAATCATCACTACAAAGGGTTTTAGAAAGAAGACATCCACAAATTCTCTTTTGAGAAATTATAGCTCCCACCATTATAAACTTAAGAATTCAATACCATATGGACAGTTGATCAGAATTAGACATAACTGGGGCCACCAGGGGTTGGAGGGCCAGAGAAGAATCGAGCATCCCAACGGATGCTCTCCTCCTCCTCCAGGGGTGGGTTCCTGGGGTGCTTTGAGCACCCAATGCACTGGTGCCTATGGAAGCATCGGGGCACAGGCGGTTCTTCTGGAACCGGGAAGGGGAGGATATTGTGGGGACTTGGCAACGACGTGCGTCAGCACGCCATCTGCCTGGACATCAGTCCTGCATGCAGACGTCCTTGAGGTAGAGGGACTTAAGAAGGGAGTAAAGTGGAAAACACCCCACTAGCCACCAAGATAATGACTGACCTAATTTTCTGGATCACCTACCATGGGCAGACACCAATGTGCAGGTGATCCAGAAGGAAGGTACAGGGAGGGGGATACTGGAGTATGCCTGACACTCCAGGGGCAGATTCCGTGGAAGGCTCACCCGGAATGGTCATGTCTGAATGAGTGGGGGCGAGTGGGTAGTAAGGTGGTATAAAAATAAAGTATTAAAAAAAAAGAATTAGACATAACTGCACAAATGACACAAACTTTAAACAACAATCAGAGGAGCTGCTGGGCAGGCTCAGGGACAGAGGCCATCAGGATAATGTCCTGAATGCAGCACTGGAGAGGGTCAAGAACATGACACAAGAGGATCTTATCCAACCTGAAAAACTGCTACTAGTCAGAGGACCAATGGCAAGGGGTATCAACAACTTTTTCTACTGAACATAATGGAGTCTCAGGCCAAATAGGAAACATTGTGTGGAAAAATTGGAACATTTTAAAAATGATGAGATTTTAAAAACAGTTGAAGGTAACAAACCTCTCATTACTTTCAGGAGACCAGCTAGTTTAAAGGATAGACTAGTACACAGTAAATTCAAAACAAAGAAAAAAGATATAACCACATGGATTCCAGTTAAACCCGAAAGGTACTGTAAATATGATGGGCCAGATTCTAGAAGGGATTCGCCTGGGGTAACTGCAGTTGTGCCAAGTAGAGCGAGCGCATATAACAGCACCACCAGCAGTTGTGACATGTGCGATTCTACATTGTGGCCTGCGACATGGCACAGGCCACTTGTATAAACAGCAGTTCGCCTCATAAACCCCTGTGACATGGCACTGGGGGTTTACAGCAACAGTGTGCCCCATTCTAGAAGGGCAGCCATAAAGTGCCCACATCAGGATTCTACAAGAACCCCGGAGGAATCAGGCAACATAAGTTATACCAGCATTTAGCAGGTATAACTTACGGACTCTCCTGGGGTCCTGTAGACCCGTTGGCTGTCTAGCGGACAGTGCACAGTGTTCCTTCCCTCATGCCCAGCCCAGCAGAGCCCCACAGGGCTACCCATACCCCACCCCTTGAGACACCCATTGGCAGATGCCCGACGGAGGCACTGCCATCCCCCACCTGCGTTCCCCAAACCGCTGGTCACTGGCTGCATTTGAGGCAAAATGCCAGCCCTGGTAGTTTAATGCCCTCCCTACAATCAGCATAAATACAGTACAGTCCATCTATTCACGGTAGTCTAGTGCCCCCCTGAACTGTATAACAACATATTCAGAACCCCATATCCCTGGTAGTCTAGGCCTCCCCACCAGACTGTACAAAACATATTCAGAGCCCCGTATCCCTGGTAGACTAGTGCCCTCCCAGACCGTATAATACTAGTTATGATCCCATATCCCTGGTAGTCAGTGCCCCCCACCCCCACTCCAGCCATGCCAGCCCACCCAGCACCCCCACCCATCCCCAGCCGACGACTGGCACAGCCACCTCTCACCACCACGGCCAGCCACCGACTGAGTTCAGTATCAGTGTGTACTGTAAAATGCACTCAGATATTAATATCAACCTAAAAACATGCTTCTACTAGTCAGGCGTCTTTACAGTACGTGCGATACTGAAACTCAATCGGCGGCTGGCCATGGTGAGTGAGGTGGGCTGTGCCCAGTCTGTGAGGATGGGTGGTACTGAAATGAGCTTTCTTTCCAGCTAACTGGAGTAAGCAGACTACCGGGATCGCGAGATCGCAACTGGCGCAATATATGGTTGAAACCACCGGGGATCTGAAGACTCTGAATATGTTTTATGCAGTTCAGTGAGGGCACTGGACTCACAGGGATGCGAACTCTGCATATGTTTTGTATAGTTCTAGGGGGCTACTAGATTACTGGGGTATATGCTGCATACATGGCTGGTGACTCTGGGTCGGCATGGGTGGGGGTTGACCACACCACTCCGCTGTTGCGGCTTGCAACATGCTTGCCAGGTACAGTATGCTAGCAGTTTGGTGTATCTGGCCGCATGTCATAAGTCACAGGACTTAGCTGCGATGACCCTGCCCCTTCTAGAATAGAGTGCAGGGTCAATGTCGCAATTGCGGGTGGCGCAAGTTGCGTTCAGTGGCAACTTACGCTACCGTTCTAGAATCGAGCCCCATAACTGCAATATTTATCAGCACAATGTAACAGGGAATGAACTCATTTCTCCAAGCAACGGATGAAATATTTAGATCAGGAATTTATTTCCTGCAACACATCATTTGTGATCTACATGCTGTGTGCAGTTGCAATATTGCTATATTGAAAAACTGCTAGAATGTTGAAGGAGAGAATCCAGGAACATGTTGTCCATTGTGAACAAAAGAATGGACACTCCAGTGGGTAGACATTTTACAGTTTCATGACTCTGATCCAAGTACTTTAAAATTTTAGGGCTTTGAATAGGTGAGAAAACCAAATAGGGGTGGTGATCGACAGAACATAATATTACAAAGAAGGGTACTTGATATTTAAGTTGAGCACAGTCAGGCCAGGGGTCTGAATGAGATTTGAACCTTAAACCCATTTTGAGAAGTGGTAATAGACATTAAATTGTGTTTCCCCCTACCCTAATAACCCCTTCCCCTCCTTTCCAAAACTCCTCCTTCCCTTTTTTCTCCCTAACAAGCATACCTAATACCTTCCAAACAGTTAGGACATGGAGTGTAACTGTAATGTCTAAGATGTATTGCAGAAATTCATTTGACTAAGTATTAACTAAATCATTGTTTTTCCATTTTAAGGGCACTTCTTCAGTCTTTATCTATGGAGAGATGACCTTCCATATGAACTGGATACCTCTGTTCAGTATCATTTCATTTTCTCTATCTGGCTCCTGCTTCATTAAGAACTGTGGTAATAACTGTAGAATAGTGCTACATAGCCCACCCCTGCACCCCTCCCCGCTACCCCTTCCCCCCTTCTCTCTATGCCTTGAGCCCTCCATGTCTGTTCCTCCACCTGGCCATCCTAGCCCTCACGCAGCTGCCCATACCCTGCTCATCACCTTCTAAGCTTGCCAGCCCCCGCTACAGAGCAAAACACCACCAATTCATGGCCCTTGTCAGGATCTTCCACTTGCTTCTTCTACTATCTGGCAATGTTCACCCCAATCTTGGCCCAGCAGTGCCCTCCCCAACTGTGGTCACCACGGGCTTGAATAGCCGCAATGAATATCTGCAGCCTGCCTAAAAAACAGAACCCCTGCCATGCTGGATGTCACAGCACCAACCAGACATTCTGGCTTTAACAGAAACCTGGCTGTCAGCCAAGATGCCAGACTCATTTGTCTCTATTCCTGGCTCCTCTCCCATTAGGCTTGATTGTAATGGCAAGACAAGAGAGCCGATGGCTGTGCCTTCTATGTAAATGACTCACTGCATTACCAAGCCCTGCCTGTGCACTCCCTAGACCATGGTGCCCATGCCCTCTCAATAAAACTCTCCTCTGACCCAAACCATGCTCCTCTTACTCTCACTGTCTCCTATATCCCACCCCACAGCCAATCCCTTGCCTGTCAAGCACTCTGTGGACTATCTAGCCAGTCACCCTCAAAAAATGGAACAAAACCTAGTTTGGGATCTCAACATAAACTGGCTGGCAAGCTCAACAACACACGCCAAGGATACCTTTAGGCAGGCCTATAATGCTGCCTGCAATAAGTGTACCTTTGCAATCCGTAAGGCCAAGGCAGAGCACTACAGAACCGCCCAAGCCACCTCCTGGGGTAGTACAAGAAAGTTCTGGGATAACATCAAGGAGCTTAATGGCAAATGTCGCTCTCCCTCCTCACAACTTAGCATTAACGGTACTACCACCACAGACACACTTCACATAACTAACTGTCTCAACTCCACCTTCTCAGACCTCAGCTCAGTCCTCCCTAGCAACTTTTTCAATCCAATTCAGCCTACCCCACAGCCTGAGCTCCTCCACCCTCCTTCAAACTCAGAGTCATTACCCCTACAGAAGCGAAAGCCTACCTGTCCAAAGCCCTCCAGAGCTCCAATTACTGCAAAGACAGCTTTGATATGCGTATCCTATACCTTGCACTAGACTCAATTATCTCCCCACTCACAAACCCTCTAAATCTGTCCCTGCACCTGAGCCAGTTCCTGACCTCATGGAAAATGGCAGCGATAACGCCAATATTGAAATGTGGCAACAGTTCCCTCCCAACAACTACCGCCCATCTCAATTCTCCCCCACTCTCTAAAGCCCTTGAAAAGATCTTGGCCAATCAGCTCACTAACTACCATATATACTCATGTATAAGTCGGATTTTTGGGCATTGAAATTAACATTTGTTTCATCATCCAACTTGGCGAGATACAGCGCTAGTTAAAAACTGTGACTGATCGGAAAAAACATGAACTTTGCTGCCTGTGTCAAGACTGAGAACGATTAACACCTGTTGATGTATAATTGCTAACTGCAGGTTGGTAATTACCTTACTGAAGTTAAATCTCGCTGTCCCACCTCAGTTCACTATTGCTGCTCACTCTGCCCAAGATGCCAGCTCACAAATGAAAACGCAGTGCCTATGAAGCTGATTTTAAATTAAAAGTTGTGCAGTATGCTGCTGCTCATACAAATGCTGCTGCTGAGCAAGAATTTAATATTGATGAAAAGTTAATCTGCAATTGGAAACTGAAAAAGATTCTCTTGTGTGCGACAGAAATGTAAAACGCATACACATAAATCCTTCTCCTGTATCTCATACTCCACATGCTGTTTCAATTGGATAACAAGGAGGGTGAGGTTTTTTATTTTAAATGTTCCAGATTTCAAGGCACTTTATTTCATTAACTGGTACCAGTAACTTACTCCCCAGTTCGTGTTAACTGAGCACTGACTGTTCAAATGACTGTGTGCTTGCTAATGAGTTTTTAATTTGGCACTGTGATACTGTGATAAAATGCTAAAACATAAAATGTCTTCTAGAAATAAAAAACAGTTTTTCTACTTTAAATTCTGCTCTGTTATTCTTTGTTTCTTTTTAAGACTGCAGCTGCTTAAAACTCAGGACCCGATTTATAGGTGGGTCAATGGCAAAGTTGTGATTTACCGCATTCAAGTCAGTACACCGACCTATAGGTGGATCAACATGCAGCAGTATATATGGTACCTCCTCTTTCAACCTCTTACGTAGGGAGCAGCATGGTTTCAGAGCTGGTCACAGTCATCATGACCGCCTCACAGAATTCGCTAACTCCCTGCACTCCACACTTGACAAGGGCACCTTGCAGGGCCATGTTTATAGACCTCTCAAAGGCCTTCAACACGGTTTCTCACCCTCCTCCTTAACACATTGCAACAAACTGGGGTCTCTCATTGTCCACTCTAATGGTTCTCTAGCTATCTTTCATCTAGAACCCAATGTGTTAAAATTAATAATACCATATCTGCTATGCTGCCTGTGTGCTCAGGAGTTCCCCCGGGGATCTATCCTGGGCCCCCTGCTATTCAGCATCTACCTCAACACCCTGCCTAAATCCTGCCCCGGCAACCTTCTCCTCTACATGGGCAACACTCTTCTTTATGCCGCACATCCTGATCCTCTCTCTCTCTCCAGTGTACCTTACAAAACTCTTTCTCTCAGATTGAACACTGATTTGCTGAATACAGATTGGTGGTCAACATTAAAAAAAAGCTAAGACAATGCTCTATGCCCACCCAAAACAGATCAAAGATTTCCCTTGAAATACTCTCCACCTCTTTCCTCCCACTGGAACAGGTCCAAAGGATATGTATCTAGGTATTACATTTGACTCTTCCCTCTCATTCCACAAACATATTAAAATCCTCACCTCCACCACCAACACCCACATTGGTCTCCTGTACAGACATAAAGACTGCCTGCCACCTGAAGCACTTCACCTAGCCATTACCTCCTCAGTCTTATCACTGGTGGACTGTGACCTCACAATCTATGCTGCCGCTGACCCTACGGCACTTCATCAGATACAAGTAGTCATCAATAAGGCCTGCCAGCTCCTTTCTGGTACCAACAAAAATACACATACTTGCACCCTATAATGCTCACCAATATCCTCTCCCTTGAGGAAAGACTATTGTGCCAGACCTGTCTCTTCACCAAATAAACCACCTGGATTTAACTCCAATAGGTGTCATGGCTTCTCTTCAGGCAGCCACCATCCCAGCATCCACATGGGCCACCCCAAAAACTATCTGGAAGATGCCTAGGGTCAGGATCACCCTGGCCCAGTGATCCTTCTGCCTTAGAGCTCCATCTTGGTACAATGCCCTCCCACCGGCCATCACATCAATCACCAATCTAGGTCCTTTTAAAGCTGCCTTAAGGGCCCATATCATCTCCTCACATCAATGCCAGTGTAACTGGTAACCTGTGGATCTTGCACCACGCCGCTAGGCCACGCACCTGCCCTTGGCCTGGCAGTGGAAAGCCCTCATTAATTCTAGCCTACAGGCTGCTCACCTCCCTCAGTTACCATATAGTTGCACTGGACTATGAATGCATTGTATTATGTATAAGACAAGGCCTCCCTGAGGTGGTTTACTACCAGCTCATATCATGTATTGCTTTAGCTACCAATTGTATAGGTCTTAACCACTCATTAGGCAAATATATTGATAGCTCTGCCCTGTTTTAGCTACGAAATGTATAGGCATTAACCTGTGCTCATTGTACTTATACTCTGTATGATTGCTCACCCACATTTATTCTATGTATGTACTGTATGAATGTCTATGTTTTATTCTGACGTGGAGCCTTTGGAAATGAGTCTATGACTCAAAGGGTTGTAATTCTGATTTCCTAAATAAATAAATAAATATTGCTTCTAATGTATGATGTATATAATTATTTAAACCACTGGTACTGATAAGGTGTATGGATCCCTAAATGCATAGTCCATCACATCTTGAAGCAATAAGGTTTTTATAAAAAAACTATACAGGATTACAGGAAGTGAAATCTCCATTTTTACATGCCACAAAAGGAATGATGATTATTACTTTCACAAGCCAGATACATTTCTTTCTTTGTCTATGGTGTTTTTTAATTGTAAACATTTTATAAGAAATGTCACACTTTAAAAAGATAGGGATTTGTGTGGTGAGGAGCTGTTTCATGTATTTTCTTTTGAATCACTGCGTATTGTTTATGTTATGTTGGATTTTTTAACACTGAAATAAAACATGAATGAACACCACATAATAGTTAATTTGTGATGTCATAAGCCTTGTACCCTATAAAATGAAAGATGTGTCCAAAAATGGCCATGTTCCCTGAGGAAGGCTTTTGCCAAAGCCCTGGGGCAAGAGGTACATGTGTGAAGTGAGAGACACTTTGCTGATTTTTTTGTTTAATAAAACAACATTGCTACTGGCTGAATTTATCTGTTTAAAGTGCCTTTATTTGGTTTGAGGAGGCTAGAGTGGCCTGCATCATTCAGGAAACTGACTTGATTAACTGCCCTGGTTGCAGCAGAGAAACTAGGCACTGCACTTTGTGAGACCAAGATGCTCAAGTCCCTGGACTGGATGGTTATTTACTGAATTTCATAAAATGTTCCATGAACTAATGAACCCCTTGTTACTAAAAGCTATATCACGGAGTACAGGAAGGAGAGCCTCTGCTGCCATCATGGTCCTATGTAACTATCTTGGTTATTCTGAAGCCGGTAAAATGTCCAGCTGTGCCCCTTACACCGGCCAGTTTCTATGCTTAACGTGGACCACAAGATTTTCATGGCTGTTCTAGCATGCTGCCTTGATATTTTACTTCCAGAGCTGATAGGACTCAAGCAAACAGGATATGTGCATTCCCACACCACTACTGATAACACAAAACACACCCTACATGTGATGCATGTGATGTCATAAGCCTTGTACTTAAGATGTGGACAACACCCAGTTCTCCCTTTCTGTTGAGCCTTGATGTGGAGACAGCATCTAATCAGCTCTTCTGGCCATTCGTGCACACTGTACTGAGTTGGCTGGGATTCCTGCTCCCTTCATATCTCTCATTCAGACTATTTACACCTCCCTTTATGCCTGTGTCAACATTAATGGTCATCACTCCTCAAATTTTCCCCTACAGCACAGAACCCACCAAGGCTGCCCGATCCTCTTTCTTGTTCACCCTTTACATTGAGCCTTTAGCTCAGGCCATCAGATTGGATCCCCTGATATCAGGCATTCAGGCAAGAGGTGAGGAATACCGTATAGCATTATACATGGATGACATCCTCCTATACCTCTCCCACCCTGAAATATCCCTCCCGGCTGTTTTCCAGTGTCTTCCACACATGGTAAGGTCTCGGTTATAAGATTAACACTACAAAAATGTAAACACTTTCTTTTGTCTATACTCCTCACAAGCCATTAAAAAGCTTATCCATTCTGCTGGGTTCTAACTAAACTTAAATACCTAGGAGTATATATTGCAAGTTCCCAGGAGATTATTTCAATGAAAATGATCTCCTTTACTGTACAACTCACCAAGACCTTTCCATTTGTAGCACACTCCCCCTTACCCTATCAAGACGTATTGAGATCATGCACATGATCACTCTCCCTAGGGAACTCAATTGGTTCCATAATATCCCCCTTTTTCTTAATCAATCCATCTTTCAAAGATGGAATATGGAACCATAGCACTTTTTCTGGGCCAGAAAAAGGCCACATCTTAAAATGAAGATTTTACATCTCCCCAGAGGTGGACAGCATTACCTCACTTACAATTGTACTGTTGGGTCATTCACTTATGCTTCTCTATCTCCTGCCACCTGGAGTGTCTCCCTATTATCTGACTCCAGATGGAGTACAAGATCTTCTTTGACCACTACTACTTTATCTCCATGTTTCATCAAGATGCTTCAACTATTGAAGCACTGCCTGCTAACCCCTGACTATGTCATCAAAAGTATGGTACACAATTAGGAAGAGACTTTTCTTGCTGGACTTGCTTCCCCTTTTATTTCCCATCTCCCACTGGGAAGAAGTTCCTCCTAGCCAGATTGACCAAAGTTTTGGAGGTGGGAAGGGATCTCTCTTCAGTACTTATCCCAGTTCCTAGATGGGACAGGAAAATTATCCTTCTCTGACTTACAAACAGTATTTAGGCTTCACCAAGTGGATTTTTTTGATATCTCCAATTGAAACATTATATTGAGAAAATAACTATAAATGTCAGGTCGATTGACACTTATCCTACTATATTACAACTCTTCATTACTGATACCCAAACAGGCCCATTTCCAGAATCTGCTTGCTCAATTCTTTGCTGATAAGGTGGCCGACATCAGGGCCGAGATTTGTGCCGCCCTCTCCATGGGAGTTGCTGTGGCCCAGCCTATGGTTACAAGCACACTGTCTACTTGGAGTTCCTTCATAAGGCCGGAAATTGAGGATATTATGAGGATTGTTCAGGGTATGCGCACCACTAGCTGTAGTTTATACCCGGGTCCCACAGGCCTGATTATGGGCTGTGGGGAGGTCATCTTCCCGGTTCTAGCCAGGATAGTCGGGTGCTCCTTGGACACTGGTGAATACCCCCACTCCCTGAAGGAGGAGGTGGTGACACCAGTGTTGAAAAGGCATCTTTGGACCCTGACTCCTGGCAAACTACAGACCTATCTCGAACCTCCCTTCATTGGGAAGGTAATCGAGAAAGTGGTGGCAACCCAGTTAGACAACCATCTTACCATCCATAATATCTCTGATCCTCTTCAATCAGGTTTTTGTAAGAGACACAGCACAGAGACTGCACTGGTTTGGGTCCTCAATGATCTCCTGATGGAGAGAGACCAAAAAAAATGGTCCATCATGGTCCTTCTGGATCTGTCAGCAGCATTTGACACCGTAGACCATGGGGTGTTGCTTGAGTGCCTGAGATACATCTGTGGGCTTTCGGGTTTGGTTCTCAGATGGTTTACCTCCTTCCTCACAGGTAGAACTCAGAGGGTGGTATCGGGTTTTTCCTCTGATCCAACTGCTCTGACCTGTAGGTGCCTCAGTGCTCTGTGCTATCGCCCATGTTGTTTGCGTGTACATGCTTCCCCGAGAGACATTGTAAGAAGATATGGGCTGGAGTTTCATTGTTATGCCAATGATACCCAGCTCTATCTATCTTTGTACCTGACCAGAATAGAGCACTCTCAGTGTTTAACAGCTGTCTCAGGGAGATCCAGGATTGGATGAGGTCCAGCTGGTTGATGTTGAACTCTGGAAGATGGAGGTGTCGGTTGTGGATCCTGGCTGCCGGATTGAGGGGTCGGGCACGTCAAACCTCCGGTTTATTCCTGGGAGATGCGGAGCTTCCGATCTCTGAACGGGTGCAAGACCTGGGGTGATTCTGGACATCAGCTGACATTGCATGCGCAAGTGTCAGCGGTCGTTAAGACATCCTTTACCATCTTAGGAACATTGCCAGCATCAAACACCTTGTTCCATCCGGCGATCTACCCGCTGATCCATGCCTTTGTGACCTCGCATCTGGACTACTGCAATTCCCTTTACTTTGAGCTGCCTGGGGTTGATATCCGCCACTTGCAGCTAGTGCAGAACTCGGCAGCCCGGTTGTTAACGGGGACTCTTTGCTCCTCATATATTACACTGGTGCTCAGAGATCTGCACTGGCTGCCGATTCAGTGGCAGATCACCTTTAAAGTCAGTCTTCTGACTTATAAAGCCCTACACGGGTTGGGCCCAGATTACCTGAAAGAGCTCCTGGTAACTTACCGACCGACGCGTCCACTCCGCTCCACCAACGAGGGGTTGCTAGAGATCCCGAGGGTCATTTTAAAATCTTCTGGTGCTCGAGCTTTTATACTCGCGGCACCCACCCTCTGGAATTCTCTACCACGTCAGATTCGAGAGTGCATGACAGTGGAGGGTTTTAAAAAGGGCCTAAAGTCTTTTTTTATGGAATAAGGCATTTTTAGATAATGCTGATGCCTATTAATTGCCCTGCTGTTAATTCAGTTATATGAAGTTTATATGGTTTTAAATGCGTTTTAATCTGTAATTTATTGTAATGCGCCTTGGTTTTAAAGGTGCAGACAAATAAAGTTTATTATTTATTATTATTATTATAGATCCCTACTGGACTCTTCTACCTCTCTGTCCTAGAAACACTTATGAATTTGGAGAAGGAGCTAGATATTGTTCTCACAGACCAACTGTGGCATGGAGCCTACCGTCATGCTTCCAAAATTACTAAATGAAAATTAGTTTGCCAGCACCAGGTAAAACTAACAGAGTGCTTTGTCCAAGCCTGCCAAATAAGGTTGTGTGCTGTGTATGGAGTAATGGAGGAGGTTGGCAGCCTGTAAGCCTGCAGTTTGTAAGAAGCCTGTGAAGAGTGGGAGCACTTGTACCTCATATGTTGTGTGAAAAAATAAAGAATGCTGGATTTGAAAGCACATGCGGCGTGGTGTGGATTCCCTTCGGTGCATACTTTAGCACATAATCTCACTTGGCAGTAAGCACACAACCTTATTTGGCAGGCTTGGACAAAGCACTCTGTTAGTTTTACCTGGTGCTGGCAAACTAATTTTCGTTTATTTACATCTGCTTAATGCTGAGCACAGGACCCTGGTGCAGACCTTAACTTCTGCTCTCATCTTCCAAAATTACTAGTTCACATCGCTGGAGAGAATATAGTTGGAAACATCTCTTATGATATTTTAAAATACCGGTAAAAACTGTGCACTATTCCGGGACTCATGATTCTTCATGTTGGAGAGGATGTGGGGAGTCTACAGCACATCTTTTTTACATAATGTGATTCTACCACTTCTGGCCCACTTCTTTAAGTAGTTGGAGAGGGAGCTTACAGTACTCCTAGGAGCTCCTTTTATACTCATGGCAGAGACCTTTCAGCTTTTGTATTACCCTAGAGGACTAAGAGATCCCCTTGCACATTATTGTCCAGGAAACTGGCTTATGAGTATTAAAGACTATCACAAAACTGTGGCTTACTCCTGAGCTCTGTCAGTTAAAATCTGGCCAAATATAATAAATCAAATTTATCACATGCAGAAAATAATCCATTCCTTAATGATCAAATTGATCGAATTGAACTCTTCTTGTCCCACTGGAATGGTCTGATGTATATTACAGCCTGGGACCTGAATTTTACACATAACATCCCTCTGAGAAGTAGCTCTTGGCAGCTATGGAATTTGTGTTTCCTTGGACAGCTGGTCATGTTGTGAGTGCAGCATCATACTGATGGAGATTGTGACAGGGTTAAATAAGGCCCTGCCCCATTTGCAATGCAGAAAGAGGTTAAATACAAGGATCTGTTCTATCTTCTTCTTTTCTGTCTCCCTTCTGTCTGGTTGCACAACCAAATTTTCTTGTGAGATCTGGGAACTAATTACTCTGATGGTTTCACAGTTCTCTGCCTCTCACTATCTTTCTGCCTTCCCTTGCTATTTCTGTATTTTCTTCCTTGCATATCTGCAGGTATAAAATATATGTGAATCTCTGTAAAACTATATGTGGCTCTGGGATCCCTTTGTTTAAAACTGTATATAGTTATGCTGTTGAAATGATTGCAAAAGCTATTTGGAACTCAAGGGTTTAACTGAGATGCTGGTGTGCAAACTTTACAGAGATGTCAGCAAGAGTCAGTTCTGGGTCATTAGGGTTGCTGCACCTGCAAGAACAATGAAACAGACAAGAACATTCTGTGAAAAAAAACACTGTCTCCTTAATGAGCTCCCTGCAAAGACTTGTTATAAAAAGAGCAGCAATGTTTTGTGAGAAAGAGGCAGAGAGAAAGAGAGAGACTCAGATTTGAAACTAAGAAGAAACACTCAGGAGGACTGTTCTCTCTGTACTGCTTTTGTAAATAGTTATACTGAACACATTTTTTTTTTTATTGTGCTGGTATTGAGAAAAATAAAATGCTATTTGCAAATTTTGAAACTGCTCCCAGTTTTACTATGTTTCCTGACCTGTGTCTTAATGACACAGATCAGTGCTAATACCTGATTTCACCTCAAAAAATTGGTTGGACAGTGGGGCTGGAACTGACCCCCATACCCCCCTTTTTTCCCCCTCTCTCTATGGTGGCAGTGGGCCCCCACTCCTGGCCTTCTCAGGGTATATTACAGATTTGTATAACTGTCTGAGACAATCTAACTGATAAATAGTAACTACCCACTGGCTAGAGTATTCTTCCCACATTCTGTGTCATGAGGGAGGGCCATGCATTGAGGAGCCACTGTCTGTTGTGCTGTACTGAAATTGTCTGCCATTATATGAATAGCTGACACTGTGATTGTATGTAACTGATTTTATTATTCTTTAACTGCACATACATGCTCTTCAATAAAAATATATTTACAAAAAAAGGAAGCAATTATAAGAAAAATGCAAGTTCTGTAGATTTACTGATCGGGTATAACATGCCAAATTCCATGGAATTATTTGTTTTTGCCAGTGTACAGGTATTACAAATTCTGGAATTTTACTGGGTTTTTTGGTTAAAACCAAAAACCAGAGCTGAACATTAAGAAATATTTGATTGGTTGGTATTGTGAGTTGCAAAGTATAGATCAAGTAAATACTTTATCTTGGTGGAAATGGTGCAAGGGATCTTAGTACCTTTGTACAGAGCTTATATCAGACCACACTTGGACTACGGCTCTCCTTTGGAGCCCCTACATCAAAACTGATATAAACCATCTTGAAAAAGTTCAAAGGAGATTAACTAAATCCATCCCCAGACTAAGAAATAAATGTTATGATACTAGACTTAGGGAGACAGAGCTTTATCCATTATCAGTGAGAATGCAAAGGGGCGATTTGCTACTTAAGTTCAAGCTAGTTCATAATCCTATGCTGCTCAACATATGTGGGCTATCACCAGCCAACAAGAAAGAGAATTGTGGGAAGACTACATGCCAAGCAACTAAAAATTGAGTGGGCTAATAGCAAAAAATATGATCATTTCTTCAATATAAGAGCAGCAAAATGCTGGAACTCCCTGCCTCACACTATTGTAGAGGCAGATAACTTTGATTCCTTTAAATTTAGGCTTGATTCATGGTTACTTGCTCAATAATCTGTGTAATATCCCACTGTTGAGGGAGGGCAATCCAGATGGGCCTTGTGCCTTCTTTTGTCCTGTTTTCATCCAGTAAATCCAGTAAATCTTCATGACTTGGAGAGCTAAACTAACTGATGCCTAAGTGTTATAGTAAAGTACAGATTTCAAAGTACTCTTCATAGGATGCACGTGGGCATGTTTGAAAGCAATGGAGTAAAGATCTTCCACATCCAGTTCATGCCTATGAGGTATGCTGTTGGACTCAGATATGGTGATCTGAAAAGCAGAAGTATTGAAAGAAGAGCAAATATAAAATTAACGTAAGGTGTATTGGGCATTCATTTTTAAAATACAATGAAACTTTGTGTTAAAGAAACTATATATCAAGAGTGTCACAATATTAAGGGAATTTCTTGTAGTTCTGACTTCATTTTTTTAAGTAATATACAAACTGCTTATTAAAGACAAGTACAGTAGATATTCAGGACAGGTTTTTTGATCCCGAAGGCTTCCTTAGAAGAGTTCCGCTATATAGGGAATGACATAGCTATATAGATTAAAGCTATGGTTAATAATGTCCACAAAGGGAACCTATACTCTATAGGAAACAGGCAGTTAACGTTTAAATGGAAGTTCTAGACAAATTCATGGATTAATCAGGAAGCTGAAGTAGAACTGAAGTCTAGGACACCTCCCACACCTAAGGTTCTGAGGTAAGCGATATGGATGGATGACCCTAAAAGGCATCCTGGGTGATGGCCTTAGTGAATGTGGAATGTATCCAGATAGGATCACAGGATTTCTTTTTTTTTTTTTTTGAGGCTGCAAAACACAAGAAGCAGCTAACACTTTACTCCTGAAGTGCATTTTATGGAAGTGGGAACTCCAGTAACATACCCAGGCCTGTGGAACCTGGAAACAGAAGGCAGGCCTGTTGCAGTAAAGCATGGAGCATCCCATGGATCCGAGGAGAACAAGGCCTGTGCTGCCAAGTAAGCATGTCAGAATAGACCAGGACTGGTATGCATGCATGCTATATTCACCAAGCAAAATGAGCGTGAAATATGTGACAGTCCGGCAGTGATGATAAACACATTAGGCTTAGGGAAACTCTGCAGGCTGTCATTTACTGTATTTCCTAAGCTGGCCAAAGCCATGGCTGACAATCAGCATCCCATGGGACACAGGTTAATTCTGCAGGCAAATAACCAGTTGACTAGCCCATACCTTGGTTTGCATCTTACATTAACAACAGATGTCAGAGAGCTGTGGCTGGTGGATTATTATGTGATATTGGCCTGGTTAAGAGTGTGATTCTGTAGGGGTCAGTTCTTGCTCCCTCATTATTTAATATTTTTACAAACCCACTGTCTACTTTTCTGCCTGTTAAAGACATCAGATTACATGTGCATGGCACATTTTGCACTATTGCTGGTGATTACTTATTCTGGAAAGAAATTACAGAGGGACATTTAAAAGATGCAATAATGGTTTGCAGAATCACACAATTAGTCATAAATTAAAAAAAAAAACCCACCAACAACAAATGTTTGGCCACTGCTTTTCTGGTGTGAAAACTATTACTACAACTTCAAAAGAAATAAAATGGAATGCCATTCCTTTACTCATCCTAAATATTCCATGGGTTTGTACTTTGCTGGGAGACCAACTGGTCAATACAAGCGTGTATAAGTACTGCTGAGCTAGATACTGTATATTCACAGCAAATAAATGACCGTATAACAGGGAGCCCCTGTTATGTGTTATACCCTGTCAAAAATAAGGTGATGTGCCAGTCCCTCCCCATTTTTATCTCACTCTTTTCTGTCTTCTTCCTTTTCTCTTCTTTCCTTTCTTTTCATGCCAGGGCGCCAATGGCCAACCTGACATTCTTACTCCTTTTGCTGTCATCTGTCTTCCTTGAAACCCCTTTCTTTGCACATTAGCGTTTTTCATTCCTCTCCAGAGCTGGAGATCATTTTAGTGCATATCACACTATAAGTTTAATATTTGGTACCCCATGAATAAAATAAATATTGTAATAAAGCACCCAGATCCTGAGGCACCAAGCACCAGAGTCATGGTTGCATGATGCAGCTGTGTTTGCCCATGCGGCTCCAGTGCCTGACAATGCTCCCGGTCATGAAGTGTGACACTGGAACATGAGCTGATGTACAGCAGGATGCTCCAGTATGGGTTTTTCCACACCATGCAGCTACAGTAAGAGGGCACTCCTTGTTCAGAGTGTGAGTCATGAAGAGTGTACTTGAACGAGGGCATGCTCGAAGCAAAAAGACTGACTACGCTTGTGGCATGATTAAAAAATTGCAGCTGAGGGGACACTACGGGCAATGGCAGAATTAAGCCCCATAGTGTCCCATATTGCAGAATAAAGTGTGCACTATAAAGATTCAGCAGCCCCAGAGGTGTTGTGACTGGGGATGTGTGTATACAATAAATACACTATATTGTAGGCCACAGATAAAATAAATAAAATACAGCCCAAATGAAATGTTACCCGACAGACTGAAATGTCAGCATCTGTTATTAGCAAAGCATATTGCTAATTCAGCAGGGCTCAGGAGCTATTAGCAGAGCCCCTGCTTGTATTAAAAGCAGTGCAGCTTTGTAGATGCGGAAAGCAAGGAATCCAAGAAAAGGTTTCACAGCTGAAATAAAAACAAAATAACTATATTAGAATTCTCTGCACATTGCAGGTCTCATGAGTTGGCAGGAGAAGGGATATTAGGAGCATGCCCTCAATCTCCCCTTCCCCTTGCCAAGTCAGAGATGCCTGCACATATTTAATAATATTGTAATAGAGCTTGTAATAAAAATATAATTACCTGTCGGCCCTGCTGTAATTAGGCTCTAGCTATAGGGCTGGCTGGCCTGAAACTGACCCTGTTTATATGTTCCAGAGCCAGTGATGTCACAACCAATGGAAAAACCCCAAAACTGTGATGTCAGCCCATGGAGCTATAAAATGGCTCACCACTAGGGGAAGATATCTAGTCAGGTCAGTTTGGTTCTGACAGTGAGAGGAGAAGGATTTTCATTGGTATGTGTGCTGATTTCCACACATATAATTGGAGTGTAAGAGGTATTACACCAGGCTGTCTTGGGTGAAACAAAGCCACAGGCTCTGTTGGGAAAAGCAGAGTCCTGAAGTTATTTTGTTGTGCAGGTCTAATGATTTTCTTCTATAATTTCTGTATATATTTCTTGATTTTCTACAAAATAAATTGACGAATGCATTTGTGTATTTTCTATGTACTTGATCCCTGCTTGGCTGTGTTAGTAATTATCCCACACATTCACAGACTGCTATGTTCTTGCATGACAGCATGACAGTGAAAATAAAATGGCAGCCAAAGTTAATTAATTGCCATGTCACCAAATTCTCTAGCTATTAGGTTTGGTAAGATATTGTAACTCAAGACAAAACAGTCTGATGGATTTAAACATAGCATCAAAATATTATTTTTCTAGTTCATTCAGCAGAACAAGTTTAAACATGTATAAAGGAGAACTGTGCTGAATCTGTAGGCAATTTCCCAGTCAGCAGCTGTTTTTTAGGTACTGGTTCCAATTCTGTTATTGTTCCCTCTGTGCAGGACTTACAGTAAACACGGTGCGTGTTTAGGATTTACACTCTGATGTAAACTGCCATTTTGGAACAGTATGATGTACATTTGGGAAAAACAGATCGCGAATTCTGAGTGGTTGAGAGACGTTTTTAGGTGGGCATTTATGACACAACAATGCCCACCTTAAACAAGTTCCTCTGCCAGGTGCCCGTCACCCACTGGAATCCCTCAGCCATGTGCCATATTCATACCTCCCAACAGCCATTTTTATGCCATGAAGTGACCAACAGTAAACTGAGCAACACGTACTGTACAAACAATGTTACCGATAAGTTTGAACTCCTCACTGAGGAAAGCTTAAAGTTCCACAACCGTTAGGCCTCATTACACCCCTGGGAGGCTGGTATAGCCAATACTGCCCCACCTTGTCAGGTATTATGCTTGCTTCAACCACAGGATTCTATAACAGAACATGGATGCACTGTGCCAACAATGGAATAGCTGAGCAAGGGACATAAACCACATCATACGGTTCTAAACTGGTACTTACTACTTGTGTATAAATCAGAAACATCCACTAAAAGAACTAAAAAGCCTATAGAGTTGGAACAGTAACAGCATTGAAACCATGACTTAAAATTCAGCTTTTATGGGGGAAATGACATGCAGGTTCAGCACATTTATCCTTTAAGAAAGCACTTAACTGCCCACAACCCTTCTGGAGTCTCAGTATGCATGGAAAAAATCCCACCTTTGACACCAGCTCTGGTAGAGGAGTACAGATAGCCCACAGAAAAATGTACAAGGCACAAATAGCTTTACTTTATTCATAACACAATAAAAAGTGATGTATTTCATCAGATGGCTTCAGAATGGTAAACAGTTTTGAAAAACTTTGTTTTGCAGCTGCTTTACATCAGGAAAAAAGGAAAAACATATGAGTACTAGCCACCAAGGAAGATAGCGTTGGTGACCTTGGGTCCTCCTTATGTGGATCCCTGCCAACGTGATGGTAGGGAGAGTGGTGGATGGGACTGGGGCCACAGGCCAATAAAATCTGAAGCAGGAAGAGGTGACAGCCAGGGCCAAACAGCTACATGCCAAAAATATATTTTTCCATATAAACCTGGAGCAGGGTTCTGGCCTTGTTACATAGCTAGGACACACTATTGCAAAATGTGGAGGAAGTTCAATGCCAGAATGCGGTGGGAATGCACAATTTTGGAATGTGGCTGGGATGCACAATTTCAGAAGGTGGCAATGACAAACAAAAGGATATGCTATGACACACAATTTTGGAATGTGGTACTGATGAACAATTTCAAAGCATGGTGGGGCATAAAATTTTGGAAGGTGGTGGGGTTGCACAGTGTCAGAATGTGGCAAAGATGCAGTTTTAAAATTTGGTGTGTGCATAAATTTTGGAATGTGGCAGAAAGAATCACTTTCAGAATGAAACTGTGTGTCCTGCCACATTCTGGCAATGAATATCTCCACTATAGTCTGAGATGTCCATCCCACTAAATTCCTAAATGCATGTCCCTGTCACATTCTGAGATTGTGCATAATAACCCAGTTCTGAGATTGCATGTCCTTTCCACATTCTGAGATTATGTACACTTGCCAAATTCTGAGATTCTGAATCCTGGTCACATTTGAGATTACATGTACCTCATTCTAAAATTGTGTCCTTCCACATTCCAGGAGTATCGTACAAATGTGTCAAGCCAGGATGACACACAGAAATGCTACAGAATATCACAGAATACTGCAATTTACATAGGGGTCCATTGTAAGTCAATGGCAATTAAGCCCTTTTGTCATGCAGGATTTTGTGACATGTCATTACTGCAAGTTACTGCAATTCATCGTGGCTGACACATCTGTACTTGCCACTGAGTTTACTGAGTTTCTTTGAACAAAGAAGACTATATGACCATCATGATTGCCCCCCACACTATGTGAAACATTACTCCTTAAGTCGGTAGATCTTAACCAGTTATCCAACCCTTTTTGAAGGAATTAAAATTATTCAAATTCACTCATTCTTGAGGAGTAAATTCCACAGTTTAGGCACTCTTATACTGAAGAAGTTATCTCTTTTGTTTGTTTTGCCCAGTTAACCACAAGCTGTCTGTTGTGCAACCTAGCAACAGTGTGTTTTTAGAATAGTCCAGTCCACATTGGTGCATTAACTCGGGTGATTGCAACATTTTGTAGATAAAAGAATATCACCCTGCATCTTCTGTTATATGAGGAGTAGAGGCCTGTTTCTTTTAGCCTAAAGGTACAATCTTTGGGTGATAACCTTGGTACCATTTTTGTGACATGCCTTTGAATCTGTTCAATGCAGTTTATGTCCCCATAAGGTATGAATTCAGAAGGAGACCTATAGTCAGCATAGGGTCTTATATATGCCCTGTATAAAGGGATAAGACAATGTTCAGATTTGGTAACAAAAGTTTGCCTGATTTGTTTCAGCTGACCATTTGCTACTATTGTTACATTAATACAGTGGTTGATAGATGAAAATGTATTTATTATTATGCCTAAATCACGCTCACTAGTGGATGACTTAAAGTATGCTATTGAGATAGTAATCATGGTTTGGGTTTTTATTTCCAAAATGCAGAACTGAGCATGTATCCACATTAAATATCATGTCATTGGTTAATGCCCAGTGTTCAATAGTTTTTAAGTCACTTGCTAGTGTTGAAGCATTGCCAATACTATCCACTTTGCCTTGTAATTTTGTGTTAACAGCAAATTTTGATAGGGTATTATTTGAGCTGATTTTCATGTCACTGATAAATATGTTAAATAAGGTTGGCTCCAGGAGGAGATCCCTGGGGCACATCACTACTGACTGTTTAGTTTAGTTTATTGTTCTAGGAATTAATACCTTTGAGCCAAGGCTCTTTTACAAAGGTTCCATGTCATTAAGTACAAAAACATAGTAGACAGTGTTACAAACAATCAGTAAGCCGTTTAACAAGGCCACAACTTAAACAGTAACATTTATGTACAGAAAGGAAAAAGGAACTCAGAGGCAGTGTCAAGGGCAAGGAATAAGGATTGGAGAGCTTGAGAGGGAAGAGAGGGAGAAATAAGAAGTTTAGAAGCAGACAGAACTAGGTTAGTGGTACTTAGGTTGTCTTTGTCAAAGAGGAGACCATGGTGGTTGAGTGAAACAAATGTAAGTGCACACAATGGGATGAGACTTTAGTCAAAGCAGTCACAAGAGCTGGAGGCTGTGAGGTGAGCGTAAAGTATGGATTTGAAAGCTCCCAATGTTGTGGAGGATAGGGAGGGCAGGTTAAGAGCATTGTACCAGGTAGGGGCATGGTATGTAAAAGATCTTTGTCCCTGAGCAGTCCGGTATCTAGGGACAAGGAAAGGTTGGTGGTCAGATCTTTTGGTGGTACGAGTGCCATTGTTCAGGCAGAGCAGGTCCCGGATACATGGAGGAGTGAGTCCCAAGTTTGATTTTTTTGCCATCACGCAGGTGAGATACATGAGGCGATTGGAAAGATGCAACCAACTGGTTTCCATGTAGAGGTCACAAGTGTGGGTCCGTCTCTGTGCTCCAGTGAGGAGTCGACAGGTTTTGTTTAGTGCTGTTGAGATGCGCTTTAGTGCAGTGGTAGTAGCTGAGCCATAGACAATTAGACCATAGTCTAGGATTGAGATGATGGAGCTTTGAACAGCAATCCTCAAGGCAGCTTGGTTGAAAATTGATGGTTCCAGTACAAAATTCCAATGCATTGGTGCACTGTTTTTGCAGTGTTATCGATATTAGCATAAAAGTAAGACATTCATCAAAAGTGATACCAAGGTATTTGAAGGTGTTCACTTGTTCTAGTGTATTTCCAAGAGAAGTTTTTATGACTAGTGGAGTATGCCTGTTTCTGTTTTGATGACTGGCAAAAAGCATGACTTTTATTTTTTTTTTATTTAGGACCAGTTTGTGCTCAAGGAACCACTTTTCAACACATGCGAAAACAAGCTGCAAGCTCTGTCATAGTGGATTTGGATCCTTATGGGAGGAGAGAATTACAGCGTCATCAGCATAGAGTATTAATTTTTCAGGGCAGGATTTGGGAAGCAAGTTAGAAATAGGCTGAAGAGGAGAGGACCTAAAATTGAGCCCTGGGGGACACAAGAGAGGACCAGTTTGGAGTCAGAGAGAACCTCAGAGATTTTTACTGTTTGAGAATGTTGTGACTGCACCTGTGCTTGAGAAAACGCCATTTATTCTAACTCTTTGTGTTCTGTTAGAAAGCAATTTATTGACCCAATTAACCAAACATGAAGAAAAAGCAATTTAGTTTAATTTATTTAATAGTTTACAGTGTGAAGCCTTGCTGAATGCTCGACTGTAATCCAAGAGTATAACATCCATTGCAATACTATCATCGAGACCCTGGCTAATGGAGCTGTAAAAAGCTATGAGATTTGTGGTGCAAGAGTAACCTGGCCTAAACCAATGTTGAGTATTGTCCTTCATGCCAAGTGATTGAATTTCATTTTCAAAGAAGGATTTAATAAGCCATTCCATAAGTTTACCAATGATGGAAGTTAGGCTGATTGGACGGTAATTCTGCATGTTAGACCTGCTCCCTTTTTTAAATATAGCAGTAACTGTTGCTTTAGCCAGTCTTCTGGATCTCATTTTCATGAAGTGATTTATTGAAAATAATGGATAAGGAAAGGGCTAGAGATTCTGATGTTTCAATAAGAAATCTGGTGTGAATATCATCAGGTCTAGGACTGGTAGTTTTTCAATGTTTTTAATGCAAAATTACATCAGATGTTTGCAAAATATATGAGAGAGGGTGCGTTATTTTGAGAATTAAGTTTTGAGTGTCTTTTTAGAGTAAACAGAGCAAAAGTAATTATTAAAATGATTAGCTGTATCAATATGACATTGTAAACTTTACCATCGTGAATTAATGGACCAACTATCCTAGTGTTTCCCTTTTTGTTGTTTAAATAAGAAAATAGTGATTTTTGACTGTCCTTGGAAGGTGCCAGTTCAAATTCTAATTTTTGTTTAGAGTGCTTAATCATGTACTTAAGTGTAGACAAAACTTTTTATGTTGTCTTGTGCATGCAAGCGCAAGCAACAGGTTAACAACTTGGTAGAGTAGCTGGTTGTGAAGGTGCAGCAGTGTTGTGGCCAGTGGCGCCACTGCTTTTTCAGGCTGGTCTCTGAGGCAGCAATGAATGAGCACACTGTCTATAACATCAGTTCAGAAACGTGCCACCAACTTGATAGAATTTCACCGCTACAATGAGGGAGCGACCCGTCATTGCAGGGCGTGCCTTGTCTGCTGAAACATTTCAATAAACATGTCAGCAGCTGCCGCCGTCTGCCTCTCCCAGTCCATAGAAAGCCGACATCTGGGGCACCCAACCCCCCTGTCGGCATGCCCCCTCCCCAGTTTGTTTGCTGATGGTGGAGCCCAATCCCCGTAGGCATAATGTTCTCTCTAGTTTTGTCTGCTGAGGGGGATGCCCAGTCCCCCTCAGCATCATGCCCCCCCCCACACACACAGACACGCTTTCTTTGCCAATGCGGGGCCCAATCCCCATAGGCGTCAGTCCCCTGTCCCCAAAACACACAGGTGGCACATTAGGAGCCCACCCCAGTGTGCCCAATGATTGGTTTTATACCTGTAAATAAAGAAAACCTTCCTGTGATGTCCTTCCTAAAAAAAAGAAAATGGTCTGACGTTGCAGTGGGAGCAACCCCTCCCCAACCCGCACCCACTCTCTGCACACCCCACCTCCCCGAACCCCATATTTACCTTTGGAGCCTGGCACAATGATCTACGGTGGAGCGGGAACACATCTGCACTCTTCAAAGCTGACCACCAACTGAAGAAAATCACGGCAAGCTGTATAATGGCATCAGTGTGGGGTGTTCAACAAGTGGATATCTTAGCCATTTTGTAACTTTTAGTTCCAAAGTTTCAACATGGGGTTCTTGCAACCCACCTCATGAACACAGTCACTGTCATTTTGTTATTCGTCCCAAAGGTGATTTCATGGTCACTGCATGGAATCACCTTTCAGGACTAAGTAACAAAATGACAGTGCCACTGTTCATGAGGTGGGCTCCCAAAAAGCCTATGTTGCAAATTTGGTGAAAAAATTCCAAAAAATGACTGTGTTATGAGTAAGTTCAAGAATTTTGATTCTAAAATTGTCTCACCCATTCTGATATTGCATGTCCCCACCACATTCTTAGATTGTGTTTCCCCAACAAATTCCAAGATTGTGCATCCCCTCCACATTCCAAGATTGTGTGTACTCACCGCATTCAATAATGGCTTCTCTCTTATTCCAAAATTGTGTCCACCCACACTCTGAAATTGTTCCTGCCATATTTGAAAACTGTATGTCCATGCTATGTTCTGAAACTGAGTCACTGTTGCATTGCAAAATGTTGGCCTCACCACATGCTGAAATATCATCACTGCAGTATTCTGATTCTTAACATGCACACCACCTTGACAGTCCAAATCCATGTCCACTGCTGCATTACAAAACCACCTCTCTGTCACAGTCTAAAGTACAGTACCATGCATATGAGCATTCTGGAAATGCATGCACTGCACCAACCCAGTTTCAGTTTGTTTGTTTTTTCAAATGAATACTGCAACTACAGTTTTATTTATTTATTTTTATTATTTAATTTGGGAAAAATAGGTCATATATGTTTGATAGCAGGGATGATTAGGCTGTGAGTTCTGGAGTCAACATCATCATCATCATCATCAGTAACTTCACTGAAGCTGACTATTTTGAGCAGGCAGTGAAATCAGAGTTGCAAAACTGCTTTTAGGTTTAAACTTAGCAACCTACAGATCTCATTTTGGAATCAGGCTTATTGTAGGTATGCTGATTTGAAATCTGCAGTTTAGTACTTTTGCTTGTGAGGGGCTGAAGCTCAACTGAATTGGGTTCATGTTTCCCATTTAGTTTAGAATAGGCCAGATGAATCTGGAAGGAGAGGCAGTAAAGCTTACTCAGGGACCAAGATGCAGAAGGGAGAGAGGGACATGATAGAGACATTCAAGTACTGTACCTAAAGGCATTAATAAAGTACCTACTCAAAACTTTTTACTAGGTCCAACAACATGATTACAAGAGGGCACAACTGGAAAATCAGGTGGGAGATTTCAGACGCAGTGTCAGGAAGGGTGGTGGGACCTTGGAATGGCTTGTCTGCAGAAGTGGTGAGGGCCAAAACAGTCACCTCATTTAAACTAGGTTAGGACAAGACATACATGCAACACAAAGCCAGAGGAGAGGCCTTGCCTAAAAATATCAATTCTAGGTGATAGCATATAGGGCTCAACAGGGGTCCCTGCAAACTAATGGTCAGACTAGATGGACCACCAGTCTCCTTCTGCCATCACCTTTCTTTGTTTCTATGTTTATTTACAAGTTACAAAAGGTACAACAGGATAACTACTTTTCTACAATGCTGCAAGGCAATAAAACAACGAACAAAAAAACAACACAATTAGGAACAACAGTTTGCCTGACCAGTAGCAGTGGGTTAACCCTTTCAGTCCTTCAAGTTCTGAGTAC
Source organism: Neoceratodus forsteri (assembly GCA_016271365.2). Classification (NCBI taxonomy): domain Eukaryota; kingdom Metazoa; phylum Chordata; order Ceratodontiformes; family Ceratodontidae; genus Neoceratodus; species Neoceratodus forsteri. Next base: position 1,119,974,149 of record CM057458.1, read on the forward strand.
TTTGCTGAGATGACAAGGACATAGAGTTCCAACAACACAACTGATGCATCAAGCTTGGGATTCATGATGTGTTGGCTGATCACCGATTGGGAATTGACCCCACAAGGTGTTTTTTACAAACAGGCCATAATGGGGTGTTCCCCAGACAAACATAAAGAAAGAAGAAGAATGCTGCTAGCTGGACAATGAAGAACTTGGTGATCCTCTGTGACGCTTGATGAGAAGCTGGAGTCTCCCTGATCAAAACAGATGATTCACTGGACAATCCACAGCATTGACCACTGACAGGGTACCACCACAGGCCACCTCCTAAATGGTAACTTATGGTGATGTGATCCATGGTGCAGCCTCTGTGAAGTGGCTGTGGTACGATACAACTTGCAGATTGGAGTCAAAATAAGAAAGTGGTCAGGCACAACGTCAACTGTGGTCCCTCACTCTTGAGCTGGGGTGGCTCTAAGCTGACTCACTTCTGGATACCTGACTAGTGGTTCTCTGCAGCTTACCACTGCAGAACTGATGCAGAAATACTGTGGCAGAGATTTGAAATGGTTGAAGGTGCTGGAGGCAGGTATGCTGAAGATGGAGGGGTGGTCAGGACCTCCTAGGTCAGAGTCAATGCTGAAGCTCCTCTGAAAGGAATCACAGAAAAGACATCACAGGAACACAGTGCAGGAATCACAGCTGAGCAATAAATAATTACCCCACCCACTTTAGTTATTGCATTTGATTGCACATCATTGGAGCATAGGAGACATGGTACACCAGGGACACATTCTAATGACACAGTTCAGCTTGTAATCAACACGGTTCAGTTCTTGAAAAGGGTTCAGTCTTTAGGTGCACTAAGCATGCTACTGCACAATTCTGTTCACATGGGAGGGGGCTCAGGACACATCCATATAGCTCAGTAGACAATCTCAGAACATTGGGCAATTTCCCCCCTAGAGGATGCTGTGGCTTTAAGTATCTCCCTCACCTTTGGCTGATAGCCCTTTAATTAATATTCACAGAGCCTCTGCTGCTGACCCTGTCCCTATTGCTTTGGGCCTCTATGCCCTGGCCCCACCCTCCTTATGAATATTAGTAGGGTGTGTGTGCCTTGCCCTTGTGTAGGGTCTTGCTTAGCTATGCCCTGGACCCTTGTGGCTAGCCCTTCCCTCCCAGAGTTTCTCCATAGGGCCTTTGTTCCCTGGCCCCACCATTGTGCTTGTGGCACAGATTTTGAAATGGGAGACAACCCAATGACCCACCCTTCAGGGTAATCCTGGCACCAAAAAGGTGCAAATCAGACAAAGGAGCTTCTAGCCCACAGTGCTCCTCTTCTCATGTCTCCACAGCTCCTGTGGCATGGAACAAACAGATCTCACACACAGCCTACCTTTCCCTTGACTTTCTCCTTTTTCCCTTTGCTGGGCACTTGGCTCACTGATTCTGGGCTCCCCATCCCTGAAGTACCTCTGGTGTAAGTTTAAAAAAATTGACTCACACCCCACTCACCACTCAGCCTAGGACTGCTGCAGCTGCTGGGGGGGAGTCTAGAGAGGTGGCTGGGGAACCATGCTCCCATCAGGCTTCTTGGTGATGCTGTGGGAAGACTAGGTGAAACCAAAAGGTCCAAGGTGTATATTTCTACTAGACCAGAATCACTGTCACACTTCTCTTCCTGCTACTGAAAGCTGTCCTACCACCGATGCTTGTTTGGGGCTCGGGAGGGACAGAGAAGGACCGTTCTCATTGGGAAGCCACTGCTCCCACCTGACTGCTGCTGCTGCCACAGACTCATGCTGGGGAGTGATGCCAGAGGAGCCACATACCTGTGAGAGGTAATCTGAGGTATCGTGCTCTGTGTGTCCTCCACCCTACCAGCCGAGCTGCAACCATCCCACATGACCACTACCCAGGCTGTTTTCTAGGGCAGGGAAGTCCTGGCTGGAAGCCAGGGATTGGTCTTTGGGCCTGGACAGAGAGTCTCCTGGAAAGGCTGAGTCCTGCCCTCAGTGCCCTGCTGTGCCAAAGGCATAATGCAAACAAAGTAGTAAGTAACATTTTATTTATGAAGTGCCCTGTCCCTGAGGCCCAGGGCGGTACTGTGCATAAATCATAACAAATACATATTCAATAAACATAAATAACACGTGAAAAATAGCAAAAACAGCAGCTGGGTGAACAAAAACTGTGGCAAATGTTAAATTCCATAGGCTTTCCTAAATAGATGTGCCTTCAGACTCTGCTTACAGGCCTCCAATGGGGGGGCTCCTTCAGAGACCATGGAAGTGAATTCTACAGGGCTGTCCCAGCCATCACAAATGCAAGATCGTCTAATGTTTTTAGCCAGGCCTTGGGAATTGCTAGAAGTCCTTTCTCAGAGGAGAGCAGACAGTGTGCTGAGAGTGGTGGGGAGTCAGGAGTTCACTCAGGTAACCAGGACTCAGACTGTATAGAGCTTTGTAGGCAAGGAGACCCATCTTGAAGGTGATTTTCCACCACACCAGGAGCCAGTGCAGATCACCCAGGACCAGGACCTTGAGGCCCATCAGCATCCTGGCCACTGTGTTCTGCACTGCACAAAAGCTGGGAGAGGTCTAGGGACTGGCAGTCATGGAAGAGACAAGAATGAGAAAGAAGAAAGAAAAGTTAAAATCCCTGACTCGGAGAAGTGTCCCAGTTATTCTTTGGGGTGGTCCCCTCAACTTTGGGGCACTACATCTGGACCCCCACTTTAAATATTTTAAATTTGTAACAGCCACATTGACAGCATTTGCAAAGCAAGAGAGGCAGATTGCATCACTTAGGAATATGGAAGTGATGGAGGGTGAGTTTAGTGAATTACAGAAGGAGTGCAGGGTAAGACGGCCCAGTGACATGGAGGGCCGAGGCACCTATACCTCACCATCTACCACAATGGCCTCTCAGGTTCAGGAACAAGCCTGGGCTGCTTGGGGGTTGGCTGGGGAAGGAAGATCAATTGTCCCAATGTATGCTGTCCTTCTCTGAGGAGGAGCGGTTGATTGCTCCACCATGACACCACCACCTACTGAAGGTAACCATAGGCTGTGGTGCAGGCAGGAACTGCAGTTCTGGGTGGGGGATGCTCCCTGCAGAAGACATCAGCACATACTTGCACTATCATGCTGCCTCCTCCATGGAGCATCTGAGGGTTTGGGGAGCACAAAAAAAATGTAAGAAACCCTAGCTGCCAGGATGAAGCCTGCCTTTCCTTGCAGGCTCCACATCCACTCACTCAGCCTCCGTGACCTGCATCTGAGCTTAACACCTCCTGGGATTGGGGGTGCACAGGAAGTTCTGCCATGGGGGTAAACCATGGGGCACTGCACTGAGTTAGTCAAGATAAGTCCCAGGGACTGCAAGGTGATGGGGCTGGAGGAGAGGGAGGCAGACAGGGGTAGGCCAAGTGTCCTGGAGATATTAAAAAAAAGTAGGAGTGCAGGGCCAAGATTACCCAAGTCAAGACTAGAAAGGAAGATAGAGTTGTGCAAGGAATCAAGGGGATAGTTAATTCTTTTTTAATATATAGGGGAAAAGAAGGAGAGACAGATATAAGATATAAGCTATAACATATAAGATGGAGTCGCTGATGACTGGTAGAGGGAGGAACCACTGTGCGAGACAATGGAAAGAGCAGAGGCACTTAATAACTAGTTTGAGTCAGTATTCAGTAGACTTGCTCAGAATCACTAAATCAAAATCAGATTCCTCAAATTCCATTCCATTTTTCGGTTACTTGGATTTTCAGAACCTATGGCCAAAAATCTGAATTCCAAAAATATAATCTAATCAGAATCAGAATCTGATACTAATTTTGCATCTGATACCAGTGCAGTGGGCCAACACACAGTTTTAACTCATCCCCCTCAGGCCCATGGCATAAATCAATAAAATTATTATCACCTCTCCTACATACCCAAGTGTCTGCCAGATCCCTTCCTGAGTCTCCTGACACAATCCAACAATTTCCCCTGTTGTAAACAAGAAAAACTTACTAGGCACAGCACAATAGCACACCAGTACCTTTGTTCATGATGTGCCACATCATCTGGAGCTCAGGCTGATACCAGCCGGCCTCAAATAAGAGCAGTAGGGCACTCGCTCACCATGCCTGATTACATAGAAACATTGAAACATAGAATATGATGGCAGATAAGGACTGCTGGGTCCACCCAGTCTGCACCAAATCATCTTCTAACTACGTTCCAGTCAGGTTAGGGTGGGGTTGGAGCACTGCCTTAGGAAAAGGTTCAAACCTAGCTAAAGCCACATACTGTGTGATCTTGGCCAAGTCACTTCCTCTTAGTTCTCCAATCCACCCAGATGTGGAAATGGGTAGAAGCAAGACCCCATTAAAAATGAGATATATCTCAGTAGGCCAATCCTGGGTAAATAAAGTGTAAAAAAGAAAATGATGGGGAGGTGAAGGGGAGGAGGGTAAGACTGCTACATATCTCTCCCTCCCACGATAAAGAAGGAAGCATGAGTGACAAGATCCAACTGGACAGTAACAGCAGAACTCTGGACACTGGAAGAAGTATACAAGAGGGGAACACCAGAGCAGTCAGGTAAGGAATAAATGCACTGTATATTTATTTTCTTAATTAAAGTGAGTGGGTGTGTTGGGGAGGGTGGACAACAAGGATTGATGGCAGTGGATGTGGTGGTGATTATGATGGGGGATAGTAAGTGTGTCCAGTGCATGGGTACCTAGAGGGTTAGAGGTGTTCTATATATGTGTCCAGTATTGGAGAGGAGGTCTAGTAGGAGAAGGGTCTGGGACTTCTTGAGTATATCAGTGGGGACAGGGTCTGAGATCTGTGGCAGTAATAATAATCATCAGATTTTATTTTTTGACTAAAAAGTCATTGACAATTTAAAAATAGAACATAAATACAGTATAATAAATTACAAGTCATCAAAGACACAGATATAAAAATAGTCTACATCATTAGAATCATAGTGCGTACATATATACCTACTAGATCACAACGATATTGGTGTAGTTCATAAATTTAATTAATAGGATCATGGTCCATCTTGTTAAAGTATGTCATAAGATACTTATACTATTACATTGTTATAGAATCTCTATCATACAGTAGCTTTTGCAATTTTCTCTTGACTTTATTGATTGCTAAAGAGTATTTAGCAAGCCTTTCATTGGACCGCATAGCTTCTGTATTTATTAATATGGATGTCAAAGTTATATAATCTACATTGTATACTGGTTTTAAAAAAGGACCTAGCCAATAAATTCTTTCTTTTGTATATCACATCCATAACCACATTACATGGAGTAAATCCTCAGTACCACCCACTGAATAAGAACAATGCTCTGAGCCATTAGATGAATTATTATAATGAAATTGCAAGACTTTGCTATCATATCTCTCAAATTTATATTTTATTAACATTCTCATAACTTGGGTTCTGTCAGAACATCCAAATGAAATTTTAATCCAAAAAAATAATTATTTTTAGCAAACCATCTTGAGTATGCAGTTTTAGTTACAGTATATGATTCAAATCTTCATTACTCCAGAAGTTATTAATACTTTTGGAGATACATTTTTTTGTATTTAAGACTAATCATAACTCCATTATCCACATGAGTTTTTAAAGCCAGGAGATTGTACCTGTTCAATAAAGTCATTATTGTTATATACCGAATGTTCCGTCTATATCCTAAGTTATACCAATTAGTTTTTCCTAGTAAACATTGGTATGACAGTCTATAAAAACATAATCTAGTGAGTCTCAACCAAAAATTTTATTTCCTGGTCTCATTTGGTGCATTTATATTAACTATACCCAGCTCAGCTCTAATGTAAGATGCAGGACAAGATGGTCCAAGTCCCAGTATTCTTCTCATCATTTTATGTAATGGGACTGTTAATTAATTTCTATACTTTATATCCCAAATCTCCAAACCATACAGCAGTTTGGGCCTGGAACTTAGCTTCAGCTGCTTGTACCTAAGGGCCTAATACTTGACCCTCCAGACCTATAGTTGAACCTTGCAAGGCCCAGTAAGGTTTTTTTTTCAAGATTTTCCAAGGTCTTAAGAAAATGTATGTTCCATAAGCAGTTTGCATTAAAAACAACACCCACATATGTATAGTTTTGGATCATTTCTACTTTTTGGGGTCCAAGGAATAATATGCCTTTCAGACTATTTTTTGTCTAAAAATAACTGTCTTGATTTTAGTAAGATTAATTTTTAACTGTAATTCCATTGACATTTCATGTAAGAGATCCAATTTCTTTTGTAATCCTCTTTTGGAAAGTGAAAAAAGAAGAGATCATCTGTATATGCTAGAGCTGTGCATGACAATTCCTCTTTATTGCGGGAGAATCTGAGGGCACTGAGTCTAGGTCTCTTAACATAATGTATTATTGATATAAAGTGAAAAGAGTGTAGGGGCCAGGACACAGCCTTGTCTCTCCCCTCTGTTAGTACAAAAAAGGCAAGACAGCTGTCCGCTGGCTCCCAGTCTCACCCTGGCCCAGGTCTCATGATAAAGATTGTAGATTGTATACACCAAAGCCCTATCAATATCTTTTATTAGCAATTGCTCCCATAGAATCTTTCTGCATATAGAATCAAAGGCAGATGACTAGTCAATAAATATTGTGTAAAGATTTTGTTTTATAAGGACATCGTATTTCTCAATAAGATGTTGTAGTGTATAAATATTATCCAAAGTAGAATAGTCAGCCCTGAAACCTGCCTGTAATGGCGATATTCCCCCAACCGGTTTATTTGAAAGTTTAACCTTTCCAAAATGATCTTGGAGAAAATGTTTTAATTAATATCCAACAGGCTGATGGGATGGTACATAACAGGATCTGCAGCATTACCTTTTTTTATGAATAGGGATACTATAAGCACCATGCCAAGATAGGGGAAATTGTTTTTCCGTTAAGCATTTATTAAATAAAATCGTTAAGGTTTTATACCAGAGTCTAGTATGACAATAATATACTTCAGTGGGTATGCTGTCAGGGCCAGATGTGTTATGTCATTTTAAAGTATTTATTGTTAAATAAACTTCAACATAAATAGGGGAAATCTTGATATTATTATTATTAAAATTACTGCTTAATGGAAATGTTGTATCAGCAGAAGGGTCATAAAAGATTTGAATAAAATACTCTACCCACTAATCTTCAGGGATAAAGGTATCTATTGCCTCTTTGCAATTATTTGTCCCTTTGCAGCCAAGACCAGAACCTCTTACTGTCTCTAGATCTTATGGCTTCCAGCATTGTCTTCCATTTCTTGACATAGTAAGTTGCTTTCTTCTTTTTTAAATATATTTAGCATTTTTTTCTTAGTTAAGTTCTTTCAATACCTGCTTATTTTTACATTTTTTATATTTGTTGTATAATTTTCTAATGCATATTTTAAATTATTTGCAGTCACAGTCAAACCAGTCAGAATATTTTGATTTTGATTTATCTATACTGATCGAGTGTTCCAATTTATTTCTTATTTGTTCAAATAGAGCATTCAAATTCTCCATTAACCAGCCCAAGTTCTGGTTTCTAATATACCTATGCCCTATTTTAAAAAAGTGTTTTGTAAACTTTCAGATATATACAGTTCAAAGTTATGATTCAAAATTATTTTCCTCGAGGCCCTGATCTCCGTAAATAGGAGCTCCTAAGTATTAGATCTCTGAACAATAATATCAGTATTTACACTTTTTAGTATCAAGGGAAAATGGTCACTTTCTGAGTGAACTGGAATAAAATTATGGGATCAGGACAATAAGACCAGATCCACTCAGGATGAGCTATTGTAGAAATATGGACGTATTCTTCATCTTTATCACCTTCTACCTTGCCATTAAGAGGATAAAGGTTATATTCTTTCAGGATACTAATTAGTAGCAATCCAATGTTACTTATTTTAGTATCTTTAGTGGCCCTAGTTGGCATACAAGGTAAATTGTTTGAGAGTGCAAATAAAGAGTTGTCAATTAAACCGTCGAATTTGCCAATTTTGGCACTGAAATCTCCTAGGTATCAACAATTCCGTTTCCAAATATTTATGTAAAATCTCCATCATCAGTGTGCTAAGTAACCCATATATATATATATATATATATATATATATATATATATATATATACAGTATATATATTGGGGATACATGATGGGTAGGAGTGTGATATGGAAAATATTCTCACTCCTGCAGAGTGAGGATATCCCGTGATAAACACGGCGACAAAATAGCAACTCAAAAACAGCGACTGCTAAATAGCAAATGTAATGATGGTCACCTCTAATAAATAGCTACCATACAAAACAGTGCTATGTATACAGTATATTACTTTAAGGGACAAAACAAAAAGGGACAAAAAAGAAACAGTATTCTTTGTGAAATAGAACGCATCCCTGGGTCTCTACCAAATTGTGATCTGACTGACCGCTACAGATGCTGTGTTTAATCCTCCCTCATGCAAAGAACCCTCACACAGTTTACTGGCTCCCTTGACTGCCAGTGTCCTTTATGCAGAAACCACAATGTACTGTATTGGCCAATTACATTTTTAGCCAATATTTTGAACAATATTGTGCTGCTGTTACAAGTGTAATTTTAACTAATAGCAAATGTTTTGTGGATGCTGACACTAGCAAGTGCATTTCAAAATGAGCACATATTAGGCACACTATATTTGCTTCAGCAGTTTTCTGCTTTTTCCGTTGATGTTTTTATTTATTGACAATTTGGAAGTTGCTTTAACCCAGTTTTTTTTATTATTTTGAACTGAGGGCACACATTTCTCACTTCCTTTATGGGATGCCACCTGTGACAGTAGTAATATGTTTTGGCAGTGATAGTGCCTAGTCGCCCTGCAGCAAAGAATACAAATGGTTGGTGTGTTTTGTTTTTTTCAGATGTTTTCAAATTGTAAACTGTAAATGAAAGCACATTTGAGTCACTGCAGTGAACTTTTCTTGTGGACTGTCAGTTTGGAGCTGCCATTTGTTTGCACAGGGTGCCATTATATTATTTATTAAGGAAATGCTAGGCTCAGTGGAGCGTCTCTATTTTTTTTTTCAGATGGATGACTGACCCAGAAATTGGGGAATGCAGATCAGGTGCTTCAGCCCTTGAAGGAGTTTCAAAGATTTTGTATGGAACCCTGAAAAAGAATTAAAATGAATGCTGAGATATACAGTATACAATGTGCAGTAAGGGGGGCGGAGGAACAGAGATAAGAGCCACCTGCTGGCTAAGCAAAACTTAACAGGAATGAAAACCAGAACATTGCAACTATGTCAATAAAATGTAACTGCAAACATAGATTTGAATATAATAGTATAGTATGATTGCAAAGCAAGTAGAAGTCGCCATTCTTTATTGGAGCTGTCATGTACTGATGCTATTAATGCATTTGCCAAATTTCCATCACTCATTTGACAATCGTGATTTTAAAGTCGCGATTATCCCATGGAACCCAGAGTGAGCTCTGGATATCTCCTAAATGCCAAAGGCATGGTGAGATATCAAACTCAAACTCTGAGTGAGAATATTTTGCATTGCACACAATCTGCACATCATGTGTGCAATTTATACAATACTGGGGAGTGATAAATGAGTAGAGGGTTTTAAGTATTTAGTTTGTGGATGGATTTTGGGCTGTGGAGTTTTGTTATTGGGGCTGGGTGTATGTTTTGTACTGTTCTGACTGGTTGATGTATGTGTTGCTGATGTGTGCTTGGCTACATGTTCTCTATGTATTATGTTTCATTGTATGTTGTGCCTTAGTGGGTCAGGCTTAGGTTAGCGTCGGGAAATGGGGTTTCATCAAAACTTTCTTTTATTTTCTTAGATTTCTGTGTTTGTGAGCATTTTTATTTAGTTTGTTTCTTACAGCTTTAGTGTACTGCTTGTGTGACTGTTTTAACTTGTTTTTGTCCTGCTCGTGTCGGTTCCATTCAGCCAAACTGTGGATGTTTCACTTTCAAGTTATAGAAGCGGTTTCATTTCTGCAGCTTATTGTGTTTTGCAACAAATAATATAAGGTAACTAAAGTTTTTTTTAGTGGTTTTACAAGTTGAATTGTTATAAATTTTGCTCTTCACAATGATGTTGCTTGTTTGATGTGTTTCATTTTGCTCTGTGTTGGAGTCTGATTCAGTTACTCTGGCCCACTTTCTGTACATCTGCTTGCAGTGGGGACCTGGAGGAAGAAAAACAACACAGTGCAGAGTTATCTTTTCCTTTGTAACTTGTTGCTTTCTGCCTTTTGTGACAGAGTCCTTGATGAGAGAAACATGCTTTCTTAGGAGCAGCAGCTGTGTTTCAGGTGAAAGTATTGTACTTCTGTATTTGTTTCTATGGGTGACAGCACAGATTTTTCTTGTATGCTGAGGAAAGCTGCCCAGAGGATGATATCACTGACCTTTGTGTGCACTGTGTGTATAAATGGTTGATAACATCACTGTAGAGCAGAGGGTAAAAATATCACATGGCGTGGATGATACACTGTTTTATCTCACTCATTTACCACTCACCCCTATTGTATAATGTATATAATATTATATATATACTATGTATATATATAATAGTCATGCAAAAGTTGCTCAGTACTGAGGTATACCTGGGTATACTGAGTCTAATTTGCATTGACTGAAATGTGATTCTGCTTAAGTATACCCAGGTATATCTCAGAACTGAGCAAATTTTGTATGACTACCACTGTATGGTAAAATCGAAAATTATCTGGGGGAATATAGCCATTAATAAGTATAAAGCTTTGACATCCAGCTTCAATTAAATTAATTACAAAATCCGGATTTATTTGAAGACATTCCACTTTTGTAAAGCTGCCAATCTTGATGAAAGTAGCTAGCCCACCAGAGCATCTGCCTAACTTCTGTGTTCTAGCTCTGAGATGGTGAAATATTTGAAAGTCATTTATAGTAACATTATCATCAGACTTCTGCCATGTTTCCTGAAACATATAAAATTTCTTAATAAAACTATCAGTCACTATCAGAAAACGTGTTCACCAGTCCTGCAACATTCCAAGATAACAATGAAAGACCCTCATGTTGATCATTAACAGTGAAATTAATAGTAGAATATGTTGTATTCAGAACAGATACATCATCTAAAAGGGTTGTCTGTCAATCATTATATCCTGCCAGAGCAAGAAATCTGTTAGATAATGGGATGGGCATTGTACCTTCATGTGAACAAGACTCCTGGATTATGAAGTATCCTCCAGGGATATCTGAATCCACCAAATGCAATCCCATATAATCAAGGACATTTGCGTTATGTAGAATCATGTCAGCTATTTTTTTTTTTTTACAAATATATTTGCCTGGCTATCAGGGCCCATTCTTTTAGCAGAAATAACACCCTCTTTCCCCAGTGGTATCTGCAAAATGTTTCTTATTAGATTGCATATATCCCCAGTTAATTTATAATCATTTTCATTTGTCAGATGTCCCAGACCAATTAAGCTTAAGCAAACACAATATTCAGTTGTCCTTTCCATTTTACATACCTTGTTGTTAAAGAGGTGTCTGCTGGGAAAAGTAACAGTAACATCTCTGTTCTGAATGGCCCAGACCATTTAGCCATACATAATTAGCAACTCTGGGTGAGGCAAATAATTTATCAATTAAAATAGCAGATTCAATCAAAGTACATTTCACTTCTATGATATTTTCTACACAGATATCTACATCAAGTTTTGTTCTCAATTTCTTGATTCTTTGTACTTTTGGTTTCCCTTTCTCCAGTTTGATCCATTCTATGGGTCCCATAAATCTAATCAGTGGGTAAGAAATATGAGTTTTAGTATTATCTTTCTGAATTAAACAAGTTGCTGTAGGTTGATTGCCCTGTGGGAAAAATACATCTGGTGATGCAGCCTTTTTGTTGACATTTCCTATTTGATTAATAGGTTAATTTCCTTTTAAGGGATCCTGGTTTCCATGTTATTATGAACAACTGTCTTTGTTGTGGGAAAAACACCAAGTTGTTGATTTAATTGAATAATCTAATTTTCTAAGTTAAGTAAGAGTTCAGTGAACACTGAATACAGTAGGTTCTGGATTACAGCTCTGATTGCACCACCACTATTATCTGTTTTTATAGGATTAGACACAGATACACTTAAGGAATTCAGTGCTTCTTTGACAGAATCAGTAGCTAAACTACATGGAATGAGACAGAATGTTGTTCGTTATGTTTATTTTATTTTTTACCTAGTTTTTCTCTGCTGTGATTTCAAACATGAGGATGGACTATCTGAAATCTGTATAGAGCTAAAATCTGGTCTAATCTGGTTGCAAATCACTTCTGCTTCTATATTTATTGGAACAAAATCACTAGTTGCATCTTGTGAAGACAATCTAGATAGCGCATCATCCATTTTTACTCTATTTATAGCAACATCTACTGTACCTTAAGTGTCTCTAGAATATCTTTGTTAATTATAAGTTGCTCCATTAAGATCAAATTGGCACAGCCTTGATTTTGCATTAATTGTATCAAATCCTCACTTAAGCAGCTAGGTCAATATTCCAGTTTATCTGTGACTAATTGTGCAGTATTGCTAGTTTGTAAGTGCTATGAGCAATTCTTAGAGTACATGGTGTTTTCAATTTGGCTCTCACACTGTTTAAGTCCATTTACAGTATTTTGTAAATCCTGTATAACTTCATCTACAACAACTCTTTCTCTAAGAGTATTCCTTCTGGCATTTCATATATTAAGAGTCATATCTAGCTCCTTTGTAATAATAGTACTATTTTATGGGTAGTTGGGGAGGAAAACTCTCCTATTTTCAAAGTTTCTAACTCAGAGTTTTTATGGTAATCATTGGCTTTCTCCTTCTTTCATTAGTTTGAGATTTTGTATAAAGAATCTCTCCCCCCATTTTTATTTATTTTTATCTCTTTTGATTCAGGATATATTAGCTATAAATGTAGTTATGTATATGATTTAGGCTGCTATTAGTAAATTATAAATGATCTTTTAGCTGCATTTAAGATGTATAGTATGTATTTATATTAATTAAGGTGGGTTGCATGTGTGTGGTTTAAACCAATCACTGGAGTTTTAATTAATGACACTGTTTGAATCTCATTTGCTGGAGTATTTAAGAGACATTTTATTGTTGGTGTTTTACCTTTGAGAAAGGATGTATTTGGCATCCGAAATGCATCAGGTTAGTGGCATTTGCTAATTAAATTTATTTTTAATAGACCTGAGCCCTTGCATAAATGAGGTGTATGTGCTCTACTTTGGTGTTTTTTAATTTTAGATTGCCTTGTTTGTTTTTACATCTTAACATTAGGAATTTCAAGTGCTAGTGAGGATAAATATGGGTTTAATATTCTCTTTTTCTAGTATTGACCATCTCTTTAAAGATGACTGCCCTAAATGACTCAATTTATGACCAGTTTAAAAGATATCTATTAATATAACACAGACAAATATCAAAAACCTGTTACTTCAGCCAAGGAGTTGATTTCAAACAACACATTTACTATCTCCAGCAAGGTATGTCCAGTAATAAGCCACTGACAAAGACACGGCAGCTCCTCAGTCCACCACACTCACAAATCTTCGAATTCTCTAAGACTCTGACTCTTCAATGGCTGAGAAAGCATATCTTAGTGTCTGATGTACTGTATATCAAATGGCAACAGTTCATTGGAAGCCTCTGCAGACCAGATTAAGGTGTGTTCCCAATGTCGACTTAACAGAGCAGTCCTCCTTTTCACTTTAGTTTCAGAAGAAAATGGCCCAATTGGAGTATGTGCAAATAATGTATTAGTCACACTTGAAAAATAAAAAAGTTAAAAATTGTGAAATATCTTATAGAATCTCCTTTTAACAATACCAATTAATTGAATAGCACAGGATGAATACTGATGCTAATATCTTACTCCAAGTTATATTTATGATGTCACTTATGCAGTGATGTAATTTGGCTAGCTAATTTTCCCGTCTAGCACTTACTGGCTTTACCCAGAGTCATCGCTTGCTATGGATACTGTAGACACTATAAAGGTTTGTGCTTTAAATTATAAATCATGTCAAGAATAGTGCTGAGGGGATACTGAAAATGTGTGTGCAAATATATAAAGAAGACTGCTTTAAAATTCTTGCCTCAGTAAAATAATAAACTAAATTAAGTTTAATTTCTACTTGTTGAATAAAATTAAAATCACAAGAGTAAAATCAAACTTACTTCATGGTAACTCTGCTTAGTGCCCACAAAAAAATAAAGCATTCAAGTGCTTCAGGGAGAATATCCTCCAGGACCTACTAGATAGACCAAGAGAGCAAAAAGATCCGATCCCAGATTCCACAGAGTGGAGAAGGAGAAAAAGCTACTGAAGCACTGAAGTACTAAATGTAGGGCAAGAAGAACTGTAACATGCAGTTCAGCTCCAGTGCTCTGGTACAACTCTGCTACAGCTCCCTTCGTCACTCTGCTTAAAATGGCGATACTGACCAGAGGATGCCAGCACATGTGCTATAAAGTCACAATCATGTGACAAGGCACACAAAAATAAAAAAGAATAAAAAATATTATGGATCTACAACCAATGCATAAATCAAAAGCATGCATAAATCAAATAAGGAGATAAGGTATTAAGTCAAACCTAAGCCCAACTTTTTTTCATGAAAACACATAGAACAGAAAATATATGGAGTAAACAGAGTCAACTGATAATGACTGCTAATAGAATTTTGCTTAAAGTTTAAAAATGTTCACTTTTCTATGTAGTCTGCAAATCCGTGACCCAAATATATCTGCTATTTTTCCTTAAAAATTCAGACTTCATACACAGACTTTAAGCTTAGAAAGAGCAGTGCCAATAGTGAAAACTTCCATCTGGGGTCAGCTTCTCCAATTCAGTTGTGTCACCTCCTTCACCAATAGCTCTCTGCAGAGCCCCTGTCTTCTTCCCTTTGGGGCAGGCTACACCATCAACTGAACTCCTGGCTCCTGCAGGGGAAGAAACAGCAGCAGACAAGATTGCACACATGGCACTAGCTGCACAAGTCGGATGGAAAGAGTTATACCAATAGTTACAGGTACAGTTGAAGCAGCAGTGGCATACCTGTTCTAAATAAACACAATGCCCTGTATAGCTCCTGCTTTCCCTGTTCCTCCACAACAGAGCAGCATGCAGCGGCTTAGCCCTGTGGCAATAATAATTAATAAGGGAGGGGTTTCAGTATGAAGGGCCAAGTGCATAAAACATACTATAGGTCTGAGACCTGTGCTTTGTGAATTGTCCATAGGGCCATTCACAAACTATGTCATCAGCCAATTGTCAAAACAAAGTTGTAAACAGAGCACATTAAATATATTTTTTTCAAAATGTAAGGACATTCATTGTAAAACACTATGTTTAGGCATTAGTTGGGTTGAAGCACAAAGCATCAAAAGCAGGTCTTGGAGAAATCAAAAGTTCTGACCCTTATTAAATAAGAACTGAATTACAAAGGGGTTCTGATTAGTCCTGATTAGTTCTGATTTTCATAAAATTGTTAATAGATGTGTTAAAATGCATAATTGGGTATACATTCTCTGTAGTATTCAACACAGTGGGGCAAAGAGATACTTTAAATAATTATTTGTATGAACAATAAAGTAGAACTGCTAATGTGAAAGGGATTTGGGGCAACAATGACACATGTAGCACAGCCAACAGCATACAGTAGTTCTTTTGTGGCCCCTGACACACCTGCCTGGGCCCAACACAGCAACACAAAATGCACTCTTTGATTGTCTTACTGATCTCTCTCTCTCTCAGTTCTCCCAGTGTATCCCACCTTCCCTCTTTCCTCTCTGTGCTGCTGCTGAGTCTTTTTAGTATGTATATTTTGAGGAATCCCTTTCCTCTTTACACTGTTCCCACTTTTCTCTTTCAGTCTTTCTCTCTGTGCTGGACCATCATTTATTTGCACATTAACTACGTAGTGCTGATCACTCACCTGAAACAGGGACTCAGAGTCCAATGCTGCTTTACAGTATTTCTCACTTGAGATCTCTCCCTCTCTCTTTTTGTTTCTATCCTGATCTAGTTGTCTCGCTAGTCTAGCATTGTCTGTCTATCTATTGTCTCTCATATGCATTTTGAGTTCCCTGCCTCTCTCTCTCTCTCTTAGTCACAATCTCTCTTTAAAATGTTTAAAATCCCACTTTCCCTTGATCTTGCTTGCTCTCTCAGTCTCTTCTTATCACTCACTGCCTGTCTCACAACTGATCTCCATAAGGCAAGCCAGCACGTTGAGCCAGATCACATGAAGATTCACCAAGAAATGCCGACAGAAAAAAGGCTCACAAGACTTGTGATAATGTAGGCCTAGCTACATCCTCAACAACGAGATGTTCCCCATCCACGGCCAAACTCAGCAGCAAAAACGTCACATCAGGTGACCTCCTCCAGTTCCTGCCTCTATGCAGCCAATCATGTAAATCATTCATGAGGAGTGTGAGAGGGAGTGCAGCAGCAAAGTGCGTAAAACAGTACTGAAAGTGAAAACTGCAGCTCACTTGCAGACTGGGAGCTGAACTCTGGTATCTGAGTCCCTTATTGATCCACATCTGTGAGCGAGCCCTGGATCCAAGTGAGGGTCAGTTTGTTACAGAACAGTCCACCCATCCCTAGCAAGTACTGCCACCAATGCGATCTATATCAATTGTCACCAAGCTTGACCTAAGAAGTCAGTTGTGCCAGCCACTCCACCACTTGTTGCAGCAATCACTCACACTATTTGAGTCACAAAGTATATTCCATTTATGCCACACCTCCAAAAAACTGAAAACAATTGAATTTTCTGCCATTTTTGCTGATTATAAAAATTTAAAAGGGATCTATAAAAAAAACATCACTCATTTGGTAGATATTTTTATGTTGAACAATTTTGTGCTCAAATTACCATGCTATCACATTTTGTTTTAAAGCTATTTGCATTTGTTTGTTGCAAAAGATGAAAGAAAATTTAATTTTCTGCTGTTGTTTGCTAATTACTGTATTAAAAACTAAAAGGTATCTATAAATGAAACACCACTCATTTTGTAGATATGTTTGTGATGAACAAATGTCATTCTCACAGTACCATGCTATCATTTTTGTTTTACTGCTTTTTGCATTTGTTTGTTGAAAACTGAAAACAAATTTGATTTTCTGCTGCCTTTTTGCTAATTAAAAAGCTGAAAGGTATCTATAAATGAAACACCAATCATTTTGTAGATATTTGTGTGCTGAACAACTTTTATGCTCACAGTACCATGCTATCATTTTCATTTTAAAGTTATTCGCATTTGAATATGGTTAGTAGAGCTAGAATACTGTACTTCTACATAGCTGGGCATTTCTCTCTTCATTAATGTCATCAAGGCAAACATTTTAGGATCCTTAGAGCAGGATTTTTGAATCAGGAGAGGCTGTTGGCAACTACCATCGGGGCTACACTGAAAGGAGACATGATTTATTCCTCCCCCTCCCCTCAAGCTCCTACTTTAGTGAAAGAGGCAGCTCAAATATTGTAGTAATGGAAGGTTATGCTGTAGGTTGACAAATGCTGAAGAAGAGGCCAGACAATAAATCAGTAAAATCTCAAGAAATTCACCTGTAACACATTTGAATATATGTTAGATGACACCCTATTTACAATAGTGATGTGAACAGTGAACCACAAATGGTCTGGCAATCTTAGTAGCCAGTCAGTTAACACCTTTAAAGGTGTACGCTGTATAGGTGGTGATGGGGTGGTCCTATTGCTGTCCCCAATAAACATATTTTTCCAAATGATAACAAATTATATTGCAATCAGCTTAATAAGTATAGCTTCATACATGCCTAAAAATGGGGACTCTGTTTTCCTAACAGAAAGAAAGAAAGAAAAAAACACACAGCACAAAGGAAAATCTTTCCAGATGATTCTGTCTGTGAGAGGTTAGTATTGATTTCTTTAAAATGCATCTGCAGGATGGTAATAAGATGTATGCTTTCAGCTACTCTAAGCAGTGTAGGTGTTCTCTTATGGCTACTAGCCACACTCTGTTGGATTGCTGAATATAAAATAGGGTTACCATAAAGTCACAGAGTTAGCGTCCTCAGATTCTTTGTCTTTAACATTAGAACATGTCAGCTGAGCTCATAAAAGATCTGGATTAATGCCAGTTGTTGTATTTTATGGCATAACGTCGTCCATATATTTTACAATGCATTCATCTTACATATAAAAGATAGTACATTCAGGCCTGTAACAAAAGTAATAATCATTAAACACAGTTGGTTAAAATCTCCTAAAACAGCTGTAATATTTTTGTAGCAGTATACTGTATAGTAAGCTTTGTTAAAATAAACAGCTCATTTCAAATGCTGGGGTGGTGAGCCCCTCCCTCCCCGATTGCCTTGCATAAGAAGGGAATCACATGTTTTGTTCTTTCAACAAAGGAGCCGTGTTATAGTAAACCTTTGTGAAGGAAGGCATACGTAGGGATGAATGGTGTCAAAGAAACCAAAGAATCCTGGCTGTATGCCTAGAAGAAAATGACTATTATATGACTGTCATTGAGTATGAGAACTGTAAAACAGTACAACTTGAAAAATCACTGTTGGTGTGTCCCCTTTAAAACATGCACTTAAATGAAAAATGGTTACTTAGTTTGGGAAAATCCATTACGTTTGAGCTGATAGACAGGTATGGCTCAAAACACAAGGAAGTTAATTGACTTGCAAAAGGCCACACAGTGTGACAGTAGTTGCTGGTGGGAGTCAAATCCAGCAATTTTAGTTGAAAAGGCATCACTATGAAACCCAGGACTGCACTAGGGTGCATAGCTCCTTTTTAGGAACAAAATGCAAAATAGAATGTGTGATTTAACACAGTTATATGATTATAACATCAAACAAGTGCCCATTAAAAATGCAGCGCATTATGGAACGGCTTATTATTAAAAAGGGTTGACAGGAATTACCTTTCCCGTGAGACACAGTACAATGGTAACATTGCAATGACACTCGGAGCAAAGAAAATTGAGAACATATGCACAGCTGAAAGATATATCTGAGAAACTTTATTTATTCCAGACAATAAAGGGTGCTTGCTAACTTTATGTGAAGCTATGCACATCACTTAGCAAGACTCTCAACAGATGCGTGAGAATGTGAAACTTAAGGAGACAGGTACAGATGGCAGAATACATGCTATGATTAGCTGTGGTTTTTGCAAGTTAAAGTAAAACAAAGTCCCTTCTGATATATCAAAACAGCAAAGGCGTTTCAAGCTGACCTCCATAATCTTTCTTCAAAATATTTGCAATGTCTCACTACGCTTCACAAATTTCCAGACTTTGTCCAGCTGCAGGTACACACAACAAGCCACAACATAATTTCATCCATGATGGAATCTTTCTTCAAAAACGCTATGTTACAAATAGCTAAAACATTTAAGAAATCTGCTAGTGCAGTGACCTTGAAACATGAGACTGCTATTCAGTCTAGCAGAGATAAATGAAACCTTGAACCACGGTAGGCACGGAGCACAGAACAAACCATAGCATATACCACTGAGTCTAACTGCATCCTAAAGTGAATAGCAAGAAACAGTTGCAATATACATATGAACCACACTCAAAATTGTTTTAGATTATAGGATGAAACATTTTAAGCATTGGCACTGAGAAAACAGTGGCTGGTGAACCATGAAACAGAAAACAGTGAATTAAAATGTAAAAAAACATAGCATATATTACTCTGTTAGGTTTGGGGCATTTCAGTTTTCCTTTTGCCAGAGAATCCTCAATCATCTGGGTGATCCCCTGCTTATCCTCCTTCTTCAAGGTGACTATCACAGGGGCTGCAATTGTGACCCCCCAAGAATCCCATGGTTCACCATCTTGGCAGCATCCATATGCAACACCATTTTGTGAGTGGGAATGGGCAGGGACTGCTGCTGAACATGTCTGCTGCCATCACCCAGGGGGAACTCATCATCTGAGTCTTCTCCTCCTGAAGAGGTGATGTCAATGGAAGTATAATGAAGCCCATTCATAGCTATAACATGGCCGGACAGTATCTCTTGCTGGTGGCGCAGTTTCACCATTTTTGCTCAGCATTTCATATAACTAACTATTGCATTGGCCAAATGCATACCTTTCACAACATCTTTCTGTAACATTCTATACACGACGCTTACTTCGGCATGGTCCCTAAACTCACTGTCCCAATCTGCACTTACCTTGTGCAACTCCTCTCTCAATTTTACATTCCTCTCATACAAAGCCTCATTCATCTCAGTCAGCATATCATCCATATGCACAACCTGCTTTCTGTCTTGTCTCAACCCATCACATTCATCTCTCAAAGCATTTATCTTACAATCATTACTGTGTAATGTACAATGCAGAAGCATATCATTTGCTGCCATGTGGTCTGGAGCTTATTTTCCAGCCTATGCTCATGTTTAGAATGCTCAGCACTGTAAAGCACTGTAAACTGACTCCAGAGTTTTCAGCTTCAGTTGGGAAGCCTGTAGAGCTGCATAAAGAGCTGTGACTAATAAGCCTTTTAGTGATTGCTCTTGGCTGTTTGTCAAGTCTTTGTGTACTGTGTACAGATAGCCTGTACAGGGTTTTCATCTGACTTAGCATTAGTAGCAAAGTCTACCCACCCTCCATGGGAGGTAAGATAATTTGAGACATCTAGTCTCAAGTCTATGCAGATATTTGACATGTCTGTAAACTGAAGGGGAAACCTTGAAACCATTCTGTGGCTGTACTGCTGAATATGCATCCCCAGCAGTTGAATACATACAGACGGATGGTGTATGTGAGTTAGGGATCACAACAAAGTGAGCAGCAGTCTGTCTACAGAGTTCAAAAGCTGCCAAGGCTCAACCAAAAGGAGAGTAGCAGTCTCTCTGCACAGTGTCCTAAAGTTGCCAAGGCTCACCCAGTAAGAGACCAGCAGTCCATGCACCAGAGTCTCTAGTTGTCAAGGCTCCACCAAAAGGAGAGCAGCAGTCTGTCCATTTTACCAGAGTCCCAAACTGCCGATGCTTGCAGCTACTTGTCTGTGGGGAAAATCACATCCCAGAACTCAAATCACAAAGGAAAATAAGTGCTATTCTTTGCCAGTCAAAACCACTTGCACATGGTCACCAATTGTTATGTGAGACAAACACACCTCAGGTTCTTGGATGGTGATGACTGTTAAAGGAACACAACTTGGTTTTTTTACTTGGTTTGAAGGGACAAAAGAAGGCTGCAGCCCATCCAGATTGGCCCCCAACACATTGGTGGGAATTTATACCCAAGGGTTACTGGATTCTATCCATAAATCTATTCCTTTTTTGAAGGAAGAAAAGGAATTACTATTGACTAGCTCTTGTGGAAGACTATTCCATAATCTAGCGGCTCTTATTGTAAAGTAGTTTAGTCTCTTATTAGTTCTTGATTTGGCTACATCAATCTGTTTGTTGTGGAGTCAGGGCACGATCTTTCTCTGGGAGAATTTTAGACCACACTGCTGCATCATATCCTGTGATTTGTGGATTTTATTCAGAAAGAGCAGGTCACCTCTACTTCTAGTTTGGAGGAGTGGAGCTTAGTTTCTTGTAATCTAACATGATAATTACTATTTGTCAACTGAGGAACCATTTTTGTTGCCCTTCTCTGAATTCTTTCAATCCTGTCAATGTCTTTTCCCAGGTAAGGGCTCCAAAGGGAGACCCATAATTGAATACGGTCAAACATGGGTCCTATATAGGGGATGATGCATTCCTCGTCTTGGTTAAAATGTACGCCTAATGCATGTAGGCAGTGCATTGGAGGTTTCGCTACCTTGATGCATTGGTCAGATGAGGAAAGTTTGTTGTTAACAATAACCCCAAGATCACGTTCATTTACAGAAACTTTGAGAGGGGTATCATATAAGAAATGGGTCGTAGGGGATTGTTTTTGCCAAAATGCAACACAATACATTTGTCAGGGTTTAGTGTCATACCATTTGAATGTGCCCTAGTATTCAATAATTTTCAAATTATTGATGAGTATGGACCTTTAGTGTCAGTATTCACATTTCCCTAGATTGGTGTCATCAGCAAATTTTGAAAGCAAATTATTTGGACTAACCTGCATATCACTGAAGAATATGTTGAACAGGGTTGGTCCAGGGACCAAACCCTGAGGCACCCCACTGGTCACATTTCTTACCTCATATAGAATGCCATTTATTCTAACTTGTTGTCTTCTGTCTGATAGCCAACAGTTAACCCATTTGACTATGACAGGAGAAAAGCCCAGTTTTAACAATTTATTTATAAGTTTGCCATGAGACACTTTATCAAATGCCTTACTGTAGTAGAGCAGGATTACATCTAGAGGGCTGCCTGAATCTAGTCCTTCGCTTATATAGTTTTAAAAGGATACTAAATTAGTAGTGCAGGAGTACCCCTGCTTGAACCTATGCTGTGTATGGTCAATGATGTGCATAGAAATTATTTCCTTTTCCAGGATGTCTTTAATAAATTTCACCATTAACTTGCATATAACCTAGGTTAAGCTTATAGGATGATAGTTTTCGGGCTTGGAATGGTTACCTTTTTTAAAGATGGGATAACTGTGGCATTTAGCCAGTCTTGGGGTATTAAACTTTCTTGGAGGGATTTGTTAAAAATAAGAGTTAGGGGCTATGTTATGGCATCAGCTATCTCCAGTAAAAATCTGGGGTTGAGATTATCTGGTCCCGGACTTGAGGTATGTATGAGAATATAATAAAAGCAGTATTACAAATGCTCATGACATATAAGTGATGCAAAGCAGTCACGAGGGAGCCAGTTTCCCCAACCATCGGGTGTTTAGTCTTTCTCTCAGAGGGGCTGGCTTTGCAACCAGCTATGTACTACAGATAACAGTTACAGGTAACAGTTGCAATTCTAGATACAGTAAATAGGCTCTATTGACCAAGAAATAATAATAAGGTGACATAAGGTGATCTTATACAAAGAAAATGTAGAGTCAGTAAGAACTTTGAACAAAGAAAATGCATTGTCAGCTATAAACTAAGAACAAAGAAAATGCAGAATATAACAGAATATAAAAAGCACACATAATATAAGTAAATGCATAAAAGTAAAATATAAGTATAGCAGGCATAATGAAATATAATCAAAATAAATACATATGATATAATATTGTGTATAACAGTAGCAAGTGCAATCCCTAGTATCCACACTTGTACGGTGGGTATCTATTTCTACATGTTAGTGCAATACAGCAATATAACAATAATAATGATGATGTCTTTGGCATGATCATGTGGGTCAGTAGTGGGTGTGGAACCATGCATAACAGTTTACAATTTTCAAATGCTATGAAACTGCATTTTTCCTACTTTAACAAATGCAGTTTCAGTATAAATGTAAACAACAGCTCTCCTTTACAAGCATATGGAGTCATTTAAAAAATGTGTAAAATATGGTTTACAGTAAGTGTCCTTTAAGACCCAGTGAATGCTATGTCACAGATTAAACAAGACTCAGTGAACTTTTTACCCTAATGTTGTATTTCCCTACTTATCCTGCTTTGTGTTACAATCCAAAGTGATACTTTAGCATACTTTATTTGCAGTGTAATATATGGATATTGATAATAATGGCATTGAAAGTCAAATGCCCCCCCCCATAATACTACTGACAAAATTCATCGATAGTATTACGAGGTCCTGTAACAGTACAGTTATATATTCATTGATAGTATTACAAGTTCCCATAATACTATCAATGCATCTACTAATGAGATGGAACACTAGGCTGGTCTGTCAGCTGAGCATGAGCCAGCTTATACTGTAACCTTCACACACAGTGAACGCTGGAGGGCTCTTCAGCTAAACTGATGAACACCATTAAAAATGTGGCACAAAAGGAAAACAGTGAATGAGGAATCTTATGTGAGCAAGGGGCTCACAGGGCACATTAATCGGCATCAAAGAAATTTCCCTCTTTTACCCAGTCTTTCCCTGCCCCACTGCTGCATTCTACCTGGTAGCAGGAGATGTACAGAGTTTGCGTGGCTTTGGTCCAGTGAGGGCATGAAGCAAGAGACATTTGACTCAGGCCGTGGAAGAAGCTGCTCAGTGGAGTGGAGTGGTTCTGACTGCAATTCCAGGCAGGAGCATGAAGGTAAGCTCATGTCTGGATCCATATAGTACAAAAATAATAATAAATAGGGGACTGTGAATTTCTCAGCTATATTACCATCTCAAGGTTCTGGTGACATGTTGGAACCTCTTGTGGTTCATGTCACCAGAAGCTATCAATGGTATTATAGCCTCATAATACACAATACCTTATCTATTGTTTGACTGGAATTACAATTTACAAACATTTGCAATGCATCTATGGTTTTCACATACTTTAATGGTTATCAGTGTGAGTGTTTTTGATCATATGATTGTTTGAATATTAATTATTACCATCTTTACTTTGTTCATCAGTAACCACTGCTTTCCCTGAGAACATGGCATTATAGCCAAGAAACAAAGGCAGAAACATTGTGGTGGAAGCAATATTTAATAAAAAGATTTGTACTATAACAGTCAAACCTTCTTGTGTTTGGATTACAATACTGCCTTGGAAGTAGTCTCCTCTGACTTATACTATTAAGGTTCCCTAATTAGGAAATAGGGATCCAAGAACATATGCAGACAAGTGGGGTTTCCTGGGTACCTCAAAAGTATAAAACATTTTCACAGCCTGACTGTAGGTCGGGACTGAGCAAGGCAAACGTTTAGCTCAATAAGTCCAAAAGAATCAGCCACACTGTACAATAATTTAATATCATCATGTTTTCATTTATTTCATATTTTCTTTTTCCTTTTTTTCTTTACAGTGCCGATATCCATGAGCCCTACATTTCATCATTTCCTCCTATATTAGGGATTCATCAGGTAGCTTGTGGTCCAAAATATACTGTAGATCTTTGTTTAACGCAATCACTCTCATGAACTCCATTTCAGATCTCTCGTCTGCATTGGTTATTATGCTTTAGTGTTGCTGATGCTACTTTTGCACAGCAAATATTTAGGCATTGATGCGCTCTGCTCAGTACTGTGACACACTGAATTGTATAGTGTAGCCGATTCTTGTGGACTTATTCATATCAGGACTTACTCTAATGGTTTCCATTTATTTCTTCTCTCTAGGATGCTGTTACAGTAATATTGATTTTGGTTTTTTGGCTCTAGGTGTCTCCATGTTTCTATTGCGTACATGAGTTGGTGTGTGTTATAGATACTGTATCATAAAAAACTAGAATTAGGAGTAAATGATTAAAATTACAGTGGAAGAAGTTACAATTAAAAAGTGTAAGATACATAGATACATAGACAGTGTCAGCAGATAAGGGCCTATGGCCCACCTAGTCTGCCCATTTGAGTTTGTAACTTCAGTTTATGTTTTTCTAGAACTCTGTCGCCCCTTACCCCCTGACCTCCAGAATTCCTTTATGTCTATCCCATGCATTCTTAAATCCTGTGATTGTTTCAGCCCCCACCACTTCCTCAGGCAGGGTGTTCCACTTGTCCACCACCCATTCTGTGAAGAAATTCTTCATCACATTTCCTCTGAATCATCCTTTCTCCAAGTTCATCCCATGCCCTCTAGTCCTGGTACATCTTTTTTCACATAAATAATGTATTCCTGCACCCTGTTCCTCCCTTTAAGATTCTTGTATGTCTCTATCATATCCCTCTCCTCCTCTCTTCCAGGGAGTTCATATTCAATTCCTTCAACCTGTCCTCATAGGGACTTGTGATGCAATCCAAGTACCATCTTTGTTGCCCTCCTCTGAACCTTCTCAACCCTGTCTATGTTCTTACGTGGTAAGATCTCCAGAACTGTACACTGTACTTCAGGTGGGGCTTCCAGTAGTGTCTTGCATAGTGAAACCATGACCTCCCTTTCCTGCTGGTGATGCCTGCCCTATGCATCCCAGCATCTTATTTGCTGTACCTGCTGCCTTGGCACACTGTTTCCCTACCTTGAGGTCATCAGAGATGATAATCCCAAGATCTCTTTCCTGCTTGGTGCATGCTATATCCTCACCCCCAACTGATATATTGTGCCAGGGTTTTGTGCCCATATGCATTATCTTGCACTTCTTTGCATTGAATTTCAACTGCCAAACCCCTGACCATTCTTCAAGTTTCTGCAGGTCCCTTCTCATTCTGTCTACACCTTCTGGTGTGTCTACTCTGTTACAGAGCTTTGTGTCATCAGCGAACAGTGAAATTCTGCCTTCTAGGTCCTGCACAATGTCACTGATGAAGATGTTGAATAGGACCGGTCCCAGCACTGATCCCTGTGGTATCCCACTGGTCACTCTTCCCTCTGTGGAGTGACAGCCATTTACCACCACCCTCTGTGTCCTGCCGCCCAGCCAGTTACCTTACCCACCACACTACTGTCCTGCCCACACCCATATTCCCTAGTTTGTGTAACAGTCTTCTATGTGGCACAGTGTCAAAGGCCTTGCTGAAGTCCAGATAGGCCATGTCCACTGGGCTCCCCCTGATCCACCTCCCTAGTCACCCAGTCAAAGAATTAAATGAGGTTGGTCTGACATGACCTCCTCCTGGTGAAACCATGCTGCCTTGGATCCTGCAGTCCACTGACAACCAGATGCTCCACCAATCTCTCCTTCAGTAGTGCTTCCATGATCTTCCCCACTACCAAGGTGAGGCTGACTGGTCTAGTTCCCACTCTCTTTGTTCCCACTTTTGTATAAGGGACTACATCTGCTGTCCTCCAGTCTTTGGGTACCTCCCTGTTTCCAGTGACCGCTAAACAGGATAGCCAGAGATTCAGACATCACCTCTCTGAGTTCTTTAGACCCTGGTGTGCACCCCATCTGGCCCCATTGCTTTATCAACTCTTATTACTTCCAGTTCCTTTAGGACCCTTTCTGTAAAGGGACTTGTGTCCATTTCTGCACATTCTCACCCTTGTACTCCTTTCAGACCCATTACCCTTCTCTTCCTAAATAAAGACTGAGCAGAAATACCTGTTCAGTATGTCAGCTTACTGTTGTCATCCTCCACGGGTCTCCATCCTCCCCTTCAGTCTCACTATCCCTCCCTTTGCTTCTTTCACGTATGTACCTGTAAAAGGTTTTGTCCCTTCACCCACTGATTTTGCAATGTGCTCTTCTGTCTGAGCTTTGGCTTCCTTACTGACCTCCCTGCCTCCCTTGCTTCTCCTGGTACTTCTCCCTATCCCATTCTGCCTGTGTCTTTTGTATTGCCTGAATGCAATCTTTTTGGCTTTCACTTTCTTTGCTACCTCTTTGGAAACCATAATGGCCTCCTCTTCCTTTTTCTCTTGCTAACCTGCTTAATGCATAATTTTGTT
The DNA here is from genome assembly GCA_016271365.2 of Neoceratodus forsteri. Lineage (NCBI taxonomy): Eukaryota > Metazoa > Chordata > Ceratodontiformes > Ceratodontidae > Neoceratodus > Neoceratodus forsteri. Next base: position 1,120,001,579 of record CM057458.1, read on the forward strand.
GCTCTTGTAATCCCTGTTTTAAATACTGCCCACTGTCCTCAACCCCTGATTCCTGCCCCATTCCACTTAATGCCTCTTTCAAGTATCTCCCCATTTTCCCAAAGTCTGCTCCCCTAAAATCCAGGATACATGTTTTTGTGTGGTTTGGTTCTGCTCCTTCTGTGATTTTAAACCACAATGACTGGTGGTCACTGTCCACAGGTGCCTCACTGTTACCCCCATCACATTGTCCCTGTTTGTGAGCACAAGGTCCAGTATTGCCTTCTGCTGAGTTGGTTCCATGACCAGTTGCTTGAGGAAGGCACCCTGAAGGGAGTCCAGGATAAATCTGCTACTAGTTGATGCTGCTGCTGGGATGCCCCAGTCCATATCCGGAATATTGAAGTCTTCAACCAGTACTACCTCCCCCTTGTCTGCCAGCTTTTGGATGGCTAGCATCAGCTCCATATCTGTTTCTTACTCCTGGGCTGGTGGTCTATAGACCACACTGTGCGGATGGCTGGCCCCATTTTCCTTTCCAGCTTAACCCACAGTATCTCTCCCCATTTTATTCCTCCTGGATCTCTGTGGCCCTTATGTCATTTTTCATATATAGTGCCACCTCCTCCCTTCCTACCTGCCTGTTCTCTTCTGAATATGTTGTAGTCAGGAATGGCCATCTCCCAGTCATGGTTATCATTATACCAGGTTTCTGTGATGGCCACAATGTCCAGGTCTGACTGCACCATAACAGCCTCCAGATCTTCCATCTTGTTGCTAAGGCTCCTGGCATTGGCACACATGGCTTTCCATGATTTGACCTCCATAGACTGTTTAGCTGTTCTATTCCAGTCCCTTCCCTGGTTGTCCTTTATCCCTGGTTCTCCTTGCTGTCTGCCCTTCTGCTGATTTTTGCCCCTTTTCTGCCTATCCACCTCTTGGGTTCTAATCTCCATCTTTTGCACACTGCTTTGTTGAGATATCCACTCCTCCGGTTCACTGGTTCCACTGCTAGCTGTGGGGGTGAGCAGAGTACCTCCTTGCTGGCCTGCCACCCCTTGGCTAGTTTAAATGCTTGTCAATGTAGATTTAAACTTATCATTGAGTGCTTGGATTCCCCTCCAAGATGGATGCAGGCCATCAGGCTTGAACAAACCTCCATCCTTCCAGGTGGGTTTCCAGTCACCAATGAATCCAAACCCTTCCTCACAGCACCAATTCTTCAACAATGAGTTAAAGTTCCTGGTGCATGCACCCCTATGCTCTCCCATGCCTCTTGCAGGTAGTACTTCTGAGAAGGTGACAAAAGTAGCTACTTGCTTGGGACCCCTCCCCAATTTCCTAAACTCTTCCTGAACTTCCTTTGGCTCCCCATTTGCAGGTCATTAGTACCTAGGTGGATAATGACATCCAGCTCACCCTCCCGTCTTGTCTTCCCAGTGATCCTCAGGATCTTCCTTCCATCCCTCCGTGCCGTAGCACCTGGTAGGCACCTCACCTCCCAGTCCTCCCCCTCCCTCTCCTGTGTTCCTAGCTGGATCCCTCTTATGATGGAGTCCCCCACCAGGATTCTCTTCTTCCTCCTCTGGGGTCCACTGCTCTCCCCACTGAGGTCACCTCCTTGGCTAACCTCCACATCCTTTCCTTCCACTTCTCTGGGTACCTCTATTTGGTTGCCCCCATTGCCAGTGTGGCATATGAGTTCTTGAGTGGAATAGGATCTGGGATGTGCTTCTGCCTGATCATCTTAACCCACCCTGAGCCCACTGTCATCCAAGTGCTCCTCATTCACGGCATCCTTTGAGGCAGCGACATTGGACTGGATGGTCTCTGGATAGGGGTGATGATGCTCCTGACCCAGTTTACTTCCACTCTGAGTCTGGCTACCTCATCCCGCAGTCTTGAGAGATGCATGCAGATAGGGCAGCACCTCAGTGTCCAGAAGGTCTGCCTGAATATGGCTGCCCCGCAGCTACTGCATTGCACCACTCCCCACATTATACTGCAATTATACTGTTATTCCACTACTTGTCTGTTACTGAAGCTCTCCTAGTTCCCTTTTTATTAATTTTCTGTCCTAAAAATCCTGCCACTGATCCTCAGATACTTTCCTTTTAAAAAAATAAAATAAATAAATGAGTCAAAACGCTTGTTGTGCTGAGGGTGGGCTTCTTCCCCTTATGCCCCTCCTACTCCACACACCCTACTATCCCCTGTGTTTAGCTCCTGTCAATCAGATTTAACAGGGCATATAATTAAGAGTTGGGGGAAGGGGAGTGAGAGGCCAAAAATTTGCAGCAATTAAAGACAGCAAAGAAATATACCACCACTACGTTTTAAATTTTCAACAGTCCAAAAACAATTCTAAGTAAAGACAGCAAAGAAATGACAGTGTCACTAAAAGCCCACAATCTAAATTTAATAACAAAAAATAGCAATTACCAGTTACTGTAAAGCACTGATATGAATATGTTCCCTTCCCTTTCTGGATTCTTCTGAGAAAACAAAAATCACTTGCTGCCTCAACTCTGAATAAGCCCCACCTCCAGTTATCATGTAGCTGAGGTCAGAGGCCAGACAATTAGCACCCCTCACCCAGACTACAGGGCAAGTCAGACAAGCCAAGACTAAATGTGCAGCAATTAAAGACAGCAAAGAAATACACCACCACTATGTTTTACATTTTCAACAGTCAAAAAACAATTCTAAGTAAAGACAGTAAAGAAATTACAGCGTCACTAAAAGCCCACAACCTAAGTTTAATAACAAAAATAGCAATTACCAGTTACTGTAAAGCACTGATATGAATATGTTTCCTTCCCCTTCTGGCTTCTTGCAAAAGACAATTTGAATCAGAAGATTACAGCAGTAATCTGTTAGCACACACCCGTTGGCACACCTTGTAATAATGTAGAAGAAGGAATACCAGCAACAACAATTTGAATCAGAGAAAAATAAAGCAATGAAATGTTAGCAACAAACAGTAGCAATCTCTGTGAGTGCAAAATAAAATAACAACACACAGTAAATCTGCTTAGCCAAAAGAAGTCTTAATCCATTTTCCTTGCTCTGGTAAGGTTCTTTGCTCTGTCCTTTCAAGCAATCTTAGAAGGAAAGAGCTCAGGTGAAGCTAGGTGCCTTGACCAGCAAACCAAGTCTTCCCTTTTTATAATTTATGTATTTAATACTGTGTAAATGAATGATAAAATATAGAATAATGCATGGGGAAGTGTGTATAATGAAGGATTTTATGCACACCCGAGGTGTGCGATGCCTCATTAACCCTGAGGGTGAAGCCTGAGGGGTTTATCTGTGCATCGCATACTAAGGATGTGTATAAAATCCTCATTTACACACTTCCTCATGTTTTATTTTTTATATTTACTGGTTCAAGATATGTATAGAAGAAATAAAGAGAAGCTAATAAATGGTGGGGTCCTACCCAGGGGCAGCAGTAGTGAAGTTTCAATCTCTGTGACCATTGATTAGTCACATAAGACTCGGGCAGTGGATACATGCTGAATGTAGGCTGAAGAAGCCTATGTTTTTTTGTCCCACCCCCCCACATTGAAATCATTGACCTCCTGGGAAACATCAGCGCTGAGGTAAGAGGAGTAGCTCCGGGCAGCTTCTCGTTGAGACTCTTCAAAATTGGTAGCCACTGGGGAGTCAACGCTCTTCTCCAGGGTCCCAAGAAAGCTGGCACTGAGGGATAAGCTACCGCCCACCAGCCCACTGTTGCAGTTGCTCTTCGCTGATTTAGGAGACACTACTTTGACTCTGCAACACTTTTGCCACTGTCCCTCCCACTCAGACCATCTTCGCCAAACACCATCATCGACTGTCTCCCAGGTTTTACTTAAACAGTGCACCCAGTTTTCATTTTGTTTGTCATGCTAGAAGGCTGTCATTCATGCTGGTGGTTTTCTTTGTCCATTGCAAGCAAATGGCTAGTGCGAGGACAGTTTCTCACATGGGTGCTCAGGTGTACTGACAGCTATTTTTGGAACTGTGGTTTATAGAACTCCATTATTCACACATGTGAATAATGGAGTTTGTGAGGTTGTGCCAGCAGTTGTTAATTGGCATTAACCAGTAAATACTGAAATATTCATGCACTGGTCACTATAAATGAATTACAGTATAAAATATATCATCCAGTAGGTATCCTTGGCTCTGAGGAAGATGTCACTTTGAATGTCAAAATGTTAGCTATTGGGATGCACACATGCCTGGCACGCCCTTGAGTGAACCAGATACTAGGAGTTTCATGACACTCTGTGTGAAGCAGAAGTGACTGTAACTGACTACATTTTCAATATATCACTACTTGCAATGCTACTAAGACTTGCTGTGTAATGGAATCTGGGACCCCTGGTAAAATTGCTACAACACGCTAAGTGCCTAAATGTATTTTTTGTTTCCTCCATTGCTGCTCTGTTGACTCACACCAGCGAAACAGTTTAAGCCTGCTGTTTACATCTACTCTTTTCCATTCCAGTCTGAAAAGAAGGAAGGCAGCACACAGCCTACCCAGCTGAGTTTGTGCAATATATGCAATATGAGTATCAGCTTGACTTATGTCACATCTCTCATGTAACTGTGTGTGATGCCACATGCAGGCTGTGCAAATGCACATCACATCACTTAAAGGAGACCTGCACTGAACCTGCAAGCTTATATTTTCTGTAGAAACTGTGTTTCAGATATTGCTCGGCATTCTGTTACCATTCCGTCTTTCCTGGCCTTTTATTAAATTTAGCAGGTGTTTCTGATTTACATACTAGTGGTAAAGGCCATCTCAGAATTGCAGTGATATAGTTTATGTCCATGCCAAGCTCTTATATTGTTGTCACAGCGCATATGTGTTCAATTACAGAACTCTGTGTTTGGAAGGGACATAAGTTACAGTACAGCATCCAGTTCTAAAATGGCTCTTACAACCAGTGTGTGTAAATCAGAGAGACATGCCACACTTACAAACTCTAGCAAGAGCCAATATGGATGCAAAATAATGGTATTGTGGGCAGTGAGAAATGTGTAAACTAGCAATTTCTGTAGTAATCACTGAGCCACCTAATTGCACTTCTAATTGTTGTGATAGATACACACTGACTTACACATATACATGTATATTCCAATGTAACATAGCAGTGAACTGTCTACACACATTTTTACAGATTTAAAAAAAAAGACATTGAGGGTCTGTTTTCTTCTTTTCAGGCTCTGAGGCACATTGGAGGGTGAGGATTGCCACTAAACACCTCATTTAAATCAGCAATGACATGCATAATGCTGAAACTAATCTAGATAGTGGGGGAATGTAGATTAGCTATTTTTACACTAACTACCGAGCTGCCTAACTGCACTTTCTAATTGTTGTGCTACACACACACTAATACATATTCATAAATCTGCAAATGTATTCCAGTATAACATAGAAGTACACTCTACACACATTTTTACAGAGGAAAAAAATACGTTGTAGGATCATTTTCTTTTTCAGGCTCTGAGTGACATTGGAGGTGGGGTGTTGTCACTAAACACTCATTTAAATCAGCAATGACATGCATAATGATGAAACTGATCTAGGATAGTGGGGAAATGTAGACTAGTTATGTTTACACTAACCACCGAGCTACCTAACTACACTTTCCAATTGTTGTGATATACACACACTGACTAATACATATACACATATATATTCCAGTATAACATACAGTAAGTTGTTGCAAGAATAGGCCTATATCCTTTATTTGGGTTCCTATTGTGTGTGCTGTAATATACTTTAGAGTAAGACACTGTTTCTTTAAAAGGCTTTTAGGAATAAAATACAAAATAGCCAGAATTTCCAAAAGCTAGTTTGGGTCTGGTACACATCTAGATAAGAAACTGACAGATTTACTATACTCTGGGATTGAATGGTAAAACTAGACATGCAGTTTCCACTAGCAGGATAAGACCAGTAGGAGGCCAGGTTAAGGTCATAAGCTATAAAAGGTCATAAGCTATAAAAGCCATAAGCTATTAGATAAACCTGACAGAACTACAGTGACACCTGCAGGAAGAGGCAAACTGTGACACCTCAATATCTGTACTTGCTTGCCAACCCAGAAGAGACTGGAAAGTGGATGTGGCTTGAAAATGACCAGTCTGTAGGTATGAGACACATTTTGAACTCTGGGCAGTTAAACAGTTTTTAGTTTGGAGTCAGGTAGCCTGACCAAGCTAGTATACACTTTACATCAGAATATATGTGTAGGCCTGAGAAAATCTCTAAACCAGACCTGAGTGTGTGGAAATTAAACTTTTCACATACTGAACAGAAAATTCTGATTTTAAAACAGAATTTTGAAAACCAAGACTTTTCAGTGCCAGACAGAGGAATGGCAGCAACAGAGGGTGGCCGGAGAATGACAGCACCAGAGAGAGAGGCCAAGGCAGAGGAACAGCAGTGACAGAGAGAGAGTTTGAGCTAAAAATGCTGATGCTCAGACCAACAACACCCAAGCAGGTAAGTGGTGGGGCTGGTTCTGAACCTCCAGGACTGGGGTACAAGTTAAATTCAAAATTAATGGCTGAGTTCAAAGAGGGAAGAATATGGACATCTTTTAAATTCATTTGAAAAGGTCTGTAGCCAGGCCAATCTGCCCAAAGAGACCTGAAGCTTTCACCTGTCTCCACTACTTATTGGCAAGGGAAGAGAAGCATTGGGGCAGATGGACAATGTTGAAAGTAAAGATTTTGACAAGTTAGAAACTGCTTTATTAAAAAAAATATGATTTGAACCCTGATGCATACAGAGCAAAGTTATGGAAATTCTGAAAGGGGCCGGAAATGAGCTTTGAGGAATTAGCCACTAAACAGCATCAATATTTAAAGAGTTGGTGGGAGGGTGAAAGCAGATTCTGTTGAAGCTATTGAAGGGATGGTATTGTTTGAACAGTTTTATTGGATTTGCTCACCTGACTTAAAGCTTTGGTTACAGGACCAAGATCCTAAGCCTGCCAAAGAGGTTGCAGAGCTGGCAGATCCTATGCTCAAAGCAGGACTGCTCCCAAAGGAATTCAGTGGCAAAAGAAAGGAACCCAGGTGCCCAAAAGGGAGTTTGGGGACAAGAAAATGATAAATGCTGGTATTGTCTAGAACCAGGCCATCTGTCAAGGCAGTGTCATAAGAAAGTCCAGAAGGTAAAAGGGCCTGTGCAAGTGGAGACAATTGCCCACTGTATTGATGATCTCTCCCTGACAATATGAGGGGCACATTCTCCCAGTCATGGTGAATGGGGTACAAACTAGAGGGCTAAGGGATACAGGAGCATCTTTTACCCTGGCGAAAGGGGATTTGGTGGGGACTGAACAAATACTGCCAAATCAGTTTGTCTCTGTAAGGGATTACACAGGGGAAAGGAAAACTTACCCACTAGCCAGTGGTACCCTGGATTGGGGAGATGCAGGTGAAGGGGTAAGGAAGGTGGTTGTAGCTGAAAAACTCATTATGAATGTTATTGTGGGGAATGATGTTCCACAGGGAGTGGTTTGTGCTGTGACCAGGAGCAAAAAGAATAGAGGCTCCTGCCATCTTCAGGACCCCACAGAAATTCAGACATGAGAGGTTGGGAGACAGGCCAGTGAACCTGTAGCTCTTGTGAAAGAGGGTAATAACTGGGGGGTGGAATTTCCCCTAGTAGCAGTTAATTCAACTACTACTGAAGGCTGCTCTCAGGAGGGAGGGGTGACACATAGCCCATGGTAGGGGAAAGGTTGTGATACTGAGCACACTGCTGCCACAGCTATGGACCTCAGCCTGGGAACTGATTGGGACATGCCCCACGCTCTGGGTAAGTGGGAAGATTTAGCAGCAGCACAACGGACAGACCCTAGCTTAGAGAAACTGAGAGCCTGCTCAGAGTCTGATGGGACACAGGAGGTGATGGAAAGCAGATTGTGTATTGGGACAATGGATTGTCATACACACGGGACATCAGGACAGAGGGAGGAGTGATGGGCAGGCAGCTTGTTGTTCCTCAGGAGTATCATGGATTATTGCTCAAGATAGCTCATGATATTCCCATGTCTGGACGTTTGGGCTTTGCTCACGCTACCCAGTGCTTAGCCCACAATTTCTATTGGCTCAATATTACCAAGCAGGTGAAGGAATACTGCAAATCCTGTCACCAGTGTCAAGAAATAGGGAAGGCTGGAAGCAAAGCCAAGGCTGCTCTGATTACCTTACCACTTGTGAGAAGCCATTCCAGAAGATTGGATTGGATATTGTGGGTCCTTTGAATATCCCAAGTTCCTCAGGGAAAAGGTATATATTGACAGTTGCTGATTATGCTAGCCGTTACCCTAAAGCCATCACACTGTCCTCCACCAAGGTGGACAAAGTGGCAGATGATTTGGTGGGGATTTTCTCCCATGTTGGGTTTCCACAGGAGGTTATCTCTGATCGAGGGATAACTTCATGTTGGACCTAATAAGTGTTTGTGGGAGAAGTGTGGTGTCGTACAGAGGGCACAACACCTTACCACCCACAAGCCTACCCCATCCTTTTACTCCAACAGCACTTCATGCTACATCTAGCCTCCTCCTGCTACACTCATGCACTATAATTATTCTGTCACATTATTACTATTTTGTACATTTAAATGTTCTTTGTACTACTGTGGACATGTACTATAATTTTCCCAATGTTCCACTACTGTTTATTGTACAATAACTTGTGTTCCAACTGTTGCATAATCTTACAATGTTGTGTTGTTTGTACTACCCACATACTATTGTAACTCATCATTCTTCACAATGCTAAGTAACCCCCTCCCCCCCATGTCATACCATAAGATGAGCAACTTGTTGTTCAGTGTGCCATCCTGGTGAAACATTTCAATAAGTAAATAAAAAGCCAATGGTTTCATAGAGAGATTTAATGGGACCCCACAAGCTATGCTTATAGAATTTGCAGAACAGCATGGGCAGGACTGGGAGAAATACCTGACCCACATGCTGTTTGCCTATAGGGAAGTACCACAAGAGTCAACTGGGTTTTCACCCTTCAAGCTGTTGCATGCACGCAAGGTGAGGGGGGCCCCCTAGACTTAATATGAGGACTGAGAAGGTAAGCATGCCACCCAGGGGACTCCCAAAGTGGAGTATGTGTTAAAACTCAGGGAAACACTGAAGGAGCTTATAGGCGTGGCCCACAGCAACCTGGCAGCTACCCAGCAAAAACAAAAGACCTGATATGATCATGGAGCCAGAGCTTCCTTGTACAAGGTAGGACAAGAAGTAATGGTTCTGATCCTGGTCCAGAAGGAAAAGCTGCAAGCTGAGTGGGCAGGGCCATACAAGGTAGTCTGGCAGGAAAACAATGTTAATTACATTGTAGAGTTACCTGACCAAAAACACACTCACAGGATGTATCATGTGAACATGATGAAGCCATATTTTAATAGGGCTGACATAGTACTTGCGGTTTGCAGTCCTTGAGAGAAGCTAGGTGGGGAAGACCCCCTTCTTGATTTGTTAGCCAAGAACAAGCAGATGTCATCTATGGAGACAATCATGCTGTCACCCCAGATGATACCTGGACAGGCCCAAGAATTGAGGATCATTTTGTGAGACTTTGACCCTTTATTTATAGCAAAGTCTGGATGAACACAACCAACAGTGCATGACGTAGACACGGGAACCCAAGCACCCATACATAGGGCAGCTTACTGGGTGTCAGAGACTGTCCTCAAGGATATTAGGAGGGAGGCGGGGAGATGCTGGATCTATGGGTGATCCAGAAATCACACAGCCCTTGGGCTTCACCTGTAGTCCTTGTACCAAAACCAAATGGGACTACACAGTTCTGCATAGATTATTGTGGGCCTAACACCGTCACAAAATCTGATGCCCACCCAATGCCACACACAGATGAACTGCTTGACAAACTGGGAGGGGCAATATACTTGACTACAGTACACCTGACAAAGGGGTATTGGCAGGTGGAACTAACTGATAGAGATAGGGAAAGATCAGCATTCATCACCCCAGTTGGCCTGTTTGAGTTCAAGGTCATGCTCTTTGGGATGAAGAATACCCCTGCTACATTCCATTGGTTAATAAATCAGGTGTTACAGGATATGGAGGACTTTGCAGTCGCCTACCTGGATGATATTGCTATCTTCAGCAATAGCTGAGACAAACACCTGATACACCTGATGGAGCTGTTTGGCCAAATACAGGCTGCCAGTCTTACTATTAAGGCTGAAAAGTGCCAGGTGGCCATGGCAGAGGTCACTTATTTGGAACATGTGGTGGGGCGAGGCCAACTCTGCCCAAACCAAGCAAAAATAGAAGTGATTGCATAATGGACCACGCCTGAAACCCAGACACAAGTGAGGAGCTTTCTTGGGACAGCAGGGTACTATAGAAAATTTGTTACCAACTACAGCTCCTGGCCACCTTTATCAGGGTTGCTGACAAAGAATAAGCCTAAGAAAGTAAAATGGGACACAGAGTGTGAGCAGGCCTTCACACAGCTGAAAACTGCACTGTGTAGGGCCCCAGTGCTGGCTATCCCAGACTACAATAGGCAATTTGTGGTACAGATGGATGTCTCAGATGTGGGAATAGGGGCAGTCCTAAGCCAAGTATCCAATCAGGGAGAGAGCATCCCATTGTATACTTAAGCAAAATGCTGCTTCCCCGGAACAAGCCTATGCAACAGTAGAAAAGGAATGTCTTGCCTTAGCTTAAGCATTAAAAATACTTGAACTGCATTTTATGGGTGACATTTTAAGGTCCAAACAGACCACAACCCATTAGTATGGTTGTCCCAAATGGGAAAGACAAATGGAAAACTTCTGAGATGGAGTATTCTCATGGGCATATGACATGGAGATTTCAGATAGGCCTGGATCCAAGAATGGGAACAAGATGGCCTATCCCACATACTGGATCTATAACAGAACTGGGAAGAACTTCCTCCAATAGGGGCTTGTTCTCCCCAGGTTCTGTTTTGGGAGGGAGGGATGTCTCATGATAGGCCTATATCCTTTATTTGGGTTCCTACTGTATGTACTGTAATATACTTTAGAGTAAGACACTGTCTCTTTAAAAGGCTTTTAGAAACAAAATACAAAATAGCCAGAATTTCCAAAAGCTAGTTTGGGTCTGGTACTCATCTAGATAAGAAAATGACAGATGTACTATACTCTTGCATTGGATGGTAAAACTAGACATGTAGTCCCCACTATTAGGATAAAGACAGCAGGAGGCCAGCTTAAGGTCATTAGCTATAAAAGGTCATAAACTATAAAAGCCATAAGCTATAAAAGCCATAACTCTTAGATAAAACTGGATATCTAGCTTCCAATAACACAAAGAGGTCAGAAAGATGACCTAGGGTCAGGGGTTAAGCCAAATGCATGGACCAGTACATTACTGAGCTTGACATGAAACCTGACATGGAACCACAGTGTCACCTGCAGGAAGAAGTAAACTGTGGCACCTCAATATTTGTACTTGCTTGTCATTCCAGAAGACACTAGAAAGTGGATGTGGCTTGAAAATGACCAGTCTGTAAGTATGAGACACATTTTGAACTCTGGGCAGTTGAACAGTTTTTAGTTTGGAGTCAGGTAGCCTGACCAAGCTGGTATATACTTTTACACCAGAAAGTATATGTGTAGGCCTGGGAAAATCTCTAAAACCAGACCTGAGTATGTGGAAATTAGACCTTTTACATACTGAACAGAAAATTCTGATTTTAAGTCAGAATTTTGAAAACCAAGATTTTCACCAAGGAAGTACCTGGAGACTTTTAAAAGGGCATCCAGAGAACTGGAACACAAACTTGCTACAACTCTTCTGCCTAATGAACTGTCATCTCCACAAGAACATTTAATCTTTCTGGACTCTAATATCAAAATAAGGTATAGTTTAGAATAACAGTATCTAGTGTTTTCTGTAAATCATCCAGTGTTATTTTTGTTATTGTCTGCATTTCAAAGTTCTCCCAAATTGTAGAATTTACTGTATTGCTTTTATTTAAGTAAATTCTTATGATTTTCTTATTAACTCTGCCTGGGATCTGATTGTGTGAGCTAACATTTTAACAGAAGGATTTTACAAAGACTGTGTGCCTTGAAAGATAGTACTCGCTCGGCTATCCTATAAACTACTTAGGTAACAAGTAGCCTGTGGCAGTGGTGGAATTTAAACACTGAATGTAGTGTAGAGTCAAGGGAACTTGAAACTACAGTTTCCACCCTCCCACTGGGAAAAGAAAGATTAGTGAGTCTTCCTGAACCCTACCCTGCTCACGAGTTCTGTAAAAAAAGGGGATCCTCTCTGCAAACAGGAGATCCTGGTTAGACTCATGACACAAGTCACATTAAAGTGTCCCTCCAACTCACTGGTTTAGCATTTTTCATTGAGTTGCTTAATGTGTGCACTGTTCACTGCAATGAATTAATAAAAGCTTCCTAATGGTTTGTTTCTAGCTGCTATTCAGTTTCAACTTAATTTACTCTGCAGCTCTCTAGAAATTTTTATCAATGTAGTGCATGAGCAGTGCACACATTAAAAGGACACTGTCAGCTTTCCGCAGCTATACGGAACTTTGGTTGACCAGTGTGCCTGTGATAACATCTGTGGCAAAATAAACTATTTATGTGTCCCAGTATGAGTAACAGTAAGATCTGATACCTACATTTTAAAAATACGTACTTTAGCTGGACCAAGCACATTACCTTAGAGCTTGGCAGATCTTCTGCCTTCGGATGCCTCTTCTCAATGTGAACACACCTTGTGCATGTGGGAATTTCCTGACCAAGTATAAGTGATAGCTGAGGATAAAAGTATATGCTGTTCTGAGAATGGGGATCTTTGTAAGAATAATGAAGAGCATTGCAAGTCTTACTTTTACCACTCTGAAAAACAGGACCATGATCCTGAGCATGCGTGGCATGTCCACGGCAACATCAAGTGCATGCTCAGGATCATGGTCTTGTTTTTCAAAGTGGTAAAAGTAAGACTTGCAATGCTCTTTTTAATTCTTACAAAGACCCCCATGCTCTGAAGAGCATGTACTTTTAACCCATACTATCACTTACACTTGTTCAGGAAATTCGCACACACGCAATGCACGTTCATATTAAGAAAAGGCATCTGGCAGCAGAAGACTGGCCAAGCATTATGGTAATGTGCTTGGTCCAAGCTAAAGTATATCTTTTCTAAAATTTAGGTAACAAATCCTATGTTACTCATATTGGGGCACATGAATAATTTATTTTGCCATAGGTGTTATTACAGGCAAATTGGTCACATGAATTCAGTAAAGCTGCTGAAAGCTTCCTTTAAGCAACAAATAAAACCAGGCAAAGAAATGTATTGGATTGCCTCAAAAGCACTCCATCTGTGTTATACAGGAATACTGCTCTTCATCAGATTCGGCCAATATAGCATTCACCTCACGGCAACATAAACATTCTAGTGCTGTGTCCATGATAGCACAATGATTACAGGAGCCCCAATATAAACAAAAACAGATAACAGAAAACAATTTAACATGCTGTTAAAGTACACACAGAAGCAAATACAACAACCACAAAGAGTATATATAACAAAAAGTGAAGCAACAAAAGTGACGTCTATCTGTCATGTCCTTATGAAATTCCTTTTTTCACATTTTTTTTTACTACAGTCTCACTCTAATTCCATAAGCTTCTGTTTAGTTATACCCGATGGATGTTGCTGAAAGAGGACTACCCTGATGGTGGTGGGGAATCTTGAAGAAGACAAGCTCGCAGGTAGCTGCCTTTATATGTCAGGGTATCAGGACTACGGCACTCGGCAGATGTGGGGCCATCCAGTAAGGGAGAATAAAAAAAATAACAGGAACAAAAACCAACAACCACACAACATCATTGTGCATACCTCACACACCCAGTCTACCACAGGTAACAATAAAACATCAACTTGTCATGCTGATCCAAGCACCATCACATGTGGTCACCAAAGTGATGGCACAGAAATGAACAGCCCAGTCAGCATGACAAGGATTTGGAGTACATTGCACTCTGTATAGATATGTGTACTCACTCTACAGCCTGTCATGATCCCCAGAGAGGGGCCCACCATACTGGTTATGGCTGTTGCCCATCAAGTGGTGGTGGGGGCAGTTAGTCTGGGGACAAGGGGGCAGAGACCTGTCAGCTAGGGGTGAATAAAAAGAATAAAAAAAAGAAAAATCCCATCTTAGGCTGATCCATACAAGGGTCAAATTTAATTTTACAGCCACTAGCCAACAGGGTAGTGACTTGCAAAATCTACCAGCCCCATGAACTTTTCTACTGGTCCAGCTGATGTACTTATTGAAATATTATCTATTCCAGTACAAGCCCTCGGGGCTACTTAAAAGATTTCTGATTATCCCAAAACAATATCTAACAGAATTTAGCTAGTGGGGCCAGTGACAGTTTTGACCCATGTCCATGAACATCCACATGTGGTCACACAGGTGACAGTACAGAAACAGACAGCCAGGACCACCCTCACAGTACACACACACACACACACACACACACACACACACACACACACACACACACACACACACACACACACACACACACACCAGAATACGCAGCATATACAATGAGAAAAAAATGCAGAAACATACTTGTACTGCAACATAAAATGAAACCATATCCAAACACAGCCCCTAATAAACTAGTATGAAGCACCATCAAATTATGATAACAATGGGTGCACATGAGAACCTCTGCAGAGCTCACACACACACACACACACACACACACACACACACACACACAATATAAACAGTATGACTTGATGTAGTTTTTATCAGGAAGAAGGCACATAACTAGCACATACTAGCAAACTTCTTTTTCAGTACTTTAGCAACAGAATTTCAACAGCATGGTAAGTTTTAAAATGAAAAAGTGCATATAAACAGTCCATTTCAATCCTCCACTGTAAACAAAACCTGTAACTTAAATGAACTGTGTTTAGGGGTCCTTTAACTTATCCTCAGTGAGGCATGTAACATCAGCTGATTTACTACATGTACATTCCATTCTGTGAAATTTGACTTACTCACTGGTATAGTTCCAGGGTTGTCTGCTTATCTCCTTTTTAGGCTGACTGTGTTGAATGTTTATGAGCTATGAATCTTAGAATGTCTACACTGATTGAAGTTAAGGACACAAAAATAGTGCCTTGAAACACTACTAGCTGAATAAAAGCAGAGTAATAACACAAAACCTCTAATTTTATCTAGTCCATTAGGAATGAGCAGAGCTCCCTCTCTCTACCATCATAGCAAAATGACTGCAGGACTCTGCCCATTGCAGCCATACAAAGACCAATAAAGATGGAATACTAACAGAATTGAAACCAATATTTCAAAAAAATCTGTGTCTACAAGAAAAAGTGGCTTACATGCTCAGCACAGTTCTCCGGTCAAGTATTTTCCCTTAGCCATGGAAACATTCAGATCCAACTCAGCTTACCATTTATTTCATTACTGTTCTCTATCTCACTTCATTCCTCATTACTTAGGATATTTGCATTACACAGAATCACTGTTTCTCAAACTTCGTCTTCACTTCTTCTTTTCCCCAGCTGCAGTCAAAATTCTGTGTTTGCGGCATTAATAATCTGTTGCTGTGAAAATGACTGTGATCTCACAAACATAGACTTATAACTTCTTGGTAGGGGGAATAGAAGGACTAAATAAAGTCTGAGATACAAAGATCATGTTTTCATGTCATAATCCATGTAAAGAAGAGGGGAGAGAAAGAGAGAAAATTAAAGAAACATAAGCTAAAGTATGTCTAAATATTAAATAGTGTTCTGGATATTGATAAAACTCTTTAAAGCAGCAGAATTTGTTAGCTGGCAAGAATGTCAATCATCATATTGTGATTTTTTAGCATTAATATATGTGTGACATAATTAGATTCATCATCAGTATGTTTGTATTTCTTGGAAGTCATTAAAGATAGCTATCATCTGCCACTTAAAAAAAATCCTTCTCACAAGGTTACTTTTTTGGTTTTTATTTCATTTTTTGTTTCAAAACCCATGTTCTCCTTCATTGACCACCCTTCACCTTCCCTCTTCACCCCCCTGCCACCCCATATACTCCCAGAGTTCCCTAACCTACCCCACACCTTAGCAGCATCCCCAAATCTTCTCGAGGCACTTACCCCTTCCCCCCACCTCTTCTCTCCTTACCCCTTTCCCTTTGGGGCTTTGACAAAGAAATGTTTATTCTACTTAATATTTCATGTGTTGTAACTCTGTACTTCAAAAGTATGTTCAATTCAGTTTATTGTGTAGGGATAGCTTCCATTGAACACACTTATTCACAAGGAGGTCCCTGATACAAAGTATTAAACATCACAGACAGTACAAGGATATATCATAGTAACACAGCAGGTAACCCATGTATTATTCTGCTTGGTTACTGTGCCCAGTCACATTGCACTTTTACTTTTTGTACTGTTCCAATCATGAAATGTATGTAACATTGAACTTTTACTATTTGTTCTGTTCCAATCATGAAATGTATGTATTATGTTATTTTTTTTTTGTCTGACATGGAACCTTTGTAAATGAGCTTTCAGCTCAAATGTGTTATTCCAAGATAATAACTAAATAAATAAATACTACAGCTTAAAGTCATCTAGTTATTGTTGTCCTGTTACTACTCCGGTCTGTTCCATATAGTCTGCAGTTTGTGTTTGAAGCACTCTGTAAAGTCAACAGGCAGCACCCAGCCAGTTTGGTGGGGTGTGTGCATCATGTGTGTTGACTTCACTTGCATTGTGTATGAGACTCTGACTGCATGTGGTACCATGTGCATGCCATGCATGCACATTATTTTATCCTGAAGTAATCTACAGTAGTAATTAGTAGTTCAGTCACTACTGAAGTTTGTGCCATATAGCCTGCTCTCTGTGTCTTGAGCAAGCAGACATTATGTAATGGTGCAAAGAAAGGTTTCAGTCATTGGTTACTTGCAAACACGACAGCTTAAATTCACAGGACTAAGCTGTCATATTCACTTTTCTCTGTCTATTGACCACAAAAGTACAAGTGCTGGGCAGTGACCATTCTCTGTGCTGCTACATAACATGATTGCTTAGGTTTCCCCAACTCAAGCTGGCTGCAGAGACATAAGGAGTTTCCATGAGGCAGAATCTAGCGTGTTCAGGGTTGTGTGTGTTTGTGTGTTTGTGAAGCAGTCCATATAGTTGGCAGGGTGCATGCATTGTGAATGCTGATTCAACTCACATCATAACTCACATACAGGATGTCTGTGTTTGGACCCACATGTGTACCATGCATGATCATTAAATTATTATAGACTTAAGTCATCTATTTATTGAAGCCTATCCACCACTGCAGTCCACTCCATATAGCCTGCTGTCTGTGTCTTGAGCTGTCTCTATCTTAGGCTTGTAATGCCCAGCCCACTCAATGGGGTGTGTGTGTGTGTGTGTGTGTGTCATGTGCGTACCAATTCATCATGTCTCATGTGTGATGGTGTGGTACCATGTTTGTGCCATGCATGCACAGTACTGTATTTTATACTTGCCATCTTATTGATAGTAGCTTAATCACTACTCCAGTCCACTCCATATACTGCAGCCTGCTGTCTATGTCTCATCTTCTCTTGCAACATCCACATAGCAGGCAGAGAGTACCCACTCAATGGGGTGTGTGTGTCATGTGCGTACCCATTCATCATGTCTCATGTGTGATGGTGTGGTACCATGTTTGTGCCATGCATGCACAGTACTGTATTTTATACTTGCCATCTTATTGATAGTAGCTTAATCACTACTCCAGTCTACTCCATATACGCAGCCTGCTGTCTATGTCTCATCTTCTCTTGCAACATCCACATAGCAGGCAGAGAGTACCCACCCCATGGGGTGTGTGCATGTCAACTGTTGTGAGTGTGGCATCTGCATGCACATTATGTATATTTAAATGGTACATAGCCTATTTGTCTGTTATATACTGTTCTGTGTCATTGACAAAGCATAAGGAAAAGAACAGGAGCTACGGGGGAGGTACAGAGGATGGTTTTACGTCCATGTCAGTTTCTAGTTAAAGGTTTTTTCTGTGAGTGGATGCTACAGTCTTGTTCAGTTATTCTTCAGTAAGAACTTTTTGGAGTAGTGAAATGCAATATACGTGCCCTCATTTTTAGGGCTGCAGTGGACATAGCCCTGAAGACCATTTGCTATGAGAAAAGGACTCAGTCCATTCCTTCTGGCTGAACAACATGTTGGAGCTGCAACACAGTCAACTCCACATCTGTGAAGCACTCTGCTCATTGTCTCCATTGGCAGTTGCACTGCACTATTTTTAGTCTGTCAGCGGTCATGGTGGAACACAGCACACTCCGCTGTGTCCAAGATGGCTGCCAAACCATATTGCACATGCACGACTACTAGCACATGCACAGTACAGTGTGGCAGACATTTTGGTCATGGTGGACTGTTCTGTGCTCCATTGTGACTGCTGATTTCTTTTTTTATAATTATACATATCCACCACCCAATCCTCCCTCTCAGCACCCACCCGAAACATAAGAGTGACACTGTGGGTGCCCAATCCCCCAGTGTCATGATCAGGACTCCTTGGTGGGTTTTTTAAGATTCCACCCCCACCTGACCTCCTCCTCTCAGCACCCACCACCCCACTCCCCAAATATAACAGTGACACTGGGGTGCCCAATCCCCAGTGTCACCATAACAAATCCTCTTTCCTTTTATTCTGACACCCCACCCTGTCCACTACTGTGCATGTGCAGTCATTTCTGTGGGTTTTTATATATTTTTTCCTCCTGCCTACCGACCTCCTCCCTCTCTCTCAGCACCCGCCACTCAGAATGTAACACTGACACTGGGGGTGCCCAATCCCCAGCATCACAATCCAGAATCCTCAGTCTATTTTGTTTTTTTTAAACCTGAAAAAGAAACCTTTCATTGATGTCTTTTGAGGCTGTTATTGACCCCCACCCAACCCTCCCACTCAACACCCACTCCCTAAGCCCTTACTTACCCACCAGGAGGGGTGTGGCACAGTAATCTTCTGTGGACCACAGACACATCTTCACTCTTCAAAGCTGGACTGTGAACTGAGGCAACAGGTAGGTGGTTCAATGTATTTCAATGGGGGTTTGAACTTAGTGCCATAACTTGGCCATTTTTGCATATTTTTGCCCCAAAGTTTCAACGTGCCTTCTTTGGGACAACACCTCATGAACAATTGCACTGTCATTAGGCAGATCTGTCCCAAAAGGTGATTTAACTGTCCTAATGCAAAATAATCTTTTGGGAAGGTGTTGAACATTTTTCTGTCCTTTTTCATGAGGTGGGGTCATAAGAAGGATATGTTGAAGATTTGGTGTAAAAATATTAAAAAACAGCAAAGTTATGAGCTTACGTTGAATTTTGCAAACACAGACACGTAACTTTGGTAATTTTCAATATTCCCCCCAAATTCCCAAAATAGCCATTTCTTTACAGCACCTTATGAGTATGACAGCTGTCATTTTTCAAATCCTGGCAAAAATTTTCTTTTACATCCCAAAAGGTGATTTTGCAGTCCCTGCACAAAATCACCTTTCAGGCAGGAGTTGAAAATTTCCTCTGCCCTTGTTCATGAGGTGGGGTCATAAGAAGGCTATGTTGAAAATTTGGTGTAAAATATTAAAGAACAATCAAGTTGTGAGCCTGCATTAACTTTTGCAAATGCAGGCTCATAACTTTGGTAATTTTCAAAATTTTTACCCCAAATTATTTGGCTGCAGCCCTGTCAGCTCTGGCTAGAGTTTGTTTTGTTGTTGGTTTGTTGATCCATTATTTTTTCCATGTGTTATAATTAATGAGAAAATCAACGGGGTCAGTGGGCTACTCTCTGCAATGAGGTGCAGACTCCAGCCACACAACAAGCAAAGCATTCTGCAGCACTTACACATCAACACCACCTGATGCCAGAAAGCAAGAATAAGAAATATTCATTACTGCCATCAAAGCTTTTTATCCACCCCTATTTAAAGTCTGCCTTATCTCCCTGTTGATTGCTGTAGTGTGAACAGAATTTTTGAACCGAGATTCACAAAAGTCAGCTGAAGACAAGGGTACTGAACTGAATCTGAACCACAGTAGCCAATGGCTGAGTCCCTCATCTAGAGATCCAAGTCAGATGATTGCTATGATGGTGGTAAGAAGGATACTGAGGTATCCTGGCGATGCAGTTGCAGCCATGCTACAGTACAAAAATCCTGGGCTTTGCCTTCTTTATCACACATACACACACACACACACACACACACACACACACACACATATACACACACGCTTTTAGTTGAAGCCTTGCCAACATGACTCACACATGGATTTACACTAGGATTTAGGTCAGATTGTTCAATTAGATGGCATCTGAGAATTTTGTCTTAATCTGTAGATCATTAATTTTCCTGCCTTCAGATCTTAGTCTAGCTACTCTAATTAATCTTCATAGGTGCATTCCATCATTTAGATGACATCAGAGAATTATTCACAAAATCTCTATTCCATTAGTCAGCACACCTGCTAGTTTATCAAATGAATTTACTTTACATTTGTAAATCATAGATAGCAGGTTCACATTGAGCTGAATATGGATGACAGCATTCTTCTTTCTCTCCAAAATCATGTTGTCTTTAATAAGCATGGACCCTTAACCACTAAG
The DNA here is from genome assembly GCA_016271365.2 of Neoceratodus forsteri. NCBI lineage: Eukaryota > Metazoa > Chordata > Ceratodontiformes > Ceratodontidae > Neoceratodus > Neoceratodus forsteri. Next base: position 1,120,022,329 of record CM057458.1, read on the forward strand.
AAACTTAAAGCAGCAGTTCATATGTAACTCCCCCTACAAATGGGGGTTCCCAAAAAGTCTTTCTTGGGTGTGCCTAAATGCACACTGCAAGGCTGGTATCATGTGTTTTAGCTGTTTAAAAATAGATTGCATGAGAGTGCCTAATCGCCTCTGCGCTTGTCTCTTTAAGAGCTGCCTATTTTGCAGTGTATAATTATTCTGGGTGGTGGCCGAGTGTGTCTATGCTCGAGTCCTGCCCGGTCTGCCAGATAATCACTCCATTCTGCCAGCATTATTTGCACAGAGGGAGTTCTGTTAGAAGTTGTACTTATTTGCTGATTATCTATTAGAGTAGAATTTCATTGTAGTTTGTCTAACCTGCCTTCTTTGCAGCATGGACAGTTCTGTTTGTCACCACCATTTTAGTACTGGACTGCCAGAATGGGCCAATCAGTACCTTTGGGGACTCTAAAATGGAACCTGTCCCCAGGGGTCTTGTGGGAGCAAAACTCTGTAGGAACTGTAGTTCTGGGCTTTGGCGCCCAAATGGACCTGGAGGGGGAGCCTTTGAACTGACTAACAGACAGATCAGCCAACCGAACCTTTTGGATCCTGGGGAAAGTCCCAGGCTGCTTGCAGTTACAGTCAGTCTGAGTTGGGAAGAGAAAGAGTGAACAGCTCAAGAGGGTCGAGCAGCAGTTTCTGCATAGTTTGTGTGGGAGAACCGTGGAAGGGCTCAGTATTGACCTGCCTGCCGACCTGTTGTACTTGAGAGGGAATTTATGAACATTTTGGACTGAATCCAAACTGAAGAGAAAAGAAAGACAATGAATTGTGACCAGGCTCACTACCTGAAGAAGGGCGAAGATTTGCTGAATGTGATCGGCCTGTCAGGACTTTCAATTGCTGCTGGAGTCCTAGTTTGGTGCAGAAACTCTGTAATTGTGACCTGACTGCCATCTGCCTGGTATGGTAGTGATTTCTTTAATATAAATGTTCTGTGTGCTACTAGTGGGTCATGATTTGGTTCCCCACTGTGTGCTGAACTGTGTTTTGCTTACTGGAGGCTGCATCCAGCTCCACCAGACTGAATCCGCATTCATCCCCACTTGGCTGGGGGCCTTGCCACACTGACCCAGCCAAATTACTCACACCACAGAGAAAACTATCAATGAGAGACCTGCCTGGGGATCAGCCCCCTGCTCAATGCTCTGAACAGGAACAATGCCTCGGTGATTCATGTGGGTCCTGCTTCTCCTGGCACTTCAGCTCATCAACCTGCAGTCTCAATTTCATCCTGCCTGTGTCTTGTATTGGGTATCAAAAGTAAATATCAGGGTAGCTCCCTGCAATAACAGTTAAATCTAAAGTGTTGTCATCCAAATGCCTTGTTTTTTCCTTCATGAACTGAGCCCTCTGGCTCCTGATTACAAATAGTGTGTGTTGTGCATGTTGCTTTTTTCCATCACAGGGCCCCAACCACCTGCGATGCTGGCTTACCCCAGGCAACATTCCTGGCTAGCCCACCCTTTTCCTACCTGGGTACCCAGAGTGTGTGACTGTGTTGAGGGACTAAAAAGTGCATGCATAATTACCTGACTAGATCAGTTACAAAATCAATCAACCTGATTACACCCCTCCCTTGTTCCAATCCCCTGCATAAATCAGTTCTAATTCTTTTTGCATCTAATTTGACTGAGGTTCCAGTTTGTATCAAAAGCACTGTACTGTCATCATCTGCTGTGCCTAACCTTGTTTTACAGGGGGTCTCCATGGTCAAACTGGTGGAACCAGCTTTGAAGTGCAAACAGTGTGAGGACCTGTATGCTGAATAGGGGCTACAGTGAAAGTGTTTGTTGTATATTGTCTAGGCCACTAGAGGGGAAAGAGAGGGGGTTACAGCATCCCAGAGGGCTGTACCCAGGTTAGCCTTGCTACTAATAACCATGTCCTCCAGGTGCAGGCACCCATTTCAGTATCCAGGCCCCTTAACCTGCAATTAGCCATGCAGGCAGGGGTAGTAGCCCTTGGGATAGCACCACCTAGGGGTTACATCTTGGAGACACCACTGGGATTAGCGCCTTCTAGTGGTCAGAAGTGGGTACCACAACCCCACATCCCAAAATTGTGACAGAATGGAGGCGCTTGCTTCACCTAAGCTTAAGATTGCCCCCCATAAGCTGTTAGTGTACCGTATGATGGGATGGAGTGAGGCTGAGGGGGTAGATCCTCAACAGCCCTCCTGTTAATGGATGTCACATTGGGGACCACTAATGCTGCTATTATAGAAACGCTCAAGCAAGTTAAGTGTTTGGGAAAGGTTAAAGTGAAGGAGAGGGATTCAGACCTGTTTGAGCAAACCATAGTGGTCCTCCTCTCCTGCAGCTTTCCCATAGATCCAGAGAAGGTGCCCCCTGTTATAATGCCTGAAGGGTCCCAGGAGGGGTGTAGAGTCATTCATTTGCACAGTGATCTGGCTATCCCTGGGAGGTCCTCCAGCATAAAGGGATTCAGAGATAAGCTGCTTAGGTCATTAGCCTCTGAGGGGTGATCTGCCCAAGAGTTAATAAAGATGCTAGATCTTTCTGATGATACCACTCCATTACAGTCTCCCATATTGTCTCCTACCTCCCCTAAGGGCTCACCCATGATCACCTCTCCCATAGTAGTGCCATCCATACATCTGGAATCTTGCTGTATGTTTAGACTCTTCTTGGGCACAGTCCCAGTGCCCATAGGGGAGGATGACCTGGAAACATGGATGGACTACGTCACACCCCTGGTCCAGGAGTGGCAGTGCTCCAAGGTGGAGAAAAGAAGGAGACTCATAGAGAGTTGGAGGGGTACTGCACTGGAGGCCATTTGCTTTCTCTGATTGACCAACCCAGAGGCCACCACTGCTGAGTACCTCTCTGTGTTGGAGGGGGGGTTTTGGTAGCACCGAGTCCAGGGAAGATTTGTTGTGGAAATTTAAATCTGGAAAGCAATGGAAGAATGAGAAGTTGTCTATGTTTGTTACCAGGATTGAGAGGGCTCTGCAAAGGGCCCACAGGAAGGAAGGGGTGCCTGCAGTGAACTGAATCGGGTCAGGTTGGACCATATTCTCAAATCAGCCAGGTACCCTAGTGTGATTATGCTAAAACTTTAATTGCAAGATAGGAAGACTAACCCTCCCGAGTACTGTCACCTCATGAAAGAGATTTGTGAAGCAGAGAATGATGAAGAGGGATCGGAGCCCTATGCTGAGGGTTGCCCATACCTGCCAGACCCCTGAGAGAAATGACGAGACTGAGGTACAGCAGATGAGAGAACTGATTAAAGAAATGACAGAGTTGAGAGTCAGTCAACAAGCTGCCGTGGTGGCCAGTGATATTAACCTCTATCAGGCACCTCCTGAGTCAAAGAGCAAGGTCCCACCTGGTGGGGTGGGGTTGCACGTCATCTCTTCCAAAACCCAGACTGAGGGTAATCTACTGGAAGAAGTACGAGAGTTGAGAGCCCTGGTGGGGGACCTACTATGAGCCACACAAACCACTAACGTCTGTGGAAGTCCAGAGGGCCAAGAAAGCAAGTCACAAGTCAAAGAAGGGCCCTGAGGTGCCTCTAACATACCCAAGCAGGGAGATGGCCTGCTACCACTCAGAGACTTTAGAGAACCCATCTTTTGTTACCACTGCGTGGAGGAAGGGCACACCTGGTTCATGTGCCACTCACCGGAGAATTTGAGAAAAGTTACCGTTAGGCTACTGGCCTTGATTCAATGGAATAATGCCTGGCCACAAGGTGGGGCTGCCTGGAAAAGTTACTCATCCAAGGCAGCTGCCAAGTTGACATCCAAGTCTGTGCCACCTGAGTGGTCCAAGGTGTTGGGCCCTTCAATGGAAACTACAGTGATGGTGAATGGTGTGTCCACCTGGGCCATGCTTGACAGTGGATATCAAGTAACTATAGTATTCCAAGATTTGTACCAGAAGTATCTGCCTGATGCACTCCTACAACCCTTGGAAGGCTTGCATGTGTGAGGGTTAAGTGAGAAGTCCTATCCACACTCGGGGTATATTCGGATCTGACTGTCCTTCCCTACCTCTGTGGCTGGGGTAGATGAACAAGTTGAGACACTTGCCTCAGTGTGTCCCCCCACCGGACTGTGTGATGGGGTTCCCCTGTTAATTGGAACAAACACCCATATGTTTGGGAGACTGGCACAACTTTACCTTGAGAAGCAAAGGCAACAGACTGGGTGAGCATTAAGAATTCCAACCTTAATTAAATGGGTGTATGACTTACAGCAGAAACCTGATGAAGTGGACCAAGATAAGCCTGTGGAGAGCATGTGGAAGAAGGATTCTGAATCTCTGGTGCTAGCGCCTAATGCTCAGTGTACCATTCACGGTGAGGTCCAACTTAAGAAGGCTGTGAAGAACAAAACATTAATGTTAGACACCCCAGGTGAAGGAAAGTTGCCAGAGGGGCTAATGGTTAAACCCAGCATCCTACCTGCCCATGCTCATCCCTATGCATGATGAGTAATGGTCCAGATTCGAAATGTGTCAGATCGGGAGGTCCAAGTGAACAGAGGGTGCACCCTAGCTACAGTACACTGCATAGACATGGCAGTATTACACAGCAACAAGCATACTGGGGAGAAGGAAAGGGTGACCCCAAACCTATTTGACTTTGGTGATTCTCCTCTATCAGCCAAATGGAATACCCGAATCAGCAGGAAACTCATCCAGAGAGACCAAGTATTTTCGTTAAAAGAATGGGACGTAGGATGTGTCCATGGTGCCAAGCACAACATATGCCTGCATGATGACCAACCCTTTCAAGAGAGATCCGGACGCCTTGCCCCAGCAGACACAGATGATGTTAGGAGGCACCTGCAGGAAATGTTTGCTGCTGGCATTATACAAGAATCAAGAAGACCATATGCCTCTCCCACTGTGGTTGTGCATTAAAAGAATGGGTCCATGAGGATGTGTGGTGATTATTGAACCCTGAACCGGCAGACCGTCCCAGATCAATACACCATGCCCCGTATACAAGATGCCCTGGACTGCCTGAATGGGAGCAAATGGTTCTCGGTATTGGATCTTCATAGCAGATATTACCAAATTCTGATGACCCCAGAGGACCGAGACAAAACAGCCTTCATCTGTCCTTTGGGGTTCTATGAATTCCTGAGAATGCCACAGGGGATTTGGGTGCCCCAGACACCTTTCAGAGATTGATGGAACATGCGGTGGGAGATATGAACCTGCTGGAATGTCTAGTGTACTTAGATGATGTCACTGTGTTCAGACGCACGTGAGGGTAGAATGAGACCAGACTGTTTAGATCGATTGGGAAGAATTCAGCCTAAGGCTATCCATTGACAAGTGCCAGTTTATTCAAACATCTGTGAAATATGTGGAGCACATAGTATCTATGGAAGGGATACAGTTAGATCCCAGCAAGGTTGAATCACTGACTACTTGACCCCAGCCCCATAACTTGAAAGAACTACAATGTTTCCTGGGGTTCTGCGGCTACCACTGCAGGTTCATAAAAGACTATTCAAAGGTGATTTGACTGCTCCTGAATCTTTCCAAGGGTTACCCTCCTACCAACCACAAATACAAAAAAGGGGCTATGAAAGAACCCGAAAAAGTGTATTTCCAAACAGATGAACCTTTTGGGCCCCATTGGACACCCAAATGTGAAGCAGCCTTCTACGAAGTCATATATACCAGCTCACCCATGACCGCATCCTCACCTATGCTGACCCTACCAAGCCCTATGTGCTGCATATGGCTGCTAGTCTGCAGTGCCTAGGAGCTGTGCTGTATCAAGGCCATGAGGATGGTTTGAGGCCAGTAGCTTTTGCCAGTAGGAGCTTGACCCCATTAGAGTGAAACTATCCTTTGCACAAGCTGGAGTTTCTCACCCTAAAATGGGCCATAGTTGACCAGTTTCATGAGTACCTCTATGAGGCAAAGATATTGGTGAAGACCGACAATAACCCATTAACCTATGTACAGACTTCAGCTAAGTTGGATGCCACTGGGCACTGGTGGCTTTCCACCTTATCGACCTATGATTATGCAGTTGAATATAGACAGGGACTGAACCATATTGATGCTGATGCCCTGTCACGAAGGCATAGCTTCTAAAAGTAATTGGGTCAGATTGTCTGAACCTGACATCTGAGCATTATGCCAAAAGTTTGACAGAGATGAACAGATGTCTGTGGACACAGTGGACTATCTAGTAGATTGCTTGGGCCCTCCTGATACATGCATACCAGCTGCCTATTGCCATTTCTCTGCTCTAGATATTAGTGCACTACCTCAGTTCGATAATGACAGCATTCATTGGGCTCAATCCCAAGATCCCATGATTCAACCAGCCCTTGATGCCCTGCATGTGAGAAAAGATTTGTCTAAGTTGTGTTCCCCTGACTTGCAAACTGCTCTATTATTCAAAGAAGGCCCTAGGTTAAAGTTGCATAATCAGCTGTTGTACAGAGAGACAGTGGATCATTGTGGCCAAGTAGACAAACAACAATTGGTCCTGCCCACAATGTTTAAACAGCGGGTACTGAGGTCTCTCCACAATCACATGGTGGGGCACCTCGGTATTGACAGAACTCTCAACTTGGTGTGATCCCAATTCTATTGGCCAAAGATGGAGGCAGATGTTGAGCACCATGTTAAGACTTGTAGTCATTGCCTCCAAAGGAAAGCCCTGCCTCAAAAGGCTGCCCTCCCCCATTGTCAAGTTCACTACCAGTGCCCCCATGGAGCTAGTCTGTAGAGGTTTCTTGTGCTTAGAACCTGACCAAAAGAACATTGGCAATGTGTTGGTGGTTACCGATCATTTTGCATGATATGCACAAGCCTTACTGACTAAAGATCAAAAGGCCTCTACTGTGGCCAAGGTGCTAGTAGAAAAATTATTTGTCCACTATGGTGCCCCCCAGCAAATCCATTTTGACCAAGGCAGAGACTTTGAGAGTAGGCTAATCAAAGAAATGCTTTCCCTGTGGGGGTGAGGAAATCAAGAACCACCCCCTATTACCCACAGAGGGACCATCAACCAGAACGATTTAACTGCACACTTCTGGACACATTGGGTACTCTCCATCCTAGAGACAAGTCCAAGTGGAGTCAGCAGATTAGCACATTGGTACACACCTACAATTGCACCAAAGTGATGCCACCAGACACTCTCCCTATTGACTCATGTTTGGGAGGGAAGCCCTGCTGCCAGTAGATGTTTTCTTTGGGGTCTCCCTGGATGAGGTCCAAGCTAAGAACTACTTACAATATGTGCAGAAATTGAAAACTCAATTGAACCATGCATGCCAACTGGCTCAAACAATGGCCGCCAAGAGAAACCTTGCCAACAAGGAGAGGCACGACAAGAAAGTGAAGGCTCGAGAGCTATTACCTGGGGACCATGTATTGCTGCACCATTTGGGACTACATGAAAAGTATAAGCTGTCAAAACTATGCACCATAATCACTTACTGCCCATTGGTCAAGTTATTATTGATGCTAAGCCAGCAGACATTGTCTCCCCTGGGCCAGTGACTCATGCTGCTGCAAAAAAGAGACAGAGTCAACTTGCCCCAGTAGTTACAGATTCAAGACTAGTGGGGTAGTCATATCAGATGACCTAAAGGTGGGCAAGCAAAGTGAGAGGGAAGCAAGGAGGGCTGGGGGGATGCTGGGATGCATAGGGAGAGGCATTACCAGTAGAAAACAGGAAGTTATTATCCCTCTGTACAGACAGTTGGTGAGACCCCATCTGGAGTACTGTGTGCAGTTCTGGAGACCCAATCTCCACAAGGACATAGACAGGATGGAGGCTGTCCAGAGGAGGGCAACTAAAATGGTGCAGGGTCTGCACCGGAAGACATATGAAGAGAGACTTAAGGAGCTGAATATGTATAGCCTCGAGGAAAGGAGGGAGAGGGGGGACATGATAGAAACTTTCAAGTATCTCAAGGGAATCAACAAAGTCCAAGAGGGTAGCATCTTTCAAAAAAAGAGGTGTGCAAGAACAAGGGGGCACAATTTGAAGATAGAAGGGAGGCAGCTCAGAGGTAATTTAAGGAAGTATTTTTTCACAGAGAGGGTTGTGGATGCATGAAACGGCCTTCTGGAGGAGGTTGTGGAGTCAAAAACAGTGGTGGAATTCAAGCATGCATGGGACAGTCATAAGGCAATTCTAGGGGGTGGGGGTAGGAAGAAGTAGGCTGCTGGTTAACTAGGATCTGCAGCTTATCCAATAGGTAGGGAAATGGGCAGACTGGGTGGGCCAAGTGGTCCTTATCTGCCATCAAAATCTATGTTTCTATGTTTCTAAGACTTTCCCTGCAGCAGGCCCAGAATGATAATGACTGCCAGTCCACCTCTGATGACAGTGAGTGTGACAATGCCTATTACCCCTCCTATGAACTGAGTCAGCTTTTTCGAGGCAACCCTATGGCCAATTGTGGGGATGAAGCTGGACCTTCAGGACTGCATAACCCCCCAGCTTCTTCTCTGGACCCAGTGCCCCCTGAAAATGAGGTGCAAAGTATCACATCTGAGGTTGCGGACTCTTTGTGTTTTGTAGAACTGTTTGACTTGCCCAAAGAAGGGGCTGATGGTCTGAGTCTCCCTGGTGACATACCAGAACTTGAACAATAATATGAAAGTGTTGACAGCACCCCTTCAGTGCCACAAAGCCTAACTGTGCCAGAGTCTCCTCAGAATGAGCAACCTGGGCTCTCGTCAGAAGATAATAATGAGCAAAGTGTTGTGGAAACAGAGTCTGCAGAGCCAGGAGCTGATAGTGTTTCCAATCTGGACATTTCAACCAGTGCAGAGGCATCCCTCACTACAGGAGAAGAAATCAGTGCCAGTGTTGACTGCCCAGAGCCTGTGTCTGTTCCCCCCAGAAAATCTGGGTGACCTGTTAAGCCAGTGTTACATTTCAGTTTTGATTCCCCTGGGAGGCCAGTGGATTTGCCTCTCAATGTGGTTCACAAAGGGGTTTATGCCTCTCAAAGCTCACTGCTCAAACTGAGCTTGACAGCCAATGCCAGGTTACTTGTTCTTCCTTCTCAATATGGTGCCCCTGCCCCATCCAGCCCCAAGTTAGCTGATAGGGATGGGTCCACTCTTACACTGTTTAATGTATAAGAAATAATAATATGAATCAGTATTGTGATGTTACTAGTGTGTTAAGCATCGTGGAATCAGTCTTACATGTATGAAACATGCATAAGTATTGTCAATATGGATATAGTATTGTGAAGTGTAGTGAAAATGTATAGTAATGTGATAAGTTTACGTTAACTGATGCATCAGATGTTGTTTGCATAGCATGCTCATGTCATATTTGCCTCATTTAAATAGCATTTTCAATATTGTGATGGTACAGACTTGACACAGATGCCAAGTTTTCTCCAGGCAGGGAAGGGTGTAACCCCCCCTACAAATGGGGGTTCCTAAAAAGTCTTCCTTGAATGTGCCTAAATGTCCATTGCCAGGCTGGTGTCCTGTGCTTTAGCTGTTTAAAAATAAATTGCATGAGAGTGCCTATTCACCTCTGCACCCGTCTCTTTAAGAGCTGCCTATTTTGCAGGGTATAATTATTCTGGGTGGTGGCCAAGTGTGTCTATGCTGGAGTCCCGCCCAGGCTGCTAGATAATCACTCCATTCTGCCATTGCTATTTGCCAGGGGAAGTTCTGTTAGAAGTTGTACTTATTTGCTGATTATCTATTAGAGGAGTAGTAATAATACTGTAGTTTATCTAACCTGCCTTCTTTAAAGCATGGACAGTTCTGTTTGTCATCACCAACTTTGTCCTGGACTGCCAGAATGGGCCAATCAGTACCTTTGGGGACTTTAAAATGGAACCTGTCCCCAGGGGTCTTGAGGGAGCAAAACTCTGTAGGAACTGTAGTTCTGGGCTTTGGCACCCAAATGGACCTGGAGGGGGAGCCCTTCAACTGACTGACAGACAGATCAGCCAACCAAACCTTTTAGATCCTGGGGAAAGCCCCAGGCTGCTTGCGGCTACAGTCAGCCTGAGTTGGGAAGAGAAAGAGTGAACAGCTCGAGAGAGTCAAGCAGCAGTTTCTGCGTAGTTCACGTGGGAGAACCGTGTAAGGGCTGAGTACTGGCCTGTCTGATGGCCTGTCGGTTGTACCCGAGAGGGAATTTGTGAACATTTCTGACTGAATCCGAATTGAAGAGGAAATAAAGCCACTGAATTGTGACCAGGGTCACTACCTGAAGAAAACCGAAGATTTGCTGAACGCGATCAGCCTGTCAGGACTTTCAATTGCTGCTGGAGTCCCAATTTGGCGCAGAGACTCTGTAATTGCAACCGGACTGCCATTTACCTGGTATAGTAGTAATTTCTCTAATATAAATGTGCTGTGTGCTGTTAGTGGGTCACGATTTGGTTCCCCACTCTGTGCTGAACTGTGTTTTGCTTGCTGGAGGCTGCATCCAGCTCCACCGGACTGAATCCGCATTCATCTCCACTTGGCTGGGGGCCTTGCCACACTGGCCCAGCCAGATTACTCACGCCACAGAGAAAACTATCGATGAGAGACCTGCCTGTGGATCAGCCCCCTGCTCAACACTCTGAACAGGAATGACGCCTCGGTGATTCGTGTGGGCCCTGCTTCTCCTGGCATTCCAGCTCATCAACCTGCAGTCTCAATTTTGTCCTGCCATTGTCCTGTATTGGGTATTGTGAGTAAACGTCAGGGTAGCTCCCTGCAACAACAGCTAAATCTAAAGTGTTGTCATCTGATTGCCTTGTTTTTTCCTTCAGGAACTGAGCCCTCTGGCTCTGGATTACAAATAGTGCATGTTGTGCATGTTGTGCATGTTGTGCATGTTGCTTTCTTCCATCACAGGGCCCCAACCAGCTGCGACGCCAGCCTACCCCCGGCAATGTTCCTGGCTAACCCACATTTTTTCTACCTGGGTACCCAGAGTGCGTGACTGTTTTGAGAGACTAAAATGTGCATGCATAATTGCCTGACTAGATCAGTTACAGAATCAATCAACCTGATTACACCCCTTCCTTGTTCCTTGTTCCCCTGAATAAATCAGATCTAACTCTTTTTGCATCTAATTTGACTGAGGTTCCAGTTTGTACCAAAAGCACTGTACTGCCATTATCTGCTGTGCCTAACCTTGTTTTGCAGGTGGTCTCCAGGGTCAAACTGGTAGAACCAGCCCTGGTGGTAAGTGCAAACAGTGAGGGGATTTGTATGCTGAATAGGGGCTACAGTGAAAGTGTTTGTTGTATATTGTCTAGGCCACTAGGGGGGAAAGAGGGGGGTTACAGTGTCCTGTAGGGCTATACCCAAGTTAGCCTTGCTACTAACAACCCTGTCCTCTGGGTTCAGGCAGTCGTTTCAGTACCCAGGCCCCTTAACCTGCAACTAGCCACTCAGGCAGGGGTAGTAGCCCTTGGGATAGCGCCACCTAGGGGTTACGCATATATTCAAACTCTGGTCAGAGTCACTATAGCTGCTAATACATTAACCTGATAAGGGTGTTTCATGGCCTTAAACATAAAGAGGAATTGCCACAGTCAGCTGCATGTGTAAATTTCATTTTTGGTAAAGGTAGATAATTTATCTGGTTGATCCTGTGTTTCTCATGTGTTTAAAATGCGAGTGGTGAGTGCGTGTTGTACTATATGTGGAAAGAGAGGGAGCTCCACACCAAGGCCTTCAAGTAATGGTAGAAGAAATGGTGCAGGGAGGACAGGTGTGTCTACATTGGGGACAGTGGGCCAAACTGGAAGGATAAGAACCTATACCAAGGTGATGGCCTGTTTTCATCTAGGAGGCAACCACAGTCCTCAGTGGATGATTCAAATGTTACTTCGATGGACATTTCAATAGCCAAGTGGGGGGGTGACAGAAAAATAGGAGAAGCAGAAAGTGAGCCACCACAAGCTGAGATAGAGAATAGGGAGATTGCAAGGGGGAGAGAGAGAGTCCCACCAGGATGAAAGTTATTCAAGGATGCAGGGGGTTAGCAAAGGAAGAAGGGGGAAAAGGACCAGTCAAAGGAGAAAGGTGTGGAAGGGGAAACAACTGGAAAAAGGAGAAAGTGGCATGAAGAGAGGTGGGGGCTGTCAAAATGGTGCAAGGTCTGCATCAGAAGCCCTATAAGGAGAGACTGAAAGAGTTCAATATGATCACCCTGGAAGAGAGGAGTGAGAGTGGGGATATTATGGAGACATTTAAATACCTCTAAGCGGTTAATATGGTACATGAGGGAGCTATGTTTCAGAGAAAAAGGTGCTGTAGAACAAGGGGTCATGATATGAAGCTGGAAGGAGTTGGAGTCAGGAAAGCTGTGAGGAAGTACTTCTTAACAGAAAGGGTGGCGGATTCCTGGAACCATCTTCCATGGGAGGCAGTGGGGGTCAAACCAGTGGTGGGTTTCAAAAATGCCTGGGATAGACTCAAAGGAATCCTAGGAGGCAGGAAGGGAGTGGAAGAGATAGTGCTGTAGGGCAAGTTTGGTCTGCAGCAAAAGTCATCATAATTAAAAGTGGGCAGACTAGATGGGTCCAGTGGTCATTATCTGCCATCAGTGTTTATGTTTATATAACCCCCCCCCTTTGGGAGATTACCAGTCTATTTGCTCCTCCCTGGGTTTTTGTGGCCTAATTCAGCTTGGTAGAGAAAAGGGTTCATTCTTCTCAGCACTCGGTCAGAGCCTCCTGCGAAACAGGAGGTCACCATGGGTGCATGGGGGAATAAAGCCCAACAGTTTAGGCTGGAGGGGGAGTTCTGGTCAGAGGTATGAGTGGCGAGGAAGTGAGAGTGAGTCAGGGCCTGGCAGAGGCAATTGTCTGCTCTGGCCCCCAGACCAGTGGCACTTGAGGAGACACAGAGGAAGAAGAAGGAGCCAGCACCGCAAGTCACATGATATCTTGGAGGGTAGCTAAAGTCAAGAGAGGAGCCAGCAGCCACAAGCTGCAGAGTTATCTGGCAGCCTGTGTCGATTCATGTAGGGATCCCATGAGCAAGATTGCAGCAGGGAGTGTAGTGTCAAGAAAGTGAGTTACCCTTGAGCTCCGCAGGACATGTCCCCTTTCTCAATTCAGGGACAGTTGCTGCCAGTTCTGGGAAAGGATGCAGGCATCATGAGGGAACCCACAAATCCCCAAGCCACAAGGATTGCATATTCCGAGGGGGATCCACCAAACCAGTGCAGGAGAGAGAGAGAGAGAGAGAGAGATGAAGATTGTTGGGAGTTTGGGTGCCTGTGAAGAATGGTGGGCTGTTAGGCACTGTGAACTAATTTGGGATTTGTGCTGCCTTCAAACTTTTGTGATCATAGTGGCCCTGAGTTAATGCTGCCCTAAAGACTGTGCAACCTCCCTGGTGCAGGTAAAAGCTGCTATTATGGCCATACTGGCCATTTGGAAACTAAATGTGTTCACCATGAATTAACTGATGATCCCTGGAGCTATGTGTGAATATGTTTAATGAATGTGGGATCCCTGTTGTTTCTTCAAGATCCATGTGGACATTCCGTTATTGAAAGGAACTGTTTAACATGCATTAACCTGTTGTTTTCATCCAACACCAGCGAGGAAAAGGGACCCTGTGTGGGACATATGGGTCTGGGTAAGGTGGCCACTGGAAGTGTTTCTGCTGCTGCTGTACGTGCTCCCTCCCCATGGACATATTCCATCCATAGTCACAGAAAGGGAGGACTACATTTATGTGTATAACAGATGATGTGATGTAAGTGGATTAGGCACACAGCTGTCAACAGTTTTGCACTTGTGCTGTTGGTTTACAGAGCAAGTTTAGATATAAATTTGTTTTGTGGTTGTTGGGGGGGGGGGTAAGGAGATGTGGGCTGGAGGATCAAATGAAACTAAAACCAAAAGAAATACCTGTGCCTTAGACTGTAGTACTATGCACTCCATCAAGCCCAGCAGTGAGAAGAGTCACGTGATGCAAGTGACTGGATAGCAGCTGAGACTCAGAGCTCCCACTTCTAACCCACCTTTACTGCCTTTTCTCACTAAAATCTAGCTTCTTCAGCCCTAAATACTTTTGCCAAAGAGAGACACTGCCTACAATGACTAATATCAAAGCAGATTACATCGTTATTGGAGATTTTGCTTCTGTGATGGATGTTGATATGAGGCAGGCCCAGCTAAAACATACACCTCCTCCCTCACCGGAGAAGATGCCCAAGAAATTGAAGGCCCAAACCAGAGCATCGGGCAAGAGCAGTGCAGCAAACATCCAGCTGGTTCCTCTGACAGAGGACCGATTCCTACAGGAGCTGCTACCATTTAGAGAAACCCTCACAGAGATCGCAAGTGAACTGAAATCAATCAGAGGGGACATGGCCGATTTGACCAGGAGGATGGGCGATGAGGAAGCCAAGTTGGCATCATTAGAGAAATGGAGAACCAAGGTAGAGCCAGAGATGGTCCATCTCTGACAACAATTACAGAAACTCCAACTCAAAATGGAGGATCTGGAGGGAAGGAGCCATCGCAACAATATTTTAATCCTTGGCCTCCTGGAGTCAGAGGAAGGCCCCAACACCACAGCATTTATTCAGAAGCTCCTGGTCAAGATTGTGGGTCCCTCCCCACTTAATACCACTTACTACATTGAGCAAGCACACAAATCGCTCAGACCCAGACCTCAGCCTGGTGCTCCACCTCATCCAATTATACTAAGGTTTTTGAGTTACATTGAGAAACAGCATGTGCTAACTAAAACCAAAGAACTGCAATCCATTACCTGGGAAGGAACCAAACTCAGAATATCGTAGAATTTGCCTTACGAAGTCAGACAAAAATGAACTGCCTTCCACCCCACAGTTAGCAAACTAATAGCAGCAGGCATTCCCTTCAGAATGAACTATCCCGCCAGACTTCAAGTGTCCATCTCGGGTAACTGGCTCTCATTTGACTCGCCCTCACGAGCAGCTAGCGACCTGGCAAACAAGCTCCCAGATCTCTTCAAAACGGACTGAATTTACGGACTGCTCGCTCTTCTACTCTATAGAGGGTTTTCCTCTTAATTATAATATTAGCAAATCAGAATGATTGTTTGTAGCTTAAAATGGGTACCTGACCTGATTAAGGTCTTCTGTTCATGGGATGGGCAGGCAGAGGCTTCTCTTTTTTTCTCCAGGCCTGTAGTGCCCCGTTTTGCCCACTGGGGTCCCTCGTACAAGACCAGGGCTTTTATCTGGTGTGGAACTTTTCCTTTTGGTGGTAGTTTGTAGAGGTCCCATTTGAAGCCAGACCTTTTGCTGGTCCTGATCTCTAAATCTTCCCCCTTCTGCTATGAGCCAAACAGCCATGGACCTATATAGACTCCAGACCTGGACTCAAGTATTTAAGTTTTAATTTTAGATATTAGGTTGTGGTTTTATGCCTTTTATGTTAAATATGCCAATGGGAAATTGCTGAATGATGACTCCTTCTCAAAATAGGTTTATATTTCACAGGAAGGCATACGAGTTAGGGCAGTTACTTGGGCTTAGAACGGTTTACTTTTCCATACTGGAGAGCCAGATCTTACCAATGGGGTTCATAACGGGGACAAACTCCAAGAGGTCTGCATTTCCCACGGGTACTTAATTGGGGCACGCACAACTTTGTTTATGAGGACCATAAAGAGGACCAGTCAAGTAGCTTTGAATGGGGCTTTGTACCATAAGAAAGGGCTGATTATTTAGGTGGGGGCGGAAGGGGGGGTTGCTCAAGTCCAAGTAAGCTAAAGAGAGCAGCGCAACAGACTAAGTAAGGGGGGGAACAGCTCCCTAATGCTCCTCAAAACTTTTTTTACCCTTTTCCCTGGTTTGATTTAATGGGTAGGCAACAGATGTAGACATAGGTTTAAAACATGTTATGGGCGACTATTTTCTAAGTATCTCATACTAGAGGAGCAGCCAGGAGTTGCTGGGACAAGAACTCATGGACATATATGAGTGGTTGTTCAAGCATCAAAGTCCTTTGTACATAGTTGTTGGAAGGGGGGGGGTACCTGAATGGGTATATTCCTAAGCATTCTGTATCACAAGAGGGTAAAGTGCATATTTGGTTTAATAGAAGTACTGCCTTTTTTTCATGGGGTTGGGACAATGTAGGACTGTGCTGAATAACTTTTTTACCTAGGAGTGCTCTAGTAAATGGTTTACCTGTTAACAATTTTATATATGGTGAATGTAGCTATTAAAGTGATTACTTAAAACATAAGGGGAATCAGAGATCAGGTGAAAGGAATGCAGGTGTTGAAACATTGCAGATTGTTGAATGCGGATATAGTTTTTCTACAAGAAACACATCTGATGGTGACTGAAGCCATGTAGCTTAGAAGACAGGGAATAGCTCAAGTCTTCTCAGCAGAGGACTCGCAGGCTAGCAGGGGTGTAACTATCCTAATTAAATACAATATATCCTTTATGCCAGAAACTTCGGTGATAGATCCAAATGGTAGATTTATACTGGTCAAAGGTACATTGATGGGTAAGAGAGTTGTCCTGGGTTCTATATATGGACCAGTAAGGGGCAACCCTGTAATTCTCATGGATTTAGTTAACAAACTTACAGCCTTCTTACCCATTTATTTAATTCTGGGAGGGGATTGGAATATTCTTCCTACTCAAGACCTGGACAGGTCATACCTGACCTTAAAAACCACATCGCCACCTCAAAGGGTCTTGCACGATTTCATGGACCTACTAGGACTATGTGACCCATGGCGTACTTTCAACTCTAATAGGAAACTTTTTTCCTTTTTCTCAATGGTTCACCATAAATGGTCCAGACTGGATTATGTTCTCATCAGTCTCTATCTCTTTTACAAGGTGTGCTCCAGGTGCATCTGGAACCCATGGTTCTATCTGATCATTCTATAGCATAGACATCATTAACCTTTGACCCTTTCAGCCAAAGGGATACGATTTGGAAACTCAACATCCAATTTCTTAAAGACAAAACTATTGTTTCCAAAATACATTCCCTTATTCAAGTTTTCTAGAAAATAACAAGGGTTCAGTTCAAAGAGAGGATATTTTGTGGGGGACCCTTAAATGTTATCTTAGAGGGGGGGAACTTATTAAGATTACCTCATTTAGGAAAAAATGTAGGGACAAAGAAGCTATATCTCTCTTGGGCCAAATTAGGACAGTGGAACTCTCTCTCTCTCTGGTTCTACAATTTCAGATTCGCTTGCCACCCTAGCATCCCTTAGGAAAAAATATGCAGATTTACTCAGGGAAAAAGCAGAGTATGCAATTCTGAAAACTAAATCGACATATGTCGACCAATGGGAGAAGGCAGGTTGGCTCCTTGCCTTGAGACTACATAAACCGGAGAGCTCTAGGCTAATCCCCTCAGTTGTAGCTCAGGGTGGTAACATCAAAACTGCTCCCAAAGAAATATCTAAGGTTTTTGAGGACTTCTATAGTTCATTATATGGGGGAATGTCTCAATAAACCATTGTCTCAAGACACTGAAATTTATTTGAATTCTATAGATCTTCCTTATTTGTCACAACAACAGCAAATTTCTCTGGTTTCTCCTTTAACCCTCTCAGAGGTAGAGGCTTCTATTAAAGACTTAGTCTTGGACAAGGCTCCAGGTCCGGATGGTTTCCCCCCCCCCAACTTTTATAAAACATTTTCTAAGGACTTAGCACCTATATTACTTAGACTCTACAACTACATGCTCTCAGTGGACTCTCTTGACCCATTGCTTCTAGAAGCCACTATAGTTCTTCTTAAACCTGTAAAAATACATTCACAACCCTCTAGTTATCGTCTGATCTCTCTCATGAATTATGATATCAAATATTAACAAAACTTCTCTCCTGGCTTATCAGAGCAGTATGGATCAGCCTACTGAGCCCAGAACAGGTGGGCTTTGTACCTGGATGCTCTTCCATGGATCAACTCAGGAAACTAAGTCATATTTTTCAGGTCGCCCAGTGTTCCCAGTCTCCTATGGCTCTTGTTTTGTTGGATGCGGAAAAAGCATTCTACAGAGTAGATCTCACATTCCTTTGGATGATGTTGAGGAAAATGGGTCCCCCTCCAGTCTACTGATTTGCTCCAATCCTTATACTTCTCAGCCTCAGCTAGAATTTACTGTAATGGGATCTTTTCTGCATGTTTTTTTCTTTATCAAGGTACTAGACAATGTTGCCCACTATCCCTCTTTCTCTTTAACCTTTATTTAGAGCCCCTTCTTCACAGTATCAAGTCATCTCCCCAGATTAAAGGCATCCCCATTCTCAATCACTCTCTGGTACTTTCCATTTGTGCAGATGACATTCTTCTACACATCAACTCCCCAACTTCTTCTTTACAGGGTGCACTACAAATCATACAGCAATTTAGTAGGTTCTCTAACTATAAACTCAATCAGTCTAAAACTGAAATATTCCCCTTAAGTCATCTAACTCACAGCTCTAACTTTAGCCAATTTGGAATTAAATGGTCCCCACATTCCATTAAGTACTTAGGTATATTCCTAGCCTCAAACATCTGCAAAATACAGAAACTAAATTTGAAGGATTTCATGGATGTCATTCAACAAGATCTTCATAGATGGGAATCACTCCCTGTATCTCTATGGGGGTGTATAAACATTATTAAAATGAATATTCTTCCCCGGATTTTCTATCCTCTGAACATGTTAAATATATGGCTGCCATTGTCATTCTTTCATTGCCTGCACTTAATTATCTCCAGTTTTATTTGGACAAACAAACATCCCAGACACTCTTATTAAAAATTAAGTCTCATTAAAGAACATGGGGAACTACGCCTACCCAACTTCCTCCTGTATTACTGGGCAATACACCTATTCAAGTTGGACAGGTGGTTACTTCCATTAGAAGATAACTATAAGCTCATATGGCTTCAAATAGAAAACCAAATATTGTCTTCGGATAACTTAGATGCCTCATCTCTTTTCTTTATTGCATTCAAAACTTTGCCATAAGAGCGCTATCAATCAGTGATGGAAGCCTCATTAAAAGTTTTCCATCAATGCTGTTCTTATCTCAAAAGTTCCCCTTCACAGGACGTGGGCTAATCTTTACTTCATAATCCTAACACCAAAATTGGAGGCAGATGTCTGGCTAGAAGCTGGCTACCATTGCCACAAGGCACTAAAGTAATTGATTTATACTCACAAGATTCCCTTTTCTTGTCTAAGGACATTCTGGTGAAATATAGATTACCTAATTCAAGTATTTTTAAAGTATTTCAGTTGAGGCATCTAATTGCATACCAGTTTGGTACGGTACCTCAAGTGCCTAGGCTAGACAGCATACTAGAGCAGATGGGGTCCCTGGCCAATAAACCCCATGGATATCCCAGCTTTATGCTTGCCTTTTAAATGTCAGGAATCCAGATCCCCTCCTACGCTCTAAGGTTTGGTCCTCTTTATTACCAGAAATGCAATTTGATTGGTCACAAATTTGGAAGGATCTCTACCATTATATTACTCAGGACACACTCCAACTTACTCAATACCATTTACTTAGTAATATGTACTACACTCCAGTCAAATTATGTCAGATCAGGCATCTCAATAGCCTTCCTGTTCTAGATGTGGTAATAAGGAAGGTGATCTCTTGCACATATTCTGGCAATGTGACAAGGTTAAACCACTGTGGCAGCTACTTCAAGGTTCTTTGGACCCCTTGTTTGCTCTTGCAGAACTGTTCACAGTGGAGATTTGCATTCTGGGTATTTATACCATCATCAATGTCTAGGAATGCAAATACCATCTGGCTTTAGACTCCATGGCTGTTAAAAAACTGGTACTAAAACATTGGCAGGATCAGTTGTCTATCTCATACTCAGAGCTGGTGAACGAGATCACAACTTATCTACAAACTGAGTGAATAATAGCATTTTCAAGGGATAAGCATTCAAGTTTTGATAAAAGATGAGGCAAACTTTATGCTCTTTACCTGTAATGGTCATTGTCTCTCATATAGTCAATAGCACTGATTCCCTAGGTTAATTTGTCAGCTAATCCCATTAATAGTTTTACTTATCTACCCTTCTAGAGCTCATGTTTCTTTATTGGCACACTCCTTGGGGGAAGGGGGGAGTAGTTTAGGTAGAGGGTTTTGTAGTGTTTTGTTTTGTTTGTCCAGCTTGTGCTCCTTGTGTAATGAAAATGAAGTATTATAAATTTTGTGTATATGAAAATCAATAAACTTTACATTTCAAAACAAGCCCAGCAGTGATGAACATTACATATATATTCTGTAGGTTACAGTCAGTGATTTCAGAAATACATATTTTTTTTATCCAAGCCATTAGTCTCCATTCAGTGCACATAGTGAGCTTTATTTGTAAAAGAAGGAAAATAATTTAAAAGTTTAAGTTGACAAAAAAGTCAAGTAAGTTATCACGTTTGGTCAGCTTCACTTTTCAGCATTTCCCTGTGTAAGTCTGGTACTTAGAGAGAGAGAGCTAGAGAAGGAGGAGAAATGGTGGAGCACTGTCCATCATTCAGTATAGATCAGCCCTGAAAGGATTAACAAACCCTACAGACAGCAGTAAATCACTGTACACTGCCACACAAACACACACACACACTTGGGAGAGAGAGAGAGAGAAGCGTAATGTGAATCTCTGCTGGAGCAATACCAACAGGGCATTGTTTAGACAAAACTATGTAAAAAGAGGGTTTAGGTGTCCTAAGAGAGACAGACAGAGAGAGAGAGAGAGAGAGAGAGAGACAGAATGAATGAATGGTGGAGCTCTGTTTATCATTCAGTCTTAGATCAGTCATGAAAGGGTTAACACACCCTTCAGACAGCAGTAAATCATTGTACACTCACACACACACACACACACGCACAGATTAGAGACAGAGACAAGTGTAATTTGATCTTGGCTGAACCAATGCAGTCTTATTACAAACTCAGTTTTGACCAACAGGTGGTGGTGTAGTGCTAAGTTTAGAAGTGTGGGGTCTCCATGAACTACAACGTTCCCAACCCTCCACAGGCTGGGAGTTTGGGTCTACCTAGGCCCTCAGAAGCTATCAGGTTTTAGATGAATTGTGGTGAATTTTGAGGGTCATTTTTACACTATATGGCTGCTTTAAAGCATTCTTTGACTTGTTACAAACAACCAATATCATTATCAAAATAACTACTTTTTATTTTCTTTAAAAAAAAAAAGCCAAAACTAAAGCATAAAATCATACTCCAATCACCCTTCAAACACCCAACTACATACCATTTCTCTTGAGTACAGTTAGCTATCACTGCAGCAGGCATTGCACTTGTTACCATGCAGCCTGCCCAGAAGACTCTGCCCCCCAACAGTGCACCACACAGTCAGACATACAAGGCAATGAGAAGGGCACACAAAACACCAGCTTGGAGGTGCATGTGTCTGTCACACAGCAGACATTTACACAGACCATCCATGCCAGAGATTGAAACTGATACACAGGACCCAATGCAGGGTCCCTCAAAGCCCAACATTGACACAGGATGTATACCTGGTAATGAATGTTTTGTCTGCATATACCCTGAAGTAAGACAGTTGCAGCAGGGAATGTAAGGCTCAGCAGGGACAGCTGCATGAAATATATGGTGTATATATAGTGACATCACAGCCCACAAACTTGACATGAAGCAAGGGTTCCGCAACCCTGTGTGAGACCACAGACAATGGCATGACCATAACTGTCATTGCTTTACAGTAGGTTGATGTTTCCCATTCCTATCCAGTACATGGCAGCCAACCCCCAAATCCCCATATGCCATACACCGGAATCACAACACCGTCAAGCACTCCAGTACAACCCACACATGACAGCCAACCTGCAGGGGTGCACAGCCAACTGTAACAGATGATGACCTAATGCCAAGCATGTCCTGTGACATGTACACAGCCCAGTCACATGGCAATGGCAGGGGCAATGCAAGTGGTAGGCTCATCCTACCTTTAACACTTACTCAGGAGTCATCCCAGACACAAAAGCTTAAAACACAAATAACCTAATGTCTCATTTGAGTGCAGCAAAGGCATTAATGCTGAAGAATTGCCATCCACCATCAGATGTATGTGGACTTCACTTCATAGGTTCCATGCTCACTCATGGGGGGGGTGGGAGGCTGGTGGCAAAGGGCAAGCTGGGGAGGAAAGAGAGATCTCTCAAGTCACTGGATGCAGCCCAGTCCAGCCCCTTACAGTCAGATATAGCCATTCAATACAAACAGAATTATTAATACAAAACAACACACTTACTTCATTGCTCCTTTTATAATAAAGCCAGGCTAGTTATTAATTCATATTGTTTAGTTAGAAATGACCATCTAAGTCACTCAGTCTTGGCCAAGTCCCGACTCCTGATTTGTGAGAAGTAATCCTTCACAGGCTTACATGACGCAACTAGTCAGCTGTTCCTTGCACACACTCCACATAGTACCAGCAGCACCTCCAGTCACACAGGTACAGCTCGCCGCTCGCTGGGTAAGAGGATTTCTGCAGGACATTACCCAGATTGCAGATTCATCTTTCACATGAACAAAAGTGCCAACTTCAAGACAAAAACAAAGTTAACACTGCAAAGTTATTAAGTTACTAATCCTTCATGGAGAAGATATTTAAACATGCACTACTGCTTTGCCGCATTAAAAAAGTTAATTAAATAAATAAGTTCACTATACTGCTCTATCCTGGAAAAATACATAGTAAAAGCTGGATCCCACTGAAAATAAGAGCTTGCCTCTCACTTGGGCTGTTCTGGGTCATTGCATTATAACAATGGGTAAAAGAAGGACCCCACTGAAAAAAAAAAATATCTTGCATCTCCGGTCTACTATCCTGGATAAATACAGCATAAAAACTGTGTCAAACAGAACCCCACTGCAAATGAGATATCACAACTCAGCTGGGCTATCCTGTGTAAATATATCATAAAACTGTAAAAGCAGGACCCTACAGCAGAACCCCACTGAAAAGCAGATGTTGCATGTAAGCTGATCTGTCCTGGAAAAATATATTGTACAAGCATCCAGATCACCCATCTTGTAGTAGTCTAGTATAGTCCTGGTGGTCTAGTGGTCCCCCCCCCATAAGGGCATCTGATCCCCTCCTGACTCACCCTCTCAAGTGCCCCCGCAGCCCTGGTCACATAATGCAAACTACAGCAATAGTGATGACTAGCAGAGCCCTTTGCTCACCACCTCAACAGGTTTCTATCTGATGGTCTCTGAGCAATTGCAAGTATTATACAAATACCTGTTCCTACTGTACTCATGATTGCTCACTGACAGTCAGACAATGGCCAGTCTAGGTGGTGAGCAGAGGGCTGTGCAGGTCATTGTCACTATTGCCATACATTGGCTTAGGTGACCTGAGTGGTGGGGGGCGCAGGAGTTATGGGGAGGAGGGTCCTGAGCAGGCAGGTTGACAGAGGAGCAGTTGCTCTTGGGGGGGACCACTAGACTACCAGGAATATTCAAGACAGCTACAGGACAGTAAATCAGGGGGTACAGGAACCACTACACCACCAGGAATATTTGAGACAGCTACAGGACAGGTAAATAGTGGGGTGGGGGGGACCACTAGACCACAAGTAATATGTAAGACATCTACAGAATGGAGGGCCAACTACACTTGTTAGTGGGCCCATAATGAGCATCTAAATGGGCCATAGTGCCTTCCATGCCCAAAGGGATCGCAAGCATGTTAGGGACTAAATATGGCCGACTGGAGCACTGCCTCAATCTAATTTGATCTACGTATGTAAATTGCACTCCTGTCAGCCATATTCAGTCTGGTCCTGTGTCAGCATAGTGCATAGTCAATATGCACTGTAACAACATGGGTCCATATCTAGACAGTTTGCATGCTTTAGTTGCAATGAGTTAATTGTCTGAAAAGTCCCCCCAGGCAGGCTGTGCACAAATTGACACAGACCATACATAGCCAGCTCTGAATATGGGAACCTATAGTCCTTAGCCCAGTGGAATCCAAAGTCCATGAAACAGTGGCTCATGGAGGTAAGAAAAGTCTCCCTATAGCCTCAAGATACTGTTGTTCTAACTTGTAATAGCATGAAAGCAAACATGTTTGGCACTGACATATGCATGTTAGTCTGGGCATCAAAACATACTTAGCATTACCATGTCAGTCAAATGTTTCATTAAATAGAAACAGAAAAATATAACACAAGTAGATATGTAGGAGACAATATGACAAGTCAGAGCAGAGCAGTGCATTCAAATCCAGGGTCCCTGCTATCACAAGTGCATAATTAGACACCACCATAGGGCAGGTATCAGCTAAGTGTAATCCCAGTTTAATATCATAGTTACTCTAGCTTACTGTTTACATGCTTGATTATAGTACTAAATAGAGGAGACTCTGGCTAAAAGAAGAAAACTGAACTGAAGCCTCATCCCCCTTCTCAACCCCTCACCCACCAGTGCCATTGGAGCTTACAATACCTTACAAGTCCCAAAGGGAAGATGCCCATTAGACACAGACACCAATAAAACTGTCACTTTGTTATCAATAAAACAGTATTTCCAAATAAACTCCTTACAGATGCAAATAAAGTGTAACTACCAAAGTTCTTCCACAGGATTGTCAATACAAAAACTGGACAGAGGGTTGTGTGATCTTTATTTACCTTAGTAGGGAAAGTAACTTTAAGTTAGCAAACAACAGATGTTCTAAAACATGAGACTGCCTGTTTTTCTCAGTTGGAGGATCATCACAATGCCTGTCTGCCTGTCTCAGCCCAGTGACCCCACTGCCAGAAGCCGAAACCTGATCTCAAATCACTTTATGCTCCAATAAAGTCTGTGAAGGAATTTAGCAAAAAATTTACAACACAAAGTTCCCTTACAGCTGTGCTTCAAAGACTGTTCAGTTACTGATTTAAGACTGCTGCCTGGAGGACTACATAAAAAAATCATTGAAGATTTTAAGAAGTATTGGAGCACTTCACCCCTGCCAACAATGCATTGTTTAGATACAAATGTGCAAAAAGAGGGTTTGGTGTCCTTTAAGACTAAAACAAGCTGCCTGTGCTGTTTACACTGAGTGTATCTATTGATTGTAATTTGACCTGGCATGAGAATGTTGCATGTAGGAAAGGAACTCTCTCCCCCCATCAACAGTGGAGTGATTTCAGTAGTGGAAGGATTGTGGTTCAACTCCAAAATTGTGCTTCAGTGGGAGTCTAAAGTGCCCTTTTTTCCCCACAAGCGATAGCAAGACTTCTGCAGGGCTCCCTGCCCTGCAGCCGAAAAATGCACATTACATGGTTGACCACTGGTGTGTGTCATGGGACAGGACAGTGCAATGAATGAGCAGTGCCCTAACAGGGTTAGTGCCTTTGTAATTGTGCTTTGTTCCTGAGAAGCAGGGGAATCACAGAAAGTGCCATAGTCAATGGCACAGTTAGTAAGGCACTAACTCAGCAGTGAGTCAGTGCTAAAGAATGCTGGGGACCAATGCAAGTCACCTGACTGTGCCTTGCATACAGGCACTCTGGCATACTCAAAGGATCATGTAGGCATTAATCAGCAGTTTGTGCCATGCTAGGTAACAACACCATAAACCTGATACCAACTACACACACAGTAGTACACTTCCCCTGCCTGTTGTATACACAATGCCCTGTCAGGTGACCCACCCAGTCATCATTCCATTGTAATATACACAGTTCCCTCATAGTCTATTTATTACTTATTTATTTATTAGCTTTTAGTGACCAGGTGAATACCCTAGACACTAAGGGCTCAATTTTTAATGACCCCTTAGAGCAATGCCAGTTGCATCACTCTAGGTCTGCAGCAAACTCCAGATGCATCAGAGACCCTGAACCCAGTTTTATAATGGGGATCCCTGTGCCAAAGACCCAGGGTTTCTGCACCCACAGGCTTGCACCAAACTTTGCGCACCTGCAGGGATTGCCGCAGGGATCTGGCTCTCTCACCCGGTGCAACACTAGAGGGGAAGCGAGGGTTGGGGGGTGAATCATCATGCAAGCAGGGGGTCCAGGCAGAAGTGGCATGGGGGTGCCATAGGGGTATCGGGGAGACAGCAGGAATGACAGGGTGTGATGTGGCATCCGGTGGGGTGCCATTTGAAGAGCCAGACAGCCACTGCCCCATAGATGGCTACTGTGTAGAACCCTGTGGCAGTTTGCCACAGCATGGGAGGGTGGGTACAAGGAGACTGTGGTGGTGCCCAGAGAATGTTACCCCCCCACACTGGCATCCCTCAATCTGCAACTTCATCTTCTCGCCTACAGGATTCTGACATGGTGGTCACCTATGGGGCAGCTGCCAGGACTGTGCCCACCTGTGGCCATGTCACTGTCCATCCCTGGCAACCCTCCACCAAGCAGTCCCATCCCATCCCCTGACTCTGCAAATGGTACTCCCACTTGGTGCCATATCATACCCTGTCATTCCCGCTCTCCCCCTGATGCCCCCATGGAATCCCCTGTGCCCCTTCTACCCCTGGCCTCCTACTTTCAGGTCCCCCCAATCATCACAGTGTGAACCACTGGTGTATGTCCTTTAGACCACCTCCTGACTGGTCTAAGTGGAGCCCCCTATTGCATCCATGGCAGGACTTTGAAAATTGCAAATAAGGGGACGGTGCAGCCCCACCATGGAACATGTTCCTTGCAACCTGGCACATGAGCACTTCTGCCATTCTCACCCTTCGCACTTTATCTATCCCATGCACCCTGATTCTAAAGTCCTCAGCTGGGTGTCGACCCAAGGGTCTCCATCGCCATCGGCCACTAACCAGAATAATTACACTGCTATTTTTATTATCTGGTAATGTACACCCAAACCCAGGACCTATTGCTTCCAGCCCTTCTAAACCCTGTACTGCAACTGGCCTCTGCTTTGCATCCTTAAACATTTGCAGTCTCCTAAAGAAATCTGCTTCCCTCCAGTGCTGGGCTCTTCAACATCAACCTGACATAATTGCACTGGTAAAGACTTGGCTCTCCAAATCCACCCCTGACTCTGCTATCACTCTCCCTGGATATACCATCTACAGGGAAGACAGAGTAGGCAAACATGGTGGTGGTTGTGCACTACTCATATGGGACTCCCTTATAGGTCAGGCACTCCCAGCTCCTAAACTTGATTATAGAGCCCAAGCCCTCACCTTAAAAGTCACACCTGACCCAGCCAGAGGCCCACTCTTCCTCATGGTCTCCCACGTACCCCAGAGGAATCAAAACCAAGTGGTCCAGTCCCTCATTGACTATCTCACATCTCTCCCTCACAAAGTGGAGCAAGTCATCCTAGGTGATCTCAATGTTAACTGGCTTGCCTCCACTGCCTCCCATATAAGGGACTCCTTTGCTGCTCTGGATATGTCCCAGTTAGTCACCCAGTCCACCAGATTCAACCACTCTACTGGCACCAGCACTCTCCTAGATGTTGTTATATCTAATTGCCCCTACAAAATCTGGGATGTCACTGTCCTCCCCAACTATCTTAGTGATCACTCCCCAGTCCTCTGTCTCTGGTCATCCTCCACTCTGAAGCCAGTGTCCCAGGCCAGTCTATGCCGCTGTTTATGACCCAGCAGCCTCTGAAAATTAAAACAATACCTAGCCCAGCTAGACTGGTCCCCTATCCAGCACACCCCTGACATTGACTCAGCTCTTGACCACTTCACAAATGCCTTCTGTAAGGCTTGTGACCTTTTCGCCCTCTCACCAGGATCCACTCCAAAAAATGCAATGCCCCATTGATCACCCCATCCCTCCTCCAGAGACTCAAAAACAGAGATAATCTCTGGCACATTGCTGTAGAATCTGGAAAGGCATCTGACAGACAGGCCTATAAAGCAGAATGCAATAAGTGCACTTGGGCCATTAGGCGGGCCAAAGCAGAGTACTACCAGACCACCCTCACTTCCACTTGGGGTTCAGCCCGGACCTTCTGGGATAATATGAAAGAGCTAAATGGGAGGTTCCACTCCCCCCCACCATCTCAGCTCTCCATCAAAGGCACCCCCACCACAGATCCACTCCTCTTAGCTGATTGCCTTAACACTGCCTTCTCTGACCTAAGCTCGGTCCTCCCCAGCAGCTTCTTTGACTCACTCTCCAGCTGTCTCCCTCTGGTCCTGCATCACCCACCATTCTACCTACACACCCTGTCCCCCCAAGAAGCTAGGCCACACCTGCTAAAAGCCTTAGGCAGCAGTAACCCCAGCAGTGACCCCCTCAACTCCAGGATCCTCCATATGGTGTTAGACGAAGTCCTAATCCCCCTGACTGATCTTCTAAACTGGTCTCTATGCCTGGGTCAGTTCCCAAGCACTTGGAAAACTGCTGAAATCACACCCATACATAAGAGTGGGGACCGAGCCACCCACAACAATTACCGGCCCATCTCCATCCTCCCCCCACTCTCTAATGCCCTTGAAAAAGTGGTGTTGATTCAGCTCTCTGACTACTTAACCAAGTATGACATTATGTGCCCAGAGCAGCACAGTTTCCACCCAGGACACAGTACAACCACGGCTCTCCTGGAATTCTCCCAACACCTGCATACTGCTCTTGACTCTGGTAGCCTTGCAGGTGCAGTGTTCATTGACCTCTCCAAGGCCTTTGACACTGTCATCCCCTTCTACTCGACTCTCTCCACCAACTTGGCTTCTCTGGTGGTCCCATTTCCTGCTTCTTTAGCTACCTCTCTGCTAGATCCCAGCATGTCAAGATCAGCGGCTCCTTCTCCAGCACTCTTCCCATTCACTGGGGTCCCTCAGGGCTCCATCCTGGGTCCAATACTTTTTAGTCTCTACCTCAACACCCTCCCCAGCTCATGTACCAGTAAAATGCTCCTCTACACTGATGATGCAGTCCTCTTTGCCTCACATCCCAATCCCACCTCCCTCCAATTATCCCTCCAGCTAGCTTACAACCAAGCCTAAAGGTGGTTCGGAGACCACAGACTGGTCATTAACCTAAAGAAAACCAAATCAATGCTCTTCTCCCACCACCAAAATAAAGCTAAAAATACCCCCCTCTTGATTATCCCCAGTACTCTGCACCCACTAGAACAAGTGACCACATACAAGTACCTAGACATCACGTTCAACACTGCCCTATCCTTCCACACCCACATTAATGCCCTGTCAGCCACCATTAACTCTCAGATTGGCCTGCTCTACTGGCACAGAGACTGCCTACCTGAGGTTGCCCTCAGGCTGACCATCACCTCCTCTGTCTTGTCCCTCGTGGACTATGGCTTGCCCATCTATGCTGCAGCTGACAACACTGCCCTCTCCAAAATCCAACTCTCCGTCAATAAGGCCTGTAGGTTCCTGACCAGTGCCCCCAGATGAACTCACACCTGCCTTCTCTATACTACCACCAATCTTCTCAACTTTGAGGAGCGACTGCTCCACCAGACCTGCCTTCTCACTAAGAAATCTCTGCTAGGACTCTCCACCCGGGGGGTCTCCACCTCTCTACAGCAGCCATCTTCATCAGTCACCACCCGTAGCTCTGTTAAGATCACTTTCAAGGTGCCCAGAACCAAGACCTCTCATGCCCAGGGATTCTTCCTCTACCGAGCTCCCACCTGGTTCAACTCCTTAGCTGCATCTCCAATTTGCCAAAAATTGGCTCCTTCAAAACAACCCTTTGGAACCATATCTTTAATACCCGTTGTTGTAGGTGCAACTAACCCCCTGTTGTAACCTGTGGTTCCTGCCTGCCTTGCCCCCTGGTTCAACAACATCCACTGGACAGCCTCTCCCTCCCCCAGATCTACCCCTTCCCTACTAGGTCCAAACAGGGATGTAACCCACTGTCTTTTCTGAGGACCTACTATATCCATGAGTGTAACTCACAATTTTGTAACATTATGTAACCTAAGTAACATACAAACTACCACATTATGTAACCTAAGTGTATCTATGTTAAATGTTCATTTTACTGCACTTGTAATGTTATCCTCTGTTTTAATCTGCACTGTAATAACTGTCTTGATGTCTGACCCCTCTCGACGAGGTGCCTTTGCAAATGAGTCTCTGACTCAAAGGTTGTAAACCCGATTTGCAATGAATAAATTAATAAATAAATGTCACAAGGGTGGGCAAGGTAGCTCGGGTGCAAGGCATTTTGATTTTGATGCAGCCTGCATTTTAAAATTGGGATAGTCAAAAAGTTTGACACAGGGTGCCTCTTGTGTCATACCCATTTGGCTCAGGCACCTTGCATCAAATCTTCCCATTTGTAAAATCAGGCCATAAGTGTGCCTATTTTCAGGTATGACCAGAGACATTACATAATAGGAAATACAATACATGTCCAAAGGCCAACCCACCTGATTGAAATGATAGTGCACCATCCACCCACCCACCCACTCACTAACACACACCCCAGTGCAGCACTGTCATGCTGCAAGCACTCAGTTACCACTCACTGCTACTGATGGATACTGTCTGCCACACACAGCCTTTACAAACATGACTAAGTCTGAATGCAGACCTACAGTGCATGCACATGGACTTAGGAATTATCCAACTACCAGTGTCCTAACCATAACTTTGGCACCATAGACCAGAATGGCACCAAACCTGGGGCGCAGCTTAAATATCAACCCCACCCCACACCCACAAACATCTAAGTCAGGCCCCTGAATATCCTCCCAAAATACTGCCTCTGTAATAAGGTGTGCCATATTATCTTTGTGTATCCTTTTTATCTGACTGATCTTGCTGATTGATTGATTGATTGATCAATTTTTCTGAGCCCCTGACTGTCTTGGCACTTAACGTAACATACAGCGCACAGCACATAGCACTGTAAACACTGCAGGTCTTACAACTGTTTCTCTATGTTAGTTTTCCCCACAATCTTTCCCAGCCCCTTGCAGCACCACTTGGACACAGTAACAAGACTGGATTCACAACCACTCTACCTCATCCCCTCTCCAGTGCCAGCTTCACACAGCACCAACTAGCACTTGCAAGGGCCACACTCACAAACTGGGATAGTACTACATTTTTACCTTTTTTCTTCTAACTTACAACTGCTCATGCTGCCTTGTGGCCCTCCTGTAATACTGCTGTCACTGTCTCCCAGCCCCTTGCAGTGCCACTCATTCACAACTGCTCTCACAGCCTACCTAAACACAATTCTTGTTCTTTACTGGCCCCCAAAAAGTGTAACACTAATTATACACTAAATTAGTGTGTAAATAAAACTATTAAAACTAATGTTAAGGGCTAGTCAGGAGATGCTTAATTGTGAGAGGGGGCTATTTCAACAATTATTCCAGTACTTACCCAGAATTCATGACTGCTGTATGTAAATCAGTATTTGTACTGCTGTACCACTACTGAAATAGTGGTCAACTAATAGAAAGCTCTCAGCTGGAAGCAACAGCTCAGACACAAAGGGCACCACTAGGAGGAATACGCCAAGAGCAGTCCAACCCCTAGCCTTACCGTATGCTGTACCCACTACTGAAATAGTGGTCAGCTAATAGAAAGTTCTCAGCCAGAAACAGCCTGAAGCAACATCTCAGACACAAAGGGCAACCCTAGGAGGCAAATGCCAAGTGTGGTCCAGCCTCCAGCCTCCAGCCTCTAGCCTTACTGTCTGCTGAGCTTCACTGATCTTCACCAACTGGGAGAGAGAGCTCCTCTTCTTCAGTCTCTAATTGTGCTACTAAGTGACAGATCTTAACAAATTGATTGTTTTTTCAGCAGGAAGGAGAAGAAAAGGTTATTCCCTCACCCTACCCCAATCCCACCCACCCCAGGTCCTCTTCCTACATAGATTTTGCATGTCACTGCCTACTTCCTACCTGAACTGACTAGAAGGCAAAAAAAAACATATAAATAAATACATTTATTTCCTACCTTTAAATTCTCTCCAACAACTACAGACTAGACTAACACTTGTTATTTCCATAGGAAAAAATACCAAGCCAACAGGAATGGATATCATGCCTTGTAATCACTGCAGAGCACTCTTTTACAGAGCCTGGGTACAAGACATAAGATATTGATCCACATGCTGGTCCATAAATGACCTCCAAGTACAACTCCAGAAGTCATGGGCAACAATATCCCACCTAAACCAGGAACTATGCCAGGTCACAAGGACTTGGAAACAGCTCTGGCACCACCAGTACCCTGGCACTGACCCTATACCACAGAGAACAGGTCATTCAGGGTGTTGGCAGGCAGTGCAAAGGGGTAAAGCTTACTGCAGCAAGGCTTACCAAGTGGGCAACTCTTAAGAGGCAGTTATGTAACTGCATAACAGGTTTGCCCCACAGGCAAGAATGTACAATGAAGCAGGTGACTGCTTAAGCTGGAGAGCTAAGGCTCAGCAGCATCAATCTGGCATCACCCTAAAAAACAATAAGGGATCACGATGAAGGGACCCACATGTTACTGAGCCAGGGAATGATGAGCACTCTGACTTGGGCAAGGGGGAAGAGGTGCAGCAGCACCAAACACTTTGTCAGGACATAACTAGGAGAGCAAACCCTCCCACCAAAGTAAAAAAGAAACTGATCATTGTGGGAAACTTCATGATACATGGGTTGAATCACAGTTAAATGGGACCAACCAAATGGAGATAGTGGTCAGATGTCTCCCTGGGGCCACAGCAAAAAGGGATGCAGGTCGCATAGCAAACTGCATCAGAAAGGAGTGAGACATCAAGGTTATCATCATTCACATAGGAACTAATGATATAATGAACCATTCCATCGAACAGGCCAAGGCACATATCTCAAATCTAGGGGACAGACTCACCTCTTTTTCATCCACCTTGGCCTTCTCAGAGGTACTCCCAGTATGGGAGAGGGGAAAAGGCCAAGGAAAAGTTAGGGAAGCTGAAATAACAGAACTGAACTCTTGGCTCCACACTTTGTGCTCTGAAAAGGGCCACACCTTCATCAGTGACTGGAAAGATTTCTGAGAAAGGACTTACTGTAAATTCGATGGCCTTCACCACAACAGGGAGGGGTAAGGGCATTAGGGCAAAAATTTGATGCATTCATAGTGTATTTAAACTAGAAGATGGGGTGGTGGTGACCAGATGGGAGCAGGAATATAGAACCGCAGTCACCACCCCCCCAGAGCCTTGTAACAATGCCCATCATCAATCACATAGACATAAACAACAGGAGCACATGAAGGTCATACAAGTTAAACAAAGTACAAGGAAACAAAGAATCAAGGATACCGGACTCTGGAAGGCAATTATGACCAATGCCCAGAGTCTGGCTAGCAAGATCCCAGTACCCTCAGCCACAATAGCAGATGCAGGACTGGAGTGGGTCACAGTCACAGAAACATGGCTAAAGGAGAGCCATGAATGGTATGTTGCAATCCCAGGTTACAAATTATTCAGGAAAGACAGAAAAGGATGTAGGGTTGGGGGGATTGCATTATATATAAGGGAGGACTTAAACGCTATGGAGGTCCACAGGTCCCAAGATGACTGAGGTACTCTGGGTCACCCTAAAACTGGGCTCATGCTCAGCCCTTAGACTAGGAGGGATATACAGGCCTCCTTCACAAGGGGAAGAAGGAAACAAAGCAATGCTTAAAAACATACTAAAGATGGCTAAAAAAGGAGAAGTCATGCTGATGGGGGACTTCAACCTCCTGGACGTGGACTGGAACTCCTGTACAGCATCCACAACTAGGAGCATAAATTTTCTAAACACCTTGGGAGGGGCTGGACTTAATCAGCTTGTCGCGGCCCCCACTAGAGAAAACACAGTCCTGGATCTGGTTCTCACAAACAGCAGCAAGGTCCAGGAGGTGGAGGTAGGGTGCCATTTGAGGTCAAGTGACCACAAATCTGTCTGGTTCAAGGTAAAAAAGGCCAAGGAAACAAGCCACACTAAGACATGAGTCATAGACTTCAGAAGAACAGACTTTGATCAAATGAGAATATGCTTTAGGGATATCCTCCAGAAGAAGACAAAAGGAGGGCTAGAGCAATGTTGGATAAAAATAAGTGAAGCACTAGTGGAGGTTACTGCAAAATACTCCAGGCTAGTCAGTAAAACAAAGAAAAAAAGAAATCCACAAAGGTTCATAAAGAAGGTGGCAGCTGCAGTGAGGGAAAAGAGACTAGCAGTCCTAAGATACAAGTGCTCAAACAGTGAAATAGATAGCTAGACATACAAGTGCAGCTTGAAGGAGGCAGGAAAGGTGATCAGAAAAGCAAAAGCACAGACTGAGGAAGACATAATGTGGGGGGTTAAAGGAGGCAATAAGACCTTCTTTAAGTACATAAGTGACAAAAGGAAAAACAAAGGAAGCATTGTTAGGCACATAAGCAGGGATGGGAGGAGGGTAGAAGAAGACTGAAAAAGCAGAAGTCTTAAATGGGTACTTCTGCTCAGTCTTTACTAAGGAGGCATCTGGTAATGGACCCACACAAAGGGGAGCAGAAGTCACCTGGGGGAATGGACACAAGTCCATTCACATTAGAGAAAGTATGGACAAAATTAAAAAAACTAAAGGTAGATAAAGCCATGGAGCCGGACGGAGTCCATCCACGCATATTGATGGAACTTAGTGATGAATTGGCAGCACCACTAATGGGTCTTTTTAGCAGATCCTTGAGAGAAGGGACAGTTCCCCAGACTGGAAAAGAGCAATAGTGGTCTCCATACACAAGCGTGGTAGCAGCAAGGAGACAGGAAGCTACTGCCCGATCAGCCTCACCTCGGTGTGGCAGGTAAGATGATGGAGTCGCTGCTCAAAGAAAGGATACTAGCATTCCTGATGGAATCTTGACAACTGGATGCCAAGCAGCATGGCTTCACAATGGGAAGGTTCTGCCAGACTAACCTGATCAAGTTCTTTGACTCGGTTGCTAGGGCTGTGGACCAGGTGGAGCCATTGATGTTATATACCTTGACTTTAGCAAGGGCTTTGACTCTGTACCACACAGAAGGCTGCTAAACAGACTTGACTATACAGGAGTGGGGCAGGAAGTGGTAGCATGGGTGAGTAGCTGGCTTGAACAGAGAACTCAATCCATGACAGTAAATGGGGCAGCATCAGGGGATAAGGAGGTGACAAGCAAGGTGTCACAGGGATCCATCCTTGGACCATTACTCTTTAATATCTTCTTCAGAGATATCACAGAGGAGTTGACCGGGGAAGGTGTACCTCTTTGCAGATGACACAAAGCTCTGCAACAGGGTGGACACTGCACAGGGGGTAGAGCAAATGAAAAGTGACTTAACTCAGGCTGGAACACTGGTCCAATTTGTAGCAGATAAAATTCAACACAGACAAGTGCAAAGTTATGCATTTGAGCAGAAGCAACCCAAAGACAAACTACTACCTGGGAAGGGAGAAGCTAGCAACCACCCATCAGGAGAAGGATCTAGGAGTTATCAAATCATTCAATTTGAAGGTAGGCAGACAATGCGAAAAGGCAGCAAAGAAGGCCAGTAGGATGCTGGGATGCATAGGAAGGGGGCATCACAAGTAGAAGAAAGGAGGTGATCCTGCTGCTGTACAGGTCCCTGGTGAGTCCACACCTTGAGTACTGCATCCAGTTCTGGAAACCATATCTCAGGAAGGACATAGATAGACTGGAGACAGTGCAGAGGAGGGCAACAAAAATGATACACAGTCTCAACAACATAAGTTGCCATTTGAAAGCAGGTTACAGGAAGTGAACATGTACTCCATGGAACAACACAGGGATAGAGGGGACATGATTGAGACATTCAAGTTCCTGAAGGGTATAGACAGAGTCTCCACCCAGGAGCTCTTTATGGTCAATAGCACCAACAGGACATGAGATGACACTGAGGAGAGGAAGATTCAGGGGCAACATGCAAAGGTTTTTCTTCACAGAAAGAGTGGTTGACCCATGTAATGGTTTACCAGCTGGAATCATTGACTCCAAAACAGTAGGGGAATTCAAAGCAGTTTGGGACAGAAACAAGGGGATTATCTCACAGAAATCCTAAAGAGGGGGTAGGGCTCAGGGCAGACTAGATAGATCTTTGTTCCCCATCTGCCATCAATTCTGTGTTACTATGTTACTGGCTGGGATGGACTACTTCATAGAAGGAAGAAGTATACTTCCACAAAAGTTTGAAAAATCCTCCTAAAAAGGCAAATTTAAGTTACTGTATATATTTTTTTAATTATCATGTGTCCATTGTATAATTGCAAAAAGGCACTCCAGGGCATGAAGAACTGGGATAGGTACCCACTTCTCCAGTGGTTAAAGGTACTTTGCTGTTCTGTCATGTCACACCTCATGATGTGTGGACAAATTCCCCTGTAACCCATGCTCTGTCTTGCCTTATTGCATAATTGTATCCACTCTTCTCCAGCTTCAACAAGCTCTGCTGCATGTACATGCAGCAAATGGCTCATTAAATGTAGTAGGCATGGCATTTTGAGTACTCAGCAATTCATGCTTAATTCACCAGTGTGTCTTCTTTTGTGCCTCTCCAGTCTTGGTAGGGCTTCTTCCAATTTTCAATACATTCTTCTTCATCTTTATCAACATGCTCCATTGCATCAAACAACAAACAGCTTATTAAACATAGTGAACACAGCTTTAAGGCACTCATGATTCGTGCTTGGTTCACTGATAGGTTACAGCCTTATTCCCACTTTGAAAACACTCTTCATCTACATTAGCATGTGTTGCTGCATATAGACCTAGTAATCAGCTCATAAAGCTTGATTAGTGAATATAGCTTGTGGTATTCAGTTCAGGCAATGTGAAGGTTCAGACTCCATTTGAAACATAGAAACATAAAAACAGAAACATAGACAGTGACAGCAGATAAGGGCTGTGTGGCCCACCTAGTCTGCTCCTTTGAATAGAGCACTTGTGATTAGAGGTGTGCAGAACCATACTGTGGAAAAATAAAGCCTACCAAAACTTGGGAGGTTCCATTTTTCAAGAGCCTAAGCTGGACTTTGGAGATTCACCTTGGATTTTTGATTGATTTTGCTTTTGTTGTATCTTACCCAGCATGATGGCATGTGCTTCACTCACTCTCCTTAATTATATGACCAGGCTGCATATTCCTTTCTACTTCTGACCTGAGTCCACCAACTGCCTCCCTGCCACATGGATGCCACAGTCCTGCACAAAGCGCATACTGCAGCATTTATTTACTTTCTTATTTAGTTATTCATTCATTTATTTATTTATTGAATTTTGGTAATCGGGTGAGCCCACTGAGGCTAGAAGTCCCCTTTCTCAGGGGTGATCTGAAATTAATTACTCATATGATACATCAGTATAGAACACATTTAGAGGTAAACATCATGGTAAAGATGACAGGTTACAGTAGACTAGTATTATTGGCAGTTGACAACAGTTAACAGCATAAAGCAGTATAGAATGCATTTAAGGGTACATCATGGTAAACATTATAGAATACAATAAGCAGGTATTATTGACAGAAGACAACAAGTTAAGAACTTAAGGTCATCAGGATTTGACAAGATACCTCTGGGGGCAGGCAATATGCTTTGGATTTAAGACCATAATTCAGCATGGGTGGTTAGTTGAGCAGCAATAGCTAACTGGACTACTGTGTATTGTTCAATGGTTACACGTAGAGATATTTCGCTCTAGGAGGACAGCTCTGAGTCCTTTTTTAAAACCATCTAGGGAGGAACAGTTAATAAGAGAGGCCAGGAGGGCATTCCATTGGGAGGGGGCTGAGCTGGTGAAGTATCTCCAACCCCCACTAGACCTTGCTCATGGAGAAATAAGTAGGGTGCTAGAGGAGAAATAGAGTATCCAATTGGGCATTTTTATAGCCAGAACATCCCTGAGATTGGGTGGGGTTGCACCTTTGACAAGCTTGAACATGAGGCAAAGGTGAGGATAGCTGAATCTTCCTTCAAAGGAGGGAAAAGGAATTTGGTACTGGACTATAGCCCAATAAGCCTTACTGCAATATTTTGTAAAGTACTGGAAAGGCTTTTAAAAAATAGAATAATTGATCATTTATCTGATACTGGACAGATTGATTACACATAACATGGGTTTGTAAAGGAGCGATCATGTCAAACTAACCTTTTAAATTTCTTTGAGCCTGTAAGTGAAGCCCTGGACAATGGCCTTGCAGTGGATGTAGTTTTTTTAGACTTTTCCAAAGCTTTTGATTTAGTAGCCCATGG
Source organism: Neoceratodus forsteri (assembly GCA_016271365.2). Taxonomy (NCBI): domain Eukaryota; kingdom Metazoa; phylum Chordata; order Ceratodontiformes; family Ceratodontidae; genus Neoceratodus; species Neoceratodus forsteri. The sequence continues at coordinate 1,120,060,522 of CM057458.1, forward strand.
TATATTAATTCAACAGTTAATAAAAGCAAATGTACATCATTCCATAGTAAGTTGGATAAAAGCATGGTTGACTGATAGGAAACAACATGTGTCTTTAAAAGGCTATCTATCTACATGGGAGAATGTGACTAGTGGCGTCCCTCAGGGATCTGTGTTGGGGTCTGTACTTTTTAACATACTGGTTTCTTCATTGCTACCTTTAAATAATCATTGTTCGATGGTCAAGTACACTGATGACTGTAAACTTGGAGGCATTGTAACTGATCAAATGTCTGCTCAGAAATTTCAAGAAAATCTCACACATTTAGAATCATGGTCCATAAAAAACTAATTATTATTTAATGTACAAAAATGTAAAGTGATGCATCTTGGGAAACATAACAAATGTTTTACTTATACATTTAATAATACAATTTTACAAACAACTGATAATGAAAAAGACGTGGGTGTCACTTTTTCTAGGGACTTATCCTTTGAAACTCATTTCACAAATATAGTAAAGAAGAGTAATCAGATCTTGGGTTGCATACTAAAAAACATTAAAAGTAGAAATGAAAACGTAATAATCCCTCTTTTTTCTAGTCTGGTCAGACCACATCTTGAGTATTGCTCAACTGTATGTGGTCCATCCTCAGTTACAGGCAATAAACTAATTGAAAGAGTTCAACGTAGAGTAACAAAAAAAAATCAAAAAGCAATAAAGGGGCAGGATTATGGTAATAGATTAAAAAATCTTGGAATTTTTTCTATGTAGTATAGGAAATTAAGGGGGATCTGATAATGGTTTATAATGCATTCAACGACAAAATAATATTTCAAATGATTGCATTATGCATAAATCCATCCATAACATCCACAAGATCTCATAATAAAAAATTAAGTGGAAAGCAAAATAGGACTAACAAAAGAAGTCGGTGGTTCACTCAAAGGGTGATATCAACATGGAATGCACTACCTGAAGATATTGTTGGAAGTAACTCTTCAAGCATTTTCAAAAATAGACTAGATTTATATATGGGTTACCGCAAATATTTCTTCCACCAATAAGTGGTGGTGAGCTCATAAAAGGCACCACTGCCTACTGAGTTTTTAAACTACCTATGAACCTATAAGTCACAGTGGTGCATCCATGATGGGACACCAGAAGCAAACTGACTAATTCTGTGGTAGAGAACAGTTAGCCTATTCAAATTTGTTCACATTAGGGCTTGCAGGAACTGGAGTGCCATATAGTAGGATGGGGAGCAATGTTCTGGTGGAGATGGAAGGCCATGAAACCTTAGAAAGACAGTTGTTCAGATGTTACAGTAGTCCATGTTTACTGTGTAGCAACTTGGAGATATGGTCAGTGTGAAGGCTGAATGTGACATCCTGATCAAGATACACACCAAGATATTCCACAGAGGTAACTACCTCATTTGGGTCACCTGTGGAGGTAGCAATTGGAAGCAGGTGCTGTCTGGAGGTGACTAGATGCTTGGAGACAAACAGTACAGCTTTTGTTTTCTTGGCATTTAAGATTAGGTTTTTTTTCTCTCTCTCCTCTGGATGGTCCTCATTCAGGAAGACACCCTAGTCCTGTCCCCATGATGACTACTGAGACTTACCACCAGCCATCTTCCCACTGGGCTTGCCCTCCCAGTGGGGTCAGTGGGGGGGGTCCCAGGCCCTTGCCAAGAGCCAGATCTGGTTCGGGCTGGAGAGCCCAGCTATTCAGGGAGCAGGACCTGCAGGCACCAGCCATCATCCAGCCACCAGCATTTTCCCATGTACTGGTCCCCTGGGAGGTGTGGCATGCAAGGACCTCCAGGTGCATGCTGCGCACTCCTGTGCAACATGCACCAACGTCTGCCCAATCTCCCAATCTTCTGACCCGAGTTCCCTTTCCCCCAGCTTCCGCCAGGAGACAGGCAAGAGGCAGGCTGTACCCAACCCTCCCCCTGGAGGAGGACAGCAGTCCATTAGATGCTCAATCCTCCACTCCCCAGTAAACCCCTGACACTCTGAGGCTTTTCCCAACCCTAGGTCTCCAGCTGGCAGCAGGTGATGCTTGGTGTCTCAGCCCTCTGTGCCACTGGGCCAGCAAGACTAATTTATTAGTGGAAAACCAGTGTTCTAGCTCATGAAAAACAGAGTTTAATAGGCTGCTGATTTGTGATACATTGTGAGAGCTTCTGTATAGCACCACGTCATCAACATATAATAGCACCCTGGCACGACCACAATTTATAGGCAAGTCATTTATAAATATTGAGAACAACAACAGATTTATGATGGAGCCTTGGGAGACACCTTCTGCTAAGGGGAGCTGTTTAGATTGCACTCCTTTCCACTTAACTTGTTAGAATCTGTTGGCTAGGTAGGTGGTGAACCATTGACAGGATAGGCTGTCAAGGCCTAAGTGTTGTAATTTAGAAGATTGGAGACTGTGGTTCATCATGTTGAAGGATTTGGTACACATACAAATACAGCACCTGTAGAAAGCCCTTTATCCAAATCTCCAAGTATATCAGTCGATAACCTAACTAGTACAGTGTCGACACCATGGTTTTTCCTAAACCCATGTTGTTTGTCAGTGAGCAATTGTTGTTCTAAATACTTCTGCACTGTTGCCAATTGCAGACCAACCTTTCAAGGATTTTAGACAGTCGGTAGAGCAGTAAAATGGGGCAGTAGTTTTCTAATGGCTCCCTTAGTCCCCCCTTATATATTGAAATTACAAGGGCCACTTTCCAGTCTTTTGGGACTCTTCCTTCTATTAGGGATTAATAATTAAATAGCATAGCAATAGGGAAGGCAATGACAGGAGCAGCTATCTTAAGGAGTTTCTGCTCAGCTGTGTCATAGCCTGCTGGGTCATCATTTCTCAGCTTCAGTAGAAGGGGTTACACTTATTTTCTTGTTATGTTATGGAAATGGAACTCAGAGTGCTGTCTAACCATAGCTGTCTGAGCAGGGAAGGGGGGCCCATAAGAAGAGGGGGGCCTAAACCTGTCCAGATCTGTAAAGAAGTCATTAAAGGCATTAGCAGTGGCTATAGAATCTTGAAATGTCTTTCCATCAGCTATTATACTGCATTGAGGTGGATTGGTGTGACCTTTAAGGAGTGCATTGATTTGTCTGCCTGGAATCAGATAAGTTATTTGCCTGCAGGTGCCTCATGTATTTCTTCTTGGCTGTTTTCAGGTCACTTTTGCAAGCATTTCCAAGAGCCCTACAGATATTCCAATCAGAGGCAAGACCCGAGTTTTTGAAAGTCCCCCACGCCTTGTCTCTCCACTTCATAGATTTTCTGAGGATGTGGACGAGCCATTTTGAGCGCTGGCCTTTAACTCTCATCTTTTTAAGGGGGACAGGGATATTTGCTGCTGAGGTAAACTTACACATAAAGAATTGCAGGGAAGAATCAACATCCAGGAGGGTCCTAACTGTTGCGTAGTGGATGGCTGAGAGGGTGGACAGGAAAGCACCTTCATAAAATTTTGAGTAGTCACGTGCCATGAAGACCCTGTGAGAGGGCCTGGGTTTGGCATTGGACCACATGCAGTAGATAGGGGAGTGATCACTGAGGGAGTCAGAAAAAATGCCTGTGGATTGGATCCTATCCAGATTAGACAAAAGGGCCCAGTCAAGCAAGATGGGGTTAGCTGTTTTGCTGTTTAGTCAGCAGTTTCAGTGATGATTTGAGTAAGATGGGCCTCCAGGAGGGCTGCCTTCAGACTACCCCTACCCTCAGCCTCAGAGGCCCAGTTAATGTTGAAGTCCCTGAGTAATATAATTTCCCCTAGGGACAGCTGAGAGAAGGCCTTGGTGAGGAGAGTGAGGGCAGTGCTGGCCACTCATGAGGGATTATACACACAACCCACAAGAAGTGACTTGATGCCATCGCGGAGTAGTTTGACTGTCAGAAGCTCACTTTCTGAGTTTTCAAAACCTGGGGTAGTTACTACAGTGGCATGAAGTGAGGTTTTGACATCCAATAGGATGCCACCACTTTTGTTGTTGGTCCTGTCATGTCTATGTGCAGAGTAGCCAGGCAACTCTATTTCTTTAGGGAGAATGTTGGGTTTAAGCCAGGTCTCTGAGATGGCAAGAACATCAGGGGCATATAAGTCTACCCAGCCCTCTAGCTCTTGCATCTTAAAGATCAACTGCAGATATATTATAAACATATTATAAGTTTTACTCCTTTTCCCTAACATAAGGACAACCGTTACATATGAAATGCAGAAATTGCCATTTATCATGTACAGATACTGTTTTCATGCTCTCCTATTTGATGGTTTCACAGAAAATCCCTCGGATATTTTCAGACCACCCAGCAGAATCATGGGTGAGTGCTGATGTCATTCAGGCAACAATTACATCATTTTCCTCAAGGTCCTTGCAGCTACACACACACACACACACACACACACACACACAAATGTACATCAGATTGTAAAATGGAAACAATTCATGTTTACTTTTAATTGTCTGAAGACCTTTGCCTATTGAATTTTATTGATACATCATTACATATAAATATTTAGTTACTTTCACAGATCAATCAGTAATATGTAGGGGACAATATTTTGCTTGAAATAAGGGGGAAGCCGTGGATCTTCATTCAGGACAGGAAGAGAATAAACAAAATGTTTATGTTAAGAGCCTGCCACGTTGTTTGTTTATTTTGTTGGGTGGGAGGGTGGAGGGAGGGGTGATACTGGGCCAAAGTGTTTATGATAGCTTAGAAAATTGCCAGATAGTTTACTCATTGTGGTTTACTGCAATAATGTGTTTAATAAAGGTCACCATCAGATAACTGGAAACAAAGACTGATTTCTGAAGTGATAATATGACATACTCTGTATGTACTGAGCTGTCAGGACTTTAAGGAAATTTATATCATTTTTGCTTGAATGGAATCAGCACTCACCCAAGATTCCCTCCGCTGGCCTGAAAATGTCTGAGGGATTTTCTATGAAACCTTCAAAAAAGACAGGCAGTAAAATAACATCTGTATGTGAGAAATGACCATTCCATGTCCATTCCTGTACATTACTTGCAGTGTATATGAACTAGCTGTTCTCATGGTGAGCAAATAAAATGTTAAAAGCATTTTCAAAACACTGCAATTGATTTTTAAGCCTGAGACTGCTTATGTTCATGTGCACTAGCTTTAGTCCCCTTGTTTGCTCCAACAAATATCAGATGGAGCACAGACTATGTAGTTGAGAGGGCTGGGACCATGGTTTAATTCAATGTCTCCTGCTAGGAGTAACAGGAGGGAGGACGGGGCCCAGAAGAGGTGAGCAGGGCAATTTATTATGACCGTAGGAGGTCTATAAGCAGAAGGTAGAATACCTCGTAACAGCTGACCTCATTGTATAAGTGTAACCCCCCTACAAATTGGGGTTTATTATAATGTATTCCTGGCTCTTAATGCACACTGTCAGGCTGGTGTCCTGTCTTAAGTAATTCTACCTATTTGTGTGAGAGTGCCATATTGATCCTTCACGTCTGTCCCTTTAAGAGAATAGCTGATCTGTGTTTAGAAATTGGTCTATGCTGGGTTCGTGTTATTTAGGGCTTGTTATCAGTCAGACAGTGTCTTATTTTGCTCCATTCTGCAGTCACTACTTGCGCAGAGGGAGCTCATATAGGAACTGTGATTATTTGTTGTTTATCTACTGTTATATTAAAGATAGAGAAGTTTGTCTAACCTGCTTTCCTTGCAGCGCGAACATTTGGCTGGGAGCCAACATGTTATGTCCTGGACTTCCAGTAAATGGACCAATTGAACCACTGAGGACCTAAAATGGAGCCTATCTCCAGGCGTCTTGTGGGAAGGAAATTCTGTAGTCTTGTAGTTTTATAGAGTTGGTGCCCAAATGGACCTGGAGGGGGGCCCTTACAGTGACTGACAGCACCTCTAGCCAACCGAACCTTTGAATTTACAAGGGAAATGCCCTGTGTACCAAGAGACAGTGGATCAGTTAGAGTTGGAGGCTGAAGTGTGAACAGTTCGAGCTTTCAAACAGCTGCTCTAAGTAGGAGCGTAGGAGAATCGGTGGGAAGAGGCTAGACTTACCTTCCTGCCACCTTCTCCTGCATTGAACTGTCTATTGCAGAAGTCGCACCTGTCCAATTTCCACCTTGGAACTGTGGCAGAAGAAAAGAAGAAGTTTGTTAGTGAACTGGTGATTTGGACCGAAGACTTGCTCCTGAAGCGACCGGCCCAGCTTGTGAGACAATTAGACTCGGATCAAAAGGTTTGTGCAGTAAAGCTGTCAATTAGCAACTGACTGAATCTGAACTGTTTTCCAAAGCAGTAATCGATGTAAATGTGCTGAATGTGTTCCATGAGTCATGATATGGTTCTCCATGATCGAATCTGTTATGCCAGCTGAAGGCTTCACCAGCAGATCATGAACTTTGCCAGAACTGTTCACCCTGTCTGGACCCTGCCATCTCAGCCTAGGCCACTACTCCTATGTGTAAGATGTCAGTCGTTCTGGGCCAGCCATCTGTTGCAGCTTAGGGTTAGATATATTTTTAAGTTATTTTTGAAGTTATTTCTAAGTTATTTTGTTAAATTAAGTTGGCACACTGATGGACCCTATCTGCATGACTTTGCAGGACATTTTTGCAGCCTATGTTACATTTGTTGGGTGGAACTTACAGTGCGGTGTGGTAGTAGTGGCCATCTCATCTGGCTGTTATTTGGACTCACTTTTATGGCTCCTCAGACTGTTCCAGCCCTACCTGCATTTGCTGGTGTGCTCTGGTGTGTCCTGGAGGTTTCGCTAAGAGCTTGTCCTGATGGTGTTTGGGGCTTTTGACCTCTCTGCAGTGACTATGACTGCATGAATCTCTTCATCCCTCTGGATATATTATCTGGACTCTACAATCTGAGGCTGGGTCTGTTTTGAGGAGATATTCGGTTGTCTGTAGCCTTCGGGCTTTGCTCCTGGTCCCTGTTCTCTATTCAGTGGTGTGCCATGAGGTTGCTGTTGGTGGGCGGCTGCTTTTCCGTCACTTCTGTTCCACAACGTGGAGACTGGAGAGCCACTTGGGTAGTGTAGGGTCTGAGGAGAGGTAGGTGTCCCAGGGTGAGTTCCTTTGGTGTTGGGTATTTTGGCCTGAATTGCTTCACTCTGTACATGGACTTCATCAACCCGTGGATTACAGCATTAAAGTAAGGAACTCTGCTCTGCGCCTAAGTTTTTATTTCGTTGCCTGTCTCTCAACTTTACTGGCTGCTCGTAAAGGCTGCAAAGACTGTCCTGCTTAGTTTTATTAAAGAGCACTGGCCAGTGTTTATTCTCTTATGATGGTGAGAGCCCATGGGAGAATTGAACTTCGGTACTGTGCTTTTTTACAAACCTGAATTTCAAATTTATTTTTGCTGCTACATCTGCTAGACCCTAGGAGTGAGAGTCTGTGGATCTATTAAAGACTGATCGTTTTATTTAGTTTTTAACCAAAGGATATCTGCCAGCGTTTATGTTCTTATGGTGGTGACAGCCCATGGGAGGATTGAACGTTGGTACTGTGTTCCTTTATAAATTTGAACCTTAGATTTATTTTTCTACATTATATCTGTTGGATCCAAAGAGTGAGAGTCCCTGGGTCTATTAATGGATAAATTTTGGTCCTAGGAGGTGGGAACTCCATGGATAAAAACTATTACTCAAATTTTTATGGACTGGGCCTTGTTTTGATTCATTCGCCGTTACTTAATATAATTAACAGTTTAATTAAGTTAATATTATATTTATTTGATGTATTGATTTAAGGATAACTGTTTTGTTCTTATTATCTATTGTTTTAGTTTTTGGGAGTCTTTTTCTATTGAGTTTGTTTTATTCTGCTTTTACTTTAGTAATATAATGTGCTGGGAGGGAGTAAAGATGGTCAGGCATTATTCCCTCACCAGGCTCACGAAAATGCTCCCCTTTGAATATCCCCCATTGTCATCAGATAGCTATTTAAGGTGCCAAGCTTTGGGGATAGCCAGGCAAAGGAGAAGGGGAAAACTGGGCCCGTTGGGGGAATGGAAAAGGGGGGATGGATTGAGGTGGTGGGGACCAAGAGACACCATGGGGCAAAATGGAGACAGGACAGAAGTATCTCTTATCTTGTTCCTATGCCCAAGGGCTCCATAGTTAATGGGCAGGAGCTGAGGTCTTCCTCGACAGTCCATCCTACTCGGGTGATGTTATGCAATGCCAGCTCTATTACAGACAAGACAGTTATTATAACTGATCTTGTTGAAAGAGCAGATCTGGCTTGCATCACTGAGACCTGGCTGGACAATAATGCAGGCCCTATGTTGGCCTCTGCTGTTCTGGCTGGGTACTCAGTGATACACCGCCCGAGGTTGGATTGTAGGGGCAGGGGTGTTGCCATTTTATTTAGGATGGCACTGGGCCTTGTGGATATGACAGTGGAGTCCGCCAGATCCTTTGAGTGTATCCTGGACGAGGGTGCAGGGTGTGGGATACTCCTCATTTACCATCCACCTGGTGATGGTGGAGAATTTCTGCAGGAGATAGCAGACTTCATCATCGACGTGGCATTGGAGTCCCCAAGATGGTTAATTCTGGGGGGACTTCAATGCCTGGGTCGATGATGAACTCTTATAATTTGGTCAAAATCCTCTCCAGCTAATGACTGTGCTGGGCCTTACATAGTCGGTTACCTCCTCAACCCATATAAGGGGTCACTTGCTGCATCTGGTGTTCCTCCTGGGGATGGAGATAACGGATTTGGGGGTGGAACCAGTCAGTTGGTCTGACCATCACGCTATAAGGTTCAGTTTTAAGGCCCCCCCAAATGGATCTGCCCCCACGGAGATGATCCAGTACTGCCCTTTAAGGTGTGTTACCCAGAAGGTCTTCTGGCAGTACTAGACCTATCGGGTTTGTTGAGTGAATGCATGAGTCCAGGGAAACTCGTACTGGCCTATAATAGAGCTGTGGGAGAGGCCCTGGACAAGATTGCTCCAGTTTGTGTTTGACTGCTCACTCTTCACCCAAGGACCACTTGGTTTGATGGATCCTTAAAGGAGCTGAGGAGAGTTGGTCGAAGGCTAGAGAGAGAGAGCATGGTGGAAGTTGGGCCTGGATGCTGACAACCTTACATTGATAGAACATTATAAGGGCTATCAATCAGAAATCACCCGTAAGAAGGCAGAATTCCTGTCCAGGGAGATTTCTGCTGCATGGAATCAACTGTCTCAGCTCTTTCAGACTGTGGACAGACTGTGCAATCCAGTCTGTCTCCAGCCCAGGAGGACATTTTCTCAGGCTAAATGCAAGGAGTTCACTAGATTCTTTGTTGATAAGGTTGCCAGCATCCGGTCTGGCATCGGCCCTACTCTCCCTATGAGGGACTGCAGAAATCGGCGAGAGGTGGTGAACACTCGGTTTATCTGGGCAGACTTTAGCCGGCTGGAATTCATGGACATTGTGAAGCTCATCCAAACATTGGCCCAAGCAGCTGTAGTTTGGATTCAGGCCTACAACCCTATTAGTGGGCTGTGTAGATGTCTTCTGCCCGATCCTAGCTAAAATTGTCTGGGGATCCTTGGAGAGGGGTGTCTTTCCAGATCCCCTTAAGGAGACGGTGGTATGACCACTCCTAAAAAAAATCCTTGGATCCAGACTGCCCAGCTAACTACAGACCTGTCTCTAACCTTTCTTTTGCCAGGAAGGTTATTGAGAAAGTGGTTGTGTTGCAACTGGACTATCACCTTGTGATCCACAATTTCTGTGATGCTTTCCAGTTTAGATTTCAGAAGAGACATGGTACCGAGACTGCACTTGTCTGGGTATTGAATGACCTCCTAATAGCGAGGGACTGAAAGGCACATACCATGCATAGGCAGGGGCATCACCAGCAGGAAAAGGGAGGTCATAATTCCACTATACAAGACACTAGTAAGGCCCCACCTGGAGTACACTGTACAGTTCTGGAGACCTTACCTACGTAAGGACATAGACAGGGTAGAGAAGGTTCAGAAGAGGGCAACAAAGATGGTGCATGGATTGCATCACAAGTCCTATGAGGACAGGTTGAAGGAACTGAACATGTACTCCCTGGAGTAGAGGAGGAGACAGGGGATATGATAGAGACATACAAGTATCTTACAGGGAGGAACAGGGTGCAGGAATACACTATTTTTAAGCAAAAGATGTTCTAGGACTAGAGGGCATGGGATGAAGTTGGAGGAGGACGATTCAGAGGAAACGTGAGGAAGAATTTCTTCACAGAACGGGTGGGGGACAAGTGGAACACCCTGCCAGAGGAAGTGGTGGGGGCTTAAACAATCACAGGATTTAAGTTTGCATGGGATAGACATAAAGGAATTCTGGAGGTCAGGGGTAAGGGACAACAGAATTCTTGGAAAACATAAACTGAACTTACAAGCTCAAATGGGCAGACTGGGTGGGCCATAGGCCCTTATCTGCCGACATTGTCTATGTATCTAGGTATCTCTGTCCTTCTTGATCTCTCCATAACATTTGACACTGTGGACCATGGTGTGCTATTGAAGTGCCTGCAGTATCTCTGTGGACTGTCAGGGCCAGTCCTAGAATGGTTTCAATCTTTCCTCACAGACAGGACTCAAAGGGCGGTCACTGGAATTTATTTCTCTGATGCCTTTCCCCTGTCCTGTGGGGTCCCCATGCTGGTACCCATGTTGTTCTCAGTGTACATGCTGCCATTGGAAGAAATCATTAGGTGATACGGTTTGAGTTTTCACGGCTATGCAGATGATACTCAACTGTATCTGTCCTTTCTACCTGTGTTTAACAACTGCCTCATAGAGATCAAGGACTGGATAAGCACCAGCTGGCTGAGAGTGAACCCTGACAAGACCAAAGTGTTGGTTGTAGATCCTGGTCATCTTGGGGTGGGTTTGGGGGCTGGGCAGGCATCTGGCATATGGCTTGATGGCTTCCAGCTTGCTACCTCTGACCAGGTGAGCAACTCGGGTGTTATTTTTGATGATAGCTTGACCCTGACACCTTAGGTGTCTCCCATTGTCAAATCCTCTTTCTACCATCTGTGAAACATCACCCGAGTGAAACACCTGGTTCCTCCAGATGACCTTCCAACATTGGTCCACGCCTTCATCACCATCCGCCTTGACTACTGCAATGCCCTCTACCTAGGGCTTCTTGGGATTCGTATCCACCGCTTGCAGCTAGTGTAGAATGCAGCAGCCAGGCTATTACTGGTACATCTAGGACCAGCCATATTACGCCTGTGCTGTGTGAACTGCACTGGCTAGCTGTTCAGTGGCAGATCACCTTTAAGGTCAGTCTTCTGATTGCCCAATCAGTACTAAGGTACACCGAGTGCACCATTAAACATTTTTGAATATCATTTTTTGAAATTTTGTACACATCCTGTGCTAAAAAACAATAAGTATGTGTCTCTTAACATCTTGTGTTGTAAAATAAATGAGAAGAGAAAAAATAAACACTCAAAAGGAAACAGAAGTACCAACCCAAAAGGAAACCGAATAGAAGTAGCATTTTGAGGGACAGAACAGTGGCAGAGAGGGACAAGTAGAAAGGAAGACAACAGAGACACCTGCTTTAAATGGAAATGCTGTAAACAAGCTTTGATTTAGAAAATGGATTCATGGGTTAACATTATACAGACCCTTTGACATGCGATAATTTTGAGGGGTTGTTACATATTCAGCTTATTTGTGCAACTCTTCAAAGAAAGGGATTAGGACAAATTTTCATGTCCGTCTTTTTGTTGTAATTATTGCCAGTGCTGGTCTTTGGAGTACTTGGGGTGTAAACACTCGCACACCGGAAACAGAGAATGGGAGGAAGATATGGCCTATGGGCACACCTGCTGGTAATCCACAACACATGATGGAAAATGTAACTTGAAACAGCACCACCTGGTGCATTTAAGCTGTGGACCATGAAGGAACCAATTCATTCAGGACTCGGCACACTGCAAACATCAGCTTACTGCTTACTGCTCTACTGCTGGTATGCCTTGGTAATGCTCTCTCTGACACACCCACCGTGGTATAACTCATTACCAGGCAACTTCACTGTAACAACCACTGTACATGTTTGGCAGCTTAGATTCAACACAAAGAAGTGCAAAGTAATGCACCTGGGAAACAAAAACCCAGGGGATGAGTACACAATGGGTGGTGAGATACTAACAACAACAAAAATGGAAAGGGACCTGGGGTAGTCATATCAGATGACCTAAAGGTGGGAAAGCAATGTGAGAAGGCAGTAAGGAGGGCTGGCGAAGATACTGGGATGCATGAGGAGAGTATCACCAGTAGAAAACAGGAAGTTGTTATCCCTCAGTACAGACAGTTGGTGGGACCCCATCTGGAGTACTGCATGAAGTTCTGGAGACCCCATCTCTGCAAGGACATAGACAGGATGGTGGCCGTCCAGAGGAGGGCAACCAAAATGGTGCAGGGTCTGCAGCAGAAGACATATGAAGCAGGGGGTTGCGTCTTTCAGAAAAAGAGATGTGCAAGAATAAGGGGGCACAATTTGAGGATAGCGGGGGGACAGTTCAGAGGTAATGTGAAGAAATATTCTTTCACGGAGAGGGTTGTGGTTGCATGGAACAGCCTTTCTGAGGAGGTAGTGGAGTTAAAAACAGTGGGGGAATTCAAGAATGCATGGGACAGACATAAGGCAATTCTAGTGGGGGTAGGAGGAAGTAGGCTGTTGGTGTTTTGTTATATGTTTTGTCGTGTTTTCAGATGCTTTTATATTTTATGTAGTTTTTTTAATTTTTCTATTTTTTGAGAACTATAGTGTATTTACTTTTGTTTTTTATTATATAAAGTGTTTATATGTTTTTTTGTGGAGTGGTAGTTTGATTTTTCTCTGTTGTTTTTCTACTTTCTTGCTATTTGCTAGTGTGATTCCTCAGGTATTCACCCATTTTGACAAAGCCAACCTTCTAAAGTCCAGTATGCTTGTTTTTGTATGGCTTGTCTCCATGGTTGTGCTTATTGTGAAGCACACTGTGCAGTGGTCGCTGTTCCCAGATGTCTACTGACTTCTAAATTTGTGATCCTCTCTTCATTTGAGAGTACCAGGTCTAGTATTGCTTTCTCCCGAGTGAGTTCCAACACTAGCTGTCTATGGCCTGCTCTGCAGGGCATCGAGAATGACCCTGATCTTGGATGTGGCTGCAGTACATGTCATCCAGTTAACAACTGGCATATTCAGGTCCCCATTAACAGTATCTCCCTTTTTCAGCCATTTTGAGAATGTCCTCTATCATTTTCTTGTCCATTTCCTCCCTTGAGATGGGGGTCTGTATACAACCCTGTGCATATTGTGATGCCATTCCCTGTCTCTAAGGTGACCCAGAGTGCCTCTTGTCCTCTCCCTTTACTTTTTACTTTTTTAGCTTTGATCCCTTCCCTTATGTATAGAACTACTCCACCTCCTCTTTTCCCCTCCCTGTCCCTTCTGTAGACTGTGTACCCCAGTATGTTGACATCCCAGTCATGGTTCCCCGTGTGCCATGTTTCTGTGACTGCCACAATATCAAAGTGTTCATCTTCCATCAAGGCTACTAGCTCAGGAAGCTTGTTTCCCAGACTACGGGCATTGGTACTCATTGCCCTCCATTTAATGTTGGCTTTATCCTTTTTCCCCCATGCCTGCTCTTTTTGCCCTTGTCTATTTTTCTATTTACCCCTGTCCTGCCATCTGTTGAGCACTGTACCTCAGTGTTTACCTTACTACCTATCATGTTTTGTGGGGAGAGGCTTGAAATTTCCTGCCTTTTATTAGCACCTCCCCCCATGGCTAGTTTAAAAGCTTGCCAAGGAAGCATTTAATCCTGTCACTTAGGATCTTGGTTCCCTTCATAGACAGATGCAGACCATCGTGCCAGTGTAAACCTTCATCTCTCCAGGTGTACCCCCAGTCCCCAATGAAGCCAAAGCCCTGTGCTCTGCACAAGTTTTGCAACCATTCATTAAACTGCATGGTGTAGTACCTTAGCCTCACCCCTGTCATGGACTGGAAGCACCTCTGAGAAGGTAACTGTGCTTGCTACCTCTCTGAGGCCCCTCCCCAACTCCACAATTTCATCCTGCACTGCACTGATCCCATGCCTAGCTAGGTCATTTGTCCCAAGGTGAACAATGATATCTAGTTCACTCTCCTGTGATGCTGCTTCTGCAATCCTGAGGATTTGCTTCTTATCCCCAAGCCATGGCACCAGGCAGGCACCTTACTTCCCTCTCCTCTCCTCTCCCTTCCCCAGGTCTACCCCTCTGACAATTGAGTCCCCTATCAGAAGCTGTTTCCTTCCCCTGTGGTGTCCCTTGCCACCCTTCTGTGGGTCTCCCTTGTGGGTGTCCTCAGCATTCTTCTTGGTCTCCACTGAGGGTGCCATCATAGAGGAACCTTGCTCTGCCAGACTGGCAAATGGTTTGTGTAGAGGTACAACTAGGGGGCTTCGCCTCTGTTCCACCACCTTTACTCCTCCCAGAACCCGCAGCCTCTGTGGCAGTGGTGCTTTTTGGGTGGGGAGGCCTTAGTCCTTGCCAGTTCAGCCTGGAGGTGGGCTACCTCCTCCCTCAGAGCTGACAGTTGCCTGCAGATAGGACAGAAACGTAGTTTCCAGAAAGTCTTCAGGAAAACTGCTGCCCCACAGCCAGTGCATTGCACCACTCCCCACATGTCCCTCTCCCTTATGATATACAATATGTAATATATATATATTTTTTTTCTTCCTTTGTGTGGTGTGTTCTTATCCTTTATTCACTGTGCTGGGTTATTAAGAATATGACAGTTCTGCCCCAAGATCTGTTGAGGAAGTGATGTCAGAACCTTGGCTATAAAGGCAACATCATGCCTGGGGTGGGTGGGGAAGGGTGGGTGGGTAGTCCACAACCACTGGTGACTGTTAGAAACAATCAAATACACCATTACTCCACCACCCTGGTGAGTACTGCCCTTATAGTAATTCAGCTAACCTCCAGTAACTGATTTGTCAACTATTTAAAAGTAATTTGTTGCAAACTGTTACAGAATACTAGTAGACAGTCCAGTTAGCCACAAAGGAAAATCAAATATGCAGTGATTTCAACCCTTCTAAAGTTGCTCACAAAATAAGTAGTTTTGAAAACCCTTCCTGATTTAAAAATGAAATTAAACACAAAGCAATACCAATGTAAGACTGTAAAGTAAGGAAAACTTCCTCAGATGTAAGTAAGAGATCAGTTGCAGATTTCTAGTCCAAAATAATATATCCCATGCAGCTTCTCAGTTATTTCAAAGCACAGCCTGTTACACCACTTGAAGAGATGGGCTTCTGTCTGAAACAGGATCACACCAGTAGTTTATAGTAATTGATCAATGCTAGAATGTTCCTCCACCCAAACAATTGGCTACGATGCAAGGTCTTCCTGACTAGTGAAGACAATTTCCCCGACCTGAGGCTGTATCTGGCATCACATTACAAACTGCAGCCTTTGCTATTCATAGTACACAGCTACTACCAGTAAGTTATTTCCAACTATATTAATGCAAACTGTCAGAATACCAGTAGACAGTCCAGTTAGCCACAAAGGAAAATCAGATATGCAGTTATTTCAACCCTTCTGAAGTTGCTCACAAGATAAGTAGTTTTGAAAACCCCCTTCCTGATTTAAAAACGAAATTAAACATAAAGCAATACCAATGTAAGACTGTAAAGTAAGGAAAACTTCCCTCAGATGTAAGTAAGAGAGATCAGTTGCAGATTTCTAGTCCAATATAGTATATCCATGCAGCTTCTCAGTTGTTTCAAAGCACAGCCTGTTACACCACTTGAAGAGATGGGCTGAATATCATGAACATTATTATAATTTTATTTGTTTTCTACTTCTGTGAGCATAGTGATGTTCATATAATTTTTATTGCCATTTATAAACTATTAACAAGAAATCAAAACAAAATAAATTGATGGTTCATAACTGGTTATGAACTGTAAACTAAAGGTGTGCTTATAGGAGACACTTCAGCAATCTCAAAGACTAATTCACATGTATCTGTCTGTTAAGAATGAGACAGGTGCTTAAATGTCTCTGAGTTCACATCATTGAGATCAAATAGCTGCAAACACATATCTAAGGGGTCCTCATAACCTTTCTTTCCTAGTTATAAGGGTCATAATATTAAAGGATAGGAACACAAACAATATACAGGACATACTGTAGTCTGTGAAAGCCAGCCTCCCTTCTAATACCCATTTCTTTTCTGTCTGCCTGATGTTTTTCTATGTACATATAGCAATATATGAACTGGAGGTTAGGAAGGCAAGCAGCAACATTACACTATAGGCAACCTCACTGCATGCCTGAACTGCATTAGTGAAAAAGAAGGTGGGACACTGGACTAAGCTCTAGTGATGGTGAAAACAGTAATGGAGCATTTTTGATTAGTTTTTTATAGAATTGTTCTTAGATTCCCAAATCTGAACTTTAGGACATGAAAATAAAAACACATATAACAGTGCAAACTAGCAAGGAATTAGAGACGATCACTGCCAAAATGAAAATATTATATAGCAAGGTAGTTGCTCCCAAAGCAAAGGTGGATTGGGGTTGGGTGGGTGGGTGGGCGGGGTGGGGACATGGCAAAGCCAGGGATGTGAAGGCAAAATCTAGAGCTGCAAAAAACAATTGCCAAATAGGACAATATTTATGTCTTGAAATAAGAAGTTAAAGATCTTAATGCTCAATTATCCTGAACACCATTATTTTGCAATTGATATCTAGCAAGACATTAATTATAAATCACATATTATATATATATTGAAAGAAAGAAGCAATGTTTAGTACATAGGCCCTGGCAGGATTAGAAGATCACGTATAGAAAAAACAGAATATTGTCTGAACAAATAAAACCCCTACTTTGATTAAGATTTCACTGCTACAAAACCTAACAGAATGTAATGTTTTGGAACTGTACAGTTATATTAAAAAGATAACAAAAACAGTTATATTCTGCACTCAGTATCAGTGAAGTCTTGAACAAGGAAGGTGTTATTCAGCCATTATTATCAGTGCCAAATCTCCTGCAACATTTTCTCTTTCTGTAGTCTGTTTACCATCACATCCAGAACAGAACGCTGCCTGATTAACTAAAGGTAAGAAAATGAATAACACTTTTTTACAGGCTAAAGACTGTGTGGATGGGCTGAAAGTTTTTGAGGTAATCTTGGCATACAGTTCTGTTTTTTTTTCCCCTACACTGCCATCTTCTAGTCCTGACAGGGCCACTTGTTACAATCATTGCCTCTTTTTTAATATATGTGATCCTGGACCTGGCATTAGCAGTTTTTTTTAGTTGTGAATTTCTTGATGGTGCACTCCAGTACCTTGGCTGCTTAAAGATCATCTGCTCAAAGAAGTTGTATTTATTCAATGACCCTCAAGAGGCAGTAGTCCTTGTTAATGAAGTCAAGCGGGACTTACAAGACAGAGGTCAAGGTCTGGTGGTAGACTCAGACATGGAGCACTGAACCAAATGTGTAATATATGTAAATGTTTATTGTTGCTCTGGCTAGGAATAAGGGGTTTTCGTTTGGCAACCAAGCTCACACTACTTTGTCTGCTAGGTTTATCTTCACACATAGCTGCTGTACCAAGAGCAGAGGCACATGCTATTGCTGTGACATCTCTCTCCCACCACCACCACTAAGTGCTATAGACACATAAATTGCTGTTTCCCACTGTTTGTTAACATTACATTATTATAGCCCATCTAGCTGATACTTTAGGAATTTATAGCTGGCCTACTGGGGCATATCGCACATAGCATGGCTGCATTATTATTAATAAGGCAGGACTTACTTACTTGAATTAACTGACTTGGTGTCGCCATCATTACAGTACTACAGGCACTGAGGCATACACAGCTTTTCCGAGAATTGGACAACTCATGGCAAGATTAGCAACACTCAGTCAGCAGCACCATGACCAGCACTGCAGCAGGAGTAGGAAACAGTCAAGTCATCCAGGGAGGTTCAGTTCAGCGGCCCACGGATGGTGGGTCAACAATGCACTCAATCAGTCAGGCTAGCATGTACCAACAAAGGAAGCAAGCAGAGTAGGCAGGCACTCAACCAGTACCATCACTGTGAGGACACGTAAGGTAAATGGCAAGAGTAATGGGCCAAGGCTCCTTTGGCTACTAATGTTATTCCCCTAGATTCCTTTGAAATTCAGGTAACACAAAGAAGACAGTGCTTATTCAAGACAATGATCACAGAGGCACCACTACCAGATGGGACAATATCAGCCACCACCAAGTCCACCACTCATTCCAAAAAAAAAAAAAAAGGTGCAAATTAATTGCTGACATTCAGCTCTCTTCTAGCACCAGACTTCAAAGAGTTAAAGTGCAACTTTTGTTTCTGGGATGAAAGAAGCACGCTGAGGTGGGAGAGGAGAATTAATTGTCTGTAAATAAACTGGTGCTGGTGACAGCAGCTTTAAAAGAGCATTTATTTCTTAAACTGAGGTGCTGCATTTTTTTTCTCCATTCATCTTGCGCCATTCAATGAAATTAAGTTTAGAGAAGCTGCATTGGTGTCGAGACTACATCAAGTTCTTTCCTGTGAACAGCAGTGCTGATATTAACTGTTTGTGTGTGCTCTGTGATTTTTTTTGATCAGGCGCAGCATTACTAGAGGCAACAAATCTTTAATGAATTATAAAACCACCCTGGAGTTATGGGGCAAATTGCATTTTTTTAGTGATGTGTGTTTTGCTGCTGAACACCTTCTGTGTCTTTACTCTTCTGTGTGTGTCCTTTCCCCTGGGAGGCCTCTAAAAAACAGCTGTTGGCACTCAATATACAGTACCTTTCCTAGAAAAACTTTCAGTACAATAAATCAATTTCAAACACATGGGGAAGGGGGAGGGCAGCAGGCAAAGAGATTGTCCTGTAAAAAGGGCTATGGCATGGTTTAATGTGTCATATTCTTTTCATCATTTACACTTCATGTTTTATTTTTATTAAGGGTGGCATTTCAAGCTATGTGGAAAAATC
Organism: Neoceratodus forsteri; assembly: GCA_016271365.2. Lineage (NCBI taxonomy): Eukaryota > Metazoa > Chordata > Ceratodontiformes > Ceratodontidae > Neoceratodus > Neoceratodus forsteri. The sequence continues at coordinate 1,120,079,580 of CM057458.1, forward strand.
ACTTCCACAGAACACGTCTATGGGACTGCTATTGATGGTCTAATGCTCTTGAAAATATTAAAAATGTTATTTAGAATCATATATACCACTGAGAAATAAATGTAAACTGTGGTCAGTGAAGACCTGATAATGTTTTAAATAAACTACACTATGAAAAGTATTTGTCTTAACTGCACTGAGATGGTGAGGGGCGAACAAAATGCAATGATGAATCATCTTGTAGCTGAATAGGTCTGGCACCTCAGTGTTGGATTACATTTTATGAGCTTTAGGAACGTGGGCATACGGGCCCTACCTCTTCACATTATAAGTTAATGGTAATGATACATGAGCTACCAGGGCTCCCATTTACTGCAATGCTGGGATTGGGGAATACTGCAAGCTTGTTTGCTAAATACGTAAAAATAAAGAAAACACAGACAGACTAGAGTGTTGCTGGATAAGAAAAATGCCCCATTTGTAAGGCCAAGAATATAGATAACTCAGCAGTGGTGAATCCATAAAAGGTTTTCCCCTGAGGAAAGTGATATTTGCACATATTAATAAATTATTTAGTTCATTCATAACTCAGGTAGCTGCAACAGCAAATGAATAAATCTGTTCAGCTTAGGATGCAAGTAAGGAAACTGAGTGAATTTATGAAATCATAAATCAGATAAGGTCGATGATTTAATCCATGTCATGCACAGGATATATTCAATTCAATTAAATGTTTATTTTACCAGGAATAACACCATTGAGTGTGCTCATTTGCAAGGTGATCCTGGAAGACTGGGTTCCTTTCTGTACAAAAAGGCAGAACTCATTTTACACTAGCAAATGTGATTTTGCTAAGTGAAGTTTGTCTCGCATTAGTTTAACGTTATATTCAACTTTCTTTAACTGATCAGCAGTGCATTCAGTTGATATGTTCCTTACTGAACAGCTGTGTCCTAATGACATAACACTCTTATGCCATACAAAGCAATGAGACAGAATATAAACTTACTGTAAGATTTCTATTTATATAAGAAAATTAGATATTCTCTGGCTATAAGGTAATTAGAGGGAATTGTGATGTGAAAAACCAATGAAAAGAAGAATGAAGAAAACAAATAATTATTAGCCTACAATCAGATCCTCTAGTAATGTTTAGCTGCACTTGATCAAAACCAATGAAAATAAAAATTGTGAGTGATGAAAGAAAATCTGTGAACAACCATCCCCTTTCCCATGATATGGAGGCAAAAATAATGCTACAGTCCTGCCTGAGATCCTCTGGAACAAAAAGGGAGAACTAGAATAGCCACCTCAGTCACCATGAACAAAGATGAAAAAAACTACTTAGGAAGAGGATATGGCATGATCTAACAGCAAGGAAGGGGAAGCAGTAAGGCACTTCAGTACTAAAGCCTGTAAAAAGAGAAACCATAATTTTATGGCTAGTAAAGGCAGACATAAAGGACTGCTTATTAGATGCACAGCTTCCATATAGACAGTTCTCAGCTAGTTGGGGCAAGGGATATGAGTGGTAAGACCTGCTAGACAACATTCTCAAACAGCCAAAACCTCTGAAGAAACAGCTGCATACAAACAAAGCCCCTATATGACAATGTAGCTACAGGAGACGCTAATTGTTTGAAATCACAACTTCCGTATACCTTGCTTCCCCCTCCCCCCAATTTGACTAATCCCCGAGGAAAAAAAATATCTGTCAGCACATCAGAAGAACAACTTAAGCAACATACAATCTAAACAGGGACACAAACTAGATAAAAAACTAGTAGACTAACAGTGCCTCAAGAACAAATCTTAGACAAAGTCTGTACTGCTGATGAAGAAAGGCAGTAAGTAACTCAAAGCGGAGGGTCAAGGCAAAAGTAATTATGGTGCTGCTCTGCCAGTATCCATATTTAAAGACTGGCCACCGCCTCCTTTTTGCCAATGATAAAAAAATAGGAAAACAACTCCTGAAGCTCCTTTTTAACTTGTTCTTCTTTCTGACCATCAAGTAGTATGACTGAAAGTCTTGCAGGGTACAGGAGCTAGTACCGAAAATAGACAGCTTGCAGCTTCAGTAATAATTCTCTATATTCCCGTCTTTTGGCCCAAACAGTTGGACCGAGATCCTGAAAAATAGTAATTCCCCATCCCTCCCATTGAATCTGCCATAAGTAATGCAGCTGCAACTCCATACCACCATCGGGAGTGAATACTGGGGTGAATGACCGAAGGCTCCCAGGACCCATCACCACCTACAAGCTCCACGCCATCATAAGGATCATATACTGAGCAAACAACCGAAGGCTCCAGGACCTCTTCACCCACTACAAACTCCGCGCCACCATCGGGAGCACTTACCAGAGTTAACGACTGAAGGTACGGCATGTAGAACTTCTGTGCACAATGGGACTAGCAGCTGCTTGCTGGAGGGGGAAAAGATTTTGTTGCAGTGTGTTTAGTGTTGCTACCTTATTTAAGGTCAGAGTCGGCAGAGTAGTAATGATTGATTTATTCTGTTTCCTACACAGCCATTTTCTGCATAGAGACACTGGATTCTGCTAGAAGCCTTAAGCGTTTCTGTAGCTAATTGTTTCTGTAGCTATTTCATGCAGTGCTTACATGTACCACAGCATTGATTCATTTGTGGGGCTTTAATGTACTGTGTAGGCAGCACTGGAGGAGAGACTACTGTAATTAGGTCATTTGAATTAAATTCCTACTGTGCTTGGTTTCATGCTGTGTTGAATCTATCCAGGCTGCTGTTTCATGCATGCACAGTAGCACAGCTCCTAGTCCTTGTGTGGCTTCCCACCCAAGACTAACCCCTATTGTTTCTGCTCCTTTCCTTAGGCTCCCAGGACCCCCTCACCCCTACAAACTCCACACCACCATCTGGAGCACATACCAGAGCTTAACAACCAAAGGTACAGCAAGCAGAACATCTATGCACAGTGGGACTAACAGCTGCTTGCTGGAGGGGTGTTTGCTTGTTGACACTTCCTGTCTACTGCCCAGCCACCCTCCCACCCAAGGCCAGCTCTAGATTTATTCAGAGTGTTAGGTCATGTGACTTGTCCTGATTTTTCTATGTGTCCAATTTCCAACTAGCAAATTATATTATTCCACCGCTAGGAGTCGCTAGCGGTCCTTATTCTCCACCGTCTTCTCCATATCCTTCTCCTCCTCCCTCCTACCTTTACATTCATCACTGCCCCCTAGTGACACCCTCCTTCTGTCCTTCATCTTCTTACATATATCCCTTCAACAAGCAGCTGGTTTCAAACCCTCGACCTTGTGCACCAAAGACAGACACCCTGCCACTGCACTATTCCTGCAGCCTCTCTTTCTCCTAAATCACTTCATAAGTTTATACCTTTCAAGTGTAATCACTGGGTACTGTTCAGTAGGTGATCCAGCCCCCCCCCACCTCCCAGGAAGAATCCCCCTATCTTACGCCTAGCCAGTACCCCTCCCAACACCCTGCCACAATGTCTCATACATTTCTTCTTCTGGCTTTCCTACTAGGCTTCCACAATCCTTTTGACACAGCTGATGCCTCCTTTACATCCATACTTCCACCAATTTTAGACCCCTACTTTGCCCCTTCCATTGTACTTCTACACCTTTTCATACTCCTCCCCATTCTTCCTAACCCTGCAGCCACTTTCACCCTTACTGCACCCTCTTCCCTCATGACTATTAGAGCAATCTCACTTTTCTGCATTAATGTTAACTTTCACTCTCCCATACCCTTGGCCAAACCCTCATTCCCCCACCCACATCAGGGGCACTCCCAGAGGGAAGACAGTTGCCTCCTTGCTAAACCCCACAAAAAGCTAATACTGTTGCTTCTTATTTGCTCAGGAAATGTGGAAATAAACCCAGGTCCCCACAGCCTTTGCCTCTCCCTCAGATTTTGCAACTGCACTGGGCATTAAAATGATGCTATGCAATGTCCTAAGCCTAACCAAAAAATTTCCCCTGGTCCAGACCTGGGTTACCCATACTAACCCTGATCTTTTTATAATTACTGATTTATGGCTCAAAAGTACAGTCACAGACCAGCAGATCATTCTACCAAACTACAAACTCTTTAGGGCAGATAAAGCCTCTAGAGGGGGTGGTGTAGTTATCTATGCCAAGGAAAAATATAACATCACTGATGTTCAATGCATATCAAAGCCAAAAGAATTTGAGCTGGTCTCCCTGAAAATCAACTTACCATCCATGGAAAGTCTCTCCATTATTGGACGTTACAGGTCCCCTGCCAGTGGTTCAGACATTCTCACTACTTTGAAGTCGCTAGCCACCTCCTCCAAAAATGAAACAGTCATTCTCAGGAACCTAAATATGGACTGGCTGTCCACTAAATCCGACAGCCTCAAAAGTCTCAGTGATGACCCTGACCTCACTCAGATCATCACCAAACCAACCAGGACAAACACTGCTAACCCTATAAATAGTTATGTCCTTGACATTATCCTAACCAACCATCCTCATAAAATCCTCCATCTGCCATCTTTTACAATGACCTTAGCAACCATGGGCTTGTGGTCTGCTCCAGGGCATACCCAAACATCCACACGTTGCCCAGACTCTTATTGAAGCATACTTTCCCTAAATTTAGTCTCGACTACTACTTGGCTGACTTAAGAAATGCAAACTGGCAAGTACTCTACCTTACCAGGATGATCGACAAAGCTGTTGAGATATTTAATGATAAAATCATATACCTGGCTAATAAACATAACCCCATAGTAAAAATCAGAGCTCGTAAGGTCTCCCAGCCTTGGTTTACGCCTGACCCTAAAGCAGTACTCACCACCCGTGAAAAACTATGGTCTTGTGCCAGACACACCAAATCACCACCTGACTGGCAGATCTTCAGAGCTGCAAGGAATGCTTGTGTAAAGCTTATATGCACTGCTAAGTCTAACTTTTATATCACAACCCTAGAGCAGGAAAAGGTAAACCAGCCAAACTCTGGAAGGTTATGAAATCAATAGAAGGCCACCAATCCACTCCTCCATCCCCACAAAAATCACCCTAAAGGTGTGGTTGTTGAGGATCATAACCAGATCCTCCATGCTCTGAATACACACTCGCCACCGTTGGCTGGCATTTGACTCTTCCCTTACACCAACAGCCAGCACTGCCCAAGCTGTTAACCTCCAGGTGCCTCCTTCAATCCTCTCCTTCCTGATCCAGCATGTTTCCTTCAAAGATGTTGAGGACCTCCTCATCAAGCTGGACACCAGGAAGTCTGGTGGTGAGGATGGGCTTGCTCCATCCTTGTTCAAACTAGGCTACCACTACCTTACTGCCCCATACTACACTTATTCAACCTCTCCATAGATACCGCCTCGGTACCCACCTGCTGGAAAGACGCACATAATCCTCTTTTCCAATCAGGTGACCTGTGCAATCTAAATAACTATAGGCCCATCTCTATCCTGCCTATACTCTCTAAAATGTTAAAAAACTAGTATACAACCAGCTCAAGCACCTCCTCAAAGTTACTCCCTCCTCAACCCTGCTCAGTCAGGTTTTAGGTCTAATCATGATACCATCACTGCCATTGCAAAAGTCACCAATGACTGGATTACTGCCCATGCTGCAAAACAATTCACAGACACCGTCTTCCCAACCTCAGTAAGGTGTTCAACACTGTTGATTATAACCTTGTCATTCTAAAACTTCGCAATATACAGTAGGTGCTACTGACTCCACTGTACTGTGGTTCACCACCTACATGTCAGGTTGAGTTCAGAAAACTAAAGCAGCCAGTCTCTTCTAAGCTCCCCTTCCCATTGTCAGAGGTGTCCCCCAGGGCTCCATTTTAGGCCCAATTCTCTTTTCCATCTATATCAATAACCTTGCTTCTCACATTGGTGACTCTAAGCTACACTTCTTTACAGATGACGCAGTCCTGTATTTGTCTAAACCAACCATGTCCGCAGTTAGTGAAGAACTGTAAGCTGCTTTCTCACGCCTTGAGCACAACCTCATCACTCAGAAGTTGCTACTTAATTTAAATAAAAAGGTCATGTTTTTCACCCCAACAATGCCCACTTCCTGCCCTCCCAGACTAATGCCCCTATTATTACCCTCTTGGGGAACCTCTCAAAACAGTGGCTAAGTTCAAATATTTAGGCATATGGCTGGATTGCAAACTGTCCTTTAGCATCCATATTGACTCCCTCAGCAGTAAATTAAAGTCCAGACTAGGTTTCTTTTATAGAAATAGATCAATGTTCTCCCAGGAGACTGGAGTCAGACTTGTCCAGTGTACTTTCTTACCCCTACTCGATTACGGTTATCTAGTATGCAGAACTGCCATGGCCACCACTCTGCATAAGCTGGATGTCCTCTATCACCGAGCCATATGATTCATCACTAATGTCCCAGTTTGAACCCACTACTGTGATCTTTATGCATCTGTTGGTTGGACCTCCCTTACTACCAGGCGCTTGCTACACTCTGGCATCTGAACACTAAAAATAATTTTGAAAAAGCTCCCAGACTACTTACTTTCCTTTGTCCACATCTCCTGAAACACCTACTCCCTTAAGAAGACTGATTTCTTGTACTTAGATGAACACAGGACTATACTTCCTTTAGAAAAAACATCATCTCCTATACACTACCTGCTGATTGGATCAATCTACAATCTGCCCTGAAGCTTACTTGCCTCACATCTGTTAATGCCTTTAGAAACCTAACCAAAGGCTAAAGAAATATGCAACTGTCATAGGCTTTACCAGGCTGCTGCTAATGCCTCCTTAAGTGCTCTGTCCTTTATCCATTCCACATCCTAACACAACACATCTCCCCTACTCTTCCTTCTTCTTCAGTCCTTCCACAATACCCCCACCATCCCTTCCTCTTCCCCCTCTCCCTCGCTCTGTTTCTCCCCTTTCCCATCCCTCCTGACCATCGAGCCCTCTCTCCCCTCCCCGTTTATCCCTGTACTCCAGCTTCACACTACTAGTACACCAGTACTAAACTAACTCTGTCATGGCCTTCTTTCAACATAACTTGTATCCCCCTCAAGTCCTTGCACTTTATCTACTGCCTTAATTCATCCCCTGTCAGTCACTCGGCTCTATTCCTACCGATGGCCATTGTCATTTTCTGCTTACTATGCCTGAATTATCTACTGTATTCCAAGTCGGTATAAATCTCATCCTGTTATTCTTGTTATTCTTGTTTTCACTTTGTGCCCACTCTTATTGCCTATATTACATATGTATATATTCTTTGTTACTGCCTCTATTACATATGTATATATTCTTTGCTGCTACCTGGATTATGTTTGATTGTATGTGTACTATGCTGATATCTGTTTGTACTCCTGATATTTGTCAGAGGATCTCCTTGTGAATGAGTTTGCTCAAGGGAGTTATCCATGCAATAAACTTGAACTTGAACTTGAACAACTTCCAGAAAAACAAACTTCTGATCATGGACAATTGTAGCAAAATGAAAATGTACCTGTTAGTATTTGGCATAGCCTGAAACTGATGCTTCACATCCTGTACTTCAGCTTGGACTTACTCTAGTACATGGCACTGAAATGTGGCCTCCTCTGCTATTGTCTTGCAGTTAAGTACATGAACAGCACAACTGCCCTAGAGTCAGCAGTAACTCAAGGTTTTTTTCAGTTTATTTACCCAGCTGAGATGCAACATCTTGTTTTCAGTGGGATCCTGTATTTTTACTTGAACCCGCGGCAGAAGGGACTAGAATACTGAAACATTGACTTGTCCAAAATAAAAAGCAAATATTGATGTATTGAGATAGAAGATATCCAGCAGTGCTGGACCAGGAGTCAGGACTCTGGATCTTCATGGCACAACAAGCAGCTGGTCCTCCTTGAGCCATATCCCTGCTGACCTGATCTGACCCTCTCCAATGCTGACAGAGAGACAGAAAAATTCTCCTGCACAACATCCAGGGAAGCAGATTATTCTTCATTTGCATTTCTAGTCCTCCCAAAAGGACTGATGGGCTATGCCCATGCAGCCCTACAAATAGTGCAAGGGAGCACAAGAGTTCCAGCGATGCGACCTGGAAGTGACTTTGTCACTTCATCATGTTATCATTCACAAGAAATGTAGGCATGACCAAAGTCCTTTTCTGAAGCAATAGGTCTGCAGGGCTACATCCACTGCAGCCCTAAAAATGAGAAAGGGAGAAGCAAGTATGTAGCACAATGACACAATGCACTGGGGTTAATTAAGACACAGAGGCTGTGAAAGGAAAATATGACTGCGCTAGAAACTACAAAAGAAAAAAAGAAAGGATCAGGGATGGAAACGGCACAACCAAAACAAGGAAACTTATGAATTATAACAAACCTACCACCGGCTGGAAATGCTGTAATTATATAATGCATGTAAGTGAAGTGCCTGATACAAAAAAATAGACAAAATATTTTTTTTAATCAATGAACTGGAATCCTATGAAAAGGCAGACAACTCTAATGTCTTCACTAGAAGATAAATGTATAAATCAGAAATACTGCAGTACACTGTACATTCAGGGAAAACACACATCATAACTAACAGTTAATTAACATGTCAGATAGATATACAAAATAACTAAGAGAGGTGTTACTGTTCTTTATTGTGTTTATTTTTTGTATGCACTTTATGATATTTTCTGTTTCGTACTGTTCCTCCCCTGCCCAGGAAGCTTCTGGAAATAAGCCGTTACCAGCTCAGAATGTCTTTCCAGGCAAAAAATAAATGTTTAGAAGGAAAACCACTCCTCATAAGAACCTATGCCCCAACAGCCATGAAATCATCCATTCTGACCCTACCATGAACCTACTATTACACAAAAACATCAGGCCAGTCGCTTGCATGCATTGCACCAAGCCCTATATGAATAAACAAGCCATTCCAATCATCCTGCATCAGGATATATGAAGTTTTGGGATAAAAGGTGAGTGACTGCCTGTACTGGGGGAGGGAGGCTAAGTTTTGCTTGCAGGAAGTTTACCAGGCAGTCACCACAATAACTGGATATGATGTGGGTGCACAGAAATCTAAAGGAAAACAATAAGTAACTATGCCATTTGAAAAGCTTGAGAATGGTGGATAGAAAACATTTGACTTATTAATCAGATTACACCAAAATAAAAAAAACTTGAAAAGTAGTGTGTGTTGAAAGGTAAAAAGAAAATAAAATTTTGGGATAGAAAAAGGAGCAGAAATGAAGCTGGCACTAAACAGTATCAGCACACATTTTTTTTTTGCTAGAAACACAGATTAATAAATGGAGTGAAATAAGGTTAAGAGATGCTCAGTTTTAAGTGAGAGGAATGAAGTTAAAAATAAAACAGAAAGTGGAATGGAAGAGAAGAAGTAGCTATGAAATGAAAGGGGTGTGAATATTGCTCTGCATCTCTAGTGAGTGCATAGGGAAAAATTACATAACATATACAATAGTAAAGAAAAAGACATAAAATACAGCTCACTGCAGAGTAGATTTGCAGTCATATATGATTCAAACAAACTGAGTGGTCAAGTGCCCTGCCTTGCAGAGAGTAACACTTTCAATATAATACCACATGAAACAGGAATGGAAAATTAAGTTGTAGCTAGTGGCAAAAATTCCAATTGGACTTAACACTTGAGCTGCAGAAAAAGAAAAACAATAAGATTGCATCCACAACAGTATTAGATACTATTATAATATGGCAAGAAAAAAATCTAGAAATCTCATTGGCCAAGAGACATCAGCTGACCGTACATTAAATCTCTATAAACTAACAGTCATCCTGGTCCTAAACCACATCACACAACGAGCAAACCAGGCCTCCAACAACCAGAACTATCTCCCATCAGTTACCATACAACCAGAGCTGATGTTCCATCACAAACATGGCTGCTACCTTTACACTGTAAAAAACTTAAATTGGGCCCTAAAAATAAAACTACCTTAAATAAAAAATAAAACTTAGTAATTAAATATGGTTTTCTTGATCATCACACTCTCCTTACACACACATAAACAAATTAGAAACATTAAGAATTGTTAATATTTTTCATTACAGTTGTTTCTTTACTGACAGTGAAAAATCCACTTCTATCTTTACCATGCCCACCAGGGAAAGCTCTTCTGCTTGCCCTGACAGTGAGATAATTGAGTCTGTGGCTGTAGAAGAGGCCTTTGTTATGTGTCTGTGTGTGTACAGTATGTTAGGAGAGGAACATTCCACCAGTGGAATGGAGCATTTTGAATCCCTGTGTTCCATGGTAAACATTCCATAATAAAATTCCATATCTTGAATGTGGGGAAAAACAGAGGAAAAAAACAGGAAGAAGAAAGCAGGCAATAATCTTTTATTATCAAAGAGAAATGGTGGCAAAACATAGTTATATAGGCAGAGGCAGACCCAAACTACTCAAACATAGAAACATAGAATTTGACTGCAGATAAGGACCACTTGGCCCACCTAGTCTGCCCATTTTCCTACCTGATGGATAAGCTGCAGATTCTAGTTAATCAACAGCTTACTTCCTCCTACCCCCCACTAGATTGCCTTATGCCTGTCCCATGCATTCTTGAATTCTCCCACTGTTCCTGACTACACAGCATCCTCAGGAAGGCTGTTCCATACATTCACAACCCTCTCTGTGAAAAAATACTTTCTAACATTAACTCTGAGCCATCCCCCCTCTATCTTCAAATTGTGCCCTCTAGTTCTTGCACATTTCTTCTTCTGAAAGATACTACCCTCTTGTACTTTGTTAATTCCCTTGAGATACTTGAAAGTTTCTATCATGTCCCCCCTCTCCCTCCTTTCCTCAAGGATATACATATTAAGCTGCTTTAGTCTCTCTTTGTATGTCTTCTGGTGCAGACCCTGCACCATTTTGGTTGCCCTCCTCTGAACAGCCTCCACTCTGTCTATATCTTTGCAGAGATGGGGTCTCCAGAATTGCATGCAGTACTCCAGATGGGGTCTCACTAACTGTCTGTACAGAGGGATAACAACTTCCTGTTGTCTACTGTTGATGCCTCTCCCTATGCATCCCAGTATCACCCCAGCCCTCCTTACTGCCTTCTCACATTGCTTGCCCACCTTTAGGTCATCTGATATAATTACTCCTAGGTCTCTTTCGATTTTTGTTGTTGTTATTAACTCATGCCCCATTATGTACTCTTCCCCCTGGGTTTTTGTTTCCCAGATGCATTACCTTGCACTTCTTTGCATTGAATCTGAGCTGCCACATATTTGACCATTCCTCCAACCTTGCCAAGTCCCTTTTCATTCTTTCCACTCCACCTTGTGTATTAACCCTGTTGCAGATCTTTGTGTCATCTGCAAAGAGACATACCTTTCCTTTCAGGTGCTCTCCAATGTCACTTATAAAGACATTAAAGAGGACCAGTCCCAGTACCGAACCCTGCGGTACCCCACAAGTTACCTTCCTTTCTTCACTGTGGACTCTGTTTACTATTACCCTTTGCGTCCTGTTGTCCAGCCAGTTTTCTATCCAGGCTACTGCCTTGGGACCCACTCCAAGGCTGGCTAACTTGTATATTAATCTTTTTTGTGTGAGACTGTGTCAAATGCCTTGCTAAAATCTAGGTAGACCATATCCACAGCCCCTCCCTGGTCTACTACTTTGGTCACCCAGTCAAAGAAATCTATTATGTTCATCTTACATGATCTTCCTGCTGTGAAACCATGCTGCCTTGGGTCCTGTGCAGCACTGGCCTCTAGGTACTCAACAATTCTTTCCTTCAGAAGTGATTCCATCATTTTCCCTACCACTGAAGTCAAACTAACTGGTCTGTAGTTTCCTGCCTCTGCCCTGCTCCCACTTTTTGTGAAGTGTAATCACATCTGCCCTCCTCCAGTCCTCAGGTACCACCCCATTCTCCCATGATTTGTTAAAGAGAGTAGTCAGTGGTGTTACTAGTTCTACCCTTAGTTCTTTTAGAATTCTTTGGGTGAATCCCATCAGGCCCCATTGCTTTGTCCACCCTCAGTTTCAAGAGTTCTTTCAAAACCCTTTCTTCAGTGAATGGACTGGTATCGAGCTCCCTATTCAGTATTTCTCCCTTGTTTGGTTTAGGTACCTCCTCCTCTTCTTCTGCTGTGAATACTGAGCAGAAATGTTCATTCAGTATCCCTGCTTTATCACTGTCACCCTCTGCCCACATTCCTTCCCCTTTATTAAGTCTCTGTATCCCTCCCTTGGTCTTTCTTTGCTCCCTAATGTACCTATAAAAGGTTTTATCCCCCTTCTTAACAGAGTTGGCTATCTTTTCCTCAGTTTGTGCCTTTGCTATTCTGACTGCCTTCCCTACCTCCTTCCGCTTTAACTGATAAAGTTCTCTGTCCTGCTCCTTCTGTGTTTCCTTATATTTCCTGAATGCTATCCTTTTTTCCTTAACCATCCCTGCCACCTCTTTTGAGAACCATAATGGTTGTTTCCTTCATTTTGTTTTGTTGATTTGCTTCATGCAAAGGCTTGTTGCCTCTGCGATGGCTGTTTTGACTATTCCCCATTGTTCCTCCACCCCTCCTTCTTGCCCATTTGCTAGTGCTTTTCTGAGGCACTCTCTCATTTTCCCAAAGTCAGCCTTCATAAGTCCAATACTCTTGTTTTGTATGGCTTGACTCTATGGCTGTGTTTATTGTGAACCACACTGTTTGGTGGTCACTTGTTCCCAGATGGCTATCCACTTCTAAATCTGAGATCCTTTCTCCTTCCCCATTTGAGAGTATCAAGTCTAAGATTGCTCCCTCCCAAGTGGGTTCCAACACTAGCTGCCTGAGACATGCCCCCTGTAGGGCATCAGGAATGACCCTTCTCTTGGATGTGCCTGCAGCAAAGGTACTCCAGTTAACATCTGGCATATTCAGGTCCCCCATCAACAATATCTCCCCTTTTTCTGCCATTTTAAGGATGCCTTCTATCATTTCCTTGTCCATTTCCTCACCCTGAGATGGGGTTCTGTACACAACCCCCATGCGGATTGTGGTGCCATTTCCTGTCTCCAGGGTGACCCATAGTGACTCATCAACTTCCTGTTTACTCTTTAGTTGTGTTGCTTTAATCCCTTCCCTCATATAGAGAGCTACTCCTCCACTTTTACCCACCCTGTCCCTCCTGTAGACTGTGTATCCTGGTATGTTGACATCCCAGTCATGGTTCTCTGTGTACCATGTTTCAGTGACTGACACAATATCCAGGCATCCCACTTCCATCAAGACCACTAGTTCAGGGAGCTTGTTGCACAGACTGCAGATATTGGTACTTATCAGCTTCCATGTATTTTTTAGGCCTTCACCCTTTTAGCCCCATACCTGCTCTTACCTCCTTTTTCTGCATTTATCCCTGTTCTGCTCCCTACTGACTTCTCTACCTTGTTGTTTACCTCTCTAACTACTGTGTTTTGTGGGGAGGCTGGGATTTCCCTGCTCCTTTTCAGTGCCTCCCCCCTTGGCTAGTTTAAATGCTTGCCAATGAAGCATTTAAACCTGTCACCTAGGATTCTGGTTCCCCCTTCCCAGACAGATGCAGACCATTGTGCCAGTATAAGCCTGTAACCCTCCAGGTGGCTCCCCAGTCCCCAATTAAGCCAAAACCCTGAGCGCCACACCAGTTTTTCAACCATTCATTGAATCCCATGGTGCGGAATACCCCAGCATCATCCTTGCCATAGACAGGCAGCACCTCCAAGAAGGTTACCATACATGCTACTTTTCTAAGGCCCCTCCCCAACTTCACAAACTCCTTTTGTACCACTCTGATCCTATTAACAGCCAGGTAATTTGTCCCTAGGTGGACAATGACATCCAGCTCCCTCCCTCGTGCAGCTGCTCCCGTGATCCTGAGGATTTGCTTCCTGTCCCTCCGAGCCGTGGCGCCAGGCAGGCACCTTACCTCCCTATCCCCTTCATCCCCTACTTCTACCCCTCTAATGATCAAGTCCCCCACCAGGAGTTGTTTCCTTCCCCTGTGGGGTCTTGTGCCACCCTCCTGTGGGTCTTCTTTGTGGAAGTTCCCAGCATCCTCCTTGGTCTCCACTGCAGGTGTCTCCATAGAGGAACCACTCTTTGCCAGAACAGCATATGAATTGTGGAGAGGTACAACTGGAGGGATGCACATCTGTTCCACCACCCTTTCCCTCCCTGAGCCCACCTTGGTCCAACCGCTCCTCTTTCTTGGCAACCTCTGAGGTAATGGTGGTGGCCCTGGTGGTCCCTGGGTGGGGGAAGAGGTTTCACAAATCCTAGCCAGATCAGACTGGAGAAGGGCAACCTCCTCCCTCAGACCAGATAGGTGTCTGCAAACAGGGCAGCATCACAGCCTCTAGAATGTCTCCTGGAAAACTGCTGCCCCACAGCCATTGCACTGCACCACTCCCATCTTGACTTATTTTGTATCCCCTCTCCTGTTGCTTTGTATGCTTACTGTCTCCTCCCTCTATGTATTTTTTACACTTACTTTCCTACTGCCTATGTGCCCTTGCAACTCTCACCCTTCCTGTTCTGGGACAGGAACTTTCTGTAAGCTTCAGTAGTCTTCTTCTTCCATGCTTGGATTCAGACCTCCAGCAGCTGGGGGGGAGAAAGAGTTATTTTTTTTTAGGTTCCTTCAAGGTTGATGAAACTAATGTGTCTCAGTGATCCTTCCCTTCCTACTGCAAACCAGGAAGTTCCTGTTGTTAGTCAAATCCAGTGGCTATAAAAGTAAAACTGACTTTGGGTAGGAAGGAAGGAAGGCAATTAATAAAAAATCTGTAGTTCTAGACTGCTGTATCTTGCTCTGAAACAAAAGTGGTCTCTTCTGTCAAAAACAGAAAGCTGTAGTTGGAGACAGCTACTTTTGCACTACTAAGCTGCTAAGCCACACCCCCAATTAGATTTAACCTCTGCTCTGACTCAGTAACTTAAGCTGATACAGCCCTCTTCCTTAGAGAAACACACAGTGACTTTCTTCTTTTTTTACTTAAATGAGACCCCTTTCTTCTAATATAGTATCTGTTTGCTTAATCCAAATGGGTACTAACTCCTGCAGAGATAGAAGTGATTCTATCAGTAAAAAATCTGTAGTTATAGACTGCTGTATCTTGCTCTGAAACCAAAGTGTTCTCTTCTGTCAAAAACACATTTCTGAAGTTTATAAAAGCATGTATATTTGAATCATATATGGGTATTTTAAGGTAAAATCTATCACCCCCCCCACACACACACACACCTCCACCACCACCAAAAAATGGCAACCTGGCAGATTTTAAGTTTTGAACACATTTCCATCAAGAGACAGTACTTGTACTGATTTGAAATGCAAAGTAACATGTTTTTTCTTACCAACATTTCACCTCACTCCTATAAATAACAGAATTTTGCCTTCAAAGAAAACTATATTACAACAGGGTAATTAGGGTTTCTGGTTTTAGGTGTTTATATTTTTTTAGAAAAACTGCATTATTTTAAAGCTTTTCTCGTACATTTTCAAAGTCTTAAAAATCAGTGTTTTCTGGTGTAAATAAAACAATTAATTTCAGTATTTGTCAGTGTTTATTCTAATAAATAAAAAAGTTTTAAAATGTACTGTGTAACATGATAAATTTTGTTGCTGAGGTTTGTTTGCTGTTGTCCTATCCCTGTGCTGGTGAACTGTTTATTCCACATTTGTGAGGAAGGAAGTACTGTAGGAATGTACTGTGTGCCAGTGGCCCTTTTGCTTTGATGTGCAGGATGGGCTCTGCCTTTTTCCCCGTTGAGAGAGCTGGATGAGTGTTTCCCTTTCCCATATCTCCTGAAGCTCTGGACAGATGGAGCAGGGAGGAGACAGATGGCAGACTCTCTCTCTAACTCAGCACTAACTCTGCCTGTCCCAGTGGCAATCTCTTATGTGTGCAGCACATACCCGACCCCTCCTTGTCAGTAGACCTAACCACCAGTAACATTGCTCTAACTCCCCTCAAAGCTGTCACTAACCCTCATAAACCAACAGGCAACCACAAAGAAAAAAAACAGGAAAGTGACACTCCAGCGGTCCTGGTTCCATAGCTCAACCCCAGGTAATATGGCCATGAAGGTCACGTGTTACAGCATGTCACTTGTCTGGGGCGAGCCGTTCTATGTGCCAACAGAGCCTGAGTGCTTGGTATGCAGTACTTGAACCCACCGTGAGGGAACATGAGCTGGGAGCAAGCACAGGCATGGGATGTATACAGAATGCCCATCAATACACATCAAATTCAGTGATCGGTTTAACGAAATCAAAAAAACACCTTGGTGATGTTTTATCGGTAATTATTGGTTAAAACCGAAAACCGGGAACCCTAAGTGTAATAAAATAAAGTTTAAAACACTGCATATTTTACAAATTTACAGATGTTGCAGTGCATTCATATGAGAATTTACATGTTACAGAGAAAATATATATTTTCAACTAACACTACTAATAAATACTTTTACTGCAAAGTACTAATCTATTGCTGAAATATGCTATTTATGCATTAATAGGACTACTTTTTCAATTTTGTAACAGTTTTAGAGTTAATGTATTGTACACTTGTTTGAAAATAGTAAAGAAGTTTTAATCCCTATCAGAGTGACTCAAACTAATTCTTTTATGATGGTGGCCCATTTTATAAGTGTGATAAGCCACTTCATGGTGTGCATTTCAAGGATTTGAATGCACTTCCCAGGGGCGTAAGGACACTTGGAATTCAGCCTCATGCCATAGCACACCCCCGGGTCATGCATTAAAATCCTTGAAATGCACACCCTGTCGTGGCTTATTACTTACATATAGAACTAGGTCTTGGAGGTCATGTGAGTCACAGTGACCTAATGTGTAACTGTTAAGCTATTACTACAGTTTGTAGCAGTTCCCATCTGTTACAATATCAACTGACTGCCAGTTGTTTGGTATACAAAAAAAAATAAAATAAAGTAAAGGCAATTTACACACAATCCTGACAGAACAACTATTTAATAAAACTAAGTTCTTCATTTTGCTGGTAATACTTTTAACCCAAATCTATCTATTATATTGAGGTGCATATTCCCCAGTCATATAAATAGGAGGTCACATGAGTTAGGTGGAACTAATATGCTCTTATCAGATTATTGTTTTATCAAATTATATTGCATTTTTTCCATTGCCTGTTTTTATTTGTTACTTGCTATATAGAGAATAAAGGATGGGGTGGTGTGTGTTATGAGATTTTACACACACCCAAGGTGAGGGATGCTGCATAAACCCCGAGGGTGAAGCCCGAGAGGTTTATGAGAAGCATTTCACAGTAAGGGTGTATGTAAAATCAAGTTTTACACACCGTCCCATCTTTTATGTTATATAATTGGTGGAGGGTGCTTTTTCGCCACAGCAGTTATATAAAAACAAAAGAGATCTTTGGTTTCATTTACTACCACTTGATGGTTATGGCAGGTGTCCAGCGTGAATAAAGGGAGAGAGAGCAGCTGGCGTGTGCACACAGTCAGGGAAACCCGGCATATGTTTGCCATAATAAACAGCCATTTTTTATGCCAAATATCAACCTGGGTTTTCTTACGGGAACGCGCCTGCCAGTTATTGTAATATAGTACCAAATATCGTTCATACTACTATTATAAAAAGAATCAAACTTATTTCTAACATAGACTTTCAGGCTGCAGTGCCCAGTGGATGACCGAGTCAGAACCATGCTCCCTTTCATGCATCAGCCACATGAATCTGCTGTGTCCTCGAAAAGAGATGTCATTCATTACACCTAGGGGGAAACAAAATACTGTATTTCTCACAGATCAGCAACCTAATTCCATTGCTCCAGTTAATGGGAGGTCAACGAGGTCATGGGGAACCTGTATCCTCTTAATGAAAATGTTATTATTGTTTCTTGGAAAAGCACCAGTACAGGTATTACTATTACTGTCATTATTTTGCACCTGGCTTCAAATTCCTACACTTCTCATTTCAGATAATCCCTTACAACATTGTCCATTATTATGCTTCAGCGGTCAACACTATGTAACTAAACTGCACCAGCTATGTTGCTACTTTAACAATAGAACACAGTTCACTGTAAAAGGGAATATTAATACTACATCTTCACAATATTGTTAAGAAAAGTACCACAGTATATACCTTTATAAAGGTATTACATGTCTGTCATCTGTACATATCTTGCAGAGATTTATGTATTTTTACAATTGATTTCCACACAGAAATTCATAAACAGCTATACTGTGACATCGAAATATATACACAGATTAAATCTACTCTTTTTTTAAGCTCCTGACATTCATGGTGTTTACTGTGAGAGGTGTGGAGAGACAGAGACAGGCAGACAGACAGACAGACAGAAGGAAAGGGTGATGGAGAGAGAAATTGACAGAGTAGCACTGACAGTGCTATCATTATCATGTGGCTTGTGTTTTTTTAAAGCAACAATAATAAAGTTCACCAAAAGTATAATGTGCAGTCATATTTATCACACATTGCACTGGGGTCCCAAGTGGAACTGTGACTCACTGATGCTACCTTAGTAAATTTTTCAGTAGACTGTGTTACATGGAATGATTCTTTCTTTGGCAGTCAGTTTTCAAGCAATTCACATTTATTCAGCTAGTGAGTCATTGCATGAATGTTTATCTGGCATAGCTGGTGGTGTTGTAAAATGCATTGTTGGACTGTATTACAGAATTTTATTTTCTGCCTCTGAATATGTATGTATTGATGTTTATTTTTCTTTATCCAGCTGAGGTGTGTGATATTTTAAATGTGCTAAACTGTAAAGGCAGTTCCAAGGAAATAAAATATTAGTTTCTCTCTTTTTGGGGGACGGGGGATCACCTATGAAACAATGTGTAGCTTGCTAGATGCAGAAGAAAAAGAAAGTCAACTAGTTGTAACTGTTCTGTGAACATCTGTTTATGGGGCTAAATGAACATCAGGATGTTTTGTATTTATTGTAGACTTTGTTCCCGTGTAGCATGAGCAAACCACTCTGTTGTCACTATCTTTTATCATTTGTACAGCATTACACACCTAGGAAATTATCCTGTGAATTTGGGGAGGTGCACAGTTCATGGGTAAAGGAGTGGCCTGCACTATCCAGGGTGAGGAAATAATAGCTTAGAACAATAACAGCTTGCTACTTTCTCCACGGAGAAAGAGACAGAGTTGAAAGTCAAATAATATATCAGACTAGTAATCACTAAATGTTAGGTACTAATGTCTCCCAAGAACTGCCTGCCTGAGAAAATGAAGTTGGCATTTAGCACTTTAAATATGTTTATTATTTGGAAACAGGCATCACTGGAACTCTTTGCTATAGAATGTCTTACGAAGTAGCAGGATGGTTGCTGTTAGGATGGAGGTGTCAAATGCCTTAATGTGGTGTTAATAGGGGCTATGGGCATAGCAGTGCTTATTTGTTATGCAGAAAGCTCCAGGAAGTGTTTAACCCATTCTACTTACAATAGATGTGTATGATGTCTACTATCCATTGGTAACTTGACACAAAATGAGTGCCAGAAGATAATGAGTTAACTTTCTATGTTTGCTAACTATAGTGTAGAATGTCTGAGACTCTGCTGAGGGAGGGCTCAATTAACTCCTCAAGCCAGAGGAAAAATAGTGCTTTCCAGCTCCTATACACATAGAAGCAGCATAGTAATGCAGCTCCAGTGGAGGACTCTATTATTAACACTTATCATGTTGTTTGTTAGCAAAAATGACATCAGCCCTTTGCTGAATGCAAAATGTCTACAAGGCTATGCTCACTGCAGCTGTAAAAAGAACACGCAGCAAAACAGTCACATAATACACAGGAGAAACAGAAGTTCACAATAACATTTTAGTCAAGAATGTATCACTTTATTTGGTGACACAATCTTCCAACCATTCCTCTTCACATGGGGTTTAATTAATTTGCAAGCAATGTACGTACAAGAATAAATATGGGCCTAGGGGACCTGGCAATCAGTTGATTTTCATTCACGGTAACACATTTGTCACTTTGCATGATGGCACTAAGATGACCAATGAGTGGTCTCCTCAAAGGGACACTGTCAACCCCTTAGGCCTCAAAGTGTCCTATTTTAAAAACACATTGTATGATTGCCAGCATTCTGTAAAGATTGTTGATGCAGCTGGTAGTTTGATTCTGACTGTTATTTTCTTTAAAAAGTAAAAACAGACTGCCCAATATACTGGTGTTATCACACCAAAACAGAGTTGTTTACATTACTTGATCAACTCCAAATGCATCTTTCCTGGACTTGGGAACACCCACAAACAGTCTAGCCCCCTCATGATGCAGTGGGAATTTAGGAGACTACTGCCTTATGGTGACTGAACTGTTTGGGTGTGTTTCTAATGCTCAGGAAGTATGCAGTAAGAACAGAACCAAGATTGTAAACAAAACAAGGTTCTTTATAAATATACATTGCTATGCATTTCAGTTCTACTAAGTAAGGAGACAGACAAAACAAACAGCAACATCAGTGAATTTTAGAGAGGTAAGCAATCATAAAGGTGGAGTTTCAATTAGAAATAATATGATGAAAACAGGTTGACAATGTCCCTTAAGGATAGGGCATACTTAAGGAGGACTTGAACATGCTGGGAAATTGGTCAAACTCCTGTAGTCTCAGATTCAATTTAGCCTAGTGCAAGGTTCCACACTTGGGGAGGAGAAAAGAGGTGGACCTGCACACTGTTTGGGGCTCCTCTTGCTGCCTTGGAGGAGAAAGGACCTGGGGGCTATAATAGACAAAGAATGACAAGCAGTGTTTGGCCCTTGTCAAAGGGCTGGTAGAATTCTGGGTGCATCAAATTCAGGTGACCAGCAGGGCAGATGAAGTTATCTTGCCTCTTTACAAGGCTATTGTCAGGCCTAACCTGGAGCACTGCATGCAGTTCTGATCTTGATTTGACAAAAGGACACTGAGGCAGTCGAGAGGCGCAAGCCAGGGCCACCAAAATGATTAGGAGTACAGAAGAAAAAGGCTGTCAGGAGAGGCTGGTGGCCCATAGCATGTTCATGCTGAAGAAAAGGAGACTGAGTGGAGTCATGATCTCAGTTTTCTGCATGCTCAAGGGTATCAAGTAGATAGAAAGGTCAGAGACGTTTGAACTGGCGTCCACCAACAGGATATGTGGACACATCCAGAAGTTCAGAGTTTGTAAATCTGAGGATAATGTTAAGAAGCATGGATGCTTCCAGAGGGTGGTGAACCTATGCAACAGCCTACCAATGGAGAGTCTGGACATGCAGACAGTACTTGCCTTCCAGGGAAACCTGGACAAATTTCTACTTTCCAAGGAAATCACTGGATACCCTGGGTAGTGGAGTTGGCAGGAAATCCCTTTAAGTTAGTAAATGTTTGCACAACATATTTATTCATACCTGATTATGAAGCAGGGGGTGGACATGATGGACCTAGAGTCATTTCCAACCTAAATTGCCAAGTTACTATGTTACTTTCATTTCCAAGTTTCCTTTAAAGAGATACTGTCAACCCTCTCAGGCCTCAGAGTGTCTCTAGTTTAAACAAGCATTTGTCAATGCTGTATGCTTCCTTTCATGGTGTATGTGTCAGGAGTGTATTGTATTATTTGAAATAAAGGAAGAGAAGGAATGGCAAAAGTGGTAAAAGAAAGGATGTATAGCAGGAGCTGACACCAACACAATGACTGCATTGGTAAAGGTGTCACAACATTCAAATGCCTCACAGGTATGCAAAAAGTTCAAGAGGAAGCATTTTCAGAAAATATATTCTCAACAACAAGGGACATACTATGCAGTGGGAGGACTCAGTGGAGATGTGATAAGTACTTCTACACTGAGAGGTAGTGTGTCCAAGTGAAGGTGATGGGAGCAAAAGTAACAGGCTTCAGGGATCCATGGGATAGGTATAAGGAACATCACAGGTAGAAGTGTAGTAAAGCTAGAGATCAAGCTGAGTCTGTGGTGTTATAGTAGGTAGGGAAAATGTCCAGACTAGGTGGGCCAAGCGGTCCTTATCTTTTTGAAACAGAAATTTAAATCTAGATATACTATTTAGAATTGACAATTCCAGCTAGCAATACTTTTAATGGTAAGCAGTACCTTGTAACAGTGCCACCCTCTGCCCTTACCCTGCCCTGTGCCAAACAGTCACAGTAGTCCATTGTTATGCTCACCTTCATACACTGCTATACCAAGCAATCCCTGGTGTCCACAGGTCCCTGCTATCCTTATGAGGGGCACTTTCTACTGGGTGGAAGGTGATCCTCAGAGGCCTAATGAAATCTGAGGAGAGATTACTTAGCTATGCATGGCACACCTTCTCCAAATGTAAATAAAGACCTGTAAGTAGTCATTTTCTCCAATATAGTGTCAGTTTTGGTTTGTCCGGGGGTGAGATGGGGCCTGTCCATTTCACAGTCTGCAAAGGACTGTAGCAGCCATTATTATTGCATTTTGGTGTGTAATAAAGTAGATATATCTTTTATGTCTTATATCTGCAGGTACAGTTTCCATCACATAAACCCATCAAACTACAAATTCCTTTACTGAATAGCTTGGGATGCAATCTGCATACTCCTTTCTTTACTCATCTTGAAATGGTTCGATCTTCTTCTCCCTCGTTATATCAGTCCTATTGATTTTTTGGGGGGGGAATCAAAAGAAAAAAAGGAACAGACAGCACGGAAGATGTCTCTTACTCATTTTATCTCTCTGTCCTCTACTGTAGGAATAGCATTAAAAAAATAGAGCCCACTTTTCTGTACATTACCTTTTGTGTTGCTTATCTTACAGTATGTAAAAGCAGGTTAATGGGAACCAAACCCACTGTTGCTGTAGGTACAAAGCTCATTCCTAACCTGTAAGCTATGCTGCCACACCCTTTTGTCAGCAGTACTGATGGTGTTTTGAAAGTATTATAAGCATCACTGTTTTGTTTTTCACACTAACTGCAATTCAAGGTTTCTGAATGAGTGGTATCTTTCCGTTCCATTCTTCATGATGCTAGGGAAGCAAGAAGAGAGTTGACTTAAGCTGATGAAAAATATATTAGTTCTATGAAATTTAAATACCGGTGCTGAGCATTGTGTTTCTGAGAATTTGGGACATCCCTGTATCACTGTCTTTCTCCAATTGCACAGCAAGAAGCATAATAAAATAAAATGTTTGACCACTGCCAAATAATAGATTGCTTTGATAGGCTCATTGTCATCGCTTCTCATTTCTGCTGTCTAAAACAAATATATAACATATTATCAGTTTGAATGTGCATTGGCTATAGGCTGTGCTGTGTGTGTGTGGGAGGGGCAGCACTGGAAATGGAATTTTAAAATTGTAGTCCCGAACTCACACATGCCTACACCACTCCACTTCACACACAGTATGACTGGTGTGCAGCAATCGTTCTGTACTTGATGTTAGCATAGCTCTTTTTTTGCATCTAGTTACGCACACATACATGCTATGCGTGCACACACACACACACACACACACACACACACTAGAAATAACAGGTATCTATCTCACAGCATCCGTAACTGAGCAATTTCTCTTATTATACATATGCATACCTGACAGCTTGTTTAGTTGTTTTAGAGTAACTGAATTTCACTTGTTTTACTATAATAAATGTTCATACCCTAATATGTATGTGCAATGTATGTATTAGTGCATGTGTGCGTGTATACATTCGTGTATACCTGTACCATAGAATCCTGATTTGCCAATCATTTTACTTCACTCCACATCCATCAGCATCCAATCAACTGACACATACATACTCCTATTCATCTAGACTGACAACATATTACAGTGTGAAGGCAGAAATGTGATGATTTCGTATGGGAAAAAAAATTGCAGCAGTCTACCTTTTCAACATGATATCAATTCAATGTGAATGAAAGTGGGACAAAGAGATATATGCCCGTTTAGTTTTTATTCTTGCTGCAATGCAATCATAGAAGGATAACTAGAGTGAGAGACCCCTTTTATGTTTGATTTTTACAGCAATGCAGGTATATTGAGTGATAATGAGAGAAAGAAACCTTATACTGAGGCACATGACTTTTATGATAGGAACACCATTTCATAAATTCTCAGTGCATCATAGCACTCAGTCTTATTATCCTCCTCTCTCTCTCTCTCTCTCTCTCTCTCTCTCTCTGATGGTATAACTATAAACATTGCACAAAAAAAGGTCATAGGTCTAACTCACCCTGTCAGCTTGAATTGATCACATTGTTGAACAGTGTATCAATGTAATCATCTTACTTTCAACATCTTCTGACATATGCTGTTAAAAGTACTGTATTATAGTTAAAAACTGAACCTTCATGTATGTGGAGGATTGCTGTATCCATGGGATGAAAATTGCATTTGAAAATATCTGTCTCACCCAAGAACACACACACACACAAACACACACACACACACACACACACGTCATGTGGTAACTGTTGCACAACAGTTTAAAATTTGCATTTCTCACTCCAATTCAGATTGATTTTTTGTTTGCTTTGTACAGGAGAATACAATATGTAGTACATTTTTGCCAGTTCCTAACCCTCAACTGCACTACCCAAACACTGGGAATCTATAAATGAAGCTGAGTGCCTGTAATGTTCACGTATGTGTAACACCATCCCCCTTTCAGGCAAGGCAACAACAACAAAAATAAGTAATGCACTGGGACAAAACAAGTCCATTTGGTAAAACAGGAGTTTTTGTCAATGCAAGAGGGATATGGTATGATATCCTGACTCTTAGATTCCCGACATCAGTTAGCCCAGCTCCGAATGCCCGACATGGTCAGAATCCCTTCACCTTATTTCCTGTCTCTTTGAAGCCCGATTGCTAAAATCCTAATACGGTCCCTGTAGCTGTAATGGAAGTGAATAAAATGTTATTTAATAAAATGCTCATGGGAAATTACAGAACTTCCTTTGCCATCATTCAAAGCCCACCACTGTTTCTTGGTCCAAATACTTTCTGTTAAATAAATTGCTCTTGTGAAAACTCTTACTGTTCCTTTGACCCAATACTTTCTGTTAACAGAACTAGTGTTTTCATCTATGAAGGCACCATCTTTGAATGCAGCCGAACAGAAAAACACAAACACAGGGCTCAGTCTGTTACTTTGCATCTCTTTTTTACCAAAGAGACAGGATGCCGGGTGCAGAGACAGAGGGGGGAGTCCCTGACTATTCAGTAGTACACATTTTGTTTTGTGAAATGAACACGGACACAGCTGGCATTCCAGTTGAATTTATGGGCACATGTAGAATGTGTTTACAAAGCCTCACCAGCAGTTCTAGGTAGGGAGCAGAAGGTAGCAACCAGGCTCCATGTTCTAAACTGCTGCGTTAACTCTTGCCTGCTGTCTTCAAAACAAAACTAAGAGTACACACTACAGAACAATCGGGGACTACTCCCTTGCACCCAGTACCACGACTCTTGGTTAAAAAAAAGTTGCAAAGTAACACAGTGTGACCTGTGCTTGTGTTTTTGTGTTCCACTGCCTTCTTTGATGAGAACACTAGTACTGTTATATAAAGTATTTGGGCAAACAAAGAATGGTTGGCTGTGAAGAATGGCAAAGAAAGATTGTTCACTGCTGTTACAGCTACAGCGACTGCATCAGGATTTTAGCAATTGGGAATTAAAGAGTCAGGAATTTAAGTGGCTGGATTCTGACCGTATTGGGTATTCGGAGTCGGGCTAACAGATGTCGGGAATCTAACAGTGCTTCAAAATGTTTACGGACATGTCAATAACAGTGCACCTTCCTGCTGCAGTCACCATGGCCTGCACCTTGAAACCCCTGCCCAGCTCATCTCTACAATGCACAAAATGACAAGAAGAAAGTAACAAAGTGGTGCAGATCTGTGTTTTGAATCCAGCCCCAATACTTTGAACCAGTGATGGATTCTTCTCTCTGCAAGTCACCTAGCCTGGCTGCCTCTGCTGAGCAAAGCCCCGAAGCCAGGACTGCTGCTGAAGAAACGGGCAGTAAAGCAGCACCTCCACAAGCACAACTTGAAGCACTGTTTTGAATTCCTGCAGATGTTGTGCAAAGGCACCTATGGCAAGGTGAAGAACGTCATCCACTGGCCCGGCCAAGTGGTGAGTGTGGTGCTGGGGAAGAGAGCTATCAGCCTGTTAACCCCTTTTGTTTTTCTGTGGGATCTGTGCAATACAGGATAACTTTTTTATGTTTCCTTGTTTTTTACTTAGATTGGATATTGTTCTTTCATGTTTTACGGTCAGTGGGGAAAAATGGGAAGATAAGGTGGCTGCCAAGAGCTGTCTGCTTGCCAGCTGGCACTATGCAGATGAAAGTAATGAAGGGCTCTGTCTCATTGGAGCGTTTCATTACTTTCAAGTGCGGCCACTTCCACCTTGTGAAATTCCGACCACTGTCACTCTCTGCTTGTGTGGTCATTGGTCTGTCAGGGTCAAGCCTACTGTAGATTGCTCTGCATTGGAGTCATCCCTGACACACCTTTCAAATGTCATTCTGCCCCAAGATGTTTATTGCGGACATGCAAGGAAATATAAAAACACATTGTATGAAAGGTCACAGTCTGTTGAGATTGCTGATGTAGCTGGTAGTTTGCTTCTAATTCTTTTCTTTTTAAAAATGAAAAACAGACTGCCCACCATACTGGTGTTACCACACAACATATATATTTACATACCTTGATCAACTCCCACTGCATCTTTCCAGGACTTGGGAACATGCACAGCACAGCCACCCATGATACAGTCAGGGGAGATGAAACTACTGTATCATGAGTGGTTGTACTGTTTTGGATGCTCCTAATGTTCAGGAAGTATTTAATAAGAGCAGATCAACAATTTAAAACAAAACAAGTTTAGGTATAAATACACCATTAGCATGCATTTCAGTTCTACTCGGAAAGGAAGTCAATAAAACAACTAGCAGCATCAATGAACTTTAGAGAAGGTAAGCAATCATAAAATGTGAGTTTTCAATTATAAATATTGTGATGCAAAAAGGATTGATAGTGTCCCTTTTAATGGACAGACACTTTTCAGTGGAAACATACCTCTTGGCAGCAGACAGCAGAAAGAGAGCAAAAAAAATAGATCCGGAGCTGGCTGCATCCAGTAAAAACATCAGCCAAATTCTGAGGACTCTTTTCATTCCAAACACCTAGCTAAAGGAATTGTTAAAGGACAAGTAAACAGCAATTTTTGGGGGTCACATACTGAAAAACTTGATAACATGGTGAGCTAGAGCCAGGGGTGCCATTTTAAAATATAGTTGCCCTTAGTTTTGTAATATCCATGTAACCCATGTTTGGCATGTTTTAAGTTTGTAAACAGAGATCCCAGAGTTTGAAAGTCAGCGCCGCAATCTAGTCATAAGATGGCGCCAATGTGAGACATGATTACATCATTGGATCAAGATGGCTAAGAAAGTCTAATAGAAACCCTATGTAGTGGCCCATTTCAGCATGTACTGTAAAACTTCAAAAGTCCACCAACATGCCAATGGGCACCTAATACTTGCGTCGGACTGGTGCATGTGTTAAGTGCCGATAAGCATGTTTGTGAGCTTTTGAAGTTTTACAGTGTGAGCTGAAATGGGCCACTACATAGGGTTTCTATTAGTCTTTCTTAGCAATCTTGATCCAATGATGTAATCATGTCTCACATTGACGCCATCTTATGACTAGATCGTGGCGCTGACTTTCAAACTCTGGGATCTCTGTTCCTTTAGCTAGGTGTTAGCAATTTATCAATTCCTTTAGCTAGGTGTTTGGAATGAAGAGTCCTCAGAATTTGGCTGATGTTTTTAATGGATGCAGCCAGCTCTGTATCTATTTTTTTCCCCTCTCTTTCTGCTGTAGGGCTTCTATTAGTCTTTCTTAGCTGTCTCAATCCAGTGCTGTAGTCACATCTCATGTCAGTGCCATTTTATGGCTGAATCACAGTGCTAACTTTCAAGCATGAGGATTTTTGTTCAGTAAAGTGTATGGCCTGCAATTTAGGATTACTCATTAGTAAGAAAACAACTGAGTCACTGTTTTGAATCAGAGGTCATCGGAAATATGTGTCAGCACTGGGATAAATAAGCAGTTTGATTACCTGAATCAGATTCATAATCATCAAAAGATTTTATTTGCTGGTCAACTGTAAGTTAATTGAAGATCTTCACAGAGACACCTTGCTGGAAAAAGCACGAGACATAAAGTTCTAAGTTGTTATGCTGCAGTAGCTATGTAGCTAGTGCAGCATAACAAACAGAATGATGTGGCTATTTCAGCATAACAGTGCTATTCTAGTAATAGGTTTTTATCAATTACGACATTCCACCATACACTATAACACTCTGCTAAATATATTGCCCTCTAACATCACAGTTTTAATCTTGTATGAAGCTAACTATTTCCAGGATGGGTGATACCCTGACTGCTCAGGGTCAGTGCTAGTTATTTTGAGCTTTTCTTTTATTCGAAATGTCTCCATTTTTGGTTGTTTTTAAACCCACAGCAATGCACATGTCATTGGTGTCATGATGTGAACCATGAAAGCTCACTATCAAAATGCCTGCATGTCTGTGACTGCACTTTAAAACTGGGCCAATTAACTATTTCAGTATCAGAAAGTGCTGTAAATGTAATACAGCAACAGTTCTCAAACTTTGTCATACTGAGCCTCCCCTAAGCCATGGAAAAGATCTTGAGCCTCCCCCAAAATACTAAAATATTTGTGGGCCTCCCCATAGAAAAATATCCTACTTTTCACAGTACATCAGGAATAAGTTGAAACCTCTTTGCATAGCTGGCTTTTCATGTTATTAAGCTTATCACCCCCCAAACAGGACAACCTACCTGTTCCAATATTTTGACTCTTGAACCACTGTTACCCCTTACTGCCATACCTTCATGGGTCAGACTGCTTTTTCTGTTTTCCTTTTATCTGGAATAACCTTCCTGATGACCTCTATCTCTTCCCCGCTCCCCCTGCTCTTAAGCAACTTCTCAGAGATAATTTTTCTCCCTCCTGCTCTTATTCCTAGTACTTGTATGGTTAACTCTTGTATTTGGACAGTTCTGCTGCCAGTATAATTGATCAATTGTTCCTCACATTGTTAATTTATTGTTCTTAATTTGTTTACTTTTATTCATTTTGTATTGCTTAAGTGTTCTGTAGTTACATTTTGAATTGTGTTCTCTCTACCCTTCCTAGGTACACCTGAAATAAGCCATGGCTCAGTGTAAAGCACCGTCCCTGGTCACAGACTTGTGAATAAATACATAAATTCACCTATTATTATTCTCTTTCAGTTTGCTTTATCCCTTCACACAAAATCCATAAAGTTCAAAACTGAAATATAATACTTTTTCCAAGACTTGCTTGAGCCTCCCCTGGAACAGGTTGGGGCCTCCTCAGGGAGGCTGGCCTCACCATTTGAGAACCATTGTAATACAGTATATGCTGCTTGTAACAGGCTAGTTTGGCATCTTGTAGTTTGTCCATTACATCCAAGAGCATGATTGCCAGCAACACGGAATGCACTGATGAGCCACCACAGACAAACACAAACAGAAAAACACAGGTTGACAAACAGGGTATGTACTGTATAAGTGTGAATTACAGCTCTTTTGTGAATATTAGCATGGCAACCAAGTATGTACTTTATAATCTTTATTATTTTAAAACAATCTTTAAAAAGCAATAAAAAAATATGCTGTGCCCCTGTATAGTATTGCCACACTGCCCTGTCAAACTGCCACTCCTGTAATGAACTCTACAGTACAGTACAGCCACTTATCTCTGAGTTAGGTAAGCCTCCATCATTGTTTGCTTCTTTGGAGCAGTTGTATATCTGCTCCACATTGATTCCATGAGCATGAGCTGTTCCCAGCATGGTGATGTCTTCTCTCTGTTCAAATACTGCGCCTCCAGGGGTAAGCAGTGCTTTGCGAACATCGGCAGGTGAGACTTCCTCCTCCAGCTCCTCTGGGTGGTCATCTTTCTCCTCCTCTTCATCATCATCAGGGGTTGCAGCTCAAACACAGGACACAGCTTCCACAAATGTCGTCACGTCACCATGGTCTTTCTCATTACCAAGCATACAAAGTTTGTCGAGCATGTCTGACATCACACCAGTGTCATCAGGTAGCTCCTCTGGTTCCTTCTCAGGCACAGCACCAATAGCGGATCATTCACAAATCTTCCTTTTGAAAGCACCCTTAAATAGTCTCTATGGAGACTTAGTGCCATGCTTTCTGAATAATCTGTACTGAATTGAGGAGATTAATCATAGGGGACTACGTTGAAGCTATGATTTCCTTGTCACTATCAAGGATTTTAAGGAGATGTCCTCTCATAAGGGTAACATAGTGTCTTTTGAATGAGTAAGTAATGCCCTGATCAAGTTGCTGCATCAGTGATGTAGTGTTGGGTGGTAGGAGAACCAATTTTATGTTATGAAGGCCAGTGACATGTGGGTGGGAGGAGCAATTGTCAAGAAGAAGAATTTTATGGGACCTTAGTCTCCTGTCCCAAGATCATAACCATGAGGTAAAAATGTCACCTGTCATCCAGACTGTTTTATTGTTTCGATAGATGACAGGCAGATTCTGAACTCAAGGAAGCATCGTGGTTGGGCAGATTTGCCCACAACAATAGGATGAGTTTCTC
Organism: Neoceratodus forsteri; assembly: GCA_016271365.2. Classification (NCBI taxonomy): domain Eukaryota; kingdom Metazoa; phylum Chordata; order Ceratodontiformes; family Ceratodontidae; genus Neoceratodus; species Neoceratodus forsteri. Next base: position 1,120,110,240 of record CM057458.1, read on the forward strand.
GGTCCCAGACATATTACAGGTTAACATGACAATTATCCTCTCCTTTGCTTTTTTAGCCCAAGTGAGTTTTCAGACCAGAATGCCAGTGTTCCATATCAACACACGATAAAATGGACCAGTTTTGTCTGTCTTGAAAATGTCAACCGGTCTATAACCTGCTAGCAACTGAGGCAGGACATCTCTGAGCCAGCTGTCTGCTGCTTCTGTATCGGCATTCAACTTTTCACTGTGAATCTTTGTGAAACAGATGTTGTTTGTCTGTTTCCAATGGCTCAACCACCCATCAGTAGCTTTGAATTCAGTTTTCCCAATAGCTGCTGCTAACTTTTCAGCTTTCTAAATTAACAGTGGTCCACTTATGAGAGCCTCCCTGCCTCTTGCATTTGTGAACCATCTAATTAGGGCTTCCTCCACCTCACCATCTTTTCTATCACACTTCTTTTTTTGCTCTGGATTTTGATTAGTATGCCAGTCACTTAGAATGCTCTTCTTAGATTTTGCAAGTCAATATCGTGCACGGTATGCGAAATGAGAGCATAAATCCAGATGCTCATTTCAGCAGTTTTTCAATGGCATTTAGAATTTCAACTTTTTGAGACAATGGAAGACAGACTCGCTACCTGAGGCCATCCTAGAACAAAGAGACTTGGCAGACTGGAGTACAGGGCAGGACAACAGTAAGCCATACCAAAAACAGACAGGAGCAACAGACATAAAATCTGTAATTGGAATGAGGAGCTTATATGTGTTTAGTATGGGTAATTATGGCTAATTACAGCTAATTAGAATGTGGCACCTGACCATGATTGAAAATCACGGGTGTTAATCAGCACTCAAGTATTACTTAATTAATGTTCTGGTGGCGATACAGACAGATTTACAGGTCCGCATTATACAGTAATTTTAACATGCAGATGTATTATATGGCTTTTGGAAAGATGATTTTGTCCATTACTGCCAAATGTCCACACAAGCATGTCTGCAACAAGTGGTGCATACTGTACTGTGACAAACAAGCGCCTTAACATTTCTGAAAGTAAAATCATTTAGGTGGAAAGGTTGGGAGATGAAAACTCAGGTCAGCCCACTCCAGATGAGTGCTTCATTAATGCCAATTTTTTTTTCTGGAGTTTCAAAGTTCTGTATATAAAAGGCCTCATTTCTTAAAAGGCGCCCCTTGTTTTCATCCAAATTTGATTTTTGGGAGCTTTCTCTACGCTCCAATATCTTAAAGTACTGATTTTCATGGTGACGTGCCTCAGGTGAGGACATATCACCAATCCTGATGTCACTTTTGTGCTCATAAATGCTCATCTTGTGCATCCTAGAGGTTTGTCCCACATACGAATCATCACATGGGCCCCTTAAAACATATTTTAGATCCTTAGTGGTACATGAAATACAATCATGAATGCAATGTGTTCATCCCTGCTGGGATTCAAAATCTTTTTTTACATCTGATGTAACTGAACACTGAGTGCATGTGCCACATTTAAAAAATACCTAGTGGCTTAGTTCCAACTCAATGGCAATGTGGCAGGTTCCCTGGATGTATTTTTTTATTTTTTTGGTTAGTGTGTACTACTGTAACCTGGACTTCAAGTTACATGTCCTCCTTGCTGTCACCCATGCTTTTTAGGAAAATATTCTATCCCCTTTGGTAGTAAAGTGCAATAGACCCCAGTTCTTTAATATGCACATTTTTATTCAGCCAAATTGTATACTGGAGTTAGTGGTAACAGTTAACTTTGGTATTTGAGCATTTCTGGGAATATCACACTATAATCAATACTGGCATTTTTATTTATTTATTTATTTTGAGCTCTTACTAAAACATTTGTGTTGCAACCTCTCTCTCTCTCTCTCTCTCTCTCTCTCTCTCTCTCTCCCTCTGTCTGAATCCTTACATAGTTTCTTGTTGTCTCCATCTGAAGGTGTCTGTTTCTGAGCAGTTGCATTTGACTCAAGATAGCTACCCATACGGGATACTCTCACAGACGCCTGATGAAAACTGACTGCATAGCACAGTGTTCCTTGAGGCTGTTTTTCTGTACAAACCTGTCAACAATCTGTTGCCCATCCTGAAAATAGCAACATCCAAAATGTCAACCTTCTGTACACTACTCACTATAGTAAATTCTAAGTTACTGCTCATGGTATTCAAAAAATTCAAAAAGGTACAGATGTGTCAGCCACGATGAATTGCAGTAACTTGCAGTAATGACATGTCACAAACTCCTGCATGACAAAGGGGCTTAATTGCCATTGACTTACAATGGCCCTGCAGTAAATAGCAGCATTCTGTGGTATTCTGCAGCATTTCTTTGCTTCATCCTGGCTTGACACATCTGTATATAGGTTGTTCTTGTTCCCTTTATCTACAGAAAAAATGTTGCTAATAAAGTGTTTGTAAATGAACAGTTTACAATTGTATTGTCCCTCCCAAATATCCAATAAACTAATTTTCAAAAGCTGCAACATATAAATTGTCATATGATGGGGCCACACTTGGCCACTTTGCAGTGTCCCGAACTTGCCAGCAATAATAATTTTCAAATGTAAATATATTATTTTGCAACACAAAACTGACAAGCTCTATAAGCATCTCATTCAATGGGATGTCCTGCTTTACAGCCTACAACACATTATATAGATCCTCTAGTCCATCTCTGTGGAGGATGCAGGTATAGAAATCTACAACATTCACTGTCATCAACAATGTGTCTAAATGGTCTTAATTTAATTTCTTAAACTCATCTAAAACTCTTAAAAATGCTTTGTGTCTCTTAAGTAATGCCAATGTATGGATACAAATGATTTAATGTAGTTGTCAACGTATTTAGAGATTTAGTCAGTCACTGACCCAGTCCTCAATATAATGTACCTACCTGGGTGGTGACATCAGATTCTGATTTGACTCCTTCCAATGGATGTCTTTTCTACACATGCAAGGGACATTAAAATGTGTTAGGAATCAAACCAGGTTCTTATTGCCCTTGTCTTATTTCTGCATATATTCAAATATACATGTCAGCTGTGGATAAAGAAATTCATATGTTAAAGAATGATTAGGAAAAATAAATCCTTTTCTACAACGACTACTGATGAATTAACATCTTTTCATTAGTTAGACCAAAATACTTTTGTCATTATCAAACCTGTGGACGGGGGAAGGGTGCGGTATTTTGGATTATAGTGTATGGTGAGGGTTATTCAGCATAGAAATTTATCATAGCTGAAAAGTTGTTGAACTACAGTTCAAAGGTCATGGAACACTGTAATACCCTACTGTGGTACAGCACATTTCTACTCTTTTTACAAGCCCTTGAGCCACAGTTGAAATCACACAACAGAAAGTGCAGGATCAACCAGGTAGAAACTCCTGGCAGTGACACAGTCATTCAAACCTGTCACTGTTACAAATCCTGCAGATACAGGATCAACCAGATATGATAAAAAATGCATAATCAACCAGATATTCTCAGTTATAAATTAATACAACAGCAGGATCAACTAGATACAGTATTTGAAATTACTTACAAAATCACAGATGATTCCTCACTGTAGCAGTCCTCTTGCTTAACAAGAGATACAGCTGCCATGTTTTTTTTTAAATCCCTTTCAAACGCAACTGACAACCAATGAATGCCCACGGCATACATGAAGGGATGTCTTGTCCCTAACAACCACACCACCGACCCTAGCAAGCAGCCTTAAGTTCAGGAATAAGACACAACTGCTAAAATTTCTAACAAAAAAAATAAAACTGTTTGAATATTATTTTTAAGGGCACCATACACTTGGATGGGCAACTCTGTGCAAAGCCAGTGTGTTGTGCCACTTCGGGGTTCTGATTCTCACAGACCTCTCGAGCTTCCCTCTCAAGATCAGAGGGAATCAGAACCCCTCTGTGACACAACACAATGGTTGTGCATATTGTCTATCCAGTATTCTCTGTATTCTAGGTACCAGAGTGTTTAAGACCATTTAAGACAACCTAATACTGTTGACAACTACATAAAATTACCTGGCAACACCATTGACATAATCAAGAAGGAATTGAAAAATTTACTCGACAATGCACTGAAAGAACAAAATTTAGAAACATGTGGTATTAAGTACTGTAACTATTTAATAACAATCCTAGTGTGCCATTATTTTACTGCATACCAAAGATACATAAGAATACAATGTCACCCTCAGGTAGGCTGTTATATTGGAGATTGGGTCAGTTAACAGTGGCTTTCACTTGTTTTTTTGGGGGTAATTTTTTGTTCAGCTTTGTCCACTGAGCATATTAAATGTATATATGCATTATAATATTTTTGACATAACCATATCCCTGAGGAAGTTGGTTTCCTATGGAGCATACTTTGAATAATAAGTCTATATGACCTGAAGCAGAGTTGAGTTTAATTCCTTATCTTGAACAGCAGAACAAGGCAACAAGGAAAGCTAAAGCAGGAACCTCACTCAGAAGGACACAGATGTGCAAACTGTTAGTGGAGACCTACAGGTGGCTGTACAACTCTGGGGGGAGGGTTCCAAAACAAATACCTTTTTAGGACCCTGTGAGGGGACCCAAACCACTGAATAGGCACTTATCTCCGAGAACCCACTTAGTATGCTATGTGAGTTTTGGGCACTTCCCTTGAGCTCCTTCAAAGTCGCAGCTCTTTTTGACTCTGCAGACACTGTTTCACTGAGGATGAGGAACCCTCCCCTTGGAGCTCTTGGCAGAAGCTGCTACACATTTACAGCTTGGTCCAACATAACAAAATAAATTGGGAGAACTATTTTTATTATGATAAAGCTTATGAACAAATTGATATCTCATTCTGTCAACATTTGTAAGCAATGCAATCATTCCTAGGCAAACAGGGTATCATATAAGAAAAACGGGGCCAAAACAGATATCTGCATGATGCACTTTGTCATTAGTCAGGAAATTAAGCTACTCCTTAAAATTATTGAATTATTTTTAAACTCTTAAACCAGAATTTACTAAAAATGCAATGAGAAAACTTCTGTATGAACTGAGTGATGAGTCAATGATTTGTGTGCATGCTGAAGCACTATAAAGATTAAATAGTCAATCGCATAAATGAAATTTCCTGACTAGTGACAAAGTGCATCTCAGAGGAATCTGTGTATGGGACTTGTTTTATTGTAACACTGACAGCCTGGTTCTTTTGTCCTTCATGGGAGAGCTCCCCTTGGAGCATTCTTAATACAGCTCCCTTCTGTAACACTAGATATGGGCACTGGAGCCATGTGCCATCAGAGTTTGCTGCACAGTATCCCTAAACATCCTTTCCTGTTAATGCTTCTCCCCAGCTGATGCCCATCCCACCTCACCCACCAACACAGCACCTGTAAAGTGGCCTCTGATGCTTTAACATACCTTCATCTCTGGCCAGAATTTGTCAAGTAGAAAAATGAGCCACTGCTGTACAGGGAGCCCTGCAGCTTTGCACACATCTCCTTCACTTTACTCTGCCTCTGCAGAACTGTCTCAAATTGAAGACTGACACCTCTTTTTTTTAACTTGGGAATGCAAACTTGGGAAAGCACCAAGTGTCCACATGGCCATTCATCGGGAAGGGGGGATGAAGAAACATACTATAACACCACAATGGTAAGGGAGTTACACTTTTGTCACCCATTACCCTATGTCCTACTAACCTAAGTTCCTGCCATAATGTTGTACTTTACTTGTAGGCTATAAAATCTCAAGAAAAATCCTGAGACCTATTGCTGAGAGAGACATTACCTGGCCATGCATTAAAAAGCTAATAGAAGCATGGTTAGGTGCGGATCTCATTACCAAGTACAAAACCTCAGTCATTACCTACAAAATCAGGGACTGATTCATCTATTTAATTTTGTCATTTAAAATGTACAAAATTATTTTATATAAAAAATCATAATGAAAGTGATTCACTTTACATATAATTCATAAGAGCAGCAAACCATTTTATAAGTGCAGTAAGCCACTCCAGAATGTGTATTCAAGAATCTGAATGCACCTCCCTGCAGCATAAAGATACTCAGCCTTCAGTCTCTTGCTTCATTTCCATGGGGTGTGCATTAAGTAAGGAATAAGGCTTAACAGAAGGAGAATGATGCTATGATAAGGGACTGTATGCTAGAGATAGGCTCCATCTCAATTTGGAGGGGAAGGAAATCCTAAAGTTGAAAATAGATGGGTTCATTGTTGAAAGGTGGAGTTTAAACTTGTGAAGGGGGAGGGATGGAAAAAGGCTGTCGAGGGGTCCGATAAAGGAGGGACTTCTCCACCCCTGGGGAGTGGGAGGAATGCAGGAAAGGCCGACTGGTAAGGTGCAGACCAGGGGAAGACAGAATCCCCATGGGAATGCAAGCAGGGGAAATGGAATTATAGGGAAAGGGTGAAAGGTAGTCCTGCTAAATGCCAGGAGCTTGGGCAATAAAATGCCTGAGCTCCAGGAGATGCTAACTGAGGGAGAGGTGGATGTGACAGTGGTCACTGAGACCTGGGCCACTGCAGGGCATGACTGGGACCTGAACCTGGAGGGTTACACCATGTTCAGAAAGGACAGGGGGGAGTGAAGAGGAGGAGGGGTAGCAATAATAGTCAAAACCTGAATTGGCAGAGGAGGAGTAGAGAAGGTGGAGGGAACTGAGGAGGTGATTTGGGTCACCTTGATAACAAGGGAGGACAAGAGAGTAAAAATAGGAGTGGTGTATAGACTCCCGGTGCTGATGGAGGAGCTGGAAGACAGTCTGGTGGCAGATGTTGGGAGACACTGCAGATTGGGCAGGGGAAGGGTGGTGGTGTTGGGGGACTTAAGCATGCCAGGAACAGACTGGGAGACTATGACATCCTCGGTGGCCAGGGAACAGAGGTTGTTGGATGTCTTTCAGGATGCATTCCTAACTCAGCAGGTGGGGGAACTGACCAGGGAGGCACGGGTACTGGATGTGGTCCTGGCAGACAGTGACCAGATTGGGGGCCTGGAGGTAAGGGACCTGTTGGTGGGGAGCGACCATGCCATAGTCTGGTTCTGCCTGACCTAAGAGCCGAGAAGGATGCACAAAGACGGAGGTAACTGACTGGGAAGTGATTTCAAGGAAATGGGAAGAATCCTTATGAGCATTTGGATGGGATTGGGCCAGACATGGACGGTGACACTAAGTGGGAAATCATCAGGAGGGGTGCAGGATGCTACCAGCACCTGTGCAAGGAAGTAAGAAAAACCAGTAGGGCCCGAAACCCCTGCTGGTGGACCAGGGAGATTCAGGAGGTGGTGGGGGGAAAGAAGGTATCTATAGGAGGCAGTTCAAGTGCTCAAGGAGTGAAAGGGATCAAGGGAGTATGAGCTGATGGTTAGAAGGGCCACTAGGGTGGTGAGGGTAGCTAAGGCAAGAAAGGAGCAGAACCTGGACAGGAAATTAGGAGAGGAAACAAGGGTCCTTTAGATACATTGGAAAAAACGACAGGTGAAGGGGCAGATTAGCAGGATTAAAACAGGAAAGGGATGGGCACAAGACCGGGGAGCAGGCTGAGGTGCTAAATGAGTACTTCACCTCAGTTTTCACCAAGGAAAATGGGGGGGGGGCTGCATCATACATGGGAGGAGACAGTGAAACTGAGGAGGGGAGATCCTTATCAAATGGTAGGTCTGGGGAGAGGGGGGCATCACTGGCAGGAGTGGGGAGGGCTAAGCAGGGGGACAAGGTAGCGGAGGTGGAAATCATGGCAGACAGTGTGAGGGAAGCCCTCAGGTCCCTTAAGACAGAGAAAGCACCAGGGCTGGATAAATTACATCCCAGAGTGCTGAAGGAACTGGCAGATGTCCTGGCGAAACCACTGGCGGAGCTTTTCAGCATCTCTCTGAGGACAGGGTGGGTGCCCCAGGACTGGAAGGTGGCACATATAGTGCCTCTCCACAAGGTGGGATCAAGGGAGGTGGCAGAGAACTACAGGCCCGTCAGTCTGACATCAGTGGTGGGCAAGGTGAAGGAGGGCATTGTCAAGGAGAGGCTGGGGGGACCTGGAAAAGTAAGGGTGCCTGGATGATAGACAGCATGGATTCGTCCTGGGGAAATCACATCAGACAAACCTTGTGGAGTTCTATGACTGGGTGATGAGTGCCTTGGACCTGGGTAGACCAGTGGGCATCCTCTTTCTTGACTTCAGCAAGGCGTTTGACTCTGTTCCTCACGGGGGCCTGTTGGATAAGCTGGGAGAAATGGGGGGGAACCAGATGATCAGATGGATAGGCAATTGGCTCCAGGACTGGACCTAGAGGGTCATAGTTGGTGGATAGTCTCATCCCCGAGGAGGGTCATTAGTGGGGTCCCACAGGATCGGTCCTAGGGCCCTCCTGTTCAATGCCTATGTCTCTGACATAAGGATGGGTATCAGGAGTGAGATGAGTCTCTTTGTGGATGACTCAAAACTGGGGGAGGTGGTGGATGGGGAGGAGGGGGAGGTGGCCTCACAGGGACCTGGAGGCTCTGGAAAGGTGGTTTAGAAGTGGAAGCTGAGGTTCAATGCAGGGAAATGCAAGGCACTGCATCTGGGGCCAGAAACCCGGGCCAAGTGTACACCGGGGGTGTGCTACAAGTCACACGATGGCAGAGAGGACCTGAGGCGTGGTGGATGTCAAGATGAAAAACTCAGAGACTTGTAAGAGGGCAGCAGCCAAGGCCAATAGGATGCTGGGATGCATCACTGGGGATCACCTCCAGAAGAGGGAAGTGATGCTCCTCTCTATAACTGCTTGGTGAGGCCGCACCTTGAGTACTGCGTGCAGTTTTGGAAGCCACACTTAAAGAGGGACATTGAACTCCTGGAGAGGGTCCAGAGGAGGGCAACCAAAATGATTTGGGATTTGGAGGACAGGACCTATGGCGAGAGACTTGAAGAGCTAAATATGTACACATTGGAAGAGAGAAGGGACTGGGGGGACTTGATAGAGGTCTTCAGGTACATGAAGGAGGTAAATAGGGGAGGAGCAGTCAGGGTGCTTCAAAGGAAGGAGAGGGGCAACTAGAGGGCATGGGTGGAAGCTAGAGGGGGGGAGATACAGGGGAGAAAGGAGGAGGTGCTACTTCACTGAGAGGGTGGCGGAGCCATGGAATGCGCTGTCGGGGGCTGGTGGAGGCAGAGATGGTGGAGGGATTTAAGAAGGGTGGGACAGGTACAGGGAAGGGTTCTGGAAGCAAAATCCAGTGCAGAGAATATCCGGGACTGTGAAGGAAGAAGCCAGAGAGGGCGAGGGGGGCAGCAAGGTCAGCTCCCAGGGTGGGGGCTGACCAAACAAGCAGACATGAAAGACCATTAGGCCTATTCTGCTGGCGTTTTAGTATGTTAATATGTTAATAATGTACTAAGTAGAGTGTTGGCGTCCAGAGCCCAGTGGGCGAGGGAGTTCAACCAAAACAAGGTACATTAACATAGCATAATCCCCCTGATGGAACTGCCTTATTCCACTTTTAAAATGTTTAATAATGTTAGTATTTTAGCAGTGTAGCACTGTTGCAATTAGGTGCTGTATCTTTAAATGGCTGCTGTCGGTAATCTTATGCAGCTGCACTTCTTGGGCAGTTGAGATTCAAGAAAGCAGAGGTTTGACCTGTCCTTGTTTCTTTGTTTACAGATGTTTTCAGATGGTTTAGTGATGTATGTATGCATGTTTCTGTTGTTGTGTACAATCATAATTTTGAAATGTATTTTGTGCTTTTATTAAGTATTTAAAATGTTTTCCTAGTGTGAGCAGCACTGAGACGTTGGGATTCGATTTGTGAGAAGGAACCACTGTATGTTTTAATAATTGTTAAATGGATTTCCGTTACAGTTAAGCTATTCTTGAGCAATATTTGCTGTGGTGTGTCTGTGTGTGTGTGTGTGTGTGTGTGTGTGTGTGAGCAGCGATGTGTGTGTGTGTTTTAAATTTACTGATTATATTCAATATTGCTACACTGTTTGATTAGCATTTTGACCTTTTTGAAACTGAGGATGTGTAATTAGCATATTGTCCTTTATGACCCCTGCTGGTTATGCTCTTGATTAATGCAACCCTATTACAGCTTCTGAGCAGGAGTATATGCTAGGTTAATGCAGTACCATGTGATGGGTTCTGACCAGCGAGGAGTCAGAACTGACCAGACACCATTTTATAAAATCATTTGAGGCACATTCTGCATGGCTTATTACTTACATTATTCTTCTTCATGCCTTTCAATATACTGTATATGTGAATCATGTCCTCCTGGAGACAATCATTCTTCATAACTCAGTCATTCTAATCCCTTATCATTTTAGTATCCCTGCACTGTAATATTTCTAGCTCATTTTAATTTTTGTTATTTATTTATGCCTTTGGTAACCAGGTAAGTGTGCTGATCCTAGGGACCATTTTAGGCATGACCTGGGCCGCCATACAGTGGCACAGAGTTACAAAACAGCAATGCATAAGACTGTAGACAGTTTGACAATAAATACAGGTTACAATAATGTGCAGTAGACAATCAATAACAGGTAACAGTGGTACACTAGAATACAGGGTCACTTAAAATCAAAGTTCCACAATGATACAATGTTATGTAATACATAGATACACTAGGCTTGTACCTGTTTAGCTGAAAAAAACAAATGCATAAATGTACATACTATATACAGCAGGAATGGACTACCCAGGGGATCAGTGGCACCTGGAGGTTGCCACGAGCCACTCTTTGAGGCAAGATTTGAAGTGGCTGTGGGCATCAATGGAGCAGAGCTCAACAGGCAGTTGATTCCATAACGTAGGGGCAGCTACCAACAGGACTCTACCACATATATTTGCGGATACCCTGGGAATATTCAGAGTGGGGATACTGTGTGAGTGGAGGCAGTGATGAACCGAATGGACAGTGAGGATGGCTGCAAGGGGGGGACTCCTGGCCGGTCCAGATGGCAGAGTCAACCATACTACCAAGGGCGAAGTCAAAGTGTTCTTGCAGTGGGAGCCATCCTAGTGTATTGTAGAGGACACAGTGGTGAGTAGAAAATGGGGCCAACAGGGTGAAACAACATGCACTATTGTAGGCAGAAGATAGCTTGGACATAAGGGTTGAGGATGTCCTAGCATAAATGAGGAGCAGTAGTCCAGGATTGTCAGTAGATTTGCCTGGAAGATGGCAAGTCAGGCATCCAGGGTGAGGTATTGCTGAAATCTGTAGGCAGCACCTAATTTTTGATGGAATCTTTGAACCAGAGAGTTGATGCAGTTAGAGAAAGAAAGGGAGGGATCGAGTTAGGACCCAAAGTATTTAAAGGTGTCAACTTCTTCCAGGGCTTGGCCATCGGAGGAGATAATGTTGGATCTGGCTAGAAATTGCTTGGATCTGAACAGTATGGATTTAAATTTTTTTAGCATTAACCAGAAGGAGGTTATCCATAAACCAGTTTTGGGTCACAGCATAGTTATGAATAAGAACAGAGAAAATAAGGGCAGGGGATCTGTCACTGTAGTAAAGTACAAGGTTGTCAGCATTGAGGAGAGAGTGACATTTGAGGCTATCCAAGGAAAGGGAGTTGATAAATGAAGAGAATAGAAGGGGGTTGAGAATAGAGCCCTGGGGCACACCGTTGAGATGGGCAGGGTGGGGAACCGCAGGTCCAATACACATGAATTGGATATGACTGGAGAGGTGGCTCAGGAACCAGTTAGTAACCTCTTGAGAGCAGCTGAGACATTATAGTTTGAGATGGAGGAAGGCATGGTTGACCATGTTGAAGGCTTTTGAGAGGTCAACGAAGACCACACTGGTGGTGTTATGGCCCATGGTTAATAGGATGTGATTGGTCAGTAGTGCGAGGGCGGTGTTGGTGGAATGGTTCTTGCTGAAGTCATGCTTTTGGCTACTCAGTAGGCTGTGTTTGCCCATATACTCAGCGAGCTGGTGGTGGATAGCCTTCTTTAGTAGTTTACTAAGGTGGGGGAGGATAGAGATGGGATGATAATTGTCCGTGGATAAAGGATCAACTGCTTTGAAGATGGGAATCACCTTGGCAGTCTTCCAGGGGTCAGGCATAGAGGAGGAGGAGAGGGCGAGGTTAAAGATACAAGTGAGAGGCTCTATGATGGCTGGGGAGATGATACTGAGGAAGACTGGGGAAAGACCATCAGCCCCAGGGGACCCATGATTTGGGAGGCTTTTGAGGAGCTTAGAGGTGTCAGCAGTTGAGAGGGCTTTGAAATAGAAAGGGAGGGTGTGAGGATGGGTGGC